>CM035836.1:301611570-303011570 GCA_020510985.1 Pholidichthys leucotaenia
TCTAAAGTTTTAGAAAAAGCTGTTTTTATACAGTTGCAATCTCTTTTAGAAGACAATTCTATTTTTGAGAAGTTTCAGTCTGGGTTTAGATCTCGTCACAGCACTAAGTCTGCCCTGCTTAAGGTGCACAATGATATTATGATGTCTGTTGATGCCAAATGCCCTGTGGTCTTAGTGCTGC
This sequence comes from Pholidichthys leucotaenia, assembly GCA_020510985.1. Classification (NCBI taxonomy): domain Eukaryota; kingdom Metazoa; phylum Chordata; class Actinopteri; order Cichliformes; family Pholidichthyidae; genus Pholidichthys; species Pholidichthys leucotaenia. The sequence continues at coordinate 301,611,752 of CM035836.1, forward strand.
TAGATTTTAAAGCAGCCTTTGACACTGTGGACCATACTATCCTTTTGTCACTCCTGAATCACCATGTTGGCATCCATGGCACTGCACTTAAGTGGTTTGAATCCTACTTATCTAATAGAACTTTTTCTGTAATGATTGGTGACGTGTTCTTCTAGTGCCTCTCTCTACTGTGGGGTCCCACAGGGCTCTATCCTTGGCCCTATTCTGTTTTCATTATATATGCTGCCACTCGGGTCAATAATAGCCAGGCACAACATGTCTTTCCACTGTTATGCGGACGATTTGCAGCTTTATTTACCTTTGAACCCAGAACAATGTAACTCACAAAGTGTTCTATTGGACTGCATCACTGACATTAAGTTGTGGTTAAGTCAAAATTTTCTCCACTTAAATGAAGAAAAAACAGGATGTATTGCGTTTGGGGATACTGTAACGGCTGGCTTTGGTACCTTCGCTTGAAGGCTCAGTTCAGCTGTCAGAAATCTGGGGGTGATTTTTGACAGCCATTTAAAATTTGATAAACAGATTGACAGTGTAGTCAAGATGAGCTTTTATCAATTACGTCTGTTATCCAAACCAAACCTTTCCTGAGCCATCGTGATCTTGAGATAGCATCCATGCTCTAATCACGTCTCGACTTGACCACTGCAATGCACTTTATATTGGCATCTCTCAGTCTTCTCTCGGCCGCCTTCAACTTGTGCAAAATACAGCAGCCCGTCTTTTGACCAACACACCTAGGCAAGAGCACATTACTCCAATCCTTTTTACACTTCATTGTCTTTCAGTCCATTTTAGAATTAATTTTAAACTTTTGCTTTTTGTTTTTAAAGCTCTGAATGGCCTTGCTCCAGTTTATATGTCTGAGATTTTGACTGTCTGTGACCAAGGCAGGGCTTTGAGGTCATCCAATCAGCTTTTGCTGGATGTGCCTACGTAAGGTATAAACATTGGGCTGACCGAGCCTTTTCTGTTGTCGCCCCCAGGCTCTGGAATAATCTCCCCCCTGACCTATGTGCTATCTCAGACCTGGCCCTTTTTAAATCAGAACTTAAAACATATTTATTTAGGATGGCTTTTAATACGCAGTAGTGGTGATATTTGTCTTGGCATTTGTTTTTATTTTATTCTCATTTTTAGGTATTTATACTTATGTCTTTGTTTATGTTATTTGTTTTAATGCTCTGTGTGTTTTTAATGCTGTTTAATTTTCTGTAAAGAACTTTGGTCACCTATGGGTTGTTTTAAAGGGCTATATAAATAAAATACATTACATTACATCATTCTATTTATAATTTATGTTTCAGTATTGTTATTATGTTGTTTATTTTTGTGGTTTAAGACTGTTTTGCCTTTTCCTGTGACAGGGCCATTATTCTTTCACTCCAAGACATCCCCACCTTGTTAATTACTCGCTACCTGCTCTCCTAGTCATCTTAGCTGCGAGAGTTCTGTAATTAGGTCACCAGTCCACTCTGGTTTCCCACACCTGCTACTCGTTGTGCCATCTCATTCCATTATTTAAGTGCTGCCTGTTCACTCAGTCATGGCGGCTTGATTGGATGTATAAAGACTGGTTTTACTCTAGATTTCTCTGCCTGATCATCATGCTGATCACCTCCTCATTTCCTCCTAAGCCAAGTCGGCTCAGGAGTGCTACAGTCAGTAAGCTTTTCTTGTTTTGCATTTTTTGCATGTACTGCACTGTTTTTGGACTTTTCTGTTCTTTTTGTTAATAAATGTCACAAACACAATTCAGCACGTGGGTCTGTCTCTCTGCCGTGTAGGGGCACACATGACAGAGGGCTTTCAGAGTCTAATGACTAATGGCAACCTACATAGTGAAATGATGTTAAGTAGACACAGGCTGCTACAGAACATAGAGATTTTAATAAAGACTTGAGATGCTATGGCATAAACTTACTTACTTTAACAAGGTGCAGCTAGAATAGTAAGATTGCCATGCAAGCGGACTCATGCAACAGATATAAAGAAAATAAACTCTTATTAGAGAGAGCCAAAGTGCCTCCCAAAGAAGCCAATGGTAAAAGATATATATATATATATATATATATATATATATATATATATATATATATATATATATATATATATATATATATATATATATATATATATTTCACACCTTAGACAGAGACAATGAATACACATGGGAGAACAATGCCCAAGTGGGTGAGAGGGGGTTGAATGAAGTGTAGTGTAGATGTCATGCTGTGTAGAAGGAAGTGCTTTGAACCTTGTGAAGTGGGACTTGATATAAAGAGAGGAATGCTTGATGTAGCCAGTCAGTCTGTTCTTTGCTTGTGAGATGTGAGTGTGTAATAAATCGTCTGAAATGAATATGCCTCTTCATTTACACACTCCACACTGGTGACCCAAGACGTATAGGCAAGAACCCCGGAGCCGGCCCGGTCGGGAATCCCCAGAGACGCAGAAGCCAATCTGCAGACAGCCAGGACTGGAACCCCCAGCAATGCGTGTGCAGTTTCAGTCAAACTACCGGACTTCTGGCAGCACAACCCGCACTCTTGGTTCACCACACCGAGACTCAGTTCGCCCTCCGGGGGGGTAACAGCAGACGACACCAAGTTCTACCATGTGGTAGCAGCGCTGGACTCCAGCACAGCCCAGCAGGTAGCCAGCCTGCTCGATCTGCCACCAGCCAGCAGCAAATATGAGGTGCTCAAGGCTGTGCTCATCCGGCGATACATGCTCTCGGAATGTGAGAGAGTGGAGAGGCTCCTGGTGCGGACTGAGTTAGGAGATGGGTCGTTCATAGGCCTGATGGAGAAGATGCTGGCGTTGATGGGCACGGGCGACGGGCACTTTCTGTTTGCTCACCTTTTCCTCCGGAACCTGCCAACAGAAGCAAGAGCAGTTCTGGCCAATTCGCCGTTGCTGGCCGCGCGAGACTACCGTGCGCTAGCCCAGGAGGCAGACCGGATCATCCTCACCACCAGGGCGATCACAGTCAATGCGGTGACAGCGGAGCCCAGCGAGACCACCAGGGGAGGCGAGGAGCCACCGACGGTAGCAGCAACGGGGGCCAAGGACCGCCAGAAAGACACGCTCTGCTTCTACCACCGCCGCTTCGGAGGGAACGCGCGCAGATGCGCGGCACCCTGCCACTTCAAGCGCTCGGGAAATGCCAAGGCCGGCAGTCGGTAGCAGCTGCGACCGCCAGTGAAGAGAACAAGCTGCTCTACGTGACGGACTCACGCTCGGGGAGACGCTTCCTCGTCGACACCGGAGCCCAGAAGAGCGTCATCCTGCCGTCCTACGCTGACCGGCTGGCTGGACCTAGCGGCCCCGGAATAGTGGCAGTAAATGGCTCGGAGATTAAGACGTTCGGTGAGAAAACACTGACCTTATCTCTACATGGCCGCTTGTATGAGTGGACTTTTATCATAGCAGCACTGTGTTGCCCGCTCCTGGGCGCTGATTTTCTGTGTGCACATGGTTTACTTGTGGATGTTACTAACAGATGCCTGGTTAATGCACTGTCCTTTGAATCTCTCCCATGTATAGCTCGAGGGACCCGGCCAACAGCACAAGCCAGCGTCACAACTCCATGCGGTAAGTTCCACTCACTGCTCACTCAGTTCCCAGCACGCACGGTCCCGACGTTTTCGGCGGCCATCGCTAAACACGGGGTGGAGCACTTTATCACCACCACCGGGCCGCCCGTTTTTGAAAGACCTCGGCGCTTGGATGCAGCTAAACTGGCCATAGCGCGCGAGGAGTTCGGCAACCTGGAAAGGCTGGGCATCATCAGGTGATCAAACAGCCCATGGGCATCCCCGCTACACATGGTCCCTAAGGCTGAGGGAGCGTGGTGACCGTGCGGTGATTTCCGCAGGTTGAACAACGCCACAGCACACGACTGCTACCCAATTCCCCACATACAGGATTTTTCTATTCACCTCGCCGGAGCGCGCGTTTTTTCTAAAATAGACCTAATCCACGGTTACCACCAGGTCCCAGTGCGCACGGAGGACATACCCAAAACAGCGGTAATAACTCCGTTTGGTTTATTCGAGTTCCTGCGCATGCCATTCGGGTTAAAAGGCGCAGCACAGAGATTCCAGTGCATGATGGATGCAGTGCTGCGCGATCTCCCGTTCGTGTTCGTACCTGGACGATATCCTGGTAGCCAGTACGTCCAAAGACGAACACGAAACCCACCTCAGGACAGTTTTCCGGAGGTTGGAGGAGCACGGGCTGATAATCAACCTGGCGAAATGCCAGTTCGGCGTGACGGAGATTGATTTTTTGGGGCACCGCATCTCTCCGGAAGGAGCGATCCTGTTGCCCGACAAAATGCACGCTGTGGCAGATTTTCCCCGGCCTCAGACGGTCACGGCACTGCAGGAATTTTGGGGGATGGTGAATTTTTATAACCGTTTCCTTCCCCGCGCAGCACGGCTCATGCAACCATTGTACGCCACGCTCAAGAGACAGAAACCCGTAGATGGAGTCAAATGGACCCCGGAGCGAGAGCGGGCGTTCTCGGAAGTTAACGCAGCACTGCCAAACGCCGTACTGCTGGCACATCCGGACCCGACGGCCCGGATAGCGCTCACCACCGACGCTTCAGACGTGGCCATAGGGGCGGTCGTGGAGCACTGCGTCGCTGGGGCTTGGCAGCTGCTCGCATTTTTCAGCAGAACTTTGCGTGACAGCGAACGTAAATACAACGCATTCAACAGAGAGTTGCTGGCTCTCCATCTGGCCATACACCACTTCCAGTTCTGGCTGGAAGGGCGCAACTTCACCGCATTCGTAGACTACAAGCCACTAACGTTCGCGATGGCCAAGGTTTCAGCACCTTGGTCAGGCCGGCAGCAGAGACAGCTGACCGCGATCTCAGAGTTTACTACCGATATTCAGCATGTGTCAGGTAAACTGAATGTGGTGGCGGACTGCCTCTTGCGCGCCGTGGTGGCCCCAGTCTACGTGGGGATAGATTACGCAGCCATGGCCGCGGAGCAGATTAGCGATGCAGACGTGCGCGCGCTCCAGTCTGGACCAACAGGGTTAAGGCTGGAGAGCAGGGTGCTGCAAGATGCCCCCCCCCCCAATCTGCGATGTCTCCACGGGACGCCCACGTCCGATAGTCCCGGTCGCGTGGCGCCACCGCGTGTTTGAGTCGGTTCACACTCTGGCGCACCCAGGAGTGCGCGCATCTGTCAAAGTGGTGGGAGAGAAGTTCGTGTGGCCGTGCCTACGCAAACAAGTAAAAGTGTGGGCTGCAGCCTGTGTGGCGTGCCAACGAGCCAAGGTACACAGGCACACGAAGGCTCTCTTGGAGCCGTTTCCGGTACCGGCTAAGAAGTTCAACCACGTTCACGTGGACCTCGTGGGCCCCCTCCCGCCATCACAGGGTGGTGGTGGTTGCAGTCCACCTCCTGACAGTGGTGGACTGCAACACGCGCTGGCCAGAAGCAGTCCCGCTGGCAGCAACCACGTCCGTGGACGTAACAGGCGCTTTTTTAACAACATGGGTGGCGCGTTTTGGAGTCCTGTCGGACATTACGTCCGACAGGGGCCCGCAATTTATTTCCGACCTCTGGTCCGCGATGGCCCGCAGCCTGGGTGTTACAATTCATCGCACAACCGCGTACAACCCAAAGGCCAATGGTTTATGCGAGAGTTTTCATTGATCACTGAAAGCAGCACTCAGGGCTTCACTGACGGATGCAAATTGGGTAGACAGGCTGCCGTGGGTTTTATTGGGGTTGCGCTCTGCGCCAAAAGAAGATTTGAAAGCTTCCACGGCAGAGCTCGTTTTTGCACAGCCCTTACGGCTGCCCGGGGAGTTTCTACCGGACAATCCCGCGCTGGGCAGCTCCCCATCTCAGCTTTTGCAGCGTAGCGCAAACACAGGCACGCTACCAAGCCCTGCCCACCACAGTTTTCCGCGTGCCTTCGTGCCTAAAACTTTGAAGAATGCGCAGTTCATGTTCGTCAGACACGACCCCCACCGCCCTCCATTGCGCCCACCCTATGATGGACCGTTCAGAGTGTTGGAAACGGGATAAGCATTTTGTGCTAGACTTGGGGGGTAGACAGGAGAGAATTGGCATAGACAGACTCAAACCAGCCTTTGTAGACCTCCCCAGGGGAACAATTCATCAGAGCAGCCACACGGACAGAGTGACCCCCCCCCCCCACAGCTCACCCGCAGTCGGACACATTCCCAGCAGCCTCCCATCAGCACAGCAGCGCCACGGAGGCAGTAAACCCCAGTTACAGCAGATATGGGACGAGACTGAAGCCGAAACAGCATGTGGACTGATGTTCTATTGTTCTATCTAAGATGCTGGGGGGGGGGGGGGCTTAGGTTATTTCACACCTTAGACAGAGACAGTGAATACACATGGGAGAACAATGCCCAAGTGGGTGAGAGGGGGTTGAATGAAGTGTAGTGTTGATGTCATGCTGTGTAGGAGGAAGTGCTTTGAGCCTTGTGAAGTGGGACTTGATATAGAGAGAGGAATGCTTGATGTAGCCAGTCAGTCTGTTCTTTGCTTGTGAGATGTGAGTGTGTAATAAATTGTCTGAAATGAATATGCCTCTTCATTTACACACTCCACAATATATATATATATATATATATATATATATATAGTGGGGTAAAAAAGTATTTAGTTAGCCACCAATTGTGCAAGTTCTCCCACTTAAAAGATGAGAGAGGTCTCCAATTTTCATCATAGGTATACCTCAACTATGAGAGACAAAATGAGAAAAAAAAATCCAGAAAATCACATTGAAGGATTTTTAATGAATTAATTGGTAAATTCCTCAGTAAAATAAGTATTTGGTCACCTACAAACAAGCAAGATTTCTGGCTCTCACAGACCTGTAACTTTTTCTTTAAGAGGCTCCTCTGTCCTCCACTCGTTACCTGTATTAACGGTACCTGTTTGAACTCGTTATCAGTATAAAAGACACCTGTCCACAACCTCAAACAGTCAGACTCCAAACTCCACTATGGCCAAGACCAAAGAGCTGTCAAAGGACACCAGAAACAAAATTGTAGACCTGCACCAGGCTGGGAAGACTGAATTTGCAATAGGTAAGCAGCTTGGTGTGAAGAAATCAACTGTGGGAGCAATTATTAGAACATGGAAGACATACAAGACCACTGATAATCTCCCTCGATCTGAGGCTCCACTCAAGATCTCACCCCGTGGGGTCAAAATTATCATGAGAACGGTGAGCAAATATCCCAGAACCACATGGGGGGACCTAGTGAATGACCTGCAGAGAGCTGGGACCAAAGTAACAAAGGCTACATCAGAAACACACTACGCCGCCAGGGACTCAAATCCTGCAGTGCCAGACATGTCCCCCTGCTTAAGCCAGTACACGTCCAGGCCCGTCTGAAGTTTGCTAGAGAGCATTTGGATGATCCAGAAGAGGATTGGGAGAATGTCATATGGTCAGATGAAACCAAAATAGAACTTTTTGGTAAAAACTCAACTTGTCGTGTTTGGAGGAGAAAGAACACCATACCTACTGTGAAGCATGGGGGTGGAAACATCATACTTTGGGGCTGTTTTTCTGCAAAGGGACCAGGACGACTGATCCGTGTAAAGGAAAGAATGAATGGGGCCATGTATTGTGAGATTTTGAGTGAAAACCTCCTTCCACCAGCAAGAGCATTGAAGATGAAATGTGGCTGGGTCTTTCAGCATGACAATGATCCCAAACACACCGCCCGGGCAACGAAGGAGTGGCTTTGTAAGAAGCATTTCAAGGTCCTGGAGTGGCCTAGCCATTCTCCAGATCTCAACCCCAAAGAAAATCTTTGGAGGGAGTTGAAAGTTTGTGTTGCCCAGCGACAGCCCCAAAACATTACTGCTCTAGAGGAGATCTGCATGGAGGAATGGGCCAAAATACCAGCAACAGTGTGTGAAAACTTTGTGAAAACTTACAGAAAACGTTTGACCTCTGTCATTGCCAACAAAGGGTATATAACAAAGTATTGAGATGAACTTTTGTTATTGACCAAATACTTATTTTACCGAGGAATTTACCAATTAATTCATTAAAAATCCTTCAATGTGATTTTCTGGATTTTTTTTTCTTATTTTGTCTCTCATAGTTGAGGTATACCTATGATGAAAATTGGAGACCTCTCTCATCTTTTAAGTGGGAGAACTTGCACAATTGGTGGCTGACTAAATACTTTTTTACCCCACTGTATATATATATATATATATATATATATATATATATATATATATACTGTATATATATATATATATATATATAATTCTGAGCACATTATCTGTCTGCCTGTCTATTTTTAATACTGTTTTGCACATTATAAAATTTTATGTTGCTGTAAAATAAATCAGCATCATTTTTTTTTAACCATTTCATGAACTACATCTACTTGTTTCCCATTATATACATCAGCAAACACAATCATGGTGGTAACCTTGTCAAACACCAAATCCTGTTTTTCTCTCTAAGAAAAGAAAAATCCAAAAATGCAAAAACTACTACAAGCGTGATGACGTTGACAGCTACAGCTTCTCCAATGTGCTATAACTCAGTTCTTCATGGACTGTCTTCTGAAACAATTAAGATAAGATAAGATAAGCCTTTATTAGTCCCACAACGGGGAAATTCCAGGATTGCAACAGCACAGGGATAGCAACACTCAGAGCAACAATCAGAAGGCAAGAAAAAAAACAAGCAAGCAAGAGCAGCTAATATACATATGTAAATATTACTATAAAATATATATATATATATACACACACAGAGACACACAGTGCAGAGCATTGTAGCTGGATGGAATAAATATATGAATATGTAAACACACAGTGCGGAGCAATGTAGCTAGATGGAATAATATGTAGATATATAAACACACAGTGCGGAGCATTGTAGCTAGATGGAATAAATATATAGATATATAAACATAAACACACCCAGTGCGGAGCATTGTAGCTAGATGGAATAAATATGTAAATATATAAACACACACAGTGCAGAGCATTGTTGCTAGATGGGATGAAACAGCACAACCGTCTACTTAGTTATCCTACATGGTATGATTATGTGCCCATACATATTCTCACTCTCCATAGCAACCGGTATTTTACTAGTTGTATGCCGGAGGGGACCATTGTGTAAGTCTATTATTGCATTTTTTGCATTCAAAAAACTATTAGTTTGTTACGTCTTTTTGCTATCTCTGCGAGCAGCCCTGCTTAGGTTGTACAGTCTAACAGCCGTTGGTAGGAAGGACCTGCGAAACCTCTCGGTTGTGCACCTGGGATGATGTAGTCTGCTGCTAAATGAGCTCCTCAGTGCATTCAGTATGTCCTGCATAGGGTGGAACTCGGACTCCAGCAGAGATGACAGTTTAGCCACCGTCCTTCTCTCTCCTATCTCCTCCACCGGATCAAGGCGCTGCCCCAGAACCGAGCTAGCTTTCTTGATCAGTTTGTTCAGTCTCTTCCTATCGGCTGCAGTAATGCCACTGCCCCAGCAGACCACTCCAAAAGTGATGGCTGATGCCACCACCGTGTCATAGAATGTCTTCAGCAGCGCGCCTTGTACACCAAAAGACCTGAGTCTCCTCAGCAGGAACAGCCTGCGCTGTCCCTTCTTGTAGAGTGCATCAGTATTGTGTGACCAGTCTAGTTTATTGTTCAGATGAACACCCAGGTACTTATAGGCTGTCACCATCTCAATGTCTGTTCCCTGTATATTTACTGGTGCTGTGAGGGGTTGTCCTTGCCTGCGGCAGTCCACCACCAGCTCCTTAGTTTTTCTCGCGTTGATCTGGAGGCAGTTCCGATGGCACCAGTCCACAAAGTCCTGGATAAGCCCTCTGTACTCAGCTTCATCTCCATTGGAGATGAGGCCAACGATTGCAGAGTCATCAGAGAACTTCTGTAGATGGCAGTGTGTTGTGTTGTGTGAGAAGTCCGCAGTATAAAGAGTGAACAGGAAGGGAGCCAGCACCGTTCCCTGGGGGGCCCCCGTGCTACTGATGATCGTGTCGGACACACAGTCCCGGGTTCTCACAAACTGAGGCCGGTTCGTGAGGTAGTCCAGGATCCATGATGACAGGTGCTGGTCCACCCCTGCGCGCAGCAGCTTGTCCTTCAGGATCATCGGTTGGATGGTGTTGAAAGCACTGGAGAAGTCAAAGAACATGATCCTCACCATATTCCCGGGCTTCTCCAGGTGGGACAGAGAACGGTGAAGGAGGAAGATCACCGCATCCTCCACCCCAATGCCATGCTGGTAGGCGAACTGGAGTGAATCCATCGCTGGTTCCACCAGGGGGCGGAGGTGAGCAAGGAGCAGTCTCTCCAGGGTCTTCATCAAGTGGGACGTCAAGGCCACCGGTCTGTAGCTGTTCAGGTCTTTGGGGTGGGAAGTTTTTGGTACAGGTACCACACAAGATGTTTTCCACAGCTGTGGTACCCTCCCCAGTTTCAGGCTCAGGTTGAAGATATACGTCACAATCCCACACAGCTGGTCTGCACAGGACTTGAGGAGCTTTGCGCTGATGCCGTCCGGTCCCGACGCCTTCCTCGCCTTGATCTTCCTCAGCTCCGTCCTCACCTGGGTCCTGGTCAGGGTCAGGATGGGGGGCTGTGTGTTGGGAGTGGGGGGGTGTTGGTGGAGTGGGGAGTGGGCAGCAGGACTTGATTTCTTTAGAGGCAGCAGTGGTTGTTGTGCAGACAGGGGGGAGGGCGGTTGGTCAAACCTATTGAAAAACAGATTCAGGTTGTTTGCCCACTCCCTGCCCCCCGTGGCCTGGGGGGAGGTATTCTGGAGCCCAGAGATGGTTTTGAGGTTTCTCCAGACCCCGCTGATGTCGCTCTGTTGCAGCTTGTCCTCCATCTTCTTCCTGAAGCTGTCCTTGCCTACTCTGATCTTTCTCCTCAGCTCCCTCTGTACAGACTTCAGCATCTCCCTATTCCCCGACCTGAAGATCCTCTTCTTCTCTCTCAGAAGTGTTTTTATCTCAGGGTTGATCCAGGGTTTGTTGTTTGAGTGACGCTGTATGGTCTTGATGGGAACGGATTTGTCCACACAGAAGCTGAGGTAGTCCGTGAAGGTGTGAGTGAGGCCATTGATGTCCTCACCATGTGGATCGCAGAGCTGCTTCCAGGCGGTGGCTTCAAAACAGCCCTTTAGAGTGTCCATTGTCTCCTCAGACCATAACTCCACAGTGTGCACGGCCGGAGGTTGTCTGTGCACTAGGGGTTTGTACACCGGCCGGAGATGAACCAAGTTGTGATCCGATCTCCCGAGTGGGGGGAGTTGTGATGAGGTGTACGCCTCCTTAGTGTTTGCGTAGAATAAGTCCAGTGTTTTATTGTCTCTAGTGTGGCATGTGACATACTGGGTGAACGTGGGTAGAATGGGAGATAGTGAAACATGGTTAAAATCGCCTGAGATGAGGAGAAGAGCATCTGGGTGTTCTGTCTGCAGCCTGCTGGTTACTGAATGGATGACGTCACGCGCTGTCCCAGCGTTTGCCGTCGGATTTGCATAAACAACAATGCAGATCACGTGTGAGTGTTCTCTTGGGAGATATGTAGGCCTCATGCTAACAGCTAGCAACTCAATGTCTTTGCTGCAGTGTCGTTGTTTAACAGTGATATGTCCCGGTCTGCACCAGTTGTTGTTAACATACATTATCACTCCACCGCCCCTTGCTTTGCCACTGTCTGGTGTTCGGTCTGCCCGTATCATGTGAAAACCCTCCAGCTCAATGTTAGCATCTGCTGCTAGTTCAGTTAGCCACGTCTCAGTAAACAAAAGGAGAGAGCACTCCCGGTAAGTGCTATCGTAATGGGAGATAGGCGCTAGCTCATCTACCTTTCCCAGTATCGACCGTACATTTCCCATGACAATAGATGGAAGGGAGGGTCTGTACCTTATATTTTTTGTCCTCCGCCTTACTCCAGCCCGGCAGCCGCGGCGTTTTCACCTCAGTTCTCTCGGTATGTCGAGTTTTTCCAATGGGACCAGGTGGCGGTTGAATGCTAGCAGCTCTTCCCTGCTGTATCGTATCCTGCTATAAACAGTGGCTCCGTCCTCCGGCTCAGGAGACATTTGGGACGATCTGTGTGTCCGTGATATAAGTGGAGTGAAAAAAGACGGATCAAAAAGAGAGAGGAGAGGAAAAAGACTCGGAATCGAGCCGCTGTTGCAAAGGGCAGCCTACTCGTGTGGCGCCGGGAGAGAAAAAAAAATAAAAAATTATATAAACCACTCAAATAGACTCTTCTTCTTAAAGGGCATTCTTTTCTTCAATCAATCAATCAATCAATCAATCAATCAATCAATCAAACTTTATTTGTATAGCATTTTTAAAATATTAGATGCTGTGCAAAGTGCTTTACATAGATAAAAGCAATAGACACATTCAGTTACATATTTTACATGATACATCCCCACCCCTTCCAGCCCTCCCATAAACATACCCACAAACACAACACACACAGGCACAAACATCACCCTCTACTTTTCTGTTTTCTCTACATATAAAATAAAAGATATTGCTCAGCATCGAGGCACCATGTGAAGGAGCAACCATCCTGTGGAGCCCCCCACGCCGGACACCACACAGCCAGTAACCACAGAAGGCACCACAAGGGCCGCCCCAACGAGGATAGGCTGGGGCCCGCACCACAGCTGTAGGCAGTGGTATAAAGCCCCCACCCACCCAGGCTAGAGCGATCCACGAGACCAACACCCCTGCAGATGGGCCAGGCAGCATCCGGCATGAGGGGCCCCACTGAGGAAACATTGGAGCTAAAACACATTAATACAAAATAAAACTAATAACACAAAGAGCAAAGGGAACTAAAGACCCTGAAACTGATCTAAGAACACATCAAAATATGAAAATCTAAAAACAAATGGAGCTAAGAGGAATGTAAAAACAATGGAACATAAATGACTACTTCAATAATAGTTAAACGGTGTGTTAAAAGCCAAAATTTAAAAAGGTACAAAAAGAACTAAGAACACATAAAAACAGGAACTAAAAACCCATACTTAAAAAAAAAAAAAAAATCTTGTATGAAGGAATCTTTTCATTTCATTGTCTTTTCCTTTTTGGTTCTGTCACCTATCCATATACAAATTATACCCCTACTGTATCTCTGCATAGCATAATTGCATGTACAATCTGTTGAGTACACTGTTTTTTCTCTCATTCAGACAGAATGTACAATAAAATGTGTCCTTTTACATGTAATGACAGTATGTATCTATACTTAGTATATTTGTGTGATTGCTTTGCAGAGATAGAGGGTTTGAAAAGGAATGCTTCATTTCGCTGTCAAGAATCACAAAGAAAGTACATCACAGATGTTTATTTTTAAATGATTGTACATTTATCCTGCTATTCTTAGAAAACTCTTTAATCCTAAAAGGACTGTCTACATATCTGAAGAATACTTCGGTTCCAGGATGCCAGTTTGTTTAATTTCTGTTCATATTCTTCCACTATTGGTCCATTATCACAAGCCCCTATTTTATTTACAGGACGGAGATGGACTGGCGATCTGTTCAGGGTGTACCCTGCCTCTCGCCCAAAAGATGCTGGGATAGGCTCCAGCCCCCCTGCGACCTGAAAGGATTAAGCGGTAGAAGATGGATGGATGGATGGAGATGTCACAAATACTGTATGTGACTTTTTTTGTATGAAGGTTATCATGTGTTATCAGAGTCAGGCCCCATAGAGGACTTCTGTCGCCTGGCCTTTAATTTGCTTGAAATGGTTTTCAACTCTCCTATTTCCAGATTGAATAGCACTTAAGAGAGTGCTTTCACTTGCTGCTGCTGAAAATCAATTGGAGCTAATCATCCCTACCAAATGACACATACAACAGTTCAATACAGTCATAGCAACAAAGTACTTTGCATTGACAAAGAATGGAAAGGAGTTTTAGCTAAATTTACATGAATAAATATCCATCCATCCATCTTCTTTTGCTTAATCCATTTCGGGTCGCGGGGGGGGTGGGGGAGACTGGACCCTATCCCAGCATCTTTGGGCGAGAGGCAGGGTACACCCTGGATAGATCACCAGTCCTTTGCAGGGCCAAAACAGAAAGACAGAAAACCATTCACTCTCACAGTCATACCTAAGGACAATTTAGAATCCACAGTTTGATGCCAATTAACCTAACTTGCATGTTTTTGGGATGTGGTAGAAAACCGGAGAAATCCCGGAGTAAACCCACGCAGACACGGGGAGAACATGCAAACTCCACACAGATCACTGTTGGTCAGGGGCTGGGATTGAACCCAGAATCCCTCATCCAAGGGTGAGTTGCTGTGCTGCCGCAATACTAACCACTCTGCTACCGTGCTGCCCTATGAAAATGCATGTAAACTTAATTAATGTATGTTGAAACTGCTAATAGGAAGTCCAGTTCATTGCACTGCAAAATAGAACAGTGTAACCAGTGAACAACAACAACAACAACAACAAAAAGTATTTGATATCTTTCTTAAATCGTTAAGCTTTAGGAAGAAAACTGTTACTATTTTTATTTATTTATTATTTTACTTCATGCAGCCTTGCACTTGATTATATATGACACATAAACGTCAAATCTGTGGTATTCATACAAATAAAAACATACCTGGTGCTCTTGTGTCTGTCCTTTGTCTGTATCATTAATTACACCAACAGTCCTTTTTAGTTTTTGGTGCATCATCTACACATTGCTGTTGAAACCACAGATTTAGCTGTGCTTGGTTGTAAGAAGCCTTCGTATACTTACAGTCTATGGCACAACCACGAACAGCACATGAAGTACCACAACTAAGCAAAAACATAAAAAAAAGACAAGTGTGGAAATTAACTGCCACTTGACTGCAAAACATGTATGTGGACTATAGATGAAATTGAATTTGTAAAACTTTAAAAAAGACTATTTTAAATGCTCTGCTACTCCACTCTTGGTGACTGACTTAAAGCGAGGTAGTCGGATCCCAGAAAAAAAAAAAAGAAAATCCTATCTATAGTCATTATAGACACATATAGCGCGATTGTCTGCGAGTGTGAATGACCTGTTCCACAAGCAAATGTACTTTTTTTGTCCGTGGCTGTTTACATCACCATATTGGCCAGGATACTTTGTGCGTCGACGGGCCGTAGGTATCCCGTATTTTACATCTGGGTGATCAGTGCCGGATAAACTGGATAAACATCGTATAACCCTTGTGGCCTATTTCTGGCCTATTCCCCCAACAAAAAAAAAACCAAAAAAACAGTGAAACGGGAACAGCAGGAAGAGCCATAGTATTGTCGTCTAATCATTTTATAACACATTTCACAACTAATAATAGTTAACATTTCCACAAAAAATGTGCTATATTAACAACACGATCGAATGAGATGCATATCACAAACTAGACTACGATGTTATTTCACAACATTCGAAGTTACACTGCATGGCCCCTGACTTTGCAGAATATCTATGAAAACACGCTGCACAAATCCAATACGTTTACTTACATATCCAAGAGAATTTTGGCAACTTCTTCATCATCCTTCAACTGATGCCTGTTCTTGAAAGCTTCCCAGTGATCCTTCTCACTTTTTAATGCTACACGACATTTGTTTCGAAGATTATCCTGCTCTACTTTCCGTCTTTTTCTAGCTGACTCCGACAATGATGTTTTCCTTCCACGCGCCATATTGCTTGTGTGATTGACACCCAAACCATCCAGTCACTGAAGTGCGGCGTGCTCGAATGGTCACAAAATTAGCATTTTGCACACGGCTCGCTCTCCGGCGGTGGCCCCGAGAAGTAAACAAATGCCGGGACGCTTGAATTCATTTGTTCCGAAAATATCATTTTTGAATATTAATTACAGCTAAACGGGAGCAGTTTCAATGCCAAAATTTCACATACAAATCCTAATATACGTGTTCTATACACCATCGGCTTTTGGGTATCCGACTACCTCGCTTTAATACTACTTCCGCCCAAAAGTGGAAGTTACCCCCATAATCATTTCTACAGCAACATCCTCAGGAATAAGGTGGATATAATCTCTTCACGCTACTGGACACCAGGCAGCATCATTTATCAACATTTGACCATACACCTTATTCCTACAGGTTATTTTATTTAGCTTATTTTACTGTGGCTGATGCCAGGGCTGGCATCAGTTAGCTTCGGTTAGCAGAACTATCCAGTTATTCGAGGTTGTTTCTGTGTGAACAGGAACTGGTCATATACTATCAACCACTGAAACCACACACCCTTAGCATTGCTTTGCTTTTGCTTTTACACTTAGCCAGTATGTTAATATTTCAGACTGTTCACTACCTTAGCTATGAGTTAGTACTGCCACATGCACATTGGCAGGATCTCTAGTGGTTTACATATTGGGGATGTGTAAAGCATAATCTCAGCATAAGCCATATCTTTAGACTATAAAAACTGGACTTTGCCACACATTCTCTTTTCAGGGTCTCATAAGTGAATGTAGTCCTTAAGCAGAGCCCTTTGCCTTGTGACTCTAGGTAAAACCATTATTGACAAAATAAATGAATTCAATTCATAATGCAATGAACAGACTTCAAATATTGAAAATACTGTATGTCTGAAGATTAGGAGAGCCCTTACTAATGTATGGATGAGGAGAGCAGTAGTTACCCACTGATACATTAATAAATATTTTGAAACATTCAGTTGTATGCCTGTCCCAGCATAAATCAGTCATATCTTTAGTAGTTGAGGTTTGACCATCAGATGTGGTGCCCTTCAACTAAAATCAAGCTATTTCACCAGACTGTGACAGAGTGAAACATAAATAGCCTGGAGCTAATGAAACTATTCTTCAGGCTGTGTGTGTGTGTGTGTGTGTGTGTGTGTGTGTGTCCATTCCACTGTCTGTACCAAACGGCAGTAATTAATTGAGACAAGCACAAAGAAAAAAGCACTGACTTGTTCAAGATGCCACCCACACAAACCCCCTAATTACAATTCCATAGCAAATAAAACTAATAGTTTGCATGTACCAATAGCTTGATTTTGTTCTACCTCCTTCATGCTAGGGAAACAGAAATTTGATTTATGAAAAATAGCTGAACAGTTAACAATTTCCTTAAAAATGCCTAAAATAGTATACCCAAAGTAAATCAAAAGCTGTTCTTCAACCCTTTGCAGTATCTTCATGGGGTTGGTCTCATTCAAAAGAAAATACTCTAAAGTTTTTGGAAAAGCAGTCTGAATCCCTCTAAGTGCTTTTGTCACTAAGTAACAGTGATATAAACATACTAAATTTGAAGAAAATGATACAAATGTCTGCAAATAACATACAGCTGTTTGATACTGGCTGGCAAACATGATAGAAATGTTGAACCAAGTGTTAACAAGTTCAGGTCAAAATTTTGTAACAATATCACAAAAAATGAATATATTACACACTTTTTTTTTTTTCCTCAGGCTGTAACCATGCATTTTTGAACTGTTCCAAACTGTGCCAAATGGAATCATGGTCATCAGAAGTGCTGTCTCTTATGTTTGGAATAACAAGCTAACAACTGTCGTGAACTGAACTCTTGTTTATTTAACGTTTTACACAACTATATACAGAGGAGTGGGGCCGTCTCATGCAATGGCCAATCTACAACGTGGTGACATCATGTGTATGCACGTCCCCACATCTGAAACACCACATTTACCCCACCCCCCCACTCCCCCCTTGAAAAACCCCAAAGAACTTAAGACAGGTACCTAGGCACCCGAGTAGACTGCTGGTATGCCCCATGACTGTGTGGATTTTTCTGCCACATGGTCCAGTCTTGTTCTATTAATATAAAGTTCAAAATTTAGTTACAAAATCCTCCAGATAGCAAGGTCTCTATCGACTCCGAGCCGAGCGGTGCTCGGGTTTTGCTGCCGCCACAGGCTCCAGTAGATGTCCTCCAGGGGCTGCAGGTCCCGCATTGCCAAAGTCCCAGTCCAATCCTGTCAGATCAGTTGTCATCACCTGATCCAGGGCTTGAAGTCACCATCACCTCCCTGAGGTGGCTGACATGCCACCATGAACCATCAGCAAGATGGAAGGTGGCTGGCCCCAACAGAGTTGTGATCTGCATTGGCGTTGGCCAGAACAACTGTAGTTTGTGTGCATGGTTGGGGAGGTGGATCCGGACCCAGTCGTGTACTGCAAGTCAGGGCCGCTTCACTTGGCATCCCTTATCAAACCTTTGCTTCATGCACCGCTGTTATTTTACTTGCCTTCCCCTAGGTGAAGGCATTTCCATCGGGGTGTTGTCCGGTGGGGAGTGCAGTCCATCCAGGGGAAGGCACATCTGACATCCCAACTTCAGAAGGGCCAGGGAGCTACCCATCATGACGTGTGGCGTAGCTCTGTAGTATCACAGGATGTTATAAAGTGTGGCCGAAAACAGGAGTCCATCTGCCAGGTGTGCCCTGAGACCATTCTTGAGGGTCTGATTGAATCTCTAACCCCCCCCCCCCCCTCCATTTTCCTGAAGGTGGTAGAAAGCAGTCTTTATGTGTTTGATGCCTTTTCCCTTCATGAATGCTGCAAAGTCCGCTGAGATGAACTGCTGTCCATTGTCTGTTGTGATCACATCTTGCATGCCCCAGCGAGCAAACAAGGGAAGAGAGGAAATCAGTGACTATGTCGGTGGTGACTTAACTGGTGGGAAACACCTCAGCCCATTCTGAGTGGAGGTTGTAAACTACCAGCAGAAAATGCTGCTATCGGGGGCACTGTGCAGCTTGCCGCAAATGTCCAATTGGATGTGTTTCCATGGGGCTGACAGCCATGTCAGAGGCTGCAGGGGAAGAGGTGATGACACACACGTCTTTCTGCTATCTAGGCAGTCCATGCAGTCTTTAATCATGGTCACCACATCCTTGTTGATGCCTGGCCACCAAACTGAGCCTCTACAGCACTATTACACCCTAATGACAACCAGATGGCCCTCGTATACCATGGTCAGGATGTGACCCTTTAGCACTTCTGGGATCACTGTGCAGATGCCTCTTGCCACATAGATGTCATCCCAGCATAATAAGTCATCTCTGACTCTGTGGAAGGGTGCTAGCTCTTCCGGTACATTGGACAGCTATCCTTCTTGTATGAAGGTGCAGAGCTGGGTCAGTATCCGATCCTGTTTGGATGCAGTTTGAAGCTCCTGCAGGGAGACGGCAGTCTGAAGTGGTCCGTGCAACATGTGAACTGCCTCCAGCTTTAAGAGGTCCCTGTCAGCATTCGGTGGGGTGGTGGGTGTAGCCCAGGACAGTAGGTCCACCACTACGGTTTCTCTGCCTGGTGTGAACTGGGTGGTGAAGTCATATGCTGGTAACCTTTATGTCCACCTGTAGATGCGCAGAGGTTTGTGACCCGACCCCGGTGTTTCCAGCAACACCATGATGGCACTATGGTCTTTCCGGAGACTGACACATCGTCCATAAAGGTAACAGGTAACCATACAGGAACTAACGTCTCCCTTTCCCCCACCGAGTATTTCTGAGTGACCTCGAAGTAAACGCCACTGGGTGTTCGGTCCCCCCTTGAAATTGGGAGAGTACTGCTCCTACTGCCATGTTGGAGGCATCACAGGTCACAAACGTGGGGATCTGTAGGTTGAAATGGGCCAGCACTGTTGGAGAGGTGAGCTGTGTCTTCAGTCGTCAGATGGTGGCGGAGCATAGCAGGGTCCACACCCAGGGTGCATTCTGCTTCAGGAGGGTATGCAGTGGCTCTATCATCTCAAAGTAGCAGGGAATGACGCACCCCTAAAAGTTTGCCATAACCAGAAAAGCTATAGTTGTGTGGGGCACAATTGTTCAGGTAGGTGCAGTACCACCTCTACGTTTGAATGTAGGGGCTCAGGCTCTTGGAAGTCAGACGAAATCCAACAAACTCGATGGTTCATGCTTTGAAGATGCACTTTTCCCCATTGAGTGTGAGGCCGTGTTTTGCTAGCACTTCCATTACTCTAGCGAGGCGGGTGTTATGGAAGGCTGATATTGCATCATGCACTGCAATGTCATCAAAATACACCACTACCCCTGGGAGGCCGGCAAAGATGGTGGCCATGATTTTTTTTTAAAAACAGCTCGGGGCTGAACTGAGACCAAAAGGCAAGCGGTTGTTCCTGAACACTCCCACGTGAGTGATGAAGGCTGTTTGGTTGTGGCTGTCTAGACGTAGGGGAAATTGCAGGTAATCTTGACAGAGGTCCAGCTTGGAAGAACCTTGGAGCCGTGGAATGCCGCCATCAGCCCCTCCGTCATGGGCAGGGGAAATTTGTTGGGAATCTCCACCTTGTTTACCATCCTGAGGGCAATGCATGGCTGCAGGCCACCCGACTTCTTCTTCACCTCCACCAAGTTAGAGATCCAGGGCGATTCGTTGACCCACTCAATGATGCCAGCGTCCAAGAGCTTCTGCAATTCTGCCATGATGTTGCCCCACAGTGCGAGCGGTAGCCGGTGAAGGGGTTGGATTTTCAGGGACATCGTCGGATCAATAAGCAGTCAGTGGTTGAAGGAGACAAGGCAGCCAAGACCCGCGAAGAGCGATGGCCGATGGTGCTGCCAGGTTGAGGTGACTGTCAGTATGGTGGAGCCCATCGGGTCGGAAGCCCAGCTCGCTGATTAAGTCAAAGCCCAGCAGGTTGGTCCCTTGGCATGTCACTTGGAATGTGAAAGCGGCTAGGTCAATAGCATCAATCAAGTCCTCCAACAAAGAGAATTTGCACTGGTAGTGCAAGGAAGAGTTTCAGAGGTGCCAGTGAAATGTCTGTTATCCTCCTCGCCATTGTTATGTTTGGAATAATGTGTTGACAACTGTCATGAACTGAACTCCTGTTTATTGAACGTTCCGCACAACTATATACAGAGGGGTGGCGCTATCCCACGTGACGGCCAATCCGCATGCGCGTTCCCACGTCCCAAACACCACACTGTCCACCTCCGATTCTTCAGTTGATGACTCATTACTCGACCGTGTCAAGTAATTGTGATGTCTTCATCATGCAGTAAATAACGAGACAGACAACGACTGTATTCTTTAATGCGACTTTAGTGCTGACTTGCAGGGAGCATTACACACCAAGCATGCATGACATACCACTTCATTACTGACTGTCCTCCCTAGTAACACCAGAGGGTGTTGTACTGACGTATTATCTACAGATGTGAAGATGTGTGTGTAGTGGTGTGTAGATCACTACATTACTCCCTTTGTTTTAACCTGTTGAACTCTGTTCAATTTCCCTAAAAACGCCTAAAAATAACATACCCAAAGTAAATCAAAAGCTGTTCTTCAACCCTTTGCAGCATCTTCATGGGGTTGGTCTCATTTAAAAGAAAACACTCTGATTTTTTTGGCAAAATAGTCATAATCTCTCTAAGTGCTCCTGCCACTGAGTAACAGTCATCTAAACATACTGAATTTGAAGAAAATAAAGTTCGCCTGGGTGTTTTTTAAGATACAAATGCTTGCAAATAATACACAGCTGTCAGATACTGGCTGGAAAATGCAACAGAAATGTAGAACCAAGTATTATCAGCTGAGGTCAAAATTTTGTAACAATACCACAAAAAATGAATATATTACACAGCTTTTTTCTCAGGTTGTTCCCAGGCATTTTTGAACAGTTTGGAAAAACTTCTATAACTTCTGAATGCTTCAACATAGAAGCTTTATCTTGGGCTCTAATGAAAGGTGACACTCCAGGCTATCTTGTTAGATATCCAAAAACACTGTCAGTAGTAATGATGCAGAGAAAATGAAGTTTAAAATATAAACACGCTTTACTGAACAAAAAAGTCAATATACAAAACATACTATTTACAAACAACAAATGTGAATATAAAGTCCTTTATATGTTATTGGCAATATGCCAGTTATTGTAACAGTCTCAGTTTGGGATCAAACAGAGAGGCATATCACAGGTGGAGCACTTGAGTTGTGTCTTTTTACGGCAGTGCCTGCATAGTGCCCGTCCATTCGTGCGGTGCCCTGAGATAAAGACAATCCTGTGATGTGCAGTGAGTGTAGGATGAGGTGGTGTGGGTGTGGCTGATCGAGAGCGCACCTGTGCCAGCTGCTTAGCAAGGGTCTCCCAAAATGCCTTCTGTCTCAATGGCTTCTCTCCTCTTCCAGAGGCGAGTGCCTTGTGGAAGATGTAGGCATTGACGATGGCAATGTCCGTGAAGTGGTAAAAAAAAGCTCTTATACCACTTCATGGTTTTATGGAGAACACTGTAGTAGCCTATCAGGGCATCTGATAGGTCCACTCCACCCATGCACCTGAATGGACAAAAAAACATAATTTTTAGAATAAAAGGAAAAAAAACCCACTTCAATATATTACTCAAGTCAGTTGTTACATTTTCAAATCATTACATACCTGTTGTAGTCCTTTACGCAAGGCGGCACGGAGAGTACTCGTCTGGCACCCACTCCTCACCAGAGTCTTCATCTGAAGTTTGTCTATTATGCGAAAATAAAAAGTCATTTACAAAGTTCAATTTTTATTTTTCACTATCCTCCTATTTTCCCAGAGTTCACATATACAACACAGTTCCTGTTTTTTTTACAAGAAAAAATAGCCTAAAGTGCAATAAAAATTATACTAAAATGTTATCACATTTCTAGAGGGTAACAAACACATTTTTAGGTGGCATGCTCTTTTGTGTGTGTGTGTGTGTGTGTGTGGGGGGGGGGGGGGGTATTTGTTCATTCATGAATGAATGAATGAACAAACAAGCCCCCCACACACAAAGGACCATGCCACGTAAAAAATGTGTGGCCTTTTTTACAAGAAAAAATAGCCTAAAGTGCAATAAAAATTATACTAAAATGTTATCACATTTCTAGAGGGTAACAAACACATTTTTAGGTGGCATGCTCTTTTGTGTGTGTGTGTGTGTGGGGGGTGTTTGTTCATTCATGAATGAATGAATGAACAAACAAGCCCCCCACACACAAAGGACCATGCCACGTAAAAAATGTGTGGCCTTTTTTACAAAAAAAATAGCCTAAAGTGCAATAAAAATTATACTAAAATGTTATCACATTTCTAGAGGGTAACAAACACATTTTTAGGTGGCATGCTCCTTTGTGTGTGGGGGAGGGGTTGTTTGTTCATTCATGAATGAATGAATGAACGAACAAGCCCCCCACACACAAAGGACCATGCCATGTAAAAAATGTGTGGCCTTTTTTACAAGAAAAAATAGCCTACAGTGCAATAAAAGTTATACTAAAATATTATTACATTTTTAGAAGGTAACAAACAACCCCCCCCCCCCACACACACACACACAAAGAAACATGCCATGTAAAAAATGTGTGGCCTTTTTTTACAAGAAAAAATAGCCTACAGTGCAATAAAAATTATACTAAAATATCTGCAATATAGAGGATAACAACCCCCCCCTCCCCGCTACAGAGGAACTCGGCACACAAAAAAACTTGTGGCCATGAGGGTCCATTGTAATTACCGATCGGTCAAAAGTTATTTTATTACTATTTTCATCGATAAAGAATAATTTAGCTTATAACACTTACCTGTCCACAACAGTAGTGTCGTTGGCGAACATCTGTTGTCGAAGTTCCTCATTGTCAGGCGAATATGAAGCTGGTCCGGTTGTTACTGACTCGTTGTTCTGGTCACCCGACCCGATCAAACCATCTCCGCTACCATGCTTGCGGTTTTTGTGAACCATTTTTCAAAACAAAAACAGAACAAGAACAGTAGTAATAAAAAAAGACTGGCTAATGGCTAAGAGTGGCTAATACTAACATTACACATAGGTCTCAATTTGAGTCACCTAGCGGCTTAGGCAAAATAGATTTTACGCACGGGGACGCACGTGTTTTAACGGCAATATAAACACATAACAAAAGCATGTAAGGTATTGCTGAATTCAGAATTTCATTGGCTAAACAACACGTCAATCATCAAACTTCTCTGCTTCAATTGGCTCGTTGTATTGTTAGGTTTTCAGTCATTGGTTCTTCAAGGTTTAAGAAACCCAATTCAAGGCTCTTATTAATCGAATAAGAGGTCAGTCAAATCTAAACCAATCAAACACTCCTTTGGCTTTCTGTTCACGGCTGTGTCTGTACTGGAAGAATGGAAATGCAGCTTTTTTTTTCAGTGCACACTGAGACGCACTACGACGCAGAGACGTGACCGCCCGCGGAATCCCCGAGTTCAGCTGGTTAAGTGGACCATAAACTCTTGGAGTCAAATCCCAACTGGACAGTTCATGCTCATAGTATCTGTTCACACCATGAACTGATACTCTAAAAAAGTCATAAACTTCTTAAGATGGCAGATACATGCCCCCCTTCTTTTAGACATATCCCAGAACCCTCTAGGCCCCCCTTCTCACATTCCAAAGACCTTAAAATTATCTACAGCTCAAAAGTACTTCCTAGTGGACATCTACGGAATATGTTTCATTGTGCAATCAAAGACTGTTAATTCTGACTAAACATCAAGCTTTTCTTCCAGCTCATTTCCCAGGATTCTAAGGACACTGTGAAAATCATCACCATTTTGATCACCAACAATGGTTTCCAGTAATTCATTAATCCTTTATTTAATGTGAGTGCATGTCTTAGGAATGCTTTCTTTTCATGAGTGTTATTCAAATGAATGTTAAATTATTTGTAATGGTATAAAAGCATGGTCACTGAATATTAGGCTTGAGTCACTTAAATTAGTTAGATTTTATACTGAGTATATAATTCCATAAGAACTGAATGTTTTATCAATCTCTGTCCATCTTCCCTCTTGTGATGACCAATCACCAGACTGCTTCTCTGTTGGATAACGTCCTTGCATTTGATTAGCTGTTCGCAAACAAAGGAATGTCCCCTCATTGGACAAAAGCACATTCAAACTCCTCTTTATGGAAGATGATTGGTCTGTCTTGTGGCTGGTTCTGTTTTATGACCCAGCAGCACTCAGTTAAATGTTTCAGAGCCGCCCTGCAGACAAACGTTGTTTTATTATTGCTTCTTCTAGAGACTTCTTCTGAGTTCTTCAGAATTTTTTGTTCTGTGTACTTCCTTGCAGTTTTCTTTTGTCTAAATTGTTCTGTGAGTTATAAGAAGCCTTTTGTGTGTGTGAACCTTGTCAAATCCTGTGTTAATCTTTCCTAAATCATCTTTTGATAAGTGTTAATTGTTTTCTGGTTAACTGAGGAGAAATCATCTTTTTCTATGGGTTCGTCTTTAAAGAGAGTAAAACTCTCAAGTCCGTTTTTTCATCGCTTCAGAAGCCATTCTAATCCTATTTGAATGTTTTTCTTGGACTTTTTAATTTTCCTGTTTTAAAGTGGACTGATAGAGATTTTGGACTTTCTTTACCTGACTCATCCAAGTCTGACCCCATTGAGTAACCAGGAGCTTGTGGGTGAAACTGACTAAAACATTCTTCCTTCAGTCGTTGGTTTTGTTCTGTGGGCTGGAGACATCCTAAATTCTTACTGGTTGCCAAAGGACTCCACGCCTGCTCCAGGGCCAGCCTTCACTCTGTTGCCGGCTCTTCGCCGCCTGCCCCGTGGGATCCCCCAGCTAAGTCTATGCTTCTCACAGCTGTGAACAATCTGAAAGCTGACCAGCAGTCACTTTCCCCCTGTGTTCCAAACGCTGTCTGGAAGAGCCGCTGAGCCTTCCCGAACTTATACCACTGGTTGGCGCTGACCACTGCTGAACACCTGGACCTACAGCTGTTCGTAAGTGAGACTCCCATTTCTCTATCTGCTGGGTTTAAACGAGATGTCCAAATATCAATTACAATTGAACATAACCAGTATTTCATGGTACAATTAGTCACTCAGCTGTAGGACAAAGCTATAAACTGAAGGGAAATTCTTATTCATCTTTAAGTAACCTCCTTTCATTTTTGTAGATTAATTCAGAAGTTCCTTTTTAGATAGTCAGCTTATGGAATTTTTCCCCATAAAACTGTGTTCTGGTTTTGTTAGATACTTCAGTCTTCCATTACTGATGAAACATAAAATCTGGTTTCTTCTTGGTTCCACAAAGGTTTAACTATAGATTTTATGCTCAGGAATCCAGTAACTGTTGATGTGATATTGAACACCTGTTTATCATTTGAATCTGTTTATTCATCATTTGAATGCGATGTCATGTACCTGAATGAGTTTCATTTAATGAAATTGTAAACGAGAGAAGATGAAGTGTTTTTTCCCTTTGCATATACAGCCATGGACAAAATTGTTGGTACCCCTCTGTTAATGAAAGAAAAAAACACAATGGTCACAGAAATAACTTGAATCTGACAAAAGTGGTAATAAATAAAAATTCTATGAAAATTAACCAATGAAAATCAGACAATGCTTTTGAATTGTGGTTCAACAGAATTATTTTAAAAAACAAACTCATGAAACGGGCCTGGACAAAAATGATGGTACCCTTAACTTAATATTTTGTTGCACAACCTTTTGAGGCAATCACTGCAATAAAACGATTTCTGTAACTGTCAATGAGACTTCTGCACCTCTCAGCAGGTATTTTGGCCCACTCCTCATGAGCAAACTGCTCCAGTTGTCTCAGGTTTGAAGGGTGCCTTCTCCAGGCAGCATGTTTCAGCTCCTTCCACAGATGTTCAATAGGTTTTAGATCAGGGCTCATAGAAGGCCACTTTAGAATAGTCCAATGTTTCACTCTTAGCCATTCTTGGGTGTTTTTAGCTGTGTGTTTTGGGTCATTATCCTGTTGCAAGACCCATGACCTGTGACTGAGACCAAGCTGTCTTACACTGGGCAGCACATTTCTCTCTACAATACCTTGATAGTCTTTAGATTTCATTGTACCCTGCACAGATTCAAGACACCCTGTGCCAGATGAAGCAAAGCAGCCTCAGAACATAACAGAACCTCTTCCATTTTTCACAGTAGGGACAGTATTCTTTTCTTGGTATGCTTCATTTTTGCGTCTGTGAACATGGTGCTGATGTGCCTTGCCAAAAAGTTCCAGTTTTGTCTCGTCTGCCCATAGGACATTCTTCCAGAAGCTTTGCGGCTTGTCAACATGCAGTTTGGCAAATTCCAGTCTGGCTTTTTTATGATTTGTTTTCAACAGTGGTGTCCTCCTTGGTCATCTCCCATGAAGTCCACTTTGGCACAAACAACGATGGAAGGTGCAATCTAACACTGATGTACCTTGACCTTGGAGTTCACCGTGAATGTGTTTAGAGGTTGTTCTGGGCTCTTTTGTTACCATTCGTATTATCTGTCTCTTCCATTTTTCATCAAGTTTCCTCCTGCGGCCACATCCAGTGAGGTTGGCTACAGTCCCATGGATCTTAAATTTCTGAATAATATGTGCAACTGTAGTCACAGGAACATCAAGCTGCTTGGAGATGGTCTTATAGCCTTTATCTTTAACATATTTTTCTAGGGGTACCATCATTTTTGTCCAGGCCTGTTTCATGAGTTTGTTTTTTAAAATAATTCTGTTGAACCACAATTCAAAAGCATTGTCTGATTTTCATTGGTTAATTTTCATAGAATTTTTATTTATTACCACTTTTGTCGGATTCAAGTTTTTTCTTTGACCATTGTGGGTTTTTCTTTCATTAACAGAGGGGTACCAACAAGTTTGTCCACGTGTGTATGTTTTCTGGGTCACGGCAGTAAAAGAACTTGCTAAATTTTGAGACTGATTCATTAAGTATTTGAAAGTACGGAAATTAATGAATTGAAATTAATTCATTAACAAGTTGTTCTTTTAGAACTGGTGCCCCCTTTATATGAGTGCTTTTCTATTTTATTTAATGAGTGTTGGGGTGATGGTTTAACTCTGTCCCCTTTCACACTGACTATTAAATAAAATTAAATAATTGCTGTACCTTATTACACGATATTTTATTAAATATCACTACAGGAGGCAAGGTGGGTAAAGTGTCTTGTCCAGGGACACAACAGCAGGATGTCTGGGAAGAGTGGGATTTGAACCATCAACCCTCTGGTTATTAAACAACCCACTCAACTTCCTGAGCCACTGCCACCCACATTTCCCTTCTCTATTCCATTTTTGCTGAGCACCAAACTGGACGGCAGGAAGTTCCATTTTTTTATATGGTCTTTGGCATCACCAGGCCTGGACTTGAACCTCGACCTCCTGTTTGTGGGCGGATGCTTTATCTCTAATCCACCACTCTGGAACAGTCCCTTAAATTTGCAGCTCTCTTTAAGATCATAGGCTGTAACAAACCATGCTGGTTAAGGCAAGGGAAGTTTATTTGTATAGCACATTTCATGTACAAGACAATTCAAAGTGCTTTACCTAAAAAACATTAAAGCATTAGAGCAAGTTGCAAAAGGAATACATAAGAATTTAAAAGCAAACTCAAAAGTAAATTAAGGAGAAACAAAAGCAGGCTAAAACAGAATATGACAGAAATAAAAATTTACAGTTCATTGTAGGAGATTAACAATTGTTCTACTGAAAGGCTATGAAAAATAGGAAAGTTTTTAACCTGGATTTAAAGCAGTTGAGAGTTTTAGCAGCCCTGATGTTTTCTGGGAGTTTGTTCCATATGTGACGGGAAAAACACTAAATGCTGCCTCCCTATGTTTGGTTCTCACTCTGGGCACAGATAGTAGGCCTGACCCAGATGATCTGAGGGCTCTGGGTTGTTCATAATGGACTAGCATATCTGATATGTACTTTGGCCCTAAACCATTAAGAGCTTTATAAACCAACAGCAGTATTTTGAAATCTATTCTTTGACAGACAGGAAGCCAGTGTAAAGGTTTGAGAACTGGAGTTATTTGATCTACTTTCCTGGCCTTAGTGAGGACTCGAGCTGCAGCATTCTGAACTAATTGCAGCTGTCTGATGGACTTTTTAGGGAGACCTTTGAGTAAGGCATTACAGTAGTCCAGTTTACTGAAGATAAATGCATGGACAAGTTTTTCTAGATCCTGCTGAGACATCAGACCTCTAATCCTCGCTATGTTCTTTCAGTTAAAATAGGCTGATTTCACTATTGTCTTAATGTGGCTATTAAAATTCAGGTCTGAATCCAGAACCACAACCAGATTTCTTGCTTGGCTCTTTGTTTTTAACACCATTGATTGAAGCTGAGTACTAACTTTGAGTCTTTCTACTATGGCTCCAAAAACTATTATTTCGGTTTTGGTTTTGTTTAACTGAAGAAAGTTCTTGCACATCCACGCTTTAATTTGACCATTGCATTTGATCAGGGTTTTAATTGGACTGATGAAGACTGCAGTGGACAGTCAAAACATGTAAAGTAAAAACATCTCCTTTCTATCCTTGTCTTTAATAAGAAAACGAAAGGATAATATTTAAAGACAAAAGACAAAATTAACATACTCAAGCTATCACCTGCACCTAATAACCTACTGAGGGTGTTGCAAAACAGCCCAAAAAGTAGATCGTGCCACTTGCCAGAACTACCACACTCTATTTTAGAAATTAGTCACAATAAATTATAGAAAAATATGTAAATAAGTTGAAAAAATAACCAATGCGCATCCCTAGTAAAAACACAACATGATTTAATTATTGCAGTAATAAAGCAGTTAAGCTAATGCTAGCGGCCTGATGTGCTGGCTCTGCTAAAGATTTTGACAGCTGGTTGTGTGGAAAACTGCTGCAGTCCAGCCAACTTGTACCGCTGAAAGAAAAATTCCATATTATTCCATATTCTTTTATAATCCCATGTCTGATATACTTATGCAATTTTTTTATTGTTCATATGTGATCATTGTTCATGTGGCCTTCAGTATGCTCCAGAGTCAATGTGTATGAGACTAGGTCACCAGATAAATAATGATGATGCAGGTGTTGTTTTGGGCTCATCCTGTTAGTTTCTTGTGTGAATGAAGATGTTTAGGCTCCTAGTTCCTTGGAGATTAGACTGTCTAAGACTGTACTGAGCTAGACTGTCAAGGATGTTTTCTCCTGCTTCCCACCAACACCGAGAGCTATAAAGGACTGGACAATGGGTGACTGAGTTAGAATGGTGCATGGATGGACTCTGAAGGGCTATTCATTGTATCTTTGTCCCGACCAGAGAAATAAATCTACTCATAACTTAAGATCCTGCCTGCTGATTTTTGACTCAGACTTATTTCAATCCAGATTTTTCTAACATTTTTGGCACATCTGAATAGGGACACAAATAACCTCGTCCTGCTTCCCGTTCCTCCGCTCGATCCCAGTGGTGCACAGCTGAAGACAAGGCCTCCCCACGCTGAAGCCGAAAGGCTTGGTTTTGCTGTAGTGGAGGCATTCGAACCGGGGACGCTGGAGCGGACCAGGTGATGGGTCTAGAACCCTACAGGTGGAATTGAGTATGAGTACATTTATGTGCTGATTGACACTAGGTTTCAGTCCTAGTGGGGTTAAATATGCATATGTATGTTTATGTGAACCTGAGCGTTTGATACCACAAAGTCTGAACGTTTCTATTCGGCGCAGCCTGAAAGAGGCCGGTTCGATGAGGTAGTGGGTCGGTGGTCCCAGTAGTAAAGGTCGCAAAGGATAGCACGTGTTATGAATCGCAGAAATTGGACCAGGAATTGTTAACGTGCGGAAAATCAATGTAAGAGTCTCCAGTAACACCGTGGTGATCAAAGTGAACCTGTATAAGGAGGGTTGACCTTAAATAGCGCTGGTTTAAATAAATTTACTGCAATTTTATTTGTTTGTCTGGTTGTTTTGTGTGTTTCACGGTTTGTCCTGGCAAGAGAGGCAAAAAAAGATTCCGCGGAAGGGCGGAAAAAGCAGGTGCCACAGAGGTTTGAAGCTGTGGTGGTTTTTTCTGGTCATTGTGAAGTGTAAAAGGACGGTTACATGATTATTGTTTCACAGGGTAATGAAAAAAATTGTGTATAAAGTGATGTAGCAATATTTAATAAAATATAGTGTAATAAGGTACAGGAATTATTTATTTTATTTAATAGTGGGTGTGCGAGGGGACAGAGTTAAACCATCACCCCTACACTCACTAAATAAAATAGGAAAGCACTCGTAAAAAGGGGGCACCAGTTCTAAAAGAACAACTTGTTAACAAGTTAATTTCAATTAATTAATTTCTGTACCTTCAATTACTTAATGAATCAGTCTCAAAATTTAAGGGAGTTCTTTTCCTGCTGTGATCTAGGAAACATATATGCGAAAGGAAAATGCTTCAACTTCTCTCATTTATACTTTTATTAAACTCATTCACGTTACATGATATGGCATTCAAATGATGGATACACAGATTCAATTGATAAGCAGGTGTTCAGTATCACATCAACTGTTAATGGATTTCTGAGCATGGAATCTAGAGTTAAACCTTTGTGGAACCAAGAGGAAACCAGATTTTATGTTTCAACTCTAATGCAATGGAAGGCTGAAATACCTAATAAAACCAAAACTCAATTTTCTCGGGAAAAAATTCCATAAGCTAATTATCTAAAAATTAACTTCTGAATTAATCTACAAAAATGAAAGGAGGTTACTTAAAACTGAATAAGAATCTTCCTTCAGTTTATAGCTTTGTCCTACGGCTGAGGGACTAATTGTACCATGAAATACTGGTTATGTTCCATTCTAATTGAATTTTTAGGACATCACATTTAAACCCAGCAGATAGGAAAATGGGAGTCTCACTTACGAACAGCTGTAGGTCCATGTGTTCAGCGGGTCAGTGCCAGCTGGGGTTTTTAAGGTAGGGACCCAGGGAGAAAGCGACTGCCGCTATGCTTCCTGATGTTCACAACCGTAAGAAAAGTAGATTCGGCCGGGGGTTCACAGTTTGGACAGTGAACAGGCAGCAGTGAGGCTGTCTCGGAGCAGGCATGGAGTCCTTTGGCAACCGGTACGAATTTAATAGGTCTCCAGCCCGAAGAACAAAACCCAAAGACTGAAGGAAGAATGTTTTAGTCAGTTTCATCCATGGGCTCCTGGTTTCTTTATGGGGTCAGACGTGGATGAGGCCGTAAAAGAATGTCCAAAAAAAAAAAAAAAATCTATATCAGTTCACTTTAAAGTAGGGAAATTAAAAGTCCACTTTAACTGCATGAAAAGTCAGAACAATCAAAGGAAAAACATTGAACTAGGATAAGAATGGCTTCTGAGGTGAAGAAAAAAGAATTTTGAGAGTTTGACTCTCTTTAAGGCAAGCTCGTAAGAAAGGAATGGTTTCTCCTCAGTTAACCAGAAAAACAAGGAAAACTAACGCAGAATTTGACAAGGTTCACACACACAAAAGACTTCTTAAAATTCACAGCACAATTTAGACAAAAGAAAACTGCAAGGAACTACAAAGAACTCTGAAGAAGTGAAAACAAAAACTTTCTTTTGTTCTTTTTCCGATCTAGATCTTTTCTCTTTTTTCTTCTTGTAACTTCTTCATCTTATTTCTTCTCATTTCTTCTTTCCTTCTTCTAACATGCAGGGCGGCTCTCGTGCATTTAACTGAAGCACATTGCTGGGTCATAAAAACAGGACCGGCCACAAGACAGGCCAATAATCTTTCATAAAGAGGGGTTTGAATGGGCTTTTGTCCAATGAGGGAAGATCTCTTTGTTTGGGAACAGCCAATCAAACGAAAAGGGGCATTATGCAGTGGAAGGCAGCCTAGTGATTGGTTATCATGAGTGATAGCGTATGGAGATTGATACACATTCAGTTCTTGTTGACATGTTTCGGGACCCAGGAGACAGACACTGACACGAGCAGATAGTGACAATAATCTTTATTCAATTGTGAGTGAGTGTAATGCGAGTGTGAGTGCGATGATATCGTTCTGGTCACTGGAGCTGAGCGACCTGGACGGAGACTCGGCAACCCTGGAACAGACAAGCAGAGACAAATTACTAATGCTCCACACTAGCAAAGAGCTGCAGATAACAAGGCTTACTTGAGAGCAGCACTGGCTTCGCTCTGCTGAGTTCCAGCGGCCGGGCAGCGTGGAGGTGAAGGCGTCCGTGACCGTGCTGGGGTTACTACCCGTGGCTGTGACAATGACAGCCCTGACGATGACACCGGCTGTGACAATGACAGCCCTGACGATGACACCGGCTGTGACTCCACAGACCGGGATGACGATGATCCTGACGATGACGCCAGCTGTGACTCCACAGACCGGGATAACGATGATACAGATGATGATGCAGACAAAGACGAGGTTAGTGACTCCACACACAGTGGCAATGACGACACAGCAGATGCTGATGACAGTGATTCCACCGATAACGTTGGCCAATACTCCTGTAATTGATACAATAATAGTTCTGGCAATTGAGGAGCAAGACGTACCGGTAGGCGTGGTGGTAGCGAGCCGCTACGAAGACGTGATGGCGTTACCCCATCAGCTGGGGACGCAGGTCCGCCGCCAAGGAGGTCCACCTGTGCACAGGGGTATAGGTTTGGGGTTGAGTAACAAACAGTGCGCTTACTTGCTTGTCGCTGGGAGAAGTTCCTGGATGAAGCAAGTGAAGCTCTTGACGAGACAAACGAGGTTCCAGACGAGACAGACAAAGTTCCTGACAAGACAGACAAAGTTCTTGACGAGACAGACAAAGTTCTTGACGAGACAGACAAAGTTCCAGACGAGACAAGAGATGTTCTTGACGAGACCAGAGAGCGGAGTGCAGGTTCATTCTCCGTTGAGGAAGACAGACGACTCCGTCCCGGGCTGTCAGCGACACTGGCTTTTAACAGCCGTTGATTCACACCTGTTGGTCTGTGCGCAGCTGGGGCTAATGACACTAATGACGGCCCAGAGGCCGCCATGACAGTACTCCCCTCTCTAGCAGTGCCTCCAGGCATCTGCCCAATCCTACCTGGATTCGCCCAATGAAAATCACGAATCAGCTGTTTATCCAAGATCAACGCTGGGCGAATCCAAGAGCGATCCTCCGGTCCAAAGCCCTCCCAGTCCACCAAATACTGAAGACCATGACCCCGCCTGTGGACATCAAGGACAGCAGTCACCCCCCAGGCCGGATGGCCATCGATCATCCTTGGGGGCGCGGGAACCGCTGGAGCAGGACACAGGGGGTCCAAGACGTATGGTTTGACCTGGGAGACATGAAAAACGGGGCAGATATGCATCGAAGAGGGGAGAGACAAGCGCACAGACACAGGGTTAATAATACGATTAATAGTGTAAGGGCCAATGAAGCGCTTCGTGAGCTTCCGTTCCTCGGCCGATACACAAATATTCCGGGTTGACAACCAGACCTTCTGACCCACCTTAAAGTCCGGGGCGGGTCTCCTATGCCGGTTGGCCACCTGGATATTACATTGGGTAGTCCTCCTGGTGGCGCACTGAGCGCAGGCCCGGAAGTGATTAACAACGTCCTTCCGTAACCCTGGCCACCAGAAGGTCCTTTGAAGGAGATCCACGGTCCGACCCACTCCAGGATGACAGGCCCACTTGGAAGCGTGACCCCACTCAATCACCTTGCCCCGGATAGCGCGTGGAACAAACAAGCGGCCCGGGGGGCCCCCTCCCCCGGGGTCCGGCTCTGTCTTCTGAGCCTGGCGAACCATCTTGCAGATTCCCCAGGACAGGGCGCCCACGACACAGGAAGGCGGCAGGATAGGGGTCTCCTGGTCCTCAGAGGATGGAGTGTCAAACTGCCGAGAGAGAGCATCCGGCTTACCGTTCTTACTTCCCGGCCGATACCTGATAGAGAAGTTAAAACGGCCGAAGAAGAGGGACCAGCGAGCCTGTCGGGCATTCAGGCGCTTCGCCGTCCTGAGGTACTCCAGGTTACGATGAGCCGTCCAAACCACGAATGGCTGAGCAGCCCCCTCCAGCCAATGTCTCCATTCCTCCAAGGCGAGTTTTACTGCCAGTAACTCCCTGTCTCCGATGCAGTAATTCCTCTCTGCAGAAGTGAGACGGTGAGAGAAATAAGCATAAGGGCGAATCTTACCGTCCTCGGGAGACCGTTGGGAGAGTACCGCTCCAACTCCTGAATCAGAAGCGTCCACCTCCACCAAGCACTGCAGCTTTGGATCCACCTGAGTAAGGACTCGGACCGAGGCGAACTCCCTCTTGAGTCTTTCAAATGCTTCAGCTGCCTCCTTACTCCAACAAAACGGGATCTTAGGGGAAGTAAGAGCAGACAGGGGACGGGCAATATTGCCAAAATTAGGCACGAACCTCCTATAGAAATTAGCAAACCCCAGGAACCCCTGAAGCTGCTTTCTGGAGGTGGGTGCAGGCCAATCCACAACTGCCTTGACCTTGGCCGGGTCAGGGAGCACCTGGTTCCGAGCTAAAATAAACCCAAGGAAGGAGGTTTGATCAGTGTGGAACTCACATTTTCCAGCCTTCACGAACAGTTGATTCTCCAGGAGGCGCTGCAGTACCCTGCGCACATGCACTCGATGCTCCTCTAGTGTGCGGGAGAAAATGAGAACATTGTCGAGACAAACAAAAACAAACGAGTTCAGGAAATCCCGTAGTACATCATTTATCAGATGTTGGAACACGGCTGGAGCGTTAGTTAACCCAAACGGCATTACCAGGTACTCAAAATGTCCGCTGGGGGTCCGAAAAGCCGTCTTCCACTCATCTCCTTCCCTTATGCACACTAGATGGTAGGCATTCCTAAGGTCCAATTTAGTAAACCAGGACGCCCCCTGGAGGGAGTCAAAAGCAGTGTTCATCAAAGGCAGGGTATATTTGTCTTTCACAGTTATTTCATTCAATCCCCGGAAATCGATACAGGGGCGTAGAGAACCGTTTTTCTTTTCAACAAAAAAAAATCCAGCACCTACTGCCGAAGACGACGGGCGGATAATACCAGAAGCCAAGGACTCCTTAATATATATGTCCATAGCCTCGCGCTCCGGGGCTGACAGGCTGTACAGGCGGCTAGCAGGTAGAGGGGCCCCAGCCTTCAGGTTGATCGCGCAGTCATAAGGGCGATGAGGGGGTAAGGACAACGCCCGAGACTTGCTAAATACTAGCCCCAAATCGTGATAGACCTCTGGCACCTTGGACAAGTCCGGTGGCGATGAATCAGGCAGAGGCACCTTGACGGATGGGGCGCATGCCGCCGAATGAAGGCAGGCACTAAGGCAGAACGTACTCCATGCCGTTATTCTCCCAGCTTGCCAATCAATGGTGGGGTTATGTAGGCGCAGCCAGGGGTACCCCAAAATAATGGGCGAAGAAGAAACAGGCAGAACAAAAAACTGAATCTCCTCCCTGTGATTTCCTGATACAATAACTGACACAGGAACCGTCTGATGAGCAATAGTAGTCAACGACGCTTTAGACAAGGTGATCAGTTTGACAGGGGGATCTAGAGTCTGACAGCTAAGACCCATCCGGGTTGCCAGGTCTCTAGAAATAAAATTTTGCTCAGCTCCAGAATCTACTAACGCCAATGTGGAGTGTTCTGTATGTAAATGGATGAGCCTAAGAGGTAATCAACAACAAGTGAGGGGCTCTTTAGAGTTATTGCCCGTGAATCCCCCTACTCTGATCCACGGGCCCTCCCCTTTTAACTTATTGGGACATTCAAAAACCCTATGTGACTCTTTCCCACAGTAGAAACAAAGGCCCTGATCCCTGCGGCATTGTTTCTCTGCTGCTGACACTTTAGACCGGCCACTGATTATAGCTTGCTGAACCGGAAGTTCCTCTGACGCAGATAGAGCGAGAGGAGGAGAGTTGGGGAGGCGAGGGTGGGGTTTAACCGAACGGAAAGTAGAACGCCGTTCAGCCGCCTGCTCCCTTAATCTGCTATCAAGACTAACCGCTAGGGCAATCAAATCCCGTAAATTATCCGGTTTGTCCCGTGTCGCTAACTCATCCTTCAACTCATCATTAAGACTACGTAGAAAGATACCACATAATGATGGCTCCCCCCACCCAATCTCTGCAGCCAGGACCCAGAAGTCAATGGCGTAATCAGCAGCTAATCTCTTTCCCTGTTGTAAGCTCAGCAATCGTTCTGTCAACACCTCACCTCTATCCGTATGATCAAATACAGACAAAAATTCATTCACAAATTCCTGGTAAGTGAGCAAGGAATAGCTTGGTTTCGCTATTATAGGAAATGCCCAGTCCAAAGCTCTTCCTGTTAACAAATTAATAACGTAGCCAATCCGGCTTGAATCAAGAGTAAAGTCCCCCGGAACACGAAGAAAAACTGACTCACACTGTAATATGAATCCACGAGCTTCCCCGAGTTTTCCGCTGAACCGGGCAGGGGTGGGAATAGGGGTGAGGCGAGAAGACGAGGAGATGTTAGTTTGTCCAGATGCTAAGCCCACAGGGGCAGAACTGTCTGCGGTGGGGGGAAACATCTGGTGTCCCTCCAGACGATACAGCCGACCAATTATTACAGATAGCTGATTAAAGATTACTGTCTGTTGGTGTGCAAATAAATCTACCCGGGCGCTAAGAGTGTTGATTTGGCGCGACAGTGAACTGTCCGCTGGGTCTTCGTGACGGAGTCGTACTGACATGTTTCGGGACCCAGGAGACAGACACTGACACGAGCAGATAGTGACAATAATCTTTATTCAATTGTGAGTGAGTGTAATGCGAGTGTGAGTGCGATGATATCGTTCTGGTCACTGGAGCTGAGTGACCTGGACGGAGACTCGGCAACCCTGGAACAGACAAGCAGAGACAAATTACTAATGCTCCACACTAGCAAAGAGCTGCAGATAACAAGGCTTACTTGAGAGCAGCACTGGCTTCGCTCTGCTGAGTTCCAGCGGCCGGGCAGCATGGAGGTGAAGTCGTCCGTGACCATGCTGGGGTTACTACCCGTGGCTGTGACAATGACAGTCCTGACGATGACACCGGCTGTGACAATGACAGCCCTGACGATGACACCGGCTGTGACTCCACAGACCGGGATGACGATGATCCTGACGATGACGCCGGCTGTGACTCCACAGACCGGGATAACGATGATACAGATGATGATGCAGACAAAGACGAGGTTAGTGACTCCACACACAGTGGCAATGACGACACAGCAGATGCTGATGACAGTGATTCCACCGATAACGTTGGCCAATACTCCTGTAATTGATACAATAATAGTTCTGGCAATTGAGGAGCAAGACGTACCGGTAGGCGTGGTGGTAGCGAGCCGCTATGAAGACGTGATGGCGTTACCCCATCAGCTGGGGACGCAGGTCCGCCGCCAAGGAGGTCCACCTGTGCACAGGGGTATAGGTTTGGGGTTGAGTAACAAACAGTGCGCTTACTTGCTTGTCGCTGGGAGGAGTTCCTGGATGAAGCAAGTGAAGCTCTTGACGAGACAAACGAGGTTCCAGACGAGACAGACA
Organism: Pholidichthys leucotaenia; assembly: GCA_020510985.1. Classification (NCBI taxonomy): domain Eukaryota; kingdom Metazoa; phylum Chordata; class Actinopteri; order Cichliformes; family Pholidichthyidae; genus Pholidichthys; species Pholidichthys leucotaenia. Next base: position 301,650,128 of record CM035836.1, read on the forward strand.
AAGTTCCTGACGAGACAGACAAAGTTCTTGACGAGACAGACAAAGTTCCAGACGAGACAAGAGATGTTCTTGACGAGACCAGAGAGCGGAGTGCAGGTTCATTCTCCGTTGAGGAAGACAGACGACTCCGTCCTGGGCTGTCAGTGACACTGGCTTTTAACAGCCGTTGATTCACACCTGTTGGTCTGTGTGCAGCTGGGGCTAATGACACTAATGACGGCCCAGAGGCCGCCATGACACTTGTGAAATTATGTGCTCAATGTAAAATCTAACTGAATTAAGTGACTCGGCTAATATTCAGTGATCATGCATTTATGTCATTATTAATAATATTAACATTCATTTGAATAATACTCATGACAATAAACATTCCTAATACATGTTCCTAATACATGCACTCACATTTAAATCAAGGATTAATAAATTACTGCAAACCCTGGTCGGTGATCAAAAGGGTGATAATTTTCACAGTGTCCTTAGAATCCCGGGGATAGCTGGAAGAAAAGCTTAATGTTTAGTCAGAATTGACAGTCAGATTACACAATGAAACATATTCCGTAGATGTCCACAAGGAGGTACTGTTGAGCTGTAGATTATTTTTAGGTCTCTGTCATGTGAGAGGGGAAGGGGTATATAGGGCTCTGGAATCCATCTAAAGGAGGAAGAAGGCCATATATCTGCCCGCTTAAGAAGTTTATGACTTTTTAAGAGCATCAGTTCCTGTAGAGTGGATTACTTTCAGCATGAACTGTCCATTTTAGGATCTGGACTTCACGAGTTTTATGGGCAGCATGGTGGTGCAGTGGTTAGCACTGTTGCCTTACAGTTAGAAGGTTCCTGGTTCGAATTCCCAGGCTAGCAGGGGTTGGAACCTTTCTGGAACCTTTCTGTGTGGAGTTTGCATGTTCTCCCTGTGCTGTGTGTGTTTACTCCGGGGGCTCCGGTTTCCTCCCACAATCCAAAGACATGCATGTTAGGTTAATTGGCTGTTCTAAATTGTCCCTAGATGTCTGTTTCCTATAGGCCCTTAGAATAGAGGGTTAGTATTAGTGAAAGCGCTTTGAGTGGTCTTTGTGACTAGAAAAGCACTATATAAGTGTAGGTTAGTTATTCTACTTAAGCCTTTAAAAGCAAATCCTTATCAAGTCTCTCTCTACAAAGGTGAAATGGTTTACACTGGGGTCCTGTTGAAGACATAACATTCTTGACCAGACCTTGAGTGAGAGTTGCTTTAAAATGAAGAAACGTGAAATTCCTGTAAAATGAAGAAAAGTGATCTCCTGAGGAGACGTTGATGCTACAGTGGTGAATCAGTGTATGGGGGTTTGCAAGGAATAATTTTGGGGAGAAAATGAATTGTGTTCTCACGGCGGTGGAGAAAAGGTTGACATGAGAATGTGGGGTTGCCAGATTTGTTTTTATAAGTACTTTGGGAGTGTTTTCTGAATTTGGATTGCTATATCTGCTTGTTTTAAATGATTTCCAGACTGTTGTACTAAGATGTGTGTGTGTGTGTGTGTGTGTGTGTGTGAGTGTGTGTGTTAATCTGAAGCTTGCAACTATGTGCGTGCTGCCTAACAGTGACCTTGGAGCGAGAGGGAGCTGTGCATGTGTGTGTGAGTGTTGCCAGGTGCTTTTGAAACTGTTGTATGTGCGTCTGAAAGCTGGTTCTTTACGGCTGATCTGAGTGAAGGAGAAACAGGGAAAGAAAAAAATGGGTATTTTTGGCAAAGATGAGGAGTACAGATATGAAGACTATAGATGCTTGCTTTTATTTTAAGGGAGCTTTGACAGTCATTTTTTTTTTGTTTACAATTTTTGTTGATTTTTTGCTGGCCATATGATAATTATTTGTGCCAAGCAATCTAATATTGCTACATTGATAGAGCTTTTTTTTTTTTTTTTAACCAGCGCTATCAACTGAAAGAGTTTTTCCCTTATTTGGGTGAAATTGCTTGCCTAAGATTAATTTCTTGAAATCTGAGGCAATGCCTCTGGGAAAACAATGTTACATTCCTAGCTTTCCCTTTAAGTAGTCACCAGCAGGATTTGTGTATCTGTGTATTTTTGTTACACCTTGTTGTGATCAAATGTTTAAAGCAAACTATGTCTCATTACTTGGTAAAATCAAACAGGATCTCGAGCATTGGAATTGCCTCCCTATATCATGGTTAGGGAGAATCTCGCTTCTTAAAATGAATATTCTTCCTCGCTTGCTTTATCCGATGAGAATGATTCCTATTTTATTTACGCATAAACTTATTCAAACAATAAAGGGCTGGTTTAGCTCTTTTATATGGAATAAAAAAAAGGGCACTCATTAAAATGTCAACATTACAGCTTCCCGGACATATGGGTGGCTTAGACCTCCCAGATCTCAAAAAAATATCAGTTAAGTTCTCTTTTGTTGTATGCATGAGACTGGGTTTGCAAAAATACTTCTGCATTATGGCTGGATATAGAAGCATCATTATGTGAATGTCTTCTTAATCTCTGCTCTTTTTAAAAAGTATGAAAACTATAAAGAAATGATGTAGTAACCCAATATCTGTTAACACTGTTAAGGCCTTGAGAGCAGTACCGTGCATTGGGGGAGAGCTGGGATAACCTCCACTTTCACTCCAATTGTCAATAATCCAGAATTTCCTACTGAATTCTTGTTTTGGGGAGTGGGTTTCAAAGGGTTTTTTCCACAATTCGTTGTCTTTTTAAGGAAAGAATTCTTATGTTTTTTGATCAGGTGGTTGAGGACTTTAAATTAGATAAAAATAATCTTTTTTGTTGGTTTTTTTTGTTTTTTGTTTGTTTGTTTTTTTTTTCAAATTAGGGATTTTATTAAAAAAGATACATCATTGAATGAATGAATGAATGAATTAATTAATTAATTTTTATTTCGGATAGTACAGTACAGGTTAAAAGAAACTGTATAATATAACAACAAGGTCAAATTAGACAAAGACTCCTTCTACTATACAATTCCACGTGAGTTATCCGAAATGGGTGATGGCTGAAGCCGCAGCTTATATTGCCCACCCATATTCCATCCAAGAATTCAAAAGAGAAAAAAGAGAAAACAAGACAAGAGCGATTACAATTTATAACAAAGCTAAGACAAAATGTGACTGAGAGAACAAAAAAAAGAAAACTAAGCTAGGCTAAGTTAAGCAGTTACTAGTCAAAAACAAATCTAAGACAAAATGTCACAGAGGAAAAAAAAAACATAAAAAAAACTAAGCTACAACACAACACAGGCTGGATATGTCAATCCTTATGTGAGTTTACATGTCGTCTTGTAAATATGTTTGGAGTATTTCTTCCTTTAGTTTTTGTTTAAATTGTCCAAGCGTTGTACATGATTTTAAATCAGGTCCAAAATCGTTCCATAATCTGACTCTTTGCACTGAAATACAGTGTTGCTTGGTGGTTGTTCTCACTGTAGGCTTTTGAAATATACATGTTCCTCTGAAGTGATATCGTTTCTCCCTTGTTTGGAACAACTTTTGGATATTTGCGGGCAGTGATAAATTCTTCACTTTGAACATTATTATTGCGGTTTTAAAGTCAACCAGATCTTTCAACTTGAGAGTTTTTTGTTTAAGAAAAAGTGGGTTTGTTGGTTCCCTGTAAGCTGCTTTGTTTATTATTCTAATAGCTCTCTTTTGAAGCATAAAGAGTGGATATATGTTTGTTTTATATGTATTTCCCCATACTTCATTACAATATGTCATGTATGGGAGTATTAATGAATGATACAAGGTGTATAGTGTGGGTTGATTCAGCAAATATTTCACTCTGTGTAATATTGCAATTGATTTGGATACTTTACCTTTAATATAATTAATATGTGACTTCCAACACAGTTTGTTATCAATTATTACTCCAAGGAATTTAGTTTCAGATACCCTTTCAATCTCTACACCATTTACACTGAGTTTGGGTACTGGGTTGTTGTGATGGTTGTTAAAGACAATAAATTTTGTCTTACTTAAATTGAGCGTTAATTTGTTTGAATCAAACCACAGTTTAAGCTTTCCTAATTCCTTTCCGAGTGTATCCAGAAGTTGTTCCAAATTGTTTACACTGCATAGCAGATTAGTGTCATCGGCAAACAATATTAAGTCCATTTTTTCTGAAACTTTACATATATCGTTTATATACATATTGAATAATAATGGTCTGAAAACTGAACCCTGTGGGACTCCACAGGTGACCTTCAGTAACTCTGAGTTTTTGTTGCTAACACATACATACTGATATCTATTCTTTAAGTAACTACTTGACCAGGACAGTGCTACCCCTCTAATACCACAATTTTGTAGTTTCTTTAATAATAAATTATGATCTACTGTATCAAATGCTTTTTTAAGATCTAGGAATACTCCAACTGAATACTCTTTATTTTCAATGGCTGTTGATATTTTTTCTGTAAATTCCATTAGGGCATATGCAGTTGTCCTCTTGTGTCTGAACCCATATTGCTGCTCACATAATAAATCATTCTTCAGTATGAAGTTGTCAATTCTCTCATAAAATATTTTTTCAAGTATCTTGGAAAATTGCGGTAATAGTGAAATTGGTCTATAGTTTGAGAGTTCCCCTCTGTCGCCCGTCTTGTATATCGGAATTACTTTAGCTATTTTCATTGCATTGGGAAATATACCTGATTGGAGAGACAGGTTACAGATATACGTCAGTGGTTTTACTATGCATTCGATAACAGTTTTGACTAGTAGCATGTCAATACCATCACAGTCAGTAGATGTTTTACTTTTGAACGATTTAACAATTTCAATGACCTCTCTTTCGTCTGTGTTCTTTATGAAGATGGAGTCTTTTACAGCAGTGTTATTGCATATTGTATCACCTGTAGGCACCGTAGTGGGTATTTCTCGGGCCAGTTTAGGTCCAATGTTAACAAAAAAATTATTAAATTCATCTGCAGGTGAAGCTATATTCACACTCTGAGTCGTTTTATTATTTTTTGGAATATTAGTTGGGTAGCTTGTGTTTCTGCTTTTATTTCCAAGGATACTGTTGAGTATTGTCCATGTATTTTTAATATTGTCTTTGTTTTTCACCAGTTCTTTACTGTAATACTCTCTTTTACTACATCTTATTATATATGTTAACTTATTTTTGTATGTTTTATACCGCTGCTCTGCTTCTTTTGTCCTTTTCTTTAGGAAAGCTTTATATAATAAATTTTTCTTTTTACACGCCTTTTGTAGTCCTTTGGTTAACCATGGCTTATCAGCAAATTTGTGTTTAAGCTTTTTTTTTTTTACTAATGGGCAGTTTTTTTCATAAAGAGTGGTTACAATGTTTATAAATGTGTCATAGGCTTCATTTACATCTGATACATAGACTTCTGTCCAGTCTTGCTTCAGCAAGTCCTCTTTAAGAGAACTGATTGCATTTGGTGATTTGTGTCTGAACGATTTTGAAATTTTTTTCTGCGTTGGGCCCCGTGTGGCCATGGATAAGTGCAAAGGTTGGCAAGTGGTCACTTATATCATTTATCAATAATCCACTTTCTATTTTCTTATCGAAAACATTGACAAACAGGTTGTCAATAAGTGTAGCAGAGTGAACTGTGATTCTACTGGGATGTGTTATTGTGGGATATAGACTCATGCTGTACATAGAGTTCATGAACTCTGGAACTACATTTTGTTGATGTGGATTCAGTAAATCAATATTGAAATCTCAACAAATTGCTACCATTTTCTTACTAGTAATATTATTGTACAGCTTGACTAATTTATCTCTGAATGTCTCATTGCAAGTTCCCGGCGTTCTATATATGCGGCTTATGATTAGATTTTTTGTTTTGTCTAGGTCAATCTCAACAGTAACACATTCCAAAATCCCTGGTAGTGCAAAGGACATTTCATTTACAAGCTTACACCTATACAGGTCATCAATATACAGTGCAACACCACCACCCTTTTTTTGAGATCTGTTAATATGAAACATCTGATATCCCTCTATTGCCATCAGGGGAGCCTGTTCTTCATTAAGCCAGGTTTCAGAGACTGCTATAGCTGTGAATTTTCTGTCTAGCTGTTTTAAATTAGTCCTGAATCTGTGGAAAGTTTTTGTTAAGACTTATGCTATTGAAATGTATTATTGACAGTTTACCATCTAATTGCACTTGACTTTTGAATTGCTTTTCAGTGTAATATTCACAGTGGTTATGAATATTATTGAAAAAGTGGTTATCAGGATCAATATCATTCTCCATCTCTTGTGGTTTATGTTCAGCATAATGGCATATTTTCAGAGTTTGAGTTTCCTCACTCTGTGTCAAATGACTTCCTCCAACTGGGGATAATTGATGTCTACTCGAGTCGGTCATAAGTTTTTGTTTATTTTGCTTATTTTTTTTAAAGTACTTTGGCATGGTGTATAAAAAAAACTATTCTTATCGTGTGTATGAATATGGATTATCATTGACTCATAATTTTCTTAATCAGTGTTCCTCTGTATTTATCTAAGTCAGTAGCATCTCTGATCATTATACTCTTTGCTTGCTCAGGTGATCCATTTAGTTTAATCCAAATTCTACAATTTCTTGTCCAGGTTGCCTGTATCTTATTTTGTTTTTTTAGCATCCGTGCCTGCCGTGTTAATTCAGCGGGTTTTTTTTGTCAGGTGTTCATTTAGGTAAACTTGAGTATCCTTTAGCTTTTTGGCCTGCCTCAGTCTGTCATTCTTTACCCTTCTGTTCACAAAGCGCATCACAATTGATTTCTTTGTTTTGTTATCTTTCTTCGGTAGAGCATAACAGCCTGAGATTGCATTGGCTTCTACCTTAATGTCTCTATTATTAAGGAACTGAAGCACTTGATTTTCTAAGGACACTGATTCACTCATGGGAGCATCTTCACTATTCAGTCCTGTTGTGGCATTCATTATTTGTGGACACTGAAATCTCTGATGTTGAAAAGTTGCTTTTCAGTTCCAAGGGAATGTCACTTAGTCTGTATTATAAGGTATTGAAAGGTCATTGTAATGTTAATTTTCCTATTCTGGCTCGAACCTGGGGAAGAGAATTGGATATTAATATTACAGAAGAAATGTGGTGTAAGATTTGGAATGCCGCCAAAAAAAAATAATATTTGTAACTGTACCTGGGCTTTACAACTTAAACTATTACATAGAGCCAATCTAGCCCCAAACAGAGTGTCTAAATTTAAATCAGGCTCCTCTTCACTGTGTCCTAAATGTAGAATTCATGATGGAAGCCTCACTCACTGTTTATGGTCATGTGTCAAGATTCAGGGATATTGGGAGTCCATTCTTCTTGAAATTAAGAAAATTCTGAAAATTAACCTTGATCTTGATCCACTGTCTCTTATCCTTGGTTTACCAAGTAAACAAATTGGAAATAAATTAAAAACAGTAATTTATATAACATTCTAACCTATTGTGCCCAGAAAAAAAAAAAAAAATGTTTTTTGCAATGGATTTCACATTAAGTCCCTACAGTTTCTGGATGGAGGAGGCTAATATTGGAGCACATTCCACTTGACTTTTTGACTTGCCTTGTACATTCTAAAACTGATGTATTCAGCCATATATGGAAACCGTTTCTAGACTATATCAAAGGAAATTTGGCCACTATTTTGCTCTTAAAATGTATTAATTTTTGTGCTGATTACGCTGCCTGCCACCTTTTTTTTTTGCTGCTTAGCAACGTGTGTGTGTGTGTGTGTGTGTGTGTGTGTGTGTGTGTGTGTGTGTGTGTGTGTGTGTGTGTGTGTGTGTTTATCTTGTGTTGTTTTTGTTTTGGAAAAACGAAAATTAGTAAATATATTTTGGAAAAAAAAAATATATATATATATATTTTTTTTTTCACTTTTTATCTTTTGGGGATGCCTGAGGGCAGGTAAACAGCATTGGGTTATTTTATTCAATTTTTTTTTTAAATGTCAGTGCATTTTTTTTTTTTTTTATTAACTCACAGTTGCATCATCTCCCTGAACGAGGAGCAACAGTGAACTTCAACAGGGGAAAAGGGCGACGGACTGACGGTGGGGCTAAGGCTTGTTGGTAAAGAGATTACCGATAGTAACAGGAGCAGACCGGACTAATATATATATCTCCTCTTCCCTGTGAGAGGGAAGAGGAGATATATATATTAGTGCCCCCCGTCCTCACGCCAGGGAGGATGGGGGCAGCACTTTGGTCCCTTCTCATCCTCCTCCTCACAGGACATCACCTCGCCTCTGCTTGCCTCCACCCCTCCTGCCCACAGCGGCCACGTTTGATGCCAGTGAGTTAAGTAAAAGAATCATCAATGTGACAAATTAAACTGAAGATTATGGAATAATGCTAGCACTAAATAATACTCAGTGATTAAGGTTTTAAATAAAGCTTATATGGGACGATTAAAACCACAAATGAGATAATAATGAAAATGCTGCTTATGCATATGATTTAACTGAGGCTGCTAATGATCAAACTGATGTTTTTTTTATTGTTTCTTTACCATATTATTGTTCCCTTCTAAATAGAAAAGTCACTCTTAATGAATGACTAGGTGATTTTTAAACTTTTTATCCTTTTACTGGTCATGAAAAAAAAATGGCAAAGCTCTGGAGGATTTCAAGATTGAACAAAAACAAAAGAGGAAACAGTCCCAATACTGGGCTCTCTGCCTAGATTTGATTCTGTTAGTATTAAAATGATAAATTGGTTGGCTTACTGTCTTGTAAATTTAAATAAATGAGAGACTGTGTGAAAGTTGAGATTGTTGCACGCAGTGTATGGGTACGGGACTTTATGAGGACAGGCAACTTTGCAAATCTATACTGGAATAGTGTAAAATCATAATTTTTCATGTTTTACTATTTATAAAAATGTGCTGCAGTAAAAGGAACCATTTTATTTTTTTCTCTAACCTATTGAAAATAACTCACCAAATTTCAAAGTCAAAAATATCATTTATGGTATTTTTTTTTAGAGAAAATGGCAATGATCCAAAAAGAAAACAAAGATGTTGCTTTTGATGAGTTTTTGGATCAAATAATGCAACAAAAACAAGTTCATGTTAATCCTTAAATACTATAATATGTCATGTTCGGGGTTGTTCTACCCCGTCCATGACCTCTGGCTGTAGGGTTCTGATTATTGCTTATTAATTCCAAGTGACAGATTGAGCTTTGCTCTCTGCCAGCACTACAGCCACGCCTCCTCCTCACCAGACATTCACCGGCATGTATAGTATGCACCACATGCAGACACACACACACAAACACACAATTTCAATTTATCACGCACCTGCTTGCCACACGGCTGTGGCCACTTGCCTTCATTAGTATATTGAAAACTTATTGGGAGGCATTGTGCTCAGCCAGTGTGGCAGCTTAAGTCAGCAAGGGACATCCTGACTCACCAATGTCTGGCTTTCTTCCCCCAGACGAAATGTTTTGTTTCTTTAAGCCTTTCGGCTCCAACATAAGTGTAAGTCCTCATTTTGTGCCTTTTCCCTCCACTCCTGACTGTCCAGAGTGTGTTAGGTATTTCCTCTAAGCCTACGAGGTTTGCAGTGGGTTTTCTCTCCCATTGTCATCAGTAACTGTTATTTGGACATTTTTGTACATTTTTCCATTGTAAATAAATACGTTACTTACACTGCAGTTTGGGCTCGCTGCAAATTTATATGTTTGCTGCGAGATTATGCAGTGGACATGACATAATACTTAAATTTTAACTTAGAAAAGGAACTCAGAAAGTTCAAGTCTGAGTTTCCCATCTAAACCATTTATATTCTGTGAAATTTTTCCTTTACTGAAGTGGAATAAGCTTAATGGCTCGGTACAAGGGATAACTGTCATAAATCCTCGTGTGCCATTATGCGGTGCATGAGAGAGGAAAGGAGAAACCCAAAAGTGAGAGTTGATGGTGCACATTTATTAACAAACACAAAGAAAATAGCAAGTCCAATAATCACCAAGTTCAGTTCAGTTTTACCACACAATAAACGGAAAGGTGCAATGACGGGGTAAGGCCACCAAACATACAGGGCACAGCCGAATGCGCTACAGCCTGGTGAATATGGAGCCTAGTGGTGCAGGGCTGCGTCGCACACAAAACAGGAAAGGCGAGCAGCCTAGTGCTGCAGGGCTGCTAGCACAAGAGGAAAGGATAAAGGCACTTACAGGTCTGGAGCTGATCTGGGGCGAACCGTGCAGTCTGGTGGATGAAGATAGATGGCTGAGGCAGCCGCGAACACCCACGGATGAATCGTCTGAAGATGTCGGGCTGAATGCGTGAAGGGAGTGGAGCGTCATTCATGGAGAACTAGCTGCCATGAACGAGGGTGAATGCCCCGACAATCTCTTCCCTCTGGAGAGGCAAACAAATACTCCTAAAGCTAATGAGAAAAGAGATTGCTGGTGTGAGAATGCGTGGGCAGTGGGCACACTGATTGGCACCAGGTGTGTGAGAGGGCATGTGAATGAGAGTGAATGGAGTGTGTGCATGTGTGTGTGTGCGTGTGAGTGTGTGTATGTGTGTGAACACCCGTGACAGTGCAGCTGATTGCACCAGACAGGAGGAGGGGGCATGCCTGGGCTGTCAGAGGAAAACTAGGGCAAAATATAACAATGAGTCAGAACTGGGTTTGCCCTCCAAACCCAGATTCATGACAGCCCCCCCCCCCCCCCAGGGGTGGATTCTAGACACCCCAGTACCATCAGCCAAAAGGAAAAGAAACAACACCCATCAAGGGAACCCCTCCCCCCTGGCAACAAACACTAACCCATTGTGGGAGGTGGGGGAAAACCGGTTAGGAGGGAAGCAACCAGTGAAAACACAATCAGAAAAAAAAAATAGAATAAAGAGCAAACCCCTCCTAAGGACCCCCAACCTGGAACACTAACCCCCCTCCCCCGAAGTCCAAAGTTCAGGGGGTCGACCTGAGTCCCAGGCCCCCAAGTATGGTGAGGAGTGGCAGATCAGGTGGCCTGCCCAAGTCCAGCAGGCGGCCCATGGGATAGTGTCCAGCAGTCTGCCCGGGCCGATGGGCCACCTGACCCATAGGCAAAGTCCTTCGGGTTGCTGACCAATGTAGTGTAGCTTCAAACGGTGTGTTGTTCTCCTTCTCCATGCCCATAGGTCTTCTAGGCTCCTTGGTGGTTGATGGAGGAGCCGGCCCGAACGGCACGGAGGTGGGCGGGTCCGGAGTGGCACACGCAATCCGTCCAGCGACTGGGGTGGATGACCCAATGACCGGAACTGTGGCTGAAGCTGAAGGGGTGTCTGCTGGTACGACAACTGGCACCGAGGGGGGCTTCACCGCAGCGGCGGTCAGGCTTCATGTCAGATTAGGACTTGTCGATGAGGTGACGGGCCTCTTCCATCGCTTAGACCCAGGATAAACCTCACACAGAATGGTTGACTCCTCCCGCTCCTCCTGCGTCCGACGATCCTCTCCTGGGGCCGGCGGGGAGTCAAGGGAGACAGAAGACAGGGAATAAGGAGCCGTGACAGCAGCTGTTTGGGGAGCTTCAGCGGGTAACAATTTCTGAAGCTCCCCCACAGGAATCTGATTAATCACCGCAGGAGACATTGCAAGAGAATGGAGATGAACTTGCCTGGACTCCTGACTGGTGATGATGTCTGCTGCTGCCTCGGTGTCCTGCTTCGTCCTTCCAGGAGTAGGACGGGAAATCCGGCGGGGGAGGGGCACTCAGGTTCGGGCAGCAAGTGGCGGGTTCCTGTCCTCCGGGAGCACGTTGTGGGAAGCCGCGGTTGAGCTCCGATGTTTCCTCCTGTCATCTCCTCCAGCTGTCGGCATGACTCGTGGACCAGGGTGAGAAATGATGTCAACCCCGGATATTTCCAGAGACCGGGGCATGTCTGGAGCACCCTGACAGCGATGTCAAACAGCAAGAAATTTACCTCCGGGGAGTTGGTTGCTCAAGACTGGGAAACGAATACCACAGCTCAATCAGCCACTCCACACTCCTCGGGGCTCAGTCCAAAAATGAAAAAATCCATGGAGATGACTAGGGGAAAAAGCACTTAGGAGAAAAAGCAAAACTTCACTTGTGCACCACCTCCATCGGCCTCCGTCGGTCTATGATAACCATGGAAGAGAATCCTAAATGTCTACTCTGCTGGAACAGCACCGCCTGCGGTTGAACAGGCCGATGTGCACCGGTGTTCTACCTTCCAGCGTTGGGTGTTGGTAGGATTCAAGCCTGGGCAGGAAGATATGGAGGACAAGATGTTACCCATGCAGCATGTCCCCCCTCTCCACGTCACTGATGAATCCAAAAGAACAGCAGGGCTGCTATAGTTTGGCACCGGCGCCGTCGCAGGAGCTGCCAGAACGATGTTGAGCACAACAGAGAACTGCCTTAGGGGCTCCGACTCCGGATTTTTCCTCAGGGTTGACTCCCGAAGCCTTTCCCGTGACCGGGTGTGCCGCAAGGCAGCGGAGGTTTGAAATCAGGGTTTACCTTCCCCTAGATGGGCTACCTTCCCAGGTTAACGAGCCACCATCTACCCGAAGCATCTGGTTTTAAGGTGCCAGAGATCTGCCCTCGCCCCTTCTCCTATTAGTAAAAGCAGTTCCGTCGGGATTAGAGACTAAACCACACGGGCAGGCTAGGAGTTGGACTTAGTTGTCAGAGGCTTTTCGAGACGCATGCCATAAGGAGCATTTAATGAGCACTGGGAGCTTAACCCCAGTGCCGCTCCTGGCTATGACAACATTGGAACCTGCACCACCTCTCTGCTGGGCTTTTTCACTGGTTGGGGCATTCTGTCATAAATCTTTGTGCACCATTACGTGGTGCACAAGAGAGGACAGGAGAAATCCAAAAGCGAGAGTTGATAGGGCACTTTTATTAACAAACACAAAGAAAATAACAAGTCCAATAACCACCAAGTTCAGTTCAGTTTTACCACACAATAAATAAAAAGGTGCAATGATGGGGTTAGGCCACCAAACATACAGGGCTCCAGCCGAATGCTCTACAGCCTGGTGAATATGGAGCCTAGTGGTGCAGGGCTGCGTTGGGCACAAAACAGGAAAAGCGAGCAGCCTAGTGCTGCAGGGCTGCTAGCACAAGAGGAAAGGCTAAAGAAACTTACAGGTCTAGAGGTGATCCAGGGTGAACCGTGCAGTCTGGTGGATGAAGATAGAAGGCTGAGGCAGCCGCGAACACCCACGGATGGATCGTCTGAAGATGTCGGGCTGAATGCGTGAAGGGAGTGGAACGTCATTCATGGAGAACTAGCTGCCATGAACGAGGGTGAATGCCCCAACAATCTCTTCCCTCTGGAGCGGCAAACAAATACTCCTGAAGCTAACAAGGAAAGAGATTGCCGGTGTGAGAATACGTGGGCAGAACTGATTGGCACTAGGTGTGTGAGAGGGCATGTGAATGAGAGTGAATGGAGTGTGTGTGCGTGCGTGCGTGCGTGCGTGTGTGTGTGTGTGTGTGTGTGTGTGTGTGTGTGTGTGTGTGTGTTAACACTCGTGACAGTGCAGCTAATTGCACCAGACAGGAGGAGGGCTGTCAGACGAAAACTAGGGCAAAACATAACAATGAGTCAGAACTGGATTTGCCCTCCAAACCCAGATTCATGACAATAACAGTCATTGCACTATAATATTCTTTTAGGATGGCATATTGCATGGGAAGCACCTTGTGGATTTTAAGCCCCCGAATTCCATCCATCCATCCATCCATCTATCCATCCATCCATCTTCTTCAACTTGCCTCTCACCCAAAGATGCATCCATCCATCTTTTACCACTTATCCACTCACAGGGACAGCAGTCGAAGCAGAGAAGACAGACCTGATACACCCGGTTGACGTATCACCATGATCTCTTCTGCAGATAATTGGGAAGAGTTCAAACCCTTTAAAATGGGGAGAGAAGAGATCTCTCCCATTCCAGCAAAAACATTAGAAAATAAGTTTTAGTCATTTTCTAGATGTACAGAAAAAAACAAAAAACAAAACAAAAACTGAACCATTAGTTAGACTAAAGATTTCATCAGCAATACAATAAGCACTTTGGCAACTTAAAAGGAAAAGGTTGAATGACTACAAGAGTAACACTCAGAAAATTTATGAAAGCACAGTTGAACTCCTGTTTGTGGGATTACTGATGCAAAGGGGGGGAGGCCCAGAGCTTCCCCCGATTCTATTTTTCAGGGTGGCACCAACACTGGACCCCTGTGGTGGAGGGGGGACAGAGAGAGGTGGAGGACGGGCTGGCTGTGGCAAGGGGAACGTGATGTTTGTCATCAATCTGGACATCAGGGCCATTGGCGGAGGCAGTGCGGGATGGGGGAGGAGGACCTCACGGGTTGACCACAACATGTGACAAGCAGACTCAAAGCTAAGTAGAACGAATGACACTTACACTGACATAACGAAGATCCAGATACCTGACTTTGACTTGAGTTAAAAAATGCAGTGTTTACCTGAACTGACATTGCAGGTTTGAAACATTTCAATAAAGCTGCTCACCTGACGACGGTATGACAGTATCACATTTCATAAATGTGACAGGAATAAGGAATACTTGTGTTGTATGATTTTGATGTGCTAAGGTACTGTACTTGGGGTGCTTGGCTTTTGGCCGAGCCAGGCCTGGTGACTGCAGGCCAGATCAACATTTAGGGAAAAAAAGGGACCACATTCCTTGTGCAGAATGAAGTCCACATCCCAATTAAGCAATATGTCCACTTTTCCATTAACAGAAGGAGTGGAACATGCACTTTCACAAACATGCACTTTCACAAATTCAAAATTGTCTTTGGTCAACAGGAAAGCAATTGCCTCATGGCAATTGCAGAATTGGTTACAATAAATGCTAAATCACATTAAATCTGCATAGGCAACTTGGTTAATTGCTCTAACCGAAATCTGCAAATTAGGCCAAGGAAACACACTCACAATGTAGACACATAGTAAGTAACTTTGGTCAATTTATAAAACAGTGGAACAAAAGAGGCATGATTGCAAAGACCTCATTTTAAAAGTGTTTCACTGTATAAAACTTTTATCTCAATTAGCCATATGTAACTGTGCCACAAATTAATAGCACAGATTGAATCTTTAAGGAAAACACTTGCCTACCAAAAGCAGCTGCACAAAAAAACAAACAAACAAACAAAAAAACATAGGAACTCACGCTGCACTACTTTCTCCTAATAAAAACACTTACAGATGTGGACAAAATTGTTGATACCCCTCTGTTAATGAAAGAAAAACTCACAATGGTCACAGAAATAACTTGAATCTGACAAAAGTGGTAATATATAAAAATTCTATGAAAATTAACCAATGAAAATCAGACAATGCTTTTTAATTGTGGTTCAACAGAATTATTTTAAAAAACAAACTCATGAAACAGGACTGGACAAAAATGATGGTACCCCTAAAAAAGATGAATAGAAAAAAATAAGAAAAAAGAAAAAAGAAAATAATGTGACCATAGGGACATGTTCAACCAAGGTGTGTCCTCTAATTAACATCACAGGTGTCTACAAACTTCTAATCAGTCAGTCAGCCTATTTAAAGGGTGACAAGTAGCCACTGTGCTGTTTGTTGACATGGTGCGTACCACACTAAACATGGACCAGAGGAAGCAAAGAAGAGAGTTGTCTCAGGAAATTAGAAAGAAAATTATAGACAAGCATGTTAAAGGTAAAGGCTATAAGACCATCTCCAAGCAGCTTGATGTTCCTGTGACTACAGTTGCACATATTATTAAGAAATTTAAGATCCACGGGACTGTAGCCAACCTCCCTGGACGTGGCCGCAGGAGGAGATGGATAATACGAATGGTAACAAAAGAGCCCAGAACAGCCTCTAAACACATTCATGGTGAACTCCAAGGTCAAGGTACATCAGTGTCAGATTGCACCATCCGTCGTTGTTTGAGCCAAAGTGGACTTCATGGGAGATGACCAAGGAGGACACCATTGTTGAAAACAAATCATAAAAAAGACAGATTGGAATTTGCCAAACTGCATGTTGACAAGCCACAAAGCTTCTGGGAGAATGTCCTATGGACAGACAAGACAAAACTAGAACTTTTTGGCAAGGCACATCAGCTCTATGTTCACAGACGCAAAAATGAAGCATACCAAGAAAAGAACACTGTCCCTACTGTGAAACATGGAGGAGGTTCTGTTATGTTGTGGGGCTGCTTTGCTGCATCTGGCACAGGGTGTTTTGAATCTGTGCAGGGTACAATGAAATCTCAAGACTATCAAGGTATTGTAGAGAGAAATGTGCTGCCCAGTGTCAGACAGCTTGGTCTCAGTCGCAGGTCATGGGTCTTGCAACAGGATAATGACCCAAAACACATAGCTAAAAACACCCAAGAATGGCTAAGAGCCAAACATTGGACTATTCTAAAGTGGCCTTCTATGAGCCCTGATCTAAATCCTATTGAACATCTGTGGAAGGAGCTGAAACATGCCGTCTGGAGAAGGCACCCTTCAAACCTGAGACAACTGGAGCAGTTTGCTCATGAGGAGTGGGCCAAAATACCTGCTGAGAGGTGCAGAAGTCTCGTTGACACTTACAGAAATGGTTTGATTGCAGTGATTGCCTCAAAGGTTGTGCAACAAAATATTAAGTTAAGGTTACCATCATTTTTGTCCAGGCCTGTTTCATGAGTTTGTTTTTTAAAATAATTCTGTTGAAACACAATACAAAAGCATTGTCTGATTTTCATTGGTTAATTTTCATAGAATTTTTATTTATTTCCACTTTCAATCAATCAATCAATCAATCAATCAATCAATCAATCAATCAATCTTTATTTTGGATAGATTAAAAGTACAGATTAAAAGAAACATAATAATATAACAAAGGGGAAAGAAAATCCAACAAGGTAAAATTAGACAATAACTACTCTGATTATACAGTTCAACATAAGTTATCCGAAATGGGTGATGGCTGAAGCTGTAGCTTATATTGCCCACCCATATTCCATCCAAGAATTCAAACGAAAAACAAAACAAGAGCGATTACAATTCAGAACAAAGCTAAGACAAAATGTGACAAAAAAAAAACAAAAAACAAACAAAAAAAAAAAACTAAGCAACAATACAACGCAGACTGGATATGACAATCCTTATGTGATTTTATATGTCATCTTGTATATATATTTGGAGTATTTCTTCCTTTAGTTTTTGTTTAAATTGTCCAAGCGTTGTATATGATTTTAATTCAGGTCCAAAATTGTTCCATATTCTGACTCCTTGCACTGAAACACAGTGTTGCTTGGTGGTAGTTCTCACTGAAGGTTTTGGAAATATACATGTTCCTCTGAAATGATATTGTTTCTCCCTTATTTGGAACAGCTTTTGGATATTTGCGGGCAGTGATAGATTGTCTTTGTCTTGAATATGAGTTTTGTCAGATTCAAGTTATTTTTGTGACCATTGTGGATTTTTCTTTCATTAAGAGAGGGGTACCAATAATTTTGTCCACATCTGTATCACATGACACACTGTTTCAGCAGGCCTCCACTCTGCTACATGGGGATTTCCATGTATCAAAGGGGGGTAGTACAATTATGCAAGAGAAAGTAAACAATTAGTAAAGATAGATAATGTACACTTAGCAGTGAAATAATTAATGGTATTAAAAATGGAAAAAAAAACATTTCACAAATATACAAAAAGAGAAGCAGCTTGGTAATGAAGTCAGAACATTCACCAGAAAAAAGTCAAATTTGCATCAATGAATTTGCAAATATTTAAGGAAAATTATGTGGAAAAAATATTGCAGATTATTGTGGGATAATGGCCCTAAGCTTTGATAAGAAATATAGCAAAATTGAGGGGAAAAAAAAGCACATTAAGGAAAAAGAAAAAAAAATCTAATTTAAGGGAAAAAGTTCCAAATTTCTAAGAAAAGTCCAATTTATAACTGGTGCAGTTTACTGTGGGACTTAATTTAAAATTCGCTACAAAAAATAAAGCAAATTTTAACTCAAGCAAACTTTGACTCAATTATGTAAGAAGAAAACAATGCTTAAGAGAACTTAAAGCAAAATAATTTGACCTCCCCTGCATAAACTTACTCTTTTCAAAACCTTTGCGTGGATTTCATTGAGTTAAATAAGTGTCAAGGCAAAAATATTGTTTAGTAATTTATGACATATTTACTGAATGGACAAAGGCCTTCCCTTGCACTAATCCAAATGCTGCTATGGTAGCACAGAAACCCTTAACTGAAATAATATCAAGATTTGAAATAACTGAAGCGATTTACTTAGATGATGGAATACATTTTGAGAACTAAATTGTATCACACTTAGGTATAGTAATCAACATTTACCTGAAAAACCATTTAGCTTACCATCCACAATCTATAGGATTAGCATAATGCACAAAAAGGATTATAAAAGAAAATAGGAAAATAATAAATGCCAAACCCTACTATTCTCACCATTAAGGCCATTTAACTTAGATGATGAGGAAGGGTTTTTGTTTGGTTACATGCAAAGAATGTCAACTGACGGAGATGTTATCCATGCTGCCCTTCCCAGGAGGGACGATGTGAAAAAGGAACCACGGGGGTGCAGCCATCTTGCCCAAACCAGGGGACCTCGTTCTTATTAAAGCTATCAAGAAGACGAATTGGACCGATGCTCTCTGGCAAGGACCATGCAAAGTTATCCTGGTGACACCAACAGCTGTAAAAGTCAAGTGACATGACTCTTGGGTGCATTTAACACATTGCAAACTTTATCCCACTCAAAACCCTCAGCAAGAGACTGTTTAATACACATTGCAAACTTTATCCTACTAAAAATCCTCAGTGACTGTTTAACTGTTTCTCTTTACAAGTGTTGGCTGACGGTGCCCTTGTGGTGTCCAGCAACGGCTTGTATAGCGAAGCAACTATTTGTTTATCATGGAGAGGCAAAATACAAGAGAAAGAAGGTTGGCAACTGAAGGGTGCGAACTAGGGTGGTGGTTATGTGGTCACTTGGCATATTCACACCTGCCCATGAAGTGGGCGGGGTTGTGTGCCCCTGTTTTTTGCAACTAACCATACCCTCATTATGTCGGCAGGCCAGGTGGGCAGGGTGAAGAGAGATGCCCTTCCACCACAGGATGCCACCTTTGCACCACATGATTCCATTTGGGGCACAGATGTACCAGAGTAATTTAAGATAAAAAGCACAGGGTCAAAGGTCCTTCATTCACTGTTTCCTTAGGTGGGAGTGGGCAACAACACCTTATGGATTGAAACACTTAATGAAAGGCTTTATCTGCTTGGCCGGGTGTATGGGAAGAAATGACGGCTATGAAGCTTATGATGAAAAACTGGAATGGTTCTTGATCAATTAACTGCCGCCCGTGAGGGGCATGTTTACTATTGTAGGCGATTATTATTGTGCATTTATCCCTGAAAATGGTGAAGATGATAAAGGGGAAGTACCAAGCTAAGGTGTCTCTCCATCATGATGTAAAGCTGAAATGTACTATTTCCAAACACACTTATGAAGTTTGAAATATTGTTTTATTTGTTTTGGGATTGTCATATCATTTTCACTTTTGTTTTGTTTTTTGTTTTTTGTTTTTTTTTTCACATTACACTTTGTGTTATTGTGATGGCCCGCTCTGTGTCATTATCTCCCACAGCTGCGTGCACACCGGCTCCTCATCACACTCGGGTTATTTATTCCGCTCCGCCTTCAGATCGGCACGGAGCCATCTGTCTCCCTGGCTGAAGAAGCCCTACTCTTGTCTTCCGTGAGAATTATCCTGCCTTCATCGTTCCTGCGTAAGCCTCCTTGCCACAGCCTTATCCTTTGGAAGGATCTTCCTCAGCCACCAAGTAAGCCACTCTTTACTTACCTGTTTCTATGTTGGTCCCCTGTGCACAGGCGGAGTCCCGTGGCGGTGGAACCATTCCTCCTGGCGGCGGAACCGGCATTGCTCTTCCCAGCTGGTCCAGCTCATCACCGGCAGCATCATGATGACAGGCGCTGTCCTCCTGGCTGTAGCCTCCGGGCCAACCTGAGCGCATCTCCCTTTCTGCAACAGTAAGCCACAGTCAATCATCATATGCCCCTTCAGTAGGACTATACTAATATCTGTGCTTCTGCTCTGTTTATAGGGTTGCCAGGTCGTACAGTGCTCTGCTCACCCCCGGCTACGATGTCTCTGCTAACATACACATGCACTTACACATACACAACACGCACCCATTCACATGCACCCTAATCATTCAATAAAGATAATTGACTCCACTTCCGAGCATGTGTCTGTTCCCTGGGTCTAGTAATCATGTCAGTTATCACATCATTAATTGTTACATTAGTTTTAAACTACCTCTTAAATTGCTGCTAATCTGTTAACCCACATAACAACACATGTATCCAAATATATACATATATTATTCATTTTTTTCTTTACTTTATTATGACTTTGCTTGATTAATTCTTTTGTTGTTTTTCTTTAAACTGTGATGCTTTATTAAGAATCAAGGAGGGATGAAAGAAAAATTGCATATTATTCCATATTATTCTTTTATATTCCCATGTCTGATACTGTAAACTTGTGCATATTTATTGTTCATATGTGATTATTGTTCATATGGCCTTCAGTATGCCCCAGAGTCAATGTGTATGAGACTAGGTCAGCAGAAAAATAATGATGATGCAGGTGTTGTTTTGGGTTCATCCTGTTAGTTTCTTGTGTGAATGAAGATGTGTAGACTCCTAGTTCCTGAGAGATTAGACTATCTAAGACTGCACTGAGCTAGACTGTCAAGGGCGTTTTCTCCTGCTTCCCACCAACACTGAGAGCTATAGAGGACTGGACAATGGGTGACTGAGTTAGAATGGTGCATGGATGGACTCTGAAGGGCTATTCATTGTATCTTTGTCCTGGCCAGAGAAATAAATCTACTCATAAGTTAAGATTCTGCCTGCTGATTTTTGACTCAGACTCACTTCAATTCAGATTTTTCTAACAACCGCTAACTTAAATACATTGACAGCACAATTTTCAAAGACATCACAGCCAAAAATATCAAACTAGGACAGAATAATGCAAGATACAGTGGTGTGAAAATTTATTTGCTGATTTCTCTCTCTTTTTCTTTGTACGTTTGTTACACTTAAATGTTTCAGATCATCAAACAAATTTAAATATTACACAAAGATAACACAAGTAAACACAAAATGCAGTTTTTAAATGAAGGTGTTTATTTTTAAAGGTAAAACAAAAACAAAAAATCCAAACCTATATGGCCCTGTGTGGAAAAAGTGACACCCCCCCCCCCCCGACCTCCCATTGAAACATAAAATAACTGTGGTTTATCACATCTTTGGAAAGCTGATTTCAATTTCTCAAGCCACACCCAGGCCTGATTACTGCCACACCTGTTCTCAATCAAGAAATCACTTAAATAGGACATTCCTGACAAAGTGAAGGAGACCAAAAGATCCTCAAACACTAGACATCATGCTGCGATCCAAAGAAATTCAGGAACAAAAGAGAAACAAAGTAATTGAGATCTATTAGTCTGGAAAAAAGTTATTAAGACATTTCTAAAGCTTTGGGACTCCAGCAAACCACAGTGAGAGCCATTATCCACAAATAGCAAAATCCTGGAACAGTGATGAACCTTCCCAAGAGTGGTCGGCCGACTAAAATTACCCCAAGAGCATAATGATGACTCCTCCAAGAGGTCACAAAAGACCCCACAACAACAGCCAAAGAACTGCAGGCCTCGCTTACCTCAGTTAAGGTCAGTGTTCAGGACTCCACCATAAGAAAGAGACTAGGCAAAAATGGCCTGCATGGCAGACTTACAAGACGAAAGCCACTGCTGAGCAAAATGAACATAGGCTCGTCTCAGTTTTGCAAGAAAACATCTTGATGATCCCCAAGACTTTTGGGAAAATACTCTTTGGACTGAAGAAACAAAAGTTGAACTTTTTGGAAGGTGTGTGTCCCATTACATCCGGCGTAAAAGTAACACAGCATTTCAGAAAAGGAACATCATACCAACAGTAAAATATGGTGGTGGTAGTGTGATGGTCTGGGGCTGTTTTGCTGCTTCAGGACCTGGAAGACTTGCTGTGGTAAATGGAACCATGTATTCTGCCGTCTACCAAAAAATCTTGAAGGAGAATGTCCAGCCATCTGTTTGTGACCTCAAGCCGAATCGCACTTGGGTTCTGAAGCAGGACAATGATTCAAAACATACCAGCAAGTTCACTTCTGAATGGTTTAAGAAAAAACAAATTGAAGACTTTGGACTGACCTAGTGAAAGTACTTTCCTGAATCCGATTGAGATGCTGTGGCATGACTTTAAAAAGGTGATTTATAATCAAAAACCCTCCAATACGGCTGAATTATAACAATTCTCGAAAGATGAGTGGGCCAGAATTCCTCCACAGCACTGTAAAAGACTCAATGCCAGTTATCGCAAATGCTTGATCGCTGTTGCTGCCGCAGTGGGTGGCCAAACAAGTTATTAGGTTTAGGGGGCAATCACTTTTTCACACAGGGCCGTGTAGGTTTTGATTTTTTCCCCTTAATAATAAACACCTTCATTTAAAAACTGCATTTTGTGTTTACTTGTCTTATCTTTGTCTTGTGGAGAGTTGTGAAGGATGAGACTGATGTATTCCTCAGGTTCAGCTTTATTCACAATGACATTCTCCAACATTCAAAAGCAGAAAAAGAGGATGAATCTTCTCACATCTGTCATTTTATACCAGGACATCAAACATACAATCACATGGTGCTTAATCAAACATACAGTCACATGGTACTTAATCCCAGTCACAATGTAACTTCCCCCGATCTTAACACCATCCACCTCCTAGTCTCTGGTGGTCAGGAAATCTCTCAAGGCCATCTCCTTGAAACAAAAGGCCAGATCTCACCCCTCCCGTTACCTCTGGAAGGCTCAGTCCCTTTGTTCCCCTGAGACGTGAAGTATACAATAAGCATACAGTGATATATCTGTGGAGCATCTGAAACCAACATATGTGCATATATGTGTGCCACATGACCCCCCCCCCCAAACGTCTAAGATGGAACAAATGTAATACAGTTTGCAAGTCATGGTCAGAATCAGAATCAGAATCAGAATCAGAATCAGATTTATTGCCATTGTTCATGTAGTACACAAACTAGGAATTTGTCTCGGTGCAATGCTGCAACATTAAAACATGATAAGATAAAAGAGATAAAAACTAAAAAACTAAAAAAACTAAACATGCAATAAGTGTAGAATAAGAATGAGTAATGCTAGTCAAAGCAGTTTTAAATATATTAGCGAGTAGCAGATATTGTGGAGTACCACATAGTGCAGTCGGTAATGTAACAGAAAAACAGTGATGGTCACATTATTACACATCAGTCCAAATGTTGCTTGGGCCTCAGTCGCCTTCCATATCTGCTGTAAGCGGGCTTTACCACCCCCGCGGCGTCTTCACGCTGTGGAGCTGCTGTTTGAGGATTAGAACTGTTAGTCAATCTCTGTGGGTGTTCTGGGGAATGCTCTCTAGGGGTTCTGCCGCGCCGAGGAGCCCTCGCCAACTGCACCACTTCGTCAGCCAGCACAAAAGCGGGTTTGAGCCTGTTTATACAAATCATTTCTTTCCTGCCCCCCAAATCTAGCAAAAAATGCTTGTCCCCTGTTTCCAGCACTCTGTATGGTCCGTCATAAGGTGGGTGTAAGGGTGGGTCGTGTGCATCATGTCTGACAAAAACAAACTCCGCATTTTTTAAAGCTTTAGGCACAAAAACGCGCGGGAAGCTGTGATGAACTGAGCCAGGAAGCTTGCTTGCTCCCGTGTCGCTCTGCAACTGCTGAGCGGGGGGGCACTCTGGCACAGGATTATCCGGGAGAAACTCCCCGGGCAGCCGGAGTGGATGCGCAAAAACCAACTCAGCTGGGGAGGCTTTTAAATCCTCTTTAGGTGCAGAACACAACCCCAATAAAACCCACGGTAGCCTGTCCACCCAATTTGCATCCGTAAGCGACGCTCTGAGGGCTGCTTTCAATAACCTATGGAAACGTTCGCATAAACCATTAGCCTGCGGGTTGTATGCGGTAGTGCGGTGGATCGTTATCCCCAGGCTGCGGGCCATCGCTGACCAGAGCTCGGAAACAAATTGAGGACCTCTGTCAGACGTAATGTCCGACGGAACTCCGAAACGCGCTACCCATGCTGTTAGAAACGCGTGCGCCACCTCCTCGGCTGTGGTTGATGACAGTGGGACCACTTCCGGCCAACACGTGGTGCGGTCCACCATTGTCAAAAGGTGTGTGCACCCCTGTGACGGCGGGAGGGGGCCTACGAGGTCGACATGCACGTGATGAATCGCTTAGCCGGGATGTGAAAAGGCTCCAAGGGAGCTCTAGTGTGTTTGTGTATTTTGGCTTGCTGACAAGCCACGCAGGCTGTTGCCCACTCCTTGACTTGCTTCCGCAGGCACGGCCATACAAATTTCTCTCCTACCATTTTGACCGACGCGCGCACTCCCGGGTGCGCCAGAGAATGAATCGAGTCAAAAACGTGGCGGCGCCACGTGGTCGTCACCACCGGGCGTGGTCGTCCCGTGGAGACATCGCAGATTAGGGGGGGCATACCATCTTGTAGCACCCTGTTCTCCAGCCTTAACCCTGTTGGTCCAGACTGGAGCGTGCACACGTCCGCGTCGGCAACTTGATCCGCGGCCATGGCTGCATAATATATCCCTACGCGGACTGGGGCCGCGCGCACTTCTGCGTCGCTAACCTGGTCCACGGCCGTGGCTGCAAAATCTACCTCTGCGCGGGCTGGAGCCGCCACGGCGCGCGAGAGGCAGTCTGCCACTACATTAAGTTTACCCGCTACATGCTGGATATCGGTAGTAAACTCCGAGATGGCGGCTAGCTGTCTCTGCTGCCGGCCCGACCACGGTTCTGTAATCTTGAATATCGTGAAAGTCAGCGGCTTGTGATCCACGAACGTGGTGAAACTGCGTCCCTCCAGCCAAAACTGGAAATGGCAAATGGCCAAGTGGAGAGCTAACAACTCCCTGTCGAATGCGCTGTATTTTCGTTCACTATCGCGCAAGGTCCTGCTGAAAAAGGCGAGCGGTTGCCAAGCTCCTGCTATATACTGTTCCACGACCGCTCCTATGGCCACGTCTGATGCGTCAGTAGTGAGCGCTATGCGGGCCATTGGGTCTGGATGTGCCAACAACGCAGCGTTTGCCAGGGCTATTTTGACTTCAGCGAATGCGCGCTCCCGCTCCGGAGACCATTCGATTTTGTTTGTGGGTTTTTGTTTTTTTAGTGCAGCATACAATGGTTGCATGAGCTGCGCTGTGTGAGGGAGGAAACGGTTATAAAAATTCACCATTCCCAAAAACTCCTGTAATGCTTTGACCGTTTGTGGTTGGGGAAAATTTGTTATTGCGCGCACTTTTTTGGGCAGAGGAACCGCTGCTTCTGGAGAGACGCGATGCCCCAAAAAATCAATCTGTGCCACCCCGAACTGACACTTCGCTGGGTTGATTATTAACCCGTGCTCTGCCAACCTCCGGAAAACTGCTGTGAGGTGGTTTTCGTGTTCGTCTTCGGACGCGCTGGCTACCAATATGTCGTCCAAGTAGACGAACATGAAGGGGAGGTCGCGCAGAACTGCGTCCATCAGGCGTTGGAATGTCTGCGCTGCGCCTTTAAGCCCAAACGGCATGCGCAAAAATTCAAAAAGCCCGAAAGGAGTTATTACCGCTGTTTTGGTTATGTCCTCAGGGTGCACTGGAACCTGGTGGTAACCGCGTACCAAATCTATTTTAGAAAAAATGTGCGCCCCCGCCAAATGCACCGAAAAATCTTGGATGTGCGGGATCGGAGAGCGGTCGTGCGCTGTAGCGTTATTCAACCTGCGGAAATCACCGCAAGGTCACCACGAGCCATCAGCCTTTGGGACCATAGGCGAAGCCTATGGACCATGGGCCATGGACCATGGACCATGGACCATGGACCATGGGCTTCGCCTATGGACCATAGGCGAAGCCCAGGGGCTCTTCGACCTCCTGATGATGCCCAGTCTTTCCAGGTTGGCGAACTCTTCGCGCACTATGGTCAGTTTAGCTGAGTCCAAGCGCCGAGCTTTTGCAAAAATGGGTGGGCAGGTGGTAGTAATAAAATGTTCCACCCCATGTTTAGCCACTGTCACCGAAAACGTTGGGACCGTGAGTGCTGGGAACTGGGTGAGGAGTGTGTGGAACTTACCACCCGCAGCTGTGACGTTGGCTTGTGCAGTTGGCGGGGCCACTCAAGCTGTGCAGGGATTAGAATAAAAGGAAAGTGCATTAACCAGGCGTCTGTTAGCAAGATCAACCAATAAACCATGTGACCACAAAAAATCAGCCCCTAACATATTGAAATTGACTGCCGCTACAACAAAAGTCCACTCGAATGTACGGCCCTGCAAAGACAGAAGCAGAGTCCTTTCACCGAAGGTCTTAATCACCGAGCCGTTCGCTGCTGTCACCCGGGGACCACTGGAAGGCGCCAGCCAGTCCGTGTAGGAAGGCGTGATGAAGCTCAGCTGGGAGCCTGTGTCCATGAGGAATTGCCTCCCCGAGCGTGCGTCCTTCAGGTAGAGCAGCTTGTTCTCTTCTCCGAGGGCCGCGGCTGCTACCAACCCCTGGCCTTGGCATTTCCCGAGCGCTTGAAGTGGCACGGTGGGATGCACTTGCGTGCCTTCTCTGCGAAAAGGCGATGGTAGAAGCAAAGGACGTCGTCCGCTCCGTGTCGCCTGGCCCTTGCTGCTGCCGTCGTCAGTGAGTCTGGTGCTGCAGCCTCTGGCCCCATGCCGTCTCCGGACGTCGCACCTAGCTCTGCTGCTGCAGCCGAAGCTGCGCTCCATTTGTGGGCGTCGATGAGTCGCTGTGCCTCCTGGCTCAGCTCGTGGTAGTCTCGTCGGGCCAACAGCGGTGAACCGGCAAGGGTCACTCTCACCGCTGACGTTAGGGTCCTGAGGAAAAGGTGGGTGAAGATAAAGCTGTCATCATCGGAGTCTCTCAACCTCAGCATCTTCCCCATCAGGTCTGCAGGTCTGTCGTTGTCAAACTCCGTCAACGCCAGGAGCCCCTCTGCTCGCTGTTGCACCGATGGGGTGAAGTGGCTGATAAGCGCAGCCTTCAATGTGCCGTACTTGTCGCTGTCCGGTGGGTGGTTGACCAGGCTCTCCACCCTCTGGACTGTGTGGTTGTCCAGCTTCACCACCACATGGTAGAATTTTGTGTCGTCTCTCGAAATTCTCCGGAGGTTGAGCTGCACCTCGACCGCGCTAAACCAGGAGCGCGGACTGTTCTGCCAGAAGTCCGGCAGCTGGAACGTGGCGGCATTCATCAGGCTGGCTTCTGACGAGTCCGGCTCAGGAGAATTACTTCTGCTCATGCTTCGTCTTAAGGTCACCAGTGTGGAAAGTTGTGAAGGACGAGACTGAGTGTATTCCTCAGGTTCAGCTTTATTCACAATGACATTCTTCAACATTCAAAAGCAGAAAAAGAGGATGAATCTTCTCACATCTGTCCTTTTATACCAGGACATCAAACATACAATCACATGGTGCTTAATCAAACATACAGTCACATGGTACTTAATCCCAGTCACAATGTAATTTCCCGCGATCTTAACACCATCCACCTCCTCGTCTCCGGTGGTCAGGAAATCTCTCAAGGCCATCTCCTTGAAACAAAAGGCCAGATCTCACCCCTCCCATTACCTCTGGAAGGCTCAGTCCTTTTGTTCCCCTGAGACGTGAAGTATACAATAAGCATACAGTGATATATCTGTGGAGCATCTGAAACCAACATATGTGCATATATGTGTGCCACAGTCTAATATTTAAATTTGTTTGATCTGAAGCATTAAAGTGCAACAATCATACAAAATGACAAGAAATCAGGAAGGGCGCAAACACTTTTTCACACCACTGTATATTGACTTTGATTTAATGAACAATGTTTTCAATAACACATTAAAAAATAGGGCATTATTACTTTTGCAGTGTCTCGCAAGGTGTGACAAAATTTAACAGACTTGTTACTCTTTATTTTTTACTTTACATAACACAGCCAAATGCACAATTGCACCCTACTGTATGCAGCCACACAGCCATCATTTCACATGACCTTTTGCAGGTGTTGCTTGTATCCTGTATTAAATGCTGGTACTCTTCACCTTTATTTAATATGTTACTTTGTTTCCCACTGGTAAAATAAGCCACTCTGCTGAAGGACAGCCAGCCCATTCTTGCTGTTGGTGATCTGCTGAGATCATGGCCCCTGGATCTTAACCTGAGTCAGAGTCAGTTAGGTTCACATGCCATGACTATCTGTCTGAGAAAGCAGTGAAACAGCTTCATAGTATATAGTCTGTATTGATCCTGTACATATAGCACTTATTCAGTGATTATTTGACAGTGTTTCTAGTTGAAAATTATAAATGCATTCCTTCAAACTGGCATGTCTCCAGAGGCCTTCAAGACAATGGCTGTAAAAGCCTTAATTAAGAAACCCAGCCTTGATAGCAATGAACTGTCCAACTATAGGCCAATATCCAACTTGCCAGTCATCAGTAAGGTTCTTGAAAAGATAGATACACTGTAATTAATACTTTTCTTCAAGAGAATGACATCCTGGAAGAATTTCAGACAGGTTTCAGAACACTTCAACTGACTAAAACAATCAGTGGCCTTAGACAAAACACAAATGAAGGTCTCTGTTCTTGTTGTCTTGGACCTCAGTGCAGTGTTTGATGCGATTGACCGTGATATTCTAATCAGTCATCTTGAACACTTAATTGGTCTTTCTGACTGTGTGCTGAACTGGTGTAAGTCATACATCAAGGGGAGGAAGTTCTGCATCAGTCTGGGTGATTATGGGTCTTATAGACATGACATCTCTTTTGGGGTTCCACAAGGCTATTCTCATTGTATATGCTGCCACTTGGTGACATCATTACCAAATCCAATGCATGTTCCCATAGTTAAGTGGATGGCACACAATTCTACATCTCTGCTGAACCTAATGCTGTTGCAGCTATCAACTGCATCAGTAACTGTTTAGTGGCAATAGACATGTGGATGACGCAAAATTTCTTAAAAGTAAATGAGGATAAAACTGAAATCCTGGTTGTTGGCCCTAAAATAAAGAGGGATGCACCGTTTAATAAATTGGTGTTATCTTAGACTCATATCTGAGTTTTAAGTCTCGCATTAATAAGTAAATAAGAACAGCTTATTTCCACTTTAGAAACATTGCCAAAGTGTGACCATCAGTCAAAAGATGCAGAAAAGTTGATCCATGCCTTTATTTCAAGCAGACTTGACTACTGTAACTCATTGTAACTTACTGGTCTCCTGAAAAAACAAAAAAAACAAAAAACAAAAAAAAACTACAGCCAGACTTTTTATACTTATACAGCTAATTTAGAACTACTGTCCGACTGTTAACTAGAGTCAAGAGGAGGGAACACAACAGTCCAGTTCTAGCAGCTCTGCACTGACTGCCTGTAAAAATATAGGGTTGATTTCTAACTCCTCTTTTTGTGTGCAATGCCATGAACAGATTTGGACCTAGGTACATTTCTAGAACAATAGTAAAGTACCTTCCTTCTAGAACTCTGTGATCTGCTAATGTTGGTTCACTGAAATCACCTCTAGTAGCAGAAAGAAAGTTGGTGACGCTGCTTTTGTTAACTATGCCCGAAAGCTCTGGAACACACTGCCATTAGATATTAGGGAGAAAAGTTCATATTTTAAAAACAAAGATGAAAATATTTCTCTACAGGGTAGCATTTGCATATCAAAAATCCTTGATTGCAATCTGCTTGTTATTTTAGCTGTATTTTTGTACTGGAATTTTAATTATTTATTTTTAAACCATATTTTAAATGTACTTTTACTTTATCCTATTTTTTATTCAATAGTTTTTACTTTATTTTATACTCCATAAAGCACTTTGTACTGCTTTCTTTGTATGAAAAGTGGTATACAAATAAAAATTATTATTATTATTATTATTATTATTATTATTATTATTATTATTATTATTATTATTATTACAGAGCACCCAATGTTAACCCTGCTTCATTGTACAGATCTTTGGCCCCATTTAGGTCACCAGTTCAACATCAGTTACCATGATGATCTAGCCAAGTAAAAAGAGATTTGTGATACCATGGTAAGTTACAAAACCTGCTTCACAGTGCACCCTTTTGGCCAAGACCATGTTAAATTGTTAGATTTGGTTTAAAATCAGCTGAAAACACCCTGTGCTCACCAATTATCATATTTTTTCTGACTATATAAAACAAGGAAAATGTCAATAGATTTATTCAAACCTGATGTGTTATATTAATACATCAAACGCCACATTGCAGTACAGTAATGGTATAATATACACCTCACTGGTAAAATATGTTGACCTATTCAGTTAATTTTTGTGTCAACGTATATGTTGATTTGATTGTCTTCATTTACTGTTACTGTCATGTCCTGGTGAGCGCTCGCCCCCACTATCCTGTTTCTCTGCTCTCCTGTGATTACCTCATCTGACGCACCTGCTGATTCTGCTGAGCCAGCATTTATAAGGAACCGCTCTTTGACGATTCAACGCTGGCTTGTTTGGGTATACTGCCTTGAGCAGATTGTGTCTAACTTGCAATCTCTTTAATGTAAGATGATTATTTACCTGACACAACTCTCTCCTTCTCCTTCTCCAGGTTGCTGCCAATGAGGCGATGCGTCTCCAGCGGTCTCAGTGCACTCACAAGCCTGTTGCTTCATCCGCTGCAGTTCCTCCACTCCACCCGGTCAGACACAGCTCATTATTCCCATTCCCAGCAGTTCCGACCTACTGGTTCATCTCCTTCACTGGTTTCTGAGCTGGGAGAGAGTCTCGTCTCTCCCTCTGCAGGTTGCCGCTCCTCTGGCGAGTGACTGTTTTTTTTTTTTCCTCAAGTTCGCTCCTTTTGAAAATCAATAAACGGTCAAACATACTTTGTGTGTATTTCTCTTGGTGTTGCACCTTGCATTTAGGCTGATTGTCGGGTCAGTATGACAGAACAAGCTAGCCATGGTCACGGCCTAGCAGGTGCCGCAGCAACAGAGCACACCGCACTCCACCACCTCGACGTTACAGAGAGGCAGGTGGCTGAACTCATTCAGCAGCAGCAAACCATTACGCAGCAGCTGAGTGTAGTCACTGATCATTTGGCCTGCACGTCCGCTCCGGCTGTTCCGCTCCATCTGCTCCTCAAACTTTTTCCACCATCCACCGAACTCTTTCCATTCCCACTCCTGCCTCGTATGCAGGGGAGGTGGGGGGATGTAAAGATTTCCTTTGTCATGTTCGGCTCTATTTTGAGCAGGTGAAGGGGGAGTTCCCGGACAACATATCTAAAATTTACCAGTTCGCCCTCCTGCTTCGGGCCCAGCTTTTAGTTGGGCTGTAATCGATAGCCAGAGGAACACACCTCCTATGTTTGACTAATTCGTGACCGATTTTTCCTTCACGTTCGACCGTACCAAGAGTAAACGGAATATCACGAGTCACCTAATGTTGCTCCGTCAGGGCAGCCAGTCGGTGGCCGACTTCTCGGTGGAGTTCTGATTTGAAGCGGAAAAATCGGGGTGGAACGAGGTTGCCCTATGCAGCATGTTCCTCCATGGTTTAAATCCTTGCCTCCGCAATGATCTGGCGGTTCATGCCGTTCCCACCACCCTGGACGGTCTCATTTATCAGGCGGTTGGGTTAGATAACCAGTACCACAAGCGTGCTAGGGAGCGCGGCGCCTCCTCTCACCCATTTGCCACACACGCACCCTCAGCAGCTGCTGACCCTGGTGAGTCTGAGCCTGCCACAGAAGCAATGGAGCTCAGCTCTGCTCACCTTCCGTGGGCAGAGGTTGACTGGCGGCGGTGGATCGGAGCATGTGCCTATTGTGGTTTGTTGAAGCACAAGCGGGACACATGTAACCTGCGGCCAAAAGACACGGCACATCAGTAGCCTTGGGGGGTCTGGTGGATGGGACACATTCTCATCCCCCCGGTAATTTTTCTATTTCGGTCCTGGTTCAGTTGCCGGGGGTCGAGAAGAGATTCTCTGCCCTCATTGATTCAGGAGCAGAAGGTAACTTTATCTCCTCCCAGCTTGTTCAGGAGATGGGGATACCGACGTTAAAATTGCCGGTTCCACACCCTTTTCGCACCCTTTCTGGCCAGACGGTGGCGTCCGTTACTCGATGCACGGTGCAGATCTCCGTCCTTCTGTCCGATAGCCACCAGGAGAGGCTTTTTTTATGTGTTTCTATGCGCCTCTCATGTGGTGGTTTTAGGGTATCCATGGCTCCGGAGTCACAATCCTATTCACAATTGTACACAAAATACCATCACCTCCTGGAGCCCTAATTGCTTGGCAACTTGTCTAAGTTCGGCCGAGTGTTCGCCGCCCATCCCTGTCTCCTCCCCTCAGGTCGAGCGCCGGACCTCAGCCTCGTGCCCAAGGTTTATTATAGCCTCGGGGAGCTCTTTAGCAATTCACGAGCATTGGCGCTTCCCCCGCATCGCTCGTATGACTGCGCGATCGACCTCCTTCTGGGTTTTCCGTTGCCGTCCAGCAGGCTCTATAATATTTCTGGACCTGAGAGGGAAGCGATGGAGAGGTACATAACAGACTCATTGAATGCCAGCCTCATTCGGCCATCCTCGGCACCTCTTGGGGTGGGTTTTTTCTTTGTAGGTAAGAAGGATTGGTCTTTGTGTCTGTGATCGACTACCATGAGCTGAATTCTATTACTGTCAAAGATAAATATCCTCTGCCCCTGATGAACTCCGCTTTTGAGCTCCTGCAGCACTCACGCGTATTCTCTAAACTCGACCTATGCAATGCATACCATCTTGTCAGAATATGCGAGGGGGGCAAGTAGAAAACAGCATTTAAAATGCACCTCGGGCAATTTGGATATCTAGTAATGCCTTTTGGTTTAGCTAATGCCCCTGCTGTTTTCCAGCGTCTCATCAATGTCATCCTCCGTGACATGATTAACTGGTTTGTCTTTGTGTATTTGGATGACATTCTGATTTTTTCTCGCTCACCTGAGGAGCTTCAAATTCATGTTAGAGCTGTGTTACAATGACTCTTAGAAAACCAACTGTATGTCAAGGCTGAGAAGTGTGAATTTTCCACTAATTCCACTTCTTTCCTTGGCTTTGTTATAGCGGAGGGAGAGCTGAGAGCCGACCTGGCCAAGGTGAAGGCTGTGCAAGATTGGTCAACACCCCACTCACGCAAGGAGCTGCAACGCTTCTTGGGGTTTTCAAATTTCTATTGCAGGTTCATCAGGAACTATAGTAGTACAGCCTTTAACCCAGCTGACCTCCATTAAGGTGCCATTTTTATGGACCGAGGCAACTGAACGAGCCTTTGTGGAATTAAGGGGCCTGTTCTCTACTAAACCCATCTTGGATCAGGTCAACCCCCAGCTCCAATTAACCCTGGAGGTGGATGGTTCAGAGACAGGGGTGAGCGCTATTTTGTCCCAGTGCTCCGCCTCAGACTTGAAGATCCGACCGTGTGAGTATTTCTTTGGACGGCTCACCCCAGCCTAGAGGAATTACGATGTCGGGGATTAAGAGCTGTTGGCCATTAAATTGGCTTTTGAGGAATGGAGACATTGGCTTCAGGGAGCTGTCCACTCTGTGGTCATGTGGACCA
The DNA here is from genome assembly GCA_020510985.1 of Pholidichthys leucotaenia. Classification (NCBI taxonomy): domain Eukaryota; kingdom Metazoa; phylum Chordata; class Actinopteri; order Cichliformes; family Pholidichthyidae; genus Pholidichthys; species Pholidichthys leucotaenia. The sequence goes on from CM035836.1 coordinate 301,683,887, forward strand.
ACTACAACAACCTTGAGTATATGCGGTCGGCCCACTGGTTGAACTCCAGGCAGGCTCGCTGGGCCTTGTTTTTTCAGCGTTTCAATTTCACTGTTACAAGACCCAGCTCCCGTAATACTAAGCCTGATGCTCTCTCCAGAGAGTTCATCCAGGACCCGGCTGAGCCCCCTTTCTGCTCCCACCCCATTCTTCCACCTTCATTCGTCCTGGGAACCCTTACCTGGGAGATCAAGAAGAGAGTCCGCCAGGCCCAGTCCTCTGAGCCCGAACCAGTGGGTTGTCCCCCTAACCGTCTTTATGTCCCTGCCACCCTCCGCAGCGAAGTTATCCAGTAGGGGCATGCCGAACACCTCGCCTGTCACCCTGGGGTGGCGCGCACAGTGGATATCATCAGACGACTGTTCTGGTGGCCCACACTGTGGCAGGACATGCAGGAGTACGTGAAGGCCTGCCAAACTTGTGCCCAAAACAAGTCCTCTTCTACTCCCCCTCCCCCTCGCTGGTCTTCTTCACCCCCTCCCCGTCCCCAGCTGGCCTTGGTCCCACATTGCCATTGATTTTGTCACTGATCTGCCCTCCTCCCACAGCAACACCATAATTCTCACGATTGTGGACAGATTCCCCAAGGCCGTTCACCTGGTTCTCCTCCCTAAGCTGCCATCTGTCTTCAAAACTGCAGTTACTTTCTCATCATGTCATTAGACTGCATGGTATCCCTATGGACATTGTGTCTGACCGGGGCCCACAGTTCGTCTCTCATGTTTGGAAGTCATTCTGTCACTGCCTTGGCACCACAATCAGCCTCACCTCCGGTCATCACACACAGAGCAATGGGCAGGCTGAGCGTGCCAACCAGCCCCTGGAGGCTGCCCTTCATTGCGTGGTAGCCGATGACCCCGGATGTTGGAGCTCCCATCTGACCCGGGTGGAGTATTCACTTAATTCGACATTCTCTTCGGCCATGGGGCTTTCTTCTTTTGAAGCCTCTGTGGGCTACAACCCCCACCCCCCTTTTTATCCATGGCTGAGAGAGAGGTGGCGGTGCCATCCTTGGGGGCCAACTTTCGACGTTGTCGCCAAGCCTGGAGGTCTACCAGAGTGGCTCTACCACCTAGCGCAATAGACGCTATGCTGACCGCAAGAGGGTTCCGGCGCTGGAGTACAAGGTTGGACAGCAGGTCTGGGTGTCAGCAAGTCAGGTACCATGGAAGGCTGAAGCTTGCAAGCTTGCAAGCTTGCCCCCCACTTCATGGGTCCCTTCCCCGTTACCAACAATTTTGGCAATTCTGCTGTCTGGCTCCAGCTCCCACAGGCGCTCCGCGCTCATCCTACAATCCACGTCTCCAAGGTCAAGCCTCTCTCCTCCAGCCCCCTCTGTTTGCCCCCGAAGACGCCTTCCCCTCTCTGGATCCTCGACAGCCACATCACTCATACTGTTCGAGAGATCCTGGATGTCTGCCGCTGGGGATTCCAATACCTGGTCCACTGGGAGGGTTACGGTCCGGAGCACCGGTCATGAATCTCCAGGTCATCCCTCCATGACAAGGGCATGGTCTGGGCCTACCATCAAGCCCATCCTGAGAAGCCCGGTGGACTGCCGGGAGGTGCTCCTTGGGGGGGTGGGGCTGTCATGTCCTGGTCAGCGCTCGCCCCCACCATCCTGTTTCTCTGCTCTCCTGTGATTACCTCATCTGACTCACCTGCTGATTCTGCTGAGCCAGCGGTTATAAGGAAACGCTCTTCGATGATTCAATGCTGGCTTGTTTGGGTATACTGCCTTGAGCAGATTGTGTCTAACTTGCAAGCTCTTTTGTGTTAGATGATTATTTACCTGACACAACTCTCTCCTCCTCCTTCTCCAGGTTGCTGCCAATGAGGTGGTGCATCTCCAGGGGTCTCGGTGCGCTCACCAGCCTGTTGCTTCATCCGCTGCAGTTCCTCCACTCCACCCGGTCAGACACAGCTCATCATTCCTATTCCCAGCAGTTCCGACCTGCTGGTTCATCTCCTTTGCTGGGTTCTCTTTCTCGCTTCCACGTAAGTGGTGTAATTTGGAATTCCAAGTCCTCCTCCATTCCTCTTGCTAATCAGTTCTCGTCTCTCCCTCTGCAGGTTGCTGCTCCTCTGGCGAGTGACTATTTTGTTTTGTTTTTTTCCTCAAGTTCGGTCCTTTTGAAAATCAATAAACGGTCAAACATGCTTAGTGTGTGTTTCTCTTGGTGTTGCACCTTGCATTTAGGCTGATTGTCTGGTCAATATGACAGTTACGTTATTTGATATTTCTAATATTTAAAAATAAGCATGTTATGAAGGTGATTGCTGGTATTTATCGCAGAGAATAAAGACTCATTTTATTTTGGTAAAGAAATACACTCATCAGCTATGTTAACCTCTTGCACTCCGGGATACCGCGGGCGGTCACGTCTCTGCGTCCTAGGGTGCACGAGGGCGCCCTAGGACGCACACTGTGCGTCCTAGTGCGCACTGAAAAAAAAAAGCTGCATTTCCGTTCTTCCACTACAGACACAGCCGCGAACAGAAAGCCAAAGGAGTGCTTTGATTGGTTTAGATGTGATTGACCTCTCATTCGACTAATAAGAGCCTTGAATTGGGTTTCTGAAACCTTGAAGAACCAATGACTGAAAACCTAGCAAGAAGGACCCACCTACCAACGGCTGTGAATACAGCGAGCCAATTGAAGCACAGAAGTTCAAAAGCGTGCGTCCCTTGCGTAAAATCTGTTTTGTGTAAGCCACTGGGTGACAGACACGCGTTCGCCAGTCTTTTTTTCTTACTACTTTTCTTATTTGTTTTGAAAAATCGTTCGCCAAAACCGCAATCACGGAAGCGCAAAACTGCAATAATGGAATTATGGTTTGACTGGGTCGCGTGACCAGAACCACGAGTCCGTAACAAGCGGACCAGCATCATGTTCGTCTGACAATGAGGAAGAGAAGATCGCCAGCGACACTGCTGTTGTGGGCAGGTAAGTGTTATAAGCTAAATTATTCTTTATCCCTGAAAATTGTAATCAAAATGACTTTTGATCGATCGGTAAATTACAACTGTGCGTCATTGCAACATGAAGACCGCGGCACACGGGTTCAGTCCGTGCGCCGCGTCTGGACCGTGAACGCCCCCCCCCCCCACTCTTCTGTAGCGGATTGCAGATATTTTAGTACAACTGTGCGTAGTAGACACCGTCACCGCGGTTCGTCACGTAGCGATGGGCGATGTCCGTCCTCTGTAGTGGGGGGGTGGGTAGGAGTTGTTATTTTCTACATTACAGATATTTTAGTATAATTTTTAGTGCACTGTAGGTTATTTTTTCTTGTAAAAAAAAGCCACACATTTTTTTATGTGGCATGCTTCTTTGTGTGTGGGGGCTTGTTTGTTCATTCATTCATTCATGAATGAATAAACAACCCCCCCACACACACACACACAGCCCTTCACCTTTCATTAGAGCCCAAGATGAAGCTTCTATATTGAATCATTCAAAAGTTATAGACGTTTTTCCAAACTGTGCCATTTGGCACAATTTGGCACAGTTCAAAAACGCCTGGGAACAACCTAAGAAAAAAGTTGTGTAATATGTTCATTTTTTGTGGTATTGTTACAAAATTTTGACCTCAGCTGGATAACACTTGGTTCTACATTCCTGTTGCATTTTCCAGCACGGATCTGACAGCTGTGTGTTATTTGCAAGCATTTGTATCAAAAAAAAAACACCCAGGTGAAATTTATTTTCTTCAAGTTCAGTATGTTTAGATGACTGTTACTCAGTGGCAGGAGCACTTAGAAAGATTATGACTGTTTTGCCAAAAAATTCAAAGTGTTTTCTTTTAAATGAGACCAACCCCATGAAGATGCTGCAAAGGGTTGAAGAACAGCTTTTGATTTACTTTGGGTATGTTATTTTTTGGCGTTTTTAGGGAAATTGACCAGAGTGCAAGGGGTTAATAAGTACACCTGTTCAACTGCTTGTTGAAGGAAATATCTAATCAGCCAATCACATGGAACGCAATGCTTTTTGGCATGTAGAATGGTCACAAAAAGAGGAAATATCCAACGAGCAGCTGGTCTATGGGGAAAATTGTCTTGTTGATGCCGGAGATCAGAGAAGATTGGCTAAACTTGTTCTAGATGGCTGAAAGGCAGCATTAACTCAAATAACCACTTATTACAGCTGAGGTATACAGCAGAGCATTTCTGAAGGCAAACTACTTTGATCTGATAATTGGAATTAGGAAAGCTTAACTGTGGTTTGATTCAAACAAATTAACGCTCAATTTAAGTAAGACAAAATTTATAGTTTTTAACAACCATCACAACAACTTAGTATCTAAACTCAGTGTAAATGGTGTAGAGATTGAAATGGTATCCGAAACTAAATTTCTTGGAGTAATAATTGATAATAAACTGTGTTGGAAGTCACATATTAAGTCTATAATACGATGAATCCATCGCTCTCACCTCAATGGCTGGGTAACCACCCAACCATGTTCTTGAGGATGATGGCCAGCACTTATGCTTTGCAAGTAGAATAACTGAGCCTTGTGGCATGGGCCCATGGTGCTTTCTTAGGGTCATCAGGTGGGTACCCTCCTTCATCAGTGTTTCGTCAATTAGCCCACAACACCTCCAAAGGGCTTGACAGCTAGCCCCAGCATCCTAAGGCAGCCCCCTCGGCCCCATGGGTTCCACCACCACTGCTCTAAGGTGTTTCCTTTGTGCCCGATGGGTTGTTCCAACGCTCGCAGCGCTTCAGCCACAGCCATCTCGATGCTGCCTCGGCTCGCTTGGTGATATTAGCCACTAGCCTTCTTCTATTACAACCTTTAATTCCAAGTCTGGACAGTCCACTCCAGAGTGACTGCCCAGGAAATCCTCGGCAACCCACTTCCACTGGCAAGTTCCACGCCCGCCATCCCCTCTGCTGACACTCGTAAATGAGGGGTTGGTACTTCCCAAGTTTCCTCTCATGGGCCTCCTCCATCCTCTCCTCCCATGGCACAGTCAACTCAAAAAGAACCACCTGTTTCGATGCTCTAGACCATAAAACTATATCTGGTCTGAGGGTTGATGATGTAATCTCCTCTGGAAACTTAAGTTGCCTCCTGAGGTCAACTCTCATATCCCATTCAGCAGCAGATGCCAGGATTCCTACACTTGTTTGTGCCCTACTAGCTGATTCCCCTGCCCTAACAAACCTAATCAGGTGGGGCCCTGTTATCTTGGTGGCGTTATGGGTCTTCCTCCTCTCCACCTCTAGACCTGCAGCAAGCTCAGACAATATCTGATCATGCCTCCATCTGAACTTGCCGTCCACCAGACTAGCTTGACATGATGACAACACATGTTCAAGACTTGCCGGCTTTCCACACAGCATACAACCTGGATTCTCAGCCAGCCCCCAACGGTGGAGATTTACCGGTGTTGGCAGGACATCATATGTGGCGCATAAGAGGAACTTTATTCGCTGGTCCTCCATGCCCCATATATCCCTCCACCCCAATGACCTTCCTTGAACACCTGTCCAACACGTCCACCTCCCCTGACTATTCATGGATGCAGCCCTGGCTTGTCTACCCTCCTCCTCCATCATGCGAAGCTCTTCTTGGACTAGACTACGGCGGCCATTGATATCTGCCTCCCTCCACCTTGCCCTAGTTATGACTCCTAGGCCTAGCCGACCTTGATTGACTGTTCCCACAATGTCCTTGTGGCGTAACTTTTCCTCTGCATCTGCCACTGCCTTACTTGCTACCCATTTTCGTCCTGTGCGGATGGTAATATCTGCTTGACGCACAAGTCGATCCCTGCTGTCACGCAGCATTATCACCTGCCGGGCTTTGGCCACCTTAAATTCTTCAATGACCGATGTAATTGGGAGCTGCAGTTTACTTCCTGAGCTATACAGGCCAATTGAAGAAAAACTTTTGGGTACTGACAGCCATCTTCGGAGAAAGGTGTTAATCTGCCTTTCCAGGGCTTCGACTGTTGTTAATGGCACCTCATACATAAGCAGTGGCCAAAGGAGTCTTGGAAGTACTCCATGCTGGTAGCCCCAGAGTTTAGTTTGGAATTAGGAAAGCTTAACTGTGGTTTGATTCAAACAAATTAACGCTCAATTTAAGTAAGACAAAATTTATAGTTTTTAACAACCATCACAACAATTTAGTATCTAAACTCAGTGTAAATGGTGTAGAGATTGAAATGGCATCCGAAACTAAATTTCTTGGAGTAATAATTGATAATAAACTGTGTTGGAAGTCACATATTAATTATATTAAAGGTAAAATATCCAAATCAATTGCAATACTACACAGAGTGAAATTGCCGAATCAACCCACACTATATACCTTGTATCATCCGTTAATACTCCCATACATGACATATTGTACTGAAGTATGGGGACATACATATAAAACAAACATATATCCAGTCTTTATGCTTCAGAAGAGAGCTATTAGAATAATAAACAAAGCTGCTTACAGGGAACCAACAAACCCACTTTTTCTTAAATTAAAAGCTCTCAAGTTGAAAGATCTGGTTGACTTTAAAACTGCAGTAATAATGTTTAAAATGAAGAATCTATCACTGCCCACAAATATCCAAAAGTTGTTCCAAATAAGGGAGAAACAATATCATTTCAGAGGAACATGTATATTTCAAAAACCTTCAGTGAGAACTACCACCAAGCAACACTATGTTTCAGTGCAAGAAGTCAGATTATGGAACGATTTTGGACCTGAATTAAAATCATGTACAACGCTTGGACAATTTAAATAAAAACTAAAGGAAGAAATACTCCAAACATATATACAAGATGACATGTAAAATCACATAAGGATTGTCATATCCAGTCTGTGTTGTGTTGCTTAGTTTTTTTGTCACATTTTGTCTAAGCTATGTTCTGAATTGTAATTGCTCTTGTTTTGTTTTTCTTTTGAATTCTTGGATGGAATATGGGTGGGTAATATAAGCTGCGGCTTCAGCCATCAACCATTTCGGATAACTTATGTTGAACTGTATAATCAGAGTAGTTATTGTCTAATTTGACCTTTTTGGATTTTCTTTCCCCCTTTGTTATATTATTCTGTTTCTTTTTTAATCTCTACTTTTAATCTATCCGAAATAAAGATTCATTCATTCATTCATTCATTCATCCTTGAAGCAGATGGGGTACAGCAGTGGAAGACCTCAACTGGTCCTACCCATGTCAGTTAAGAACAGGAAACTGAGGATGCAATTAACACAGGCTCACTATAACTGGACAACAGATGACTGGAAAAAAAACAAAAAAAAAAACATCCGATCTGATGAGTCTCGATTCCTGTTGCTCCATTCAGATAGCAGGGTCAGAATTTGGTGTGAGCAACTGGAGGTGGTAGTGCAGTGGTGTTGTAGGACATGTTCTTGGCACATTATAGGCCCCTTAGTACCAAGTAAGCATTATTTAAATGCCACAGCTTACATGAGTATTGTTGCTGGCTATGTCCATGCCTTCACGACCAGTGTATCCCATCTTCTGATGGCTACTTCCAACAAGATAACGTGACATGTCACAAAGCTTGATTTATCTCACACTGGTTTCTTGAACATAATGAGATCAATTTAGTCAAATGGCCTCAACAGTAACCAGAGCTCAAGCTACTAGAGCTCCTTTTGGATATAGTTGAATGGGAGATTGCCATTGTGAATGTGCAACAGGGAAATCTGCAGCAAATGTGATTTCAGCATGTCAATATGGATAAATATCCCTGAAGAATGTTTCCAGCACCTTGCTGAATTAAGAAGGTAGAATTAAGGCAGTTCTGAAGGCACCTTTATAGCAACGTGTACCCAATAAATCATTGTGTAAATGTAACTAAAATAGTATTGAAATAAATTCTAGCTGACAGTTTTTGCTTTTAAAATGAATTACACAAATGCTGACTATCAGGTAGGAATTAAGACATGATAAAAGCAGCTGCTCCAGTGGAGGTTATCATGCATAACAGTTCATACTCCAAATGATAGAGACATAGAGGTGAATGCAACAGTTTTACATTCTGTTTCTCCTTATAGTTTTTAAACACAACTGTTACAGCAAAACAATCTCAAAACAATTTTGGCCCATTAATGAGATTGTGTCTGAGCTAAGAAACTGATAAGTGGAGGTAAATGTGGACATGTAAAGGACAATTAAGCTCTCTATCTTCCTAATTTGGCTGCAATCTGGTATGAATTAGCAGTTAGCCCTGGGTGATCATTACCCAAGCACCCCCTCTGTGTGAGGCTGGCACTGACTTACTGACAAAGTAAAAGGGGCGTTAAAGTTTCAATTACTCATCCCTGCTCTTTGTGCTATCTCAGTCCAAGTATGAAATAATAATTGTCAGATTTTAGTATTTTCATCTAGACAAAAAAGGAGAAGCATGAACATGTACTCCTTTTTTATTGGTGGCTCAGTTAATAAACTTCAACAAGACAGAATGTTAAAAAAGCCTTTAACAAACCAATCACTGCATTCTCAAGTCTTTTGGGTGAGAAAGCAGCAAAGTGATAATGATTCATTAGAAAGGAGTGGTGGAGCTCTTTGGAATGCACTCCAGTTATCCCTGCCTTGCCTTGGTGTCTCTGTTGCAGGTCCAGCAGTCTCTGCAGAGGTGCCCAGAATCCATGTCTTTTTCCACAATGCTATTTTTCTCTCCATACTGAGGTTGGGCCACTGTGGCAACAAGTTTAGGAGGTACATCCAGAAATTCCTCTCCCCAGTGACACTCGTCAGCTCCTCTTGGTAGATCTTGGGGCATTCCAAGGCTAGCTGGGGGATATCTTCCCTCCAGCAAGTTCTAGATCTGCCCCTGGGTCTCCTACCAGTTGGGCATGCCTGGAAAACTTCCAGAAGGAGGCAACCGAAAAGGATCCTGACCAGGTGTTTCAACCACCTAAACTGATGGCTAACAATGTGAAGAAGCTGAGCTCCCTTTTACCAGTAATAGTTATGGTACCTTAAAGAACAATGGATATTGAAAGAAAGTGCAGTGAGATCAGATTAAAGCTTCTATGTGTCAGTTCCATGCACCATTGAACAGGAGGAGGCTTATTTGACCTCATTCTCTTACAAACGTTATGATTGACTGTCATCAACCTTATCAAATGTTACCATCAGATCTTTCTTTTAAATTACAATTATTTTATCCCTCCATCCATCCATCTTTTTCCACTTAATCCTTTTCAGGTTGCAGGGGGGCTCTAGCCTATCCCAGCTTTGGGCCAGAGGCAAGGTACACCCTGGACAGATCGCCAGTCTATCGCAGGGCCAAAACAGAGAGACAGACAACCATTCACTCTCACATTCATACCCAAGGACAATTTAGAATCCCCAGTTTGATGCCAATTAACCTAACTTGCATGTTTTTGGCATGTTGGAGGAAACTGGAGAAATCCCAAAGTAAACCCATGCAGACACGAGGAGAACATGCAAACTCCACACAGATCACTGTTGGTCAGGGGCTGGGATCGAACACAGGATCCCCCAGCAAAGGGTGAGTTGCTGTGCTGCCACAGTGCTAACCACTCTGCCACCATGCTGCCATACAATTATTTTATTTCCCTAATAATCAATTCAATACATTTTCCATTCACTTGCTCAGACACAAATCTTTTTTTTTTTCTCCTCAACTCAGTAGACCATAGGAAGGGATAAGGATCTGTATCTCTGTAAGTGCTTTTTCTGATCACAAAGATGATCCACATTGCTTAGTAACTCCACTAACCTTCTTCTCTATGGATAGTATCTCATGGAGAAGCCAAGGTTGATGAACGTGGTGATTTTTGGATCCGCAACATTTTCTGCGGAATTTTCATGAACATCAGGGTTTGCCTCTGTCATTAGCAACAGTAAATGACGCTCAGTGACATTTAATCACCATTTGCAACATTCCCACAAATGTTTGCGAGAGTGTTTGTGAAAGACAGCTGAAAAACATTAGCACCTGTTTACAAATGTTAGTGACAGTTTTTGCAACTATTTACAACTTTTTTGCCACTGTTTGAGACCTTTTGCCAACTCCAGGTAAAATGCCAGACGAATGTCAGGTAAATCCTGGACCCAACCTGGTAAAGAAGTGTGGGCAAATCATCTCCAGCATTCAGCTTCTCCTGACACTGATGGAGACATGCACCCTTAGAAGCTATACAGAACATACCTATTGAATAACAAAATATATGAACGCAAAACACGATGTAACGCCATCTGGTTTGACTGGGTATTTACTGTGGTACAAAGGCCAAAACCTATCGCACTCAGCTGGAGGAAAAGCTTCCCACCTCTTTCCTGCTCACATGAGCTACAGACTGCAAAACACAAACATAGATCACACACACTTAGCCTAAATATAAACATTGTATTTTTTTTTAAATCAGCATGTAAATACGTAATTCCTTATATGGTTATAGCTGTGACCAGCTGTGGTCTAAATAATAGCGGGTGACAGTTCAAGTAAATGCTCTGAAATTAAATGAAGTGTGTTTTATTTTAATACATTCTAGACTTCAGATTTTGTTCACACAAAGTTATTTAGAAACTAAAACCTCAAACTGCCAATCAGACCATCTACTGCTTCTTTGTGTTCACTACTTGGCGAACCAAAACAAACTGTAGCGACATGTGCTACAACTATGGATGAGCCGATACCACTTTTTCAAGTCTGATGCCGATACTGTGACTTTGAGTATCGGCCAATACCAATCCAAACCCTATAGCATCTCTCTACCAGCTACAATGATTACCGGCCCGTAGCACTGACCCCCATCACAATGAGCTGCTTTGAGCGGCTGGTCATGCAGAAAATCAAGTCCATCCTCACTTCCTCCCACAACCTACAGACGTGGACAAATTTATTGGTACCCCTCTGTTAATGAAAGAAAAGCCCACAGTGGTCACAGAAATAACTTGAATCTGACAAAAGTGGTAATAAATAAAAATTTTATGAAAATTAACCAATGAAAATCAGACAATGCATTTGAATTGTGGTTCAACAAAATTATTTTAAAAAACAAACTCATGAAACAGGTCTGGACAAAAATGATGGTACCCCTAGAAAAGATTGAAAATAATGTGACCATAGGGACATGTTCAACCAAGATGTGTCCTCTACTTGTAATCGGTCAGTCGGCCTATTTAAAGGGTGACAAGTAGTCACTGTGCATTACGGATGCATTACGGATAATACAAATGGTAACAAAACAGCTCAGAACAACCTCTAAACACATTCATGGTGAACTCCAACGTCAAGGTACATCAGTGTCAGATCGCACCATCCGTCGTTGTTTGAGCCAAAGTGGACTTCATGGGAGACGACCAAGGAGGACACCACTGTTGTGTTATGTATTTTTTGTTGTTTTATCCTGGGTTCGATCCCAGCCCCTGACCAACAGTGATCTGTGTGGAGTTTTCATGTTCTCCCCGTTGTCTGCGTGGGTTTACTCCAGGATTTCTCCGGTTTCCTCCCACATGCCAAAAACATGCAAGTTAGGTTAATTTGCATCAAACTGGGGATTCTAAATTGTCCTTAGATATGACTGTGAGAGTGAATGGTTGTCTGTCTCTCTGTGTTGGCCCTGTGATGGACTGGCGATCTGTTCAGGGTGTACCCTGCCTCTCGCCCAAAGATGCTGGGATAGGCTCCAGCCCCCCGTGACCCGAAGAAGAAGATGGATGGATGGATGGATGGATATTATATTTCATTTCATTCTATGGGCTGCTTTAAAGTCCTTAATAAAGATTCTCTCTCTCTCTCTCTCTCTCTCTCTCTCTCTCAGGTGTGCCTATGTGCAATTTTGCGTGTTCTGGGTGGATGGGTGGGCAATATTGAAATGAAGTGACTGTGTTCATAATTTTGCGTGTTGTTAGGAGATAATGGCAAAAATTGGCCCCTCCCTTAGGCGCTCTGTCTAATTTGCACTGCCTTAGTAAATCTGCCCCTTAGATCTTTTTTTTTTTTTTTTTTTTTAGTGTTTCGGCTTAGAATTTGTGGTTCAAGGTTATTTTATTCATTTTGTACCTGTGGCAGGCTTTGGAAAGTTTAAATTTTATCTTAAAAACAGACTGGTAAAGAAATACAACTACAGGAATATGACTTATTACCTCTGCCAAGGGAGGAGGGAGGTAGTGTTTTTAGTGGCATTGATTGGTTGGTTGGACTGTTAGCAACATAACTCAAAAAGCTATGAAAGGATTTTGATGAAAGTTTCTGGAAAGGTGTGCAATGGCAGGTTGAACACAGCTGCATGAGTTATAAAGGCAACTTTGCATGTCTGCAACTCACTCAGATGGTGAATTCATTCCTGCTACATACGGAACGTTTCATTGGGATTCCGTATAGAACATGTTCCGTCGGCTTCTGTACATGTTCCACACGGGATGTCAACCGAGCCTACCTGCTATCAGTCCTACTAGCTAGCAGTGTCAAGTGTGTTGTTACCGACAGAACTGTTTTCTAGCTGGAATCCTGGCAAACACTTTTCCCCCTTTCTTGTATCAGATGGAATAATCCACTTCTAAGCCACTGTGAGGTTTAAGAAACACAAACAACATTTATTCCAGAGGTGTCAGAGTGAAAAAGTTCCCATACAAAGATAAGGACAGAACATGGTATGAAAACCATGTGACTCCACAGCTTGCCTAAAGTTTGCATTGCCACAAAACTCACTGCCTTGCCAAAACACCAAATGTCCGCTCTCTTAAAGAGACAGTAAGCAAAAAATAACATTTTATCAATCATGATGAAATAACCATTAGAGATATCAAATACTACAGCTAATAACAATGTTTTAGAAATTACAGTTAGCAAATAAGTGTTTCACGCTCAACTCCACGCATAATAAAAAAAATATATGTTTTTAACAAATACTATAAAACTATATAGAAACCATAACATTAGTAACAAGATGGTTCTTGCCTCAAACATGCGCTATGAACATGTACATGTAATATTAGATACAGAATCTTCCTTACAGAATATTAGCCTTGATATTCTTCCGTCACCAGATTAAAAGTATCAGCACAGGAGATTAAACTAGTTTGAAAATGAGACTGACCGTCACTTGGAGACATAAGTACCGGGAGCTCTGCAGCTGAATTGGAGAGTTGGTGTTTTACCCATGGACTCCTGCAACAGATGTGGTAACAAGGCTAGCAGGCTAGCAGTGTAAGCAACCCATCATCCAGGTGAAATTTTGGAGGCAGGACAATTTTCTCAGGTGAGACCCCTGTCGGATAATGTAAACATAAGCATCATGTGTAGCATTGATCTATGTGGCTCCAATCTACAAGATCACTCTTCACCTTAAAGAAATTGTTTCATCCAAAAGTCTGGTCAAGAATTGTTTCCTTCACCTAAGGACCACAATTTGAAAACACATTCCATGGTAAAAGGGCCAATAAGGATTCCATTTCGTGCCAGAAACTGATTAGTTTCGAATCATAAATCCCGGAGCTTCCTCCCCAGCAAGGCAGTTTTATGCTTAAAGTACTGTTTTGAGACATCCCAGAAACTTTGGACTGCATTCCACGGGTCGCTAGGAATTATCCACAGCTCAACACCCCCCCCTTCTGTCAACTCAGGGACATGTTGGATTTAATCAACATGGGGATTTTGTTTTATCTGCTGAAATAATCCTTTCTCCTCAAGACTTTATTTTTCCAGGAAATACTGCTCAGAACACTGTTGAAGATGACTGCCTCTGTGTTGGACAATGATGGGTTTGAGATGTTTCATTAATCATTGATTTTAAATGTGTTGCATGTTTGAAAATGCTTAAATGAACCTTATTCTAATGCATGTTAATTATAGAAGGACAAGTTTATAAAAGTGCATGCTCACTGAAAGTTAGTCATGAATCGCTGAAGTTAGCTTTAACTTTATATTAAGTATATAATGAATTTTAAAATGTGTATATGCCTTCTGAAACTTATGCCAGTCATCTGACTGTTACCAGCCAATCACCAGGCTGTCTCTGTTGGATGATGCCCCTTTCATTCTATTGGTCAGCTACAGACAAAGGACTGCTTCCTTATTGGACCATAGCCCATTTGAATCTCCCACGATAGCCGATAATTGGTTCCTCCTGCTTCCAGTCATATTTTATGGTCCAAAGAGCGCACTCTGTTAAATACAGAAAATACCCTAGCAGTTCAGTTCAGTTTGGGTTTTTTTTTTGGTTTTTTTTTTTGTTCAGTTCGGTCTTTGTCGACTTTTCTGAATTTTGTCGGTTTCAGAAGTTTTGTCTTAAGTCTTTTTTCTGTTTTTCCTTGGCATCTGATGAGAGACCATCCTTTCTTGTTGAGCTCAACCCTTCTTAATGGAGTGAAACTCCAAAACGCCTTTTTCCCTGTCCTCAGATGCTGTGTTCATTCTGCTGAACTTTTCCTATTAATTTTCTTTAACTCGCGGTAAAAGTGGACTGATTGTGATTTTTGAACTTTTTCCCCTCGAGACTGCCTCACCTATGTACCACGAAGTCAGAAGAACTAGGATTTTGTAGGTGGAACTGTCTAAATACATTTTTTTCCTTCAGCCTGCAGTTATCAGTTGGTGGACATCCTAAATTAGAGGGCCAGGAAAGGATCTGTTGCCCAGAGGAGATGTCACACCTGCCCAGGGGACTAGCCATTCATTCTACTGCCGGTTCCACTCTCCGGACAGCAGCTGCCATACCTGCTGCTAAGTCTGTGCCATAACCACTGTAACAACTTGAAAGGTCTGCTGGCAGTCTTTCCTCCTTTTTGCCATCTGCTGGCATTCAAGATCACTGCTGGACTCTGAAGACACAGCTGTTTGTAAGCCAGACTTCCACTTCCTGTCTTCTGGGGTCAATGTGATGTCTAATTATAATTGAATATGACCATTTTTTCATGTTAAAAGTTAGTCCATAAGCTACTATAGGAGCTAGCAAGCTGAAGGAAAATTAATATTCCTTTTTCAAAAACCTCCTTTCTTTTTGTAGAGTAACTCAGAATTTTCTTTTTCATATAATCAGCTTTTGTAATTTTCTTCATAAAACTGCATCCAATTTTATGCATATTTTTGTTACAGTTATTTCACAGTCTCCCATTTCATCACAGTTACAAATTCAAAATCAAGTTTTCTTTTGTTTTCACAAAGGTTTAAATATAGATTTTATGCTGAGGAATCCATTAACAGCTAATATGATATTTGTTGATCATTTCACCTGCTTACAAATCAATTGAATGTAATGTCATTTAACCTGAGTTTTATTATTGAAACTGTTAATGGTATAGAAAAGTTTCTGCTTGATTTCTTGTGTGTGTGTGCTTTTCTAGGTCACGGCAGAAGAATTCACAAATATTGAGACTGGTTAATTAAAGGTTCAAGTATTAGATAAGATAAGAAAAGTCAAGATAAACTTTATTGTCCCTCAAGGGGAAATTTGTTCAACTATTATTTATTGATAAATTGTCCAAGTTGGGCTGGTACCCCTTTACGAGTGTTTCTCTCTTGTTTTGTGAGTGTTTGTGGTCACAAAGTAAACCTCCATCCCCACACACAACTCTAAATATAAATTAAATAATCCTTATACCTTATCACACTTATAATCAATTGTTACATGCTGTAACTGTGTTTTGGGAATTTCCATAGCGGGTTGAACACAGCTGCGTAAGTTATAAAGGCAACTTCGCATGTCTGCAACTCACTCAGATGGTGAATTCATTCCTGCTACATTCGTTCCATCCATGTAGCATACAAAGAAATCCCGTTAGATATGGAACCTTTCGTGTCTCCTGGAAAAAAAATATGCTTTTGTGATATATCTTTTAAATTTTGCTTGTCCTTTTACCATATCTAACGTTACATGTACATGTTCACAGCACGCTTGACACCACTAGCTTCAAGGACTGCTGTGTTGATGTCCCGTACATAACATGATTTGTACGAAGGCACATTGACATAGAACTGACAGCATGCAGAATCGGTTGATGTCATGTACGGAACGTGAATGGAACGTTCTGTACTGTACCCTTCGTTCTGTGTTTTAGTAATCGCCCATTTTGTGTGTATGTGAGTGTGTGTTGACTTCTCCAGCACAGTGTGCGTTTATTTTTGCCATGTTTTTTGCTTTTGTGTTTACATGTAATTACAATTTTGGAACTAGGCCACTGAAGGAATGTATTTGTTTTTCTTCCATATTTGGTTTTACTGTCATGATTGGAAGGAATAAACAGCTCAAGTGCAAGGAACGACACCAGAGTAAACACACGAAACACACAAAGAAACTAGTTTTTATAATTTATTGATTCCAAAAGGGGAGCTTCGTTAGAGAAAGACGCCACTTGCCAGAGGAGAACTCAGCCTTTAATGGGAGAAGAGAGGGAGTTAGAGCAGGAGGGAGACAGATAAAGGCAAAATAGGACAGCACTCATGTGGGATGAGCTGAAAGCCTGGCTGTAGAACCCAGCATGAAACTGCAAACCAGGAGAGGATGCTGATGGGCAGGTATAGAGCTGGGTGAGGTGTCTGACCAGGTGGAATGAGGCAGCTGAAGTGGTGATGATGATGATGATGGGGCAGGTGAGCCCATAATGAACCCCGGAGAGACACACCACAGAGATGGCAGCAACCTGGAGGAGGAGGAGGAGGAGGAGGAGAAGAGAAAAGGAATTTAATGATGATTCCTTGGAGAGTAAATAAACGCTTGCTTACTGAAAGGAAATTTACCCAACGAGCCAGCGCTGAAGCATTGACAAATTGGTCATCATAAGCCCTGGTAGGGAAGAGGTAGCAGGTGCGTCTTTGAATGAATGAATGAATGAATGAATCTTTATTTCGGATAAATTAAAAAAAAGATTACAAAAAAAGGAACAGAATAATATAACAAAGGGGAAAGAAAAAAAATCTAACAAGGTCAAATTAAATAATAACTCCTCTGATTATACAGTTCAGCATAAGTTATCCGAAATGGGTGATGGCTTAAGTCACAGCTTATATTGCCCACCCATATTCCATCCAAGAATTCAAAAGAAAAACAAAACAAGAGTGATTACAATTCAGAACAAAACTAAGACAAAACGTGACAAAAAAAACTAAGCAACAGCACAACACAGACTGAATATGATAATTCTTATGTGATTTTACATGTCATTACCTCCGCCAAGGAGGTTATGTTTTCATCAGTGTTGGTTTGTCTGTCTGTCTGTCTGTTTGTCTGTCTGTTTGTTTGTTTGTTTGATTGTTAACAAGATAACTCAAAAAGTTATGGACGGATTTTCATGAAATTTTCACAGATTGTCAGAAATGGGGTATCCTACAGATGATTAGATTTTGGTGGTGATCCAGATCACCGTCTGGATCCAGGAATTTTTTAAAGGATTCTTGTGGCGCTTGGCGGAGGTCTGCACTCTCTGAGTGCTTTTCTAGTCTTGTATATATGTTTTTAGTATTTCTTCCTTTAGTTTTTGTTTAAATTGTCCAAGGGTTGTACATGATTTTAATTCAGGTCCAATAGCATTCCACAATCTGACTCCTTGCACTGAGACACAATGTTGCTTGGTGGAAGTTCTCACTGAATGTTTTTGAAATATACATGTTCCTCTGAAATGATATTGTTTCTCCCTGAATTGGAATAACTTTTGGATATTTGCAGGCAGTGATAGATTCTTCACTTCAAACGTTATTACTGCAGTTTTAAAGTCAACCAGATCTTTTAACTTGACAGCTTTTAATTTAAGAAAAAGTGGGTTTGTTGGTTCCCTGTAAGCAGCTTTGTTTATTATTCTAATAGCTCTCTTCTGTAGCGTCTCATCACGCAGGTGCAATGATTGCCTGTGGAGCCAGGGAAAGACTTGTAAGAAGGGAGGGGAGTGCACGCTCACCTGAATATGACATTTTTATCTGCAATAAATTGCCTCCCCAGTTTACATAGCCATTCCACCCCTGATCAATTAGTCTCCCACTAAAATAATAATCTACAGCTGTGGACAAAGTTGTTGGTACCCCTCTGTTAATGAAAGAAAACCCACAATGGTCACAGAAATAACTTGAATCTGACAAAAGTGGTAATAAATAAAAATTCTATGAAAATTAACCAATGAAAATCAGACAATGCTTCTGAATTGTGGTTCAACAGAATTACTTCAAAAAACAAACTCATGAAACAGGTCTGGACAAAAATGATGGTACCCCTAGAAAAGATTGAATATAATGTGACTATAGGGACATGTTCAACCAAGATGTGTCCTCTAATTAACATCACAGGTGTCTACAAACTTCTAATCAGTCAGTCGGCCTATTTAAAGGGTAACAAGTAGTCACTGTGCTGTTTGGTGACATGGTGTGTACCACACTAAACATGGACCAGAGGAAGCAAAGGAGATAGTTGTCTCAGGAGATTAGAAAGAAAATTATAGACAAGCAATGTTAAAGGTAAAGGCTATAAGACCATCTCCAATCAGCTTGATGTTCCTGTGACTACAGTTGCACATATTATCCAGAAATTTAAGATCCACGGGACTGTAGCCAACCTCCTTGGACGTGGCCACAGGAGGAGACGAATAATACAAATGGTAACAAAAGAGCCCAGAACAACCTCTAAACACATTCATGGTGAACTCCAAGGTCAAGGTACATCAGTGTCAGATCGCACCATCCATCGTTGTTTGAGCCAAAGTGGACTTCATGGGAGACGACCAAGGAGGACACCACTGTTGAAAACAAACCATAAAAAAGCCAGACTGCAATTTGCCAAACTGCATGTTGACAAGCTGCAAAGCTTCTGGGAGAATGTCCTAGGGACAGACGAGACAAAACTGAAACTCTGAAACTTTTTGGCAAGGCACATCAGCTCTATGTTCACAGATGCAAAAATGAAGCATACCAAGAAAAGAACACTGTCCCTACTGTGAAACATGGAGGAGGCTCTGTAATGTTCTGGGGCTGCTTTGCTGCATCTGGCACAGGGTGTCTTGAATCTGTGCAGGGTACAATGAAATCTCAAGACTATCAAAGAATTCTACAGAGAAATGTGTTGCCCAGTGTCAGACAGCTTGGTCTCAGCCACAGGTCATGGGTCTTGCAACAGGATAATGATCCAAAACACACAGCTAAGAGCGAAACATTGGACTATTCTAAAGTGGCCTTCTATGAGCCCTGATCTAAATCCTATTGAACATCTGTGGAAGGAGCTGAAACATGCCGTCTGGAGAAGGCACCCTTCAAACCTGAAACAACTGGAGCAGTTTGCTCATGGGGAGTGGGTCAAAATACCTGCTGAGAGGTGCAGAAGTCTCGTTGACAGTTACAGAAATCGTTTGATTGCAGTGATTGCCTCAAAGGTTGTGCAACAAAATATTAAGGGTACCATCATTTTTGTCCAGGCCTGTTTCATGAGTTTGTTTTTTTAAAATAATTCTGTTGAACCACAATTCAAAAGCATTGTCTGATTTTCATTGGTTAATTTTCATAGAATTTTTATTTATTACCACCTTTGTCAGATTCAAGTTATTTCTGTGACCACTGTGGGTTTTTCTTTCATTAACAGAGGGGTACCAACAATTTTGTCCACGTGTGTACATAATCTTCTTAACACCTTTGCTCCACTGAAACAGAGATCTGCTTCTTTCTCCCGTTCTTCACCCTGGTATTCTCCCTCCCTGCATGAATTTAAGGTCAAAGGACATCAACTGGAATGCCATTTCAAGAAAACTGGACTAACCATTCACAAAGAAATGTACAATAATCATGTCTTGCTCTACAAAGACTCCATTGCATCAGCTAAATCTATATTCTACTCTGATCTAATCTCTGTCAATAAAGGCAACTCAAAGGCACTCTTTTCTCTCCTCAGCAATGTCACAAGGCCCTTGGACTCACTCCCCTCGCATATGCACTCGCCCAGGTTTTGCAACTGTCTCATGTCATTCTTTACTTCCAAAATCTCCAATATCCATCAGCAGCTTATGTCTGATGGAGCTGTAGTTTCTGGAGTGGATTCCCCAATTTCTTTTCCTTCCATTACTCATTCCTTCTCGAGTTTTACTCTCTCCTTGTTAACAGACATATCCCAGCTAATTCACAAATCTAAATCATCCACTTGTCAGCTTGATCCCCTCCCTACTGTCCTTGTAAACACCTGCCTTCCTTCACTGGGTCCTTTGATTACCACCATTATCCACTCTTCCCTCAATACTGGAATTGTTCTGTCACCACTAAAAAGAGCTGCTGTTACACCTCTACTTAAAAAAACCTGGTGCAGACTAATGTGACTTTAATAACTTCCGACCAATCTCTAATCTCCCCGTCATCTCTAAGATTCTTGAAAAAGTTGTTGCCTCTCAGCTCCACAGTCACCTCAGTAATAATAAGCTATATGAAGAATTCCAGTCCTGTTTCCGCCCCCTTCATAGTACAGAAACGGCATTGATCAAAATCACGAACGACCTCCTGATGGCTGAAGATTCTGGCTTCCTCACCATACTCATTCTCCTAGATCTCACCGTGGCCTTTGACACCATTTCTCATAGCACCCTCCTAAATATACTGGCTTCCATTGGCATCACCCACACTCCCCTCACTTGGTTCACTTCATATCTCTTCGGCCGCACTCAGTTCGTCCAAATTAAATCCCACACCTCGAGTTCATTCCCCATTTCTGCAGGTGTTCCCCAGGGCTCTGCCCTGGGGGCCCTCCTCTTCATTATTTACATTTTTCCACTTGGTTACATTTTCAATAAATACAATATTCATGTTCATTGTTACGTGGATGACACCCAACTCTACCTCTCCTCTTAACCCAGCTCCACACTGCCACCTCCACACTGCCACCTACCTCTCTTTCTGATTGTCTTTCTGAAATTAAATCATGGTTTACATCTAATTTCCTCAAACGCAATGGCAATAAAACAGAAATTTTGCTTGTTGATACACCCTCCATTTTAACCAAATCCCCCAGTTTCTCCATTGATATTAATAACTCCAATTTCCCCTTCCCCTCAGGTTAAGAGCCTGGGTGTCATCCTTGACAGCACTTTATCATTCCAGTCTCATATCAATAATATTACTTGGTCCGCCTATTTTCACATTTGTAACATTAACCGACTGCGTCCTTCCTTCACTCCACTGACTGCCACCATCCTTATCTATAGCCTTGTCACTTCCCGTATTGACTACTGCAACTCACTTCTCTTTGGTCTCCCAAATAAATCCCTCCACAAGCTACAGCTCCTTCAGAACGCTGCTGCCCGGATCATCACTCGTACTCCACTCATAGAACACATTACCCCTGTCCTTCAGCATCTTCACTGGTTCCCAATAAAGGACAGAATGAACTTTAAGATACTGCTCCTCACCTTCAAAGCCCTTTATAACCTGACCCTGCCATACCTGTCTGAACTCCTCCACATCGATCACACCTAGCCGCTTTCTCAGGTCCTCCTCTTCACTTCACCTCGTCGTTCCTTCTGCCCGCCTCATCACTATGGAATATAGAGCCATCAGTCGCTCTGCCCCCCAGCTCTGGAACTCACTCCCACCAGCCATTTGCAACATTGACTCACTTCCTTTATTTAAATCCAGACTCAAAACTTATTTGTTTAAACAGGCTTACTCTCTTTGATAATTTACTTTTAATTTATTGTTTTGGTGTGTTACTTAACCCCTTGCACTCCGGTCAATTTTCCTAAAAACGCCAAAAAATAATGTGCCCAAAGTAAATTGAGAGCTGTTATTCAACCCTTTGCAGCATCTTCATGGGGTTGGTCTCATTTAAAAGAAAACACTTTGAATTTTTTGGCAAAAAAACATGATCTCTCTAAGTGCTCTGGCCACTGAGTTACAGTCATCTAAACATAGTGAACTTGAAGAAAATAAATTTGGCCTGGGTGTTTTTTTTGGATACAAATGCTTGCAAATAACACACAGCTTCAGATCCGGGCTGGAAAATGCAACAGAAATGTAGAACCAAGTGTTATCCAGCTGAGGTCCAAATTTTGTAACAATACCACAAAAAATGAATATATTACACAGCTTTGTTCTCAGGCTGTTCCCAGGCGTTTTGGTACTGTGCCAAATTGTGCCAAATGGCACAGTTTGGAAAAACATCTATAACTTTTGAATGATTCAACATAGAAGCTTCATCTTGGGCTCAAATGAAAGGTCACATTCAGGGCTGTGTCTGTGTGTGTGTGGGGGGGGGGGGGGTTGTCTCCCCACCCTCCCGCTACAGAGGACAGAGATCGGCCCTCGCTACATGACGGATTACACTCGGATGTGGCATGTTTCCACAGCAACGCTGTCACTGCAGCTCCCCCCACCCCCCCGCTACAGAATCGTAGCGGCGGGGGGGAGCGTTCACGTTTCGGAGGCTGCGAAGAACCGTGTAACGCGGTGCACGCACTTCGTACTTCGTGCGCCGTACAGTTGTAATTTACCGATCGGTCAAAAGTCATTTTTTGATTACAATTTTCAGGGATAAATAATAATTTAGCTTAAAACACCTTATCTCTTCACAGCCACATTGTCCTGGCGAACTTCTCTTCCCCATTGTCAGACGAACGCGACGCTGGTCCGCTCGTGGATCCCGGTCAAAACATAATTCCATTATTGCGGTTTTGGCAAATGATTTACGACCTTTGTCGTCGGCCTATGATGGCGGAAGAGAATCCTAAACGTCTATTCTGCTGGAATGAGTGCAGGTCGCACTCGTGGGTGGTCTCTGCTGGGTCTGTAGCAGGTTCTTCCAGCGTCCTTATTTTCATCTGTTGCAGGCAGTAAGTCTCTCTTCACCCAGCCCGAACTTCTGTGCTTCAATTGGCTCCTGCATTCACAGTAGGCAGGTCCTCCTTACTAGGTTTTCAGTCATTGGTTCTTCAAGGTTTCAGAAACCCAATTCAAGGCTCTTATTAGTCGAATGAGAGGTCAATCAGATGAACTAATCTGTTCGCTGCTGTGTCTGCAGCTTTTATTTTCAGTGCGCGCTTGGACGCCACTACATCACCATCACCACCTACATCACCATCTGCACCATGTGTCCTAGAGCGCACGAGAGCGCCCTCGTGCGCTCTCGTGCGCTCTAGGATGCAGAGACTTGCCCGTCCGCGGTACAATGTAGCGCAAGAGGTTAAGCTTTGTTTTTACATTTTAAATCTGTTTTTAATGTTTTAATGATCTTTGTAAGGTGACCTTGGGGGGTGAAAGGCGCCTAGAAATAAAATGTATTATTATTATTATTATTATTATTATTATTATTATTAATAGTGAAGCGAATGAGGATTACGAGCCACCCTGTGCACAGCAGTCAGGTCCATCAGCATCTCCCCCGACCACTTGGTATAAAAGAGGATGGTCCTCTATGGGACCTTCTGCTCCAACTAGCAAAAAGCCTGGAAAAAAGTAGGCTGACATCTACAGAGAGTGACAAGGAGGACAGGTGGCATGATGGAGAGGAGGAGATGAATCCTGACTCTCCCAGATTCATGCTGGCGAGGATCCCTGGCCCCATATTTGATACCACCACAGCCTGGTCTCCCATGAGCCTCTCCCTGCTTTCTTTCTCTCTGCTTCTGTTATTAGAAAAAAAGTAGCAAACAGAAATGTCAATGCTGCCAGAAGAAAGCCAATTGGATTGGTATTCAAGTGGCAACTGCTTACAATGAAGGACTTTTACATGTTTTTATCCATCATCATTTTCACTGGCCTTGTGAAAGTCCACGACATGTCAGATCACTGGAGAACTAAATGGTTTTACAGCTTCCCCTTCCCTAGTGGAAAGATGTCGCGGGACTGGTATGAAGCAATTAGGTGGTCACTTCATCTAAGCAACGCCAAAGAAGATCAAGAAAATGAAAAGAAGAGGGACACTGCTCAGTACAACAGACTCTTCAAAATAAAGCCCCTGTACACAGAAATTGTGGATGCCCACAAATCGGACATTGCTGCAGTGAACAGTTTCCTCTTACACAAGGAGTTGTTCAAGCTCAGGCAGGACCCCACCCAGACAAAGCCCCCCACTCACAAGGCCTTCATGGAGCAGTTGGCCAAGGAGATGCTGGAGTTTGCTGAAGGCTCATCAGCAACCCCCCACCACCACTTGCATGCCCACATTTTTTGACAGTGAGGAAACAAGGGACAGGAAACACTGCAAAAGGTGTCACGATGCTGGAACACCCAAGTGAAGACAGCAGTGTTTTGCAGGAACTTTAAGGTTCCTCTCTGCCTCTCCTCCAAAAATCCAATCCAATTCAATTCAATTCAATTCAATTCAATTCAATTCAGTTCAATTCAATTCAATTCAATTCAGCTTTATTTATACTGCGCCACATCACAACAGAAGCCGTCTTGTGGCGCCACAATGCAGAAAAAAACCCACAGTCTCAGAAAAACCCAGCAATCAGATGATCCCTTGTGAGCAAGCACTTAGCGACAGTGGAGAGGAAAAACTCCCATTTGGCAGGAAGAAACCGCTAGCAGAACCAGGCTCAGGGAGGGGCAGTCATCTGCTGTGACTGGCTGGGGGTGAGGGGATAGGGAGGATGGAGAGGACAGACACAAAGAACATAGCAGTAAGATGCCAAGTACATTATTGGAGGTCAACCAGCATTATGGATCAAATGACAACAGAACAAAAGTGGGGTTAAGAGACACAAAATCCCTCCTTAAAAGTAAGCTATATTAAAAAGGAAGGATTTTACCCTGTTCTTAAAAACAGAGACCGAGTCTGACTCCCGGACCTAGAGAGGTAACTGGTTCCAGAAAGAAGGAGCTTGGTAGCAGAAGGCTCTGCCTCCCATGGTACTTTTGGAGATTCTGGGCACCACAAGAAATCCAGCATTTTGGGAGCGTAATGCTCTATTAGGATGGTAAGGTAATATCAGACCTTTTATATATAGTGGCGGTGCAGTGGAGCAGTGGTTAGCACTGCAGCAGCACAGCAACTCACCCTTGGCCATGGGATCCCTGGTTCATTCCCAGCCCCTGACCAACAGTGATCTGTGTGGAGTTTGCATGTTCTCCCTGTATCTGGGTGGGTTTACTCCGGGATTTCTCCGGTTTCCTCCCACAGACCAAAAACATGCAAGTTAGGTTAATTGGAGACTCTAAAGTGGTCCTAGGTGTGAATGTGTGTGTGAATGGTTAAGGGATAGTGCTGTACCGTGGCTGCTTCATCCATCCAGGTGGATGACCTCAATTTCCCCTCTGGGGATCAATAAAGTACACACAAATATATATATACGTATATATATATATATACGTATATATATATATATATATATATATATATATATATATATATATATATATATATATATATATATATATATATATATATATATGTGTATATATATATATATATATATATATATATATATATATATATATATATGGGGGCCTGATTATTAAGAGCTTTGAAAGTGAGAAGAAGGATTTTAAATTTGATTCTAAATTCTATGGGAACCCAATGAAGGGAGGACAGAACCGGGGAGATATGATCTCTTTTTCTAGAACCAGTTAAAACTCTAGCAGTAGCATTTTGAATCAACTGAAGATTTTTTAAGGATACTTTAGGACAACCAGATAATAACGAATTACAATAATCTAATCGAGAGCTGACAAAGGCGTAAATCAGTTCCTCAGCATCATTCAGAGACAAGATGCTCCTGATCTTGGCAATATTGCGCAGATGACAGAAGGCAGTCTTAGAAACAAATTTAATATGTGAATTAAAGGACAAATGTTGATCAAAAATAACTTCAAGGTTCCTCACAGAACTATTCAGAGTGAGAGTGGCAGCATCTAAATCAAGGGCATAATTTGAGAAGGAATTTCTAAGCTGTTTTGGGCCAATAAGAATGACTTCAGTCTTATCTGAGTTTAATAGTAGAAAATTACAAGTCATCCAAGCTTTGATGTCCTTAAGACAGGCATCTAACTTGGCTAATTGATTACAATCATCGGGCTTCATTGACATGTATAGTTGTGTGTCGTCTTAGTAACAGTGAAAATGTATACAGTGCTTTCTGATGATATTGCCTAACGGGAGCATATATAAACTAAAAAGAGTAGGGCCTAACACAGATCCCTGTGGAACTCCATGACTGAGCTTAGAGTTTGAAGAAAATTCATCACTGATGTGAACAAACTGAAATCTATTGGACAAATAAGATCTAAACCATTGCAACGGAGTTCCATTTAGTCCAACAAAGTGTTCTAATCTATCAAGTAGAATGGCATGATCGATAGTGTCAAAGACTGCACTGAGATCTAAAAGAACAAGAACAGAGACAAGTCCATTATCAGATGTGATCAGGAGGTCATTAGTGACCTTCACTAAGGCAGTTTCAGTGCTGTGATGAGCTCTGAACCCAGATTGAAACACCTCAAACAAACCAACTCTCTGCAAATGGTCAAATAATTGTGCAGCAACAACTCTTTCCAAGATTTTTGAAATGAAAGGCAAATTATAGATTGGTCGATAATTGGCCAAAACTCCTGGATCGAGCATCGGTTTTTTGAGTAATGGTTTAATTACAGCAGTTTTAAAAGCCAGTAGTACATAACCCAGAGTTAAAGAAAAATTAACTATACGAAGAATATGACTACCAATAATTGGGAATTTTAAATAACCTAGAAGGAATAGGGTCCAAAAGTCAAGATGAAGACTTAGATAAGGAAATTATTTTATCCAACTCTATGAGGTCGATTGGAGTAAACTTATCTAAGCAGATATCAATTGAGGGAGTTGTAGTAGTTAATGTACTTGAGTTTACGGTAGGAAGAATCTGACTGATTTCATCTCTAATAGATAAAATTTTAAGATTAAAAAAGTTCAGAAAGTCCTAACTAGAAAGCTTAGGGGGGATGCGAGGATTGACCAAGTCCTGGCTCTTTCTAAGCCTGGCTATAGTGTTGAAGAGAAACCTGGGGTTATCTTGTTCACTTCTATTAATGCAGAATAATAGCTTGATCTAGCTTTTCTAAGAGATTTTTTTTTATAGATTAAGAAATGATTTATCCACGCTAAGTAGAATTCATCTGAATTAGTTGAACGCCATTTCCTTTCCAACTGACGAGTTTTCTGTTTTAAGCCACAAGTTTCTGAGTTAAACCAAGCGGTTAGAAATCTCTGGTTAGACTTTTTCTTTTTTTAAAGGGGCTACCAAATCTAGAGTCTGATGCAGAGAAGCTGTAACACTATCAACCATGCTATCAATCACAAATGGAGCAGACTCTCCATCTTTTGTTTCTGTTGTTTCTGTTGTATTGACCCATGGCATAGAGGAGACAATCTGCAAAAACTTGGCAACAACGTCATCAGAAAGACATCTGCTATAGTAGTATTTTTCTTTCGGAAACAAGTGATCAGAGATAATGAAATCAAAAATTAACAATGGTCAGACAGTACAGGATTATGAGGAGACACTGCCAGATTTTCGATATCTATACCATAAGTCAAAACAAGGTCCAATGTATGGTAGAAATGATGGGTAGAATGTTTTACTTTCTTGGAAAACCCCGTTGAGTCTAAAATTGAATTGAATGCCTTATTAAGACAGTCACTCTCTACATCAACATGTATATTAAAGTCCCCTACAATAATTAATAATCAGATTTCAGCACTAAATCAGCTAAAAATTTGGCAAATTCAGATAGAAACTCGAATAGGCTGAGGGAGGACAATAAACTATGGCAAAGATAATTGGGTTCAAGCCAAGATTGCCAACAAGCCCCACACTGAGGACCAAACCTTCAAAGGAATTAAAACATAATTTTTGCTTAACATTAACTAGTTATTTAGAATGGAAAATTGCCGCCACTCCACCACCACGACCAGAAGCTCTGGGGTTATGACAGTTTAAATACCCAGAGGGAGTTGATTCATTCAGGCCAACATAATCATCTTTCCCAAGCCAGGTCTCTGTGAGTGATAGTAGATCGATCTGATGATCGATTAATAGATCATGAACCAGAAGAGACTTAGGAGTTAGAGACCTAATATTTAATAGAACTGTGGAGGATATGAATAAGGGTCACCAGTCTGGAGACAAGGATCAAATAAGTGCAGGCGGACATGGCGAACTGAAGGTTAAAAGGGTGCTTTATTCATCCTCCATCACGAGGCTCACTCAGCTCTGTGGCAGCGCGCCACAGTGAGCCCTGCATCTCTAAGTCAGCAACAAGCACTAGAGTCGTCGAAGAGCGAGAGCTCTTATATACTCAGCCACAGACAATGCATGCATGGCATATTAGCATCACAGTACAGCAGGAATGCATGGGACATTTACATGAGAGTCACACATATCAATAGCAGGATTACTGGCGCCGGAATTCCTCTCTGCTCCGGGGCTGTAGGACAAAGGAGGCTGCAAGGCACATCTACATATTGATATTGATCCATACATCTCATTGTTCTGCTAATTTCTCAAGCTGAGTGCTTTGCCTGTCCCATAGGTTGTGGTGGGTCAGCATACCGCTCCCCCCCAGAGGGCTCAGCAGGGGGCCGAGGCGTCGATCGGCCGGCTTTGGAAGCGAGCTGCGGGAAAAGCTCTGTGCAGGAGAAGGTGGAGGGGGCGGTGGGGGTAGCAAGTGCCGGCCCGGGACGGCGAAGTTTTCCGGGCCGTGCAAAAATTGCATGTGGATCCGCGATGCTGAGGGGCTTTCCTGTTAAACGTGGCTGAGATTCACAGCGGCAGTGAGAAGAAATATTTGTCTCTGACTCCTCTCGCGGCTCAGTCCTGCGAGGATGAGTAGCGGCCATGAAGAAAAAACAAAAGCTGGAGCTGTGTGAGGGACTTGGTGTGTTGGCTTTAGGTGCGGGCGCAGCCCTAAAGCCCTCGGAGACAGCAGACGGCTGAATTCCCATGTGCGCCGTGGCTGAGACCCATACAAAGTCCTGTGTGCGGGCTGTGTGTCTGCTTCAGGTGCATGAGCAGCCCTGAAGGTTCTGAGGATGGCGGTCGGCCGTGTTTCTCGGGCATGTGCAGCGGCTGAGGACGATGGCAGTCTGTGGAGCTGGTATTGTCCCGTGTGTGGCGCGCACCTGGTGCAGTGACCACATAGCTGAAAGTTGTGCTGTCCTCGTAACCCCACAGTGTGCGTGCAGGGGTCCGGTGTGTGGATGGTCCGCTGTCGAGAGGTGAGTCAAGGTGAGGGAGCTTGCTGGAAATCAGCGTCGTCGGTGCCGATGGTCTTCCTTGTTCGGGCTTTGGCTGTCGTTCGCTCGTGCCGGGTCATGGTGCGTTCTGGTCCACGCGCTGTGTTCTCCGTCCGGCCCTGGAGGTCACCGTTGTGGAGAGAGGACAAGGTGCATACGTGCTCGTGTGGATGTGAGCGATTCTCTGTCTCTGTAATCCACAGCGCGGTGAGAGGGAGCAGACGTTCTTTGTCCCTCAGCAGGTCCCAGCGTGGAGTTCCCAGATCTCAGACGAGGGTGGCACCATGACGCTTTCTGCAGCTTTCCTGGTCGTGGATGATCTCTGGGGAGTTCACCTGGTGTTGGTTCTGCGTCGAGGTCTCCCTTGTGGCAGAAGGGAAGGCAGTCCATTTGCATCAGGCAGCTGCGTTCGTTCGTTGTCAGAGTCACCGTCGGGGGCTGTGTTCGTTCGTCGTCAGAGTGTTCTTTTCTTCGGGGTCACCAGTGTGGAGGATATGAATAAGGGTCACCAGTGTGGAGGCAAGGATCAAATAAGTGCAGGTGGACACGGCGAACTGAAGGTTAAAAGGGTGCTTTATTCATCCTCCATCATGAGGCTCACTCAGCGCTGTGGCAGCACGCCACAGTGAGCCCTGCGTCTCTAAGTCAGCAACAAGCACTAGAGTCGTCGAAGAGCGAGAGCGCTTATATACTCAGCCACAGACAATGCATGCATGGCATATTAGCATCACAGTACAGCAGGAATGCATGGGACATTTACATGAGAGTCACACATATCAATAGCAGGATTACTGGCGCCGGAATTCTTCTCTGCTCCGGGGCTGTAGGACAAAGGAGGCTGCAAGGCACATCTACATATTGATATCGGTCCATACATCTCATTGTTCTACTAATTGCTTAAGCTGAGCGCTCTGCCTGTCCCGTAGGTCGTGGTGGGTCACCATAGACCACAAATAATATTTAAATTTTGGGGAGGAAGAAAGGCCAATTTATTAATTTTAGGGACTTGAGGTTGGATTTGAATTTTACCAACATTTTGTTTAATCAATTTGGGATGTTTATGCATTCTATTTTTGTTAACTTTTTTATTAACTTTGGAAGGAGCAGAAAAAGGTTCTCTAAGGGAGGAGTCAGGGGCAAGGTTGAAGGGTGGTGGATGAGGAGGAGCTGCAGAAGTGCATGTGTTTTTCAAGTTCTGTTGTATTTGTCCTGGGCTACAACATTTAGGGCAACGGGAGACAGGCACAGTCTCTGTAGGATTATAAATCAATGGCTGATCCAAACAGTAGATTATTTGAATTAATGGGATTGATTCAAGAAGGGGGAACAGAACCAAAAAAGGGCAGTTTGGCAAACCCAGAAGCTTCAGAGTGAGTAAACACACCAAGTTCCAATCACTGTACCAAAAAACACCAAATGGAATAGAATAGATTGAAGATTGAAGAACTGCTTCCAGCTGTGGCATGATGGACTGTAACTTCCTGATGGTAATACATGGACAGTATATTGTAAATGGTTGTTTTAGTTGTGTTTTTACTGGTTGCATTTTTATAGAAATCTTGGGTTTGCACTTTTACAGAAACATTTTTCCAAAAAAGACACAATAGAGACTTGTGTAAATTGTTTATTTTGTTTTTACAGTTTGTTGTTACAGTTTCCAGTTTGATAACAAAGTAAACCTGCTCCATTTTGATTCAGCATTCAGTTGCTTTGTGTGGTCATTTCTGGAATGGGAAATACAGTATATAGAGGTGTCGTTGAATTAAAAAAATAGTCATATTTTGATCTATTGAACACCATTAGTGATATACAAATGAAATATATACAGTAGTTGTATCTTCTTCTTTCGACTGCTCGCTTTAGGGGTCGCTACAGCAGATCATCTGCCTCCATCTCACCCTATCCCTTGCATCTTCCTCTGTAATACCAACCCTCTCCATGTCCTCCTTCACTACATTTATGAATCTTCTGTGGTCCTCTTCTTTTCATCCTGCCTGGCAGCTCCATCTTCAACATCCTTTGTCGAATATATCCACAATCTTTCCTCTGTACATGTCCAAACCATCTCAGCCTTGCCTCTCTTATTTTGACTCCTCTCACCCTGAGATGTCCCTCTGATATTCTCATTTCTGATCTTGTCCCTCCTAGTCACTCCCAAAGAAAATCTTAGCATCTTCAGCTCTACCACCACCAGCTCCATTTCCTGTTTTTTTTGTCAGTGCCACCGTCTCCAAACCATGCATCATCACAGGTCTCACTATCGTCTTGTAAATCTTCCCTTTCACTATTGCTGCTACCCTTCTGTCACAAATCACCTCTGACACTCATCTCCACCCACTCCACCCTGTATGCATTCTCTTCTTCACCTCTCTTGTGCATTTTCCATTGCTTTGGATGGTTGACCCCAGATATTTATACTCATCTATTTTCACTACCTCTACTCCTTCCATCTTCACCACTGCACCTGCCTCCCTCTCATTCACACTCATGTAGTCTGTCTTGCTTCTACTGACTTTCATTCCTCTTCTCGCTAAAGCATACCTCCACCTCTCCAGGTTCTTTTCCACCTGCTCCCTACTCTCACTACAGATCACAGTGTCGTATAGCGTAAAATAGAAATATTAATAAATAATAAATATGATCAGGTATGAATTATTTAATTTATATTGATGTATTGGAATCTGAGATCAAATCTCATTTCATATACATCAGAAAAGTTAATAACACTCGTAAGGAGCACCAGCTTCTATCTTTAAGAAGCAATTTGATCTTTAATTTCACTTTATACCTGTTTAATCACTCAATAAATTAATCAATAATCAGTCTCAGTGAAATAAATTCCCAACAACTTCTCTCATTTTTAAATATTTATTAAACGAAATGATTAACAGACATTGCAGTAATTTCATTAATCATAGAATCAATCTTGTAAATGATAGATTAACAATATTAATATTTTCGGAACCAGGGTTAACTGAGAAACCAATTTCTATCAGTTTGTGTTAACATATTATGGAAACAACGCAAATTTATGGAGAAAGTTTACTAATTATATGAAAAAGTCCTAAATTAATCTTAAGAAAATGAAAACGGAATTTTAATGAAAAGAAGAGTTATGTTAAGGGCTTCTTAATTTGCATCTGATTAGATATACAAATTATTACCGAACCTCAGAAGTTTAATTCAGTAGATGAATTAAAGTTTTTGCGGCTCACGTGATCCTCGGTGGGTGATAATGGTTCTGGCGTCGTCCTCAGCCCAAGATTTTGTGGATGTTAGAGGAAATGTCTGCCCGCAGATATTTCAGCATCCACAGTTCGACCTTTAAAGTCAAGCGGTCGAAGGGGCTGGATCTTGGCCGTATGACCCACAGTTGAAACTGGGCTCTAAGCCAGATGGTGCCGATGCTTCTTCAGCGTGTGATGGACAGCTGCGCGTTGATTCCTCAGCTGCATCTTTTCTTCCTGGTAGACAAGCAGCTGCAGAGGTCTTCGGGAATAATTAAAGATATCTAATCCGATCTCAAATTAAAAAAAAAAAAAACTTTCGGACTTTAGATAAAAATAGTAGCTTCTGGTGGGTGCTTGGTCAAGAAAAATATTATAAAAATAAAGTCAAGATTAAAGTTTACATTAAAATCAAACAAACGGTGGTTTTACAGAAAGTTTAACAAAGAAAAGGTGATGAATAAAAATTGGAGTTTAACTCCGATTATAAAAAAAAAATCTAGCTCAAAGAAATAGGAATTCCTAGGCATTTAAGAGAAAAAGAAAGTACAAAGTTACATAAACAAATTACGAGTTATCTGCTCTGTGTTCAGAAAAGCGACACGTGGTCGAAGTCTTTGTTCAGACGGTCCTTTGTTCTTCCTTGCTGTGTGTAGACAATGGAGAAGATGATCAGTGAAAGGGGGAGCCGGAAAGAGGATCTGGAGCAAAAGAGAGCAGCCGAAAAGAGACAGAAGCAGGGGTCCCTCTGTTATTTAAGTTCTGTTAAGCTTTGCGGGTTTCCGGGATCTCAGCCAATGAGTGTCCTTCGTGGGCGGGCTCGATGAACTTTTAGTCCAATAACAGGCCTTGTCTGTGAGAGACCAATAGGATGAAGAAGCTGGGGTTCTATGAAGACTGGTGAAATGTGATATCAGTCCACAGGAATACACAATTTTAAATACATTGGAATATACTGTTGCACACTTATGTATAACTAAACTAACCTTAGTGTACCTTATAAGCAGTGCTTCTAAATCAACATGCAGGAATAAACATTAATTTAAACATTTTAACATGCATATATAAAATCACAGATTAATGCATTTCACACATATTGATTTTCCACATCAAAAACATCAGAGTCCATCTGCATTTTCATAGTTTTGAAAAGAAGAAGGTTTAGAATTGAGTGTGTAATAATGTACTTTAAAATTCATTGGTTAAATCCAGCATGTCCAGAGTTTAAGGAAATTAGCTGAGTTGTGGGTCTGTGTATGTTTTATGGGGGCAATAAAAGTGAAGCCGGACATTGGGGACATTCCTTAGGTTGGTTTTAACAAAAGAAGGGGGATTTCAGCTGTGGCCTGGAGGAAGAAAATCCTTTTTTTTTTTTCTTACTCCTGGGTGAAACA
The DNA here is from genome assembly GCA_020510985.1 of Pholidichthys leucotaenia. Lineage (NCBI taxonomy): Eukaryota > Metazoa > Chordata > Actinopteri > Cichliformes > Pholidichthyidae > Pholidichthys > Pholidichthys leucotaenia. The sequence continues at coordinate 301,717,662 of CM035836.1, forward strand.
AAAATGTCTTTAAGCAGAAGAATAATTGTTGCTGAGCCAAAGTGAGATGATGCTACAGTCGTTTGCAAATATCATGGTCCACGGAAACTCCTGCCTGACCTCATCTATCAGCCTGTCCATCACCATGGTAAACAAGAAGGGGCTCAGCGCCGATTCCTGATGTAACCCCACCCCCACCTTGAACCCATCTGTCACTCCTACAGCACACTTCACCACAATCTTACTGTCCTCATACATGTCCTGCACCACCCTCACATACTTCTCTGCCAGTCCTGACTTTCCTATACAGTACCACACTTCCTCTCTTGGTACCCTATCATATGCTTTCTCTAGATCCACAAAAACATAATGCAACTACTTCTGACCTTCTCTACGCTTCTCCATCAGCACCCTTACACAGCACAGTAAACAGCACCGGTAAATATGCAGGGAAGAGACAATGAGATGGTGTCATTTTAAGTACGTGGGTGTTCATCTGAACAATAAACTGCACTGGTCACATGATACCAACACGCTCTACCAGAAGGGACAGCACATGCTGTACCTCCTGAGGAGACTCAAGTATTTTGGAGTGCAAGGGGCACTCCTGAAGACCTTCTAGGATTCAGTGATGACATCAGCCATCACATTTGGAGTGGTCTGCTGGGGCAGTGGCATCACGACAGCCAACTGGAAGAGACTGAACAGGTTGATCATAAAAGCTTGCTCTGTCCTGGGGTGACGCCTTGACCCAGTGGAGGCTAAGCTGTCATCTGTGCTGGGGTCCGAGTCCCACCCCATGCTCTAGGCTGTGCCATCCTAAGTGCTCGAGGGAGAGGTTCTGCAGGTCCTTCCCACCTACAGCTGTCAGACTTTATAATTTAACCGTGCTGCTCATAGAAGTTGTATTAAACATACTAAACGTCACAACTTTGCACAATAGAGATTGCCTTTTCCAATATAAAACTAAGACAATTACAATTATCGTTGAAGGTGACAACAACACTGTTGTGTCATGATCCTGAGCACGTGGGAGCCGTGCTCAGCCTCTAAGTTGTTGTAGTCACTTTCTGTATTTCTGCATATTTGTTTATTTTGTATTTAGTTTGGTTTGTTGTATTTTGTACTTCTAGTTATTTTCCTGTGTTTATATTTGTCTTTGCCCTTAGATCCCCTTTTGTAGTTTGTATCATTAGCTCTGGTTGGTTTGTATTTCTTATTATTCTTACCCTCCCTCTAGATCCCTCTGTTAAGTGTATCCTTGTTCATTGGACTATTTCTTGAATTTTGTTTGCCACAGTTTGTGCTTTTAATTTGACAGTCCTTGTTTATTTCCTGCTTTCAAGGCCTGTCCGAGGGCTTTGGCAGCTATCAGCTGTTGACCTGATTATTTCCTCATTCTTGTGACCCACACCTGTCATTCATTGATTCATTTCCATTTACCTATTTAAGGATATGGCAATGTTTCCTTATTTCTGTGTCCTACTGTAAGCTTCCTCAGAGGTACTTGTCATCACTCTGAGTGAATGGTTTTTCCCCGCAGAGGTGAACGGGTGTGCTCCACCATGGATTTAATCCTTTTCTCATTTTCCTCAGTCGTGAGCCCCGGTTGTCTTCAGGTGTGAGTCCGGCTAGGCTTCTCCTCTTTTTTTCCCCTGGCATGCCCGAGTGCCTCAGCCTGGGTCCATCCAGGCTGTTCCGTTTTCCCTTCAGCTTGAGTCCCATTCTCTTCCTGCACTCCTCATCTCTCCCTTATGTGTAAGTGTAGTGTTTTTGTTCAGTGTTTGTGTTTATGTTAATAAATGTCGCAAACTCAAAGTGTGTGTTTGGTGTCCTCAGCCCTGCCCTCAAAGGGCAATTTATGACATGTTGATTCAAATATGAAATATACTGTCTGGGTCCATATTTATGTTCTAATTAACTAACCATAATGTTGTTGATATCATCTAGCTGCAATGTCCCTGCACTGTGCATGTAACTGTGTACATATATATATATTGTCATGTCTTGTCGAGCGCTCACCCCCTCCTTCCTGTTTCACCCTGTGCTCCTAATCAACTCATTTGACGCACCTGCTGTTCCTGCTGAGCCAGCATTTATAAGGAAGTGCTCTTCAGTGGTTCAACACTGGCTCCTTTGGGTACACTGCCTCGAGCAGTATAATCTAAATATGTAGCTACTTGTGTTGTGGTTTACCTTACCTGACACACTTTTTCCTCCTTCTTCTCCACAGGTTGCTGCCGGCGAAGCGATGTGTCTTCAGGGGCGTTGGTGCACTCACCAGCCTGTTGCTTCCCCCTGCCACAGTCATCATCTCCACCCGGTCAGACTCCGATCCTCATTCCCCTACCAGCAGTTCTGACCTGCTGGTTCATCTCCTTCGCTGGGTTCTGAACTGGGCTCTCTTCTCCTCCCACATGAGTGGTATCATTTGGATTTCCATCTTCCCCTTCATTCCTCTATTAATCAGCCTTGTCTCTCCCTCTGCAGGTTTGCTTCTTCTCTGGCGAATGACTGGTTTTCTCCAAGTTTGTGTCTTTTGAAATTAAATAAAGGGTCAAACGTTTCTTGTGTGTGATTCTGTTGGTGTTGCATCTTGGACTTAGTCCGATTGTCCAGTCAATATGACATACACTACCATTCAAAAGTTTGGGGTCACTTAGAAATTTCCTTATTTTTGAAAGAAAAGCACTTTTTTTCAATGAAGATAACTTTAAACTAATCAGAAATACACTCTATACATTGCTAATGTGGTAAATATCTATTCTAGCTGCAAATGTCTGGTTTTTGGTGCAATATCTACATAGGTGTATAGAGGCCCATTTCCAGCAACTATCACTCTAGTGTTCTAATGGTACAATGTGTTTGCTGTTTGCGTCAGAAGGCTAATGGATGATTCGAAAACCCTTGTGCAATCATGGTAGGTCTGCAATGCTGTAATTGCTGCAAATGGAGGATTCTTTGACGAAAGCAAAGTTTGAAGGAAAAAAATATTTTTTCAAATACAAATCATTATTTCTAACCTTGTCAATGTCTTGACTATATTTTCTATTCATTTTACAACTCATGGTGGTAAATAAAAGTGTGACTTTTCATGGAAAACACAAAATTGTCTGAGGTGACACCAAACTTTTGAACGGTAGTGTATATTTATTTACTGCTTTGGCGAACCTATTCTTATCTTATTATCTTATTTACTATTGCTCTGAGAGCTGCTATCCCTTTGCTACTGTGATCCTGGAATTCCTCCATTGTGGGACTAATAAAGGCTTATCTAATCTTATCTTATCTTAGAGTAAACATTGCATCTGTAGTACTCTTTCTTGGCATGAAACAGTACTGCTGCTTATTGATTGTCACCTTTCCTCTTAACCTGGCTTCAACAACTCTTCCATGTCTTCATAGTGTGGCTGATCAACTTTATGCCTCTGTAGTTACTACAGCTCTGAGCATCACCTTTGTTCTTGAATACTGGTACCAAAACACTTCTTCTCCACTCCTGAGGCATTCTCTCATTCTCCAAGATTGTGTTAAACAATCAGGTTAAAAAGTCCACAGCCATCTCTCCTAAATATCTCCATACTGCCACTGGTTTGTTATCTGGACAAACCACCTTTCCATTCTTCATTCTCTTTAAAGCTGCCCTCACTTCTGCCTTGCTAATCCTCGGGACTTCCTTGTTCACCATCTTCCTTTCATCCATCCTCCTCACTCTCATTTTCTTTATTCATCAGCTCTTCAAAGTACTCCTTCAACCTTTTCACCACACTCTTGTCATTTCTTAGTACATTATGATTTCTGTCCTTAATCAGCCTAACCTGCCACACATCTTGTCTAACCAATTGAAACAAGTCCTTTTCTCCGTCCTTAGTGTTTAGCCTCTCATACAACTTACTAGATGCCTTTTTCTTTGCCACCTATCTCTTTGCTATTTGCCTAGATTCCAAATACTCCTGTCTACTTTCTTCATCTCCCTATCTATCCCACTTTTTCTTTGCCAACATTTTCTTTTGAATACTTTCCTGTACCTCCTTATTCCACCATGAAGTCTCCTAGTCTTCGTTCTGCTTTCCAGTGGAAACATCATATACCTTTCTACCCATTTCCCTCAATGCTTTGTTGTACTTTTTCAGTCATCTGGTAATTCTTCCATACCACCCAGAGTCTGTGTCAACTTCTCCCTGAACTCTGTGTGACCTTCTTCCTTCTGTAACTTCACCCACTTAATTTTTGACTCTGCCTTCACTCTCTTCTTCTTCTTGCTTTCTAAAGTCATCCTATAGACTACCATCCAATGCTGTCCAGCTACATTCTCCCCTGGCACCACCTTGTAGTCTCCCATCTCTTTCTGATTTCTCCGTCTGCATAAGTTTTAGTCCACCTGTGTGCACCTTCTTCCACTCTTGTACATCACCCTATGTTCCTCTCTCTTCTTGAAGTATGTGTTCACTGCAGCCATTTGCTCGCACATTTCTCTCCTTAAGTCCATACCTACCCAGAACTTCCTCATCACCTGTGTTCCCTTCACCTACCTGCCCATTAATGTCCACTCCAATCACCTCTCTGCACCCCCCTGGAAACACTGTCTACCACTTCATCCAACTTACTCCAGAATTCCTCTCTCTTCTACCTGACATCCAACTTGTGGGGCATATACACTGACAGCATTCAACATCACACCTTTGACTTCCAGCTTCAAACTCATGATTCTGTCTGACTACCTCTTTACCTCCTGAACACTCTTCACATACTCTTCCTTCAAGATTACTCCTACTCCATTTCTCTTTATATCTACACCATGGTAGAACAGTTTAAATTTATCTCTAGTGCTCCTATCCTTGCATTCCTTCCATCTGGTTTCTTTAAAATACAGTATATCTACTTTCCTTCTCTCAACATATCAACTCTCTGCCTTTACCAGACACAGTTCCTACATTTAACGTCCATACTCTCACCTCCACACTTCTACATTTCTTTTTCTCTGTATCCCTCCTAATATGCCTTCCCCCTCTCCTCCTCCTCAATCTTCGACCAACATTAGCCTAATTTCCACCAGCACCCTGTTGATTAACAGCACTGGTGGTGGTCATTGTTAACCCAGGCCTCGACCAATCCAGTATGAAAGTCTCACTCGTCTTGAGCCGTATGTTTTATTTGGCAAAGGTTTTTCATCAGATGCCCTTCCTGACACACCTCTCCCCATTTACCCGAGCTTTGGACCGACACTAGGAATACACTAGCTTGCGCACCCTCTGTGGCTGGGTTTAACTATATAGTTGTCCATGAGAAAAATTGAAATGGCACAGAAGGTGCCAAAATGTGCCAAAATGACCAGTTTGGAGATTTCACCTGAACTGTTCTGCTTCACTTTATCAGAGTAAACCTTTGCAGAGATAATGTTCTCATGCTGTACTATGATTTGGTAGAGGTTTAGAGCTGCAGCTGCATCAGTACAAAGGGATGGTAATCCTGAAAATTCTTTTTGTAGGCAAATGAGAAAATTTTTCATTTGTACTGTGTGCCATCTTTATTTACTCTTCACCAGTAAGACATATATTGACAATTACACATCTTAGCAAATCTTACAAATGATCCCTTTGATATTACACCAACAGTATTTAAACAGACCTTGTGGTTGCAGAGATATACTCTTTTCATTATGGGTATGCAATTTTTGAGCAGAGGCCTTAAACATAGGCCGAGGGTTCATTCCAACTCCATGGAATTGGTCACGTTCTTTTCCAGAGTATAGGACTGTGATGACTGATGCTGTTAAACTGCCCTTGCCCATCTCATTTCGTTTATGCCATCCATCCATCCATCCATCTATCCATCTTCTACCACTTTTCCGGAGGCCCGGGTCGCCGAGACAGCAGTTCAAGCAGAGAAGCCCTGACTTCCCTCTCCCCAGCCACCTGCTCCAGCTCTTCAGAGAGGATACCAAGGCATTCCAAGACCAGCTGGGAGACATAGTGGGGTCTCCTCCCAGAGGGACGTGCCCGAAACACTTCAAGTGGGAGGCGTGCAGGAGGCATCCTGATCAGATGCCAAACCAACTCAACTGGCTCCTTTCAGTTTGGAGGAGCAGCGGTTCTGCTCTGAGCCTTTTTGGGATTGCTGAGCTCCTCATCTTATTGCTGAGGGTGAGTCCAGCGATCCTACGAAGAAAGCTTATTTCAGTCGCTTGTATCCACAATCTCGTTCGTTTGGTCATTACCCAAAGCTCGTGATCATAGGTGATGGTAGGAATGTAGATTGACTGGTAAATCAACAGCTTTGCTTTAGAGCTCAGCTCCCTCTTCACCACAACAGACCGGCACAACGTCCGCATCACTGCAGATGCTGCTCCAATCTGTCTGTCAATCTCTCGCTCCATTCTCCCCTCACTCGTGAATAAGACCCCAAGATACTTAAACTCCTCCATTTGGGGCAGGAGCATGTCCCCAACGTGGAGAGGACAATCCACCTTTTTCTGGCTGAGGATCATGGACTCAGACTTGAAGGTACTGATTCTCATCCCAGCCACTTCACACTCAGCGGCAAACCATCCCAGTAAGAACTGTATGTCATTGCTGGATGAAGCCAGCAGGACAACATCATCTGCAAACAACAGAGATGAGATCCTGTGGTCACAAAGCATGACACCTTCCGTTCCCTGGCTGCTCCTAGAAATCCTGTCCATAAAAAATTGTAAACAGGATCGGTGACAAAGGGCAGCCCTGGCGGAGTCCAGCTCTCACTAGGAAGGAGTCCGATCGAGTGTTGGCAATACGAACCAAACTCTCACAACGGTCATACAGGGACTGAATAGCTCGTAACAACTATCCTGATACCCCATACTCTCGAAGCACCCCCCCCACAAAAAACCACGAGGGACATGGTAGAATGCCTTATCCAAGTCCACAAAACACATGCAAACTGATTGGTCAAACTCCCACGAACCCTCGAGGATTCTTGAGAGGGTAAAGAGCTGGTCCGATGTGCCACGGCCAGGACGAAAACCACACTGCTCCTCCTGAATCCGAGGTTCAACCAACGGCCGGAGTCTCCTCTCCAGTACCTTGGCATAGACCTTCCCAGGGAGGCTGAGGAGTGTGATCCCTCAAAAGTTGGAGCACACCGTCCGGTCCCCTTTCTTGAAGAGAGGAACCACCACCCCAGTTTGCCATGCCAAAGGCACTGCCCCCGACCTCCATGTAATGTTGCAGAAGCGTGTCAACCATGACAGCCCTATACCATCCAGGGCCTTGACGTACTCAGGGCAAATCTCGTCCACCCCCAAGGCCCGGCCACCAAAGAGATTTTTAACCACTGTGGTGACCTCAGCCCCTGCAATGGGCAAGTCATCCCCCTCGTTCACAAGCCCTGCTTTCTCTGTGGATGGCGTGTCAGTGGGATTGAGGAGGGAATGGGAGTATTCCTTCCACTGCCCGACAATATCCCCAGTCGAAGTCAGTAACGCCCCATCCGCACCATACACAGTGTGGACAGGGAGCTACCACCCACTCCTGAGTCGTCAGACAGTTTGCCAAAATCTCTTCAATGCCGACCGAAAGTCTTGTTCCATGGCCTCATCGAACTCCTCCCACACCTGAATTTTTGCTTCAGCAACTACTTGAGCTGCACTCCACTTGGCCTGCCGGTACACCTCAGCTGCTTCTGGAGTCCCACAAGCTAACCAAGCTCGATAGGACTCCTTCTTCAGCTTAATGGCCTCCCTCACCCCTGGTGTCCACCACTTGGTTTGGGGGTTGCCACCACAAGATGCCCTGACGGCCTTGCGGCCGCAGTTCTGGGTCACTACTTCAACAATGGAGGTGGAGAACATGGCTCCACCTTTCGGTTTTGACACCACCCACAACTATAAGAGGGCAGCGGGCAGGAGGGGCGCTCTCTTTGTCACCTCTCTACCTGACAGATGCGCTTGTGTGCTGTGGAGTGCCCTTCAATAAATGTGTGTTCAGTTCGACACCTGGCCTCGTCCTTGGCTCCATATTCAGACATAACAATCCGGTCTCTGAGACTGTTTAGGCCTGCATCATCTACAGGTAGAATTGTAAGGATCTAGACTTTTATTATAATTCCAAACATGAACATAAAGTAAGCAAAGCCAAAAATATCGATCCAATAAATCTCATCAGAATTGAAAGAAACAATAGCTCTTCCGATGAGGGCTCGCACGCCGTCTCCAGATGAAGGTAGGGTTCACTATATTTGCATGCTGAGTTACAAAAAAAAGTACAGTGTATACAATATATTTAGGCTGTGTGTGGAGCTCATGTGAGCATAAAAGAAGTGGGGAGCTTTTGCCCCAGCTGTGAGCCACAGGTTTTGGCCTGTGTGCCACAGTAAATACTCACTCAAACCAGGGGGAGTTATATTGTGTTTTGTGTTCATATATTTTGTTATTCAATATATTTTCTGTATAGCTTCTAAGGGTGTCTGTTTCTGACAATGGCCAGGAGAAACCAAATGTTGGGGAGGGTTTTGCACCCACTTTTATAGGGTTAGATACAAGATTCACCTGACATCCACCTGGTATCTTACATGAAGTTGGCAAAAGGTTCAAAATGTTCTCAAAAAATTGTAAATAGTTGCTAATCATTGCAAACGCTGTTGCTAACATTTGTTTATAGTCATTAAGGTTCACCAGCTGCTTTCACAAACACTCTTACAAACACTTGTGGGAATGTTTTAAATGGTTGTTAAAGATTGCTAAATGGTGTTAATTGTTGCTAATGAAAGAGGCAAATTCTGATGTTCTTAAGATAAGATAAGCCTTTATTAGTCCAACAATGGGGAAATTCCAGGATTGCAACAGCACAGGGATAGCGACACTCAGAGCAATAATTTAGAAGATAAGGAATAAGAGCAGTGAATATACATATGTACACATAAATATATAAATACAGTATATATACACAGTGCGGAGCATTGTAGCTAGATGGAATAAACAGCATAACTGTCTTATTTAGTTACCCCACATAGTATGAATATGTACCCATACATATTGTCACCCTCCGTAGCAACTGATATTGTCCTAGTTGTATACTGGAGGGGACAATTTTGTGTCAGTCTGTTGCGTCTTTTGCATTCAGTACTATTAGGCCGTCACGTCTGCGAGCAGCCCTGCTTAGGTTATAAAGTCTGACAGCTGTAGGTAGGAAAGACCTGCGAAACCTCTTGGTCGTGCACCTAGGATGATGTAGCCTACTGCTAAATGAGCTCCTCAGTGCGTTCAGTATGTCCTGCATAGGGTGGGACTTGGACTCCAGCAGAGATGACAGCTTAGCCACCATCCTTCTCTCTCCTATCTCCTCTATTGGGTCAAGGCACTGCCCCAGGACAGAGCTAGCCTTCTTGATCAGTTTGGTCAGTCTCTTCCTATTGGCTGCTGTGATGCCACTGCCCCAGCAAACCACTCCAAAAGTGATGGCTGATGCCACCACCAAATCGTAGAATGTCTTCAGGAGCACCCCTTGTACACCAAAGGACCTGAGCCTCCTCAGTAGGAACAGCCTGCGCTGTCCCTTCTTGTTGAGCGTTGGTATTGTGTGACCAGTCTAGTTTATTATTCAAATGAACACCCAGGTACTTGTAGGATGTCACCATCTAAATGTCTGTTCCGTGGATGTTTACTGGTGCTGTGAGGGGTTGTCCTTGTAGTCCACCACCAGCTCCTTAGTCTTTCTCGCGTTGATCTGGAGGCAGTTCCGATGGCACCAGTCCAGGTTCAGGTTCAGGTTCAGGTTACTATTTGTACCCGTAGGTAGATTTGTTTTGCAGTCAGGTGACATCCATATTTACAAACCACAATTACATTCAACATGAACACAAACACAGGCACACATGAAGCTGACTATAAACACGACAAAAGTACTCAAGGCTCCACCAATCAGGACATAGGACAAAGAGATAAGAGAAAAAACAAAGAGAGAAGAGAGAAGGGTCATATTAAAAAGTTAAAGACTAGTCAAAGAGGTTAAACACTCAAAAGTCTAAAACCCAATAAAAGATTTAGAACCCAAATAAAAGACCTACAAAAATAAGTAAATATAAAATAAAATTAATAAATAGGTAACTAAATTATGTGCAATATATTGTTATATTTTGTTCAACTCTTTGACAACAGCAGGAACAAAGCTGTTTTTGTAGCGATGGGTTTTACTTTTTGGGACAGCAAACCTCCGTCTGGAGGGAAGAAGCTGAAAGTGGCAGTGCAAAGGGTGGGAGTCATCATTTAAAATGGAGGTAGCAATCCTCTGTACCTGTCTGGTGTACAGGGATGTCAGGCTAATCTGTGACTCACCAAACAAACGACTGGACCATTTAACAACCTGATCCAAGGATTTCCTCTGTTCCAGTTTTATCTGACCAAACCATGACACTAAAGAAAAGGATAAAGCAGATTTAATAAAAGCCCGATAAAACATTGTCATTATTGTTCGGTCAGTTTGGAAGCGTGCAAGTTTCCTTAAGCAATGCAAATGTTGCTGACCCTTTTTGCACACCCTTTCACAGTTCTCTTCAAAGTTTATATTACTATCAATAATCGAAGAAATTTGTAGGATTGCATACATTCAGTGGTCTGGCCTTTTAGTACAGTGACTTTGTGCCTGGGAGTTTTCCTCCTAAAGTCAATAATTATATCTTTAGTTTTTGTCGTATTCAGCTGCAGGTAGGAATCCTCACACCAGTGAACAAAATAATCAACTACTGGGCCGTGGCCACTCTCACCATCCTGGAGGAGACTGACAACAACTGAATCATCAGCATACTTTATAATGTGTCTGTTGTCATGTCTGCTCCGACATGTTTGTGTACAGGATGAAGAGTAGTGGTGACAACACACACCCCTGAGGAGAGCCAGTAGAAGAACACTTTTGGTCAGACAATGTACCATTGACCCTTACTCTCTGTGTCCTGTTGGTTAAAAAAATTCAGAATCCAACCCACCAGATTATTACTCAAATCAAATTGTTGCAGGAGCCTTTCAACGAAAATATGAGGTTGGACTGTATTAAAGGCTGAAGAAAAGTCCACAAATAAAAGCCTAGCATGTTTCCCATTAAAATCCAGATGTTTAAAAAGCATGTCAAACAGAGTGACAGTGGCATCCTCCACTCCTCTGTGAGGGCTATAGGTAAACTGCAAAGGATCCAGTGCATGCTCAGTCTGCTTTAGGACCTCAAATCTGACCAGTTTTTTCAAAAATTTTCATTAAAATTGAGGTCAAAGTAACTGGTCTAAAATCATTTACCATTTTAGGACAGCTGGATTTTGGTACAGGGACAACCACAGCATCTTTCCAGATCTTAGGTACATGTTGTGTCTGTAAGGACTTATTAAAAATGTAGTGAAACACAGGACTCAGTTCATGTGCACAGGACTTTACCAAGTGCCCACATATATTATCAGGGCCCTTACTTTTGTTCACTTTTCCAGCACAGAACACCCTGTCTACGAAGTCCTGGATAAGTCTTCTGTACTCAGCTTCATCTCCGTTGGAGATGAGGCCGACAATCACAGAGTAGTCAGAGAGCTTTTGCAGATGGCAGTGTGTTGTGTTGTGTGAGAAGTCCGCAGTATAAAGGGTGAACAGGAAGGGAGCCAAAACCGTTCCCTGGGGGCCCCCCGTGCCCCGTTCTTGAACATTCCTCAGAAAAGTTGGCAAATCCAAAAATCATCATGCTCCTCTGTATTCACAGCTCTGTGAAATACTACCATTACGGCTCTATTTCAGCGATCCAGTCTGTTGTCAAAGTCACAGAGCAATGACACTGCACTCCTCATGCATCCTTTAACTCTACAGAAGAGAAGATCTGTTCTCTTACTGGGCACCATGTAAAATCATACACCCAGACCTTTATAAGATGGCAAAAAAAGTAACTCCACATGCCAGCAACACCAGTGCCATGTGAGTGGGTCTTCTCCAGAGCTGGATAGGTAGTAAGCCACAAGAAGAGCAGACTTAAACTACACACTGCTGAAATGGTTTTTTGAATAAAAACACTACCTGTCACAACTCGCTCCCACCTGTCATCCGCTCCAGCCGTGTGCACACCTGTGCTTCATTAGGCTGCCTCTATTTAACCTGCTCTGCCCGCAGCCTCGGCCTGGAGCCGTCAGCTCATCTCCATGCTCAAGCTCTGCATCTGCCTTCTCCTCTCGGTCGACGCCGCAACTCGTCATCTTCACGTAAGGTTATCTCTTACCTGCTCTCCAACGATCTTCCCCTGTGCACAGGTGGATCCTCCTGGCGGCGGAAGTATCCCTTCATCGCCTCACCTCTTCAGCCTCTCTCCGTCAAGCGCAGCAGGGCACTGTGTCCCAGGAGGGAGCATCTCTTGCCAACGCCAGCCACCAAAACGTCTGCAAGTAAGCCACATTATAACTTTCATCACTTCGCTGTGATAACTGCTCATCCACTGTCCTCTGCACTGTCCTCAGGGTTGCCTGGCTGTACGGTGTTCTGTTCCGCCCTCGGTGCTTTCCAGTCCCCAAGAAAACATTTACATTCCTCACTCACGCATGGATACACCTGTTGTTGAATAAAACTCTTAAATCTCACCCGAGCCTGCGTGCGTGTTTCCTGGGCCAGATATCATGGCAGTACGGCTCCAGCACAGCGGCCCAGCGAACAGCGGGTACTTACACCGACTCTCCAACCTCGAGGCTCGGGTGGACTTAATTGTTCATCAACAGCAGGTCAGCCTAAATCAGCTAACCACCATAACTAACTGTTTGGACCGCCTCGATCCTCCACAGGCGCTCCCTCCGTCCCAGCTCAGTGTGTCAGTTCCTCCCGCTCCCCAAGCCAGCTCCCCTGCCCTGGGTCCGCCAACTCGTCTCACTCCTATTCCCACCCCCACGCGCTTCAGCGGCAAGCTCGGCGGAGTGTGCGGGTTTATTCTACAGTGTGAGACGGTGTTCCAGAGCATGCCCGGGGACTTCCCATCTGACCAAAGCCGAATTGGGTACGTTTCTAATCTTCTGGAAGGGCGAGCGTTAGCCTGGGCTTACGCCGTTATGGTGAAGCCCAGCTACGCAACCTTGACCTATACCCAGTTCGTGCAAGATTTTTTTGAGGTCTTTGATCACTCGGATCGTGATAGCGTATTGGCCGAGCGGCTACTTAGCCTTCACCAGGGTAGCCACTTAGCAGCTGACTACGCTGTCGACTTCCGGGTGGCAGCGGAAGAGGTTGGTTGGTGTGATGCTGCCCTTTGCAGCCTATTCATCCGCAGTCTAAATTCTGATTTGCGCGATGAACTGGCCAGCCGGGACCAGCCGGATCGGCTGCCAGAATTAATTTCTTTGTCCATTAGTTTGGATAACAGGATGAGGGAGCGGGCCGCCGAGCGGAAATCATTCAGCCGCTCGCGCGGAGCTCTTACCCGCGCTCCTCAGTCTTGCCCCCTGGCGTTGCCTCCCCTGGAGGTCGCTGACGCCAAAAGGGGGAGTCCGCAAGTCACAGTAGGGGGCCTCGTGGACGTAACCCAGTCAGATCCCCTCTCAAAATGTCAGGTTCCAATTAGGCTTTGCCACAACTCCATTGGTCACGCATCTCACGCACTGGTGGACTCGGGGGCTGAACAAAGTTTTATTTCTAAGAGTCTGGCAACCCGCCTGGGCATCCAATGCCAAGCCTTGCCCACTCCCCTTCATCTCGTCGCTCTCACCAGTTTTCCCCTTGAGAAGGTCACTCATATAACCAAGCCCATTTCCGTCATCATCTCCGGCAATCATCATGAGGACCTTAGCTTCTATGTCCTTCCCACCTCTGTGGCACCCATCATCTTAAGCTACCCATGGCTACGCCTCCACAACCCTGTTTTTGATTGGCAGACTGGTTGCATCTTAGCTTGGAGCACCTTTTGTTTGGGAACCTGTCTCCAGTCTGCGGCCTGTGCCCCGTCTGTGCCCCTCCCCGCCCTTGACCCCGCCCCGCCGGACTTCTCTGCAGTTCTGCCAGAGTTTCACGACCTGGGTCCTGTGTTCAGCAAGTCTAAGGCGTTGTCCCTCCCACCCCATTGCCCTTATGACTGTGCCATCGATCTCCTGCAGGGGGCGCCTCTCCCATCTGGCCGCCTTTACAGCCTGTCTGCCCCAGAACGGGAGGCCATGGACACCTATATTCGGGAATCCCTCAGTGCTGGAATCATCCGCCCCTCCTCATCCCCCCTGGGTGCTGGGTTCTTTTTTGTGGTGAAGAAGGATGGGTCCTTAAGACCATGTATTGACTTTAGAGCCCTTAATGACATCACTGTGAAGGACCGTTATACTCTGCCGCTAATGGACTCAGCCTTCAATTCCCTCCAGGGGGCGTCCTGGTTCTCCAAGTAAGACCTCCGCAGCGTTTATCACCTCGTCCGGATCTGGGAGGGTGACGAGTGGAAGACGGCCTTCCGAACGCCCAGCGGCCACTTTGAATACGTTGTCATGCCGTTTGGGCTCACCAATGCCCCTGCCATTTTCCAACGCTTGATCAATGATGTTCTTCGTGATTTTATGGGGGTCTTCGTTTTTGTCTACCTGGATGATATTTTGATCTTCTCCCAATCTTGGGAGGAGCATCTTGTCCATGTGAGGCGAGTCCTTCAACGCCTTTTGGAGAATAAGCTGTACGTCAAGGCTGAAAAGTGCAAATTCTTCACTAATACTACCTCCTTCCTGGGCTTTATTGTCTCGCACAATCAGCTCCTCCCCGACGCGGCCAAGATTAAAGCAGTGGTTGAGTGGCCTACCCCCTCCTCGAGGAAGCAGGTTGAGCAATTCTTGGGGTTCGCTAATTTTTACCGCCGCTTTGTTCCAGGGTAGAGCTCCATCACTCCCCCCCGACCCGCCTCACCTCGCCTAAGGTGCGCTTCCAGTGGACGACGGAGGCGGAGACGGCCTTCGAGACCCTTAAAAGGGAATTTGCATCCTCCTGGGTCCTTTCTCTTGTGGATCCAGTGCTGCAGTGTTTTGTCGAGGTGGATGCGTCTGACACTGGGGTCGGGGCGGTTTTGTCTCAGCGCTCCCCGACGGACGGGGCGCTGCGCCCCTGCGCTTTCTACTCCAAGCGCCTCTCCTCGGCCAAGCGTAATTATGACATTGGCAACAGAGAGCTCCTGGCCGTGAAGCTCACGCTGCAGGAGTGGCGCCACTGGTTGGAAGGGGCAGCTCAGCCTTTCGTGGTCTGGACCAACCATAAGAACTTGGAATACATCAGGACGGCCAAGTGCCTGAATGCCCGCCAGGCGCGCTGGTCACTGTTCTTTGCTAGGTTCAGGTTCACTATTACTTACCGCCCAGCATCCAAAAACAAGAAGTCAGACGCGTTGTCCAGACTGTTCGCCCCAGAAGCACTGGAAGAGGGGGTCCATACCGTTGTTCCTGCTTCATGCATCGTGGGGGCTGTTTCATGGTCCATCAGAGACAGGGTCCTGAAGGCATTGGAATCCAAACCCGACCCTGGCGGTGGGCCAGCGGGAAAATTGTTTGTGCCCTCTTCGGTCCGAGGTGACGTCATTCACTGGGCACATACCTCAAAACTCGCTTGCCATCCTGGTGTCTCCCGGTCGGTGGATCTCCTCCAGCGGTCCTTTCGGTGGCCCGGGCTCCAGCAAGATGTCTCCAACTACGTGTGTGCCTGCCCTCAGTGTGCCATGAATAAGTCATCCAATTCTCCCCCTGCGGGTCTTCTCCACCCCTTGCCGGTCCCCGGTAGGCCCTGGTCACACATTGGCTTGGACTTTGTCACCGGCCTGCCTGTCTCCAACTCATATAATGCCATCTTGACCATTGTGGACCGGTTCTCCAAGGCGGCCCACTTTGTGCCTCTCCCCGGGCTCCCCTCGGCGCGCGAGACTGCCGATCTTTTGGTGCAGCATGTGGTCAGGCTGCATGGCATCCCAGCTGACATCGTCTCTGATAGGGGGCCACAATTTGTGTCCAAAGTCTGGAAGAGCTTCTGTAACACTCTGGGAGCCATGGTTAGCCTGTCTTCGGGACATCATCCACAATCAAATGGGCAGTGCGAGCGCACCAACCAGGAGCTGGAGGCTGCTCTGCACTGTGTCACCTCCTCCAGTCCCTCTTCCTGGAGCATTCATCTTCCCTGGGTGGAGTATGCCCATAACTCCACATTGTCTTCAGCCATTGGGATGTCCCCCTTTCGGGCGTCCCTAGGTTATGACCCCCCACTGTTCCCTGAGGAAGAAGGTGAGGTGGCAGTCCCCTCCATCCAGGCCCACCTGAGACAGTGTCGACGGCTATGGACTAAGACGCGCCAGGCCCTGATACACGCGGCATCGCGCAACTCCAAATCTGCTAATCGCCGCAGTGTGTGGCCCACCCCACACTACCAAGTGGGTCAACAGGTATGTTTTTTTTTGTTTTTTTTTTGTTACTTATTTGTACCCGTAGGTAGACTTGGTTTGCAGTCTGTTGACAAGCCACCGGCTGCTGGTCGCTGCGTGCGCGAGCACCCTAAACCTACATGTTTTTGGTGTGCGGGAGGAAACCGGAGAAATCCCGGAATAAACCCGCGCAACACGGGGAGAACATGCAAACTCCACACAGCTCACTGTTGGTCGGGGGCTGGGATCGAACCCACGATCTCATGATCCCCGCGATCCCCCGGCCGAGGGTAAAACTGTGCTGCCACAGTGCTAAACCACTGCGCCACCGTGCAGCCCAGTTGGTTGTCAGCCCAGAATATTAACCTGAAGGGGGAAAAGAAGAAGCTGGCTCAACGCTTCATCAGACCTTATTCTGTTACGAAGGTGGTTAATCCGGTGGCTGTGCGTTTGGCTCTCCCCCCCCCTCCGTGTTCATCCCACTTTTCATGTCTCTCAGGTCAAACCTGTGGTGTCTAATCCTCTCTGTCCTCCTCCCAAGGTGCCGCCCCCTCCTAGAATGATCGACGGACATCTGGCATGGAGCGTCACTGCTATCTTGGACTCCCGACGTCGGGGCTGGGGGTTGCAGTATTTGGTGGACTGGAAGGGTTATGGTCTGGAGCACAGACGCTGGGTGCGCCCCTCCTTCGTGCTGGACAAGCAACTCATTGAGGAATTCCACCGGGCGCACCTGGACAAGCCAGGGCCAGGAGGCGCTGCTCGGGGGGGCGGAGTACTGTCACAACTCGCTCCCGCCTGTCATCCACTCCAGCCGTGCGCACACCTGTGCTTCATTAGGCTGCCTCTATTTAACCTGCTCTGCCCGCAGCCTCAGCCTGGAGCCGTCAGCTCATCTCCATGCTCAAGCTCTGCGTCTGCCTTCTCCTCTCGGCCAACGCCGCAACTTGTCATCTTCACGTAAAGTTATCTCTTACCTGCTCTCCAAAGATCTTCCCCTGTGCACAGGTGGATCCTCCCGGCGGCGGAAGTATCCCTTCATCACCTCACCTCTTCAGCCTCTCTCCGTCGAGCGCAGCAGGGCGCTGTCTCCCAGGCGGGAGCATCTCTTGCCAACGCCAGCCACCAAAACGTCTGCAAGTAAGCCACATTATAACTTTCATCACTTCGCTGTGATAACTGTCATCCACTGTCCTCTGCTCTGTCCTCAGGGTTGCCTGGCTGTACGGCGTTCTGTTCTGCCATTGGTGCTTTCCAGTCCCCAAGAAAACATTTACATTCCTCACTCACACATGCATACACCTGTTGCTGAATAAAACTCTTAAATCTCACCCGAGCCTGTGTGCGTGTTTCATGGGCCAGATATCATGTCACTACCCATTTAATAACACCCCCCAGTTGCAGAAGCACCAGCATGTTCCCTGATGTTCCACAACATATATTTTCCCATCTACCTCTACATCCAATATTAGACACAGTAGTGTGAAAAAGTGTTTGCCCCTTCCTGATTTCTAAATTTTCTGTATGTTTGTCAAACTTAAATGTTTCAGATCATCAAGCAATTTAAATATTAGACAAAGATAACACAAGTAAACACAAAATGGAGTTTTAAATTGAAGGCGTTTATTATTAAGGGAAAAAAATCCAACTCTTCATGGCCCTGTGTGAAAAAGTGTTTGCCCCCTAAACCTAACAAATGGTTGAGTCACCCGTAGCAGCAACAACTGCAATCAAGCATTTGCAATAACTGGCAATGAGTCTTTTACAGCACTGTGGAGGAATTTTGGCCCACTCATCTTTATAGAATTGTTGTAATTCAGCCACATTGGAGGGTTTTCGAGCATAAAATGCCTTTTTAAGGTCATGCCATGGCATCTCAATCGGATTCAGGTAAGGACTTTTACCAGGCCACTCCAAAGTCTTCTTTTTTTTTTCTTAAACCATTCACAAGTGGACTTGATGATGTGTTTTGGATCATTGTCCTGCTACAGCACCCAAATGCGCTTCAGCTTCAGATCATGAACAGATAGCTGGAAATTGTCCTTCAGGATTTTTTGGTAGACAGCAGAATTCATGGTTCCATTTACCACAGTAAGTCTTCCAGGTCCTGAAGCAGAAAAAAAGCCCCAGACCATCACACTACCACCACCATATTTTGCTGTTGGTATGATGTTCCTTTTCTGAAATGCTGTGTTACTTTTACGCCGGATCTAATTCGACAGACACCTTCCAAAAAGTTTAACTTTTGTCTCATCAGTCGACAGAGTATTTTCCCAAAAGTCTTGGTGATCATCAAGATGTTTTCTGGCAAAACTGAAACCAGCCTATATGTTCATTTGGCTCAGCAGTTGTTTTCATCTTGGAAGTCTGCCATGCAGGCCATTTTTGCCCAGTCTCTTTCTTATGATGGAGACATGAACACTGACCTTAACTGAGGCAAGTGAGGCCTGCAGTTCTTTGGTTGTTGTTGTGGGGTCTTTTGTGACCTCTTGGATGAGTCGTCGCTGCGCCCTTGGGGTAATCTTGGTTGGCCGGCCACTCCTAGAAAGGTTCACTACTCTTCCAAGTTTTCGCTATTTGTTGATAATGACTCTCACTGTGGTTTGCTGGAGTCCCAAAGCTTTAGAATTGGCTTTACAACCTTTTCCAGACTGATAAATCTCAATTACTATGTTTCTCATTTGTTACTGAATTTCTTTGGATCGCAGCATGATGTCTAGCATTTGAGGATCTTTTGGTCTACTTCAGTTTGTCAGGCAAGTCATATTTAAGTGATTTCTTTATTGAGAACAGGTGTGGCAGTAATAATGCCTGGGTGTGGCTAGAGAAATTAATCTCAGCTTTCCGAAGATGTGTTAAACCACAGTAAATTTATGTTTTAACAGGGAAGCAATCACTTTTTCACACAGGGCCATGTAGGTTTGGATCTTTTTATCCTTAATAACAAACACTTTCATTTAAAAACTGCATTTTGTGATTACTTGTTATCATTGTCTAATATTTAATTTTGTTTGATTATCTGAAACATTTATGTAGCGTGAAAAATATGGGATATTAATAAATATGAATATGATCAGGTATGAATTATTTAATTTATAATGATGTGTTGGAATCTGGGATCAAATCTTGTTTCATATACACCAGAAAAGTCAATAACACTCGTAGGGGCACCAGCTTCTACCTCTAAGAAGCAATTTAATCTTTAATTTCACTTTATACCTGTTTAATCACTCAATAAATTAATCAATAATCAGTCTCAAAAATTTTCCGTGAATTTGATACCTGTGCTTGAACAGACTCAGAATGAAATAAATTCTCAACAACTTCTCCCATTTTCACATATTTATTAAATGAAATGATTAACAGACATTGCAGTAATTTCATTAATCATAAAATCAATCCTGTAAATGATAGATTAACAATGTCAGTATTTTCGGAACCAGGGTTAAACTGAGAAATGAATTTCTATCAGTTTGCGTTAACAGATTATGGAAACAACGCAAATTTATGGAGAAAGTTTACTAATTATATGAAAAAGTCCTGGATTAATCTTAAGAAAATAAAAACGGAATTTTAATGAAAAAAAAAAAAGTTATGTTAAGGGCTTCTTAATTTGCATCTGATTAGATACACAAATTATTACCGAACCTCAGACGTTTAATTAAGCAGATGAATTAAAGTTTGCAGCTCACGTGATTCCTCGTTCGGCGTCATCCTCAGCCCAAGATTTCGTGGACATTAGAGGGAATATCTGCCAGCAGATATTTCAGGATCTACATTTCGACCTTTAAATTCAAGCGGTCGAAGAGGCTGGATTCTGGGCTGTATGACCCACAGTTGAAACTGGGTTTGGAGCCAGATGATGACGATGCTTCTTCAGCGTGTGATGAACAGCTGCGCGTTCTCCTCAGCTGCACGTGATGTGGAGAGCTGCGTCTTCTCAGAGGCCTTCGATAGTAATTAATTAAAGATATCTAAACCGATCTCAAATTAAAAGCTTCGGACTTTAGATAAAATTAATAGCTTCTGGTGGGTGCTTGGTCAAGAAAAATATTATAAAAATAAAGTCAAGATTAAAGTTTACATTAAAATTAAACAAACAGTGGTTTTACAGAAAGTTTAACAAAGAAAAAGTGATGAATAAAAATTGGAGTTTAACTCCGATTAAGAATTGATCTCAAAGAAATAGGAATTCCTAGGCATTTAAGAGAAAAAGGAAAAACATTAAAATACAAAGTTACATAAACAAATTACGAGTTATCTGCTCTGTGTTCAGAAAAGCGACACGTGGTAGGAGTCTGTTCAGACGGTCCTTTGTTCTTTCTTGCTGTGTGTAGACAATAGAGAGAGACGAACGTCCAAAGAGATGAATCAGTGAAAAGGGCGCAGCGAAAAAGAGACTGAAGCAGGGGTCTCTCTGTTATTTATAAGTTCTGTTGAGCTATCGCGGGCTTCTGGGATCTCAGCCAATGAGTGTCCTTCGTGGGTGCCCTCGATGAACTTTTAGTCCAATAACAAACAGTCTACAAGGGACCAATGAGATGAAGAAGGTGGGATCTCTCTGAAGACTGATGAAATGTGATATCAGTCCAAATGAATACACACAATTTTAAATACATTGGAATATACTGTACACACTTATGTATAACTAAACTAACCTTAGTGTATCTTATAAGCAGTGCTTCTAAATCAACATGCAGGAATAAACATTCATTTAAACATTAACATGCATATATATATATATATATATATATATACAGTATATGTGTGTGTGTGTGTGTGTGTGTGTGTGTGTGTGTGTGTGTGTGTGTGTGTGTGTGTGTGTATATATGTGTGTGTGTGGCGGTTTGGGATAACCCCCACAACAGACTGGGACAGGCACGGCAATGTGTGTATTAATGTCTACAGACAGCCTGCTCCTTTTCCATTTCACTACTGTGATGTTAATATGCCATTCATGCATTGTTTCACTACTGTGATGTTAATGTGCCATTCATGCATTGTGTTCATGCATCCTGTCCTTACTGTGTCTCTCAAATGCAAATGTCTCATGCCTGTCTGCAGTCTCTTTGATGATACCAGGCCTTTCATGTATTGTCTATGACTGGGTATATAAGCTCACTGAAATCCATGCTCATTCTCTCATTCCTGCAACTGCTGCTGACACACACACTCTGTGTCTCTCTGCTTAGAGCCTGAGGACCCCGCTCCAGTCTGCTCACACAAAGGCTGGAGCGGAGTTCCTATGATGGCGGTATGATTTAATAAACCTGCTTAAAACCTTCACATCGCCTTATTACTTCATGCCGCCTCACTGGTGACCCGACGCTAAAAAGAACACGCTGCCAGCGAATGCAGCACCCGGTGGTGATGCTCCGACAACAAGCGAACACAGCAGCCTGACGCAAATGATCTGCCCTCCCTTCTGCTTCAGGGAGACTTCGATGCAGAGCCACTACCAGGCGAACTGTCCGGACATCACCCACGACTGGGAAAATCGCAGCAACCCTCACTGGTGACCCCGAGAATGCACACGCTTTGTGCATCGCAACCTTCTGGCTTGGACAGCCACGCTGCCGGCGAACGCAGCACCCGGCGGTGATGCTCCGACGACAAGCGAACGCAGCAGCTCCCTTCTGCTTCAGTGAACTCTCCGGACATCACCCACGACCGGGAAAGCTGCAGCAAACTTCATGGTGGGATCTGCACGCCTAGATCGGCACATCCACGCTGGACCGGTCGCGCTCACAGCTCCTCCACACGAGAGCGCACGCACCTCGTCCCCTCTCCACGACGGCGACCTCCATGGCCGACGGAGAATGCAGCGCGTGGACCTGAACGCACCATGGCCGAGCGAGTGACAAAGATCGTCTCCTCCCTCTCACCGCTCCAACGCATCTAGACGAGCTCGAGGGACAAAGATCGTCTACTCACTTTCACCGCTCCAACACAACTTCAACAGGGATGATTAAGCTCCCTGACCCTGGCTCTTCCTCTCCAGCAGGCCCACCCACGCACGGAGCCCAGGCACACGCACCAGGGAGTTACGAGGATGGCGCACCACGCACGGGACACATACGGCTCCACTGACCGCCTTCCTTCTTCGCCGCTGCACATTGGCCCTTCAGGCTTGCTCGTA
Organism: Pholidichthys leucotaenia; assembly: GCA_020510985.1. NCBI lineage: Eukaryota > Metazoa > Chordata > Actinopteri > Cichliformes > Pholidichthyidae > Pholidichthys > Pholidichthys leucotaenia. Next base: position 301,740,123 of record CM035836.1, read on the forward strand.
CACCTGAGGCACGCACGCAGCTTGCTCACTGGATTTTATGGTCTTAGCCATGGCGCACAATGGGGATTCAGCAGTCTGCGGTCCCCGAAGGCTTTAAGGTTGTGCCCGCACCTAAAGTCAACACGCCAAGTCCCTTTGCTTTTGTTTTTTTTTTTTCTTACGGCCGCCCCGTTTTTCTTCATGGCCGCTGTTTATCCTCGCCGCTCCTTCCCTCTTCACGGCTGCTATTAATCCTTGCAGGACTTAATCGCGAGAGGAGCCAGTGACTAATTTTTCTTCTTGTGGATTTCCGCACGTTCAACGGGACAGCCCCTCGACATCGCGGACCGACAAGCAATTTTTGGGCGGCTCAGACGATTTCACCGTCCAGGGCCAGCACTTACCACCCCCACCCCCCTCCACCTCCACCTGCACAGAGCTTTCCCTGCTTGCTGCCAAAACCGGACTATCGAGGCCTCGGCCACCTGCCGAGCCCTCTGGGGGGGAGCGTGTGGCGGTTTGGGATAACCCCCACAACAGACTGGGACAAGCACGGCAATGTGTGTATTAATGTCTACAGACAGCCTGCTCCTTTTCCATTTCACTACTGTGATGTTAATACGCCATTCATGCATTGTTTCACTACTGTGATGTTAATGTGCCATTCATGCATTGTGTTCATGCATCCTGTCCTTACTGTGTCTCTCAAATGCAAATGTCTCATGCCTGTCTGCAGTCTCTTTGATGATACCAGGCCTTTCATGTATTGTCTATGACTGGGTATATAAGCTCACTGAAATCCATGCTCATTCTCTCATTCCTGCAACTGCTGCTGACACACACACTCTGTGTCTCTCTGCTGAGAGCCTGAGGACCCCGCTCTAGTCTGCTCACACAAAGGCTGGAGCGGAGTTCCTATGATGGCGGTATGATTTAATAAACCTGCTTAAAACCTTCACATCGCTGCCTTTATTTTATCTGCCACCTATATATATATATATATATATATATATATAAATCACAGATTAATGCATTTCACATATATTATTGATTTTCCACATTAAAACATCAGAGTCAATTTGTTTTTCATAGTCCTGAACAGAAGAGAAAGTTTAGAATTGAGTTTGTAATAATGTACTTTAAAATTTACTGGTTAAATCCAGCATGTCCGAGAGTTTAGGGAAATTTTATTGAGCTGCATGTTTGGCCAGGTCTGTTGCATGTTTATGGGGGCAATAAAAGCAAAGCCGGACATTGGGGAAATTCCTTAGGCTGGTTTTAACAAAGGAATGGGATTTCAGCTGTGGCCTGGGGGAGAAAATCCAATTCTTTGTCTTACTCCTGGGTGAAACAAAATGTCTTTAAGCAGAAGAATAATTATTGCTGAGCCAAAGTGAGATGATGCTACATTTAAGTGTGACAAACATCCAAAAAAATGAGAAATCAGGAAAGGGGCAAACCCTTTTTCACACCACTGTATAATCTCTCAGAGGTTTCATTCACTGAAAATTGTCCTTCATTGATAGATTTTTTTTTCATTTGACAGATTACACAGAGGGTAATCTAATTAAATTCAATTAAAATGACGGATAACAGATTACGGCAGAATTTTTACAAGCCTGCCTTTCAAAATGATAGATAACAAAAAAGTATAGTGCAGCCTCTGATATAGAGTGTTGAGGCTTTTTCAGGTCTTTTAACTCAGATGCAGTTCTGAAAGTCAACAGATGTTACTCTGTATTAAATGCTGCGTAAGACTGTCATTCATGAAGCAGTTGTCTCAAAGTGATTCACTCCTTCATGAAGCTTCAGTTTCACCATCACTACAAAATACCTTTATTATATAATAACAAAAACATACAACAGCTTAAGGCTGGAAGCTATCCCACAGGCAGAGAGACACAATGAGCAGTTTGGTGTTGGGGTTTAATGCCCTTATTATGAAGTGCGGTGTAGTGGTGGTCACTTTCTGTTCCGCCACTGCACCGCCCTATAAATAGCAGAAGGCATCCATTACACGATTTCTTTGACCGGTGCCCTCTGCCTGGTGTCTCTCATGTGTCCATTGTGATTCAAGTCTTAAAGCTGAGTTCATCCATTCACCTGGCCTCATCATTCCAAAGGTATTTTACCAGACATAACATTTGGCGATTGAGGATTAACTAATGGAGGTGTGCATTACACCACTTCGCCCTTTCTGGAGCTCCCGGGCAATCTGCCTGTGTCCTGCCCGAGATGGTTTGCGGCCTTCCAAAATTGCATTGTCACGCTCGACCTGGGTGAGCTAAATAAGTTAAGAACACGTGCGCTCCTTGTACACAATTTAGGAATTGAAGGCCAGCGTATCCTGCGCTCACTCGGGGCTTCAGACTGGTTAAAGGACATCATTGAGTTGTTAGTGAGTCATTTTCACACACCGGACAGCATGACTGTCTGGAGGATTTGGTTCCGGCAGGGACATCAAGGTGTGGGTGAGCCCATCCACCAGATTGTCGCCGACTTGAGGCAGCTAGCTAGCAAGTGTCGCTTTGGGCTACTGGAGGAAGAAATGGTACGTGACCAACTAGCAGAACATATGAACAGCGCCGCTTTACAAGCTAGGCTACTCATGGCGCCAAGTCACTTAACATTAGACAGGGCTGTCAAGCTAGCTCTCCAAATGGAGACCGCAGACAAGCTAGCCTCGAAGCTAAATTGGCGCCAGTCACTACAGCAGCTGGAGCCTTCCTCCGCGGCATTAGTAACGGACCTGGATAGCGAGGATAGCTTGGACGATGACAGTACAGAAGCCAATGCTACCAGTCAAAGGTCTGTCCTGGAAAAACCCCATTTCATGTGTTGTAGGTCTGTGAAACTCCAAAAAAATGCTGAGGACTGCCCAGTTATAGGGAAGCGTTGTAGCAGATGTGGACACTTGAATCATATTGCTAGAGTGTGCCATGTATCTGAGTCGGAGAGTCCACGGAAGAGATCCTTCCGCCCGCCCCTGACAAGTATCCACATGGTGTCCCCGAGTACCAATGAGTACACGTTCTGCACAGTGACACTGGACGATGTGGAGGTACCACTGCTGCTCGACACAGGGGCGGAGGGTTCGTTGCTGAATTGGGCCACGGTGAAGAAGTTTTTTTCCCCACTACTGCTGTATGGTTATGGAGGTGGCAGGCTGTGCATGGTTGGAATGGTGGAGTTAATGGTTCAGTACAAGTCTGGGACGATGACTGACTTCACGTTCCACATGAAGGCCCGACACGACAACATCATGGGCTGTGACTTGTTTTACGGACTGGATTTCATCATTAAAGACGACGGTGGGGAAGAATGGTCTGGTTGTGGCCAGTGGAACCCTTCGGTTCCGGTGGTGGAGGAGGACATTATGTGGGACAAAAAACTAATGGACACTACGGCGGTAAAGCAGGACCAGCCTAACTCAGGTTTGACGCAGGAGGGTCTCAGTGCCGGCGCACGGGGAATGGTATAAGGGGGTACCAAGTGTGGCAGTGAGGTGCCTGGGTCGGCGAGTGATGCCGATACGCTAGCCCCAGATTCCTTCTGAGCTTGGCCGGACAGGGATGGAAGATCTGCAGGTAGGATGGCGACCGCTGCAACAGCTTCAAAAGAGGTAAAGCCTGCAGGATTTACCTCCATGGCACATGATTGGACATGCCTGCCCTAACCCTAACATGAGGAATACATGCATTAGGCATGAGCCTCCATCTCCCCACCACATGCAAACTAAAAAGAAATCAAAAGTAAAATTAATGGACTTTTACTCTGTATAATCATGCATACAGTATGCTGTTGTAAGTACTCTATCTCTCCTTCAGCAGATGAATCAATGAGAAGTGCTTCCCATGGGAGGTGTTCCCCCTCATTTAAGCCAACATGCTGCCGAAACAAATGACAAATCAATGAAGCCACTCACATCTATATAGACAGAGGCTTAACCTTCCAAAGTCTGTGTTCACAAACAACATCACAGAGCATGGTGCAGTGTCATAACACAATCTCCTCACTGTCACCTGAAATGGCTGGCTGCTTCTCGTGACTGGAGCAGCTGCTGCTCCTGCTGCTGAACAGGCTGGTATGTGATTTCATTAGTTCAACAGGAAAATTATTCTATGTGGACCTATACAGAGACAATAAAAGATTGATCCTAAAGACTCAGGGCCCTGATTTTAACGGTGGGCATTACGCAGACACCTAGCCTATGTCTTACCAGTGTTTAAACAATGTCTTCTTCTTGTTCGTCAGATGAACATTCCCACCTCTTCAATGAAGGCGGCAGTACGCTGCAGGTCCCCCAACCTGCCATGGTGCTTCCTGGTCACTAGGATTGGGGCAGACCAGGTCAAAAACAATCTCTATAAGATGTACTGTATTCTTGATGCAAACTTTGTACATTGGGCAGATGTGTGTGTGTGCTGTTGGAGTAATCTGTCATGTGTTGAGTCATCATATCTCGTGTCTGTTTGCTCACATGTCCCAATTAATGGAAAAAAACACACTCAGCTGGTGTTTTGTTAAAGGTGGACAGTTACTTAAAGACATATTTGAAGACAAAACAGCATTTTTCACTACACAGAGGAAAAAAAATGTTATGAGTTTATGATTCAGTTCTCAATGGGACCTGCTATCTATGGTGTGCTGTGTTCATAATGTCTCTGAAGGATGGATAACTGTTTCTCTTCTAGCTGACTAAATTAGTTTAGTTTAGTTTAATGTTTATTTGAAAAGGACAATGGATATTAATGAACATTAATACAAATGTAAGTATGCAAAATTTATCAGTACTGCTAATTTGCATCTGTAGTCCCCCGGCGGGTCACAAAAACACACAAACAATCATACACGAGCAGGACAACTGTAATGAAACTGTACAAGGTGTATATACTAAAGTGTAAGAGTTAAGGTGTTACAAAACAAAACATTCAAATGTCACACAAGTGAAGTGCTGTGTATGCATACACACACATGCACCGAAGACCTCACAGCAACAACAGACAGCAACAAAGAAGAGGCGGGGCATGCATGTGTGACGCAAGGGGATATATACCGTATATGTGTATGCTGCAGAGCAACCACTAGTTATGGGCACAGTTTTGGTTATTTAAAAGCCAGTTTTTACATTGTGTCTTAAAAGCGTTTGTGGTACATTCTCTTACTGCAGGTGGTATATTTTTCCAGATCTTGGTGTCCCTCACTGATAGCACAGACTGAGCAAATGTGGTGTTTCTGTGGGAGACCTCACAGTCTCCTCTAGTGAATGCTCTGGTGGTTGTACCAGTGACAGTTCTCACTTTAACATATTCTCCCAGGGGGGTGCATAGCCAGTTAATATCATATAAATTGAACAGGCAAATTTGAGAGTTTTAAAATTTTCAAAAGACAGAAGATTGCATTTCTTGTAGGTGTGACAACAATGATATGTGGGATCTTTCTTAAAGATTTTTATGGCTTTTTTTTTGTATAAAGATTCAGTGGGTTTAATTATGGTTACACCACTGAGTGACCAGTTGGTAGGACAGTAATTGATGTGTGAGAAGGTAATTGCATCCAGAAACATTTTGGCCACACTGTCTGTCATAGGTCTAACTTTTTTAAATTTTTCTTAGATTGAATTTGATTATGTTTGGGATTTTTTTTATTTGTTTTTGAAAGGTTAATGAGGAGTCTAAAATCATGCCGAGGTACTTAAATTCCTCGGCTGGTTGCAGCTCCTCCCCTTTTAAGAAAATGTTTGAGTTTGTAATATTTGATCATTGTTTGGTAAACATCAAGCAAACAGATTTTAGTGTTTAGCAGGAGACATGAATTTTTCAGCATTCATGGATTTGGGTCATCGCTGTTGTAAGAAGACAGGTGGCTTTTTGTGTGTTTTTTGCAGGTGTGAATATTTCCATGTCATCCGCATACATTTGTATATGAATGTTGCTGCATGCATTTGGTAGATCATTTATATATAGGGAGCATGATATTGGTTCAAATATTGAGCCATGTAGGACACCCATTTGACATTTCAAATATGGCGATTTGATACTGTTGACCATTACACATTGCTGTCTGTCAGTTTAATAGGATTTCATCCATTTGATAGCATGTTCTGAAAAATTAAACTGAGTAAGTTTGGTTAAAAAGATGTGGTCAACGGTGTCAAACGCCTTCTTCAGATCTAAAAACACAACACCTACACAACTGCACTTATCTAAGAAAGATTTAATTTTCTCTAAGAACAAGCTTATTGCAGACTCTGCTGAGAGGTGGGTACGAAACCCTAACTGTGTGTGATGCAGGGGGGTGTTTCCATAATTCAGATGTTTACATAGCAGTGTGTGTAAAATATAGGCCAAGGGTAGTTAAATAAAAACATAAGTCACAGTTAGCAATCAAAGGGGAAACTTTGAAGAGGATGTTTAATGGAGTTTATTTACATAAAATATATACAAATGCCCACTAAAAAAATAAAAAGCCTAAACTAAAATCTATGTTAGAAACTATAGGCTAAAAGTGGGCTAAAAACAAATTTAAAAAAAAGCTCCTTAAAAGCTGAGGAGGAGGGTCCACTCTTCCAGACAAGTTTCCGTCTGCCACCACGACACCAACGCCCTCAGGAAACCTGTACAGGGGAAGACACTTGCCAGCAGTATATCCAGATTTCTATCATCATAAACATGATCATCATGGTCATGGGGTGCTGCTATCTGGGAACCAGATACTTACAGCGAAAGCAGAGTTCCTCACTCTGCCTCTTGCTGTCTCTCCCCTGAAGCCCCCCCAACTACTCCACACAAAAGTGTCCTTCCCAAATGCCGGCATCATGGTGGTCCTGGCCGTTACTGTTCTTCCTCCTCAGTCATACCTTCCTTCAGCTGCCTTCCTGGGACCAGCAGCCTCCTCCTGTCCTGGCAGGTTGTGATGGGACGGCAGGCTCTGGAGCTGTGAGGGTGCTCCAAGCTTGTCCAGGAAATATTTGGCAAAGCGCATTTCAAGGTGTGTATTGCTGATGTCGTACCATGTGACTGAGTCAGGAAGCCATTTATGATTTTGCACGCAACATGAGATAAAGTGAGCAGCGATACACAGTGGAAAGCCCTGTCCCTCACGTTTTGTGTTGTCGGTGTTTGACTGTGTAAGGGATTTGTCAAAGCCAATTTTCAGATTGAGCCAGCACCAAAAACATGGACTTCTCCCATTTGGGAACAGGTTGATCCCATTTCTCTCATTGATACATTTTTCACAAATAGTGAATATTTGTTGTAACTGAAGTGATGGCCTAACAGTAAAACATCTGCCCCCAAGCTGAGAGGCTGGGATTCAAGTCCAATCTAGGCCATTCTTGTAATTTTATTTTTATTTGCAAGGTGAAGTGTCTGTTGTGTTTCAAAGAGCTTGGATAATTATGCTGAAGCACTATTGTGCCCCGTGTGAGAATAAGGACAGAGGTGAATGTACTGGGAGAAACAGAAACTTGTCTACCCTACACTGTACAAACTTGCAGTAGCCTTCCTTTGCACACCTCTGTGCTCTGAGAGAGCATTGTCCAAAGCTGGAGAAATAATCTCAAAAAAAAAGAAAGAAAGAAAGAACTTGGATTAGTCCAAAGACTCTTGAGAAGTTATTATTTCTTAATAAAAATGGACCACAAGCACATTCACTGTAGTCACCCGAGTTTTATTATTTCTTTTTTTTTCTCCTTATGATCATTGATATTTCTTAAAAGACAGTGCATTTACTGAAATGGAAAAAAAAAATACACATAGCTAATAATGCCCTTGTAAAACTTTGCATGTTGTATATGTTTTGTCCACTAGATGGCCTAATAGAGAAAATTAAGTTTCACATGAGGCCTCCTCTATATGAGCCATTTTGACAAAAGGCCTTAAGTCCTCTAGAAAGCCTCATCTGGCCAGGGCTCCCATCCAGGGCTCTCTTCTCCTGGCAAAAGCTTTCATCTGGCAAAGCCCCCACCTGGGGCCTTCTCCTCAAACAGGGTTCCTTCCATAGATATAAAATGCTAGATTGGCAGTAGGTCACTGGAGCGCGAGATTTACGGCCGCCATATTGGTACAGGAATCACAACAAATCCACAGCTCAGCTTAACGCACAACACTCTGATTAAGTCTTCATTTCTGTCACCATGGGATGAGACGCCGGGTTTTCCGGCGCTCAGACCATGTCCCTTCTCATCCCTGTCTCTCATTGGGCAGCGTCTCTGCGGGCTCCCAGCTGTCAGTGTTACAGGACGGCTGGGGCCCAATTAATCCTCATCAGCTGAGGCGCTGCTAATGAGGATAAAAAGGAGCAGCTTCGATCACTCTGGGCTGCGACTTAAGCACTGTTATGCTGGAACCCTTACGGTAAGTGTCGAGTATTTGTTTTTAAATAATTTAATGGCGTGTTGTCAAAAATAAAGGTAAAAACTCTGATTTTCATTTGGGAGGTCACTGATTTCTGTACATGCATGACTGCCATGAGTGTAATACATATTGTAATTCAGTATCGATAGTTATGGCAATATTTCTCATGTGATATTAGTATACAGTGTTACATTGTGTTCTTTGTTACTGGGTCAGTATTGGTAGCCAATATTATCAACAATGAACTTTGGGTTCTTGTAACTAGTTTGGTAGTTACTCAAATAGCGTGAGGATAGTTTTTCTTTTTCCTGTATACACTTGGCCTAATGAAAGATTTAGGTTTATCAAACCGTCTTTACACAATAATTACACATATATGTGTACAAACATCTACCTCCTGTATCAGACCAACATCATGAAGGTTTGCAGATAGTAATTTACAGATATTGTGGCACATATGTTTGGTTCATATTTCCCACAAATGTATGGATTATGTGGATTAGGGCTTCACGTCTGGAGGAACAAAGAGTCTGGATCGACGGGGGCCGACAGGAGATGTCGAGGAGGTGTGAAGTCGGACCCTTGTCTCAGAGAGGAGGCCCTGGGGGCATCCCCGGAACATCGGAGAATAAGAGACAATGGTGAATCTTCAGAGACTGAATTGCATTGTGATTAAATGTTTGCAGAAGCACCATGTGACTTGAGTTCTTAATCCCCCGGAGGTATAAGAGTGTGATGTGACATGATTCTGCCTCTTCTTTCTATTTGAGAATGTTGGATGATTGTGTTCTGCAATAAAGCCGAACCTGAGGAATGAACTCAGTCTCATCATTGAACACAACTTCCACAATATGTTATTTGAAAATTGAATCTTTACAGATAGAATTTTACATTACCTATTTCGCATTTGTCTATTACAGGGAGGGGGTACAAGAAGATCTGGTGATGATTAATGCAGTCATATCTCATAGACATTACTATTTCTGTCTTATATTACATTTTGCCTGACATTACTATAAATATTTGCTATGATGGATAGGAGGGGACAGGGTGGATATTACGTGTGATGAAGATGATGATGATGGTGATGATGATGGTGATGACGATGGGCTGGGCTCTGGGTTAAATTAATAACGCCTACATCTACTGTTTTAAACTGTATTTTGATTCAATTAACACTTCACCTCACTTTGCAATTGATTAATATGAGCTTGCTGATTTCATGTTGAGTGCATTATTCTATGCAATAAATTTGTAATGAACATTGGTGTATTGTATAAATTTGTTATGTGGGCCTAAAATCAATAAGAATTTCAAATTGATTTTAAACAACTGCTATACAGATCCAAGTAGATGGGGGGGGGGGTGTATAATGTCTGTCTAGTTAAATGAAGAAACTTGAATAATTGATTTGCAATTTTTTATTCTCTTTATTTATTTCAAAGTTGACATATCTAGGCCAATTTGTATAGCACAGGCTGAAATATTTCTTTGATAAACATTTTTGACAATTGGGGGTGGGGCAATAAGCTGGTTGCCTGGGATGGCAAATATAACAAATACAGCCCAGGACAAAGTATGAATTAATCAATATTGGCCATATATTTATGCATAAATGGCCACAATGAAAGAGGTAGGCTTAATTATTAATCAGGGGGTATGGTAACCTCTTTTTCAGCTCATTTGACAGTTCTTGATTGAGACACTGCAAAATGCCATAATTTAATAATTATGAAGCTCTTAAACACCAAATATTTATGCAGATTATGCTGAAAGTAAACCACTATGTGCTGTGTTGTACTGTGTGGTAAACATGTTCACTGAAGCCTGTCAAACGTTTAACAAAGGAGAATGACCCAAGCAGGTGTCTGCACTGGACCACAGGGATGTGCTACAGATATCCTGTACCAAGATGGCGGACGCGCATCACGCCACCGCAAGCACGGACTGGCCAGCGCTGCCAATCTAGCCTTTTATATCTATGGTTCCTTCCTCCTGGCAAAAACACTCCTCTGGATTTCTTCTTCTTTTAGCTTTGATTGGCAACCACCTTACAGGTGCATTACTGCCACCTACTAGTTTGAAGTGTGGACAAGAGAATGGCAGGAAAAAAAAATATTTTAATTAATCCAGTTGCTCTTAAATATCTAAATAGACCTACATATATTTCTTTGGCTGTAGTTCCTCATGTTTTACAAAACAAAACTTAAATTACCCCTTTCCATTACTGCAATCAGATGTTTCCTTTGTTCCTGGTATCCCTGATATTCCAACAAAACGTGCTGAACTGTTTCCAGAGAACTACAATGTGCACAGCTGCCAGCTGGGTGTTTACCTATTCTATGTAGCATCTGGTTTAAAGTAGTGTGTCCTTTTCTTAATTGTGTGATGAGTATCTCATCTTTTCTTGTTTCTGCCAACTCCAATTCCAGAGTTTACCTGCTTTTGAATGCAATAAAGATATCTTCCTGTATCCATTGAGTCCCAATATTCTTGCCACTTTTCCACTATATAATTTTTAATTATTGATTTGCCTTCTGCCTTACTGAGTGAGATTTCCAGATTCATTGCTTCCAATTTTAATGATTGTTTTGCAAATAAATCCACATCCTCATTACCCTCTATTCCAATGTGGGCTGGAACCAAAAGAAAGCTTATTGACTGATTTTTACTGTAGAGGTTGTAAATAAAGAGTGGTTTTCTACAATTAGGTCCTGCCTACACAACTGCAGTGACTGAATATTCTTGAGAGCTGCCCAACTATCTCAAGCAATGACTGCATTATTCCTATAATTTATCTCCAACCACTGTAAAGCTAATATAATGGCAACTAGCTCAACTGTGTATACTGATAAGTGATTACTGGTTCTTTTTTTGATAGATATTTTATACTGAGGAATGTATGCTGCAGCTCCGCTACGACCAGTTGTAGGATCCTTGGAACCATTGGTAAATGCTATCAGCCTGTATCTGAAGTTCTGTTCTATATATTTATGCACTATATAATCTGTTGCTGATTGCTTATGTTGCCTCATCAGTTGTTGTATTTCAAAATCTACCAGTGGCATCTCAAACAGCGCTTTATTTTAATGTTGCCTAACAGAAGCATATATAAACTAAAAAGAATATGGCCTAGCACAGATCCCTGTGGACCTCCATGACTGAGCTTTGAGTTGGAAGAAAACTCATTACTGACATGAACAAACTGGAACCTATCAGATAAATAAGATCTAAACCACTGCAACGAAGTTCCATTAAGTCCAACATAGTGTTGGACTTAATGGATGCATGCGCCACGCAACAGGTGATGAGCCTGCTCCAGGACCCCGCCGCCCCAAGGGAAATATGAAGTGCTCAAGCGGATGCTACTCCAGCACTATACCCTGTCTGACAGCAAGAGGGCAGAGAGACTCCTAACACGTTCAGAGTTAGGTGAAAGATCGGCCATGGAGCTCATGGAGAGCATGTTTGCACTCATGGGGAAGAACAGTGGTTTAGATCTTATTTATCTGATAGGTTTCAGTTTGTTCATGTAAATAATGAGTTTTCTTTCAACTCAAACCTTAGTCATGGAGTTCCACAGGGATCTGCGCTAGGCCCTACTCTTTTTAGTTTATATATGCTTCCGTTAGGCAACATTATTAGAAAGCACTGTATACATTTTCATTGTTATGCAGATGACACACAATTATACCTGTCAATGAAGCCAGATGATAGTAATCAATTAGTCAAGTTAGAAGCCTGTCTTTGTCACGCCTCGCCGCTCATCTGCGGCGCCAGCTGCACGCAAACCTGCACCTCATCAGCGGCGAGGGATTTAAGCCGCCTCGCCCTGGGCTTCGGCCTGAAGCGTCAGTCTTCACTCGTCACGATTGCTGTTAGGAATCTCTACCGCTCAACAAACATTCTGGTAAGAAGCCCTTACCTCATTCTTCTCCCAGTCTGCTCCCCTGTGCACAGGTGGATTTCCCGGCGGCGGACCACTCCTCTCCGCCTCCATTCCCTCGCTGCTGCACCGGGCGTTCCAGGTCGCTGTCTACCGGACCTCATCCTTGCTGTGCCAGCCACCTGCTAATTCCAAGTAAGCCAGTCACCATTTGCATATCTCCTGTGTTGGTGTGGTGCCCGTCACCCTTCTCCCTTTGCTTCTCCCATAGGGTTGTCCGGCTGTACGGCCTCCTGCCTCCGTGCCCGACGCAGACGCCACCACCAATACATTCACATCCTGCAGACACACATTCATACACACTTGTTGTTAATAAAGCTATTAGATCTACCCTGAGCCTGCGTGTGTGTCTCCTGAGCCGTGCACTATGTCAGTACGGCTTCAGTAGAGCGGCTCGGCAGACGGGGGGCTCACACGCCGACTTTCCACCCTCGAGGCTCGAGTGGACCTAATAGCCCACCAGCAACAGGTGATTCTTAATCAACTTACCATCATTACTAACCGATTGGACCGCTTGGACCCCCAACAGCCGTTCCCCCCGGCTCGTCAGGGCGGCGCGGCTCCTGCTGCTCCAGCGGCCGTTCAGCCAGCTCCGGTAGCACCGGTTCGGCTCACACCCATTCCGACCCCCGCCCGCTTTAGCGGTAAGCTTGGCGGAGCGCGGGGGTTTATAATGCAGTGTGAGTCCGTGTTCCACCGTGTGCCCGGAGATTTTCCCTCAGATCATAGCCGAATTGGCTACATAGGGAATCTCCTGGAGGGGCGAGCGCTAACTTGGGCTTATGCCGTAATGGCGAGGCCCAGTTACGCCACCCTCACCTATGGCCAATTTGTGAGACAATTCCTGGAAGTCTTTGATCATTCTCGTACCGAGAGCGTTCAGGTTGATCGGCTTCTCAGCCTCCAGCAGGGAAGCCGGTCGGCAGCTGACTACGCGATCGACTTCCGGGTAGCGGTGGAGGAGTTAGGCTGGGATGAACGTTCATTCTGCGGCCTCTTCCTCCGCAGTCTCAATGATGATCTGAGGGACGAACTGGCTGGGCGGGACATTCTGGAGACTTTGGCGGAGCTAACGTCCCTAGCCATCAGCCTGGATAACAGGCTGCGCGAGCGCACCTCGGAGCGGAAGTCGTCTTCTTCTCGCTCTCGTGGTGTCTCGTCGCGCCTGTCCCAAGCTCGCCCCATGGCGTTGCCGCTACCATCGCGCCCCGAGGAGTCGGAGCCGATGGTGACGGGCTGGACAAAGCTCCCTCCTGCGGAGAAACAACGCCGCCGTGAGTTGGGTCTCTGCATGTATTGTGGAGACAGCCAACACACGGTGGAGCTTTGCCCACAGAAGCCAAACGGCGGGGTCTGCGAGTCACTGTAGGGGGCCTCGCGGACATCAATCGGTTAAATCCCCTCTCCCAATTGAAGCTGCCCATCCGATTTTGTCACAACTCCACTGGGCACCTCACTCACGCACTGGTGGATTCGGGCGCAGAGGGCAGCTTTATTTCACAAAGCCTGGCAACCCGATTGGGCATCCGTTGCCAAGCCCTCAAATCTCCTCTCGCCCTGGTCAACCTCTTCCATGTCTCCCTGGGGAGAGTAACACATCAGACTGTTCCTGTTCCTGTGATCATCTCTGGGAACCACAGGGAGGAAATCACCTTCTACGTCCTCCCCAACTCTGTGTCGCCCATCATCCTGGGGTACCCCTGGCTCCGCCTCCATAACCCCGTCCTGGATTGGAAGTCTGCCAGGGTATCGGCATGGAGTACCTTCTGCATGAGCACCTGCCTGCAATCCGCTGCCTGCTCTCCGTCCTCTTCTCCAACTCCTATGGACGCTGCGCCCCCGGATCTCTCCCTGGTGCCATCAGAATTTCACGACCTGGGTATGGTTTTCAGCAAATCTAAGGCGATGTCTCTTCCCCCACACAGGCCCTACGACTGTGCGATCAACATCCGCCAGGGGGCACCCTTACCCTCTGGGCGACTCTACAGCCTGTCGGCGCCGGAGAAGGAGACCATGAAGTCCTACCTCAAGGAATCGCTGAGTGCTGGAATTATCCGTCCTTCGTCATCTCCATTAGGCGCAGGGTTCTTCTTCGTGGGCAAGAAGGACGGTTCCCTCCGTCCTTGTATCGACTACCACGCCCTGAATGACATCACGGAGAAGGATCGCTACATCCTGCCACTTATGGACACCGCCTTCCACTCCCTCCAGGGGGCGACTTGGTTCACCAAGCTGGATCTACGCAGCGCATACCACCTCGTCCGGATCCAGGAGGGAGATGAGTGGAAGACAGCCTTCCGTACCCCGAACGGCCACTTCGAGTACCTGGTGATGCCGTTCGGGTTGACCAATGCTCCAGCCGTCTTTCAGCGCCTAATAAATGACGTCCTCCGGGATTTCATTGGCCTATTTGTGTTCGTCTACCTGGATGACATCCTCATCTTCTCCAAATCCAGGGACGAGCACCGGGTCCATGTGAGGCGGGTCCTCCAAAGGCTGCTGGAGAACCGGCTGTATGTGAAGGCTGAAAAATGTGAATTCTACGCTAAGACAACGTCCTTCCTCGGGTTCGTCATCTCCCACGACCAGGTGCTTCCGGACCCAGTGAAGGTGAAGGCGGTGGTGGAATGGCCCACACCTACATCGAGAAAACAGGTGCAACAATTCATTGGGTTTGCAAATTTCTACCGCCGCTTCGTCCCAAATTTCGGCACCGTCGTCGGCCCTCTGACCCGCCTCACGTCCCCTAAGGTCCCGTTCCGGTGGACCGAAGAGGTCGCGGCTGCTTTCCAGGCGCTGAAGGCGGAGTTCTCCTCCTCCCGGGTCCTTAGCCAAGTTGACCCGTCGCTGCAATGCATCGTGGAAGTGGATGCTTCGGACACGGGAGTGGGGGTGGTTCTATCTCAGCGGTCACCAGATGACAGAGTCAAACGGCCCTGCGCCTTCTTCTCTCGGCGCTTGTCCCCGGCGGAACGGAACTACGACGTGGGGGACAGAGAGCTCCTCGCCATCAAGCTCGCGCTGCAGGAGTGGCATCACTGGCTAGAGGGGGCGGACCAGCCGTTCGTGGTCCTGACTGACCACAAGAACTTGGAATACTTGAGATCTGCCAAGCGCCCGAACGCCCGCCAGGCGCGTTGGTCCTTGTTCTTTGCCAGGTTCCGCTTTAACATCACCTTCAGGCCTGGCTCCAAGAACGGCCTGCCCGACGCCCTCTCTAGGCAATTTGCCCCTGAAGCGTCTGAGGACACGGTCCACACCATCCTGCCCAGGTCGTGCATCGTGGGAGCCGTCACTTGGGACATTGAAAGCAAGATCCGGAAGGCGCAGGAAGTGGAACCTGACCCTGGCGGCGGACCGGAGGGGAGGCTTTTCGTGCCATCCACGGTTCGGGGGGAGGTCATCCACTGGCTACATACGTCTAAGCTCACCTGCCACCCTGGATCCCCCCGGATGATCGACCTCCTTCAACGGTCCTTTTGGTGGCCGGGCCTGCGGAAGGACGCTGCCCGCTACGCCCGGGCCTGCCCTGTATGTGCCACCAGCAAGTCAGGTAATGCCCCTCCAGCAGGTTTGCTCCAGCCTCTGCCCGTCCCTGGCAGGCCCTGGTCGCATATCGCCCTGGATTTCGTCACCGGACTCCCAGTCTCTAACACCTTTGACACCGTCCTGACCATCGTAGACCTATTCTCCAAGGCGGCGCACTTCATCCCGCTACGAGGTCTTCCATCTGCCCTGGAGACGGCGGACCTCCTAGTCCAACACGTGGTCAGGCTGCACGGGATTCCAGTGGACGTGGTCTCGGACCGGGGGCCCCAATTTTCCTCAGAGGTTTGGAGGTCATTTTGCAACGCCCTGGGAGCCAAGGTAAGCCTCTCCTCCGGCCATCACCCCCAAACCAACGGGCAGTGTGAGCGGACCAACCAGGAGCTGGAGGCTGCGCTCCGCTGCATCACTGCATCCAAGCCTGCGTCCTGGAGTAACCATCTTGCCTGGGTTGAGTACGCCCACAACACCGCCCGCTCTTCTGCCACAGGGATGTCTCCCTTTAAGGCGTCCCTGGGCTACGACCCTCCTCTTTTCCCAGCGCAGGAGAGTGAGGTAACTATTCCCTCAGTTCGGGCGCACCTCAGGCAGTTCCGCTCCATCTGGGCGTCAGCACGCAATGCGCTTTTACGCACGGCGGAGCACAACAGAACCACGGCGGACCGGCACAGAAGACCTGCCCCAGCGTACCAGGTGGGCCAGCGTGTCTATGTGTCAACCCAGGACGTCATTTTAAAGGGTGAGAGGAGGAAGCTGGCACAGCGTTTTATGGGCCCATACCCCATCACCAGGATTATCAACCCGGTGGCTGTGCGTGTAGCTATTCCCCCCTCCCTCCGCATCCATCCCACCTTCCACGTTTCCAAGGTGAAGCTGGCAGTCTCCGACCCCCTTTGCCCTCCTCCTGCTGCGCAGCCCGCGCCCCGGATGATTGATGGTCATCCGGCCTGGCCTGTCTCTTCTATCCTGGACTCCCGGCGCCGGGGTCGCGGGTTGCAGTACTTGGTGGACTGGGAGGGATATGGGCCTGAACATCGGCAACGGGTACCCTCGTCATTTGTGTTGGACCAGTCCCTCATAACTGAGTTCCACCAAGCGCACCCGGAGAAACCATCGCCAGGAGGCGCTGCTAGAGGGGGGAGTACTGTCACGCCTCACCGCTCATCTGCGGCGCCAGCTGCACGCACACCTGCACCTCATCATCGGCGAGGAATTTAAGCCGCCTCGCCCTGGGCTTCGGCCTGAAGCCGTCAGTCTTCACTCGTCACGATTGCTGTTAGGAATCTCTACCGCTCAGCAAACATTCTGGTAAGAAGCCCTTACCTCATTCTTCTCCCAGTCTGCTCCCCTGTGCACAGGTGGATTTCCCGGCGGCAGACCACTCCTCTCCGCCTCCATTCCCTCGCTGCTGCACCGGGCGTTCCAGGTCGCTGTCTACCGGACCTCATCCTTGCTGTGCAAGCCACCTGGTAATTCCAAGTAAGCCAGTCACCATTTGCATATCTCCTGTGTTGGTGTGGTGCCCGTCACCCTTCTCCCTTTGCTTCTCCCACAGGGATATCCGGCTGTACGGCCTCCTGCCTCCGTGCCCGACGCAGACGCCACCACCAATACATTCACATCCCGCAGACACACATTCATACACACTTGTTGTTAATAAAGCTATTAGATCTACCCTGAGCCTGCGTGTGTGTCTCCTGAGCCATGCACTATGTCAGTCTTAAGGAAATCAAAGCTTGGATGACTTGTAATGTCCTGCTATTAAATTCAGATAAGACTGAAGTCATTCTTGTTGGTCCAAAAAACCTTAGAAATTCCTTTCCAAATCAAACTTTCAGTTTGGATGCGGTTACTCTTTCTCTTAATAGCTCTGTGAGGAACCTTGGAATTATTTTTGATCAAGATCTGTCCTTCAATTCACATATTAAATTTGTTTCTAAGACTGCCTTCTATCATTTGTGTAATAAGATAAGATAAGATAAGATAAGCCTTTATTAGTCCCACAACGGGGAAATTCCAGGATTGCAACAGCACAGGGATAGCAACACTCAGAGCAACAATCAGAAGGCAAGAAAAAAAAAACAAGCAAGCAAGAGCAGCTAATATACATATGTACATATTACTATAAAATATATATATACACACACACAGACACACAGTGCAGAGCATTGTAGTTGGATGGAATAAATATATGAATATGTAAACACACAGTGCGGAGCAATGTAGCTAGATGGAATAATATGTAGATATATAAACACACAGTGCAGAGCATTGTAGCTAGATGGAATAAATATATAGATATATAAACATAAACACACCCAGTGCGGAGCATTGTAGCTAGATGGAATAAATATGTAAATATATAAACACACACAGTGCAGAGCATTGTTGCTAGATGGGATGAAACAGCACAACCGTCTACTTAGTTATCCTACATGGTATGATTATGTACCCATACATATTCTCACTCTCCATAGCGACCGGTATTTTCCTAGTTGTATGCCGGAGGGGACCATTGTGTAAGTCTACTGCATCTTTTGCATTCAAAAAACTATTAGTTTGTTACATCTTTTTGCTATCTCTGCGAGCAGCCCTGCTTAGGTTGTACAGTCTGACAGCCGTTGGTAGGAAGGACCTGCGAAACCTCTCGGTTGTGCACCTGGGATGATGTAGTCTGCTGCTAAATGAGCTCCTCAGTGCATTCAGTATGTCCTGCATAGGGTGGAACTCGGACTCCAGCAGAGATGACAGTTTAGCCACCGTCCTTCTCTCTCCTATCTCCTCCACCGGATCAAGGCGCTGCCCCAGGAATATTGCCAAGATTAGGAGCATCTTGTCTCCAAAATGCTTGATCCAAAATGCTGCAGCAAGAGTTTTAACAGGTACTAGAAAGAGAGATCATATCTCTCCGGTTCTGGCCTCCCTTCATTGGCTTCCCATAGAGTTTAGAATTAAGTTTAAAATCCTTCTTCTTACTTACAAAGCTCTAAACAATCAGGCTCCTTTTTATTTAAAAGATCTGATACTACCGTATTATCCTAACAGAGCACTACGCTCCCAAAATGCAGGATTACTTGTAATACCTAGAATCTCCAAAAGTACAATGGGAGGCAGAGCCTTCCATTATCAAGCTCCTCTCCTGTGGAACCAGCTGCCAATCTGGATTCGGGAGTCAGACTCGATCTCTGTTTTTAAGAATAGGGCTAAAACCTACTTTTTTGATATAACCTACAATTAGGGAGGGATCATGTGTTTCTGAACCCTCCCTTAGTTATGCTGCTAATAGGTTTAGTCAGCCGGGGGACCTCCAGTAATGCACTGGGCCTCACTCCTTTCCTCACTCTCAATGAATTTTTTTTTTTTTTTTTGCTAGTCATTAACATTTGTTTGTTCTCTCCCATAGATTGAGTCCCCATCGTGCTGTTTGCTCTCTACATGTCTGTTCTTTTCATCTTCTCTATCCCCTCAACCCCCAGCCAGTTGCAGCAGATGACTGCCCCTCCCTGAGCCTGGTTCTGCTGGAGGTTTCTTCCTGTTAAAAGGGAGTTTTTCCTCTCCACCGTCGCCAAGTGCTTGCTCACAGGGGATCGCCTGATTGCTGGGGTCTTTCTGCAACTGTGGGGGTTCCCCCTACAGTTGATAGTGCTGTGAGATGACTGTTGTTGTGAAATGGCGCTATATAAATAAAGTTGGATTGAACTGAATTGAATCCAGTGCAGTAACCACATAGTACTATTTTTTGTTATCCGTTGTTATGCCGCGGAGTGCGAACTGGGCTTCTATGTGCAGGCACCACGCGGTCAGGTTGTGAAGCCAGAAGTCTGGGAGCTTGACTGAGACAGCACACACAGCGCTGGTGCTCTCCCTCCAGGTAGTCTCCGGGGCGGTGTTCAGCTCCTTCTCCATGGTACGTCTTTGGGTCACCAATGGTGAAGAAAGGAAGCAGACGAGGCGGCGAGCTGCATGACACACAAACTTTATTTCTCTTCCAACATCAAGTACCATACAACTCTATTTGGGTCTCTGGGCACCTTCCTTTTATAACCTTTAATTCCATGCCATGAGACCCAGGGAGCCCAACAACAATACATTCAGTGGAACAAAGACATGCGTGGCACATTAACATCACATATCGCCAGTTCCGCTTCTCACACCCTCTCTTCCTCCACCGGCTCTGGCACCTCCTGAACTCCCCGGGGGGTGAATAGTCCTTTCTGTTCCATCTGAGACCCCCCGGTACAACTTCTTCCTTCAGTCCATTGTTCCCTCTTCCCCCCGGCTCCCAACTCTGGGTCAGGATCCCATACAAAGTGCCACCACAACTGCACATTTTTCCCATCCGTCTTATTGATTCTTATTGCTTTCCCTTGTTGAACACTATCCTTACATGTGACTTGTAACAAACCACTATGAAGAATTCTTGCATTTAAAACTTCTCCAAGAAACTTGTTAATTGCTTTTGTGTGCTTAATTGGGTTCCACTCATGAAATGATTCCCCTTCCTGAGTAAGTTTAATGATTACTTTACACTCCTTCTGTTTAATCCGGGATTGATCATCTTCTGATTCATCAGCACTTGATAACGCTCTTGATTGTGTTACTTTATGTTTATGTTTGCTTCTTTTAGACTCCACCAAACTCCAGGCTTCCTCTTTCCAGCTTCCTACCTCCATTCCTCCTAGTTCACTCCCCGTTTCATCACCTTCCGCTGCTTGCTCTGCCATCTCCTGTCCCTTCACAACCCGGTTGTGCTACCGCCTCCTGCACTCCCAGTCTTCAGCTCCAAAACCGTGAGTTTTTCCTTCCGCCTTCTGTTGTTGCTAGCTCCACACCAGCATGCTCTTCCGTCACCAGATAGGTATTCATGAAAAAACAGACCTCTCTGGTGCATCACTGCCACAAATTGGTTTACAGCACCCCGCCTACAAATTCCAAAACAGCTCTTCTGGACTGCCGGAGCACCTCTTATATCATGTGCAGCCACAGGTGCTGCACATCCCCAATCAACACAGGTGATGCTGATTTGTAATTAGGAGAAGCACAGGGTGGAAGCAGACAAAAATTTCTACTAAAAAGCCCACAGTTAAAATATAAAAGCCACAAAACATGCAAAGTTATAAAACATGCAAACTTAAAACCACATAAAAAACACAAAAAAATGCTTCCACCCCATGACATGTGGCCACCCATTTTGCAATTATTTTGGAGATGACAAGTAAGATGCTGATTGGTCTGTAGTTGTTTATATCAGTTTTCCTCCCTGTTTTGAAAATTGGTCTGACCACTCCTACCTTTCAAGCAGTTGGGAGGACAGCATGTTTGACAGATTGATTGAATGAGTAATTGGACAAATGGGAGATTCTTTATTTTCTTTTAAAATTTGGTGTTAAGGCCATGTTCATCTGTTGCTTCTGAGCTATTCAATGAGCTGATGATATTTGCGACTTCCTTTTCAGTTATTTCTAATGTATTAAAAACTGGTTGTGAGGGGTTAATAGGACTAGAATTATGATCAAGTGGATAAAATGAATTGGATATTTCTAGCACAGAGTTTTTGAAAAAGTTGTTAAACTCTGTAGCAATGACTGTGGAAGTCTGTACAAGTTTGTTATTAATATTAAGTTCCATGTCTCCGTCATCTTTTTTGTTCTTTTTATTAGTCAATTCGTTAATATTATTCCATTTTTTTTAATTTATTTTTTATTTTTTGCCATCTCCTGTTGCGTTTTCAGTAATGGTTATAAAAAATTTGGCCTTCGCCTTCCTCAGAGTTTATGTTACCTTATTTCTAGCAGACAAGAATTTTTATCTGTTGTTAAACCTGTTTTTAGAGTTATTTTAAGAAGATGAACTCTGGTCTTCATTAGTTGTAGACATTCAGAGTTGAGCCATGGTAAACTGATTCTTCTTTTGTTATTTTCTTTTTTTGAAAATGCTGCAATAACCTCTTTGAGTTTTTGTTATAAAAAAAATCATTACTGTGATTTATGTCATTTTAGACGGTGATTTCCTTCCATTCAATTTCATTTATTGCCATTGTGATATTTTGTTGGTTTTTTTGGAATTATATAAACTACTGTATTACCTGATTTCTTAAATGGATTTGAAAGTTGTTTCCGTATAAGTTTTCTTGTTGCTAGTATTATACTGTGGTCAGGCAGTCCTGTTAAAAAGTTATGTCTGGGAGATTCTTTCAAGTCTATTTGTAAAAAGTAAATCAATTTTGTTTTTTGACTCGCTTGTGATTCTGGTTGGTTTATCTATTAATTGTGTTAGGCTATAGTGAAGTCTTTTTTGTATTCCCAGTTTATATTAAATTCACCCAAGAAGATTAATTCATTTTTAGGATTGCATTGATGAAGAAGCACTTTAAATTGGTAGTAAAAATCTGCTTTAGAGGAGGGTTTGCAGTATAAACAGGTAACAGAGAAGGTCATATTGGCTGACAACCTAATGTTACTCAGAATTGAGCCGCTGTTGCCTTTTTGCAACAGCGGCTCAATTCTGAGTTTTTTCTTCCTCTTACTTTCTGATCCGGTGACAACTTTCTGATCCAGCGACACCTAACACACCTTATACATCACGGACACACAGATCGCCCCAAATGTCTCCCGAGCCAGTGGACAGAGCCACTGTTTATAGCAGGAGACGGTACAGCAGGGAACAGATGTTAGCACTCAACCGCCACTTGGTGCTAACGAAAAAGCTCGACATACCGGGAGAACTGAGGCCAAAACAACGTGGGTGTCGTGCTGGGGTAAGACGGCGGGCAAGAAATATAAGGTACAGACCCACCCTCCCATCCGTTGTTATGGGGAATGTACGATCGAGATTGGGAAAGGTAGATGAGCTAGCGGCTATCTCCCGCTATGAGAACATATACCGGGAGTGCTGCCTTTTGTTATTTACTGAGACGTGGCTAACTGAACTAGCAGCAGATGCTAACATTGAACTGGAGGGTTTCCACGCGATACGGGCAGACCGAACACCAGACAGTGGCAAAGCAAGGGGCGGTGGAGTGATAATGTATGTTAACAACAACTGGTGCAGACCAGGACATATCACTGTTAAACAACAACACTGCAGCAAAGACATTTAGTTGCTAGCTGTTAGCATGCAGCCTACCTATCTCCTGAGGGAATACTCACACGTGATCTGCATTGTTATTTATGCAAATCCGATGGCGAACGCTGGGACAGCACGTGACGTCATCCACTCAGTAACTGGCAGGCTGCAGACAGAAAACCCAGATGCTCTTCTCCTCATCTCAGGCGATTTCAACCATGTTGCACTGTCTCCCATTCTACCCATGTTTACCCAGTATGTCACATGCCACAATAGAGACAATAAAACACTGGACTTATTCTATGCAAACTCTAAGGAAGCATACACCTCATCACCACTCCCCCCACTCGGGAGATCAGATCACAACTTGGTTCATCTCCGGCCGGTGTACAAACCCCTAGTGCACAGACAACCTCCGGTCATGCGAACAGTGAAGTTATGGTCTGAGGAGGCAATTGACGCTCTAAAGGACTGTTGTGAAACCACCGCCTGGGAGCAGCTCTGCGATCCACATGGTGAGGATATCGATGGCCTCACTCACACCATCACGGACTACATCAGCTTCTGTGTGGACAACACCGTTCCCACCAAGACCATACGGTGTTGCTCAAACGACAAACCCTGGATCAACCCTGAGATAAAAACACTTCTGAGAGAGAAGAAGAGGATCTTCAGGTCGGGGAACAGGGAGATGCTGAAGTCCGTACAGAGGGAGCTGAGGAGAAAGATCAGAGTAGGCAAGGACAGCTTCAGGAAGAAGATGGAGGACGAGCTGCAACAGAATGACATCTGTGGGGTCTGGAGAAACCTTAAAACCATCTCTGGGCTCCAGAATTCCTCCCCCCCAGGCCACGGGGGGCAGGGAGTGGGCGAACAATCTGAATCTGTTTTTCAATAGGTTTGACCAACCACCCTCCCCCCCGACTGCACAACAACCACTGCTGCCTCTGAAGACATCAAGTCCTGCTGCCCACTCCCCACTCCACCAACACACACCCCCACTCCCAACACACAGCCCCCCAACCTGACCCTCACTAAGACCCAGGTGAGGACGGAGCTGAGGAAGATCAAGGCGAGGAAGGCGTCGGGACCGGACGGCATCAGTGCAAAGCTCCTCAAGTCCTGTGCAGACCAGCTGTGTGGGATTGTGGAGTACATCTTCAACCTGAGACTGAAGCTGGGGAGGGTACCACAGTTGTGGAAAACAGCTTGTGTGGTACCTGTACCAAACACTTCCCACCCCAAAGATCTGAACAGCTACAGACCAGTGGCCCTGACGTCCCACATGATGAAGAGCCTGGAGAGACTGCTCCTTGCTCACCTCCGCCCCCTGGTGGGACCAGCGATGAATCCACTCCAGTTCACCTACCAGCATGGCATTTGGGTGGAGGATGCGGTGATCTTCTTCCTTCACCATTCTCTGTCCCACCTGGAGAAGCCCGGGAATGTGGTGAGGATCATGTTCTTTGACTTCTCCAGTGCTTTCAACACCATCCAACCGATGATCCTGAAGGACAAGCTGCTGTGCGCAGGGGTGGACCAGCACCTGTCATCATGGATCCTGGACTACCTCACAAACCGGCCACAGTTTGTGAGAACCCGGGACTGTGTGTCCGACATGATCGTCGGTAGCACGGGGGCCCCCCAGGGAACGGTTTTGGCTCTCTTCCTGTTTACCCTTTATACTGCGGACTTCTCACACAACACAACACACTGCCATCTACAGAAGTTCTCTGACAACTCTGCGATCGTTGGCCTCATCTCCAACGGAGATGAAGCTGAGTACAGAGGGCTTATCCAGGACTTCGTGGACTGGTGCCATCGGAACTGCCTCCAGATCAACGCGAGGAAAACTAAGGAACTGGTGGTGGACTGCCGCAGGCAAGGACAACCCCTCACGGCACCAGTAAATATACAGGGAACAGACATTGAGATGGTGACATCCTACAAGTACCTGGGTGTTCATCTGAACAATGAACTAGACTGGTCACACAATACTGACGCACTCTACAAGAAGGGACAGCGCAGGCTGTTCCTACTGAGGAGACTCAGGTCTTTTGGTGTACAAGGGGCACTGCTGAAGTCATTCTATGACACGGTGGTGGCATCAGCCATCACTTTTGGAGTGGTCTGCTGGGGCAGTGGCATTACAGCAGTCGATAGAAAGAGACTGATCAAACTGATCAAGAAAGCTAGCTCTGTCCTGGGGCAGCGCCTTGACCCAGTGGAGGAGATAGGAGAGAGAAGGATGGTGGCTAAACTGTCATCTCTGCTGGAGTCCGAGTTCCACCCTATGCAGGACATACTGAATGCACTGAGGAGCTCATTTAGCAGCAGACTACATCATCCTAGGTGCACAACCAAGAGGTTTTGCAGGTCCTTCCTACCTACGGCTGTCAGACTGTACAACCTAAGCAGGGCTGCTAGCAGAGATAGCAAAAAAACGTGACAACCTAATAGTATTGAATGCAAAAGACGCAATAGACTTACACAATGGTCCCCTCCGGTATACAACTAGGAAAATACCGGTCGCTATGGAGGGTGACAATATGTATGGGTACATAATCATACCATGTAGGATAACTAAGTAGACGGTTATGCTGTTTCCTTCCATCTAGCTACAATGCTCCGCACTGTATGTGTTTATATATTTATATATTTATTCCATCTAGCGACAATGCTCCACACTGTGTGTTTATATATTTACATATTTATTCCATCTAGCTACAATGCTCCGCACTGTGTGTGTTTATATATCTACATATTTATTCCATCTAGCTACAATGCTCCGCACTGTGTGTTTATATATTTGTATATTTATTCCATCTAGCTACAATGCTCCGCACTGTGTGTCTATATATTTATATTTACATATGTATACTCGCTACTCTTGTTTTTTTTCTTGCCTTCTGATTGTTGCTCTGAGTGTTGCTATCCCTGTGCTGTTGCAATCCTGGAATTTCCCCATTGTGGGACTATTAAAGGCTTATCTTATCTTATCTTATCTCCTACAAATTCTAGACACATATCTTTTGACCAATCTTATTACATTTTAAGGTGTCTTTATCATATAGTAGAATTCCTCCACCTTTTCCTTGCTCCCTGTCTTTCTTGTACACATTATAGCCAGGCATGGTAACAACAGTTTCAGGTGACGAGGATGATAATCAGGTTTCAGACAGACCCATAAAATCAATATTGGAGGTCATACAACATTGATCCTCCCTTTACAATCACCCACAGAGGTAGGGCTCATCACCACTATTATCTAATGTTACTATTACAAGCAACTTGAACAAGCTTTCCAGGAGCGTTGCTGGACTCACCCTTAGAGACAGAGTGAGGAGCTCAGCTACCCGGGAGAGGCTCAGAGTAGAGCCGCTGCTCCTCTACATTGAAAAGCGCCTGTTGAAGTGGCTTCAGCATCTGAATACAATGCCTCCCACAGAAGGTGTTTTGGGCACATCCAACTGGGAGGAGATCCCCACTGCTTCCTCTGCAACCTGCACCCCTGAATAAGCAGTAGACGATCGAACGATGAAAAAATGCATGGGCACCCCTGGCACTGGTCCAGCACATGGAGCAGATCTTTGTTTTGTGTCATGCAACACAATCATCATTTTTCCCACTCTATACACTACCATTCACAATACAAATCAACCTGACTGCCTGTGATATTCTGTATTCCTTTAAAGTGATAAAAGATGTTGGTCATTGACCACTGAAGGACAAAACTCACACAACTGGCTCATTTCAGATGCTTGTATCCCAATAGTCTCCAAATTTGTAATAACTGGATATATTCAAATTTTACACCCTTTAGCCAGTAGTAAAAATGTGTATTAATCTACTTATAATATCAGAAAACAGCAACTGAGTGATGGAGGGGATCAAACAAGACAATTATTGGACTTACATGATGGAAAACATACCTGATCAGATCACTGGAGACTGCCAAGAGGTTCAGGGGCATTTGAAGAGATCTTTTTCATATTGGCAAACCTATAATTGTGTTGACCTTCAACCCTGCAGTGACAGATTTTCAGCTCATGCTCTTGGCCTTTAATGCACTTGAAGACACCATTGTGATTGCCATACTTATTGTGAACTGTGGATCGAAGGCTGAAGCTCTGCATGTTTGGTAGTTTTAATGAGCTGTTTTTGTGGACAGAAGTTAATGTTGAGGTTTCATCCATTAGAAAAACACAACACTGTAAAACATTCTCAGGGCTAACATCACACCCCATTTAAATGCTCCTTTATGCCTACCCTAAAAAATCTCCCAGCATCAACTTCTGTATACACCACCATTTTCACACACACCCCCCCCATGTCAGCTGATCATTCTGTGGGATCAATATCCATTCAGAGCCCGTGTTTGAACCATTTCTCCACCTGTGTCTTTAGGTTTTTGACTGTCTCTGGCCTCTGCTTTCTCTCAGCAGACCTTAACACAGTGTTATTGATTACTTTTGTGTTCTCTCTATAGATCCAGATTACTTCTCTTCATTCAGCAACTTAGTTGCTGTGTGGAAAAGCTGGCATGTGTCCCTAAGCCTCCCTGGCTCTACAGCAATGTAATTTGCAGTGGACAGGCTAGAAGATAAATCTAAATGGGGCGATTCTGACTGACTTAACAATACTGTTGCTGAGTGGCCTCATGTACTGGAACTACAAACTTAAATATAAGCTAATGAGTGGAAAGTGAATGTACAGCTTTGCAGTTTTACACTTGCATGTATATGTATACATGCAAGTGTAAAACTGCAAAATTTCAAAGAACAAAACTTTGGCCAGCATTTGCCAACAAACACCAACTATCTTGGGCTGCACGGTGGCGCAGTGGTTAGCACTGCGGCAGCACAGTTTACCCTTGGCCGGGAGATTGTGGGGATCGTGGGATCGTGGGTTCGATCCCAGCCCCCGACCAACAGTGATCTGTGTGGAGTTTGCATGTTCTCCCCGTGTTGCGTGGGTTTACTCCGGGATTTCTCCGGTTTCCTCCCACATGCCAAAAACATGCATGTTAGGTTAATTGGCTGTTCTAAATTGTCCCTAGATATCTGTTTCCTATAGGCCCTTAGAATAGAGGGTTAGTATTAATGAAAGCGCTGTGTCAAGATTCCAATTTTTAAAAAACGTAATTAATTTGGCTGGAATGAAAAAGTCAGCGACTGTACATGCTCGGGCTCTCTATGGCATGACACAAAAGAAACAAAATGGCAGAGCTGAGTACATGATCGGCCCTCTCTTAATTAAAAGCAAACATATAGCAGTACAGTACTTGACTTTTATGAAGTTGAAGAGGAACAAAAGACTTGGGCAAGACCCACATCGTATTTAAACTCCTTCAGACTAAACAAATATTTTGGAAACATGACAAACATGCAAAACCATATTGCACATATCCATCCGGTGGCTGGAGAGAGAAAAAAAAAACAAAACTGTTTTGGCTGCTGCCGCCAACCGGAGGACCATTGGACAAGCAACGTAAAAGCGTTGACACAACTCAAAGTGTTAGGATTCCTGCCCACTCTGTGTTCCTGTCTGTCTCTTGCTCTCTCCTCTCTGATTAGGTGCCGTTCCCTGCAGCTGATTGCACCACCTGTCTTCAATTAGGGGAACCCTTTATATATGACGCTTTCCTACCACTCTGTCTGGTTACGTCAGACTGCCTGCCTGGGTGCATTCTACCTGAACTCTGTTTGCGTTATCCTGTGTCTTGTGTTTTGATTAGTGATGGTGAAACTGAGGCCTTATGAAACAATAAACAACTTTGAGACAATTACTTCATGATCAACACTGTTATGAAGCATTTAATAAAGAGTGCAATCTGCTGACTGAGTGTAATAACTGTGTCTGAGTGGAAGACCTGAAAAAGCCTCAATACTCTACATCAGAGGTTGCACTACACTTTTATCTGTCATTTTCTCAGAGAAGCTTGTAAAAATTATATCAGTTTGTTATCTGTCATTTTAGTTGACTTTAATTAGATCACGCTCTGTGTAATCTGTCAAATGATAGACAGCTTTCAGAATTTTTAGTCATTGTAAGAAAAATTCTGTCGAAGGATAATTTTCAGTGAAGGAAACCTTTGACATCATCTGCTACCATCATTGTGTGAATGTGTGTGTGAATGGGTGGTTACCATGATCTGTAACGCACTTTGGTCATCTAGAGATGAGAAAAAGCACTATATAAGTGAACACTATTTTCCATATACTGTATATAGTATGTAGAGGGAGATGGAAAAATCTATGTTGTTGAACATCAGGGAACTTGCTGGTGCTTCTGCTACTGGGGAGTGTTATTAAATGGGGAGTTGATAGGATTATTTCATGTTATTTTGACATTATTCTATATAAATTCATCTCTGTATTATTCTTATACATATTATGTCTGTATTTTGGTGTTTTGCATGAGCCATTACTTGTCTCTTGTGAATTTCATGTCTCAGAGTCTGGAATGTTTAGTAAATGGATGCCTGTTGAGATTAGGCCAGCAAGGTTGTAAATAATGACATAGGTAATGACCCAGGATCTTATGTTTTATTGCTCTTGTCATACCAACCTGCCCTGCTCAGGATGTCAGAAATCAGCTATAGATTAGGGCACTTAAACTGTCTCTGGGGAGATGTCTCCAACAGTCGTCTCCAACATGTTGATAAAGTCAAGGACTGTCTCTTTTGTTTTCCTCCAAATATAAAAACATCAGACTTAGAATGTATGGCAGTGAATGGGTGTGCAGACTCTGAAATGGTCAAGCTGACTTGGAAACTGTCAACTGATTATTGATTCAGTCTCAAGCTATTCAATTTTATTTCATCATTTGGCGCTTCCAAACAGGTGACCCAGATAGAGGCCACGGTGTATTCCGGCGGATCCAAACTGGAGACTGTGTACGGTCCGGAGGAGAACCCAAATTTTGGGGCGGCCAAAAGAGACGCGAATCCCTCCGAATGGTTTGGAAACATCGGAGAGCTACGTGGGTTGACGGGTCTTCTAGAATTCTAACAAGGCGAACCAAGCGTGAGTAATTTATTTATTTGTTGAGTAAAAGGTCCTCTGCAATGAAAGATTCCCTGAGAGTGATGTAATGTATTTTTAGGCCTGAGCGATTGATACCGGAAAGCCTGGTTAACTTCGGTTCGTGTCAGTGAGGTGGATGCTCAGATGTGTTGCACGCAGGAATTAATACAAGATACTATTTAATATTGCACAGTGAGCTGTTAGATATTAATAAGGGTAAGATTATCTCCGGCAGTACTGCAGTGAGTGTTAATTAAGTTAGGGAAGATTCTGCTGTTCCACTACAGTGAGTGCTGAATTTGGCAAGAAACTAGTTAATATTGTGCAGTGAACCCTCTGATATTAATCGGGGTAAGATTCTGTCCAGCAATAAAAAAAAAATCAAAGATTTTCACATAAAGTGAAAAAAAAAATCAATGCAAGATTCTGTGGTGAATTACAGTGACCGCTGACTTGGGTGTACCGGTATATTTTTTTTTTGTTGTTGTTTTTTTAATTTTTGCTGTAGCGCTGGTTTGGATAAAGTTACTCCAGTTTGTCTGTTTCTTTGTGTTTGTGTCTTGTGTTTTGGGAAATCTGCTCTGGTGAGAGAGACGGAGTTTTCCGCGAAGGCAGAAGAAGTAGGTTGCACGGAGCTCTAAAGCTGTTGTTGTGATTTTTTGTGGTCATTGTGGAGAATAAAAGAGTTGGTTAGATAATTATTATCCTCTGGGGAAATGATTAAAATTATGGGAGTTTGCAAATAATACTTCTGAGTAAAGGAGTTGAGTTGTGTTGTGTTTTCACAGCAGTGTAGAAAAAATAGTAGGAGTTTCATGCTGCAGTGTGTGGTTGCCACATGCACGTTTTTTTCCGCTGAAGTTGCCAGTTTTGGAGATTAATTGAAGTATTTTTTGTGCTGCTATGTGTGTGGGAGTAAATCTGAAACTTTACATTGTGTGTGTATGTTTTGTCTAGCTGTAACCTTAAGTGGATAAAAGAGAAATAAGCATTTGTGTGTGGACCCTGTCTGTCCTTGTGTGTGTGTGTGAGTGTGGTTGGTTGAGAAAAAAAAAAGGCTGTATAGCGGTTGATCTGTGTGAGAGAAAAAGAGGGGAAAAAAAACTTTTCAGAATGGTTATTGTTGTAGCAAGCAACAGAGCATAGGGGAACCTCAGAATATTCAGACAGGTAGAAAAAAAAGCTTGTTTTTCTGTAAAGGTTGCAGAACACAGCAAGATGAAAATGAAATCTTTGTGTTGTCTGGTGATGGGAAATACATGAACAGAAAAGACAAGAATAGCACAAAGTTTCTAGCAAAATGGATAAAGTAATTTAATTCCACTGGCAAACTTAAGGTGACTGACTGCGAGAGCTTAGTCTATGCCATTAGATTAGCGACACATGGTTGCAAATGAAAGGAGCTGAAATATGGACTTATTGAAGCTGAACTATGGCTTCAAGTTGCAAGGCAGCGACAGGCTGATTAAGATAAGGTGGCAGTAAACAGACAAAACCAGACCTCCAAGGACTCAGATGTTTACAAGAAAAAAGACTTAACTGATCTTCTGTCTCTAATTTCCGAGGTGAAGATGACCTCGTGGGTCGGCACCTGACCCGTCCCCCACTTTATCCCAGCCTTGAAACATGGGCACCCCCCACGGCTCCAGCTGCGGATCATCCTCCTCCTCCTCCTGCTGCTGCTGCTCCTCCTCACAGCCTGGATGTAAAGCCAAAGATTAAGGAGGATTATGGCTCCAGGCAACAGCCATCCAGGATTGCAAAAGAGATAAGTGTCTATGCACCCTCACACTATCCAACTTCAAAGACACACCCTTCTTCATCCACGGTTAAACACATTAAGGAAGAACAGTGTGATCAATTTAACAGCATAGACCAGTTCCCCTTGACTGACCTTTCTAATTCAGCTTATACAGGTCCAGCTACAGATCCTGCTCAAGCAGGTGCCATTCAACACCAACCCACAACTCTGGTCTATCAAACTTGGACTGATGCAGATTTTTCTGAAGTGGTTAAAGAAATTCTACATCCTAAAGATAAGCCTACACAGTTTTTTGAAGGGATGACAAACCTCCTTCAAAGTTTCAAATTAAATTGCCAGGAGACAGAGAGGGCCTATAGGAAGGTCCTAAAAGGTGAATGGGTGTGCAGACTCTGAGACGGTCAAGCTGTGCCTCCTTCCTCCTCTGATCAGAGTTAAATAAATGGCTCATGACTTGGAAACCGCCTACTGATTATTGATTCAGTCTCAATCAATTCAATTTTATTCCATCATTTGAAGTACAAAAAGCAGCACCACAAGCTGAAATTTACAGGTGCATTAAAAAGGGAGCCATTTTTGATGACACCTCAAAGCTCTACAAATGTAACAAAAACAAGCCCATTCTGCCACACAAACTGTTTCACAAAGTCTCTACCTTGCTGCATGGCGTCTCACATGTAGTAAAGGGGGGATGGTATCTACATTAAATAAAACCTTTACTGCCTATGGGTTTAACCAGTTTGCCACACAGTTCTGTAAAAAATGTCTGATTTGTGCAAAAAACAATGCACAGGAAAATTTCAGACCTGAAAGAGGCACTTTTCCAGCCTCCACTTATCCATTTCAGAACATTTGCATGGACTTCATTTAGCTAAATATGTGTGAAGGCAAGAAATACTGTCTGGTCATTTGTGATATGTTTTCAAAATGGACAGAGGCTTTTCCCTGTACACATCCAAATGCAATCACAGTAGCGAAGAAATTGCTAGCCGAAATTGTACCTAGGTTTGGAATACCTGAGAAAATTTACTCAGATAATGGTACACGCTTTGGAAATCAAGTTATATCACACTTAGGCACAACACTGAACATTAATTTGAAAAATCATTCAGCTTATCATCCACAATCTGCAGGATTGGTAGAATGCACAAACAGAACCATTAAAGAAAGGCTTAGAAAAACAATGGCAGAAACACGACAAAATTGGATATATTGCTTCCCATTAGTTTTGTTCTACATGAGGATAATTCCCACCAAAGGGGGGTTGTCTCCATTTGAAATCATGTATGGTAAACCATACTTGCTCCCACCTTTAAGACCATTCAGCTCAAGTGATGAGGAGGTGTGTTTAACTGATTACATGAGAAGGATGTTGACTAACAGAAATGTTATTGCTGCTACTCTCCCCAGGAGGGTTCACGAGGAAGCTGCACTAATCTTGGCCAAGCCAGGGCACCTCGTCCTTATCAAAGTCATCAAAAAGAAGAATTGGCCTGATTCACCCTGGCAAGGACCACATAAAGTTGTTTTGTCAATGCCAACAGCAGTGAAAGTTGAAGGACATGACTCTTGGGTGCACTTAACACATTGCAAACTTTACCCCACTCAGAACTCACAGCCAGAGACTGCTCAATAAAACACTACAAACTCTCTCATTAAGTGACTGTAATTGTTTCTCTATACAAGCGTCGACTGACGACGCCCCTCGTTGGATGCCCAGTACCAGCTTGGGATAGCGAAGCAAGTGTTTGTCTACCATGGAGAAAAAAGAAGTGGAAGGAAGATGGTCAGTCATTAAATGGTGTGGTTGCTGTTGATTCCTTAGCATCATTATCCTAGGAGTGACATTTTTGCTCTGGTTTCTTTTAGCTACTCCACAAACCATACACCGTAGGGCTAGGGATCTTACATACATCCAGCACGGTTGGCTGGAACTTCAAGGGCATCAGGACCATGAATATGCTGCCAACACTTGGTGGAAGTATGCTAACTACACAGCTAGGTCAGCTAATCACTCAAACTGTTATGTTTGTTCCTTGGTGCCACTATCAACTTGGCAGACTTCTGTTACGGCTAGAACAATGGAACCGTCACATGCTCTCTGTTTCTTACAGAAAGCTATGGAAAGGGACTACACAAGAAAGATTATTCTAAATCGTTCTTGTAAGACCTTTCCTCACTCTACTGATCAGCTAACCTATGGCACCCCTTACTCTGTAAGGGCAAGGTTAGTTTCATCAGAGAACTTCTCTGTTTGAGGGGAAGTGGTAATAACACTCTGGGCAACCCACCCCTTTCCCGGTGTGCAACGGTGTACAGTGTATACCGCACCTGTACTGCCAATACCCTGACCAACCACATGGGCAGGTGGTGCCTGGAAATTAATCGTTGTTATAACGGACCTGTCACTATGCTGGAGCTCTGCAGTGCTGCTATCTGCAACTTTAACCTGTATGGCGCATACATGGTGACAGGTGGTTGGTGGCTGTGTGGTCATAGGGCGCATTCCCATTTGCCTATGGGATGGGCAGGAGTCTGTGCCCCTATCTTTGTGACTGATCACATCCTCATCATGTCAGCAGGTCAGGCGGGCAGGGTGAAAAGAGACCTACCACAGGATGCCACTTTCACACCACATGACTATCTGGGAAACGGACGTGCTGGAGCAGTTTAAACTACACACCACAGGACAAAATGTTCTTCAGTCGCTGTTCCCTTTGGTGGGAGTGACAAAGAACACTTTGTGGGTGGAAACTCTTAATTACAGATTACAGTCTTTTGTGAATTTTCCCTTGGCTGCCTGGAGAGGTGAAAGGGAAGAAATGACAGCTATAAGACTTATGGTGGCACAAAATAGAATGGGACTTGATCAGTTGACTGCCGCCCGTGGGGGCGTGTGTGCTATTGTGGGTCAGTACTGTTGTACCTTTATTCCTGCGAATGATGCAGATGGATACGTCATTGCTTCAGCCATACGCAATCTTACTGCTCTACAAGCTGCTGTAGCTAAGATGTTAATGATGCACAGCCCTGGATAAACTGTTTGTTTTCCTCATGGAGGAGTCTTGTCATAAACATGGTGGTGATTTTTGTAGTGATAGTTTTGATTTTTTCATTTGTCATTCCCTGTATCCATGATATGATGATGAGACTTGTTCATGTGAACTTTGAGATGTATCATAAAGCCACAACTGGAGATGATGGGGAAACAACACCAACCTAAGGTTTTTTTCATGAGTACAGAGTAAAAGTATTACTGACATGCAGAAAACCGAGAGGAGATTCATGTTCATGATGTGAATTTGAAATGTACTGACTTGCAAAAGTAACAAAACATGTTTTGAAGTTCTGAGATATTGTTTTTCATTATTGTTTGTTTTGTTTTGTTTTTTTCATTTTACTCTATTTTTAATACATTATATTTGAAATCATCCCAATGGTTAACACTATTTACTCATTATGCAATTTTACTGTTATGATTATTATCTTGATTCTTGATTGCTTGATTACATTTTTTTATGTTAAGGTACTAATATTCATAGATTAAGATGCTAGCACACATACAGTATATCCTTATCTCTCTCTCTGTCACTCACACACACACACACACACACACACACACACACACACACATATACTCAAAATTCATATTATTTTGGTCATATAATCATTTTTATTGTTCTTCATTAGGATTTTGCTAGTTTTACACTTACTATTGTACATCTGTACACCAACTTATTTCATTAAATTGCTGCTAATCTGCTAATACATAGAATAACAACTACATACACTACATATATCATTTTGCAATTGATCAACACTACTGATTTTATTTTTCCCTCTGATGATTTTATTAAATGATTGATTTCTTTTCTTGAACAAAAGGCACACTCTTCTCATGCTCCCCAGGAAATGAAACATTTCAGAGGCTCTCGGGAGTGGCAGCGGGGCCGATGGCTGACTTTCCTCATTAAAAAGTGAGTTAGGATCTCTTGCAATAAAATGCTTTTTGCATAAAACACACCAGAACTTAGCAAGCTGCCCAATGAGGTTTTAGATGCTATAGTGTTTCATCTCTGATGCTTTTTAAAAGCATCAAGGGGGAATAATAGGATTATTTCACGTTTTTTTTTTTTTTATATTATTCTATATAAATTCATCTCTGTATTATTCTTATACATATTATGTCTGTATTTTAGTGTGTTGCATGAGCCATTTCTTGTCTCTTGTGAATTTCATGTCTCAGAGTCTGGAATGTTTTGTAAATGTATGCCTGTTGAGATTAGGCCAGCGAGGTTGTAAATAATGATGTAGGTAATGACCCAGGATCTTATGTTTTATTGCTCTTGTCATACCAACCTGCCCTGCTCAGGATGTCAGAAATCAGCTATAGATTAGTCTCCAACAGCCATCTCCAACATGTTGATAAAGTCAAGGACTGTCTCTTGTTTTCCTCCAACTATAAAAACACCAGACTTAGAATGTATGTCAGTGAATGGGTGTGCAGACTCAGACGGTCAAGCTGTGCCTCCTTCCTCCTCTGATCAGAGTAAAATAAATGGCTCATGACTTGGAAACTGCCTATTGATTATTGATTCAGTCTCAATCAATTCAATTGCATTCCATCAGGAGTGTTAAAATATTTTTGTTAAAAAAAAAAAAAAAAACAGCATTTCAACAGTGTGGTGTCAGTCTGCTCCTCTTGTCGCTTACTACCTTTCCAGCTTTGGAGAACACACATACACATAGTACTGATGTTGCTGGCATATGGAGATATTTTTTTTTTCCATCTTGTAAAGGTTTGGGTATATGGTTTTATGTGTTGCCCAGTGACATAGTGGGTCTTCTCCTTTGGAGAGATAGGGCTCAGAAAAATAGCGTTGAACTTCCACTGTGGCATCTGCTGTTGCATTTTGAAAGTGTTGTGTTTCACCTAAACAAAAAGAAAAACAAATGTAATTAGCAATAGTTTATAATAATAAAATGATGCTAAAAGTAATAACATAATACAGACCAACTCTGCTATCCAACAGGTCTCACAAGTTGTCTTCTGCTGAAGGCCTAGGTTCTTCCTCTGCTGCTGACTGATGGAGTTGATAACATTTTAATACAAGTGGCTAGAGAGGTTTGGAAAACGCAATAAAAAATTGAAGAATAAATGGTTACCTGTTATGTTGACAGCATTGTCTTCTCCATCCTCGTGGTTGCAATGCATTCAGCAATCAATTTTTGACATGGCCTCTTGTGTGTCTTGTTCTGGTGAGCGCACTCTCCCTCTCCAGTCCTGTTCAACTTTCACCGACTCTGCAGGCAATCACTTCACCTGCGTGATGAGAGGTACCTGCTACCTCTGCCTCACCAGCGCTTAAAAGGACCTTCTCTTTAACACTTCAGCGCTGGCTCGTTGGGTATGCTACCATCACAGCAAGTAAGTTTAATTCTCCCTCTCTGAGGAAAGATCATTAATCCATGGTCTTCTCCTCTTCAGGTTGCTACCTCCTACGTGGTGCGTCTCCGGGGTTGTTGTGCGCTCACCTGCCTCATCATCACCACCAGTTCAGCATCCATATCCACCCTGTCAGACACCTCACCCAGCTCTACCCCTGCCTTACAGCATCTGCTCCTGGTTTGCCACTTGTGCTGGGTTCCACTGCCGGGTTCTGTTTCTCCCATGTGAGTGCAGTCCTATTTTTCCCATCTCTGTCTCCATCCTTATCTAACCTGCTCTCATCTCTCCCTACAGGCTGGGCCTTCTTCTGGTGAGTGGCGTTTTTCCTTATCAAAGCTTTCCTTTTTGCATTAAGAAAATCCAATCAAAATTTGCTTCTCTGTGTCATTGTGTGTTTTCTCTGGTGTCACTCCCTGCACATGAGCTACCAATTATTACCAATCATGACAGAACGAGCCAGCCTAAGTGCAAGCTCAGCGGGAGCAGCATCAGCGGAACACTCCGCTTTGGATTGTTTCGATGCCACAGAGGGACAGGTGGCTGTGCTTACACAGCAGCTGGGCACGGTCACCGAACATTTGACCAGTTTGTCCCGTCTGGATTCCACCCCTCTGCCTGTTGCCCCAGTTTCTTCCACCATGCACTGAACTACCTCCGTTCCCTCACCTGCCCCATATGTGGGGGAGGTGGGGAAATGCAAGGGCTTTTGTGTCATGTTCGGCTGTATTTGGGCCAGGTCGGGGGGAGTATCCCGACGATACAGTGAAAATTAATTTTATGACCCTCCTACTGCGAGATTGGGCCCTCAGCTGGGCCCAATCAATTCTCGACAGTCCGGAGGGCCCCAATTACTCGTTTGAAAGATTTGTTAACAAATTCACTTGCGCATTTGACCAGACAGAAAGTGAAGGGAACATCATGAGCCGATTGATGTCACTCCGTTAGGGGAGTTGGTCTGCCGCCAACTACTCTGTGGAGTTCCAGGTCGTCACGGGGGACTCTGGATAGAATGACATTTTGCTATGCAGCGTCTTCCTCCAGGGTTTAAATGAAAACCTTCGCGACGACCTAGCGGTTCATGCCATCCCTCCTCCTTGGATGGTCTAATTGATCAGGGTGTCAGTATTGACAACCGATACCACGAGCATGCGAGGGAACGCAAGGCCTCCTCCAACCTGCCCAATGTGCACAGACCCTCTTCGACTTCTGACACAAGTGAAGTCGACAACTCCTCTGAGCCTATGGAGCTCGACCGAGTCCATTTTAACTCCGGATGAGTGCCAGTGGTGGAGGAGAGCAGGTGCTTGCATGTATTGTGACTCTCTACAGCACACACTGCAGAGGTGCTATCTGAAGCCAAAAAGATGCGGCCCATCAGTAGCAGTGGGGGGTCTGATGGGAAGGAAATGTATTCATTCCCCAGGCAGCTTCTCGATTTCGGCCCTCATTCAGTTGTTGGGGGCTAGAGGAGGGCCATGGCATTGATTGATTCAGGGACGGAGCAGAACTTCATCTCTACGTGCTTCGTGCGGGATGTAGACATCCCCAAGACCAAACTGCCCATGCCCCTC
The DNA here is from genome assembly GCA_020510985.1 of Pholidichthys leucotaenia. Lineage (NCBI taxonomy): Eukaryota > Metazoa > Chordata > Actinopteri > Cichliformes > Pholidichthyidae > Pholidichthys > Pholidichthys leucotaenia. The sequence goes on from CM035836.1 coordinate 301,778,826, forward strand.
AGTGTTACTACATTGCCGGGTGGTAATGTTGCCACCATCACCGAAAGAACAGAGCCTGTGTCCATCCTTCTTTCCGGTAACCACCGAGAGACTATTTTGTTCTATAATCTCCCTAAATCATTTCACCCGGTGGTCCTTGGGTACCCGTGGCTCTGGGAACATAACCCTATTATTAATTGGGCACATAACTCCATCTCTTCCTGGAGCCCATATTGTTTGGCATCCTGTCTTAGCTCTGCCAATGTTCACCGTCACTGCCCATCTCTTCCCCTCCAGCAGAGCCGCCAGACCTCAGCCTAGTACCCGAGGTCTATCATGACCTCAGAGAGGTCTTCAGCAAATCAAGAGCGCTTTCTTTACTTCCCCATTGCTCTTATGAGTGTGCTATGGACCTTCTCCCGGGTGCGCAGCTGCGGCTCTACAGTATTTCTGGACCGGAGAGGGAGGCAATGGAAAGCTATACTAAAGATTCTTTGAACTCTGGCCTCATTCAGCCTTCATCGGCTCCTCTTCGGGCAGGATTTTTTTTATCGGGAAGAAAGACAGTTCCTTGCGCTCATGGATTGATTATTGGGAAGTCAATGCTGTAACAGTTAAGGATAAGTATCCTCTGCCCCTGATAAACTCCACGTTTGAGTTCCTTCAGCGCACACGAGTATTTACCAAATTGGATCTGCGTAACGCCTACCATCTGGTTCGCATTTGTGAAGGCAACGAATGGAAGACGACCTTTTAAACACAGTTGGGGCAATTTGAATATCTGGTGATGCCGCTCAGGCTCACAAGTGCCACCGCCATCTTCAAACGTATGATCAATGACGTCCTCCGCGATATGGTCAATTTGTTTTTGTCTATCTCAACAACATTTTGATTTTTTTCTCGCACGCCAGAGGAACACGCAGTCCACGTCAGGGCCATTCTACAATGGCTCCTGGAGAACCAGCTCTAAGTTAAAGCTGAGAAGTGTGAGTTTTCCACCTGCTCCACTTCGTTCCTCCACTTTTTCATAGCTGAGGGGGAGCTGAGGCCCGATCTGGCCAAGGTGTAGGTTGTGCTAAATTGCCCTAAACCCAACTCCCGCAAGGAACTCCAGCTCTTCTTGAGGTTTGTGAATTTTTATTGCCATTTCATCAGAAACTATGGTGGGGTAGCACAGCCTTTGACCCAGCTGACCTTGGTTAAAGTGCTGTTTAGTTGGTCCAAGGCAGCTGAACAGGCTTTTATCAAATTGAGGGGTCTGTTCTCCAACACTCCCATCTTGGCCCAGGTCTACCCCCAGCTCCAGTTTATTCTAGAGGTGGATGCTTCTGACTCGGGGGTGGGCACTGTTCTATCGCAGCGCTCAGCTTCAGATCAGAAGCTCCACCCATGCGTGTATTTCTCTCGGCAGGCGTGAGCCACCGAGAGGAATTACGACGTAGGAGACTATGAGCTCTTGGCCATTAAGTTGGCCCTTGAGGAGTGGAGACACTGGCTGGAGGGGGTGGCCCAGCCCATAATTGTGTGGACTAACCATAAAAATTTAGAATATCTTCAGTCCGCCCACAGGCTGAACACCAGGTAGGCCCGCTGGGCCTTATTTTTTTGCTAGATTTAATCTTACAATCACTTATAGGACTGGCTCCCTCAGTGTTATACCGGACGCTCCCTCCCACCAGTTCTGCCCTGACCCCCCCCCCCCACCACCACCACCCTCCATTCCCTTCCCCAACCTACTGTCCCACCCGCTTGCTTCCTTAGAGCTTTCAAGTGGGACACTGAGCAGAGGGTGCCACAGGCTCAATCCACGGAACCCAAGCCAGAAGTGGGTCTTGATGGTTGTCTGTTCATCCCGGCCACTCTCCACAGTGATGTCATCAGGTAGGGCCACACCAGCTTTTTTGCATGCCATCCTGGGATCACTCGTACCATCAATCTCATCTGTCGAGTGTTCTGGTAGCCCACCATGCAGACCGACGTCCGGGATTATGTCAACGCCCGTCAAGTCTGCAGTTGCAATAAATCTGACTCCTCCCCCCTTCTAGTCTCCTCCACCCACTTCCCATCCCCAGCCGACCCTGGTCCCGCATTGCCCTGGACTTTATCACAGGACTTCCCCCCTCCCAAGGTAACACCGTTATCCTCACCTGTGTGGACCGCTTCTCTAAGGTGATCCACCTGGTGCCCCTTCCCAAATTACCCTCTGCTTCAGAAATGGTGAACCTCCTCACTATCCATGTCATCCACCTTCATAGCATTCCTGTGGACACTGTGTGTTACCAGGGCCCCCAATTCACCTTCCAAGTTTGGAAATCATTTTGTCGCTCCCTAGGCACCACCGTCAGCCTTACCTCTGGATACCATCCGCAGAGCAATGGGCAGGCTGAGCACGCCAATCAATCCTTGGATGCCACCCTTAGGTGCGTAGCAGCCTGTAACCCTGGCACCTGGAGCACTCATCTGACTTGGGTGAAATATTCACACAACTCTGCTGTCTCAATGGCCACCAGATTGACCCCATTTGAAGCATCCATGGGGTACACTCCCCCTCTGTTACCTATGGCGGAGAGGGACGTGGCGGCACCATCGGTGGGGGCCCAAGCACGCCGCTGTAGTCGGCTCTGGAAGGCCACTCATGCTGCCCTTGTGTGTTCGGCCGAATGCAACCGGCAGTACATGTACTGCAGGCGTACTCAGGCTCTCAAATATTCCATCGGGCAGCAGGTGTGGTTGTCAGCGGACCAGGTACCCTTGAAGACGGAGTCCAGGAAACTTTCTCCTCATTTCCTGGGCCCATTCCCCATCTCCGGGGTTATTAATGATATCACGGTCCGCTTGAAGCTCCCTCCGACGATGCAGATTCACCCCACCTTCCACGTTTCCAAAATCAAGCCCCTCTCCACCAGCCCCCTCTGCCCTCTCCCGAAGCCGCCTCCTCCTCCTCGGTATCCTCAATGGCCAGACCACCTACATGGTCCAGAGAATTCTGAACGTTCGTGGTAGGGGCCGGGGACTGCAATATCTGATCCACTGGAAGAGCTACGGACCAGAGGAAAGATCATGGATCCCCGGTTCTTACTTCCACAGCAAGGAGATGGTAAGGGCCTTTCATAAGGCTCATCCCAGCAAGCCCAGTGGATCGCCAGGAGGCGCTCATGGAGGATGGGGGGGGGGGGCACTGTCATGTTCTGGTGAGCACACTCTCCCCCTCTCGTCCTGTTCAACTTTCACCGACTGTGCAGGCAATCACCTCACCTGCGTGATGAAACGCACCGGCTACCTCTGCCTCACCAGCACTTACAAGAACCTTTTCTTCAACACTTCAGTGCTGGTTCATTGGGTATACTGTACTACCTTCATAGCAAGCAAGTTTAATTCTCCCTCTCTGAGGAAAGATCATTAATCCATTGTCTTCTCCTCTTCAGGTTGCTACCTCCTACATGGTGCATCTCTGTGGTTGTTGTGCGCTCACCTGCCTCATCATCACCACCAGTTGAGCAGCCATATCCACACGGTAAGACACCTCACCCAGCTCTACCCCTGCCTTACAGCATCTACTCCTGGTTTGCCGTTTGTGCTGGGTTCCGCTGCCGGGTTCTCCGTTTCTCCCACATGAGTGCAGTCCTATTTTTCTCATCTTTGTCTCCATCCTTATCTAACCTGCTCTCGTCTCTCCCTACAGGCTGGGTCTTCCTCTGGCGAGTGGCGTTTTTCCTTATCGAAGCTTTCCTTTTTGCATTAATAAAATCCAATCAAAATTTGCTTCTCTGTGTCATTGTGTGTTTTCTCTGGTGTCACTTCCTGCACATGAGCTGATACTACCAATCATGACATTGTACATGTGTTTCATTGCCAAAAACCTAATGTTTTAAATCGTGGCTCCAAAAATGAGGTTGCTCCTCCATGTCCCTCCCTAACCACTCACTCAGACTCAAAAAAATGACACTCAACCACACAAACACCTATCTGTCTATCTATCCATCGTTTGTGTGAATGAGTGTATATGCATGTACGTATGCAGGTGTATGCATATTTACGCCTGATTTACGTATGTATACATGGCTCTGAGAGGGATCCGTCGCTGCCGGAGATCCACGGAGCTGCTCATCCGTAAGCTGCCCTTCCAGCGCCTGGTGAGGGAGATCGCTCAGGACTTCAAGACCGACCTGCGTTTCCAGAGCTCCGCCGTCATGGCTCTGCAGGAGGCCAGCGAGACCTACCTGGTGAGTCTCTTCGTGGACACCAACCTGTGCGCCATCCACGGCAAGAGGGTCACTATCATGCCCAAAGACATCCAGCTGGCCCGCTGCATCCGCGGAGAGAGAGCTTAGACTTTCTGCTGCACATCCACCAACCACAATGCTCCGCACTGTGTGTCTATACAGTATATATATATATATATATATATATATATATATATATATATATATATATATACACACAGTATATATTTATAGTAATATGTACATATGTATGTATACTAGCTGCTCTTGTTTTTTCTTGCCTTCTGATTGTTGCTCTGAGTGTTGCTATCCCTGTGCTGTTGCAATCCTGGAATTTCCCCATTGTGGGACTAATAAAGGCTTATCTTATCTTTGTCACGCCGCGCCATTCATCAGCGGCGCCACCTGCTCACGCACCTGCTACTCGTCAGCGGCGAAGGATAAAAGCCGCCTCGCCCTGAGCGTCGGCCTGAAGCCGTAGACTTCATTTCCTTCGTATGGACTTCTACCACATTCTCTTCAGCATCCTCATCTCCGGTAAGAAGTTCACTTACCTCATCTCTCCAGTCTGCTCCCCTGTGCACAGGTGGATTCCTCGGCGGCGGACAATCCCGTCCCTCGTCTCTCCTCGCTGCTGCACCGAGCCCTGCAGGTGGCTGTCTCCCGGGCTTCCATCCTTGAAGCGCCAGTCATCTGCCCAAACAAGTAAGCTTCTCTCCCTCGCCTATTCTCCTCCCGTGTTGGTGTGTGCTCATCACCCTGTGTCTGATTTCTCCCATAGGGTTGCCGGCTGAACGGTCTCCTGCCTCTGGGTCCGAAGCAGACGCCACCACCAACACATTAACATTCCGCAGACACGCACCCAAACATCCCTGTTGTTAATAAACAGTTTGAACTACTCTGAGCCTGTGTGTGTGCGTCTCCTGAGCCGAACGTTATGTCAGTACGGCTTCAGCAGAGCGGCTCGGCAGACGGCGGGCTCGCACACCGGTTTACCATCCTCGAGGCTCGGGTGGATCAGATTGTTTATCAGCAACAGGTGGTTCTTCATCAATTATTAGAACTGACTAACCGATTGAACCGCTTGGACCCCCAACAGCCGTTCCTCCCGACTCACCAGGGTGGCGCGGCTCCTGCTGTTCCAGCGGCCGTCCAGCCGGCTCCAGTGGCACCGGTTCGGCTCACGCCGATTCCGACCCCCGCCCGCTTTAGCGGTAAGCTCGGCGGAGCGCGGGGGTTTATTATGCAGTGTGAGTCCGTGTTCCACCGTGTGCCCGGAGATTTTCCCTCGGATCACAGCCGAATTGGTTACATAGGGAATCTTCTGGAGGGGCGTGCGTTAACTTGGACCTACGCCGTAATGGCGAGGCCCAGTTATGCCACCCTCACCTATGACCAATTCGTGAGGCGCTTTCTGGAGGTCTTTGACCACTCACAAACCGAAACGGTCCAGGTCGATCGGCTTCTCGCTCTCCAGCAGGGAAGCCGGTCGGCAGCGGACCACTCGGTCGACTTCCGGGTAGCGGCGGAGGAATTGGGCTGGGAGGAACGCTCCCTCTGTGGCCTGTTCCTCCGCAGCCTCAATAGTGATCTGAGGGATGAACTGGCTGGTCGGGATATCCCTGGGACGCTAGCGGAGCTGACATCCTTAGCGATAAGTTTGGATAACAGGCTGCGCGAGCGCTCCTCGGGGCGGAGGTCTTCTTCTTCTCGCCCTCGTGGAGCCTCGCCGCACCTGTTCCAAGCTCGCCCCCTGGCGGCGCCGCCAGCATCGCGCCCCGAGGAGTCGGAGCCGGTGGTGACGGCCTGGACTAAACTTTCCCCTGTGGAGAAACAACGCCGCCGTGAGTTGGGCCTCTGCATGTATTGCGGAGGCGACCAACACACCGTGGAGCGTTGTCCACGGAAAGCCAGTCGGTGGGGTCCGCGAGTCACTGTTGGAAGCCTCGCGGATGTCAATCGGTTAGGATCACTTACTCAATTGAAGCTGCCCATCCGTTTCTGCCATAACTCTACTGGGCACCTCACCCACGCACTGGTGGATTCGGGCGCAGAAGGCAGCTTCATTTCACAAAGCCTGGCAACCCGATTGGGCATCCGCTGCCAGGCACTCAACACTCCCATCTCCCTGATCCACCTCTCCCGTGCCACCCTCGGGAGAGTGACACATCAAACTGTTCCCCTACCGGTCATCATCTCGGGAAACCACCGGGAGGAAATGACCTTTTACGTCCTTCCCAACTCTGTGTCGCCCGTCATCCTGGGGTATCCCTGGCTCCGCCTTCACAATCCGGTCCTGGATTGGAGATCAGCTGGGATCTCGGCATGGAGTACGTTCTGTATGGGCACCTGCCTTCAGTCCGCTGCCTGCTCTCCGTCCGCTCCTCCCCCTGCTACGGACGCTGCACCCCCGGACCTGTCTCTGGTGCCCCCAGAATTTCACGACCTGGGTATAGTGTTCAGCAAAGCGAAAGCTATGTCTCTTCCCCCTCATCGGCCCTATGACTGTGCCATCAACCTCCGCCAGGGGGCTCCCTTACCTTCTGGTCGCCTTTACAGCCTGTCTGCGCCGGAGAAGGAGACGATGAACGCCTACCTGAAGGAGTCATTAAGTGCTGGGATTATCCGCCCATCATCGTCACCCGTGGGGGCAGGGTTCTTCTTCGTGGGGAAAAAGGATGGGTCCCTCCGCCCTTGTATCGACTACCGGGCCCTCAACAATATCACGGAGAGGGACCGTTACACCCTGCCTCTCATGGACACTGCTTTCCACTCCCTCCAGGGGGCGACCTGGTTCACCAAGCTGGACCTACGCAGCGCTTACCACCTCGTCCGGATCCGGGAGGGAGATGAGTGGAAAACGGCCTTCCGTACCCCGAACGGCCACTTTGAATATCTGGTGATGCCGTTCGGGTTGACCAACGCTCCTGCAGTCTTCCAGCGCCTCATTAATGACGTCCTCCGGGACTTCATTGGCCTTTTCGTGTTCGTCTACCTGGACGATATTCTCATCTTCTCCAAGTCCAGGGATGAGCACCAGGTCCACGTGAGGCGGGTCCTCCAAAGGCTGCTGGAGAATCGTCTGTACGTTAAGGCGGAAAAGTGTGAATTTTACGCCAGGAGTACATCCTTCCTGGGGTTCATCATCGCCCACGATAAGGTGCTCCCCGACCCAGAGAAGGTAAAGGCGGTGGTGGAATGGCCCACACCTGCATCTCGGAAACAGGTGCAGCAATTTGTTGGCTTCGCCAATTTCTACCGCCGCTTTGTCCCCAACTTCAGTGCCATCGTGGGACCACTGACCCGCCTCACGTCCCCGAAGGTCCCGTTCCGGTGGACCGAAGAGGTCGCTGCCGCCTTTGAGGCGCTGAAGGCGGAATTCTCCTCCTCCCGGGTCCTTCGCCAGGTCGACCCCGCGCTGCAGTGCATTGTAGAGGTAGACGCCTCGGACACGGGAGTGGGAGCAGTGCTGTCCCAGCGGTCACCGGACGATGGCGCCAAGCGACCGTGCGCCTTCTTCTCCCGGCGCTTGTCCCCGGCGGAGAGAAACTACGATGTGGGGGACAGAGAGCTCTTGGCCATCAAGCTCGCCCTGCAGGAGTGGCGCCACTGGTTGGAGGGGGCAAGCCTGCCGTTTGTGGTCCTCACGGACCACAAGAACCTGGAATACTTACGGTCTGCCAAGCGCCTGAACGCCCGCCAGGCGCGCTGGTCCCTGTTCTTCGCCAGGTTCCAATTTTCCATCACCTTCAGGCCTGGCTCTAAGAACGTCCTGCCTGACGCCCTCTCCAGGCAGTTCGCCCCCGTGGAGTCGGAGGAGGCGCCCCACTCCATCCTGCCCAGGTCGTGCGTCGTGGGAGCCATCTCGTGGGACATTGAGAGCAAGATCCGGAAGGCACAGGAGGTGGAACCTGACCCTGGCGGCGGACCGGAGGGGAGGCTGTTCGTGCCATCCGCGGTCCGAGGAGAGGTCATCCACTGGCTCCACACCTCCAAGCTCACCTGTCACCCTGGCACCTCCCGGATGATAGATCTCCTCCAACGGTCCTTTTGGTGGCCAGGCCTGCGGAGGGATGCAGCCCGCTACGCCCGGGCTTGCCCAATCTGTGCCACCTGCAAGTCGGGAAATGCCCCTCCAGCGGGTCTGCTCCAGCCCCTGCCCGTCCCTGGCAGGCCCTGGTCGCACATCGCTCTGGATTTCGTCACCGGACTCCCCATCTCCAACTCCTATGACACCATCCTGACCATCGTGGACCGCTTCTCCAAGGCCGTGCACTTCGTCCCCCTGCGAGGCCTCCCTACTGCCCTGGAGACGGCGGACCTCCTCGTCCAACACGTGGTCAGGCTGCATGGGATTCCGGTGGACGTGGTCTCGGACCGGGGCCCCCAGTTTTCATCTGAGGTTTGGAGGTCTTTCTGCAACGCCATCGGAGCCAAGGTGAGCCTCTCCTCTGGCCATCACCCCCAATCCAACGGGCAGTGTGAGAGGACCAACCAGGAGCTGGAGGCTGCGCTCCGCTGTGTGTCCAGATCCAAACCCGCGTCCTGGAGCAACCATCTTGCCTGGGTTGAATATGCCCACAACACCGCTCGCTCTTCTGCTACAGGGATGTCCCCCTTCAAAGCGTCCCTGGGTTACGACCCCCCGCTGTTTCCGGAGCAGGAGAGTGAGGTAACTGTCCCGTCAGTTAGGGCCCATCTCAGGCAGTTCCGCTCCACCTGGGCTGCCGCGCGCCATGCGCTATTGCGCACAGCGGAGCGCAACAGGACTGTGGTGGACCGGCGTAGGAGACCTGCCCCGGCGTACAGAGTTGGGCAGCTTGTTTACATTTCCACCCAGGACGTCACTCTAAAAGGCGAGAGGAGAAAGCTGGCACAGCGCTTCATGGGTCCCTACCCCATCACCCGGATCATCAACCCGGTGGCTGTGCGCGTGGCTATTCCCCCCTCCCTCCGCATTCATCCTACTTTCCACGTGTCGAAGGTGAAACTGGCGGTTACTGACCCCCTTTGCCCTCCTCCTGCAGCGCAACCCGCGCCCCGGATGATTGGTGGCCATCCGGCCTGGTCCGCCTCCTCCATCCTGGACTCCCGGCGCCGGGGTCGTGGGTTGCAATACTTGGTGGACTGGGAGGGCTATGGGCCCGAGCATCGACAGTGGGTGCCCCCGTCGTTTGTGTTGGACCCATCGCTCATCGCGGACTTCCACCGAGCGCACCCGGATAAGCCATCGCCAGGAGGCGCTGCTAGAGGGGGGAGTACTGTCACGCCGCGCCATTCATCAGCGGCGCCACCTGCTCACGCACCTGCTACTCGTCAGCGGCGAAGGATAAAAGCCGCCTCGCCCTGAGCGTCGGCCTGAAGCCGTAGACTTCATTTCCTTCGTATGGACTTCTACCACATTCTCTTCAGCATCCTCATCTCCGGTAAGAAGTTCACTTACCTCATCTCTCCAGTCTGCTCCCCTGTGCACAGGTGGATTCCTCGGCGGCGGACAATCCCGTCCCTCGTCTCTCCTCGCTGCTGCACCGAGCCCTGCAGGTGGCTGTCTCCCGGGCTTCCATCCTTGAAGCGCCAGTCATCTGCCCAAACAAGTAAGCTTCTCTCCCTCGCCTATTCTCCTCCCGTGTTGGTGTGTGCTCATCACCCTGTGTCTGATTTCTCCCATAGGGTTGCCGGCTGAACGGTCTCCTGCCTCTGGGTCCGAAGCAGACGCCACCACCAACACATTAACATTCCGCAGACACGCACCCAAACATCCCTGTTGTTAATAAACAGTTTGAACTACTCTGAGCCTGTGTGTGTGCGTCTCCTGAGCCGAACGTTATGTCAATCTTATCTTATCTCTGTAATATTTAGTAAATGTAATTAGTTTGTGTTTAATGTTACTGACGCTAAACCTAATTTTAATTTGTGTAATACTCTCCCTGACTTATATTCAAATGCCCAACCCTCTCAAACTTCCGTGATCCCTCTAGTCTTCTTTAGGTTTTAACAGCAGCTTGTATCCAAATTGTTGCACTACTGCCAAGTGCCCTGGAGTCACGTGATGTGACCAACATAAGGCCTGGCTTGTTATGGTCACATGACTGTGGGTGTATTGAAACAACTCTCGATGCACAGCTCATGACACTTCTGGTTTATATTGCTTGAATCAGTGTTGAGTGGGTGGTGTCAAGCGTAACATCACTCGCTTTGACCTTTGCCTGTCCTAGAGCCCTGAGTCTGCCTGCCTACTTGGATTTGTCCACCTGACCATTGTGTTTGCCTACCATGCTCTATCTCTCGCCTGCCTGACCCCCAAGCCTGCATCACGGATTGGATTGTTTGCTTCCCGTATTGTGCGCAGCCCCCTCACTACAAGTAAGTCGACTTACCACTGTTCACCCCCACTGCTTCTCCCACTCCTTCTCCCTGCTCTCAAGCCCGGTCAGCCTGCCATGATTCCCCACTGGAGGATCCTCAGTGGCTCCTTCCCTCAGGACCCTCGCCCTGCACCCAGATTCCCTTCATTGGAAGGTTTCTCTACGCAGCACTCTCCAGAAGAAAACTATAAAAATAATTACTCCATTAATTCCACAAATTCCACCCACTCATTCCATTCATGTTCATTTACTCACCCCTGTGCTTTTATCCCCCTCCGGGGTTGCCAGACCTCCATCACATTTATTTTCCTGCACTAAGTGTTCAAAAAAATCTTTGTTTAACCACTCTAATGTTCTTATCCGTGGCTGCTACTGGGTCTGGGTTTTACACACCATGTCATAAAGGGCAAACTGAATTACAAAATCCACTGCTGCTTTTATTGCCAAGGATTTACGCCTGTATTTCTTTGTTAAGAACCAGGGCTTTCACGCTATGATGCGTACTGTAGAACCGAGGCATAACATCATTAAATTTTGTGTAAAGCTGTTGGAAAGACTTTACCCGGTCACCAACAAGTGAAAAAATATACACTACTCACTAAAAGTTAGGGATATTTGGCTTTTGGGTAAAATTTTGGGATGCACCTAAAATGCAGTATAACCTCTAGAGGTGAACTTAATTTAAGCTTCTCTAACCTTTTGAAAGCACATGTCCAACTGTTCAATGTATCAGTACTTTTTGAATAACTTGCTTCTCTAACAAGGTGATTAACAGCAAAATTCACAACAGGTGTTTGATGTTGCATTGATTGTTCCATGAACCGACCAATACATTTTTTGGTTCAATTAGAATTGGTATGTAAACAGTCCTCTTCATCATGCTGGTCAGATTTTGACGTCATGGGACCAAGACGACACCAAACAGCTGATCAACAGTACCTCGCCATTGTGAGGCTTCAAACAGTATGTTCTCTGAGGGTAGTGGCTACTGACCTTAGAGTGACACACAGTGTCATCAGCAGGTTGCAACAGAGATAAAGAGAGACTGGAAGAGTCACAGAAAGGCATATAAGTGGACGTCTTTTGGCCACATCCCACGCTGATGACCGCTCCATTGTGAACAGTGCCTGTGGAACTGGATGATGAATGCCACTCAACTCCAGGCACATTTAAGGGAGGTGAGAGACATCCAAGAGTCACGCCAGACCATTCGAAACGTTTACATCAACGTGGTCTACGTGCTCGATGACCTGCAAGGATACCTGACCACACCACCAGGCACAGGCGTCATTGTCTTACAGAACTGCCCAACACCTTGTGAGTGGTACAGTGACAAGCTGATATTACCTGAATAACATCATTAGTCCAGTCATTGTACCCCTGCATGAACAACACAGGCCTAATTTCATCTTCATGAATGCTCCAGCTCATCAAGGTTGCATCATTAGGGAATGGCTGCTGGAGGCTGGGGTACATCAAATGGAGTGGCCTGCACTTTCTCCAGACCTGAATCCCATAGAAAACCTATGGGATCAGCTTAATTACTGTATAGAAGCTTGTAACTCTGCACCCCACAACCTCAGTGACCTGAGGGCTGCCCATCAAGAAGAGTGGAATGCCATGCCTCAGCAGACAATAAGTTGAGTTGTGAACAGCATGAAATGTCATTGTAAAGCTGTAATTGATGCTCAAGGGCACATGACAAGTAATTGAGACACTGTTGTGGTATACCCATCACTGTTGTTGGCTTTTGTTTCTTCTTTTTCTTCTTCGTCGATCGCTAGATGGTCACACCAGCTGCCCTGATGAATGCTGCCATCCTGCGGGGGTCCCCGAGGTCCCCGTGCAGCTTTTGGTTCAGCGATGTGGGGTCAGGCCACGTAGCTCGTCTGAGTGCAGCGTGGTCTGGGCAGTCTTGGAGGAGGTGTTCGCTGGTCATTTGGACAGTACCACATGGGCATCTGTCCGATTGTCCAACTTTAAGTTTCTGGTGCATGTGAGCATGCAATTGTTTGAGATGAGAAAATCACCATTGCATGCTTCTACTTAAATGCCCTACTTTCATGATATTATATCACTGTAGCATGAACTTTTTACTTTTTCCATAAAGTTCACCCAAAAGCCAAATATCCCTAACTTTTTGTGAGTAGTGTATATATGCAAAATGACAACTAAGCTGACCCAGAGGTTTTTGTTCAGCTTCTGCTTTGAAAAGACTTTTCTTCTCTACCGCTGCTGCTTGTCACTGCTGGCTGCCCCCAGCTGAAAATCCACAGAATAGGTATATGCGACTAATGTTCTGAATGAAGCTTCAGAAAGTTATGAATCAGTCTGTAAATCACTGAATTGAAAATGCATTTGTACAGATTGGCTCATAGGATCCACTTGACCTGTTCCCGACACAGACATCCCCACTCTACAATGAAACCAAAGCCAAACTCATGCAATCACTGAAGACAGTGGGTAACATGGCTATCACATGTGATGTGTCAACATCCATTGCCACCGAATCATTTGTAACAGTAATTGCACATTTTTGTATTAAAGGTAAATGTGATGTTGATGCAGCAAAATGTTCTGGGTTTTTGGACTGAGTGGCTGTTACTTATTGCAGATAAAACTTCAAATGAAATTTCTCCTGTTAACATTTCTGTTGGAAATGGAGTATTTTTGATTGAAAGATCAATTACTTTATGTACATAACAGAATGTTTGTTGAAAGTCTTATTTGTTAAAATTCAGGATGCTCTGAAGTCTGTGATAGCAGCAGAAGTGCTGCTGCAGTTGCACTTTTCATGTTGTTTTTTTGAAACATTAAAAGATATAGGAAGTAAATTCATGGGCCATTGCAAATGCTTTAAAAGTAAGAAGTTATCACACAGTGGGAGGAAAAAAAGTCCTGGATAGAAAAAAAGATGCATCAAATCAAAATCGGCTCAAATCAGAGCCCCCTGAATTGTAATCATCCTGAATCGTTGGGTGCCTAAAGATTCCCACCCCTATTAAACCATCTTCTCCCATTTCAACGCAGTCAAAAGAGAAAACATCAGTGCTCTGTTATTATATTTACATCCATTATTCCTGATAATCTTTGTCCCATTTGAAATTTAGAACCTTCTCTCCAGAGAAGGAGGTTCTAATTTAAAGTGTGGCTTTTCATTGAACATTTGTTAAGGATTGTGCACCAACAGTTGATCAGGATTTTAACCATTTAGCTTCAGTTAAACAAAAAGCCCCACAAAAGATTACACTGGTAAACACCAAATTTATTGTCTGAGGTTTTTTTTAGGATAATTTTGATGTGCTGAATCTAAAAATCACATTGGTTTTGCTCAATCAGGTCAACTTTTTGAACTATGGCCACATTTTTTTTTTACGTTTTTGTTTACATGTACGGGTATTTTCACTTAATATGATGCAAAATTCTTTTTTTTTTCTTGAAATTCTCTGAATTTTGAACAAGAAAAGATAAGATAAGCCTTTATTAGTCCCACAATGGGGAAATTCCAGGATTGCAACAGCACAGGGATAGCAACACTCAGAGCAATAATTAAGAAGATGCGGAAGATATACTGTAAATAAGAGCAGTGGATATACATACATACACATCAATATATAAATATATATACAAAGTGCGGAGCATTGTAGCAAGATGGAATAAACAGCATAACCGTCTACTTAGTTATCCTACATAGTATGAATATGTACCCATACATATCGTCACCCTCTGTAGCGACCGATACTGTCCTAGTTGTATATACTGGAGGGGACCATTGTGTAAGTCTATTGCGTCTTTTGCATTCAATATTATTAGGTCGTCACGTTTTTTTGCTATCTCTGCAAGCAGCCCTGCTTAGGTTATACAGTCTGACTGCCGTAGGTAGGAAGGACCAGCGAAACCTCTCGGTTGCGCACCTAGGATGATGTTGTCTGCTGCTAAATGAGCTCCTCAGTGCGTTCAGTATGTCCTGCATAGGGTGGGACTCGGACTCCAGCAGAGATGACAGTTTAGCCACCATCCTTCTCTCTCCTATCTCCTCCACCGGGTCAGGACGCTGCCCCAGGACAGAGCTAGCTTTCTTGATCAGTTTGTTCAGTCTCTTCCTATCGGCTGCTGTAATGCCACTACCCCAGCAGACCACTCCAAAAGTGATGGCTGATGCCACCACCGTGTCATGGAATGTCTTCAGCAGCGCCCCTTGTACACCAAAAGACCTGAGTCTCCTCAGAAGGAACAGCCTGCGCTGTCCCTTCTTGTAGAGTGCGTCGGTATTGTGTGACCAGTCTAGTTTATTGTTCAGATGAACACCCAGGTACTTGTAGGATGTCACCATCTCGATGTCTGTTCCCTGCGGCAGTCCACCACCAGCTCCTTAGTTTTCCTCGCGTTGATCTGGAGGCAGTTCCGATGGCACCAGTCCAAGAAGTCCTGGATAAGTCCTCTGTACTCAGCTTCATCTCTATTGGAGATGAGGCCGACTATTGCAGAGTCGTCAGAGAACTTCTGTAGGTGGCAGTGTGTTGTGTTGTGTGAGAAGTCTGTAGTATAAAGGGTAAACAGGAAGGGAGCCAAAACTGTTCCCTGGGGGGCCCCTGTGCTACCGATGATCGTGTCGGACACACAGTCCCGGGTTCTCACATACTGTGGCCAGTTAGTGAGGTAGTCCAGGATCCATGATGACAGGTGCTGGTCCACCCCTGCGCACAGCAGCTTGTCCTTCAGGATCTCGGTTGCGCACCTGGGATGATGTAGTCTGCTGCTAAATGAGCTCCTCAGTGTGTTCAGTATGTCCTGCATAGGGTGGGACTCAGACTCCAGCAGAGATGACAGTTTAGCCACCATTCTTCTCTCTCCTATCTCCTCCACCGGGTCAGGACGCTGCCCCAGGACAGAGCTAGCTTTCTTGATCAGTTTGTTCAGTCTCTTCCTATCGGCTGCTGTAATGCCACTTCCCCAGCAGACCACTCCAAAAGTGATGGCTGATGCCACCACCGTGTCGTAGAATGTCTTCAGCAGCGCCCCTTGTACACCAAAAGACCTGAGTCTCCTCAGTAGGAACAGCCTGCGCTGTCCCTTCTTGTAGAGTGCGTCGGTATTGTGTGACCAGTCTAGTTTATTGTTCAGATGAACACCCAGGTACTTGTAGGATGTCACCATCTCGATGTCTGTTCCCTGCGGCAGTCCACCACCAGCTCCTTAGTTTTCCTTGCGTTGATCTGGAGGCAGTTCCGATGGCACCAGTCCAAGAAGTCCTGGATAAGTCCTCTGTACTCAGCTTCATCTCCGTTGGAGATGAGGCCGACAATTGCAGAGTCGTCAGAGAACTTCTGTAGGTGGCAGTGTGTTGTGTTGTGTGAGAAGTCTGCAGTATAAAGGGTAAACAGGAAGGGAGCCAAAACTGTTCCCTGGGGGGCCCCTGTGCTACCGATGATCGTGTCGGACACACAGTCCCGGGTTCTCACATACTGTGGCCGGTTAGTGAGGTAGTCCAGGATCCATGATGACAGGTGCTGGTCCACCCCTGCGCACAGCAGCTTGTCCTTCAGGATCATCGGTTGGATGGTGTTGAAAGCACTGGAGAAGTCAAAGAACATGATCCTCACCGCATTCCCGGGCTTCTCCAGGTGGGACAGAAAACGGTGAAGGAGGAAGATCACTGCATCCTTCACCCCAATGCCATGCTGGTAGGTGAACTGGAGTGGAATCATCGCTGGTCCCACCAGGGGGCGGAGGTGAGCAAGGAGCAGTCTCTCCAGGGTCTTCATCATGTGGGACGTCAGGGCCACTGGTCTGTAGCTATTCAGGTCTTTGGGGCGGGAGGTCTTGACAATGACATTGACATAACATTCAATTTACATGTACTTACCTTTATCAATGTCTGCTATTCAATTTACTGTACAAATGCTTACAACTTAGCATAAAAACCTGACCTGATCGAGAGAAACGGATCATTTTTGGATTCAGCGGTGCAAAATTGTCTTAAATCAGTTGAAAAAACACAGACAACTTACAAAAAAAGTTATTTTTATGTTGTGTTATCCTAGTTAGAGCTGATTTGAAAATTAAAAAAAAAAAACGCAATGAGTAAGGGATGAGAGGCTGAGTGGAATTCTTGCACTTTGACTTCAGAAATCATAACCAGAGATTTGTTTCAGCAACCAGCTGAGTGACACTCTTCTGGTACCGCTCAGCAGCCCCTGAGAACAACAAGCTAACCAAGCTTGAAAGGACTCATTCTTTAGCTTATTGGCACCATTAACCTCTGACATTCACCATCTGTTTGGTTTTTTTTTGTTTTGTTTTGTTTTGTTTTGGGTTTTTTTAGGATTGCCATGGTGACAGACACCGACAGGCACAGAAAGCCTCACACATCTTGTAATGAGACTATTTGCTAGTTGTGGAAATATGAATGTGTATTCACACTATTGTTGTGGGATATATATTTTTTTTGGTCATAGTCTCCTTCTGCATACCTAATGCTAGAAATATTTCCATATTCTGCTATGCATTTTAAAGAGATTTATTCCTCAATTGTACTTCATAACTTTTCATTTTTTATTATATTTATACATCTTTTAGCTGAAAAATAGAAAGGTTTGAAGAAGTCCTTAAAGGACTGATGACACATTTTTAACTTTTTTAGCATGTTGTATAAACCCAAAAGTCATTGTCAATGATCAATATAATATTTACAACAGTGCCTTCATAAACTAGTTATCATCAAAAAACAGCAGCCACTGACTGGACAGTGGAGCCGCCCACCGAATTAACCCCCATGATGTAATCGCAGGAACGGGCTCTGGTGTCGTTGACTGGAATGACAGCAGCTTTGTGGCTCACAGTTTCTCTGGTTTCTTGTTTTAATTTTACAGCTATGCCTTTGCATTGTGTCGCAGGCTTAGATAAACCGTGTGATGTGTGAAAGTCCACATCACACGCTTCACCTCGATCTTGCTCTCCTCTGTACTTTTATGCAGGAGGAACGCAAGGAGGGGAAGGATTAATGGATTTACACACAGCTTTGACCTACTTTCTCTGATCGCATGCCGGTCCGGGCACGTCCCCTCAATCATTATCAACAGGTGATCATGATTATCATCCTGCTGATCATGTTTCCCGGTCCTCGCCCAGGTGCTTGTCATCACACCATCACCAGCAGTGCGTTAATGGCAAATGGCCGCCAAAATGTACACGTACTGCTGATCAATAGTATTGTCATCTGTGCTATTAGTGTGCCAGTATTTTCAGCACTCTCACAACATGTTAGCCACTCCACACAGCTGTGGTTCTTGTGCGTCCTTGAAGCGATGGTCACACAATACCGACGCACTCTACAAGAAGGGACAGCGCAGGCTGTTCCTACTGAGGAGGCTCAGGTCTTTTGGTGTACAAGGGGCACTGCTGAAGACATTCTACGACACGGTGGTGGCATCAGCCATCACTTTTGGAGTGGTCTGCTGGGGCAACGGCATTATAGCAGCCGATAGGAAGAGACTGAACAAACTGATCAAGAAAGCTAGATCTGTCCTGGGGCAATGCCTTGACCCAGTGGAGGAGATAGGAGAGAGAAGGATGGTGGCTAAACTGTCATCTCTGCTGGAGTCTGAGTCCCACCCTATGCAGGACATATTGAACGCACTGAGGAGCTCTTTTAGCAGTAGACTACATCATCCTAGGTGTGCAACCAAGAGGTTTCGCAGGTCCTTCCTACCTACGGTTGTCAGACTGTATAACCTAAGCAGGGCTGCTCGCAGAAATAGCAAAAAAACGTGACAACCTAATAGTACTGAATGCAAAAGACGCAACAGACTTACACAAACGGTCCCCTCCAGTATACAACTAGGACAATATCAGTCGCTACGGAGGGTGACAATATATATGTACCCATACATATTAGTGGTTAATATGTCTCCTTTCCATGTTTGCTGAGCGATGTCGGCCCCAAACGCCTACTGTTTGTGTTTCTGTATATTATTTGTAAGTCTTCACCTTTTTGGGAATTGCCTGTCATTCTATATTAAATGTACTGTGGTGAATTCTGTGCTTAAATCCTCGTTATTTCATGCGCCCTCTCCCTGCCCTGCGTAAGAGCGCACGGAGAAGGATGATTTACACATAAATAACGAGGATTTACACAAGGATTTAAGTGTAGTATTCACCACAGCACATTTTATATAGAATGACAGACAATTCCCAAAAAGGTGAAGACTTACAAAAATACACAAACACAAACAGTAGGCAGTTGCACCCCAGAGCCGATATCGCTACAAGGGGCACAACAGAACCACGGCTGTGTGGAGTGGCTAAAATGTTGTGATAGTGTTGGCAATATTGGCTGGCTGACAACACGACAGATGATGCACACAAAACATGAACAGCTGACTGTCACTGAGTCTGACTCGCTAAGCACAATGCCCGCTTGGCATGGCTCAAACCTATACGATTTGATGCCCCCAGATTCTTCATTGTCATCCCATTCTTCGGAACTATAATCATCTGAAGATTGGACAACACAAACCAATTCCAGACTGCATGTGCTGGAACCATGGTCGATGTTTTCAACTGCTTCCATCCTGTGTATACAAAGGGCAGCCAAACACTGTGTTCCGTCGATGATGTTATGACATGGCCAGGGGGTTTTCTAGCCCCTGACGCGATGGGTGACGTGGCGCTCATGAAAACGTCAGATATTCGCGTAAAAAAACCTGTTTCACTTAGAACTGCACAGACAAATCGATTTCGTCATATAGTATTATGTGTTGAAAAATTAGAGGAAGTGAAGAATGTGTCATCAGACCTTTAAAAGTCTTACTTTTTCAGGATGAACGGTCTGTATATTTTGACCTGGGACCACCATTCAACTTTTATTATACTGACATTCTAATTCTAGGAAAACACCATTGAGATTTAAGATAGATTTAAGACCCCTAAAGACAGAAGCCAAAAGAAGTGTTATGAATGCCCCTTGCAGGGCATTAGTGAGACGCCAGATGCCAAACACTAAGTTTGCTTGTTTATTTAAACCAAAGGACAAAATGACAAAATAAACAGCCACGTGGGGCCAAATCCCATACATACACTAACACACAAAATAGTAAGCACTGAGGACGAATGAGGAGGTGCAGCGGGGACAGAACCCATGCTGAGCACAAAACACTTACAAAGACGAAAATCAGAATCCAAGACTCAGGGGAAGACTGGAGTCGGGAACAGGAGCGTACGTTTGCAGGAGTGGCCAGCACGCGAGCGTTGGAGAGGAGGCTATCAACCTCCATGAGAGCCACAATCAGCTCATAGCCCAAGTTCAAAGAATTGCCAGTTCTTGGTGACGCCATCTCCCAAAACACACTGGTACTTAAAAAAGGGGAAAACTTAAGCCCAAAACAAACTCACTGTGGCTGGCATCTCATTTGGCTGCGACCTACTGTTATGAATGCCCCTTGCAGGGCATTAGTGAGATGCCAGATGCCAAACAGTAAGTTTGCTTGTTTATTTAAACCAAAGACAAAATGACAAAATAAACAGCCATGTGGGGCGAAAACCCATACATACACTAACACAAAAAATAATAAGCACTGAGGATGAATGAAGAGGTGCAGCGGGGACGGAACCCACGCTGAGCACAAAACACTTACAAAGACGAGCATCAGAGTCCAAGACTCGGGGAAGACTGGAGTCGGGAATAGGAGCTCCAGTCCACTGACACAAAGGTGAAGATTGTGTAGGTCGCAGTGAGGAGTGAGCCTCAGCTGCTCCCTTAAATACAAAGCACAAACTAATCAGAAAAGAGGTAAAGTAATTAACGAAAATGACAAACAGCTGTCACGACGCCTGCTCGGCTTTGACAGCCGGAAGTGCGGCCGTGATGCTGTCGCAGTAAGAACCCCTGAGCAGTCCTAATAAACCCCGGAATAATACGGTGGAAAAGGGGAAATACTGAGCAACCTGAGCGCAGATGTGATCACTGCTCAGATCACCACAGAAGAGGTTCAGATTTAAGCCATTTAAGCTTTTAAGATAACATTTTAAACCTTCTGCTTTTATCACTTTTAAGCTAACTTTTTAATGCTTTATTTAATTTAGCTTTTATGCTGACACTAAGGTTAGGCTGTTTTAGCTTTAAACAGGTATTTCTAAGCTAAATTTCTTCAACTCTAAACAGAGTTGCCAACTTTTCAGAATGCTAGGAGGGAGCTGTGGAGAGAATTGTGCACGGTTACCTTTTGCTTTTATTCTTAAATTGGAAGACTTTAAACTATGTTAGGTTTTAAGGTAATTATTTAACTTGAAATTACTTTGCATTCAAGCTATAATTTTCAGTATTAAGGTATTCTAGCTTAAGTATTAGTGTCTTTTTTTTTTTAGCATTTCCGAAAAGAATTCACTTTACAGCATTCACACCATCTGTAAAAAAAAAATAAAATAAATAAAATAAATAAATATTTTCTAGTTTAAAGAAGTCATTCTACATGCTATAACTGATTTAATGTAAGGTTTATTTAAACCATCTTTTTATGAGAAGTTAGTTTTGTTTCCCTTGTCAAGCCTCTAAATTATTGTATCTGTTAATCAGTTTTACATCCATAATCACAATCAGAAATTACTACTAACTGAACTGGATTAAAAGGGGCCCTTTATTTTAAAAAGTTACAAATGAAAATCATATGAATATGAACTGTGACTTTCTGCACGATTAAAATTTCACTCAACCGCAGGATCCTCCCTTAAACCAGACAGGTGAGAAAATATTGACTAAACACACTGACAACATCAAACAGTTGCAATGACCAGACCAGCAGTTATTCTGAAATGAGATTGACATAAGGTCTTTAAATTTTGTACAATGCTTGCTCAAACAAACCAATTGTTTACAAGAGCACTAATTAATTCATCAGTCTTAATTAGCTTAAATTTACAGCAGTGGGAAAACACTAAGCCTGCTGCATGTGTACCTGGACATAATGCCTGCAGAACCACATTTAGTGCCCATATGTGCACACAGTCAAAATAGACAGGCAAAAATGCACTCATTGGTTAATTATGTAAATCAATGTACAAAAAACATCCACTGCTCAGGTCAGATGGGACATTGTAATGGAAATATATTCAACAACCAACAATGCTGAATAAGTGTATTTTAGTTTGCAGGAGTCATTACAAATGTCTGACTCTACAGCTGCCCTCGCTACAGATCTCACAACACACCAACAAGAATGCACAATTACTTTCCCTTTGTTATTGCTTTGATGTACATGTTATGTAAACACATCTCATAAAATCTGAGACAGTAAAGCATAGATGTAGTCACATTTTATGATCAGCCACTTACATTACAGTTCCATATACATAGCACTGACTAATGTGACAAAAGTTAAAACCTATTATTTTACCTATAACGAATGGAGACTGTATTTAGCTAGCTTCCACAGTCTTAAAGGTATTTACCTCCTATTATACATGACTCATAAAATGTTAGGCAGTCCAACTGTTCAATGTTGCAGTATTTTTTGCATAACTTGTTGTTCTCTAACAAGGTACTTATTGGCAAAATTCACAACAGGTGTTTGATGTTGCATTGATTGTTCCATGAATCAACCAATGCATTTTCTGGTTCATTTAGAATTGGTATTTAAACAGTCCTCTTCATCATGCTGTTCACATTTTGACATCATGAGACCAAGAAGACACCTAACAACTGATCAACAGTACCTTGCCACTGTGAGGATTCAAACAGAATGTTCTCAGAGGGAAGTGGCCTCTGAGCTTAAAGTGTCACAGAGTGTCATCAGCAGGTTGCAACAGAGATACCGAGACTGGAAGAGTGACAGAAAGGCATAGAAGTGGACGTCCTTTGGCCACATCCCACGCTGATGACTGCAGGTTTTTGTAATCCAGCGCACACCCACTTTTATGAACTTTTACAAACTTTTGCTAGCATTTGCCAGTGTTGCATTCAGCATCCTAAACCTTTGCCAACTTAGGTTAACTTAAGCAAATGAATACTCAGCGCAGGTCAGCGCAGGTCAGCTGACATCAGCGTTAGGCAACGCTCATATAAAGATCAGCCTTTGTGGAGGCTTCCTGCCATTCTGGACCTGCTTTTGGTATGAACACATCTCCCTTGGGCATACGTTTCAGTATTTATTTTTGTTTTATATTTCTATGTAGTTAGTTCTGCATACCCTTTTCCCCTGTTCATTTATTCATTTCTCTGAAAAAAAAAGAAAGAAATTATACAATAACACCTATATAGACTCCAACAGTAAGTTTGCAATTAAAATGTGAATGTAGATGGGACAAAAACATATTTAATGCATCATCATATAAATAAAATGGCAGGTGATTATATTTTGACTGTTACAACTCTCCATAAAAATAACATAAAATCTTGCTAAATGTCATTTACTTTTTGACACCACATCAGTGTTTTTTGATTTCTCACAATGGAAGTAAAACCAATAAATCCTGGAGAATGATTACATGTAGAGCAGAAAATTAGGAACGGTAAATTTTGCAATGAGATTTTTATTTTTTTTTTGTCTTTTGGGATGTCACATTTTTGGGAGATTATACTTTTTTTTTTCTTTTTTTAAATCCCTCCTATCCATTTCTCTTTCATCCATGCATGTCTGAAGTGAGTTTTGGTCTAAAAACCTGTGCTTCCATCGGCATTTCAGTCAACATTTGCCAACAGAATTCAACTTAGACCGACTTAGGCGAACTCTGCATAACTTAGCCAAACACTCAGGAACTTTTAAAAACTGAGCACAACTTTCACCAATGTTTATTTCCAAAAATCAGCAAATTTTCAGCATGCTGAAAAATTTCAAAGAACAAAACTTTTGCCAGCATTTGCCAACAAACACCAACTATCTTGGGCTGCACGGTGGCGCAGTGGTTAGCACTGCGGCTGCACAGTTTACCCTTGGCCGGGGGATTGTGGGGATCGTGGGATCGATCCCAGCCCCCGACCAACAGTCATCTGTGTGGAGTTTGCATGTTCTCCCCGTGTTGCGTGGGTTTACTCCGGGATTTCTCCAGTTTCCTCCCACATGCCAAAGACATGTATGTTAGGTTAATTGGCTGTTCTAAATTGTCCCTAGATATCTGTTTCCTAAAGGCCCTTAGAATAGAGGGTTAGTATTAATGAAAGCGCTTTGAGTGGTCTTTGTGACTAGAAAAGCGCTATATAAGTGCAGGTTAGTTAGTTAGTATCATTAACTTTTGCCAGCAGAGCCAGACGCTTTCCAAAACATCAGTAAAAGTTGGTCCAAACATTGTAGTGTGAATCCACCCAAAAAAGCAGGTCCAGAATGGCAGGAAGCCTCCACAAACACTGATCTTTGAGCATTGTCTGACGCTGATGTCAGCTGACCTGTGTTGAGTATTTGTTTGCTAAAGTTAACCTAAGCTGACAACAGCTATACATACAGTAGCCTAAGTTGGCAAAAGTTTGTCATGCTGAATGCAACGCTGGCAAATGCTAGTAAAAGTTCATAAAAGTTGGTGTGTACTGGATTTAAAAAAAAAGAAAACTGCTCACAAACGTACTTTTACCAGCATTCGGACTGATTTCTTAAAATGTCTATAAAAGTCGGTCCAAAAACTATAGTGTGAACCCGGCTTTATGTGGAAATATTGAATAGCTCAAGACATCAACCAGGAAGTGAAAGCTTATGGCAAATGGGTCTTCCAAATGGACAATGACACCAAACATACCGCCAAATTAGTTACAAAGTGGCTGAAGGACAATAAAGTGAATGTATTGGAGTGGCCATCAAAATCCTTGGTTTCAATTCCATAGAAAATGGATTGGAACGTCACTTGTGGTAACGTATCGTCACTTCCTGTTTTGCTGTCTGTCCGTGTTGTTTGCTCTCCTCACTCTCCTGAGCTTCGGGTTAGCCACTAGCTATGGCTACTAGCTCTCCTTCCTCTCCTCCTCTGGTGTGCTCTCTCTGTCAGATGTTTAGCTACACCTCTGCCTCTTTTAGTGATAACGGTAAATGTAATAAATGTTGTCTTTTTGAGGCGCTTGAGGCAAGGTTGTCTGATTTGGAATCCTGGCTCTGCTGCATTGAAACACCGTCTGCGCCAGTTGCTCTCGACGGACGTCCCTTAGCTGCAGCGGAGCTCGCTAGCATAGGCCCCGTTAGCGGTCCTCCGGCTCTCCTCAGCAGCGAGGAGACTGGGTGGGTGATGGTGAGAAGGAAGCCTAGTCGCAAAGCCCTGGTACACCTCCAACCTGTTCACGTTTCTAATCGTTTTTCCCCACTCAGCGACACACCCGCTGAGGAAAAAACTCTGATTATTGGCGACTCTGTAGTCAGAAACGTGAACCTAGAGACTCCAGCAGCCATAGTCAAATGCATTCCTGGGGCCAGAGCAGGTGACATCGAGTCAAATTTGAAAATGCTGGCTAAAAGTAACTGTAAATACTCCACAATTGTTATTCACGCTGACATTAATGACATCCGTCTCCGGCAGTCGGAAGTCATGAAACTTAATGTAGAATCGGTGTGTGACTTTGCCAAAACAATGTCGGACTCTGTAGTATTCTCTGGGCCCCTCCCCAATCTGACCAGTGATGACATGTTTAGCCGCTCGTCATCCTTGAACTGCTGGTTGTCTGTGTGGTGTCCTGCAAACAATGTGGGCTACATTGACAATTGGAGCTCATTTTGGGGAAAACCTGGTCTTATGAGACGAGACAGCATCCATCCCACTTTGGATGGTGTGTCTCATTTATCTAACAATCTGGCATCTTTTTTATCCAAATTTCCAAAACCTTGACTACTCAGTGTTGGGAACAGGAAGCAGAGTCGCAGTCTTACACGCCTCTCTGCAGCTCCTCTTCATCTGCCACCGCTCAACTTAGCCCATCTTCCCCATCAGAGAATCACTGTCTGCTCCCTCCAAAGTAAATAAAAATATATAAGCATCCCAAAGTGATTAAGCAAGAAATTGGTAAAACTCAAATTAAACATGAAGCCTCTAAATTGAATGATTTGGCCTCTGTTCCTCCCCATAATTTAAAAATTAAATGTGGTTTATTAAATATTAGGTCTCTAACTCCCAAGTCTCTGTTAGTTCATGATCTGTTAATTGATCATCAGATTGATTTAATATCTCTTACAGAGACCTGGTTAGGGCAAGAGGATTATGTTGGTTTAAATGAATCAACTCCCTCTCGTTATTTAAACTGTCAAAATTCCAGAAGTTCTGGTCGTGGAGGAGGAGTAGCAACAATTTACCATTCCAAACTATTAATTAATGTTAAGCAAAAAACATGTTATAATTCCTTTGAGGGCCTGATCCTCAGTATTGGGCACTTTAGCAATTTTAGGTTAAACCCAATTTTATTTGCCATAGTTTATCGTCCTCCATCAACCTACTCAGAATTTTTATCCGAATTTGCTGATTTCTTAGCTGATTTAGTGCTGAAATCAGATAGAATAATTATAGTAGGGGACTTTAATATACATGTAGATAGTGACTGTCTTAATGTGGCATTTAATTCAATATTAGACTCGATTGGGTTTTCTCAGAAAGTAGGAAATTCTAATCATTATCTCCACCATACATTGGACCTTGTTCTGACATATGGCATAGAAACAGAAAATCTTGTAGTGTCTCCTCATAACCCTGTACTGTCAGACCATGGTCTGTTAACCTTTGATTTTACTATTTCTGACTATTTGGGTCCTAAAGGAAAATATTATTACAGTAGATGCCTCTCAGATGATGCTGTTACCAAGTTTATGCAGATTGTTTCCTCTATGCCATGTGTCAACACAATGGAAATAAGCTATAGACAGCTTGCTCCTTCTGTAACTGATAACATGGTGGATAGTGTTACAGCTTCTCTGCATCAGACTCTAGACTTGGTGGCCCCCTTAAAAAAGAAAAAGTCTAATCAGAGATCAGAGCTTAAAACAGAAGACTCGTCAATTAGAAAGAAAATGGTGCTCCACTAATTTAGATGAAATCTATTTAGCTTGGAGAAATCATCTTTTAATTTATAAAAAAAATCTCTTAGAAAAGCTAGAACGAGTTATTATTCTGCATTAATAGAAGAGAACAAGAATAATCCCAGGTTTCTTTTCAGTACTGTAGCGAGGTTGACAAAGAGTCAGGACTCTGTCAATCCTAGCACTCCCTTAGAGCTTACTAGTCAGGACTTTATGAACTTTTTCAATAATAAAATTTCATCCATCAGAGATAAAATCAATCAGATTCTTCCCACAGTTAACTTAAATACAGTAACTACTACAAATCCTTCAACTGATGTCTGTCTTGATGAGTTTACTCCAATCGACCTTTGTGAGTTAGACAAAATAGTTTCCTCATCCAAACCTTCAACTTCTCTTTTAGACCCTACTCCTACCAGGCTATTTAAAGAAGTCTTCCCACTTATTGGTAGCTTTATTCTTCATATAATCAATTCTCCATTAACTCTAGGCCATGTACCGCAGGCTTTTAAAACGGCTGTAATTAAACCCTTACTCAAAAAGCCAACGCTAGATCCAGGGGCTTTAGCTAACTATAGACCAATCTCTAATCTCCCTTTAATTTCAAAAATCTTAGAAAGAGTTGTTGCTACGCAATTATTTGACCACCTGCAGGGAAATGGTTTACTTGAAGAGTTTCAGTCTGGGTTTAGAATCCATCATAGTACTGAAACAGCCTTAGCGAAGGTCACTAACGACCTCCTCATCGCATCTGATAATGGACTGGTTTCTGTACTTGTCCTTTTAGACCTTAGTGCAGCTTTTGATACTATCGATCATAATATTCTACTTGATAGATTAGAACACTATGTTGGACTTAATGGAACTTCGTTGCAGTGGTTTAGATCTTATTTATCTGATAAGTTCCAGTTTGTTCATGTCAATAATGAGTTTTCTTTCAACTCAAAGCTTAGCCATGGAGTTCCAAAGGGATCTGTGCTAGGCCCTACTCTTTTTAGTTTATATATGCTTCCGTTAGGCAACATTATTAGAAAGCACTTTATACATTTTCATTGTTATGCAGATGATACACAATTATACCTGTCCATGAAGCCAGATGATAGTAATCAATTAGCCAAGTTGGAAGCCTGTCTTAAGGAAATCAAAGCTTGGATGACTTGCAATTTCCTGCTATTAAATTCAGATAAGACTGAAGTCATTCTTGTTGGTCCAAAAAACCTTCGAAATACCTTTCCAAATCAAACTTTCACTTTGGATGCGGTTACTCTTTCTCTTAATAGCTCTGTGAAGAACCTTGGAATTATTTTTGATCAAGATCTGTCCTTCAATTCACATATTAAATTTGTTTCTAAGACTGCCTTCTATCATTTGCGTAATATTGCCAAGATTAGGAGCATCTTGTCTCAGAGTGATGCTGAGAAACTGATCCACGTTTTTGTTAGCTCAAGATTAGATTATTGTAATTCTTTATTATCAGGCTGTCCTAAAACATCTTTAAAAAGTCTTCAGCTGATCCAAAATGATGCAGCAAGAGTTTTAACAGATACTAGAAAGAGAGATCATATCTCTCCGGTTCTGGCCTCCCTTCATTGGCTTCCCATAGAGTTTAGAATTAAGTTTAAAATCCTTCTTCTTACTTACAAAGCTCTAAACAATCAGGCTCCTTTTTATTTAAAAGATCTGATACTACTGTATTATCCTAACAGAGCACTACACTCCCAAAATGCAGGATTACTTGTAATACCTAGAGTCTCCAAAAGTACAATGGGAGGCAGAGCCTTCAGTTATCAAGCTCCTCTCCTGTGGAACCAGCTGCCAATCTGGATTCGGGAGTCAGACTCAATCTCTGTTTTTAAGAATAGGGCTAAAACCTACCTTTTTGATATAGCCTACCATTAGGGAGGGATCATGTGTTTCTGAACCCTCCCTTAGTTATGCTGCTAATAGGTTTAGTCAGCCGGGGGACCTCCAATAATGCACTGGGCTTCACTCCTTTCTTCACTCTCAATGACATATATATATATTTTTTTTTTTTTGCTGGTCATTAACATCTGTTTGTTCTCTCCCATAGATTGAGTCCCCACCGTGCTGTTTGCTTTCTACATGTCTGTTCTTTTCATCTTCTCTGTCCCCTCACCCCCCAGCCAGTCACAGCAGATGACTGCCCCTCCCTGAGCCTGGTTCTGCTGGAGGTTTCTTCCTATTAAAAGGGAGTTTTTCCTCTCCACCGTCACCAAGCACTTGCTCACAGGGGATTGCCTGATTGCTGGGGTCTTTCTGCAACTGTGGGGGTTCCCCCTACAGTTGAAAGTGCTATGGGATGACTGTTGTTGTGAAATGGCGCTATATAAATAAAGTTGAATTGAATTGAATTAAATGGGCTAAGATAGGAAAAGTTTAGTCTATTTTAATATTAGACAATGAGGAAAGAAAATGTTGGCTTCATCCACCAATGACCTACAGCTCTTGCTGGGACGGTTTTCCGCTGAGTGTGAAGCGGCTGGGATGAGAATCAGCACCTCCAAGTCCGAGTCCATGGTCCTCAGCCGGAAAAAGGTGGATTGTCCTCTCTGGGTTAGGGACAGGCTCCTGCCCCAAGTGGAGGAGTTTAAGTATCTTGGGGTCTTGTTCAAGAGTGAGGGGAAAATGGAGTGAGAGATTGACAGACGGATTGGAGCAGCATCTGCAGTGATGCGGACGTTTTACCGGTCTGTTGTGGTGAAGAGGGAGCTGAGTTCTAAGGCAAAGCTGTCGATTTACCAGTCAATCTACGTTCCTACTCTCACCTATGGTCACAAGCTTTGGGTAATGACCGAAAGAACGAGATCGCGGATACAAGCGGCTGAAATGAGCTTTCTCCCTAGGGTTGCTGGATTCACCCTCAGAGATAGGGTGAGGAGTTCAGTCATCCGGGAGAGGCTCAGAGTAGAACCGTTGCTCCTCCACATTGAAAGGAGTCAGTTGAGGTGGTATGGGCATCTGATTAGGATGCCTCCTGGACGCCTCCCACTTGAGGTGGTTCAGGCACGTTCCACTGGGAGGAGACCCCGGGGCAGACCCAGGACTCGGTGGAGAGACTATGTCTCCCAGCTGGTCTGGGAACGCCTTGGTATCCTCTCTGAAGAGCTAGAGCAGGTGGCGGGGGAGAGGGAAGTCTGGGCTTCTCTGCTTGAACTGCTGCCTCTGCGACCCGGACCTCCGGAAAAGCGGTAGAAGATGGATGGATGGATGGATGGAAAGAAAAATAAGCCTTATAAGTCTTTTTATATAGTGTATGTCAGGAACAAGGCTGGGGAACTCACGTCCATACTCTGCCAATAGTAGTGATGGTCTGGATGAATCCAAAGCTCTGGAGCATTTGTCAAAAAAAAAACAAAAAAACAAACAAACAAACAAACCAGCACAGTTGTTCAGAAAAACTGCTTCTGAGGCTTGATTTGTTTGGCCAGAGTCACATGACTCAATGGTTTTAAAGGTCTGATGACATGTTTTTGACTTTTTTAGCATGTTGTGTAAATTCAAAAGTCATTGTCAATGATCAATATAATATTTCCAACAGCGCCTGCATAAACTAATTATCATCAAAAAACAGCAGCCGCTGACTGGACTGTGGAGCCGCCCACCAAATTAAGGGCGGCACCTCCATGGCGTAATTGCAGGAATGGACTCCGGTGTTGTTGACTGGAATGACAGCAGCTTTGTGGCTCACAGTTTCTCTGGTTTCTTGCTTTAATTTTACAGCTATACCTTCGCATTGTGTCCCAGGCTTAGACAAAGCGTGTGATGTCTGAGAGACCACATCACATGCTTCAGCTCGAGCCTGCTCTCCTCTGTACTTTTATGCAGGAGGAGCGCGAGGAGGAGAAGGATTAATGGATTTACGCGCAGCTTTGACCTACTTTCTCTGATCGCACGCCGGTCCGGGCACGTCCCCTCAATCATTATCAACAGGTGATCATCATCATCATCCCGCTGTTCATGTTTCCCGGTCCTCGCCCAGGTGCTTGTCATCACACCATCACCAGCAGTGCATTAATGGCAAATGGCCAACAAAATGTACATGCACTGCTGGTCAATAGTATTGTCATCTGTGCTGTTAGTCTGCCAGTATTTTCAGCACTCTCACGACGTGTTAGCCATTCCACACAGCCGTGGTTCTCGTACGTCCTTGAAGCGATGTCTCCTCTGGTGCGCAACCGTGGTTAATACGTCTCCTTTCCATGTTTGCTGAGCGATGTCGGCCCCAAACGCCTACTGTTTGTGTTTCTGTATATTATTTGTAAGTCTTCACCTTTTTGGGAATTGTCTGTCGTTCTATATTAAATGTACTGTGGTGAATTCTGTGCTTAAATCCTCGTTATTTCATGCGCCCTCTCCCTGCCCTGCGTAAGAGCGCACGGAGAGGGATGATTTAAGCATAAATAACGAGGATTTACACAAGGATTTAAGCGTAATATTCACCACAGCAGAATGTCCAGAATTTTAGAGCACTTCATGCTTCCCTCTGCTGACAAGCTTTATGGAGATGCTGATTCCATTTTTCAGCAGGACTTGGCACCTGCCCACACTGTCAAAAGTGCCAAAACCTGGTTTAATGACCATGGTATCACTGTGCTTTATTGGCGATAAAACTACCCTGACTTCAACTATATAGAGAATCTATGAAGTATTGTCAAGAGGAGGATGAGAGACACCAGACCCAACAATGAAGATGAGATGAAGGCCACTATCAAAGCAACGTGGGCCTTTTTAACACCTCAGCAGTACCACAGGTTGACCACCTCCATGCCACGCCACATTGATGCAGTAATTTATGCAAAAGGAGCCCCGACCAAGTATTGAGTGTGTACATGGACATACTTTTCAGTAGACCAACATTTCTATTAAAAATCTATTTTTTTAATTAATTGTATGTAATATTCTAATTTTATGAGAAACTGATTTGGGGTTTTCTTGAGCTGTAAGCCAAAACCATCAAAATTAAAGGAAATAAGCACTTGAAATGTATCACTCTGTGTGTAATTAATCTATATAATATAGGAGTTTCATTTTCTGAATTGAATTACTGAATTTAATTAACTTTTCGATGACATTCTAATTTACTGAGATGCACCCGTATCTATGCAAGAGCTAGAGAGTGACCGTCAACAGTCTGGCACTGAATGAGTGGGAAAAAGCTGGCTTTATATGGGAGGAGATGCAGCTGATTGCCTAACAAGGAAAGCCCAACCCCTGACCAACCTGCATCGAATCCTGAGAGTAACTGCTCTCAGCTGCTGCCACTACAGCAAGTGAGACACACCTGAATCCACTCTTGTGATCTAATTACTCTTTGCTGCTTCAAGAGCAGCGGCCTTGACAGTGTATGTAAACTTCTGGTTTCAGCTGTATATGTACAGCAGTAACACACAGTAAACTGACAGTCTAACTAAGGAGAACATTTTCTATTTACAAACATTTAACAATTACCAATTTCCCATCAGCCCATGCAGCTGCATTTACTCAGAAGGCTACAATATTTTTTAGAGAATTAAAAGTAGCTGTCTAGTTTGGTACCAGCTGTACGCCTCATATGTTTAGTGAAGCACTTAAAAATGTAATCTATAAATAATACTAAACAGCAGTGACACTGAAGCTGTATCAGGGTAATCAATTTGATATATGCAGAGAGCTTGAAGTACTTCCAGTATAGGTCATTTCTGCCGGACGTCTTTTGCCATTATGTTTCTAAGTTGTGACATGTCACAGAAAAAGAAGTTCACGTTTCAAAAAACCAAGAGCAAAAATGAAAAGAAAAACAGGATAAATTAATTTGATGGCTCTGTAGTGATGTCAAAGGACAAAGCATATGATCTATCCAAACCCTGCTTCACATTCTTCTGTCATCTGGTCAAGGATTGCACCTTAGCCAACAACCCCTTCCTTTCACCGCAATAAACAAAGATCTACCTTCTGAGACACTAATGGATCCTGAAACTTTTGAGTAAACACTTTTTTTACTCCATATTTCAAAATGATCCACACTGACCTTCTCGGACGAGGAAGGACCATTAATATGCCAAATTTGATTTGGAGATTTTGCCTGGACTAAAACAAGAGACAACGAAATAAACAGACTCTGCCCCAACTTTTCTTAGTGAACCATCTCAAAGAAACCCTCCTTAGTCAAAGCCTTATCTTCAGGTTATAAAACTTCCACAGTCTCTGCAGTGACTTTGCTGCAAGAGTGACTGAATAAAAGAATTGGAACTGAAGTTGATATAACTGTGATTTTTGATATGATTCTGATATCTCATATCTGTTTGCGCTTGTGCATCCCAATTAATGAAAAACACATTCAGCCATTGTTAAATGATGACAGTTAAAAAGCCACAGCAGAGTTTTTCACTGCACAATGGGAAAAAAAACGGTACGTGGGTTGACATTTCAGTCTTTTTAATTACTGCAACGGGAGCAGTTCCTAGTGGGGGAAAAACTGTCACCCAGCCCCAGAGAAGAGCCAGTAGGTGCATACAAAACATCCATCCATCCATCCATTTTCTACCACTCAAAATAGTCATCATTATCTAATATTGATGCCAGTTTTTACATTTTTTTTACATCATTCACTGTCATTCTTTTAACAAATTAATTCAAAATGAAAATATCCCAGAAGTTGTTTTGAGTTTAAACACAACAATTTTTCCTTCAGCAGAAGAGATTGATTGATGGCTCTTCACCGAGATGAGAGGCTCCTCTTTTTTGATTTAACAGAGAAGTTCAGGTGAAAGATAATATAACTGAAGGAAATTTTACAAATTTGACACTTTTCCAAAATCACGGACAAAAAAAAAAGACTGGCATAATCTGTGAATCGTAACCTATAACTCTCATCCATGTGTAATTAGGACCCAGTCTCCCTAGTCAAGGCACTGCTGTGGAAAAGGAGGTTAAAAAGCATCTTGCTCTAAAATGCATTTTCACTTTGTGAATGAGCCCGCATTGTCCCCAGCACAGAATGAATTTTTCCTCCCATTTAAAGACTGTCATATTAGTATCGAGCCCTTGATCTTGCACCCCTATACATTAAAGGGAATGAGAGCAAAGACAGTGATTACTTTATTTCATGTTAAGCCCCAAACATACTTCTGAATAGAAAGCATTATGACAGTCTCTTTCTATTTTGCACCCCAGAGGAAAATTTGGTTTTGGGCTGCTGTAATAGCAAAATGAACTTGGAAAAGCCCATACAGTAAATGCGGCCCACGCCTCTGACAGCTGATTAAACTGGTCAACACCAAATTTATTGTCTAAGTTTTTTAGCTGATTCAGGACAATTTTGATGTGCTGAATCCAAAAATCACATTGGTTTTGCTCAATCAGGTCAACTTTTTGAACTATGGCCACATGTTTTTTACCTTTTTGTTTACATGTACGGGTATTTACACTTTATATGATGCAAAATTCTTTTTTATTTCATGAAATTCTCTGAATTTTGAACAATGATGATGCAACATTCAATTTACATGTACTTACCTTTATCAGTGTCTACTATTCAATTTACAGTACAACTGTACAACTGCTGTACAATTGCTTACAACTTAGCATAAAAACCTAATCTGATCGAAAGAAATGGATGTCATTCTCGGATTCAGCAATGCAAAATTGTCTTAACTCAGTTGAAAAAACACAGACAACTTACAAAAAAAAATATTTTTGTTATGTTGTGTTATCGACTGTCCCACTGTAATATGGCCCAATATGACTTTAAAACTCTTATTTTAAAGCTCCTTCAGTTTATTTTGTTCGAAAATCAGGGTGCCTAATTTATTTTCTTTTGTCAATGCATTTCACATTGTGTTTAGTCATTTTTATATCTGGTTTTCTGTTAATTTATTTTTATTGTGCAAGATATACTAAATGTGGTATGTGCTGTCTGCAAATTATACTCGCAAACAAATGTGTATGTGTGTTGAGGGTGGCATCGGAAGGTGTTTTTTTTGTTTTTTTTTTTGGGGGTGGGGGGGACAGGCACAAACATAGTCTTGCATTAGGGCCCCCAAAAACCAGGAAATGTCTGTGACCATGACCTAACATTTGACAGTGCAATGTTATGAGTGCAGTGGGTAGAGGGAAACATCTTATCCATTAGGCCAACAACTGCACATTTGAATGAACAAGCACACACTGCAGAGGTCTTACAGGCTATAAAGGGTCTAATGGTGCATTCACACAAAATGTGAAGAAAATTGTTCATGCAGCGCAAATACAGCGGGGAAAATAAGTATTCAACACATCACAACTTTTCTCATTAAACATACTTTTGATAGAGCAATTGACCTGAGATTTACACCAGATATTTTCTTTCCGGTTCCGGTTCCGCCGGACCGGTGGCGCCACACGAGTCGGCTGCCTGTTGCAACAGCCTTTTTTTTTTTTTTTAATCTTCCTTCTTCTTTCTACACCTTTCACTCTGTATATATATCACGGACGCACGGATCGCCCCGGGGGTCTCCCGGGTCGGCGGACGGAGCCACGGTTTGCAGCGGGAGACGCTACAGCGGGGAGGAGCTAGTGCTAGCTAGCACTTGGCCGCCGCCCGGTGCTAATGGGAAACTCGACATACCGGGAGCTGTAGCGAAAACGCCGCGGGTGCCGGGCTGGAGTTTAGGCGGCGTGCAAGAAATATAAGACAGAATAATAAAGAGCGATGGCAAGAACCAAGCAGACCGCCCGTAAAATCTACTGGAGGAAGAAGCCGCCCAGGATGCAGCTAGCCACCAGGGCTGCTCGGAGAGGCGCTCCGGCCACCGGCAGAGTGAAGAGGCCTCGCCGTCACAGGCCCGTGGCTCTGAGAGAGATCCGTCGCTGCCAGAAATCCACGGAGCTGCTCATCCGTAAGCTGCCCGTCCAGCGCCTGGTGAGGGAGATCGCTCAGGACTTCAAGACCGTCCCGCGTTTCCTGAGCTTCGCCGTCATGGCTCTGCAGGAGACCAGCGAGGCCCACCTGGTGGTCTCTTCTTTGCTAAGGGGGTCATCATCATGCCCAAAGACTTCCAGCTGGCCCGCTGCATCCGCGGAGAGAGAGCTTAGACTTTCTGCTGCACATTCACCAACCAACCATAATGCTCTGCACTGTGTGTCTATATATACTGTATATATTTATAGTAATATGGACATATGTTTAGTAGATGTTGTTTTTTCTTGCCTTCTGATTATTGCTCTGAGTGTTGCTATCCCTGTGCTGTTGCAATCCTGGAATTTCCCCATTGTGGGACTAATAAAGGCTTATCTTATCTTATCTTATCTTATATCAGTAACAACCCAAATAATCCATACATACAAAGAAATGAAGGCAAATGTGTTCACAGAACAAGTTATATTTATTAAAGGGGAATGACTAGGGAATAAGGATTGAACACAATAAGAAAAAGATGTGCAAAAAGGCATCATCATAGCAGTCTGTCGTGGGCGACAATGACTGTTTCATTTAGGTCTGATCAGATTCTTCCACGCAGCTCTGTCCTTAGCCTTTCGCTGCCAGGAACTCCTGTCTGTAACCAACTTCTTAAAGTTTCTTTTTTACAGTGTCTGTAAATCTGAGCCTTGGTCTACCCTGATTGCGTTTGCCCTTTGCATAACTGTGAGTAGAGTAACTGGCGAGGGAGACGCTGGTGGTCCATCCTCTCAACATGTCCGAGCCATCTCAGGTTCATCTGTATTAGCATGTCCTCCTTTGATGGTAGACCCTCTCGTTTCAACACTTCTATGTTGGTTATCTTGTCTTTCCATGAGATGTTCATTATTGCTCGAAGGTGTCTCATCATGTACACGTGGAGTTTCTGCACATGCACTCTGTAGACAGTCCAAGTTTCAGCACCGTACAATAGAGTAGCCAGTACTGTCGCTCTGTACACTTCGCATTTCACACGGATAGACACATGTCGGTTGTTCCACAGTCTCTCCCTCAAGTTTCCAAACACAGCGCTTGCGCTTCCCATTGTGAGAGATAGTTCATCTCCAGCCTAGCATTCTCTGAAATAATACTCCGTAGATACTTGAAAGTCTTGCACTTGACTAGTGGCTCTGTACCAATGCTAATCTCTTCTGGTAGTGATGTTGATAATTGGAACTTTGGTGGTTGATAAAAGGCACTCTGTCTTCTTGATGTTGATTTGGAGACTGAATTGGCTAGTTGCTCTTGCAAATTTCTCCACTAAAGATTGCATATCTTCCACACTGTGTGCAACTAGAGCACGGTCGTCGGCAAATAACATTTCTCTTACTACCTTAATTGATGTCTTACTCTTGTGTAGCATCATCTCACTTTGGCTCAGCAACAATTATTCTTCTGCTTAAAGACATTTTGTTTCATCCAGGAATAACACAAAGAAATGGATTTTCTTCCCCCAGGCCACAGCCGAAATCCCCTTTGTTTTGTTAAAACCAGCCTAAGGAATTTCCCCAATGTCCGGCTTAACTTTTATTGCCCCCATAAAACATGCAACAGATCCACAACTCAGTTAATTTCCTTAAACTCTGGAAACGCTGGATTTAACCCGTGAACTTTAAAGTACATTATTACAAACTCAATTCTAAACCTTCATTCTTTTCAGAACTATGAAAATGCAGATGGACTCTGATGTTTTTGATGTGGAAAATCAATGTGTGAAATGCATTAATCTGTGATTATATATATATATATATATATATATATATATATATGTATGTTAATGTTTAAATGAATGTTTATTCCTGCATGTTGATTTAGAAGCACTGCTTATAAGGTACACTAAGGTTAGTTTAGTTATACATAAGTGTGTAACAGTATATTCCAATGTATTTAAAATTGTGTATTCCTGTGGACTGATATCACGTTTCACCAGTCTTCATAGAACCCCAGCTTCTTCACCCTATTGGTCTCTCACAGACAAGGCCTGTTATTGGACTAATAGTTCATCGAGCCCGCCCACGAAGGACACTCATTGGCTGAGATCCCGGAAACCCGCGAAGCTTAACAGAACTTAAATAACAGAGGGACCCCTGCTTCTGTCTCTTTTCGGCTGGTCTCTTCCACTTTGGCTTTTTCCCAGATCCTCTTTTTGGCTGCTCTCTTTTCCGGCTCCCCTTTTCACTGATCATCTTCTCCATTGTCTACACACAGCAAGGAAGAACAAAGGACCGTCTGAACAAAGACTCGACCACGTGTCGCTTTTCTGAACACAGAGCAGATAACTCGTAATTCGTTTATGTAACTGTATTTTGAATGCCCTTTTCTTTTTCTCTTAAATACCTAGGAATTCCTATTTCTTTGAGCTCAATTCTTAATAGGAGTTAAACTCTAATTTTTACTCATCTCTTTTTCTTTGTTAAACTTTCTGTAAAACCACCGTTTGTTTTGATTTTAATGTAAACTTTAATCTTGACTTTATTTTTATAATATTTTTCTTGACCAAGCACCCACCAGAAGCTACTATTTTTTTTATCTAAAGTCCGAAAGTTTTTTTTAAATTTGAGATCGGATTAGATATCTTTAATTATTCCCGAAGACCTCTGCAGCTGCTTGTCTACCAGGAAGAAAAGACGCAGCTGAGGAATCAACACGCAGCTGTCCATCACACGCTGAAGGAGCATCGGCACCATCTGGCTTAGAGCCCAGTTTCAACTGTGGGTCATACGGCCAAGATCCAGCCCCTTCGACCGCTTGAATTTAAAGGTCGAACTGTGGACCCTGAAATATCCCCTAACGTCCACGAAATCTTGGGCTGAGGATGACGCCGGACGAGGAATCACGTGAGCTGCAAACTTTTAATTCATCTGTTGAATTAAACTTCTGAGGTTCGGTAATAATTTGTGTATCTAATCAGATGCAAATTAAGAAGCCCTTAACATAACTCTTCTTTTCATTAAAATTCCGTTTTTATTTTCTTAAGATTAATCCAGGACTTTTTCATATAATTAGTAAACTTTCTCCATAAATTTGCGTTGTTTCCATGATCTGTTAACACAAACTGATAGAAATTGGTTTCTCAGTTAACCCTGGTTCCGAAAATATTGACATTGTTAATCTATCATTTACAAGATTGATTTTATGATTAATGAAATTACTGCAATGTCTGTTAATCATTTCGTTTAATAAATATTTAAAAATGAGAGAAGTTGTTGGGAATTTATTTCATTCTGAGTCTGTTCAAGCCCAGGTATCGAATTCACGGAAAATTTTTGAGACTGATTATTGATTAATTTATTGAGTGATTAAACAGGTATAAAGTGAAATTAAAGATCAAATTGCTTCTTAAAGATAGAAGCTGGTGCCCCTTACGAGTGTTATTAACTTTTCTGATGTATATGAAATGAGATTTGAGCTCAGATTCCAATACATCAATATAAATTAAATAATTCATACCTGATCATATTTATTATTTATTAATATTTCTATTTTACGCTACACTTGGCTTTAAACTATGCCACATTGAACAAGTCTGCTTCGTTCCTTGTTTGAATGTATACTCCTTCTGAAGTATCTTTGAAGGCCACCTCAAGCATGGCTGCCAGATATAGCGAGAAGAGTGTAGGCACCAGCACACACCCTTGTTTCACCCCATTGCTTACTGAAAAGTCTTTAGATACTGAACCACTCATTGTCATGTTTGCTTGCATACCTGTATGGAGTGCCTCAATAAGGCTGGCAAACTTCTCTGTACAACCATATTTCTTGAGTATCTGCCAAAGTCCTTGTCACGAAACAGTACCGAAGGCTTTACTGAAGTCTATGAAGACTACATAAAGCAGCATGTTCTGTTCGATACACTTTTCTTAACCTGTTTCAAGCAGAAAATCATGTCCATAGTGCTTCTTCCACTTCTAAAGCCACACTGGGTTTCCGGTAGTACATTCTGCAAGATGTGTTCACTGAGTCTGTTCAGTAGTATACATGAGAGAATCTTACCAACAGTGGTTAGCAGTGATATACCTTGGTAATTTCCACAACCTTTCCTATCACCTTTCTTGAACAAAGGCACAATACTTACATCCTTCCAATCTGGAGGTACTTTCTGGGCATCCCATATCTCTTGGGTGAGCTTGTGCAGGCAGTTGATCAGCTGAACA
This sequence comes from Pholidichthys leucotaenia, assembly GCA_020510985.1. Taxonomy (NCBI): domain Eukaryota; kingdom Metazoa; phylum Chordata; class Actinopteri; order Cichliformes; family Pholidichthyidae; genus Pholidichthys; species Pholidichthys leucotaenia. The sequence goes on from CM035836.1 coordinate 301,818,453, forward strand.
CCACCAAATTTCCACACTTCTGCTGGAATTCCATCCCTTCCTGGAGTTTTGCCATCCTGCGTTGTCCTGATAGCTGCCATTAGTTCATCAAAATGTGGTGGTTCATCCAGACTTGATACAGCTGGTCGCTGCACTAGAGCTTCTTTAGCCTCTTCAGTGAGATCTCCAGGGTTGTTTAGTAGTTGGTCAAAGTGGTCTGCAAATCTGTTCAGGATCCTGTCTTTCTCCTGCAAAACCGTCTCACCATCCATAGCCTTTGGTTGGATCAATCCTTTTTGTTTAGGGCCATAGATTTCTCTCAAACCTGTGAAGAATGTTTTCATGCCCTTCCTGTCTGCTACAGTTTGAAGTTCCTCCACTTTTTCATCCCACCAGTTGGACTTCATCTCTCTGGTGTACTTATGTAGCTCACTCTGAGCCTTTGAGTATTTCTTCTTCTTCGACCTTGTGTTACACTGTAGGTTTTCCTGCCTAGCTGTTTTCATCGCTTCTAGTAGTTTCTTCAGGTGTTCATTATGCTCATCAAACCAATCTGGATGTGTCCTCTCAGGGTGGCCTAATACATCACTCACAGTCTGATACACTGCATCCTTCAGTGTTGCCCATTTCTCTTCTATGTCATTCTCTGAGTTGTTGCTATCCCAGTCTTTCAAGTTTTCATCCATTTCCTGTGCAAGTTCTTTCTGCTTCTTTTGGCCTTTCAGTGCACTAGTGTTTAGCTTCCGTGGTGGCTTTGCACCAGTCCTGCAGTGCTGTTTTCATCTCCAAATCCTTAATCTAGATCTCAGCATAACATGATCAGTACCACAGTCCGCGCCTCTCATTGCTCTGGTGTCCAATACATCCCTTATGTCTCTCTGCCTGACTATGATGTAGTCTAGCAAGTGCCAGTGCTTAGATCTTGGGTGCATCCATGTCTTCTTGTCTGTGTCCTTGTGTTTAAATAGAGTGTTGGTTATCACAAGGTTGAACTCTGAACATAGTGCAAGTAGAAGTTCTCCATTAGCATTGCACTTGCCTACTCCATGACTGCCTAGCACTCCTTTCCATTTGTTGCACTGTCCTGGTTATGTAGTTACTTGAAGAATGGATATCAGTATGTATGTGTTGGTAACAAAAACTCACAGTTACTGAAGGTTACTTGTGGATCCCACAGGGTTCAGTTTTGGGGCCATTGTTATTCAATATGTATATAAATGATATATGTAAAGTTTAAAAAAATGGATTTAATATTGTTTGCCGATGACACTAATTTATTATGCAGTGGAAGCAATTTGGAACAACTTTTGGATACTCTCGGAAAGGTATTAGGAAAGCTTAAACTGTGGTTTGATTCAAACAAATTAACGCTCAATTTAAGTAAGACAAAATCAGTGTAAATGGTGTAGAGATTGAAAGGGTATCCAAAACTAAATTTCTTGGTCTAATGATTGATAATAAACTGTGTTGGAAGTCACATATTAATTATATTAAAGGTAAAATGTCCAAATCAATTGCAATACTACACATAGTGAAATATCTGCTGAATCAACCCACACTATATACCTTGTATCATTCATTAATACTCCCATACATGACATATTGTACTGAAGTATGGGGAAATACATATAAAACAAACATATATCCAGTCTTTATGCTTCAGAAGAGAGCTATTAGAATAATAAACAAAGCTGCTTACAGGGAACCAACAAACCCACTTTTTCTTAAATTAAAAGCTCTCAAGTTGAAAGATCTGGTTGACTTTAAAACTCCAGTAATTAATGTTTAAAGTGAAGAAACTATCACTGCCCGCAAATATCCAAAAGCTGTTCCAAATAAGGGAGAAACAATATCATTTCAGAGGAACATGTATATTTCAAAAACCTTCAGTAAGAACTACCACCAAGCAACACTGTGTTTCAGTGCAAGGAGTCAGATTATGGAACGATTTTGGACCTGAATTAAAATCATGTACAACGCTTGGACAATTTAAACAAAAACTAAAGGAAGAAATATTCCAAACATATATACAAGATGACATATAAAATCATATAAGGATTGTCATATCCAGTCTGCGTTGTGTTGCTGCCTAGTTTTTTTTTTGTTGTTGTTGTTTTTTTTTGTCACATTTTGTCTTAGCTTTGTTCTGAATTGTAATCACTCTTGTTTTGTTTTTCTTTTGAATTCTTGGATGGAATATGGGTGGGCAATATAAGCTGCGGCTTCAGTCATCATCCATTTCGGATAACTTATGTTGAACTGTATAATCAGAGGAGTTATTGTCTAATTTGACCTTGCTTGATTTTCTTCCCCCTTTGTTTTGTCAGAGTTCGAACCAGCTCTGGCATTAAAATCTCCAACAAGTATCAGCCTGTCATCAGTCAGTACGCATCTGATAGGCTCACGTAAATCACTGTAGAACTCTTCCTTCACCTCATCTGTGTTGGTCATTGTTGGGGGATATACACTGATGAGTGTGGCATACATCTTCCACTGTAGTGGGAGTCTCATAGTCATTATCCTGTCATTGATTGGCACTGGTTCCTCATCAAGCCTTGCTGCCATCTCCTTTCTAACTGCAAAGCCCACTCCTGCTTGTCTCCTTTCTTGATTTGATCTCCCACTCCAAAAGAAGATGTACCCACGGTCTTCCAAGCTGTCATATCCAGGCAATCTTGTTTCATTGTTCAATATGTCTACATTGCACCTGTTCATTTCCAGGGCCACAAGCGTGGTCTGTTTTTCTGGGCGCTGTGATGTTATTTTCCAACAGAGTGCCTACATTCCATTCTGCTACACACAAGGCTGTTGTTTTCCTCTTCTTTTGTCGTCCTGCTCCTAGCTTAACTTTTCACTTCCTGTCAGAGTGTGAACAGATCAGTGTGGACCTTGTAAGCCCAGGCGACCCCGAGCCGGTATGAGTTGCTTTCTGATTGACCATTTCATGAAACTGCTTGCAAAGTATTTGAGTACTGATAGCTTTTGCTGGACTAGCAGCAAATTCTTGGCAGATAAAGGTATTATCAGTGGCAAGGACAAGCAAGGACAAACTGACTCCAGTATCTATTGCAGTGACTGACCAGATGATAGGTTTGTTTATCTCTGCTCTTTGTGGAGTGCATGTCACGATGCACCGACTGGCACAGTCCACCACAGACCTTGCGACAGATGTGTTTATCTGCCAGGATGTCCAGTCGCACCCCGTGTAACTGGGAGTGGTCCACCACAGACCTGTGGCAGATATTGTTTTTAGTTCTGCCAGGATGCCGTTTCACCCTCCACGCCCTCGGAAGGGTGGGGATGGCAGTTGAGTCACCGACAGCCCGACCCATGAGACAGGTAGTACTGGTTTTCATGGTTATCCGGTAGCAAGCAAGCCAATGCCTGACCTGACCAAAAGACATAGAAAGCCAAGAAACCAGCTGAAATCCATCAGAATTTAGGAAGCCATCCCATCCCCCATCAGTGCAAATTAATTTCAGCTGGTTAAGTCCTGGCAGCCTTTAAAAAGGCCTATGACTATCAGATTGTCACACTACAAATAACTCATGATGGGTAGAAGCAAAGAGCTCTCCCTAGATCTTCACAACCTTACTGTGCAAAACATAATGATGGCATTAGTTACAGGTGCATTTCTAAATTGCTGAATGTTCCATTGAGCACTGTTGTAGCCACGATTCAGAAGTGGAAATAACATCATTTTACAATAAACTGGCCATGACCAGGAGCTCCTCGAAAGATTTCTCACAGAGAAATCAAAAGAATTATCAGATGAGTTATCCAAGAGCCAAAGACCACTAGGGGAGAGTTCCAGAAAGACCTGGAGTTAGCAGGTACTGCTGTTTCAAAGAAAACAAGAAGTAATGCCCTCAGCTGACATGGGCTCTATTTCCGCTCACCTCGTAAGACTCCATTGCTGAAGAAAAAGCATGTTAAAGCTCATTTAAAGTCTGATGTAAAACCTTTTGGCATGCCAGTAAAAGACTGGGAGAATATAGTCTGGTCAGATGAGACCAAAACTTTTTGGATGCCACAACACACAGCATGTTTGGAGAAGAAATGGCACTGCATATCCCATCATGATGTGGGGGGTGACTTCATGTAATTGAAGGAAAGATGAATGTACAAATGTACAGAGACATCCTTGATAAGAACCTGTTGCCATCTGCCAAGATGCTGAAGATGAAACAAGGGTGGACATTTCAGCAACAATTATCCCAAACACACAGCCAAGTGAATTCTCATCTGGCTCCAAAGAAGGAAAATAAAGCTGCTAGAGTGGCCCAGTCAGTCACCTAACCTGAATCCAAATGAAAATCTATGGAACAAACTAAAGATCAGAGTTCATAGAATACACCCACAGAACTTTGAATATTTGGAGACAGTTTGTTTAAAAGAATGATCTAAATCCACTAATGAGCAATGCCTGCGCCGAGTTTCTCCATACAGGAGGCATCTGCCAGATGTTATTACCAACAAAGGCTTTTCTACTACATATTAAATGAATTTCACCTAGTGTATTTGTAGTGTATTTAGATTAATGGGTTTATAGGTGTTTTATTGTTGGTACAAGTATTAATGTAAATATGAATGTGAGTAGGAATGAAGATTTATTTTCATTACCAGCATATTAGCTCGTTGGGGCACCAGTCCAAAAGGGCAATTTTATTAACAATTCTTTATTTGCAGCAATTATGAATCGAAGTGGTGTTCGTATCGGTATCTGACATCTTGAAAGCCCATACCGAATTTTCGCGATCTAGCTGGTGGAGTTGTCCGACGATGGTTGTCAGGCTTTCGCGAAGTTGGTCCTGAATTTGATCCAGAGGACCTTGTCTGGTATTGACCTTGATGTGGTCGGTTCGGGAAACGTCTCGGATTTTCAGGTGATCACGGTGTAGGAGACGGAGTAGGGCGAGGGACTCTTTCCAACTCCAGGGTGTCAGAAGAAGCGCTGATAGCTAGCACGGTGGCAGGCTCAGTGTGCTTGTTGTGACTTTGTTGCTGTTTTTAGAACGCATAATGTGCAAACTCTCTCAGCTGACTCATTGAGCTTGACCTTTCGTTAGCTGTAACTCCAAGGTGGTGATTCACAGTGGGATGGAGGTTCTGGATGAAAAGCGTCTTCAAATTGTGGTCTTCTTCCATCCATGGTGTATTTTGGGATCCAAAATATGCAATGAGTTGTTGGTTGTAGGCCTGTGTAGGCTCTGAGCAACCTTGCTTCATGGCCAGGGCTGCCAATAGCCCTGATTGTTGGCAGTCGCCGGAGAATTCCTTTTCAATGGCTTCACAGAGTCACATGTAGTCTGTCCTGATGTCTGTCGGCTGTCTGTCCATAAATTTTGATACCGACCTGTTAGATGTTAGTTTAATCAAATAGATGTGATCAATGACCGTAGCATAAGGGTACTTACGCAGGTAGTAGTCAATGTCTTGTAAATTGGCTTTGGTATCAGCTGAACCGGTAGGGCCTGGATCAAATTTCATGAGATTTTGCGCGATCTTGTCAAGGTCACAGTCTGAAGGGGCACACACACGCTGTCCACGTGATCATCCGTACTCTAAACAGGAGTCAGGTGATGGGGCATGGTGGAAGTCCCGGTTTGTTGAGATGCGCTCTCCTTTCAGCCTTCCCAACCTGTTCATGGTTCGTGGCCTTGGTTGGATAGTAGCCGGAGTTTTGTGGCCTTGGAAGTGAATGTGGCCTTGCTTTCTTTTGTTGCTGGTATTCCTCCACGTCTTCTTTTTAATCATTTAGATATTGATGTCCTTCCTGTAGAAGCAGTTGACATTCCTTGTAGTCAGACTTCACGTTTTCAAGTTGATCTTCAACTATTCTGAGTTCCTTCTTCTTGTCCTGAAGGGCATCTTCAAGTTCACTGTTCTGTTGGCAAAGGGAGTCATTGTCATGAGTCAAGCATCACTTTTCTGGGTTTGCCTAGTTTAAATCTTGTAATGCATTATCAAGTTGAGCTTGAGTATCATCATTTTCATTTTGAGATTGTTCCAGTTTCTTCCTTAATGATTTGTTCTCTTCCTGGAGAGAGAGGGTTGTTGATTGTTGATTCCTTCGGTCATTCTCGGTGCATAGCGCTTTAGCTTCAGTTGCTTTTAACCTTGCGACTAATGCTATCGCGATCTTTCCCAACACGCTGGGGAGATTCTTTCCTTTTCGTGGGTTTTCTGCGTAATCATCTAAAAGTTATTCAGTGAGCTTCTTCAGATCATCAGGCTGTGTTTTCTTGACCCGTGTTGTGAAGCTAGATGTAAAATCAGAAGTCCATTCTTGTTGCTTGAAGGTTATCCAGTTCGGTAAATTGGTTGGTTGTTAGTAGACCTGCCATGTTTTACAGTTGTTTACCAGTTAACTTAAAAATCATCTTGTTGATTGTAGCTAACTTTGTTAGTCAAGGGTTAACCTTGATTGTTATCTTATATTAGTGGTAGTTATAAGCTCTTCTAGAACTTGTTCCAACTTATGGGCTTGTAAGAAGGGAGACAGAATTTTGAAGTTATTGTAGAAATATAAAGATGTAATTTATTTGTTGAAACTGTATTTTGATTTGTAGTTTAAAATTTGTGTTGATTGACTTCTTTACTTAAATTTCCAAAACCTAGTATTGGAGTTATCATCAATAACTAACTTTTGAATTTTTTGTTGAATGTCACTTAAAAGTGATGATGCCTACCAACGGCTGCGAATACAGCCAGCCAATTGAAGCACAGAAGTTCGAAAGCTGTTTTCGTGTAAGGCTGGGTGACACACAGGCGTTCGCCAGTCTTTTTTTCTTAATACTGTTCTTATTTGTTTTGAAAAATCGTTTGCCAAAACCGTAATCATGGAAGCGCAAAACCGCAATAATGGAATTATGGTTTGACCGGGTCGTGTGACCAGAACCACGAGTCCGTAACAAGCGGACCAGCTTCATGTTCGACTGACAATGAGGAAGAGAAGTTCGCCGGCTACGCTGCTGTTGTGGACAAGTAAGTGTTATAAGCTAAATTATTCTTTATCCCTGAAAATTGTAATCCAAATGACTTTTGACCGATCAGTAAATTACAATTGTGCGAAGCCCCCCCCCACCCCGTCATGTTGTGACCCCCCCCCCCCCCGCTACTCTTCTGTAGCTGATTGCAGATATATTGCAGATATTTTAGTCCAACTGTGCATAGTAGACCGTGGCGCACGGAGCGTGTACCGCGGCGCACGCACTGGACACGGTTCGTGCGCCGCGTCCGGACTGTGAACGCCCCCCCCCCACTACTCTTCTGTAGCAGATTGCAGATATATTGCAGATATTTTAGTCAAACTGTGAGTAGTAGACTGCGGCGCACGGAGCGTGTACCGCAGCGCACGGACTGGACACGGTCCGTGCGCCACATCCGGACCGTGAACGCTCCCCCCTCCCCGCTACTGTTCTGTAGCGGATTGCAGATATTATTGCAAATATTTTAGTACAACTGTGCATAGTAGACAGCGGCACACCGTCACCGCTTTCCGTCATGTAGTGATGGGCGATGTCCGTCCTCTGTAGCGGGGGTGGGGGGTGGAAGTTGTTATCTTCTACATTACAAATATTTTTGTATAATTTTTAGTGCACTGTAGGTTATTTTTTCTTGTAAAAAAAAGCCACACATTTTTTACGTTTCATGCTTCTTTGTGTGTGGGGGCTTGTTTGTTCATTCATTCATTCATGAATGAATAAACAACCCCCCCCCCCACAGACACACAGCCCTTCACCTTTCATTAGAGCCCAAGATGAAGCTTCCATATTGAATCATTCAAAAGTTACAGACGGTTTTCCAAACTGTGCCATTTGGCACAATTTGGCACAGTTCAAAAACACCCGGGAACAACCTAAGAAAAAAGTTGTGTAATATATTCTTTTTTTGTGGTATTGTTACAAAATTTTGACCTCAGCTGGATAACACTTGGTTCTACATTTCTGTTGCATTTTCCAGCCCAGATCTGAAGCTGTGTGTTATTTGCAAGCATTTGTATAAAAAAAAAAACCACCCAGGCGAAATTTATTTTCTTCAAGTTCAGTATGTTTAGATTACTGTTACTCAGTGGCAGGAGCACTTAGGGAGATTATGACTGTTTTGCCAAAAAATTCAAAGTGTTTTCTTTTAAATGAGACCAACCCCATGAAGATGCTGCAAAGGGTTGAAGAACAGCTTTTGATTTACTTTGGGTGCGTTATTTTTTGGCGTTTTTAGGGAAATTGACCAGAGTGCAAGGGGTTAATTAATTCAGTGTATGTCAATGCTTTTTCAACTTTAGCATGCTTAAAAAAAACACAGTCTGTAGAGTGCAGCAGTTTGAGTGGGGGGTCTACGACCCCTCCTCCTTGTTTCTTCTTCACACAGACCTCGGCTGAGCGGGGGCAAATTCCATCCTCCCCCTTGTGCTCTCTTCACACAGATGCCTACTCAGGCAGATAAGTTGGGGGAGGGAGGGGGTGAAACACATGGCTGGGCAGTCAGGCATTTAAAAATTGTTAGAGAAAAATCAAGTTTAACTGTGCAAAAAGATCAAATATGACTATAGCCACACAGCTTGTGACCTCAGAATTCATGTCAATTCTCTGATTCAAGCAGAGCCTCTCATGGGGAACAATTATAAAATGTAGTGTATTTAGATTAATTGGTTTATAGGTGTTTTATTGTTGGTACAAGTATTAATGTAAATATGAATGTGAGTACGAATGAAGATTGATTTTCATTACCAGCACATTAGCTCATTGGGGCACTAGTCCAAAAGGACAATTTTATTAACAATTCTTTATTTGTACCAATTATGAATCAGTCTCAAAATTAAAAAAAAAAAAACAAAACCTTGTCACTTCTTGTCTGCTGATAATCAGTAAGATGGACATGAAATCAAACAGTAACTCCCATATGTCTTTCAGTGGTTTAATAAGAAATGTCAGAATAGGTTAACATATTCAGATAACTTGAGACAGGGACTTCAACATGTATTATGACCATCATAGACTGTTATTGAGTTGCTCAGTGTAACCTGTGACTCAAACATTTGTGGAACCGAATAAACCATAGTTTAACTTGTCAGTATACTAGAAACTGGAAAACTATAAAATAACATTGGTTAAGAAAAGTGGATGCAAGTTTTTGAAGAAAATAATGATTAAACTACGTATTTATAAAAATGGAACATTGGTGTTACTCTGAAAAAGAACATAAATTAATGAAAAGACAAAATGCATTTTGAAATTCTGATGGGGGTTTGCATGAAATTAAATTTAAAGAACTTATACCAGGAATATTCTGAAGAATTAAATTTAAATTATGTCAGAAAAATGTACACATATGTTATCATTTTTAATGTCTAAGCCTTATACAAGTGTAGAAGTGTGGAAAAGTACCGGAGAAGCGTGTTCCTCTGGATTAACACTAAGACTGAATGCAGGAAGCCAGTTCTGCCGGAAAGGTACAGGAAGCCCCCTGTGGAGCAAGAGAACACAAAGAGCCCCCTGCGGAGCGAGAAAGGGAGCAGGGCCCCCTTTGTTCTTTTAAGAAGGTCAATACACCTGATTCCGGATTAACAAACTCTGTCAACACTGCTAATAATGTGCCAGACTTGTTTCACCCCTTTCTGTCTGTGATGTATTCAGCTGAAACCGTTTGTGTATTGCAACTGTCTCTCACATATAAGCCTGCTCGCTGAAGCCAGTCTTCAGCATTGACTTCCTGTATTCAGGTTTGTGCTCCTTGTACAAGTAAAGCCTTTAAAAAGAATATTCTTGTGCCTCGAATCTTTATTGAGGTAATGAACTAATATACGATCATTTTCTAAGTGTTTTCAGAGATTCCTAACATATGTGGTGCTGTGACCCGGATGACCAATGCCCTAGACGGACCAGGACAACCAAGCCTTCCCCGGTCTTCAAACCCATGCATGGTCTGACCAACGGTCAGTTTTGGAAACCCGCCTTCAGGGAACGCCGGGGAGGAGACTGGCTCCTGACTCTGTCTAAGTGACGGTCATCCTCACTAGTAGGGTCATAAAGTAAGTGACGTCTTTTTATTATTAAAGAAAAAGGATATAGTATACACTACATGCGTTAGAAGATCCTCCCAAATCCAGCCTTCAGTGAGTAACGTAAAATAGGCCACTCCAATATGTTACTAATGTAAATGGGATGCTCTCCTAAATATATTACTAATGAAAAATATGCCGCTTCAATATGAAAAATTGGATGCGCTCCTAAAAATATTACTAATGTGAAATAGGCCGCTCCAACATATTACTAAAGTAAAATAGGATGCGCTCCTAAATACGTTACAAGATCCTCCTAAATCCAACCATGAGTGACTAACGTGATAAGAGAGTGAAGCGCGCGGATGAGTAGTTGCAACAAGGAAAAAAAAAAAAAGGTTTTGTCCGGGTTAAAGTCCCGATTGTGTTGTTTTCCGGCCGAAGAGTCAGGTTTCAAAAAAGTAAAAGAAAAGTAAAAGGTGCTGTGTATTGACTGATAGGTCAAGCTTTAGCTAAGTAATGGTAATATAAGGCGGCGTCCTATATATTTTTCCTATCTGATCATACCAGGTAATGATCCTGTAAGAAATTACAGGAGTCCTAATACAGGTTGCGTGAGCATCTAGTTCCAGCGAAAGGTGAGCATACCCTAGAAGCGTGAGCATCTAGTCCCAGCGAAAGGTGAGCGCATTCTAAAAAATAAAAAAAAAAAAAGAAGGAAAAAAAAAAAGCTGCGTGAGCATCTAGTTCCAGCGAAAGGTGAGCGCACCTATTGGGCAGTAATAGTGTTGCAGTGGGCGGACTGACAACCTTCCTGACTATATAAGAAAAAAAAAATGGGTAACTGTACTGGAAAATAAATAAAGCGAAAAATAAGCAAAAGAAAAAAGGGGAAACTGCGCGCCGAACGGTAAAAAATTACAATAACCGGTTAAAAGAAAAAGATCAGATAAAGGATCCTGAAAAATATTTAAACAAATGGGGAAAAAAGATTACTCCTTTAAACCCACTCTGGATGTGGATGAATGCACAGTCTTAGCGTCGACGGAAAAACTTACAACAAAAAGAGATAAATATCAAAACCAACCGAGCATCGAACCATTATTAAATGAAAAAGATAATCCTCCCCCAACTTATCAATGCTGCGATCCTAAGGAGGGTCCATACAGCAAATTATTAAAAGAAGCCCAAGAGGTTGGGAAAAGGAGGAAGCAAATATAATCATAATAATTAGACCATAATATTTAAAGACGGACGGATTAAATGGCAACAAAACTGGATAACGTTAAAATGGACAATGAGAAAGTTATTTTATCTATTCTTTGTGTGTGAGCCTTAGATAGAGGCAGTGTAGAGAGAACAAAACTCCTCTGTTCTCTGTTTGTGTGTGTGGTTGATCTGTGAAGAAAGTGGTCTAAATATGGGTACTTTTACAAGGTTTTGGGTTTTTATTATTTCAATAACTCTGTGGGGTTAGACCCAAGACAGGCAGGTTAATGCAAGTGAATGATGGAAATTGGGATGTTTGTTTTAACTGTGGCAAACCTGGTAACTGGGCCCGTGATTGCAGGTTTGGCCAAAGAGGTGGATTTGAAGGCAGGATACCAAGTAGCGGTAGAAGAAGATTTCAGAATGATCAGAGAGGCGAGCGACAGGCTTGCTCTGTGGCAGGGTACCAAGTAGAGGTAGAAGAAGATTTCAGAATGATCAGAGAGGCGAGCGACAGGCTTGCTCTGTAAAAAATAGAATCATGAACAGTAAATGTGAAAGGAGGGGCTGCTGAAAGAGCAGGTTTTGAAGTGCTGTAACTGACCTTTTTCTTTGACTGAAGCATGACAGTGCACTTTATAGGAAGGACTGACGTGTGACAATGTGAGATTTAGAGCACAGAGGTTCAAAAGAGATTGATAATTAATGTGTCTGTGCATATGATCTGCCAGAGGCTATGGATTATCAGACAAAGGTCCCAGTCATAGATCAAAAGAAAGGAAGGAAGAGATTTGCCAGATGGGTCAAACAAATGCAGGACAGAGGAATGTTTGCAGGATGTAAAAACACCCCCCCCCCCCCAACCAGGGGGATGGTGATTAAAAACGGGCCGTCACAAACAGCTAAGGGGGAGCCTGAAGGTAGTGAGAAAATTAAGGAATTTCTAGAAAGTGCAACTGTGCTCTTCTCACCAGGTTATAGTTTTGTAGGCATGGTGTTAGCTCATATGGAGTTATCTGTTCAGGAGAAAAAGACAAGACTCCACCACACCAAGATACAGATGACTCTGTCAACTTTAATTTTCAGAGCAACCAGCAGATGTCTTATTTTAATACATTCCTTGAAAGGCAGGTGTTCAGACCTAGAGGCATTATTTAATTCCAAAACAAATTCAAAAGGTCAGTAATGGAAAAACACCCAATGCCAGGGTAGAAATCAAAAGATGAGTTTTGTCACAAAACAGAATTTTGAATTGAGCCATGTTGGTTTAGTATAAAGCTGACTTTCCAGAATGAAACCGATCACTTTTATGTTCAGGATCTTGCAACACTGTAGACAGTAGTCAGTAGTATGAACGACGGGACAGTGAATCATGAATAAGACAAGCAGGTGGTAACAGAATGTTGATGAAGGCTGAAGAGGACGGAGACCAGATGGATGAAGGAAGTTTTAATACTGAAAGAAATTATAGATGTGAGATGTTTCATCAGCTAGTCCAGGGAAAGGTGAAGCCTTGTACACAGATGGATAGTAGATGGAAACAAACTGAGTGAGTGTTTCTGATGGAAAAAGTACGTAGGGGAAGGGAAGAAGAATGGTGGGTTTAGCAAGTGTAGAAAATATTTCTGATGTTGAGATGGAAATGGAAAAAGAAATGAAAGCAGAGCATGTGTAACCAAAGAAAAATAAAGATCCACGTAAGATTTGAAGCCGTAGCTTTAAAAACCAAACAAACAGAAAACCAACAATAAATAAATTAAATTTTTGGCTAAGAGTGCCAGGAAGAAGGCACAAATGCAGGCAGCCGTCTTAAACGTTTCCAAGTACTTAAAGCAGCAATGAGGCATTAGGTGTCCATTCTTTCAGTGCATTTCCTTAATTGTGAATATAACATTTATTTAGTAATGAGCAAACACTCACAGTGAAGATTATAGCCTTACTATATACTCAGTTATTTAAAATCAATCTAACACCCCAGTTATGTTCCTCCCCAACAGAGGGTATGCATTTGATGTTACTCACCACATAAAGGTGTGATATGTGATATATGATACGTCATATTTCAGGAATATGACAGTAATGAGGAATGTGTTTTTTCCTGATTCGGCGGTGGCCAAGCTGGGTCAGGGTAAACTACATTCACTCCACAATTTACCGAGGGATATATAAAATGAGGCATTCAAGGAAAAATTTGAATCAAATTCTAATTAGGCAAAACATCCATCTTTCCGTTGACTGAAAGAGTGTGACACAACGTTTATTCATTTATTCAAATTCAACCCGTCTGTGTTCAACTGGACAAACTGATCTTATTTATCAATGCTGAAGCATATCAAAAATGCACAGGTGGTTATTTTGTTTTTCTTAAATGAAATTTGTAAACTAGTTAAGCTGTGACTATTGAAATCTTATTTTTGAGGGAACTGGGCTACCCGCAAATTTTATCTAAAATTAAAAATGGTAGCACACTTCCTTTCAGCAGAAGAATCAAGCAAATACCCTGTAACTTTGCTGCATGTGTGTTTCCATGTTTCAAAACAGGGGGTATCAGGGGAAATAATTAGCAAATAATTAGCAATACTCAGAAAAATAGGTAATACATAAAAATTATCAATAACTGATAATGACTTATTTTATCCTTTCTAAAAGATTTTCTATATAAATTAAAAGATGATTATACCGTTTTAAGAATAGAGCTGACATTTCTGGCAAACAATGACAAACCCAATGATCAAGGGTGAGGCACATTGTTTGGCTATGATTTAAAAGAAGACAGTGCAGCAGTCACGACATTGTGTAAAAAAGCACCACCCTCATGGCTGCTGTACTGCCAGGTCAAATCCTTGAAGAACTAGGAAGTCCACAGCCACTGCACGTTACTATGAAATATATCAGATGTTTTGAACTTTTTGATTGTGCCTTGGCTGACAAATTGTATGACAAAGATGTCATCACAGTGCAGATGGACAATTTGATTTTCAATGAGCAAGGAGCAGCTGCACTGTCGGTGAAATTGCCCGAAGAGATTACCTCCTTGCATGATGTTAACACTCCACCTCACATGTCCCTATGGGGACCAGACAATTACTTTTGGGCTGCTTGTGGACAAATGGTTGAGAAGGCAAATCATGTAACCGATTGGGTGAAAACTCCTAAGCAAAATGTGCAATACTCCCAATCCACAGGACTATTTATGGCGCCTTTACAAGTGGTCATGACCCTTTGGATCACGATTCATCCATTTTCTCTGTGGTAGATTTGAGTAATGCATTTTTTACTATCCCTGTGCATGAAGAAAGCCAGTTTTAGTTTGCATTTATGTTTAAGGGAACAAAGATACGCATACACCAGATTACCTCAAGGTTATTGTGAAAGTCCGACCATTTTCACACAGGAAATGACTGCTCTAATGGCCAAACTTAGCCCACCAGCCGGTTCAAAAATTATGTTATATGTGGATGACATTTTGGTTGCCTCCCCCACTGAGGAACAATGTCAACAGGACTCTTTGGCCCTGCTGCACTTCTTCTGTGAACATGGACTAAAATGTGGCAAGAAAAAACTGCAGTTTTGTCAACCTGAGGTTAAATTCCCTGACCATATGCTTATTGCCGACGGGAAAACATTGGAACCAGATAGAATAAAGACCATTCAAAACTTACCATTGTCACAGACAAAAAAAGCAAACTTAATCAGCAAATTTAAAAGAAAAAAGTCATAAATTTACAACAAAAAGTTGTAGATTTATGATGAAAAAAATGTGTGAATTTATGAGGAGAAAAGTTACATGTTTACAAGACAAAATGAAAGTTATGAGAAAAAAGTTGCAGATTTATGAAAATAAGTAGCAAATTCATGTGAAAAAGTGGCAACTTTACAACAAAAAAGGCACTATTAGGTACCCTGAACTACTGCCGCCAGTGGTTGCCAAACCTCTCACAACACACGGCTCCACTGTACGCACTACTTCAGGGCCCACAAGGAAATTTGCATGCTAAGTATGAACAGAAAAAACATGACTATGCCACCCCAACAGTGTTCATGTGATTAAGCGTCTTTCTGGTATATTTAATTGTTAAGCAAACTTATTGAAATAGTTCAAGATATATTTTCCTTCTGCAAGAAATACAAACAAATTAGTGTAAAGGTCATAACAGCAGTTCAAAAAGAAGAAAAAAAAATGTTTACCTTAGAGTCGCAATTATATGAAAGAAAGCAACTATGTTGTTCACTTATGGAACGCAGATCCTGCAAATAATATAAAAAACACTTACACATAAGAGAAATAATAAATTATTTTAAAAAATGCAATTACACGGTACACAGAAATAATTTTCTAACTAATAAAACACTAATAATTTCAATGGCCATGCTACAAATTCACACATACTTAAATGCCAACAAACTTTACTGCACTGCCAATGACAAAATTGTTCTCCCTCCCTCACTGCACCGCTGGATGGCACGATGTGCCAACAGGAGGGATATGATTAAGATAGCTGAAAAACACTTCTTCTGTCCAGGAATTCTAAAAGAAATGAAAAAGTTTGCAGTCAAAATAATGCCCAAGGTGCAACGAGAACTAGACAGAGGAGTTTTCCACTACCAAAAGCACCCTTTTCTCAATGGTACATGGATTTTATAGTGGGTTAACTCCAATACTGCCTTGTTCTCATTGACACATTTACAAAATGGACAGACATACATCCTACTGCTAAGGCAGATGCAAAAGTTTTTTTCTGTAAGGTTTCTGCAAAATAGTATATTCCCAACTTTTGGAATACCAGAGATCATTTATGCAGACAATCAGACAAATGCTGGCAAAAACCATGCATGGTAAGGCCACTATGTGGCCTGAAGCTCTTAAGATAGTGAAATTAATAATTAATACCATCCCAGATAAGAAAACGGGACGGTGCTTTTCACCGCCCTTATGGACTGCCGGGCCTGTCATTACTAATACCACACAAATACATTGATTCTGTTAGAGCTCTCCCCACTCCACAGGAGGAAGTGATCAACCCACTGCAGCCTGGTGACTTTATCTTCATTAAAAATCATCACCAGCAGCATTGGGACTCAGTGAGGGTCGCTGAACGACCATCCTGGATCCACCTTTCACACGTGAAGAGAGTAAAAGTGCCTGCAAGTGAACTAACCTGCTTCCTTGAGTAAGTCCAGTTACAAAGGGGGATGTGTCCTTTTAAGGACACGGCCGTCTCAAACCTGGAGAAGACAGAGGCCCGGAGGGGTACTCTCTCAGGTGGAAGTAAAAATGAAGGCACTGCTACTTGCTGCTGGTGTGACAGGTGTATTTTCAGGAGTAATATGGATCACTTCCCCCGATGCCAACTTGATAACAAACAGGCACAGACGACAGCCTATGACAGCATTCCCCTCACTTGGAGTGGCCTATTTGAGTCGCAGAATCAATGGTGTATTTTGGGCCTTGGAGGACCTCACTGAGAGAAAGGAGGTGTAATCGATTGGCTGAGAGGACTGCAACAACACTTGAATGGCTTGAAGGATGTGCCGCAAAATTGGGACCTGTCCTCTTGGTTCCTTTCTGGCCAATGGTGGCAAGTTCTGTTGAAGTGGTTAACTCCAGTAACAGTTGCATTGATTCTATCTTGTGTACTATTCATGTGTATCATTCCATGATAAGTAGAGCTCTTACTCAACACAATTTCATGTTAATCTGTTATGCTCCAAAGGGAAGTTCCTGTACAATATACTGCCTTGAGACAATGAAGTGATGGTGATTGTGATGACAGAACTACTGTTTAGATTTGGAAGTGATGCTCAATGATGACAATGTAGAAAATCATGAGAAGATACATTGTACTGATGTTTGCATGTGAATACAACAATGATAAAAATGATAAACAGGAGGGAATTGTCAGAAAAATGCACACATATGTTATCATTTTTAATGTCCAAGCCTTATACAAGTGTAGAAGTGTGGAAAAGTACCGGAGAAGCGTGTTCCTCTGGATTAACACTAAGACTGAATGTAGGAAGCCAGTTCTGCCGGAAAGGTACAGGAAGCCCCCTGTGGAGCAAGAGAACACAAAGAGCCCCCTGCGGAGCGAGAAAGGGAGCAGGGCCCCCTTTGTTCTTTTAAGAAGGTCAATACACCTGATTCCGGATTAACAAACTCTGTCAACACTGCTAATAATGTGCCAGACTTGTTTCACCCCTTTCTGTCTGTGATGTATTCCGCTGAAACTGTTTGTGTATTGTAACTGTCTCTCACATATAAGCCTGCTCGCTGAAGCCAGTCTTCAGCATTGACTTCCTGTATTCAGGTTTGTGCTCCTTGTACAAGTAAAGCCTTTAAAAAGAATATTCTTGTGCCTCGAATCTTTATTGAGGTAATGAACTAATATACGATCATTTTCTAAGTGTTTTCAGAGATTCCTGACAAATTAACAGACCGTCAGCCAAGCAGAATCATTGTGTCCCAATGGGTAACAGGCGGTCAGTTGGATTCTGTTTCAACTGGACCGGTGTGGGTTCTGTTGGAAGACTGGCAGACAGGCTCTTTACAACGGTTATGGACTACTCCCAAGATCACAAAGGGGCTGGTTCTTCAGCAGGCTTGCTGCGGTCTTCTTATGCACTGAAGAAGGAATTTGTTTATTGTACAAGGTCTGATCAGAAAGTCAAATTGGGACAAAAAACATGCCACAGATCCATTTCTTCCAGTGTATTGTGGCTGGAATGAGTTGGTTTAAGCATTAAAAAAATCAAACAAAATCTTCTTACATGGTAATTTAAAGAAAAGGGTTAAAATAAGGAAAAAGTGAATTCTAAAGAAAAGAAAAAAAAATTCACAGGACCTTACTTGGAAAGATAAAATAAAATAAAAAAAGTCTCCTCCTTACAGCTTGATCAATGCCCCAAAAACTGAAAAAAGGGAAGATTTTTTCAGATGTGGCAGAATCTCACTGAATTTCATGAAACTGAGCTTAACCAATTACATTTGAGCTTCCTGTTCAACAGAAGTCATAAACTTGACCTAAAAAGGAGATGCAGTGAAGCCTGGAACTCTATTGGTCAGTTAAAGTGCAGCTATGGTCTCCCAAAGAGCAGAGAGAGGAGGGGGAGAGACATTTGAAATGAGAAGTGAGACACCCCCCCCCCCAAGATACACATGTTTCTTAATAAAGTATAAATTCCTTAAACTTTAGTGACTAAGATATTCTACTCAATAACACTGGTCAACACCAAATTTATTGTGTAAGGGGTTTTTTTTAGCTGATTTAGGACAATTTTGAAGTGCTGAATCCAAAAATTGCATTGGTTTTGCTCAATCAGGTCAACTTTTTTGAATTATGGCCACATGTTGTTTTATACATTTTTGTTTACATGTACGGGTATTTTTGATTTATATGATGCAACATTCTTTTTATGTCTTGCAATTCTCTGAATTTTGAACAGTGATGACATAACATTTAATTTGCATGTACTTGCCTTTATATAAAGGTAAGTACATGCACAGTACTAAGTAAGTACAAAGTAAGTACAGGTTTTTACTTAGCACCTGATCGAGAGAAACGGTTGTCATTTTCAGATTCAGTGGTGCAAAATTGTCTTAAATCAGTTAAAAAAACAGACAACTTCCAAAAAAAAATATTTTTGTAACCCTGTGTAATAAGGGAACATACAATATCTCTACTTTGTAACTGTAATTAATTTTTGAGAGTAAGCATGGAAAAATTAATTTCTTCCTGAAAATAAAGCAACACATATTAAGTCATATCTATAAAAACATTTCACCACAATTGTCCATCCCAAGAGTTCAACCATGTCTTCAATAGCGGATATTGTCTTGAGAGAAAGAATATGAATTAATTCATTTGTCCATAATGCATAAATTCTACTGCAAAGAGAAAAAAAAATATTCCTAATCCATCCACCAGATGGCACTGTGAAACAGTCTGCTTGTTTATTGGAGAATGTTGACTCACAAGTCTGGATTACATCAACCATAAATCTGTCAATTTGGGGCATTCCTTCCTGCTGAAGGGAAGTTCCACTTTATGGCTGATGGATAGTGTTACAGCTCTGGTCCTAGGGTGATAGAAGCAGTTTATGACCAGACTTTTGAGATGAAACAATTTTCTTCAGCAAAGAATGACTTCATAAATTGGAACCAAAAGGGGTTAACACTACAGTTTTCAATAATTATTCCCTGTGTCAATCAACTTTATGAAATATAACTTGTGAATACAGTTTCCTTGATTTCTTCATATGTATGGATTATTTGGGTCATTACTGATAACTAGTGAAAATCTCAGGTCAATAGCTTCATCAGAAATATGTTTAATAAGAAAAAATGTTGACGTGTTCAATATTTATTTTCCCTGCTGTAAATGTTAACTCAATGTAAACATGCAAATGCACACAAATTCATGTCTGAGGGATTTTGTAGCAATAGCTAGTAATCAGCCTTGAGATTCTGCCGTCACCAGAGTAAAAGTATCAAGACTGGTGAGTAAACTTGCATACAGATGGACCAGGAGCTCTGGAACTAAAATGGAGTGTCTTTCATTTATCCATCCACGTACTCCTGCTATGGATGTGCTAATGAGGGCTAGAAGATTAATAGTATAAACAACCATCATCCAAGTGAAGTTCCTGAGTGACATTTTCCCTGGTGGGAGCTCCACCAAATAATGTTGTCACCCTAAAGATGATGGTGTTTTGGGGATTTCCACAGTAGGTAAAAAGCAGTTGCAGAAGTTATGAAGGCAACCCCACCCCTCTGCCACTCGCTCAGATGAGAATTTGCATCTATTTGCATTTTTTCATTGAGTTAATATGTAATCACGCAGCCCAAAAAATTCACACGTTTGCGTTTGGTCTGAACGCACCTTAAGAACCAGCAGAAACAGATGATAAATGTTAGGTAACTTAAAATTATTGCAGCTTAAATAGGTGATTGACTCCCCCCCCCCCCCCGCCCTGTCCTGTCAGGCAGCTTGGTGAGCAGAACAGAGATCTGCTACCCTTATTGTGCCAAAACAGATTTACTTTGCCAAAAGGAGCTTTATATAGGACCTATCCATGTTCTGTATATTGTTGTAAACTCCTCCTGTAATAACTTTAAATACTTTATTTAAATTATTTTACCAATGAAGGACCCGGCAGGATGGGGAATGAGGAAAGGAAGTGTGTGGAGGGGGAAAGAAAAGGGAACAGATAAAAAAGACAAACAAACCAACAACTTAAACAAACAGAAGACAGACTGGTTATTCCACCGAAGAGGTCTCAACACGAGTTTGGTATACGCATCTGTTAAAGGGGGGATATTTGTGCGTGTGCGTCTGTGTGCGTGTATTTGAAAGGGCGCACAAAATAAGTGTGTGCAGGTGAGTGGTTTGTCAGGAAACATATGAAGAGGAGGGCCGGTGGCAGCAACCCCCTGGAAACCCCAAGCAGGCAAGGCAGCACCACCAACCCCCACAGGGCACAAATGCTCGAGGTCAACAAGCACCAGGAAATCCAGGCATTAGGGATGACCGAGGGTGGCCAGGCCACCAGGTGGTCGGCCCAGCGGGCCCACACCCCCGAGGGCTGGCCAATGCCATCCCCCGGGCCCCTAGTGCCAGGGTCATTGACTTAAAAATGGTGTGAGTAGGTTTTAACTGTCTCAAATGTGTCAACTGGTCACATAATTAGCCAAAAATTTTCCAAGCAGTCAATAACCTGAAAAAAGCACACTGTATTTATTTCATTTTTCTCTCAGAGAAACTCCCAAAAACATTTTTTGACTATTTCTGGTGTTATGTCCACAAACCTGGGAATGACCATAGATGAGTGAGCTGTGCTGGGACTGACCTTTATTACAGAAACTGTTAATATTACAACACATGTGAACGAGTACTCAGCTCCTATCTGTTGCCTGTAGAGAGAGAGCTAAGAAAGACACATATGATGACTGACTCTTCCCTTATATAG
The DNA here is from genome assembly GCA_020510985.1 of Pholidichthys leucotaenia. Taxonomy (NCBI): domain Eukaryota; kingdom Metazoa; phylum Chordata; class Actinopteri; order Cichliformes; family Pholidichthyidae; genus Pholidichthys; species Pholidichthys leucotaenia. The sequence continues at coordinate 301,839,610 of CM035836.1, forward strand.
GTTGGCGTGATGGTGGTACTAGCCGGCTACGTCATCACGCAGTTCTCTGTTATAAATCCCCTTAATAACATTCAACCCCCCCTCCTTGGAAAAACACAGAACACTTTTACAAGTTGTAACCCTCCCAAATTTAGCAAAAAACAACAACATCCTGAACTAGGGTTAGCGGGTGGACTCCCGCTCATCCCAGTGCGGCTGAGTGAATTATTCTACCCCTCGTCTTGGCAGCCACGCTCCTAACTGTTCAGTTAGGAGCATGGCTACAGCGTGGCTACAGCTACAGTACAGTCTTCCATGGGGAAGGCGGTTCTGCTGGAGGGGCCTTGTAGTGGGCCCGTGGCAGACGCACCCCTGGTGGTGCTGGGTCACCAGACCCGGACCATCCCTCTTCACACTGCAGTCTGGACTCTGTGTCGCACAAGCTGACTCTTGCGAAGCCTCACCATCTGGAGCAGCCACTCCAATGCACTGGAGATGATTCGCGTGCCACACTAAACCGTCCATTAGCCTGAAACTCGCTGATCCCAGCTGCTCCACGATCCTCATGGATGCCAGCGGTACCACAGGTCATGATGTGTTCAGCTGAAGGCCTGGACGCTCGACTTTGTGGACTCAAACCCAGCCCATTACCTTAAGAGGCATCTTGCTCGGTTGCACATGCCATTGAGGTCACGGTAATGCCATATCCACGTCTGTTGCGGGGCGTCCATTGGGTCATAATGGCTCTGCCATTTCCATGTCAGTCACGGACTCATCACCCAACGCTACAGTAGCAGTCCCTGGAGGCCAAAGCTGGTCGTCGGTCCTGAAGACGTCCGGCGTCCTTCCTGTGTCACTTACAATCGCGGACCCTTCACTTGTCGGCTCAGCCATGGCTCCTGTAGACTGATGCTGAGTGAGGATTCTGAAGCAGGCTGATTCCTCTTCTCCTTTACCTGATGTATGTAGTCGTGTCGCGTACCATCATCACAGTTAACATCCATATCGGGGTGATGTGTCTCGGGATATTCTATGTGTGTGGGCTCCCTCTGCTGCAACTCACCAGTGGCTCCCTCTGGCTCATGCTGGTCGAGAATCTCAGGTAAGTCCAGCCAATGTCCCCCCTCCCGGCAGTGCTCATCCTGCACACACAGGATGGTTGTTTCCTAGTCGGTGTCATCCTGTTGAATCTCATCCCCCACAATGTCATCATCACTGTGTGTATTGCATCCCAACCACTGTAGTCAGTCAAGTAGAGTCCATTACTGTCGCGGATGGAGAAGCCCAGTCAGTAGAAAAGGTTGCATCCCAGTATGTTTTCACCATGCGTAGCCACTTGATACTTGAAATCATAAACCACTTTCAATGCATAGCAGCCCATTAGCATGATGGTCCCTACATTGCTAACTCTGTGGCCACCATAACCATACAGCTCGGTTGGGTTTTTTCTAATCAGGTGGTTGGGGAAAAATTTCTTCACCGGTGGCTCAATTTAACATCGACCTCACTGCAGCAGTGTCAAGCAGGAGCGGCACAGCAACATCGTCCAACTCTGCCATGCTGTATTTGTATGACATGTTGTCAGGGCTTACCATGTGGATGTGTCAAGAATTGCTCCTCTGGCTCAAAGGGAGGAGATCCAGGTGCTAAACTGTGGGTTGTGAGGTTTATTTCAAATGAAAAATACAAAGTGCGCAAACAAACTATAATGCAAAGGAGACAGGCGAGATAACACAGAACATGGATGAAAACAGCATGTCACACTTACGTCTGTTCACGTGAAGACCACAGTGACGAATGTGCGGTGGAGTGGTTCTCAAATAGGGCATGATACAATGATAATAAATGATTGCAGGTGTGGGTCACCACAGCTAGGAGTGAAGGAAATAAATGACAGGTTTGCAAGACTGCGAACCATGCAAACACAGGAAGACAACAAAACACACTGTCAAAATAAAAACTCAAACAGGAAATGAAAAATGATAACTAAGGAGTGGGTGAGGGCTCCTGTCAACAGGCAGATCTAAACAGTTGAAAACAGAACTACAACAGCATATTCAAAAACACATAACCAACCAAACAGTCAAATAATAACACAAAACTGGGAAAATATAGAAAATAATCCAGAACCCCGAGAGCATGAGTACGGTGGAAGCACCACGCTCCACCTCATGAAAGAGCGCCCCCCCCCCCCCGAGGTCCCACCCACGGAGGTCCCGGGACGAAGCACCCATGAAGACCTCGGCTGGAGGGGAAGCAGCACCCACAGAGGTCCCAACCAGAGGGGCTGGATCCTTAGAGACCTCAGGTGGTGAGACTGGGCCAAGAAAGACCTCAGGCAGCAAGGCTGGACCCACGGAGACTTCTGGCAAAGTTAGACCATCCTCAGTGACCTTGCGGATAGGCTCCGACAGAAGGGACAAAGATGCAGGGCCAGAGTCACCAGCAGCAGTGGAGACCGGCGAGGTAAGCTCAGGTGCAGCTGACAGCTGCATTTGGCCCTCCTCACCAAGAGCCAGGAAAGATCTCTTCAGTAACTGAGACAGTAAAAACAAAGGAGAGCACTTGCCTGAACTCAAGCTCCACTGCCGTCCAGGACTACATCGATCCAGGTGGGGACATCTCGTGCCCGGTCCTCCGGAGATCCAACTCCAGCTCTGCTGCAGATGGCCCCACAGCAGGCATGGTGGAGAATGCAGTCCCGGGGCCTCCAGGTGACACGACCAACACAGGTGGCTCGTCCGGTGTGGCAGCTGGAGGTGGCCTCACTGCTGGCACTGGATCACGTGTAGCTGAAGCCAGGGGACACTCAAACATCGGCACAGGCTTCAGGTTGCTGGCAGCACTCTCCCTCTGTCCGGACCATAGCTGGGATCTGGTTCTCCAGGCCCACAGGCTTGTCCATCATCCAGTGGCTCAATCATGGGACTGGCGGACATCCAGGGGATATAGGAGGAGACACAGAGGTAGCTGGTGAGGAATTTATATTTGCAGCAGGGGCTGAGGACTCAGTGGACTGCAGTGGCTGAGCCTCACCACCAATCAGGCAAGGTAATCAATTTTTAGGTAAAACCTGTTGGACTATGGCTTTCCCAGTAGGACATATCCCATGAGTATATTTAGGCTTAATTGGTTTCAAAAAGATAAGCATTGGAGAGTTATATTCCACCATTTGCCTTAAGTATAGTTCTGACTCTGAGTTCTGAATTTTAAATCTAGTACCATTCTGAATTTGAATTTACATCTTGCAGCATTTGTTATATTTTCAAGATTTATTGTTATATCTGTGTTTATCAACATAAACATTTTATTCTGCACTCCCACCCCCACCCCCACCTCTTTTTTGGGGGTAGAAACGGGTTGTGGGTATAGTTTTGTGTCCACACACATTGGGGTGGATTCACACTATAAGGTCTGGACCAACTTCTAGTGACGTTTTGGCAAACGCCTTGCTCTGCTAGCAAAAGTTGGTAAAAGTTAATGATAGCTGGTTAAGAATAAAGAGTCTGGAGCACACTATCAAATTTCCAGCCTTTTTTGCTGCACAGACTGATGTTTCGACACTGTCTGGGTCTTCTTCAGAGTCACATGTGACTCTTTCAAACATGTAAACAAAGAAAATAAGGTAAAATGGAAATTTGGAAAAGAAACTGTAGACAAGAGATCTTCAACATTTTTCTGTCAAATCAGATCAGCCAATGTTAGTTTTAAAAAGAGTAGGATGAAGCTTAAATGAAGTTTTTTAAAAAAAAAAAAAAACTTTTCCTAGTCCTACCCCCTTTTACAACATTTTTTTTTAATGAAACTCATATCAGTCACTCCAGTCAGTGACTTCAGTCTTTAACAAACCAGAAAAGAAACACTGCACATGCAATCAAAAAAGGAAAATAATAATAATAATAATAATAATAATAATAATAGCAAAAATATATTTTTTGTAAGATGTCTGTGTTTTTTCAACTGATTTAAGACAATTTTGCACCGCTGAATCTGAAAATGACATCCGTTTCTCTCGATCAGGTCAGGTTTTTATGTTAAGTTATAAGCAGTTGTACAGCAGTTGTACAGTTGTACTGTAAATTGAATAGTAGACATTCATAAAGGTAAGTACATGTAAATTGAACGTTACATCATCATTGTCCAAAATTCAGAGAATTTCAAGAAATAAAAAAGAATTTTGCATCATATAAAGCAAAAATACTAGTACATGTTAACAAAAACGTAAGAAAGCATGTGGCCATAGTGTAGACACTGGGTTAATCATCTCAGACTGGATGCAGAGGGTAAACAGAGGAGAACAATAGCTAGGGAGATCATGGTGAGATAGCAGGAAGAAGGAATTGGGGTGAGAAAGGATGAATGTATTGTGATGTTAAATGTCATGCAAATGTGAGATGAACGGTTGGTATAAAAGGAGAACCCATGGTGTATTGAGACATGCTTTTCCTGTGTATGACTGATGAGAGAGTGAATAAAGTTGTCTGCTTCATGAATCAGTCTCGTTATTTACACTCTCCACACTGGTGACCCTTTGACGAATTATGAAACACGAGGCAAGAACCCCAGAGTCCACCCGGACGGGAAGCCCCAGCGACGCGGCAAGCATCCCAGAGACGGCCCGGACAGGAACCCCCAGCAACGCATGTGCTGTTTATAACCGGTTCCTCCCCCGCGCAGCTCAACTCATGCAGCCATTGTACGCTGCGCTCAAGAGACGGAAACCCACGGATAGAGTCGAATGGACTCCGGAGCGAGAGCAGGTGTTCTCTGAGGTTAAAACAGCCCTGGCAAACGGCACACTTTTGGCGCACCCAGACCCGGCGGCCCGGATAGCGCTCACTACCGACACCTTGGACGTGGCCATAGGGGCTGTCGTGGAGCAACGTGTCGCTGGTTCTTGGCAGCCGCTCGCTTTTTTCAGCAGGGCTTTGCGCAACAGTGAGCGTAAATACAGCGCGTTCGACAGAAAGTTGCTGGCTCTCCACCGGGCCATACGCCACTTCCAGTTCTGGCTGGAAGGGTGCAGCTTCATCACGTTCGTGGACCACAAGCCGCTGACGTTCGCGATGGCCAAGGTTTCGGAACCATGGTCGGGCCAGCAGCAGAGACAGCTGGCCGTGATCTTGGAGTTTACGACCGATATTCAGCATGTGTCGGGTAAACTGAATGTGATGGCAGACTGCCTCTCGCCTGCAGTAGTGGCCCCGGTCTGTGTGGGGATAGATTATACAGCCATGGCCGCAGAGCAGATTAGCGATACAGACGTGCGCACGCTCCAGTCTGGACAAACAGGGTTAAGGCTGGAGAGCAGAGTACTGCAAGACAGCAAGCCCACCCTAATCTGTGACGTCTCCACGGGACGCCCGCGCCCGGTGGTCCCAGTCGCGTGGCACCGCCACGTGTTTGAGTCAGTTCACGCTCTAGTGCACCCAGGAGTGCGCGCGTCAGTCAAAATGGTGGGAGCGAAGTGTGTGGCCAGGCCTGCGCAAACAAGTGAAAGAGTGGGCTGCAGCCTGCGTAGCATGCCAACGAACCAAAGTACACAAACATATGAAGGCTCCTTTGGAGCCGTTTCGTATACCGGCTAAGAGGTTCGACCATGTTCACGTGGACCTCGTGGGCCCCCTCCCGCCATCGCAGGGGTGCACGCACCTTCTGACAGTGGTGGACCGTACCACACGCTGGCCAGAAGCAGTCCCGCTGGCAGCAACCACGTTCGCGGACGTGGCGCACGCTTTTTTGACAAGATGGGTGGCGTGTTTTGGAATCCCATCGGACGTCACATCCGATAGGGGCCCTCAGTTTGTTTCCGACCTCTGGTCTGCGATGGCCCGCAGCCTGGGTGTTGCAATTCATCGCACAACCGCGTACAACCCACAGGCCAATGGGTTATGTGAGCGTTTTCATAGGTCACTGAAAGCAGCTCTCATGGCTTTGCTGACGGATGCAAATTGGGTAGACCGGTTGCTGTGGGTTTTATTGGGGTTGCGTTCCGCACCGAAGGAGGATTTGGAGGCTTCCCCGGCAAAGCTTGTTTTTTTCTCAGCCACTGCGGCTGCCCGGGGAATTTTTGCCAGATAATCCCACTCCGGACAGCTGCCTGTCTCAGCGTTTGCAGCGTAGTGCAGACACAGGCACACTGCCTGGCCCGGCCCACCACTGTTTTCCACGCGCTTTTGTGCCAAAAACTTTGAAGAACGCGGCGTTCGTGTTTGTCCACCGCCCTCCATTGTGCCCACCCTACGATGGCCTGTTCAGAGTGCTGGAAACAGGGGACAAACATTTTTTGTTAGACTTGGGAGGTCGTCGGAGAAAATATGCATAGACAGACTTAAGCCCGCCTTTGTAGTGGCGGACGAGCAAGTGCTGTTGGCTCGGGCCCCTAGGCGTGGAAGACCCCCCCTGAGAACTCCCCAGGTAAACGATTCATCAGAGCAGCCACATGGGCAAATCGAAGTTTCCTCCCCCCTCACCATGGCCCACCCGCAGACAGACACACCCCCAGGATCCCACCGCCGGCACAGCAGCGCCGCGGAGGCTGTAAACCCCCGTTACAGCAGATATGGGAGGAGACTGAAACTCTGTCTGAGATTCTGGGGGGGGCGCGGTGTTAATCATCTCAGACTGGATGCAGAGGGTAAACAGAGGAGAACAATAGCTAGGGAGATCATGGTGAGATAACAGAAAGAAGGAGTTGGGGTGAGAAAGGATGAATGTATTGTGATGTTAAATGTCATGCAAATGTGAGATGAGCGGTTGGTATAAAAGGAGAACCGATGGTGCGTTGAGACATGCTTTTCCTGTGTATGACTGATGAGAGTGTGAATAAAGTTGTCTGCTTCATGAATCAGTCTCGTTATTTACACTCTCCACAATAGACCAAAAAGTTGACCTGATTGAGCAAAACCAATGTAATTTTTGGATTCAGCACATCAAAATTGTCCTAGATCAGCTAAAAAAATTTAGACAATAAATTTGGTGTTGACCAGTGTAATAATTCATTCATTCATTCATTCATTCATTCATTCATTCATCTTCTTCCGCTTAATCCTTTTTGGGTCGTGGGGGGTGCTGGAGCCTATCCCAGCATCTTTGGGCGAGAGGCAGGGTACACCCTGGACAGATCGCCAGTCCATCACAGGGCCAACACAGAGAGACAGACAACCATTCACTCTCACAGTCATACCTAAGGACAATTTAGAATCCCCAGTTTGATGCCAATTAACCTAACTTGTATGTTTTTGGCATGTGGGAGGAAACCGGAGAAATCCCGGAGTAAACCCACGCAGATACGGGGAGAACATGCAAACTCCACACAGATCACTGTTGGTCGGGGGCTGGGATCGAACTCAGGATCCCCCGGCCAAGGGTGAGTTGCTATGCTCAGTGTAATAATAATAATATTATTATTATTGGTATATTATAATATACCAGTGTAATAATAATAATAATAATAATAATAATAATAATAATAATAATAATAATAATAATAATAATCAGTACAATATTTGCTAGAGCCTAACATTCAGGCCCAGAAGAAATCACTCCAACATAAATCTTAGAAGTCCATTTTATAGCTGTTAAAAATCAATATATATGTGATTTTTTTAAAGAGCATTTTAAATTTGTTGCATGTCACACATTTCCATTTTATCAGTAAATGTATTCCAGAATTGAACTCCTTTGGTTGAGATACAGTGATATCTTGCATTAGTTCTTACTTGTGTGTGTGTGTTTTTTTTTTTTTTTTAAATATCCCTCTAAGTTCGATGTTGGATTTGTCTTCAGTGAACCAACGCTTGGATACTGTAAGGTAATTGTTGTTGTTTTACTTTAAACATGATCTGAGCGCTTTTAAAGTCCACCAAGTCTTTAAATTTGAGTGTTTTTAATTTGTTGAAGAGTGGGTTTGATGGTGGTTCATTGTCAGAAATCTGGGTTTGGCTATTCCAAACCCAGTTCTAACTTATTAGTTTTTTGCCCTATTTTCAATCTGGTGTGCCTGGGAGCTTTTGGCCTCTGCTTCCTGACAGCTCATGCACGCCCCCTTCTCCTGTCAGTGCCATCAGCTGTGCTCAGTTAATGGTGTTCCCACACACATACACATGCGCACGCACACACTCCATTCATTCTCATTCACACGCACAGACACTCACTCATGCACACCTGAGGTTCATTAGTCCAGCCCACGTTTTCCCACACCGGTGATCTCTTTCCTTGTTTAGTTTATTATTATTTAAATGAGAAGTTAGTAGGAAGAGATCGCCGCAGCATTCGCCCTCATTCATGGCAGCTAGCTCTCCACGAGTGTTGCACAACTTCCTTCACTCGTGCAGCCTGACATTTACAGACGTTCATCTCTGGATGTTAGTAGCTGACCTTGCGTGTTTTCCCTCATCTGCCAGACTACACGGGAAGCCCCGGATCGCTCCAGTTCAGTAAGTCATTTGCCTTTCTCCCTGTGCTGGCAGCAACTTTGCAGCACTAGGGTTCACCATCACCGAGCTGTAGAGCATCCGGGCGGCGCCCTGTATGTCTGGTGGCCATTTAACTCTGCATTTCAATTCTCTATATTGGTGGACATTACTGGACTTGTCATTTTCATTAGGTTTGTTAATAAAAGTGCACAATCTACTCTCACTTTTGGATTTCTCATTTCCTCCCTCATGCACCGCTTAATGGTACACGAGGATTTATGACAGAATGCTGTGACCACAGAAAAAACCAAGCAGAGTAGGTTTGTGTTTTTCTTCCCCTTTTTTTTCTTCTCCCTTTTCTCCTCGTGTGCTGGCATTATGATCTCGACGGACGAGGAGCTGGGAGCTCAGGAACTGCTGGAGGAGGCAAACTTCGCCTTTCAGTGGCCTCAGTTTCCCGAGGACCGGGAGTGGGCACGACTCGTCGTGGAGGACGTCGAGTGGTGCCACTGTATCCTCTGGGTAATTCATAGGGTGGACGCCATCCTCTCCGCCATCCTTCCCGTTCCTGACGTAGAGCCGGAGGGTGCCTCTCTGCAATCGGAGCCAGTCGCCCCTCAGAAGAGACGTTCCCATTGGAGGAAGACCTCCTACCCCCTCGGATTCCTTTCATCTCCCTGGCCGGCGCCCACCCAATCCTCAGACGTCATGACGGAGGAGGAGAGACTGGGGTTGCTGGCCACAGTAAACCATCAGGTTGAGGAGGAGCGCCGTGAGAGGGAGGCTTGAGGACGGGCTTCTCCGGCAGTAAGGGTTCCATCCCCTGTGCCTACCCAATCCACGGGCTCAACGGAGGAGGAGTGGTTGGCCCTGCTCGCTCAGCTACACCGCCGAGTTAAGGAAGAGCGCTGGGTGAAGGAGGAGCAGAGACTGGCCCGGCTCAACTGCTGGATGGAGGAGGAGACGGATGAGGATCCCCCAGCGCTCGAGCTCCCCGTGGCCACTCCGCCTCCCTCTCCAGAGAAGACGGAGCATCTCAGCATGGTGGACTCGTGGTCCAGCACGACGCTTCACGTCCCGGACAATTTGGTTACTGAGCCGTCCGGGTGGAAAAGGAGGAGGAACTCTTGTTGGAAGAGGCTTCCGGCCCTGCCGGCGCAGCCCGAGGAGGAATGCCCGGAGAGGAGGAACGTCTCGAAGGCCGCTGAGGACGTTTCGTGCCAGGAGGACAGGCAAGTAATTTCTCATTTAACTTTCATGTCAAATGAACAGTTTTGGCTGCCTCCTGGCAAGGAAGCTTGGGGTGTGCAGTCCCCTGAGTTCTCCGCCCCAGCAGCAAATAGTGCTCCTGAACTTGACCTCATGAACTCCTTTTTGTATGCCCCTACGAGCCCACCGGTTCTGGATCCAGGTCGCTCGGGGGAAGAGGAGCAGGAGGCCCAGGAGGGTCCAGCCCATGGGCCAGCGGAGAGGTCATTCTCGGCCACCATGCCAGAGGAACCGGAGGCATGTGAAACTGCGCATGGGAGTACCACGACTGCTATGACCATCACGCCTGCGGTGGGGGCCGCCGCCGCCGCAGAGTCACTCCCGGACCAGATCGCCAGTTGATGGGACCCGGAATGGTGTCGTCATAGTCCTGGATGGCGGTAGAGCTTGAGTACAGGCAAGTAACCTCTCCTGTAGTCCATTTGTCTATGACTGAGAGATCTTGTCTGGCTCTTGGGGAGGAAAGCCGGGTGCGGGCCCCAGCCACATCCAGACTCTCCTCGCTGGGCTCTGGACCCTAACCACTCCTCCTCTCCCATCCACTTCGAGCTCCATACTAGGGTCCCCGGAGAGGAGCTGCTACTACCTGGGTTACCCATGGATGACAACATGGGTCCAGGTGATCCCAAGGAGGTCGACAAAGAGGTAGTACCCGACGGACCAGTGGAGCCCGCGCACCCTAATTCGCCAGAGTCCTGGATGCCGGTGAAGCCCGAGTCCAGGCAAGTGTGCTCCATTATGCGAGTAATGTCATTATTGATGTCACACTGCCCAACTCATGGTGAGGATGGCCCGGGGTGGCTCATTGTAGTCCTCGGGGCCGTCTTGCTGGGCTCCGCAACCCTGACCTGGTTTTTCTTTCTCTCCCTTCTGGTTTGGAGCCCCCAGCCAGGGTCGTCAGAGAGCTGCTGGTCTCGTCAGAGGCCGCCGAGGATCAGGGTCCAGCGCCTGGTGCCATGATGAACAATGAGGCCGCCAGTGGGGGTCACCGCAGGTGCAACGGTGCTCCAGCTGGAGTCCACTGCGGGTGCAGCAGAGCTGCAGCCGGAGTCCACCGCTGGTGCAGCCACATCCCAGGCTGGGACCATTGCGGGTGCAGCCACGTCCCAGACTGGGACCAACACGGGTGCAGCCACATCCCAGACCGGGACCATCGGGGGCGCTACAGTCCCCCAGCCCCAAGCCTCGGAGGGCGGGGGGGCTTCCGTTCCTTGGGTTGGCAGCCGTAGGTCTCGAGTACGTAGGCTGCCTTGCCACCTTCTCCTCTGGTTCTGGTGGCTCCACCACGTTGGTCAGCCACCCAACGGCCTTGGCTTTCGGGCCGGGCAGGCCACTGGACGCTATTCTGCGGGCCGCATGTTGGACGTGAACTTGGGCAGGCCACCTGAGCAGTCACGCCTCACCATGCTGGGGGCCTGGGACTTTGGTTGACCCCCTGAACTTTGGACTCATGGGGTGGGGGGTTAGTGTCCTAGGTGGGGGCTGTTAGGAGGGCCACTGCTCTATAATTGCTTATTATTTGTTGTATTTTTTCACTGGTTGCTGTTTTGGATATTTTGGTTCTTATATAATTTATATGTGGTTTCCAATTTAAGTTATTATCTATTATTATTCCAAGAAATTTTGTTTCAGTGACTCTCTCCATTTCTACATTATTTATCACAATTTTTAAAAATAAAAAAAAAGAATTCCTCTGACTCCATAGCTTTGTAATTTTTTTTAAAATAGCAATTTGTGGTCTACTGTATCAAATGCTTTTTTTAAGTCCAGAAATATTGTGACTGCATGCTCCTTGTTTTCAATTGCTGCTGTAATTTCATATACTAAATCTATAAGTGCACATGATGTTGTCCTATTTGCCCTGAATCCATATTGTTGGTCATACAGTATTTTATGCTTCATTATGAACTCTAACCTTTGAAAAATTGTTTTTTCCAGTATTTTGGAGAGTTGTGGAAGCATGGAAATGAATCTGTAGTTTGTATTTAAATGTTTATCTCCAGTGTTATTTATTGGTATGACCTTGGCTATTTTCATTTTACCAGGGAATAAGCTGGTTAGTAAGGACTAATTACAGATGTGAGTCGGTTGTGCTATGTATTCAATAATTTGTTTAACCGTTGGCATGTCTATATTTTAACAATTAGTTGATTTCTTGCATTTAAATTGTTTAACAATGTTGATAATCTCTTTTTCATCAGTCTTCCTTGTAAATATTAATTCTTTAATACTTATATACAGGTGTGCACATAAGTGGTGCACAGGTGTGCAAATAAGCAAAATAAGCAATGTGCACTAGATCAAATATTGTAAAGTGCATTTGCTTACCTAGGGACAGATATTCTAAACATTGGGCTGCAGTGCAGAGTATGAACAACTGCTTTTAGGATTCTCTTCTTTCATTAAATTGTCCAAGAAGCAAGTTCCGTTAAGTAATTACTTTGGCGTTCCTCCACCTCCAAAGAAATGCCAGACTGAACCTGAACCACAAAAGAAGCGTGCTTTCTTGGAAAAGTGTCTGCAGGAGGTCAGCTGGCTTTCAACAAATGACACCCACACCGAGATATGGTGCAAACTATGTTGTGAAAATCCCACTCTGGCAGATATAAACAGCGCCTTTTATACAGGTACTAAAAACTTTAGTCATCCAGCTTTTGATAAGCATGCAAATAGCGGAGAGAACCGGAAAGTAGTGCAAGCAATTGGTATTGCTTGCAGACGCATGCAGCCAGGGCCAGAGGCAGTGGTCCGCCCAACAGATGGCAAGACGAACTAAATGAAGAACAGCATCAAGCACTGAGTAACGTTTTTCTGTTGGCCTTTCACAAAGCGAAACATGCACGTCCTATGCGTTCATATGAGAAGGATGTTTCACTTCTCAAAAGGCTTGGAGTTAACGTTGGGACTGCTTATCATTCTCGAGAATCATTCTGTGCTTTTAAATAGCAGTAACTTTTGTCAGTGCTTAAAAACTGCCATTTCATTTGGTTTGCATTGTTTGAAAATCAGAAATTTGTACATTTAGTTTTCAATGCTTGAAGCACAGTCATTAGAAAGTTACATACTATGGAACTTTAAAGAACAGACCTTTTGTTGTAATGTTTTCATTCATTTTCAGTTGAAATTAAAATGTATGTTTTCCACATGTTCCTCTATCTTTTGAGGTGCGAGCAATGACCTCTGGTTTTTCCCTGAGAACAAGACCCAAAATGTTATGTGCACCCCTGCTTATATATTTGCTTTCCACATAGTCTTTGCCATCAGTCTTTGCAATTTCACTGGCCAAACCAGAACCAACACTGACAAAGAAATTGTACAATTCTTCTGCTGCTTAAACCATATCACTAATAGTTTTGTTTTTGTTGTAAAATGATTAGGGTATCCTGCCTTACCTATTCCATTTTTAATTTTGCCATTTAATATCCACGTATTTTGGTTGTTATTTTTATTATCCTACAGTAATTTGCTGTAATACTTATTTTTGCTGGTCCTTATAATTTTTATTAATTTGTTTTTGTATATCTTGTATGCCTTCTCTGCTTCATTTCTTCTTTTCTTCAAAACCTCCTTATAAAACTCGTCCAGCCCCCCCCCCCCCCCCCCCCCCCACCTCCACACTGTTTCTCAGCACTGGCTCCCCCAACCACAGTCATTGTGAAATATGCAGATGACACCACCTTGGTTGGGCTCATTACCTATGACGATGAGAAGGCATACAGGGCGGAGGCAGAGATTCTGCTGCTGTGGTGCCAAACAAACAACCTGAAACTGAATGTCCAAAAAACCAAAGAACTCATACTGGTCTTCAGGAAGAACCCTCCCTCCTCATAAATGGCAACCGTGTGGAAACTGCCCCCGCCTTCAGGTTCATGGGCATCCACATCTTCTTTGACTTCTCCTGGACTGTCAATACCAAGGCCCCTGTGAAGAATGCCCAGCAGCGGTTGCACTTCCTCTGTGTTCTGGGGAAGAGCAACCTGGACCAGAAGCTGCTGCTGGCCTTCTATCGCTGCTCAGTGGAGAGCGTGCTCACCTACTGTCTGGGTGTGTGGTATGTCAGCTTCACGGTCCAGAATAAGAAGGCTGTGCAGAAGGGTCATCAACACCGCCCCAAAAAATATTGGCGGCCTCTGCCCTCCCTGGAAGACACCACCAGACCCTCCTTTCACAGAAGGATCAAGGCCATCACAGGACACCCCTCACATCCCGCCCACCACCGCTTGACCTGCTTCCCTATGGAAGACAGTTCAGATTGATCAGGTCCCACACCTCCGGACTGACAGTTTCTTCCCCTGGGCCATTCGAACTGCAAACAGTCAGAGGAGCCACCCCCCTCCCTCCAAACGCTCACATGCACAGAACTGGGGACCTTTTGATTATCACAATAACTTACCTGTCTTTTCACTCCGCACTGTCATGTATACTGATCTGTGAAATCACTACTGTGCATATTTTCAATAATCCTTGGGCCATTTTACTCAATTGTGTGTGCTACACTTTGCACTCTTATGTACGTAGTTCCATCAGTGAAGCCACTACCATACCTATGTATATACCTGTTGGCTATTTTTATTTTAGTTTCAGTCATATGTTTAATCGTATGTTCTGAAACTGTGTTTTATTCAAATTCTTATCTTACTTTAATGTGCAATAATCTGGTGGAGCACCCATAATTTTGTTGTACTGTACAACTGTACAATGACAATAAAGCTAATAGATTTTTTTCTTACATGCATTTAGTATTCCTTTTGTTATCCACAATTCATCTACATGTTTTTGTTTCAGTACTTTTTTTTAATAGGGGACAATTCTCCATATACATTTTTCCAGTCTTGATGCTTTAGATCATGCTTGAGTGAACTGATTTGAGTCTTGTGTTTTATGTCTAATGATTCTGAATTTTCTGGTGTCTTTTTTGGTCCTGGCACTGCTCTGTGCAATTGCAAAAACTGGCAAATGGTCACTTTGTGGTGTATGCAATGTGACGTGACATGCCACACTGCATGCACAGGTGACATCAGCATGTCAGTGGGTATATAACTCAGTGACACACTCACGCTTTCTACACACTGCTCTGTGTTTTGTGCACACATGTTTAAGCCCAATAAAGCTAGCCTCAGCACATTGCCGTTGTGCACCCATTCTTCAGACATAACATTGGTGACAAAGGTGGAGAATTTACTTTCACCTCTACAGCCGTTCCTCGCCCTGTCTGGTGAGTCGCCTATGTCGTGGTCCCACTTGTATGAATCTTTTGAGACTTTCATAGCTGCTATTGACCTAGCCAAAGCTAGCAAGGCGAGACTAAGGGCCATGCTAATTCATAATTCATAATTCACAGAAATCACATGGAAATTAACTACTGGCTACTATCTGACAAGTTTACAGTGATTGATATCAGTGTTCATCAACTTGCACCGTCCTTAAAAACAACAATTGCAATAACCTCAGCAATGAGGGACAGTGCATCTTTCAGACTCTCGGACCCGCAGACACATATGACAACTGTGTGGCTTTGTTGGCAAGACATTTCACTGCTCCAAAGAGCATAATGGTTCAAAGAATTATGTTTTGCCAATGCTGACAGCAAACAGGTGAATTGGTACAGCAGTATATTGCCGACCTCTGCTTTATGGCTAGCATGTGTAGATTTAGACACTTGGAAGAAGAGATGATCCGTGACCAGTTGGCAGAGCACACCATGAATTTGAAACTGCGGGAGAAGCTGCTGGTGGCGCCGGATGACCTGCTGTTGGACAAGGCGGTGGAAATGACATCCCAGCTAGAAGCGGCTGCCCAGTTAGCATCTTGGCTAGCGGCCCTAACCTGCTCTCCCCACATTCAGCTCCACTGGCACAGGCCATGGCTCCGGCTGCTCAACCCTTTGACACCATGGCCCTGAGGTAAACGTCGCGGGATGGCAAGGCACCACAGCACGCCAACCCTGCAGTAACTGCGGCTCTTCCTCACACTGCACACATGCACCTGCCTGCCTAGCCACAAGACAGAGGTGCCAACGCTGCAGTAAGTGCAACCACTTCACCAGAGAGTGTCGCTCGGCTCCCGCAAGCCTGCCGTCACGCTCGCCCAATCAGCCCAGTCCGACCACCATTCACTGCGTTCCAGTAGTCAACCATTGAAGTGGTGCACAGTTGAGTTGGGTGGCGTCAGTCTACCACAAAAAGCAAGATCCTGTTTACAGGAGATTTAAAACAGACACAGGACATGATGTGCCAAAACAACGCACTTAAACAGGTAGACAATGTCACTTACATGGAAAGTAACATAGCCAGCGACGGAGACTCAGATAAAGATGTTAGATCTAGAATAGCAAAAGGCACCGCATGCTTCAGGAGGCTGAACAAGATCTGGTAGGACAGGACAAGAAACTGTCTTTGGATATCAAACTCAAGTTGTACAGGTCACTTGTGTTATCCACAATCCTGTACACCTCAGAGACTTTGAAGAGAAACAGTGAAAATTAAAAAAAAAAAAAAACAGTGGACATATTCCATACAAAATGCCTGAGAAAAAGCCTGCACATTAGTTACCATGACAGGATTGCAAACGTCAATGTATAAAGCAGGACCAAGGAAAAACTGCTTACGCTCTGCGTAATGGAGAGAAGACTCTCCTTTTTGGGACATCTCCTTCGTCTACTGGGAAAATGACCTGCAGCACACGTGGTGGCTGATTTCAACCCAGCTGGTACCAGGAAGGTTCGCAGACCGACGCACACCTGGAGGAGGACACTTCAGAAAGATCTCGGTTCTGCCTCCTTGAACCTTGCTGATGCCAAGTCTCTCACTGCCGAGATGCATAAATGGAAGGAGCTGGTGGCCATATGTCATTTCAACGACAGAAGGAACTAAGGTCTAAGGTAAGTTTACCACTGCTGCTGGACACCGCTGCTTCAAGGTCCCTGATGAATAAGTCCATGGTAGGAGGCTTTTTCCCCTGCAACCAATTAGGGCGGACGTGGTGGAGCTGTTTGGCTACGGACACACCAAGATCGGCATGATAGGAACTGTCACCTTTACGGTACACTATGGCTCCAAGATTCTTCCAGCATTCACATTCCAAGTGATATGTCACAGTGACAATATCCTGGATTGTGACTTATTCTAAGAACTGGGCTTCTCCATCACAGATCACCAACGGCCTGAGCCCACCACACTCAGACAATGACGCAGCCACTCCCTGCTCCGCACTGCACACCAAGCAGAAACTTTTAGACCAGAGCTGATTCTTACGCAGCACGAGCATCCCTGAGCAGCCGCCTCACTGCAAGAACTCCAAATCACATCCACATAGTACCCAGAAGGCGGTATGGCCTTCCCCATTAGCAGCAAGACCAGCCTGTCTCTACACCTTCCCCTAGACCACTTACACCGTCCACCCAATGACACTTCAGTAATGGTGCCCTTCCTTGGCAGCAGGACGGAAGACCACCAGCACATCACGAAGAGGAAGCATCGAGCAAAACGCCCCTTACTCACAGTGTTGGACTGGGTCCGGATTCAATTGCTTGCACAAGCTGCAGTCATTCCGGTCGATGCAGATGCAGATCACCACTCAGCTAGGACCAGCCACCTTCCGTCTGGCTGATGAGTCATGTTGGCATATCAGTGGTCTCAGAAAGGTAATGTCACCTTCCACTTCTGATTAACAGACCGCGACCAAGCCAGCCCATCCGGACTGGGACTTTGTCGATGCATGACCATCAACTCCAGCAGCGCACCCACGAGAATTACCCAAGCTAGCGCAGCCTGAGCCCCACCTGTCATGAGCCCGATGCAGGCTCCTTCGTCTCAAGGACTATGTTACTGACTTTAAGTACATTCGTAATTAGGGCATGGCCTGGCATGTGGTAGAATACCCCACAAGGCCATGCGGGCACACAGGCACTTTTCCCAGTTACCCAGTTAGAGTTGTGTGTTCTATCGGGCTACTCTGTGATGTTGGGAGGGTAACAATTTTTACGTTCTCAAAAGGGAGGGGGGTTAAATGTGGTGTATGCAATGACGTGACATGCTGCACTGCAGGTGCACACAAGCACAGATGACATCATTTGTGTTCTGTACACACATGTTTAAGCCCAATAATGCTAACCTCACCACATGGCCGTTGTCCGCCCATTCTTCATACATAACACACTTGTGTCATTTATTAGTAGTCCACTTGTTACTTGCTTCTCAATAATACTGGTAAACATGCTGTCGATTAACGTAGCACTGTGAATAGTAATTCTGGTTGGCCATGTGATTGAAGGAAATAGGCTCATTTGTACATTGAATAGATGAAATCTGTGGCCAGATTATGTTCTTGTGGATTTAACAGGTCAATGTTAAAGTCTCCACAAACAAACTTTTTTTTATTGATTATATTGTTATACAGTTCAATTAACGTTTTCCTAAAACTATCTATACAAGATCCAGGTTTTCTGTATATACTGCTTATTAGGATATTTTTGTTCTCTCCATCTCAATTTCAACTGTAACACATTCCATGATGCCATCCATGACAAATGACATACTACTAATTGGTTTAATAAGATTTGTATCAGTGTATAAGGCAACTCCACCACCTTTTGTTTGAGTCCTGTTGATATAATAGTACATTTCATATCCTTCAATCATCACTGTGTCAGACTGTTCTTCACTGAGCCAAGTCCTATCACTGCTATTACAGTAAACTTTTTAGATAAATGACTTGAGCAATGGCTCATCTTTGAAAAGTTTGATGCTATACTTCTACTGTTGAAGTGTACAATGGAAATTATTCCCTCTGCTTTGAAATTACATTGAAACTGCTCTACACAGTGGTGATACATGTCATTAAAGAAATTATTTTCTGGGTTAATGTCATTTTCTATATCTTGGGATTTCTAATCAGGTGTGTACATAAGTGGTGTGCAGGTGCACATGTGCAATCAAAATAAGCAATGTGCATCAGATCAAATGTTGTAACATGCATCTGCATACCTAGGGACAGATAAATTCTAAACATTGGACTGCAGTGCAGAGTATGAGAGACTGCTTTAGGATTTTCGCACAGACAGTAATTTCATATTTGAATGAAAAACTGAAAGCAGCTGAATTTCGGGGTGTGCTCTTTGATGGGTCAGAAAATATAACAAAAACAGAGCAGGAAATTGTGTACATTGTTTCTGTGTCCAGCAACGGACAATTTAGCTCAGATTTCCTTGGACTAATTAATCTAGGGGCCAATCGGACAGAACAGTACATACTGGACAGACTTGTGCAATTGTTCCATACTTGTGGTTTAGCAGAGTGGGAGACAAAGCTGGTCTCAGTATGCACTGACGGAGTGGCTGTCAACATTGGAATTTACAAAGGGGTCGTTCCCAAATTACGTCAGATGGGGTCATGGGCGATTTCCTTGTGCATATTCTGTGCACTGCCCACACCCTGGAGAACTGTGCCAAGTCAGCTGATTGCACGGTCCTCTACTGTGTGTTATTTAATCATTCCACCGGCAAGTTGCTAAGCTTTTAATTACAGAAAACGGGTGCAAAACGAATTGCACAACTAAAGATTTGTGAGGAGAAAGGCCTTGCTTTTGTCAAATTAGGAACAATATTAGATGGTCTGCATGGAGACAAGAGACTGTGTTGAAAATATGGAGAGTGTACCAGCCATTCAGATTCAAGTGGCAACAAGTGATGACAGTTGTCTAAAACATACAGTTAGGCCCAGAAATATTTGGACAGTGACACAATCTTCATGATTTGGGCTCTGCATGCCACCACATTAGCATTTGAAATTAATTTGAAATTGAAATTAAACAACTACAACGGAATTGAAGTGCAGACTTTAAGGTTTAATTCAAGGGGTTGAAAAAAAAATATGATTAAACATGTAGGGATTGTAGCTATTTTTATACAAATGCTCCTCATTTCAGGGGCTCAAAAGTAATTGGACAAATTAACATAACCCTAAGTAAAATGTTACTTTTCAATATTTTGTTGAAAATGCTTTGCAGGCAATGCCTGCCTGAAGTCTGGAACCCATGGACATCACCAAACACTGGGTTTCCTCCTTTGTGATGCTTTGCCAGGCCTTTACTGCAGCTGTCTTCAGTTGTTGCTTGTTTGTGGGTCTTTCTGCCTTACGTTTTGTCTTGAGCAAGTGAAATGCATGCTCGATTGGGTTGAGATCTGGTGATTGACTCGGCCATTGCAGAATATTCCACTTCGTTGATTTAAAAAACTCCTGGGTTTCTTTTGCAGTATGTTTTGGATCATTGGTGAAGCGCTGTCCAATCAACTTTGCTGCATTTGGCTGAATCTGAGCAGAAAGTATATCCCTATACACTTCAGAATTCATCTGGCTGCTTCTGTCTTTTGTCACATCATCAATAAACACAAGTGACCCAGTGCCATTGGAAGCCATGCATGCCCATGCCATCACACTGCCTCCACCATGTTTTACAGAAGATGCAGTGCTTTGGATCATGAGCTGTTCCGGTTCTTCTCCAAACTTTCTTCTTCCCATCATTCTGGTACAGGTTGATCTTAGTCTCATCTGTCCAAAGAATGCTGTTCCAGAACTGGGCTGGCTTCTTCAGGTGTTTTTTGGCAAAGTCAATTCTGGCCTTTCAATTTTTGAGGCTGATTCATGGTTTGCACCTTGTGGTGAATCCTTTGTATTTACTCTCATGAAGTCTTCTCTTTATGGTAGACTTAGATACTGATACACCTACTTCCTGGAGAGTGTTCTTCACTTGACTGGATGTTGTGAAGGGGTTGTTCTTCACCATGGAAAGGATTCTGTGATCATCCACCACTGTTGTCTTCCGTGGACGTCCAGCCCTTTTTGAGTTCCCAAGCTCACCAGTGCACTCTTTTTTTCTCAGAATGTACCAAACTGTTGATTTGACCACTCCTAACATTTCTGCTATCTCTCTGATGGATTTCTTCTTTTTTTTTCAGCCTCAGGATGGTCTGTTTCACCTCCATTGAGAGCTCCTTTGACTGCATGTTGTGTGTTCACAGCAACAGCTTCCAAATGCAAACGCCACACCTGGAATCAACTCCAGACCTTTTAACTGCTTAATTGATGACAGGTTAATGAGGGAAGAGTCCATGCAGCCTTGTTATTTTTTTTATTTTTTTTTTGCAGCCTTCTGAGTCGATTGTCCGATTACTTTTGGTCCCTTGAAAAAGAGGCGGCTACGTATTAAAGAGCTGTAATTCCTAAACCCTTGCTCCAATTTGGATGTGAATACTCTCAAATTACAGCTGAGAGTCTGCACTTTAAACCCATATTGATTATATAATTGTATCCTGAATATGTTTTCGTAAACAGCTAAAATAACAAAACTTGTGTCACTGTCCAAATATTTTTGGGCCTAACTGTACCTGCACAGAGTGATTCCATTGTTTCCTAGCCAACATGCTTGATATTGGGAACATCTTAAAGTTCATCTCCCTCAGGCACCAGAAAGAGAATCTGACTACTGGTGAATGCAAAGATGAGCTCATGGTTGCTGTTGGACAGTTGATTGACACTACTGATGGATAGTGAGGGGGGATTTTCACATCTGAATATAATAAAAAAGAAGTACAGATCCCGCCTGTCAGATTCTCAGCTCTCTCATCTCTGATGCACATCCTGTTGTCTAGGTTCACAACAGAGACCTCTGACCCAAAGCCAGCTTTTGATTTGTGGATGCAAACAGCTAATCACAGGCTGAACCAGGGAGAAAGGAGCAGGCAAAGCACATCTTCATTTTCTACTGTTTATGAAACAGAGGAAGCCCGTCACGAGGGAAGTGATGATGATGATGACATTCTGTAGGACAACAGAACTTTCTGTGCTTATAAATAGCAATAAGATAAGATAAGATAAGATAAGCCTGTATTAGTCCCACAATGGGGAAATTCCAGGATTGCAACAGCACAGGGATAGCAACACTCAGAGCAATAATTATGACTATGTACTCATACATATTGTCACCCTCCATAGTGACTGATATTGTCCTAGTTGTATACTGGAGGGGACCATTTGTGTAAATCTGTTGCGTCTTTTGCATTCAATACTATTAGGTCGTCACATTTTTTTTTTTTTTTTGCTATCTCTGCGAGCAGCCCTGCTTAGGTTATACAGTCTGACAGCCGTAGGCAGGAAGGACCTGCGAAACCTCTCGGTCATGCATCTAGGATGATGTAGTCTACTGCAAAATGAGCTCCTCAGTGCGTTCAGTATGTCCTGCATAGGGTGGGACTCGGACTCCAGCAGAGATGACAGTTTAGCTACCATCCTTCTCTCTCCTATCTCCTCCACTGGGTCAAGGCGTTGCCCCGGGACAGAGCTAGCTCTCTTGATTAGTTTGTTCAGTCTCTTCCTATTGGTTGCTGTAATGCCGTTGCCCCAGCAGACCACTCCAAAAGTGATGGCTGATGCCACCACCGTGTCGTAGAATGTCTTCAAGAGCACCCCTTGTACACCAAAAGAAATGAGCCTTCTCAGTAGGAACAGCCTGCGCTGTCCCTTCTTGTAGAGTGCGTCGGTATTGTGTGACCAGTCTAGTTTATTGTTCAGATGAACACCCAGGTACTTGTAGGATGTCACCATCTCAATATCTGTTCCCTGGATGTTTACTGGTGCTGTGAGGGGTTGTCCTTGCCAGTGGCAGTCCGCCACCAGCTCCTTAGTTTTCCTCGTGTTGATCTGGAGGCAGTTCCGATGGCACCAGTCCACGAAGTCCTGGATAAGTCCTCTGTACTCAGCTTCATCTCCGTTAGAGTTGAGGCCAACAATCGCAGAGTCGTCAGAGAACTTCTGTAGATGGCAGTGTGTTGTGTTGTGTGAGAAGTCCGCAGTATAAAGGGAGAACAGGAAGGGAGCCAAAACCGTTCCCTGGGGGCCCCCCGTGCTGCCGATGATCATGTCGGATACACAATCCCGGGTTCTCACAAACTGTGGCCGTTTAGTGAGGTAGTCCAGGATCCATGATGACAGGTGCTGGTCCACCCCTGCGCACAGCAGTTTGTCCTTCAGGATCATCGGTTGGATGATGTTGAAAGCACTGGAGAAGTCAAAGAACATGATCCTCACCACATTCCCGGGCTTCTCCAGGTGGGACAGGGAACGGTGAAGGAGGAAGATCACTGCATCCTCCACCCCAATGCCATGCTGGTAGGCGAACTGGAGTGGATCCATCGCTGGTCCCACCAGGGGCGGAGGTGAGCAAGGAGCAGTCTCTCCAGGGTCTTCATCATGTGAGACGTCAGGGCCACTGGCCTGTAGCTGTTCAGGTCTTTGGGGTGGGAAGTCTTTGGTACAGGTACCACACAAGATGTTTTCCACAACTGTGGTACCCTCCCCAGCTTCAGGCTCAGGTTGAAGATGTGCTCCGCAATCCCACACAGCTGGTCTGCGCAGGACTTGAGGAGCTTCGCGCTGATGCCGTCCAGTCCCGAGGCCTTCCTCGCCTTGATCTTCCTCAGCTCCGTCCTCACCTGGGTCTTAGTGAGGTCCAGGTTGGGGGGCTGTGTGCTGGGAGTGGAGGGGTGTTGGTGGAGTGGAGTGTGGACAGCAGGTCTTAATGACTTTAGAGGCAGCAGTGGTTGTTGTGCAGTCGGGGGGGAAGGCGGTTGGTCAAACCTATTAAAAAACAGGTTCAGATTGTTCGCCCACTCCCTGCCCCCCATGGCCTGGGAGGAGGTATTCTGGAGCCCAGAGATGGTTTTGAGGTTGCTCCAGACCCCGCCCATGTCGCTCTGTTGCAGCTTGTCCTCCATCTTCTTCCTGAAGCTGCCCTTGCCTTCTCTGATCTTCTTCCTTAGCTCCCTCTGTATGGACTTCAGCATCTCCCTGTTACCCGACCTGAAGATCCTCTTCTTCTCTATCAGAAGTGTTTTTTATCTCAGGGTTAATCCAGGGTTTGTTGTTCAAGCAACACCGTATGGTCTTGGTGGGTACGGTGTTGTCCACACAGAAGATGATGTAGTCCATGATGGTGTGAGTGAGGCCATCGATCTCCTCACCACGTGGATCGCAAAGCTGCTCCCAGGCAGTGGTTTCAAGACAGTCCTTTAAAGCGTCCATTGCCTCCTCAGACCATATCTTCACCGTGCGCATGACCGGAGGCTGTCTGTGTACTAGGGATTTGTACACCGGCAGGAGATGAACCAAGTTATGATCCGATCTCCCGAGTGGGGGGAGTGGTGATGAGGTGTACGCCTCCTTAGTGTTAGCATAGAATAAGTCCAGTGTTTTATTGTCTCTAGTGTGGCATGTGACATATTGGGTGAACGTGGGCAGAATGGGGGACAGTGAAATATGGTTGAAATCACCTGAGATGAGGAGAAGAGCATCTGGGTGTTCTGTCAGCAGCCTGCCAGTTACTGAGTGAATGGCATCATGCGCTGCCCCAGCGTTCGCCGTTGGATTTGCATAAATAACAATGCAGATCACGTGTGAGTATTTCCTCGGGAGATAGGTAGGCCGCATGCTAACAGCTAGCAACTCAGTGTCTTTGCTGCAGTGATGTTGTTTAACTGTGATATGTCCCGGTCTGCACCAGCTGTTATTGACATACATTATCACTCCTCCGCCCTTGCCTTCTCACTGTCTGCCACATCTCAGCAAACAACATCAAGGTAATCTCTCTGAAGACGCTCTCGTAGCGGGACATGGCCGCTAGCTCATCTGTCTGATCGAACGTTCCCCATAATAACGAATGGAAGTACAGGTCTGTACCTTATATTTCTCGCCCATCGTCTTGCTCCAGCATGGCATCCACGTTATTTCTGTCTTATTTCACCCGGTATATCGAGGTCTCATGGATCGTCACCTTATCGTGGTGGGGGGGTTTGCGTGCCCCAGTGATCCCAGGAGCTATGTTGTCCGGGGCAATTTGCCTCTGATAGGGTCTCCCAAGACAAACTGGTCCTGGGTGAAGGGCCAGACTAAGAACGATCCAACAGACTCTCATGATAAATTGTATATCAAGGATTCAGTGTACCCCGCCTGGTATGGGGTTACCGGGGCCCCACCCTGGAGCCAGGCCTGGGGGAGGGGCTTGAAGGCTTGAAGTCTGGTGGCCGGGTTTCCACCCATGGGACCCGGCCGGGCTCAGCCCGAAGGAGTTGCATGGGTCCGCCCTCCAGTGGGCTCACCACCTGCAGGAGGGATCATGGGGGTCCGGTGCTATGTGGATTAGGTGGCGGTCAAAGGCGGAGACCTTGGCGGACTGATCCCAAGCTTTCTAAACTGGCTTTTGGTACGTGGAATGTCACCTCTCTGGTGGGGAAGGAGCCTGAGCTGGTGTATGAGGTTGAGAGATACCGGCTAGATATAGTCGGCCTCACCTCAACAAACAGCTCCGGTTCCAGAACCAGTCTCCTGGAGAGGGGCTGGAGCTTGGCCTTTTCTGGAGTTGCCCCGGGCGAGAGGCGACGAGCAGGGGTGGGTATTCTTGTATCGCCCCACCTTGCTGCCTCTATATTGGAGTTTTCCCCGGTGGACGAAAGGGTTGCTTCCCTGCGCCTTCGGGTTGGGAAACGGGTCCTGACCATCATTTGTGTCTATGCACCACATGATGTTTCAGAGTACCCACCCTTTTTGGAGTCTGTGAGTGGAGTGCTGGAGGGTGCTCCTCTTGGAGACTCCATTGTCCTACTGGAGGACTTCAATGCACATGTGGGCAACGACAGTGAAACCTGGAGGGGGGTAATTGGGAGGAACGGCCTGCCCGATCTGAACCCGAGTGGTGTTCAGTTATTGGACTTCTGTGCTAACCACAGTCTGTCCATAACGAACACCATGTTCAAGCATAAGGGTGTCCATATGTGCACCTGGTACCAGGACACCCTAGGTCGCAGGTCGATGATCGATTTTGTTATTGTATCATCAGACCTGCGACCGTATGTCTTGGACACCCGAGTAAAGAAAGGTGCAGAGCTGTCAACTGATCACCACCTGGTGGTGAGTTGGATCCGATGGCAGGGGAGGAAGCCATTCAGACCTGGTAGACCCAAACGTATAGTGAGGGTGTGCTGGGAGCGTCTGGCTGAGGTCCTTGTCCAGGAGGTCTTCAACTCCCACCTCCGGAAGAACTTCAACCACATTCCGAGGGAGTCTGGAGACATGGAGTCTGAATGGGCCATGTTCTCCACCTCTGTTGTTGAAGCGGCGGCCCAGAGCTGCGGCCGCAAGGTGGTCGATGCATCTCGTGGTGGCAACCCCCAAACCAAGTGGTGGACACCAGTGGTGAGGGGGGCCATTAAGCTGAAGAAGGAGTCCTATCAAGCTTGGTTGGCTTGTGGGACTCCCGAAGCAGCTGAGGTGTACCGGCAAGCCAAGCGGAGTTCAGCTCGGGTGGTTGCTGAAGCAAAAACCCGGGTATGGGAGGAGTTCGGTGAGGCCATGGAACAAGACTTTCGGTCGGCCTCAAAGAGATTCTGGCAAACTGTCCGGCGGCAAAGGAGGGGAAAGCGGCTCCCTGTCCACACTGTGTATGGTGCGGATGGGACACTGTTGACTTCGACTGGGGATATCGTCGGGCGGTGGAAGGAATACTTCGAGGATCTCCTCAATCCCACTGATACGCCTTCCACAGAGGAAGCAGGGTTTGGGGACGAGGGGGATGACTCGCCTATCACAGGGGCTGAGGTCGCCAAGGTGGTTAAAAATCTCCTTGGTGGCCGGGCCCCGGGGGTGGACGAGATTCGCCCTGAGTACCTCAAGGCCCTGGATGTTGTATGGCTGTCATGGTTGACACGCCTCTGCAACATTGCGTGGAGGTCGGGGGCAGTGCCTTTGGCATGGCAAACCAGGGTGGTGGTTCCTTTCTTCAAAAAAGGGGACCGGAGGGTGTGCTCCAACTTTAGAGGGATCACACTCCTCAGCCTCCCTGGGAAGGTCTATGCCAAGGTACTGGAGAGGAGAGTCCGGCCGTTGGTCGAACCTCGGATTCAGGAGGAGCAATGTGGTTTTCGTCCTGGCCATGGCACATCGGACCAGCTCTTTACCCTCTCGAGAATTCTTGAGGGTTCGTGGGAGTTTGCCCAACCAGTTTACATGTGTTTTGTGGACTTGGAGAAGGCATTTGACCGCGTCCCTCGTGGATTTTTGTGGGGGGTGCTTCGGGAGTATGGGGTATCGGGCTTGTTGTTACGAGCTATTCGGTCTCTGTACGATCGTTGTGAGAGTTTGGTTCGTATTGCCAACACTCGGTCGGAGTCATTCCCAGTGAGAGTTGGACTCCGCCAGGGCTGCCCTTTGTCACCGATCCTGTTCATAATTTTCATGGACAGAATTTCTAGGCGCAGCCAGGGACTGGAGGGTGTCATGCTTGGTGACCACAGGATCTCATCTCTGTTGTTTGCAGATGATGTTGTCCTGTTGGCTTCATCCAGCAATGACTTACAGCTCTTGCTGGGATGGTTTGCCGCTGAGTGTGAAGCGGCTGGGATGAGAATCAGCACCTCCAAGTCCGAGTCCATGGTCCTCAGCCGGAAAAAGGTGGATTGTCCTCTTTGGGTTGGGAACAGGCTCCTGCCCCAAGTAGAGGAGTTTAAGTATCTTGGGGTCTTGTTCACGAGTGAGGGGAAAATGGAGCGAGAGATCGACAGACAGATTGGAGCAGCATCTGCAGTGATGCGGACATTGTACCGGTCTGTTGTGGTGAAGAGGGAGCTGAGTTCTAAGGCAAAGCTGTCGATTTACCAGTCAATCTACGTTCCTACTCTCACCTATGGTCACGAGCTTTGGGTAATGACCAAAAGAACAAGATCGTGGTACAAGCGGCTGAAATGAGCTTTCTCCGTAGGATTTCTGGACTCACCCTCAGAGATAGGGTGAGGAGCTCAGTCATCCGGGAGAGACTCAGAGTAGAACCGCTGCTCGTCCACATTGAAAGGAGTCAGTTGAGGTGGTATGGGCATCTGATTAGGATGCCTCCTAGACGCCTCCCACTTGAGGTGTTTCAGGCACGTCCCACTGGGAGGAGACCCCGGGGCAGACCCAGGACTCGGTGGAGAGACTATGTCTCCCAGCTGGTCTGGGAACGCCTTGGTATCCCCTCTGAAGAGCTGGAGCAGGTGGCTGGGGAGAGGGAATCTGGGCTTCTCTGCTTGAACTGCTGCCTCCGCGACCCGGACCTCTGGAAAAGCAGTAGAAGATGGATGGATGGATGGATAGATGGATGGATGTCGAGGTCTTGCGCTAGCATCTTGGTCTGGTTAAGTGCTAACAGCTGGTCTCTGCTGTAACGTATCCTGCTAAAAACAGTGGCTCCGTCTGCCGGCTCAGGAGACATTTGAGTGATCCGTGTGTCCGTCCGATGTATAAGGTGTCGCCGGATTAGAAAGATTAGCAAGAAAAGCGAGATAGTAAATAGAAATAGGAAGAAATTGATCCGCTGTTGCAAAAAGGCAGCCTACTCGTGTGGCACCGGAAGTAAGAGACCCAATAACTGCTGTCATTGCTTAAAAAGCTGACATTTCATTTGGTTTTCATTGTTTGAAAATCATACATTTGTACATTTAGTTTTCAGTGCTTGAAGCGCAGTCATTTCATTAGAAAGTTACATACTATGGAGCTTTAAAGAACAGACATTTTGTTCCAATGCTTTCATTCATTTTCAGTTAAAATTAAAATGTGTATTACATTATTCACATATTCCTCTATCTTGTGAGGTGGGGAGAGGAAAAAAAATGAGGACCAAGCAATGACCTCAGGTTCTCCCCTGAGAACAAGGCCAAAAAAGTTATGTGGGCTTTGTGTGTTTATAATCAGAGTACAGAAATGTTTTTAAATCCAGATTTTCATATTCTGAAAATGGATGACTTCTGTCCAGACTTGTCATGGATATATGGTGTGGTCAGTTACCTTATGTTGTTTTCTATGTTGAGGAATCATATTTGTCCAGCTCGTTGATGTCCGTGATGTTGAGTAATTTTGCTTCCAATAGCGTTGATCCATTAAGCTTGATGAATGCAATTAGATGTCCATGATGCCTGAATTTTTTCTTGTCTTTTGAGTATGCATGCTCTACTAGCTATGTTTGCAGTTTTTTTTTGCTGAGATGTTCATTTATGTATACAGCAGGAAAAATAAATATTGAACATGTCAACCATTTTCTCATTAAACATATTTCTGATCGAGCCACTGAACTGAGATTTTCACCAGATATCTGCAACAATCCAAGTAATACATACATAGAAAGAAATCAAGGCAACTGTGTTCACAAAACAAGTTATATTAAACTGGAATGACACAGGGAATACTGTAAGTATTGAAGACGCTTGGCAAAATTAATTTAAAAGCCTTTGTTGGTAATAACAGCTTCCAGACTCCTCCAGTATGGAGAAACTAGGTGCAGACATTGCTCAGCAGTGATTTTAGCCCATTCTTCCACCCAAACTTTCTTCAAATCTTGAAGGTTCCGTGGGTGTCTTCTATGAACTCTGATCTTCAGTTCGTTCCATAGATTTTCAATTGGATTCAGGTCAGGTGACTGACTGGGCCATTCCAACAGCTTTATTTTCCTTCTCTGGAGCCAGTTGAGAGTTTCCTTGGCTGGGTGTTTGGGATCATTGTCTTGCTAAAATGTCCACCTTCATTTCATCTTCAGCATCTTGGCAGATGGCAACAGGTTCTCATCAAGGATGTGGGATCGGCAGTGCTATGTCTCCTCCAAACATGTTGTGTGCTGTGGCAACCAGAAAGTTCAATTTTGGTCTCATCTGACAAGACTATATTCTCCCAGTATTTTCCTGGCTTGCCCAAATGTTTTGTAGCAAACTTTAAACAAGCTTCAACATGCTTTTTCATCAGCAACGGAGTCTTGCAAGGTGAACGAGCATAGACCCCATGTCGGTTGAGTGCATTACTTATTGTTTTCTTTGAAGCAGTAGTACCTGCTAACTCCAGGTCTGTACGGAGGTCTCCATGAGTGGTCTTTGGCTCTTGGATAACTCTTCTGATAATTCTTTTGACTTGTCTCAGAAATCTTGCGAGAAGCTCCTGTTGGTGGCCGGTTTATGGTAAAATGATATTCTTTCCACTTCCGAATGATGGCTCCAACAGTGCTCACTGGAACATTCAGCAGTCTAGAAATGCACCTTCAACCAATGTCATCATTATGCTTTGCAACCTCTCCCATCAAATCCATAATATTTTTTTCTTTTTTGCTGATCAGCAATTGTTGAAATTTCTGTTGACATGAAGTCTAAGAATTTCTTGAGCTCCTCCACCTCATCAGGGTTTATCACTTTCTTTGGAGGTATTTTACCTGATTCTTAGTTTTCCTTGCTGGGCAGCTGCAATGCTGCTGGAGAATCCTGGCTTCTGCTAGGTGGTTAGGCTGTTGTTGGTGAAGCCTGGGCTCTGCCTGGTGGGTATTCTGTTGTTGGCAAGGCCTGGGCTCAAACCCTCTGGCCCTTTGGGCTTGAGCCGGCGCCTGTAAGAGCTATAATGTGGGGCCGCTGGGCCGGCCGAAGTGCCTTGCTGTCAAGGTGGGTAGGAGACAAATCAAATCAAATCACCCTTTATTGTCATTCCACCATACAACTAATCATGTACAGTAGAATGAAATTGTGTTTTTTCTATCTACAGTGTTAATCACACACACCCCATATGTAGAATCAGAGGGCCGCTGCCATGCAAGGTGCCGCCACAGATTTCCCTCCTCCATTCCATTATTGCTGAGCACCAAGCTGGACGGCAGGAAGTTCCGCTTTTATATGGTCTTCGGCATGACCCGGCAGGGATTTGAACCCCTGCCTCCCGGGTGTGGGGCGGATGCTCTACCAACTGAGCCACCACTCTGGTAAAAAAATGAGGAACGCTTTACGAATTTGCGTGTCATCCTTGCACAGGGCCATGCTAATCTTCTCTGTATCGTTCCAATTTTAGTATATGTGGCACCGAAGTAACACAAACTCGGTCTCTGACGAGCAATCTTCTGAAGGAGGAAGGGATCATCATCATCGTAATCATAGCAGTCTGTCGTGGGCAACAACGACTGCTTCATTTAGGTCTGATCAGATTCCTCCACACAGCTCTGTCCTTAGGCTTCCGCTGCCAGGAACTCCTGTCTATGTCCAACTTCTTCAAGTTTCTTTTTACAGTGTCTATAAATCTGAGCCTTGGTCTAACCTGATTGCATTTGCCCTCGCATAACTGTGACTAGAGTAACTGCCAAGGCAGATGCTGGTGGTCCATCCTCTCAACATGTCCGAGCCATCTCAGGTTCATCTGTATTAGCATGTCCTCCATTGATGGTAGACCAGCTCATTTCAACACTTCTATGTTGGTTATCTTGTCTTTCCATGAGATGTTCATTATGGCTTGACGGTGTCTCATCATGTACATGTGGAGTTTCTTCACCTGCACTCTGTAGACAGTCCAAGTTTCAGCACCGTATAATAGAGTAGCCAGTACTGTCACTCTGTACACTTTGCATTTCACACGGATAGACACATGTCGATTGTTCCACAGTCTCTCCCTCAAGTTTCCAAACACAGTGCCCGCTTTTCCCATTGTGAGAGATAGTTCATCCTCCAGCCTAGCATTCTCTGAAACAGTACTCCCTAGGTACTTGAAAGCCTTGCACTTGACTAGTGGCTCTGTACCAATGCTGATCTCTTCTGGTAGTGATGATGGTAACTGGAACTTTGGTGGTTGATAAAGGCACTCTGTCTTCTTGATATTGATTCTGAGGCTGAATTGGCTAGCTGCTCTTGCAGATTTCTCCACTAAAGATTGCATACTTTCCACGCTGTGTGCAACTAGAGCACTGTCGTCGGCAAAGAGCATTTCTTTTACTACCTTTATCGGTGTCTTACTCTTGGTTTTAAACTGTGCCACATTGAACAAGTCTGCCTCTTTCCTTGTTTGAATGTATACTCCTTCTGAAGTGTCTTTGAAGGCCACCTCAAGCATGGCTGCCAGATATAGTGAGAAGAGAGTAGGTGCCAGCACACACCCTTGTTTCACCCAGTTGCTTACTGAAAAGTCTTTAGATACTGAACCACTCATTGCCACGTCTGCTTGCATACCTGTATGGAGTGCCTCGATCAGGCTGACAAACTTCTCTGTACAACCATATTTCTTGAGTACCTGCCAAAGTCCTTGTCGCGAAACAGTATCGAAGGCTTTACTGAAGTCTATGAAGACTACATAAAGCGGCATGTTCTGTTCAATACACTTTTCTTGAACCTGTTTCAAGCAGAAAATCATATCCATTGTGCTTCTTCCACTTCTAAAGCCGCACTGGGTTTCCGGTAGTACATTCTGCGAGATGTGTTCACTGAGTCTGTTAAGTAGTACACGTGAGAGAATCTTACCAACAGTGGCTAGCAGTGATATACCTCGGTAATTTCCACAGTCTTTCCTGTTACCTTTCTTGAACAAAGGCACAATGCTTGCATTCTTCCAGTTTTGAGGTACTTTCTGGGCATCCTATATCTCTTGGATGAGCTTGTGCAGGCAGTTGGTCAGCTGAACACCACCAAATTTCCACACTTCTGCTGGAATTCTATCCCTTCCTGGAGCTTTACCATTCTGTGTTGCCCTGATAGCTGCCATTAGTTCATCAAAATGTGGTGGTTCATCCAGACTTGATACAGCTGGTCGCTGCACTAGAGCTTCTTTAGCCTCTTCAGTGAGATCTCCAGGGTTGTTTAGTAGTTGTTCAAAGTGGTCTGCAAATCTGTCCAGGATCTTGTCTTTCTCCTGCAAAACCGTTTCACCATCCATAGCCTTTAGTTGGATCAATCCTCTTTGTTTAGGGCCGTAGATTTATCTCAAACCTGTGAAGAATGTTTTCCTGTCCTTCATGTCTGCTGCAGTTTGAAGTTTCTCCATTTTTTCATCCCACCAGTTGGACTTTATCTCTTTGGTGTACTTCTGTAGTTCACTCTGAGCCTTTGAGTATTTCTTCTTCTTCGACCTTGTGTTACACTGTAAATTTTCCTGCCTAGCTGTAGTTCCTCACTTCTAGTAGTTTCTTCAGGTGTTCATCTTGCTCATCAAACCAATCTTGATGTTTTCTGTCAGGGTAGTCTAATACATCACTAGCAGTCTGATACACCATATCCTTCAGCGTTGCCCATTTCTCTTCTATGTCATTCTCTGAGTTGTTGCTGTCCCAGTCTTTCAAGTTTTCATCCATTTCCTGTGTAAGTTATTCCTGCTTCTTTTGGCCTTTTAGTGCACTAGTGTTTAGCTTCCGTGGTGGCTTGCACAAATCCTTAATCTAGATCGCAGCATAACATGATCAGTACCACAGTTCGCGCCTCTCATTGCTCTGGTGTCCAATACATCCCTTCTGTCTCTCTGCCTGACTATGATGTAGTCTAATAAGTGCCAGTGCTTGGATCTTGGGTGCATCCATGTCTTCTTGTGTGTGTCCTTGTGCTTAAATAGAGTGTTGGTTATTACAAGGTTGTACTCTGAACATAGTGCAAGTAGAAGTTCTCCATTAGCATTGCACTTGCCTACTCCATGACTGCCTAGCACTCCTTTCCATTTCTCAGTGTCCGAACCAACTCTGGCATTAAAATCTCCAAAGAGTATCAGCCTGTCATCAGTCGGTACTCACCTGATAGTCTCACGTAAATCACTGTAGAACTCTTCCTTCACCTCCTCTGTGTTGGTCATTGTTGGGGCATATACACTGATGAGTGTGGCATACATCTTCCACTGTAGTGGGAGTCTCATAGTCATTATCCTGTCATTGATTGGCACCGGTTCCTAATCAAGTCTTGCTGCCATCTTCTTTCTAACTGCAAAGCCCACTCCTGCTTCTCTCCTTTCTTGAGTTGATCTCCCACTCCAAAAGAAGATGTACCCATGGTCTTCCAAGCCGCCATATTCAGGCAATCTTGTTTCACTAAGTGCAGCTATGTCTACATTGAACCTGCTCATTTCCAAGGCCACAAGTGTGGTCTGTCTTTCTGGGCACTGTGATGTTGTTCTGTCCAACAGAGTGTGTACATTCCATTCTGCTACACACAAGGATGCTGTTTTCCTCTTCCTTTGTCTTCCTGCTCCTAGCTTACTTTTCGCTGCCTGTCGGAGTGTGAACAGATCAGTGCAGACCTTGTAAGCCTGGGCGACGTCCGAGTCGGTATGAGTTGCTTTCTGATTGGCCATTTCATGAAACTGCTTGCAAAGTATTTGAGTACTGATAGCTTTTGCTGGACTAGCAGCAAATTCTTGGCAGATAAAGGTATTATCAGTGGCAAGGACAAGCCAAGACAAAGTGACTCCAGTATCTGTTGCAGTGACTGACCAGATGATAGGTTTGTTTATCTCTGCTCTTTGTGTAGTGCATGTCACAATGCACCGACTGGCACAGTCCACCACAGACCTTGCGACAGATGTGTTTATCTGCCAGGATGTCCAGTCTCATCCCGTGTAACTGGGAGTGGTCCACCACAGACCTGTGGCAGATATTGTTTTTAGTTCTGCCAGGATGCCGTTTCACCCTCCATGCCCTCGGAAGGGCAGGGATGCCAGTTGAGTCGGCGACGACCCGACCCATGAGACGGGTAGTACCGGTTTTCATGGTTATCCAGTAGCAAGCAAGCCAATGCCTGACCTGACAAAAAAAAAAAAAAAAAAAAGGATATAAATCTCAGTTAAAAGCTGCCAATTTCTGACCAAAAAAAGTGGAATTTTATGGGTAAGAAGCTGTAACTTTAGCAAAAAGACAAAAAAGGTGTAAATTTCCAACCGTTTACAACCTAAAACGCTGCAGATATAAGATTTGAGTAAAATGCTGCAAGTTTAAGCTTTTTTTAACTGCAAATTCAAGAGTAAGAAAAGTTCTAAATTCATGAGGAAAAAGCTGCAAAATTATGAATAATAAAACGCTGCAAATTTTCAAGTAAGAAGCTGCACATTTCTGAGAAAATGGCTCTAACTCTGCAGGAAAATCCTGCAAATTTATGAGAAAAATCCTCACATTTACAAAAGAATGTTTCTAATTTACAAGTAAAAGGATGTGATAAATTGGCGTGTGTTGGCCATTTTTTTTTTTTTTTAAAGACAGCTGTGAGGAGGAACTAAGCGGTGGTGTTTGGAGGTGTTAAATCCTGCAGATCTGCATTAATCAGCAGGGACAAGGAGAAGAACAGGAATAGGTGGTCCACAGCAGCAGAAATAATCCAGTTAACCCAGGAAGAGTAAACACATGACACCCCATGACACCCAACAGATCCCCCCCCCCATGACATCAGTGGGAACAGCTGGGCCAGACTTCACACCTCTGTCGATTTACATGTTCCCTTCTGAGGACATGAGCAGTGGCTTGACTTTGCTTGGAGCTTTGCTCGGAGCCGGTCTAGAATGGAGCAGTGAGGCGCCGCCTTCCCTCCACTAGCGTTGGGTGCGTACCTTGGGCAAGTGCTAGTACACCCACAGCCTCCCTTGCCAGGGTCACGGCACGGCAGTTATGTCATCAACTCGATGGCATCTCCAGCACTACATCATTGGCGCTTCTGAATGTCAACTCGGCTTCAGCTGTGGCAGGTGTCTCTGACTGTCTACTCAGCTACAGTTATGGCAAAATGCAACAAGCCTCTCTGCGACCATCTCAGCTTTGCTGTGTTGTCCACCAACAGATGACCTCGCCAAGGGACAGTGCCTATGTGCCAAGCAGTGTGGTCATCATCATAGGTGCAGCCCCACAGTTTTCAATGGAAGTATAGTTAAGGAGAGAAGATATGGCTACTGCATATGGGGGAACCAATGCGCCACTTAATAGGGCAGTGGTGACAAGTGGACAAAGTCCGTATACTGCCACCTCGTCCGGGGTAACCGACGAACAACACCATCGAGCTTCTGTTTCGAACTCATGCAAACAATGCCTCAATCTTGGTGCTTGGAATGTCCGTACAACCAACGACAGTGAGTCTTCAATCAGACCTGAAAGAGCAACAGCCCTTATCTGTCATGAGCTAGAAAAAGCAACCATTGACATCTGTGCCCTGAGCGAAGTTCGGCGACCTGGCACCGGAAACGTAGTTGAGAGGAGTCACACAATTTTCTGGAGTGGAGGAGAAGAGAGAACAGCTGGTGTTGGCTATCTCCAACAAGCTAGCTGCTCAAGGTATCACCCCTACACCAATCAGTGACAGGCTCATGTCAATGCACAAACAGCTAAAGGGAGCAAACAATCTAACTCTCATTAGCACGTATGAGCCAACCATGCAAAGATCTCAGGAAGAAAAAGCCTGTGGAAACACTTGCACAAACCACTACCCTGTGGGTTGTACATGGTTTTGCAGTGGATTTTGACCCCCAGGCTGTTGGCCATCGCGGACCAAAGTTCTGACACAAATTGAGGACCTCTGTCAGACCTGATGTCCAACGGGAAACCAAACCATGCGACCCAAACTGACAAAAACGTGCGGGCTACCTCAGCAGACGTGGTGGAATTCAGTGAAGCTGCCTCTGGCCAATGCATAGTGCAGTCCACGATTGTTAGCAGGTGCGTGAATGGAAGGGGACCCACCAAATCCATGTGTACGTTGTCGAACCTCCTTGCCAGAATTTGAAAAGGCTCGAGGGGGGCTTTGGTGTGCTTGTGCACCTTAGCCCATCGGCATGCAACGCACGCTGTGGCCCATTCTTTCACATCCCTGCATAAGAAAGGCCAGACAAATTTGGACCCCACCAGTTTAACCGACGTTCACACGCCAGGATGTGAAAGAGAGTGGACGGACTCGAAAACACGGCAGCGCCAAGAGCTCAGAACCACTGGGCGGGGGTGGTCGGTGGAGATGTCTCAGAGCAAGGGGGGCACCCTTCTTGTACCACCCTGCTCTCCAGTTTTAATCTGGTAGCTGCGGAGTGGAAGGCGCATATGTCTGCGTCCCCGTTTTGGTCGGTGGACATGGCGGAAAAATCAATTCCCATGTAAACCGGGTAGACCATTGCGCACGACAGGTAGTCGGCCACAACATTAAGCTTACCGGCTACATGTTGAATGTCGATAGTGAATTCTGAGATTGTGGACAAGTACCGTTGTTGCTGAGCCAACCGCCGTTCTGAAATTTTGGATGTTGCGTAAGTTACTGGTTTGTGATCAACAAATACAGTAAACTTACGACCCTTGAGCCAGAACTGGAAATGATGCATAGCCAGGTGGAGAGCCAACAACAAGTGCTGTATTTACGCTAGCTGTCACGCAAAGTAGGCTTAAAATGGCAAGGGGTTGCCACAAACCAGAGACGTACTGCTCCACCACGGCTCCTACCGTGACGTCAGATGTGTCTGTGGTAAGCGCTATCCGCGCTGATGGGGCTGGGTGAGCCAGCAACGCCGCATTAGCGAGCGCCGTTTTGGCGTTTGTGAAAGCTTGGATCCATTCGGGGGTTCAGTCGATGCTATCCACGGGCTTCTTTTTTTTTGAGTGTGCTGTAGAGCGGTTGCAGCAGCTGGGCTGCCTGGGGGAAGAAATGGTTGTAGAAAATGATCACCCACAAAAACTCCTGTAGCGCCCTCACGGTCTGTGGATGCGGAAAATAGCAAACTCCTCGCGTGTGATGGCTAGTTTAGCGGCATCCAGGTGGCGAGGGCGTGCAAAAACAGGTGACCCTTTTGTGGTGATGAAATGCTCGACCCCATGCTTGGTTACCATAGCGGAAAAAATGGGCACTGTGAGTGCTGGGAACTCGGACAGCAAACGCTGGTACTTACCCCCTGGAGCGAGAACCTGTGCATGTGTTGGTAGCCCAACTCCCCGAGCTGTGCAGGGCAAGGAGGAAAAAGATACAGCATCCACTAAACGTTTGTTGGCAACACAACCAGGAGATCATAAGCACACAGAAAATCAGCACCTAAGACGGGGACCGAACATGCTGCTATCACAAAGTCCCACTGGTAATTGCATCCATGTAAACATACAGTCACCATCCTTTCTCCAAATGTCCTGATGTGGGACCCGTTGGCGGCCATTAAAGATGGGCTGCAACCTTCTGCCAGCCTGTCTGCACTGACTGGCAAAATAAGGCTCTTCTGGGAGCTCGAGTCTACCAAAAAACATCTCCCAGAATGTGTGTCATTGAGGAAAAGCAGCTTCACCCTGTCACCAGCGGTCACAGCTGCTACCGACTGCTGGCTGTCTTGTTTCCCGGCTTTCTTGAAGTGGCAATGCGGCAGACAATGTTGCGCTTCCTTGCCAAAACAGTGGCAATAAAAACACAGCATCCTAGTCCTGTGTCTCCTGATGGCTCTCCTGGCCATCACCATCAGCTCCATGACCTCACCGGGCTCCACCGGAGGTCCCAGTCTCACTACCTGAACGCTGAAAGCCTTGTCTTCCAAGATAGTGCGGTCTGCCTCCTCTGCCAGTGCGCGGTAGTCCCTGGCTGTCAGCAGCGGTAAGTTAGCGAGGATCACTGAAGCCGGTAGGTTTCTGAGGAAGAGGTGGGCAAAAAGGAACGATCCATCGTCCGTGCCCATCAACGGAAGAATGCTCTTCACCTGGTCTAGAGCCGATCTGTCTCCCAGCTCCGAGCAGGTGAGGAGCTTTTCCACCCTCTCTGCGTCTGAAAGGGTATAACGGTGCAGCAGCAGCCACTTGAGAGTGTCGTATTTTCCTTGGGCTGGCGGGGCTCAGAGTAGGCTCATGGTGCGGTGTGTGACATGCACGTACCACATGATGGTACTTTGTTCCCAACGGGAATGTCCCCATGGAGGAGCTCCGTCCGTTTTCCATTTCACGTCTCTAGGTCACCAATGTGGAGGATGGAATCAAAAGAGACACAAGCTGACGACACACAACTTTATTCTCTTACAACAAGCAGAACAGACAGACTAAATCCTGGGTGCCAACGCAAACTCGTTTACACAACTTTATTCCCACCTTTGGCTCCCAGGGTGACACATGCGTCAGAGACATTGTACACACATCCATATACACGTCACAGAGCATGGCTAACACGATACTTTTGTGCCCCGGAATCCTCAGGTGTGAAAAGTGTCTTACTTCTCCACAATACATCCCACACCTGACACAGTGGGGGAGAAGGTCCATCTTTATTCAATTCAATACCCCCCAGCCCTCTGGTGCCCGTCTCACTTCTTCCTCCCATTTACCATCTCTCCTTTCCTTCCCCCCATGCCCCAAAGTCCTGGGTGGAGTACCATCTCCTATTGTGTCACCACAAGCCTACATGTTACGCAGGTGGGATAAAAGCCAACCATTAAAATTAAAATTATCTATAGTTGGAGAGCACTCTGAAGCTAATAAGAAGACCAAAAGATAAAGAGTATTAAAATAGTTTATTACAAAGTTAAGAGTTACACTTTAAAATCTGGTCTAACACTAAAAGTCAAACACTAAAACTACCAAAAAATTCAAATAAAAAGGTTTTCAAACAATATTTTAAAAAATGGTAAAACAGTCCAAGAAGAGGAAGAATAGTCCAGTCAGCCACCAATTATTCTGCTCCTGGACTCCAGTGCACCCCCAGCCTTCCTATAAAAACACACACAGACAGGCCACCAGTAGAATGTCCACAAGACAGCGCATCTCCAACCGTCCCTTGCTTGGGGTACTCACACTATTTCTGGACAGCAAAAGAGCTGTCCAGACTATGTGAATGCACCTTGGTGGATTCTGAAGAAGTGAATACTGGGTCCTCACTTTAGCATCTACCCCGTCAGACGGCTCTGTGTACCCTTTGGTTGTCCAACTTTCTGCTCTGTCGTGGCCTCCCAACAGTGTGCTGCCCCTCCAACACTCTGTGCCTCTCTGCCACCCTCCGTCTGTCTCTGCTGCCGCCAGCCTCGTGCAGATATTCCTTGCCTTAATTAGGAGTGTCAGGGGAAGGCACTCAGACAATTAGTGAAGCTCAGGTACCACAAGGAGGGGAAGTAAACAAACATTCGACAATTAAAGCATAAACACGCTCCTCAACAAAATACATGTAAAAACAAAACAACTACACAAAACCATGCAAATAACCTAAATAAATTATACAATGAAATAATTACTTCCCCCTTATGACATACAGACTGGACAAGGCTTGTTCCTCTTCTTCAGCTTCCTGGCACACATGTAGCAGGACATCTGAGCAAATACAAATCAAATAAAATTTGAACCAGAACAGTATCCTGGGACACCACACAAGACAAAGTAGCTGACTCAAAAGGAAGGCAAGGCAAGTTTACTTGTATAACACATTTCATGTACAAGACAATTCAAAGTGCTTTACACAAAACATTAAAGCATTACAGCAAGTTGCAAAAGGAATACATAAGAATTTAAAAGCAAGCTGAAAAATAAATTAGAGAAGCCTAAACAAGCTAAGATAGAATAAGACAAGAAGTGCAAGAAATAAAAGTTACAGCACATTGTGGGAGATTAACAAATGTTCTACTGAAAGGCAGCAACAAACAGGAAAGTTTTTAACCTTGATAAGCAGCTGAGAGTTTCAGCAGCCCTGATGCTTTCTTGGAGTTGGTTCCATACAGCGCATCCGGAAAGTATTCACAGCTCTTCACTTTTTCTACATTTTTTTATGTTACAGCCTTATTCCAAAAAGGATTAAATTATTTTTTCCCTCAAAATTCTACACACAATACCCCATGATGACAATGTGAAAAAAAGTTTTTTTTTTAAATTTTTGCAAATTTATTAAAAATAAAAAAAATCTAAGAAATCACATGTACATAATTATTCACAGCCTTTGCTCAATACTTTGTTGATGCACCTTTGGCAGCAATTACAGCCTCAAGTCTTTTTGAATATGATGCCACAAGCTTGGCACACCTATCTTTGGCCAGTCTGGCCCATTTCACTTTGCAGCACCTCTCAAACTCCATCAGGTTGGATGGGAAGCATCGGTGCACAGCCATTTTCAGATCTCTGCAGAGATGTTCAATTGGATTCAAGTCTGGGCTCTGGCTGGGCCACTCAAGGACATTCACAGAATTGTCCTGAAGCCACTCCTTTGATATCTTGGCTGTGTGCTTAGGGTCGTTGTCCTCCTGAAAGATGAACCGTTTCCCCAGTCTGAGGTCAAGAGCGCTCAGGAGCAGGTTTTCATCCATCATGTCTCTGTGCATTGCTGCATTCATCTTTCCCTCTATCCTGACTAGTCTCCCAGTTCCTGCCGCTGAAAAATATCCCCACAGCATGATGCTGCAACCACCACTGGCGTGGTTATGAGCGGTGCCTGGTTTCCTCCAAATATGACGCCTGGCATTCACACCAGAGAGTTCAATCTTTGTCTCATCAGACCAGATAATTTTGTTTCTCATGGTCTGAGAGTCCTTCAGGAGCCTTTTGACAAACTCCAGGCAGGCTGCCATGTGCCTTTTATGAAGGAGTGGCTTCCATCTGGCCACTCTACGATACAGGCCTGATTGGTGGATTGCTGCAGAGACTGTTGTCTTTCTGGATGGTCCTCCTCTCTCCACAGGGGAACACTGGAGCTCTCACAGAGTGACCGCCAGGTTCTTGGTCACCTCTCTGACTAAGGCCCTTCTCCCCGATTGCTCAGTCTAGATGGTTGGCCAGCTCTAGGGAGAGTCCTGGTTTTTCCCAACTTCTTCCATTTATGGATGATGGAGGCCACTGTGCTCAGTGGGACCTTCAAAGCAGCAGAATTTTTTTCTGTACCCGTCCCCAGATCTGTGCCTCCAGACAATCCTGTCTCAGCGTTCTACAGACAACTCCTTTGACTTCATGCTTGGTTTATGTTCTGACATGCACTGTCAACTGTGGGACCTTATATAGACAGGTGTGTGCCTTTCCAAATCATGTCCAATCAACTGAATTTACCACAGGTGGACTCCAATTAAGCTGTAGAAGCATCTCAAAGACGATCAGTGGAAACAGGATGCACCTGAGTTCAGTTTTGAGCTCCATGGCAAAGACTGTGAATACTTATGTACATGTGATTTCTTATTTTTTTTTTATTTTATTTTTAATAAATTTGCAAAAATCTAAAAAAAAAATCACATTGTCATTATGGGGCATTGTGTGTAGAATTTTGAGGGAAAAATGAATTTAATCCCTTTTGGAATAAGGCTGTAACATAACAAAATGTAGAAAAAGTGAAGTGCTGTGAATACTTGAGGATTCACAGCACCTCCGGCGCCTTCTTCAACTGGAGGAAGGCGCCGGAGGCAGGGCGGCCATACCAGCAACAACTCTCATGTCTTTGTGTTTCTATCTGTTTATACCTGTATATATTGTGTCTCTTATTAACCAGGGCTCTGTAGGAATACTCGGACTAAGAATGGATCAACTTTTTATTTATGTTAGCACCGTCTTTCTCTAGTTTTCTTTTCTTCTCTTTTCCTCGGGCAATGGAGATCAACAGAGGTGGGGGTGGACGCATTGTTTACACATGCGAACAGCTGATTGCGCTGAGGAGGACGGAGCCTGGAGCGCTGCGGCCAGCAGTGAAGCCCCTCATCCCGGATGAGCTGAAGAGGAAACGCCGCGGGCGAAGGGCTGGAGTGAAGGTTAGGAGGAGGAGGAGGAAGCTTAAGTCGGCTGTACCGATGGTCATCACTGGGAACGTGTGATCGCTGGGAAATAAAACAGATGAGCTTGCAGCGCTGGTCAGGACACAAAAGGAGTATCATGAGTGTAGTTTCATGTGTTTTACGGAGACGTGGTTACACTCACAGATCCCGGATGTAAACGTAGCGATACCTGGCTTCAAGACTATACGGGGTGTCAGAGACGTGAAAAGCAGCAGGGAAAAGAGAGGAGGAGGAGTGGCACTTCTTGTTAATGAACGGTGGTGTCATCCTAGACACATTTATGTGAAGGAAAAGTACTGCAGTCCGGACATTGAACTGCTGGCTGTTAGTATGAGACCTTATTATATGCCGTGAGAAATGAAGTGCGCTTTAATTGTTATCGTCTACGTCCCTCCGTCAGCTGACGCAGCGGTGGCCTGTGACGTCATCAGCTCCACTGCTGCCACATTACTGGAGAAGCACCCGGATGCATTCAGGGCCATCACAGGTGATTTTAACCATGTCTCAGTGGGAAAAACACTACCGAACTTTCACCAGTTTGTTGACTGTCCCACCAGAGAAAACAAAACACTGGATTTACTGTATGCCAATGTCAGTGATGCACATAGTGCCA
Organism: Pholidichthys leucotaenia; assembly: GCA_020510985.1. NCBI lineage: Eukaryota > Metazoa > Chordata > Actinopteri > Cichliformes > Pholidichthyidae > Pholidichthys > Pholidichthys leucotaenia. The sequence goes on from CM035836.1 coordinate 301,882,380, forward strand.
CAGCTCTACCCCCCCCCCCCCCACTGGCAAATCAGATCACTGCATGGTCATGTTAACACCCAAGTATGTCCCCCTTGTGCAAAGGCAGCCTGCTTATACACGGACTGTGAGGAGGTGGACACAGGAGGCTGCTGATGCACTGCAGGACTGCTTCGAGACAGCGGACTGGAGCGTACTCTATGAACCACATGGAGTGGACATAGACAATATGACTGACTGCATCACAGAACACATTAGATTCTGTGAAGACACGACCATGCCAGCTCAGACTGTACACTGCTTCTCCAACAGCAGACCATGGGTCACCAGTGACCTGAAAGCACTTCTGAACAAAAAGAAGAGAGTTTTTAGGGCTGGAGACAAGGAGAAGCTGAGGGGAGTGCAGCATGAGCTCAGAGAGATGCTGAAGAGGTGCAAGGACAATTATAGGAGGAAGCTGGAAGGTAAACTCAGGAAAAATAACACTAAAGATGTGGGGGAGGGAATGAAACAAATAACTGGGTGCAAGGAGAGAGTTGGGCAGCCATCTGGGAGCCAGGAGAGAGCTGAGGAACTGAATCTGTTTATAAATAGGTTCAACACACAGTCTGTCACCCGAGCAACACAACCAGACCCCCACGCACCCCTCCCCACCCACCCTCCTGTGCAGAACCTCTTTCCATCTCCCCCCTCCTCCTCCTCAAGGGGCACCAGGGCCCTCCCTCACTTCACGGTGACTACAGATCAGGTGGAGAAACAACTGGAGCGACTCCATCAGCGGAAGGCTTCGGGCCCTGATGGCATCTCTGCAAGGACCCTGAGGACCTGTGCCAACCAACTAGCTCCGGTACTGAAACACCTGTACAACCTGAGCCTGAGTCTGGAGAGATTACCGGTACTGTGGAAGACATCCTGCCTGGTTCCTGTCCCCAAGAAGTCATCTTCATCGGATTTGAATGACTACCGACCAGTTGCCCTCACATCTCATGTGATGAAGGTTCTGGAGAGACTGGTCTTAGCCCACCTGAGGCCACAGGTGAAGACATGGTTGGACCCTCTGCAGTTTGCATATCAGCCCCATTTAGGAGTTGAAGATGCTGTCATCTACCTGCTGCAACGAGCCCATCTGCACCTGGATGGTGGAGGAGATACTGTGAGAATCATTTTTTTTTTATTTCTCCAGTGCCTTTAACACCATCCAGCCACTGCTGCTGGGTGAGAAGCTGTGGGTGATGGGGGTTGACAGCTCTGTGATCTCCTGGATTACTGACTACCTGACAGGCAGACTACAGTTTGTCTGGCTGGGCAATGTCTTGTCTGGAGTGGTAGCTAGTGATACGAGAGCTCCATAGGGGACTGTGCTCTCTCCTTTTCTTTTTACCTTATACACCACTGATTTTCAGTACAAAACTGAGTCATACCACCTGCAGAAATGCTCTGATGAATCAGCTGTTGTGGTGTGTATAAGAGGAGGAGAGGAGGGGGAGTACAGGGCACTGGTAGACAGATTTGTGGAGTGGATGGAGCAGAATCACCTGATGCTGAATGTAAGCAAGACCAGAGAGATGGTGATTGACTTCAGGAAGAGGAAGACTCCTTCTCAGCCACTGCAGATTAGGGGGGAGGATGTGGGGGTGGTTGAGGACTACAAATATCTGGTTGTCAGGATAAGCAGCAGGTTGTACTGGAGATCCAATACCGATGCTGCGCACAAGAAGGGGATGAGCAACTCTACTTCCTGAGAAAGCTGAGATCCTTCAACGTGTGCAGCAGGATGCTGGAGCTTTTCTACCAGACCGTTGTCACCAGCGCCATCTTCTTTGCTGCTGTCTGTTGGGGTAGCAGTATCAGGGCCAGAGATACCAACAGACTTGACAAGATTATCAAGAGGGCTGGCTCGGTAATTGGTCTCAGACCGGAGACCTTTGAGACAGTGGTGGAGAGGAGAACACTAAATAAACTGCGATCCATCATGGACAATCCTGATCACCCCCTCCACCACACACTAGATAGACAGCGAAGCGCTTTCTCCAGTAGACTACTACAGCTTCATTGTCGAACAGCCAGGTACAGAAAATCTTTCCTGCCACATGCAATTTCACTGTACAATAACTCACTACAATGTTGTATTCTGGTCATAGCTATGCTGCCACACTGCACCTTACAGACTAACTGGTACCTCACATTTTCACTCTGCTCCTGATAGTCCTTCTTTGTGCAGTGGGATGATTCATGTGTTTATACGGGTCATCATATATTAAGCTATGATGTATATAGGTTTTATAGTCGTGTTAGTTTTACTTTCCATGGGTAATCCCTTTGTCTGTCATGTGTGTGTTTCTGTTGTTTGGTTGTCAACTGTCACGCTGCTGTTACACTGTAATTTCCCAGTTTGGGATCAATAAAGTACATCTATCTATCTATCTATCTATCTATCTATCTATCTATCTATCTATCTATCTATCTATCTATCTATCTATCTATCTATCTATTCCTTCCGGATGCACCATCTGTGAGGAGCTTAAACAAGAATGCTGCCTCACCATGTTTGGTTTTAACTCTGGGCACAGATAGTAGGCCTGACCCTGATGATCTGAGGACTCTGGGTGGCTCATAATGGACCAGCAGATCAGAAATTTTTTTTGGCCCTAAACCATTCAGAGCTTTATAAACCGACAGCAATATTTTGAAATCTATTCTTTGACAGACATAAAGCCAGTGTAATGATGCGAGGACAGGAGTTATATGATCTACATTCTTGGTCTTTGTGAGGACTCGAGCTGCAGCGTTCTGAACTAACTGCAGCTGTCTGATGGACCTTTTAGGGAGACCTGTGAGGACAGTGTTACAGTTGTCCAGTTTACTCAAGATAAATGCATGGACAAGTTTTTCTAGATCCTGCTCAGATATCAGACCTTTAATCCTCACTATGTCCTTTAAGTGACAATAGGCTGACTTCACTACTGTTTTAATGTGACTGTTAAAATTCAGGTCTGAGTCCAGAATCACACTCAGATTTCTGGCTTGGCTGTTGATTTTTAGCATCATTGATTGCAGCTGAGACTTAAAGTCTTTCTTCTTTTGCTCCGAAAACTATTATTCCGGTTTTGTCTTTGTTTTACTGAAGAAGATTCTGGCACATCCACTCTTTAACTTGATCAATGCATTTGATCAGGGTTTTGATTGGACCATAGTCTCCTGGTGAGACAGTTATGTACATTTGTATATTATCTGCATAATTATGGTAATAGATTTTGTTGCTTTTTTAATGATTTGAGCTAGTAGGAATATATACAGTGGATATAAAAAGTCTACACACCCCTGTTCAAATGCCAGCTTTATGTGATGTAAAAAGATGAGACCAAGATAAATCATTTCAAAACTTTTTGCACTATTAATGTGACTTATAACCTGTACAACCCAACTGAAAACAAACTGAAATCTTTTAAGGGGAAAAATAAAAAATAAAAAACTTATAATAACCTGGTTGCATAAACATACAACTTGTTACAAACATACAACTTGTTATAACTGGGGATGTGATTGTGGTCACATTCAAACTCATGTTAAATGGGAGTCAGCGCATACCTGCCACCATTTTAAGTGCCTCTGATTAACCCCAAATAAAGTTCAGCTGTTCTAGTAGTGTTTTCCTGACATTCTTGTAGTCACATCTTACAGCACAAGCAGAGAGCTTCCAAAGCATCAAAGGGATCTCATTATTCAAAGGTATCAGTCAGGAGAAGGGTACAAAAGAATTTCCAAGGCATTAAATATACCATGGAGCACAGTGAAGACAGTCATCATCAAGTGGAGAAAATATGGCACAACAATGACATTACAAAGAACTGGACATCCCTCCAAAACTGATGAAAAAACGAGAAGAAAATTGGTCAGGGAGGCTGCCAAGAGGCTGACAGCAACATTGAAGGAGCTGCAGGAATTTCTGGCAAGTACTAGTGGAGTGGTGGCCCAGTTGGTAGAGCACAGGCACAGCACCCGGGAGGTTGTGGGTTCATATCCCGGCCGGGTCATACGAAAAACCATTTAACAATGGTGCTTTCTGCTTTCTAGCTTGGTGCCCAGCATAATAGAATGGGGAAAGGAAAGTTAAAGCACAGAGCTACCAGAGGACTGACCCGCCACTGTAGCTTTCACTACTCACAGTAGTTGTGTGGCCTAGGGCCAGTGGAATGGATTAACTTAACTGGCTGTTTAGTACATGTGACAACAATCTCCCATCTAGGGTGGCAAAATGGAATCCTTATCTTACAAAGAAAAACATCCAAGCCCGGTACATTTTGCAAAAATACATGTGAAATCTCCCAAACACATGCGCGAAAATGTGTCATGGTCCAGTGAAACCAAGGTGGAACTTTTTGGCCATAATTCTGAAAGGTATATTTAGCGCACACAACACTGCTCATCACCAAAAGAACACCATATCTACAGTGAAGCATGGTGGTGGCACCATCATGCTTTGGGGCATGATGGGGCACTTTTTTTTTTTCCCAGCTGGAACTGGGGCCTTATTCAAGGTGGAGGGAGTTATGAACAGTTCCAAATACCAGTTGGTGTTGGCACAAAACCTTCAGGCTTCAGCTAGAAGATGAAGAGGAACTTCATCTTTCAGCACGACAATGACCCAAAGCACATATCCAAATCAACAAAACAATGGTTTCACCAGAAGATTAAGGTTTTGGAATGGCCCAGCCAGAGTCCAGACCTGAATTTGATCAAACATCTGTGAGGTGACCTGAAGAAGGCTGTGTACAGGAGATGCCCTCGCAATCTGACAGATTTGAAATGTTTTTGCAAAGAAAAGTGGGCAAATATTGCCACATCAAGATGTGCCACCCTGACAGACTCTTACCCAAAAAGACTGAGTGCTGTAATAAAAGCTAAAGGTGTTGCAACAAAAAATAGTTTGTGTGCATATTTATGCAAACAAGTTATTGTAATTTTTTATTTTTTTTTATTTTTCCCCTTAAAAAATTTCAGTTTGTTTTTCAATAGGATTGTACAGGTTATAGGTCACATTAATGCTGGAAAAAGTTTTGAAATGATTTATCTTGGTTTCATTTTTTTACATCACAAAAACCTGGCATTTGAACAGGGGTGTGTAGGCATTTTACAGTGGGGTAAAAAAGTATTTAGTCAGCCACCATTTGTGCATGTTCTCCCACTTAAAAGATGAGAGAGGTCTCCAATTTTCATTATAGGTATACCTCAACTATGAGAGACAAAATGAGAAAAAAAAATCCAGAAAATCACATTGAAGGATTTTTAATGAATTAATTGGTAAATTCCTCAGTAAAATAAGTATTTGGTCACCTACAAACAAGCAAGATTTCTGGCTCTCACAGACATGTAACCTCTTCTTTAAGAGGCTCCTCTGTCCTCCACTCGTTACCTGTATTAATGGCACCTGTTTGAACTCTTTATCAGTATAAAAGACACCTGTCCACAACCTCAAACAGTCAGACTCCAAACTCCACTATTGCCAAGACCAAAGAGCTGTCAAAGGACACCAGAAACAAAATTGTAGACCTGCACCAGGCTGGGAAGACTGAATCTGCAATAGGTAAGCAGCTTGGTGTGAAGAAATCAACTGTGACAGCAATTATTAGAAAATAGAGACATACAAGACCACTGATAATCTCCCTCGATCTGGGGCTCCACGCAAGATCTCACCCTGTAGGGTCAAAATGGTCACGAGAACGGTGAGCAAAAATCCCAGAACCACACAGGGGGACCTAGTGAATGACCTGCAGAGAGCTGGGACCAAAGTAACAAAGGCTACATCAGTAACACACTACGCTGCCAGGGACTCAAATCCTGCAGTGCCAGACGTGTCCCCCTGCTTAAGCCAATACACGTCCAGGCCCATCTGAAGTTTGCTAGAGAGCATTTGGATGATCCAGAAGAGGATTGGGAGAATGTCATATGGTCAGATGAAACCAAAATAGAACTTTTTGGTAAAAACTCAACTTGTCGTGTTTGGAGGAGAAAGAACACCATACCTACTGTGAAGCATGGGGTGGAAACATTCATGCTTTGGGGCTGTTTTTCTGCAAAGGGACCAGGACGACTGATCCGTGCAAAGGAAAGAATGAACGGGGTCATGTATTGTGAGATTTTGAGTGAAAACCTCCTTCCACCAGCAAGGGCATTGAAGATGAAACGTGGCTGGGTCTTTCAGCATGACAATGATCCCAAACACACCATCCGGGCAACGAAGGAGTGGCTTCGTAAGAAGCATTTCAAGGTCCTGGAGTGGCCTAGCCAGTCTCCAGATCTCAACCCCATAGAAAATCTTTGGAGGGAGTTGAAAGTCTGTGTTGCCCAGCGACAGCCCCAAAACATCACTGCTCTAGAGGAGATCTGCATGGAGGAATGGGCCAAAATACCAGCAACAGTGTGTGAAAACCTTGTGAAGACTTACAGAAAACGTTTGACCTCTGTCATTGCCAACAAAGGGTATATAACAAAGTACTGAGATGAACTTTTGTTATTGACCAAATACTTATTTTTCACCATAATTTGCAAATAAATTCTTTAAAAATCAGATAATGTGATTTTCTGGATTTTTTTTTTTCTCATTTTGTCTCTCATAGTTGAGGTATACCTATGATGAAAATTGGAGACCTCTCTCATCTTTTAAGTGGGAGAACTTGCACAATTGGTGGCTGACTAAATACTTTTTTGCCCCACTGTAGGAGCACATACTGACTGTCTAATTTTCTGCATTTTGTTAGTAAAGAAAAAGGCAAAGTCATTGCAGGCACGGTCGGATAGAAGTTTAGGAGCTACTGACATGGGGGTGGGGGGGTGGGGGTGTTAGCCTGTCAACAGTGACAAACAAGATGTGTGCATTATAGTTGTTTTTAGCAATGATGTCAGAAAAATATGCTTGCTTTGCATTTCTCAGCTCCAAATAATAAATTCAATCCAATCCAATTTTATTTATAAAGCATTCTAAAAACGACAGCTTACATTAAGTGCTGTACATCAATGATAAATAAAATATAAAAACATAAAACATAAGAACAATAAAAACAATAAAATGCAGCTAAAAAAAGGACAAATCAGCACAAACAAAACACTAGTCATACAACAGAGACAATAAGAACAAATAAAACTAGAAAAGCACTCGGAGAGCACAGACCTCCGCCAAGCGCCACAGTTCCCCCCATACAGTGTTTGTGTGTACGTTTTCAAATTGACCATGAAAACATATGACTAGCAATTGGATTGACAATGATAGGATTAGTGGTTCAGTAGTTATTCACGAAAATGGCATTTTCCGTAATGGCGGTTTTCTTCTGGACGGTGATCCGGATCATCCCCAAAATTTAATCAGTTCTTCCATGTACCATTTCCAATAACACCTGAAAGTTTCATCGAAATCCGTCGAAAACTTTTTGAGTTATCTTGCTAACCAACAGACAGACAGACAAACAGACAGACAGACAGACAAACCCCGGCAAAAACATAACCTCCTGGCGGAAGTAATCAGTGTCTCAATCTCTCATTATAGATTTCTTAGTGAACCTGAGTTCAGCTTTTCAACACTTTTTTTTTCAGCTCTTACTAGTTTGGCATTTCTCCACGGAGGTTTCTTTTTAATAGTGACCACCTTCACCATGATGGGAGCAATGGCATTGATAATATTTGTGATTTTACCACTAAAATTTTCCCCAAGCTCATTTGCTGAAGGTGAAGGGGGGAGGGGGGAGAAAGCTTGGATGAAGGTTTCCCTGATATCATCACTGATGTACCATTTTTTTGATGAACTCTGTCTGGACATTTCTGTTGAAATTAATAGCACTCTCAAAGAAAACACAAGAATGGTCGGACAGAGCAATGTCCGTCACCATAACCTTAGAGATGTTCAGACCTTTGGAGATGACCAAGTCCAGCCTTGTCCACCACCGGAATGGTGGCTCAGTTGGTAGAGCAGCTACCCCACACCTAGGGGGCTGGGGTTCAAATCCCAGCCAGGTCATACCAAAGACCAGGTAAAAAAAAGAAAAGAAAAAAAGGTACTTTCCGCTCTCTAGCTTGGTGCTCAGTGTAATAGAATGGGGAAAGGCGGGCAGAGAGGAGTGGCAACCCCTGTCCTGTATAAGCCAAGAAAGGAACACTTGTTCCCAAGGACACTCAACTGTTTAAAAAAGGAAAAAGTCCAGACTGTGTCCTCTGTTGTGTGTTCTTTTCTCTTACATGCAGAGTCAGTCCAAAGTTATCAAGGACACAGCTCAATTCTTTGATCCCTCTGTCTTGAGGGCTGTCAACATGGATGTTAAAATCACCAACAATAACTACACAGTCTAAGTCAACACAGATGACAGACAGGCAGCAGCTTTGCAAAATCATCTAAAAAGGTTGCATGGTATCTAGGTGGTCTGTAAACATTAAGAAACAACACACGGGAGGAGGAATTCAGCTGAACACCCGCATATTAAAATGAAGTAAACTTATCATAAGACATCTGCTAGCATTGGAGGGAATCATTAAAAAAAAGCAAAAAACAGCTACTCCTCCTTCTTTTTTATGCAGCCTCTGTTCACTTATAAAAGTGTAGAGCGAGGGGCTGCTTCGATAAGCTCTGTTAAAAACATAAAATCCAGTTTGTGTTTTATAATGAGATCATTAATTAAAAATGCTTTTCCTGCCAAAAACCTAACATTTAATAAAGCTTGTTTCGGTGTGTTAAGAGCATCGCCTGTCAGATTTGCCTATAAAGGCCCAACAACCACAGAAAAACTATCAGAGACAAGAGGACAACCACTCTGTGATCAAATATGATACATTTCATATTGTGTGTACTATGGGTGGCGGCTCCACCTTTCTGGTTCTGCCACCACCCTGGGTATGAAAGGCAGATGCGGAAGAGGCACGGTCTCTTTACGACCAGACCTCTGCCTATACGAGAGTGCCTGTATTATACTGTGAGTTCTTCAATAAACCTACATTTTACTGCACCTCTAGCCTTGTTATTGAAGTACGGGTTATGGACATAACATTTGGCGACGAGGATGAAAGTATTGAAAAAGGAGTTTCTAGTATTCAGCCGTTTTTGGAGCTCTCGGGAAAACCGCCAGTTCCCTGGGTGAGGTGGTATGCGGCATTCCAGAATTATTTGGTGGCCTTGAACCTTGGCAAATTGGAGAAACTGTGTGCACGATTTTGGTCCATAATCTCTGCATGGACGGATAACGAATTCTCAGCACATTGGGTGAGAGTGATATTTTGACGACGTGGTCGGGCTAATGGAACGGTATTTTCGCGCTCCGGAAAATGTCATAGTCCAGAGGATTAAGTTTCGGCAGTGCCACCAGCAGACTGGAGAGTGGGTGCAGCGATGTGTTGCAGACCTGCGTCAGCTGGCTGGGGAATACCAGTTTGGAACTTTGGAGGAAGAAATGGTCCGTGATCAGTTGGCGGAGCACACGCTATGTTCTGCGGCACGGTAAAGGCACCTCATGTACTCTGGTGAATTGACGTTAGCCACGGCAGTCGAGATAGCTCAGCAGTTCAAAGCAGCGGAAAAACTTTCCAAGGACCTTGGTGAGAGAAGTACATTGAGGCATACAGAACCACAATTGGCGGCGCAGACTGTGGACCCAGATAGCGATGACAGCATGGATGACGGAGAAGAATACACTACAGCTATAAAAATTAGGTCCGCCCCAGGATTGCCAAAGTGTGTTGGCTGCGGGTCCACCAAGCACCAACATAAGGCAAGAGTGTCTGGCGAGGGGCAAATGCTGTGGCAAGTGTGGACTCCTACACCATTTCACCAGGGCCTGTAAAACTTTGATCGAGGAGAACGACGACGTGGAGTGGGTTCCCCCACCATGACTCCTATGGTTGTTTACGCCGTCTACCCGAGCACAGATGGGCGGATTTATTGCAATGTGATGCTGGATGGCATGGAAGTGCCATTGTTGGTGGACACGGGAGCAGTGGCTTCTGAGTTGAACTGGCCTGCTGTGAGGAGTTTGTGCCCGTATTACCATGTAAGAGGACTGTCGACGTCATATTTGGGCTACGGAGGTAATATGTTGGCCATCGTGGGTTTGCTGGAATTGACGGCGAGATACACGTCGGCGGTGATGTCCGACGTCCAATTTGTGGTGACCATCAGTGGGTTGAACGTGATGGGCTTCAACATGTTCTACAGCCTGGGCTTCATTATCACCAGTGGCGTCGGAGAAGAGTGGTCGGGCTGTGGTTTGTGGGACTGACCGGTTCTGTGCGTGGTGGACGATGCGGTATGGGACAAAGACTGGCCTAGTATTCTGGGAGATGACCAGGACCAATACCATCCAGAGCCATTGCAGGAGGGTTCTGGTGCCAGAGTCCAAGTTGCCCTGGATTTGGGAACTGGGCAGCATGGTGGGACACCCTTGACGGCGGATGGAGCCGAAATAATAGTTCCCGCTGCTTCCGGAGTTCGGCCTGGAAATATTGAGAAACAAGGGGCTACAAAGGCTTCACCGGCGTTCAAAATGAAAGAGAGCGGGGCAGGACCGGTTGGCATGGTGGACGGATGCGCCACACAGCAACACTGGAGGCCGAGTTGGGCATCGTATGGGTTCGGCGGAGTGGTTCGACCCAGAGAGGAAGCCCGGTCTAAGCGTCGTGGACATTTGAAGCTGAGTCAACCTCATCTGTGGGTCGCTGATGTGGTTCGGCCTCCCCCCGGGCCAAACCATGTGATGAACAGGGGTGGCTGCGGGTGGTGGCCGTTCGGGAGGACGGCTATTTCCAGCTGTCCGATTACTCAGGGAAACGTCCCAAAGAGCCACGACGCATCAGCGATCGGGAGGAGGTGTCGAGACTCCGACGTGGCTCATCTCCAGAGGCAAAAAGACTAAGACGCTCTGGGCAGGACCCACCAGACGGGTCTCCGGAGGTGGCTTCTCCATTAGGACTATATGGTAGCGAAGGGGGCGATCTGTCAAACTGTATATAGTGTTGTGTATTGCCTGAGCTACGTAGTCAATATGTTCTTTATACTGAGTGCTATATAAGTTGCCTGTGTACGAAAAAAAAATAAATAAAAGCAAGTGATGTTAAAGATGTATATATTACTGTGTGGTTTGCCCGGGTTATGGGGTGGTTTTGTTGGGTATGTGAATAGCACTGTGTGGATGTAAATATTGACTGTTTGTTTGAGGAATGGAAATTTATCTGTTTGTATGAAAGTTCACGGGATTATTTTCTTATATATTGGGAACATGGCAGCTTTTATTTTTATGGACTATGTTTATGTTGATAAAGACAGCAGAATAATCCGTCTAGCCATGTGGAGGTGGGACAGTAGTCTACCTATCCCCTTCTAGTTTTATTTTTTTGTGTGCATGGATAGGCCTATATATACATATATTTTGTTCATTGTTAGTGCATCTTTCAGGTTTCAAATTTGGGAAGGCCTAATTGGTATGTTTTTTTGGTTTTTTTGGGGGGGGGATGTATCAAATATGATATATTTCATATTGTGTGTACTATGGGTGGTGGCTCCACCTATCCAGTTCCTCCACCACTCTGGGTATAAAAGGTGGATGCGGAAAAGGCACGGTCTCTTTACGACCAGACCTCTGCCTACACAAGAGCGCCTGTATTATACTGTGAGTTCTTCAATAAACCTGCATTCTACTGCATCCCCAGCCTTGTTTTTGAAGTACGGGTTATGGACATAACACACTCTGCTTTCCCGGGGATCCCCACCTCTCTCTCAAGGTGCGTTGATACCAAACACATAGCAAATTTTCATCCAGTGCAAATACATACAGAGACAATTGAAAGAGGCGAGCACATGTGCATATCTTGCATTTGCACGGTCATGTCTGAGGGATAGCGCTAGCTGGTAATGGCCATCACCGGAGTAAAAGTATAAACACTGTAGAGTAAACTAGTTTGAAAATGAGACTGACACTCACCTGGAAACAGATGGATCGTGGGTTCTACAGCTGAATCGGACTGTTGGAGTTTTTTACCCACGGACTCCTGCCACAGATGTGCTAACAAGGCTAGGAGGCTAGCAATGTCAACAACCCGTCATGCAGGTGAAATTTTGGAGGAAGGGACAATTTTTTCAGGTGAGACCCCCACCAGATAACGTAAACCTAAATTTGACTGTATTTTGGGGATTTACACAACTGCAGAAGTTATAAAGGCAACTTCGCTCCTCTGCAACTCAAACGGTGAATTCACATCTATTCACGTGTTTACGTTAAGTTAAAATATAATCACACAATGTGAAAAATCCGCCCATTCACGTTTGGTCTGAACACACCTTTAGACCTTGTTTTTCAAACAGGGTTCCTCGGAACCTTGGGGTTCCATGAGAGAACTTTGGAGTTCTGTGGGAGATTGTCTAATTTCACTTCTTAATTGGACTAAAAAAAGTGCAAATAATTTACCTTTATTGTGCACTGGTGCCTGTAGTGGTGACAGCAGGTGGCAGCATGAATGCAATATGCCTACCATCTTCTTCTTTTTCTCTATTTTATGGAGATTAATGACCTTGTGAAAATGTGCTAGATCGTGATGACTAGATGAGTGCTCTAAACTGAGCCCTTGACAAAATTCTATCACAGGTGAAGGACCGAGGAGTTTGGGCTGGAGAAACTGAGGCGGTTCAATAGTTCCAGAGGATTATCTCCACGGTCATAGCGGCTACCAGCTATTGCTACTGCAGCAGCAGATCAATAGAGCTTGTGAGCATAGAAAGCATGCAGACATCATCTTGTAGTATCATCCAGTGATGATCCAGGTGTAGTGTGATGAATATAGAGAAAAAAACAGCTCACCTGTGCATCCCCTTCTGCTCCTGGCATACACAGTGCCTTTCCACAGATGCTGCAGTCACTTCTCAAGTGCTGAGTGCATTGAGGTTAAAGTCATATACTGCAGCTTAAGCTCTGTCAACCCATTTTTATCCCCTGCCAAACAAAGCCCAAAGGGGCTGAAGAGCCCTTTGGGTGAAGGCTGAAAGGGGATTATGTTAAAGGTCTGTTCATCCGTCCTTCGGTCCCACTTTTGTGAAATCAACTCCTCCTACAGTTTTGTTCCAGTTGTTTTGAAACTTGGTACCATGGTTTGATATACACTGATGACGTGCATGTTGCAATTTGGCTCTGATCAGATGATTTTTGCAGGAATTGTAGCCTCTGACCTATGACCTCACTTCATAGACACTGTCTTGTGAAATTAACTCATCCTACAGTTTTGTTCTGATTGTTTTGAAACTTGGTACCATGATTTGATATACTCTGATGATGCACATATTCCAATTTCACTCTCATCGGATGATCTTTAGGTCAAATGTCAGAGTTCAGATTTTCCCTAAATCTTCTAAAAACAATAACTACTGAAAGAAATAATGTAGGATTTTCAAAACGATACAGTAGTTGTACCTAATACACATCTTGGACGATTAACACCCTGGCCTAACTATTGGTTTGGGGTCAAGGGGTCAAAGGTCAACATTCAAAGTTAACATTGCAGTTGAATTATGATAAATGCTGTATTTACTATTACTATAAAATGAGTAAAGCTAGGGCCACCAAACCTGGTATACAGGTTCACGTGTGGATCCTGACCTCTGATTGTGGGTTTGGGGTCAAAAGGTCAAAGGTTAATGTGAACATTCCATAGGCCGTATTACCATATGAGTAAAGCTAGGGTCACCAAACTTTGTAGACAGGTTCGCTCTGTGACCCTGAAGTGTGACTATGGTTTTGGGATTGCAAGGTCGAAGGGCATGATATTTTATCAAGTCCAAAGACAGCACAGCCATCTACCATGAAATTTTAGAGCATTTCATGCTTCTTTCTGCTTACAAGATTTATAAAGATGCTGATTTCATTTTCCAGCCAGACTTGGCACCTGCCCACACTGCCAAAAGTACCAAGTCACAAATTGATGAGAGAAAAAGTTAAATTTTCATGATAAAAAAATACAACTTCCAAATGCCAAAAAATAACACATTTCCAAGAAAAAGGTAATACATTTTCAACAATAGCCACACAATTGAAAGAAAAAAATGTCAATTTTCTAAAAGATTTTTATAATTTTTTAAAACTTTTTTCTCTCATAAATGTCCAGTTTTCCTCACCAATTAGTCAAGTTTTTCTTTGTAAACTTTATCATTTTTCATGGAAAGTTATACTGTTTTTGATAAATTTGTAACTTTTTCCTGGCAAATTTATGACTATTTAAAAGTAAATTTAGTAATTTTTACTTATAAATTTGTCACGTTTTACCATATGATAAACTTGTTTCCTTTGCCCCCACAAAATTACAGCAATATGCTCATACACTGGCAATTTTTTTTCTATAATATCTGCAACTTCTTTTCTTGAACATTCATGATTTTTCCTGTACATTTGCTCCTGTCCTCTCACTGATATACTAATGTGTCTGTATAACCTATCCTTGCAGTATTTATGGGGATGGAGGGTGGCAGTTTAATAAGAGGGGGTAATTTCGGGTTATTTGGCTTACAAGGGATATGGCCTTTTTACATTTTTTCAAAGATATCTTTTTTGAACACTCAAGAAAAAAATCCAATTTTTTCTGTTGTTAACATGTCTGTAACATGTTTTTTATGACTTACAAGATATATTCAGAGCAAAATCTTACCGCAATCCCAAGTCTGTGTGTTTCTGCTGTGAATTTCCAGTTAGGGAATCCCCCCCCAAATGGACGAGTTTGAACACACCGTTGCTAGCTACGTAAGAATTCCTGCTTAGCCTGATAGGTTATAACATTAACCAATCAGACAAAAACTCTTGGCTTCCTTGGAGGAAGAGGGAGGAGCCGAGGAGCAGCAGGATTGAGGCAGAGGGGGATGAAGGCATCCGTTTTGCACAGTGAAGCAGTGGAGGAGGTGGGAGGGGGGGACCTGGCTTGAATGTGGCCCTGAGCTGGCCTCAAACTGTCACCGAGGTTCCCACGGTGACAAAGAACACTTTGGTCAATATTCCTTTACCTACCACTGACCCCGCTCAGATCCATAATACGCAAATGAGGAGGAGGCGAGTGGAGCAATTGCTTCCCAGAGATTTTAAAATCGTTGTTGTTAGCAAAAAGTAAATGCATATTTGGCAACAACACATTTATTTCTTGCCTTGACCATTTTCAGAAAAATGTTTCATTTTTTATTTTTGAAGAAATAGGCCATCCTTTAATGTCCGGAAGTGTTGTGAAGACTGGAGCAGCTCACCCACTAGGAGTCGCGGTGACCAATCACGTGCAAGCCCTGCAGGTCGGGGAGAGCAGAGCGAGTTGGGGTAGGCAGAAAAAGCTCATCAAACTGCACTTTTGTAGCCAAAAATACTGCTTGAAAACCAGCCGAAGTTCTCTGACGAAACAGTGATGCTGTCCATGCAGTTTGCGGCTAAAGAGTATTGGGCTCGTGACTCTGGCCTGGGTACACCCCCTCCACGCTCCTGACGGATCCCGAGGTAAGCAGGGATTCTTGAGGTGGAGGAGCGAGCACCTCCAAATGATGGCTCGGGTTTCTTGACGCCACACTACCAGAGTGCGTGCAGGGCGTGCTACATACACAATGAATGGTAAGGGTGAAAAGGCATGCCTAGGTGGACATTTAGCTTCAGACGGATAATGGCGTCCATTCTGCATAGTGAAGCAGTCTTCAGGTCAGAGGAGAGCCCTCTCCTCTCAAAGGAGAAGGGAGGGCTGGCCTTGCAGCATCCACTGCTAGTGGGCAAGGGTATGGGTGGAGCCAATTAGAACAGTCATAGATCCACACATGCTTAAGTAGGTGGAAGATGTAAAAGCTCTTTCCAAGCAATTCTAAGGCAATGAAAGTTGTTTTTTTTTGTTGTTGTTTTTTTGTGGGTAAAAGGCCATAATATACTATTTTGGGCAATACATATTTGTTTTGAGGTGGTTTTGGGTGATTTCAGAGCCGCCGGAGTGCAGCTTAAAAAAAAAAAAACAAAAACAAATAAGTACAGTAAAAATTGAGCTACTTTATGTAGCTTTACTTTTGTCAGTATTTTGGAGAACCCTTTTTTTGGTTGAGTACCTGCCCCCCCCCAAAAAAAAAAAAATGTCTGTGCATGTACACTGGCTTCTGTGATGACTTTTGGAAAAGAATTACAAGTAAAAAAGACTTTTAATCTCATCTTAACTCTCAAAATATCGATCATAAAGTGGGTGTTTTGGTATGGAGATTGGCTGAAATGTATTATAAATTGAGCCTCTAACGTCACCTTTCCCTGGTACCTATGTGCACATGGAAGTTGAGAAAAGATGCCAGCAAATCCTCCCACTCTGGAGACTGGTTTCAAACCTTTACACTTTCACACCTCCAAAATCCCGGTGTCATATGAATGGACAGCCAAACTGTTAAAAAAAAAAAAAAAAAAAAAAAAAAAAAAAGATTGCTGGTTTGGGGTAAAAACATTCTCAGGGGAATCCCTGAGATTTTTTTAATATAAAAAAAAAAAACATTTTGTTGGCTCAAAAAAGATTGGAAAACACTGCCATAAGCTATTGTAACAAGATATAGTGATGAATTCTATCAAATGCTACAGTAAGATCCAATAACACCAAAACAGAATATTTACTAGCGTCAGATGCCATTAAAATATCATTTAACCTTTAAACTGGCCACACTTCATGGACAGGTCGTGCGCTCCCAGTGTTACAGCGCAACAACTGCACCTGTCAATTCACTCTGACATCCCTTTAACTCCCCAGCTGTATTGACAATTTGTAGTGATCTGATAGTTCAGAAGGTGGCAGGCATGTGTTGGAGGAGGAGCCCCCTTGGCCAATAGTAAGTGACGAATTTCTTTGTTTCTTTACATTGTACTGGTTTGTGGTTCATATACTTTGAAGATAACAACAGACCCCTGTAGAGAAAACGGTGTCAAAAAAACAGAACCATTCTTTGTGTAAGTATGTCCAAAGTCAACTTTTGTCTGAGTTATGTAATTCGATATACCACCCACATCATTATGCAAATTAGATGCATAAATTTATTCCTATCTCAAACTTTGGATAATATTTTCCCCCTGGTGGAACCAGCGATGGATCCACTCCAGTTCGCCTACCAGCATGGCATTGGGGTGGAGGATGCGGTGATCTTCCTCCTTCACCGTTCTCTGTCCCACCTGGAGAAGCCCGGGAATATGGTGAGGATCATGTTCTTTGACTTCTCCAGTGCTTTCAACACCATCCAACCGATGATCCTGAAGGACAAGCTGCTGCGCGCAGGGGTGGACCAGCACCTGTCATCATGGATCCTGGACTACCTCACGAACCGGCCTCAGTTTGTGAGAACCCGGGACTGTGTTTCCGACACGATCATCAGTAGCACGGGGGCCCCCCAGGGAACGGTGCTGGCTCCCTTCCTGTTCACTCTTTATACTGCGGACTTCTCACACAACACAACACATTGCCATCTACAGAAGTTCTCTGATGACTCTGCGATCGTTGGTCTCATCTCCAGCGGAGATGAAGCTGAGTACAGAGGGCTTATCCAGGACTTTGTGGACTGGTGCCATCGGAACTGCCTCCAGATCAACGCGAGGAAAACTAAGGAGCTGGTGGTGGACTGCCGCAGGCATGGGCAGCCCCTCACAGCACCAGTAAATATACAGGGAACAGACATCGAGATGGTGACATCCTACAAGTACCTGGGTATTCATCTGAACAATAAACTAGACTGGTCACACAATACTGACGCACTCTACAAGAAGGGACAGCGCAGGCTGTTCCTGCTGAGGAGACTCAGGTCTTTTGGTGTACAAGGGGCGCTGCTGAAGTCATTCTATGACACAGTGGTGGCATCAGCCATCACTTTTGGAGTGGTCTGCTGGGGCAGTGGCATCACTGCAGCCGATAGGAAGAGACTGAACAAACTGATTAAGAAAGCTAGCTCTGTCCTGGGGCAACGCCTTGATCCGATGGAGGAGATAGGAGAGAGAAGGACGGTGGCTAAACTGTCATCTCTGCTGGAGTCCGAGTTCCACCCTATGCAGGACATACTGGATGCACTGAGGAGCTCATTTAGCAGCAGACTACATCATCCCAGGTGCACAACCGAGAGGTTTCGTAGGTCCTTCCTACCAACGGCTGTCAGACTGTACAACCTAAGCAGGGCTGCTCGCAGAGATAGCAAAAAGACGTAACAAACTAATAGTTTTTTTTGAATGCAAAAGATGCAATAGACTTACACAATGGTCCTCTCCGGCATACAACTAGGAACATACCGGTCGCTATGGAGGGTGAGAATATGTATGGGCACATAATCATACCATGTAGGATAACTAAATAGACGGTTATGCTGTTTCATCCCACCTAGCAACAATGCTCTGCACTGTGTGTGTTTATATATTTACATATTTATTCCATCTAGCTACAATGCTCTGCACTGGGTGTGTTTATATTTATATATCTATATATTTATTCCATCTAGCTACAATGCTCCGCACTGTGTTTTTATATATCTACATATTATTCCATCTAGCTACATTGCTCCGCACTGTGTGTGTTTATATACTTGCATATTTATTCCACCTAGCTGCAATGCTCCGTACTGTGGGTGTTTATATATTTACATATTTATTCCATCTAGCTACAATGCTCTGCACTGTGTGTTCATATATTCATATATTTATTCCATCCAGCTACAATGCTCTGCACTGTGTGTCTGTGTGTGTGTGTGTGTGTGTGTGTATATATATATTTTATAGTAATATGTACATATGTATATTAGCTGCTCTTGCTTGCTTGTTTTTTTTTTTTCTTGCCTTCTGATTGTTGCTCTGAGTGTTGCTATCCCTGTGCTGTTGCAATCCTGGAATTTCCCCGTTGTGGGACTAATAAAGGCTTATCTTATCTTATCTTATCTTATATTCTACATCTTTCTAATTGACAGTAAGCCATTATCTCTTGCAACTTTCAAGTTAAAGCCTTGGAAATCTTAACTATTTTATTGACAAAAAATCTTTACCACTCTTGACGGGTTATGTCGCCAAACGACGACTGGGACGGTTACACCCTGAGAAGAGCAGACACAGTGGAGACTGACTGAATTTTATCAAAAATATTGTGGTTGTTGAGAACACCAGTAAGCTGCTTGATAACAACTTTTGCTAAAATATTAGAACTAAAAGGCAGTTTAGAAAATGGCCAATAGCTTTAAAAGAGAGATGGGTCTAGGCTTGTCATGGGCAACGGGAGCATGCCCCTCCCCTCCGGTCTCACCTTCTCCAACTCATCACAGCACCTGACGCAGAAGACACACCTGCGCTCGCTCATCAGCCAGCATACTTAAGGAGGTCTCCTCTGCACAGTCTACGCTGGCTCGTCTGGGTATACTGCCTGTAATCAGGCAAGCTGTGTACAATCTAAACGTTAACACGTCGTTAACATTTATTCTCTTTTCCCTTCTCAGGTTGCTGCCAACGTGTAGGTGTGTCACCAGGACTACGCGCACTCTCCTGCCCCACCACACTGTCCTTCAGCGACTTCATGCCCCCGGTCAGGCACCAACAGCTCCACTACCCCTCCTTACCCTACTGGTTCGTCTATTCCCTGCTGGGTCCTGCCGGTCCTCTCTGGATTTCCTAAGTAAGTGGTAATTTGGCTCGCTTATTTTCCCCTTACTCAACTCCTCAGCTCACAGTTCTCGTCTTCTCTCCACAAGTCCTTTCCCCTGGCAAGTGACTGTTTATGTAGCTGTGCGCTGTTGTATTTTGCTATTAATAAAACTGTCAAATGTGCCCTTCTGTGTGGTTCCATCCTGTGTTTGGCATCATGCACATGAGCTGTCAAAACTTAATACGTCATGACAAGGCTAGGTTTTTAAAAGAGGCTGAACAACTGTATGTTTAAAACAAGAGGGGATACAACTAGATTCAAGTGATCTATGTCTACAGGGCATTAAGATGACCTTAGAGCCCACTAAATCTGATAAATCCTTTAAAGAAACAGGTGAAAAACAATATTGACTGGTTAAAAGCATAGACAAGACGTGATTAAGAGGAATGAATTAATGAGACCTAACTGCAGCAACTTCATCTGCAAAGAAGAAAAGAAAATTATAGCAGTCACTGAATAAACAGGAGGTGCAATAGGGACAGAGTTGACTATGCTGTTAATATTATCAAAGAGGACCTTGGGATTATGCCTACTACTGAAGATAAGATGAGAAAAATATGAAATCCTTATAATCTGAACTGTAGCATTATAATACTTTAAAAGTTCCTTACGATACAGCCAATGGACCTCAAGCTTAGCAGACTTCCACAGTCCTTCAATCCAACTACATTTATGTCTAATACAACAGATGTCATCATTTAACCAGGGGGATGAATCAACAACACAGCCGCACTTGTAGTTTTCATAGGAGTAACTTCATCTAAAATGGCAGAACAGTGCAAGTTAAAAGAATACACTAAGCACTTGATATCGGCATGGGAGGATAAAACTCCACTGCAATCAAAAGCAGCGGGAAATTTCATCGCAGAAAGGCAATGAACTTCTTCCTCTTCTTCTTTCAGCTGCTCCCTTTAGGGGTCGCCACAGTGGCTCATCTGCCTCCTTTTCACCCTATCCCTTCATCTTCCTCTGTAACACCAACCCTCTCCATGTTCTCCTTCACTACATCCATCAATCTTCTGTGATCTTCCTCTTTTCCTCATGCCTGGCAGCTCAAACTTCAACATCCTTTGTCCAATATATCCACTATCCCTCCTCTGCACATGTCCAAACCACCTCAGCCTTGCCTCTCTTACTTTGTCTCCAAACTGCTCAACCTGAGCTTTCCCTCTCATATATCCATTTCTCATTCTGTCCCTCCTAGTCATTCCCAATAAGAATCTCAGCATCTTCAACTCTGCCACCTCCAGTTCTGCCTACTATCTTTTTGTCAGCGCCACAATCCCCAAACCATACATCATAGCAGGTCCCCCATCTTGTAAATCTTCATTTCTTTCTCATTTTTTTAAAATTACTTTTTGATTTTTTGTGTCTCTTTGGTCTTATACATATTAGAGGAAATATACCAGCCACAGGGGGTGCACAAGCCAGTGTACTCCGAGTGCTGGTCCCAAGCCCGGGTAAATGGGGAGGGTTGTGTCAGGAAGGGCATCCGACATAAAACCTTTGCCAAATCAAACATGTGGATCATAACAAATTAGACTTTCATACCGGATCGGTTGAGGCCCGGGTTAACAACGACTGCCATTGGTGCTGTTAACCAACAGGGTGCTGGTGGAAATTGGGCTGCTGTTGGTCGAAGATTGAGGAGGAGGAGGAGGAGGAAGGTGTGTTACGAGGGAGAGAGAGAAAAAGAAAGGTAGAAGTGTGGAGATGAGAGTAGGGACGCTAAATGTCGGGATTATGACTGGTAAAGGCAGAAAAAGGAGAAGGGAGTTATGCTACAGCAACAAAACTAGTCATGCATTAAATTCAACCTCTTCTGACACTAACTACATTGTTTCTTTTCAGATGCACTCACATTGGACCGTAATCCAGGACTTTGAAAAGGAGACCTAAAGCCACTTCGTGAAGATGGATAAAGGATAGAGGCCATCACCTTCCTGCTGATGACACCATCTTGGCCTTCTTTGGAGGGGGAGAAGAGGCGTGTTTCCACTGCTTAGACTGTTGTTTGGTCTCTGGCTAAAAGTGGTGGACCCAACACTTATCTTGGGCGAGGAAACATTCAAAGAAACCAGCTGGATCTGGTTTATCCATCTTCATCAAGTGGCTCTTGCTCTCCTTTTCAAAGTCCTGGATTACTGTCCAGTGTGAGTGTATCTGAAAAGAAATAATGCAGTTAATATCAGAAAAGGGTGAATTTAATGCATTACTAGTTTTGTTGCTGTAGCATAACTCATTAGTCAGCCTATGAACTTTTCAGCTCCCCTCATGTTTGTAACCTTTTTTTAAGAATATAATGACAATCTCATTTTATTTAGTTCATATCGTTCAACTTTTTATCTAACTGCATTTTAGGAGTTCCAACACAGCCTTTTTGGTAGCTTTTCAAGATCATTAGATGGGAGGCAGGCCTAAGAGAAGTCTAGTGTATAAACCAAAACACCATTTTGAAACATTAATGATTTCTGCACAAATAGGAGTGCTTTTATCTTTGCTAGCCAGTGTGCTTGCAGCGAGATGACCTAGTTTGACGTGAGGTACACAGTTGGATGCAGTCAAGAGGTCAGAAGTCATATCACCTGCTGAAGCAAAACAGCCAGAACCACACAGAAGAGAGCTAGCAGTTGGGGGATGTGGAAAATAATGAAGAAAGGTTTTTTTTTTATATATATATATATATATATATATATATATATATATATATATATTGCACTTCATTTATGGTAGGAAGTGATGCTTTCAGAAGGCTGTTTCATGCTCCACTCAGTGAAGGATTTTGCAGGGTGTCAAAAAGTTTCTCTCTTTTCATTCTCTTCCGGGTGTTTGATCAATACATTCCAGCCTCCTGTTAGCATTTGTACAGACTGCCTGTGGGAATCAGAGGCACAGGTAAGCAATTCTTTCAAAAGAATGCTGTTCAGAATAATAAACCAGATCAGGACAGAATGCAGAGTTTGCAAAGCATCCACTGCAGCACAGGAGTGATATGTTTATAAGATTGTGCAAGATTGTAAAAAAAAGTTACAGTAAAAGAAGGACTATGCCCAAAACACAATATAATGGGGCAAATAAGAATTGAATGTGTCAGCATTTTCTTTTCTTCAGTGCATATATTTCCAATGAGGCTACTCACATGAAATTTTCACCTGAAATTGATAATACCTCATGAAACACACACATATAAAGAAATTAATGCATTTAAGTCCATGAATAAAGTTAATTGTAATAAAGGGAAATGAAAAAGAAACAAAGTGTCATGATGCTGATCACGGAGGGGGGCACCGTGCTCATGCTCTCACTTTATGCTTGACTATTTTCTGTATTTCCCCATTTCTGTTGTGTATTTAATGTGTATGATGATGTTTGGGTTTGCCCTTTTGTTTCTGAGTTTATTATGATAGCCTTGTTTATTTATATTATGAACCTGAGTCATCCTATCATGTTTTGTAATATATTTATCTATCTGTTTTGACATGAGCCTAACCCTCACTTTTCTCTCTAGTCCTCTTGTTGTATTAGTTTTGTATTATTTGTATCTCTTGGGTTTTGTATTTTATCTTCTTCTCACCTTCAGTCTCTTTTTGTATCTTGAATTATGATTAGGCACCTCGGTCTGTACTTATGTTTTGATTTATTCCTTATTCCGGTCTGTGCTTTTATTTTGACAGCGCTCTGTATTTACTTCCTGTGTTTGCCGGTTTTGCGAGCTCTCGCAGCTGTCAGTGGTTTGCCTGTTTACTCTTGCTCCTTTCACTCACACCTGTAATCATTTGTCATCTTCCATGTGCCTATTTAAGGATGGCTGCAACACTAACTGGTTGCAGCGTTCTACTATATCCTACCATGTGTTTCTGTGGGTTTGAATGGGTGTGCTCCGTCTTGGATTTAATCTTCATTTCTCCCTTTAATCCCGGCGTCCCTGTACGCCTCAGCCTGGTCCCATCCAGGCTGTTCTCCCTTTTCCTGCAGACATGAGCCCCGTCTCCCCTGGCGTTCCCACACACCTACCTATCCTATTCTTGTCTATGTTGGGTGTAAGTTTTTGTCTTTGTGTATTTTTGTATTTTTGTTATTAAGCGTTTTGCAACTCACAGTCCAGCGCTTGGGTATTCGTCCTGCCCTGGAGGGGCCAGTTTATGACACAAAGTATTGAACACAGTAACTGAAACTGATTTACTACTTAGTGGGAAAGCCTTTTCTTGCAATGGCAGCTTCAAGATGCTTCCAGGATAAAGAAACTTATCTCCCATAATGCTCAGGTGGGTATGTGGCCCATTTTTCTGAAGAGACTGACTTTAAATCCTGAAAATTCTGAGGGTGCCTTTTGTGAATCCTAAACTTTACTACTTTTTCACAAATTTTCAATTGGATTTAAGTCAGGTGATTGACTGGGTAATGTCTAACAACTTGATTTTCATTGTTGCTTAGTAAACTTTAAGGTAGTTTCAACGTTTAATAATGGAGTGGGTGTGCATGGAGTCCGTCAAGGTGGAATACATTGCCTAATGTTTTGTACCTGCTCCCTCAAAGTCTTTTCTTTGTTTTCTTGCCCCACCCAAAACCTAAGATATTGTGTTCTTCCATGGCAGCAAACAGATATATTTCACTTCTCATTCTGGGTTTTGTAAATGACAGCTGTGCACAGTTATGATGTGCTTAGTCCTTAGGGCTCTCCCTGTCATGCCTTTTTATTAGGTCATAGGTACTGGTCATCCAAGCAAGCACCATCGACTTTCCCCATCTGCCCAGTGATGGCCAAACTACTCTGGATGTGTGGTGGAAGTATGGCTGCAGCCTGCCGAATTGGGCAGGATTAAAGATTTGAGGGTGGCGAAATTAAATGTTCAAATTGACTGGACATTCAGTGCCATAAACTGCACTAAATTATGACTTAGGTGGGATTAAAGTTTGGTGTGGTTAAAATTAATTTGTGATCAAATAATTTTGTGGGGTTAAAAGCCAATTGTGATTTTGGATCAGACATTCTTGCCAGTGCTGTAAGTTTTAATGTCTAGGTACCTTCATCACAGAGTCGATATTTAACCCCACTTAAGTAAATGAACAATCAATCCCCCCCAACCCCCCAACCCCCCGTAGGTTGCAGCTAGGTATACATGGTAGCATGGCCATAATGAATTTTTTAGCCATGTCAGAACATTGGAATACAGTTGATTCTAATACAGTTAAAGCTGATAGGCTGATGGAAGATCACCACTTGGATGGTGCAGACATGTGATTTTGGAGCTACAATTCACACTGATTTTCAATGATATGATGAAAAAGAGACTGTGATTCATACAGTTAATGGACCCCAGGAATCTAATGTATCACATAAACAAAATGCAAAATCCTGATGATTGTAGGGGCTGGTGTGTAGAGAAGAATCACAGTGGACTGTTCCGTGTCATAGCAGTGGTTCTGCAGTACCTGTTTGATTAACATGCAGCAGGTGTCCTGTTGCCCTCAGTTGGTTGTAAGTATTTAATGCTTTTCATACAATTTAAATAGCTGAAAAAAATACTGTAACACTTTGGTAATACTTTTTGCTGAAACCAAATTAATTGTTATTATTATTATTATTATTATTTTTTTTTTTTTCAAAGCACATGCAGAAATTAAAGTTGGTTCCAAGCGAAATTAAACAGCTATTGAAAATACGAACCCAAAGAACTATACTCAGTGGCCACTTTAAGAGATCCACCTGTTTAGCTCCTTGTTCGTGCAAATTTTTAATTAATCATTCCCATCATCATCTCAATACATTTAGGTATGTAGACAGCTGAAGCTTCTGAAGTCCAAAGGGAGCATCAGAATGTCAAAAAATGGTAATGTTGAACATGGTATTGGTGCCAGAAACCCTGGACTGAGTACTTCAAAAACTGCTGATCTCCTGGGATTTTAACACAGAACCACCTCTATAGCTTACACAGAATGGTCTAAAAAGAAAATATCCAGTGAGCAGCAGTTCTCTGGGCCCAAATGCCTTGTTGATGCCAGAGGTCAGAGGAGAATGACCAGACTGGCACGAGCTGACAGAAAGGCAACAGTAGCTTGAATAACTACTCATTCAGAAGAGCATCTCTGATAGCACAACACATTGGCTGTTGAAGCAGATAGCTATAGCAGCAAGACCTCAACTGTTGCCACTCCTGTCAGCTAAGAAACTGAGGCTGGAATTTGCACAGGCTCACCAAAATAAGACAATAGAAGACTGGAAAAGCATTGCCTGGTCTGAGTCAAAAATAGCAAGGTATACTTATTAAAGTGGCAAGTAAGTGTTTTTTTCACCTAAATGCCAGCTCACTTCAACATTTTAAATGTCAGACAACTGAAGTACCCCCCAGTTAAAATGCTGCTGTTCATATTGTACTGTGTATTGAACAGAGTCCTTAAGTTTGTCAACAGCAACAAGTCCTCTAACTGAAACAGAAGAACAAAATGCAAGTTTTTCACCTCAGAATGTAACCAAAAGTGTTATTTTAAAGATGGTCTCACCATGGACACTTGTTCCATTCCCCCATTTCAAAAGCACAAAAAAATTTGTGCTCCTCGACAGGGTTTCTAATCCCATAGTTCCCTCCTCCTCACTAGCATTAGTGGTTAAATGCCATATCACTTTCTCATCAAATACATGTTGACAGGTAGTGCAGAGTTTACCTCTAAGACTTAAGTTTAATGTTACAAAAAAGGATTGGTTTAGTTGAGGATGCGGGGGGGATGTTTTCAGCAGATATTATTTTGATATGGGTTCATGTTAATAGTTACCATGTTGCAGTAATAATGATTAATTTTATCACAGCAAAGATGTTATTAAAGCTTCAGAATGCAGTTTCTATTAAAGCATAATGCACACTTCTAGCTCTTTATTTCATCTAGAGACGTCAGTGAGAAGATGGTAATGAGATAATAAACAAAAGCAATCTAGAATAAGCTCATTAAGTCACAGTTCAGCTTCTGCACAGGCACAGTGCTGCTTTCTAGTAATTTTGTTGCAAATGTAAAGACTTCCGAACACAAGATGGACAAGCTGACATTTGTTTATCATCCCAATCAGCCCCTTGGGAAATTTGTGTAATAATAATAATAATAATAATAATACATTTTATTTCTAGGTGTCTTTCAACCCCCAAGGTCACCTTACAAAAAGAGCATTAAAAACATTAAAAACAGATTTAAAATGCAATAACAAAGCTTAGTTAACAAATCAAAAACAATGAATTAAAAGGTAGATTATCAAAGAAAATAAACTTGTTTAAACGGATGAGTTTTGAGTCTGGATTTAAACAATGGAAGAGAGTCAATGTTGCGGATATCTGGTGGGAATGAGCTCCAGAGCCAGAGAGCAGAGCGACTGAAGGCTCTATTTCCCATAGTGATGAGGCAGGCAGAAGGAATGGTGAGGTGAGATGAAGAAGAGGACCTGAGAGAGCAGCTAAGTGTGACAATGTGGAGGAGTTCAGACAAGTATGGTGGGGCCAGGTTGTGAAGGGCTTTGAAGGTGAGGAGCAGTATCTTGAAGTTTATTCTGTTCTTTACTGGGAGCCAGTGAAGATAACCATGATTTAATTTCAGAAAAACAATCAGAAAGAGAGGTAGGTGGCAGTGTGGAGTTGGGTTTAGAGAAGAGGTAGAGCTGGGTGTCATCCGCATAGCAATGGAAATTAATATTGTATTTATGGAAAATGTAACCAAGTGGAAGAATGTAGATAAGGAAGAGAATGAGCCCCAGGACAGAGCCATGGGGAACACCTGCAGAAATGGGGAAAAGACTCAAGGTGTGGGATTTGATTTGGATGAACTGAGTGTGGCCCGTATCTTATTACCTGCAAAATGGGGACAGTCACTTATGAGGTCTACCATCCTGAGAAGGAGAAGCCAAAGCAGACGTACCATGTAAACATGCTGAAAGAGTGGAAGGATCGCCAAGAGCCAGGGCAGGTTCTGCTGGCAAGGAAGGTAAACCATGAGGAGGAAGTGGAGAATGGACTGGAATCCCTTGCTACTGCAGAGACACCTTTGCTGACACTTATGGAGCCCGACCAAGCAACACAGCTTCACCAGTTCTTTAAGGAAGTGCCATCTTTGTTTTCTGCCAGCTCAGGGAAGATTTCACTCACACAACATGTCATTTGTCTTAAGGAGAAGCGGCCAATTTGTCAACACCCCTACAGGGTTCCCCAACAGGTGGTGGGAAGACTGAAGCAGGGGATAGCGGAGATGTTGAGACTTGGTGTGATTGAGCCTTCTAACTCGGAGTGGTGTAGCCCGGTTGCCATAGTATTCAAGAAAGATGGCTCCCTCCAGATATGCATTGACTTTAGGAAGCTGAATGGAGTCCCAGAGTTTGATGCTTATCCAATGCCAAGGGTCGAAGATTTATTAGAGAAAGTCGGGGCTTCCAAGTTCACCACTACCCTTGATTTGTGTAAAGGTTACTGGCAGATACCTCTGGAAGAGTCAAGTCGACCATATACAGCATTTCAAACTCCAGCAGGGCTTTTCCAGTTTACCATGATGTCCTTTGGACTACATGGAACTCCAGCCACCTTCCAAAGATTGATTGACAGAGTGCTCCAGGGCTGTGACCACTGCAGTGCAACTTACCTGGATGATGTGGTAGTCTTCAGCCACACCCGGGCTGAGCATGTCCAACATCTTTCCTTGGTCTTGGGAAAGATTCAGAAGGCTGGGCTGAAGCTTAACCCCTCCAAGTGTGAGTGGGCACAACAGGAGACTCAATACCTTGGGTACCAGTTGGGACGGGGAGAAGTGCGCCCACAAGTGGATAAAGTGGAGGCCATTCAGAACTGTCCTCAACCACGGCATAAGAAGGAAGTATGATCCTTCTTGGGGTTCATTGGCTGGTATAGACAGTTTATACTGCAGTTTTTGACCACTGCAGCTCCACTTACTGCCTTGACTTGCAAAGACCAGAAGAATCCTGTCACATGGTCCAATGAGTGCGAAACAGCTTTTAACACCCTGTAAAACCACTTGTGTTCTTCCCCTGTCCTCAAGAGTCCAGATTTCAATAGAGGATTTGTGGTGCAGGTGGATTCCTTGGCAGTGGGCCTCGGCGCAGTTTTGGCACAAGGGGACCCGGGAGAAGAATACCCAATTTTGCATTTGAGCCCTAAGCTTCAGCCACGGGTACCCGGTTTTCTGCAGTGGAAAAGAGGGTTTGGCCATTAAGTGGGCCCTGGAAAGCCTGCATTATTACTTGCTGGGATGAGAGTTTGACTTGGACACTGATCATCAAGCTCTTACATGGATTAATAGCATGAAAGATCACAACAGTCGCCTTACTCGCTGTTACCTGTCACTTCAGCCTTTGAAGTTTACTATTCGGCATCAGTCTGGAAGAGCCAATGTGGTAGCAGATTATCTTTCCAGGTTGCTGTACATTGCCAGCCTTTGTGAGGGTGGGGATGATGTGACGGGGCAACTTCGTCACTGACTGTGGGCACACAAACACTCATACAGACAGCTATATGCACACTCACCTACACACAACTATGTACTGTGGGTTATTTGCTAGCTTAAGCATCATGCACACACACACACACACACACACACACACACACATGCTCACACCCGCCATACATTTTCTCATTTACTTCCATGTTTGTAAATTATATTAAAATATCTAACGTTCATCTCTTTCTCCCCTTGCCTGTTTTGTAGGGCAGCTAAGGGTGCACACTTGGTTGTTCTGCCTTGTTGGGAAACATACACTCATACTTCCATAACATACAAACTCCTTTTTGGTTTGTTCCATTGTATGTTTGCCCAGCTGCCTCCAGTCATGATTCAGACGTCTAATGAGCTAAACAGAGTGAATCAATTAAGCAGATTAAATATGGTTTTCTTGCACACATTTTGGTCAGGTGACCCAGGGGGTTGTGGTCATGAATTTTAATAATTTTTTTTTTTTTTTTGTGAATAAACCGACTTTGTATGGGAGAAAAAAACTGTTTTTGTATTTAAATATTTATGGGTAAAATATATATTGGAAGATGATGCATTGTGAACTGGTTTTTATATGAATATTTATTGAAGTATGTTTTTTCCAGGAATAATATGCCCAGTGGGAGGGCCTTGGTCTTTAAAATGGGGTTGTTGTGGGGCTGAGCAGTCAGTCTGAATTTTGTTACAGAGGAGGTGACATGTATTCTGCTGTCTGTAAATGAGTGGTTGTCCTGTTCTCCCCCATTTTGGAGAAGGAGCTAATAGAGGACTCCATTTAAAAGAGACAATTTGGTACACGGACTATTTTTTTTTCTCATTTGTTTTCACCATTTTTTTCCTCCTCACTTATATATAATTTTGCACTTGGGAGGCCGGCAAAATAAAAAGGCTCATCACAATCTGTTTGACTTTGCCATCATTTTTTTGGATTTGAAGAAGCTGAAACAGAACCCCGTGACATAATAGAATACTGGCTCCACGCTGGGAGACCAAGCAGAGCTAGCTAGTGTTATCTAGCTAACAGGCTATTTCAGAACAAAGTGATCCCAGCTGCAGAAGGCAACTGTGTAAGTAGATCAACTTGTATGTGAGTAGTAGTCAATAAAAGTCTTCTGTTGTACATGTGTGTAACCTGACCATAAAGCTGTTCTTTTCTATATTATGCTCATCCACTAAACAGTAGTCATGGAACTATTTGCCTTGATGGAGGAATATAGCTGAAGAAAAAAATATTTATTATTACCAAATTATTATTACTTATTATTACTTACTATTATCAGTCATTACTGTCAAATGACAAATTACCTTTGTGGAACTGTTGCATGAAAGCCATGTTACACTCAAGGTTGTGCTGTATTATGAATATATCATGGGTGTGATTTACTGAGCTACACTCTCTCTTGTATCACATTGCTTAAATATATCAGTTTTTCATGGATTTACACAGCCATCAATATATGTTTAATAAATATTAAACAAAGAAATAAGATTGTGTATGTGCATGTGTGCGTGCGTGCTTGCTTGCGTGAGAGAGAGAGTTTAATTCTGACTCTTCTAAATGATATTTATTTAAATTGACACCTCAGTTGAGACCAAATGAATTCGTGATTTAAAAAAAAAATCTGTCTCCCACAGAATCAAACATTTACAATCCAGGTAGCCTGCTGATTTAACAGAATGAGCTACATATTCAGGAATCTGTTTCTGTCAGTTTATCTGTGGGCTAGAAACTAATAATGAGCTTATCTTACCCCAGGCAACCAAAAGTGACACCTTATTCCATGACCACAGGGCTGGGCAGGCGTGACAGGAAATGTATTTGTGTGCACAGGGGAGTGAGAGAAGCACAGAGATAGGGGATTGGCTGAGGAGTTACAGGAGGCTGTTCGTTATCTAAACATGACCTTGGTTTTGTCCTCTATTCTCCACTCCTCGCCCCCACTTTTTTTTTCCCCAGTATGCTAATATTCACACATCACCCACTTGGAGGAAAAAAAGGCAATCTTTTTTTTTTATCTCCTGCCTCTACACTTGATCATTCCGGGATGGCTGTGAAGCATCAAGGGGCATACATTCATTATCTGTCATCATATTCATTTCTATGCTAATGAGAAACCCGTTCCCGATGAAAATCTGTTTTCAGGCCCTCAAACAGAAGTGAGTGGCAATCACATATTGTTTGTTTTCGAGTTTTGCCTTTAAATGAGAGCAGGCATTTCCAACACTGTGGTGCACAGGCCATGCTCCATAAATCATATGCACCCCTAGCAGTACAATGCAAATACTAACCTGTTTCATCTGCAGCTCTTTGTGCAGCCTGAGCCACTCAGCCCCCACCACATGACAATGATAAAACAATATTTGAGCCAGGAGGGGGCGAAAACGTTGGTTTGATAAGCACTGATTGATGAGGACAGCAAAAGTAATATCATTCTTTAAATGTTGTTTCTTTTCTTGAAAGTTTCTGAAAATGAATAATGAGCCTACAATGGAGGAGAAAGCTCAACCAGACAACTCCCTGCTCCCTTCCCAGTCCATTTGATGTGTTGTCTGCCAAGAGGAGTCAGACACAGCTTGGAGCAGCATGCTTAGTTCATGGTGGACTGATTTGAATTTTGACAGCTGCAGCACAGGCAGAATTAACATATTGGGAAAACAAGATTGGAGATATCTCACTAATCTGAGACCCTGAGAGGCGAGGTCAGTCGAGTGAAGAACTGAAGACATGGGTGAGGTAGACTCATTCAAGAAGACGCACTGAAACAATACTTTTAGAAAGAAAAAAATAAATGTTTCAAAAAGGAAAAAAAAATGTTGCACTAAGATGATGCAATAGAGATCATTACAATCTGAGGATGTGATAAGGCTCACACACACAGAGAAAAGCTCATCTCTATCAGTCGGGGGATTTGAACCAGGGACCTTCTAGCTGTGAGGCAACAGCGCTAACCACTGTCCAACCATGCTGCCATTTAGCTGTTCACCTGTCCAGAAAAATGAGTTTGTACCAAATTTTGATACACAGGGTTTTACAGGAATGTACACATGTACACTACCGTTCAAAAGTTTGGGGTCACTTAGAAATTTCCTTATTTTTGAAAGAAAAGCACTTTTTTTCAATGAAGATAACTTTAAACTAATCAGAAATACACTCTACACATTGCTAATGTGGTAAATGACTATTCTAGCTGCAAATGTCTGGTTTTTGGTGCAATATCTACATAGGTGTATAGAGGCCCATTTCCAGCAACTATCACTCCAGTGTTCTAATGGTACAATGTGTTTGCTCATTGGGTCAGAAGGCTAATGGATGATTAGAAAACCCTTGTGCAATCATGTTAGGTCTGCAATGCTGTAATTGCTGCAAATGGAGGATTCTTTGACGAAAGCAAAGTTTGAAGGAAAAAATTATTATTTCAAATACAAATCATTATTTCTAACCTTGTCAATGTCTTGACTATATTTTCTATTCATTTTACAACTCATGGTGGTAAATAAGTGTGACTTTTCATGGAAAACACAAAATAATTGTCTGGGTGACCCCAAACTTTTGAACGGTAGTGTACATGTATATAGAGTGGTGTGAAAAAGTGTTTGCCCCCTTCCTGATTTCTCTTTTTTTTTTTTGTATGTTTGTCACACTTAAATGTTTCAGATCATCCATCCATCCATCCATCTTCTACCGCTTTTCCAGAGGTTCGTGTCACGGAGGCAGCAGTTCAAGCAGAGAAGCCCAGACTTCCCTCTCCCCAGCCACCTGCACCAGCTCTTCAGAGAGGATACCAAGGCATTCCAAGACCAGCTGGGAGACATAGTCTCTCCAGCAAGTCCTGGGTCTGCCCCGGGGTCTCCTCTCAGAGGGACGTGCCCGAAACACCTCAAGTGGGAGGCGTCCAGAAGGCATCCTGATCAGCTGCCCATACCACCTCAACTGGCTCCTTTCAATATGGAGGAGCAGCGGTTCTACTCTGAGCCTCTCTCAGATGACTGAGCTCCTCACCCTATCTTTGAGGGTGAGTCCAGCAATCCAATGAAGAAAGCTCATTTCAGCCGCTTGTATCATCAATCTCGTTCTTTCAGTCATTACCCAAAGATCATGACCATCTGTGAGGATAGGATTGACTGGTAAATCAATGCTGTAATGTTGTGGTGTAGAGGGAGCTAAACTCTAAGGCAAAGCTGTTGATTTACCAGTTTCAGATCATCCAAAAAATTTAAATATTAGACAAAGATGACACAAGTAAACACAAAATGCAATTTTTAAATGAAGATGTTTATTATTAAGAGAAAATAAAATCCAAACCTACATGGCCCTGTGTGGAAAAGTGATTGCCCCCTAAACCTAATAACTGGTTGGGCCACCCTTAGCAGCAACAACTGCTATCAAGGGTTTGCGATAACTGGCAATGAGTCTTTTACAGCGCTGTGGAGGAATTTTGGCCCACTCATCTTTGTAGAATTGTTGTAATTCAGCCACACTGGATGGTTTTCGAGCATGAACCACCTGTTTAAGGTCATGCCACAGCATCTCAGAATCAGAATCAGAATCAGAATCAGCTTTATTGCCAAGTATATTTACAAGTAAACATACGAGGAATTTGACTTGACATTGGGCGCGCACGTTAGGCGCATCCAATGACGCGGCAGCCATGCAAGGCGCCTGTCATACAGTGGGGGTAAAGATGGGAATGGAGGGGGAGGAAAACACAATAGACAGAGAGAAAAAACATAGTTAATCAGAATAACGCTCGTATAAGCTCATATAAAGCTCAAATGAGCCAAATTTTGACTACACAGAAAAAACCCCTCTATGCACAATTAGCAGACAATATAGATCACACAAAAACAAGAGTTGAGAGAGGCAGTGTATGTATGAGTCAGTATATATGTGTCAGTCGTGTAATGTTGTATGCATTGTGTAGTGTAGGTGTGACAGTTGACAGTTGCTAGTGAACAGCAGAGGGCGCCTCCAGGCAGTGGATAGATGTTATAATCATGTGACTTATAAACAAGTCCGGAGTCTATCTCTTCGCTTGCGGATGAAGGCACATGGGCTGTCCTTGAGAAGTTCAATCCGCTGAAACAACAGCAACTGTCTGTCGATTGTTTGGGTTAGCAGCCACCACTTCTACCTTATCTCATCCAGGAGGAATGTAAACAGGGCATCAAAACAAGGTCAAATCTACACAGCTCAGAGCCCACGGAGAATAGAATTTTCCTCTCTCATGCGCTTGTGCTTCATAATTTCCATATACAGGCTTAAACAGGCATTCCATGGAGAGCACAGGGCTCCAGATGTATTCCTCCACTGAATCACTGTCATTCAGTTCACCATTTGCCGCTAATCGTGCCCTCCCCAACTGGTCGAATTTGATGAAGGAGCTTGCCGGGTCCGCTTTGGTCAGCTCTCTCACCTTCCTTCAATTTCTGATACATCAGGGAACTTCACAGCCAAAATAGAAGTCCTGAGATCATAACCAATAATGTTTCCTGCCAAATCTCCACAGACGCATGAATTCCAATGTCCATGAGTCTCCTCGTTGGGTTCCTCCTGACCCGATCTTCTTTTAAAGTGGTGACAATCACAGTTAAGCCACTTTCCAGATCCATAATTTCCATTTAGATTAAGATTCAGCAGAAGAGCGACTAAA
Source organism: Pholidichthys leucotaenia (assembly GCA_020510985.1). Taxonomy (NCBI): domain Eukaryota; kingdom Metazoa; phylum Chordata; class Actinopteri; order Cichliformes; family Pholidichthyidae; genus Pholidichthys; species Pholidichthys leucotaenia. Next base: position 301,917,140 of record CM035836.1, read on the forward strand.
CACAGACAAAAACGCAACATTGCAAGCTGGAATCAAAGGGGAGAGGATTAGAAGGGAGAGGAAGAAAAAAATGCGTCTGCTCTCTCTGAAGGGCAGGAAGAAGAATCTCAATCGGATTCAGTCCTGACCTGAATCTCAATCGGATTCAGGTCAGGACTTTGACTAGGCCACCCCAAAGTCTTCATTTTGCTTTTCTTATACTATTCAGAGGTGGACTTGCTGGTGTGGTTTGGATCATTGTCCTGCTGCAGAACCCAAGTGTGCTTCAGCATGAGGTCACGAACAGATGGCCGGACATTCTCCTTCAGGATATTTTGGTAGACAGCAGAATTCATGGTCCCATTTACCGCAGCAAGTCTTCCAGGTCCTGAAGCACCAAATCAGCCCCAGACCATCACACTACCACCACCATATTTTACTGGTGGTATGATGTTCTTTTTCTGAAATGTTGTGTTACTTTTACGCCAGATGTAATGGGACACACACCTTCCAAAAGGTTCAAGAAGCCGGGGGAACCATGACGACGTATGGCAGAGGAGGAGGAGAAACCACAACGGCATCTGGCAGAGGAGGAAGGGGGACCACGATGACATCTGGCGAAGGAGGAAGGCGGATCACGACGCCCTCAGTCTGGCCAGCAGCACCCTTGGTGGTCTCGAACTGGGAAGAAGTTGAACCCGCGGTGGCTTCGGGCTGGAGTGAAGTAGCACCTGCTGTGGCTTTGGGCTGGAGTGAAGTAGCACCTGTGGTGGCTCCGGGCTGGAGCATTGCAGCATCCGCAGTGGCTCCAGGCAGGAGCGGAGCTGCACCCTCGTTGGGCCCAGGCTGGGCCAACACATCACCCTTGTTGGGCAAGGGACGAGCTGCACCCACGGTGGACCTGGCCTGGGCCGAAGCTGCAGCCACGGAGGTCCCAGGCTGAGACAGGGTAACCGTGATGACCTCCACTGCGGGGAAAGCTGGACTGAGTGCAACCTCGGGCAGTGAAGCTGGACCCACGGAGACCTCTGGCATTGCTGGAACATCTCCAGTGACCCTGGAAGAAGTCTCAGAAAAAACAGGCAGAAGAACAGGGTCAGGGTCACCGGCAGCAGCAGAGTCCGACGAGGTGAGCTCAGCTAGTGGCTGCACCCGACTCTCCTCACCAAGCGCCAGGCAACATCTCTCCAAACAGATAAGGGACAGCACTTGCCTGAGCTCAAGCTCCACCGCCGTCCAGGATTCCATTGATCCAGACGATGACGACGTCTCGGGCCTGGTCTCTTGGAGGTCCAGCTCAGTCGCTACCTCTGCTTCAGCGGCCTCCGCAGCAGGCATGATGGTGGTTTCAGTCTCGATTTCCCCAGGCAAAGTGGCCCACGCTGGTGGCTTGTCCAGCATGGCAGCTGGGGTTCGTTTCACTGTTGGCCCATAGGTTTCTCCCGCGTCCGGCGGCTCAATCCCGGAGTAGGCAAACACTCAGGGGCCACAGGAGAGGACATGGAGATGGATGGTGAGCGATTAATTACTGCAACAGATGGGGAAAGCTCAGGGGACTGCATGTCCTGAGCCTCCCTACTGGGAATCAGACAAGGCATATCATCAAAAATTGAAATAGAATGAAATCAATCTTGCCTGTTCTCCCGGTGTTTGCTGTTGTCTGCTGCAGCAGATGTAATGTCATCCCTCTCCATTGCAATGGTGGATGTGAGCCCCCCTGAGGATTGTGGAGAAGCTGCCCCTGTTGTCATGGAGATGGACATAGCCTGGGAACAAAGAGAGGACCTCTCGGCAGCAGAAGAGAACGCCGTAATGGAGCAGGGAACAGCAGCTGCAGGCCTGGAGAAAGCTGAGGATTCAGCTGGAAAAGAGAGAGAGGAAGGCTGCACTGCTGAGAAGGGCTTCCGTTTCGGCGTTGGGAAAATGGCTACCGGAGAGGCAGGAGAATTGGTCTGGCAGCGGTCTGGAGCAGGATGACGGTGTTGTGGTGGAGCTTTAGAAGCAGGAGTGGAAGTGGGTGCAATGGAGGTGAGGCAGGGCATCTTCAGTGGGGTGCGCTTCTGTGTGGGCGCCGGGTTTGCTGGAGGCAGCCCCCATGTCAGCCCGAGGAAGGACTGTTGCAGGACGGCGAGCGTAGCCAACAAGTTGGCAAACTCGGGGTATTTCTTCAGCCCATTATGTGCTTTCAGTCTCCCAACTGCTGCTTCCATGTTCTGCAAGACTCTCTTCGGGCTACGAGAGGAGAGAGCGTCAAAGACACAGTCCTGGATAAAAAGGGCCGATCACTGTTCCTCCAGGCTGGGACCCCCAGCTGCCGACCCTCCTTTGTTGGTCGAGACCCAGGGTGCTGGGGACATGACGAGCTCCAACACAGGTGAGTGAAAATAGCAAAAAAGCAAAACAAAATAACAACAGCAGCTGGGTCTCTACTGGTCGCTGCTTTCTGTCATAAATTGCCCTTCAGAGTCAAGAATGCGAGACCCATGCGCTAAACTGTTAGTTAGTGCAGTTTATTGAATCAAAGGATTAACACAAAGTTCCATAAAGTGCTCAAAAAACAAAGATGGAAACGAGAGGGAAGTTACTTACAAAATACTCGCCAGAGCAAAGCAGGGCTCTGGTGGAGACGTGGATTAGAATGCCAAAGCGGTGACAAAGTAGAAATGCACATAGAGCCCTTAAATAGGGTTCAAAACATGTTACATAATGATTGTCAGGTGTGGGTGCCCGAGCAGGCAGGAGAAGGCAATAATACATGATCAGGATCATCTGAGTGAGTAAGAGGGAGGCAAACCACAGACTGAAAACTGACAGGGCATGCCCACACGAAGCTTCACGCCCCTGACAGCTGTCAGCAGTAAAAAAGGACAATACTGGAGATAAAAGGATAACAAATCATGCCATAGTATATTCATGAATAAGTACAGAAAATAAAAATAAAACACTAACACAAACAGAAAAATGACAAGCAGAACATAAATACATGAACCCAAAAGGCATAAAGTGCAACAGATGAATAAATAAACAGAAAAAGCCATGAGACCAAGTCTGGAGGAATTTTCCAGCACTCGGCTCATGACAGATAACATACAACAACGACCTAACAACCACAACAAAATCAGTTACGACAGACAAACAAGCAAACCATAACCTCAGCTGAAAAGAAAAAAACATTAGACAAATGATAACAAATTAAACCTTGAGATCAAATAAGAGACCTGCTCACAATCACACTCTTTTTTCCACCTGTAGCTAAGAAAAAAAAAAAAAGAAAGCTCTAGAATAACCATGGGATTATGGTTTCATCCATAAACAACTTGCCATCTATATACAACCTATCCACTGTGACAATAGCTCATTTACATTCATGGATTTTTTGTTTTCTTATGTGAAAAAGCTTCCTTCATCTTTTCAATATTTCCTGTGGAAATTGATCATTTAGACCAAAATTGGTGTTTTTAAGCTGCCTGCCCTGCTACTGTACCAAATTTTTTTGCTTGAAATGCTCAAATTTGGCAACAATAGGTGTGGGACGTTTATTTGGCGGATTTTTTTGCCCAATTCCGTGGACTCGTGAAAGGTAATTGATTTTGTGACTTTGGCAGACAATTTCAGTTGCGTGGATATAAACTCCCGGACCAGCTGTTCTGGATTTTCATTATTTTTTTTCAGCAATTCCGGAAAAAAAAAATAGATTCTCTCTCATGCTGCGTGACTGCAAATTGAGAACTGCTTCCTTCATCTTCGTGTTCTCTCTTTCATCAACGCCAAGTCACGTGGTTAGTGTGTTTACTGACTTTTTCAAACTATTGTTTTCCTCTAAGAGTGAGACAAGCTGCGTCTGATTCCAGACTGTCACGCACGCTGTGGAATTCTTTATGGAGCAGCTCTACTAATGCTAGTCTGCCATCCATGCTGGTAAGTTTATTTTCAATTAAAAAAAAAAGGATGTCACTAACCTCAGAGCTGTCTCGTGATTTATCCGGCGTTATTTTCGGCGAGTCTGCTGGTCTCAGTCGTTCTGACTGGGAACCAGGGATGGGAGACTGCTCCATGACACAGCAAGAGAAATAAAACTTGTCAATATAGTTCTCTAGTTCCTCCAACTTCGTACGAAAAAAGAAAGCTAGAAACACAGTCAGTTAATGGGTTAATTACAAAAAGCAGAAAAAAACTACTCGTGGAAAAGTTTGTTTATGCTCGGTCGGCGGGCGCCACCATTTTGGGTTATTGCACAACAGTCTCCGAACGTCTCGCAATCACAGCATCCGCCCCCTCACAGCATCGGCCTCATTTTTTTAATGAAAAAATCTTCAAGCTCCATCAGCGTCAAGGTCCAAATTCCACCCTCAGCTCCTCCTCTGATATCCATTTGGTTTGTCACCCACTCGCCTGCTTCCAGCTTCCCTCCCCTTCTGATGTCTCAGATCTTATCCATAGATATAAACCATATAGCTGTCAACTAGATCCCCTTCCTACAGTCTTGGTTAAAGCCTGCCTCTCCTCTCTTCTCCCCCTCATCACTGCTATCATCCACTCCTCTTTCCAATGGAATTGTTCCTACCTCCTTCAAAACCACTGTCATTACCCCAATTTAGAAAAAACTTGGTGCCAATCCAAATAATTTCAATAACCTCCATCCCATTTCCAATGTCCCTTTTCTCTCCAAAATTCTTGAAAAAATAGTCACAACCCATATCTGTCAGGAACTGAGCCGACTTGGTTTCCCCCGGCTCGGTCCTGGCCTCTCTATAGGCCCTTTTCCACGGGCCCCACTTTCCCCAGCACCGCACCAGCGCCCCGGTGTTTGTGCATTTTCCATGAGCCCCAGCCCTGGTTAGCAGGGGCTAACCGGGGCTGGTTTTCGTACCTGCTCTAGGGCAGGGTCTATCCAGAGCCCGACTCGGCCGCGAAGTGACGTCAACTGACTGCTCGCCGCTGATTGGTCTGGTTGTAACGTCACGAAACGCGACTCTGCTGAATCTCCACAGGCGCCATTTGTAAAGTTGTTCAGCAGCGAGTAAACACAGTAGCCGGCATATATAGTATTTTCGTTATAAGGATGATATTATCCGACGATCGCATCCAGCGCGAGTTAGATGGAGCTACGCGCAACGAAAAAATCTACCAGCAGGTCTCAGAGCACATGGGAATATAAGGACACATCCGTACTGCCAAACAGTGTCTGGAGAAACTTGACATGGCGTCGGTCACACCATTTGAAACCGTGGACGGTGAGTGTTTTGTTTTTTTTATATTGCGCTTTTTTTCGCCAATTTATCCTTTCTGTTGTAAGCTCAATGTTTTTAATCCATCATAAGGTTGTAGACTAATGGTTGTTACTGAGGATTGCTAGCCAGCATATAGCTAGCTAGCTACCCATTTGTTGTGCAGCCAAATCCTTATTCACGCTTGCTTTGTGATCGTTATTCGCGCGCGAAAAAAAACGCTGAAGTTATTGTATTCTGGTTAAAAACTTTTTTATTTTTGTCTACATGTTGCAATGATGAGGTTTATTGCGTGCATTTTCTTTCTAGAATCACTGCTCATATCACAGCGGTCCACCTCAGCGGACTTCACGGGGGTCCACCTCAGCGGACAAACCACACCGGACTGTCCTGCGTCTCCCGGCAGAGGGCCAGATGAATCGACACCGATCTGAGGCCCCTCACCAGCTCCCTCATCGTCTTGGGTTTCACGTCCGGCTGCTGGTAAGGAACCATAACCACCCTTTTTTAAAAAAGGTATAGCGGGCAACAGGCTCCAAAAAGAAAAATATAAACAATTTAGCTACAAAATTGATTAATGCAATTTCCAATAGGTGCATAATAATGAATTTAAAGTGTCTTTCTATATGTACAAAAGGGTGATTCTTTGGTCTTAAATTATCAGTGGTCCACAACTCGGTTCCATTTTATGTGTGGTGACTGAAGTGCTGTTGTAACTCCTGTTTTATAAAACAAATCCCAGCTCATTAACTGCCGTTGAAATCAACATGCTTCATTAAAATTTTTTGCGCCAGCTGACTGTATTAACCAATTTTGATTTATGAGACCACACAACAGGAAAATATTGAAATATTTACTCATCCATCCATCCATCTTCTTTATCTTAACCCTTTTTAGTTTGCGTGGGGGCTGCAGCCTATAGACAATTTTAAATTTAATAATAAATGTTCAAACCTTTTTTTTTTTACAACAGTAGTTGTAGTGTAAATTAAATACAGAATAACCGCACAGAACATGTTCCAAAAATGCAGCTAGAAAAACCACTTTAGCTTATTTGGGAAGGCAAATTTGTTTGCCGGGGGGCTGCTGCCGATGACAGCACCCTGGGTGTTGCAAAATCTGCTCTACTGCGGGACAGCTACCAGACAGTACAGCTTATATACAGCAATGCAGCATAGTAGGCTTTGAAATGTGTGATTCTATGTTTTGATCCATCTTTAACAAACATGCCTTTCTGTGTTTCAATATAGTGAAGAGAAAAAGGGACAGCTCCATCGCTGAACTTACGTCAGCCTTGGAACGGCAACATGACCAGCAACATGAACAACGGCAACACCACCACAAGGAATACCTCCATCATTTGCGACAGATGGCCGCAGATGTGCGTGCAGATGCGCGTGCAGATGCACGTGAAGCCCTGGAGCAGGAAGCTGTATTACGAAGGGCAGAGCTCGCTGACATTGCAACATTCCACCGCGATTTCATGAGCCAATTTGGCCGGCTTGTTGACGCAATTAATAGGCGTGTGTAACCATGTCTCCACAAAACCAGTATTTTTTTTTCTTTGTAAATTTATCTTCTGTAATAAAATTGTAGTGTTTGCATCAAAAGTCTGGTTTATCTGTTATGACACCATATGGTAAAAGACAATAATTACATACACACTGTGTGCTCACTCCACATGCTGCTGTCCATCTGGTCAGGTGTATAGCATTGTAATGTTAATTTAATTTATACTAACACTGCAAAACGTATAGTCTTAGTATGTTTTTGATTATTCTGCTTTGCTAAAGTATATCCAAATTTGCACAGCTTAATACATTTCGCTCGATCATGTAGATTATTTATGTTCTATGCATTTTTCCATGTGCACTTTAACTTCTACAGTCAACAGTGATAAAGGTAACTACATGTAAATGGAATGCTGCGTCACCATTCAAAACTTAATAAATGAAGACGGAATCTATAGTAAGATTTCCAATAATAACACTAGACCCATCTGAGAAGGACAGACAACAGTATTTTTTGTTAAAAAATTTTGTTACAAACAAGTTGTGCAAAATTTAAATTGGCCTTTGATTTCCACCTATTCCAAAGTGTCTTTGTAAAGCTAAATTATTTGAACATGGTCGTGTGTTGTTTTTCTGGTTGTAATTCACATTACTGCAGCAGTTATTTAATTGAAATTGAGTAAAATTTCTATTGTCTTTTAAAAATTATTAGAATTCATTTTTTTTTCCACAATATCTTTATTGAACCTTTTTTTTTTTTTAACAAACATGATACAAACAATCAAACACTAACACTAAAGTACTACAAAAAAAATGCACTAAAAACACCAACAACCACCAACAAAATCAAGTCTTCAACAATGCTCCTCTGTTTAGTCTAGACAATCCAATACATAAGTATACATATTATGTTCACCAGTTTGGAATTTACAAGGTCCACACACATCATTCACCTTCTTCTTCAAGAGTTATGTTTAAATTTTTTACATAATCAATAAAAGGTCTCCATATATTCTCAAACACAATTTCCTTTGATTTCAGTATATATGTTATTCTTTCTAATGGAAGGTTTGTTAACATCTGTCTTAACCACTGAGTCACATCTGGTCTATGAGTCTTTTTCCATAATAGTGCAATACATTTTTTGGCATTAAGCAAACTGAGGTCTATGAATGTTCTTTCACTTTTATTAAAATTATGCTTTTCTGGGTACAGACCCAACAAAAACAGTTTAGGATTCAATATGATTTGTTTTGAGATTATTTTTTCAATTGTTACCCTCACCTCTTCCCAAAACATTCTTATTAATCTACATTCCCATAAACAATGAAATAGGGTTCCTTTACTTTCCATGCATTCTGTGCATGTATCTGGTATATTTTTGTTATATCTATTTAACTCCTCCGGTGTAACATACATCCGCATTAACCATTTGAAATGTATCAATTTAAGGCGTGCATTTATTGATTTGGTTTGAGCTTCTGTACAAGCCAATTCCCATTGTTCCTCTGAAATTTCAATTTGCAGATCTTCTTTCCAGTAGTTTAATCTTTTCAGTGAATTTTCACTTGAAGATAGTGTCAATGAGTTATAAAACTCTGAAATAATACCCTTTCTTTTACTATCTTTCATCATCATTTTTTCCAAGGATGAATAAATAGGTCGAGTGAGAGCTTTATTTTGATTTGATCAAATAAAGTTTCTAAGTTGAAGATATTTAAAAAAATGTGTTCTATTGAGATTAAATTTGATCCTCAGCTCTTCAAAAGACATTATGTTGTCTGCACATGGCAAATATAAATCCTGAATCTTTTGTATCCCTTTTAAATTCCATACTTTAAATACAGCGTCCGCTCTCCCTGGTTTAAAATATTGATTACCCCATATTGGACTAAATTGTGACAATAACTGTGGTTCTTTTAAATAGTTTTTAGCTTCACACCATATTTTGATCATATGCTTTACAAATGGATTTTTAACTTGTTTTTGTAATTTTTTTGCCGAATCTGAGTATATGAATATGGGAAGAGGTAAAGGTAAATTGTATGATTCCATTTCAGTCCAGTGAGGGAGATCATTTGATGAAAAATAATATGTCATAGACCTCAGTTGTGCCGACCAATAATACAACATAAAATTTGGACATTTCAGACCTCCACGATCAAATGGTAAATATAATAAAGACAAACGTAATCTAGCCCTCCTGTTGTTCCATATAAATTCCACTAACTTTTTTTTTATTCTTGAGAATAGATCTAAAGGTGGTGATAAGGGAATGTATTGAAATAAATAAAGTATTTTAGGTAAAATATTACTTTTAAGTATATTGATTCTCCCGATCATCGACATTGGTAGTGACATCCATCTCTGAGTTAACTCATTGATATCTGACATTAAGGCTTCATAGTTGACACTGGCGACTGATTCTAGCTTAGGCATAATATGGATTCCTAAATATTTAAACTGATTTACAACATTGAATTGATTTACCTCAGGGGCTGGGTAATTTCTCTGGGTCTCATTTAGCATTAATATTGAAGATTTAGTTTTATTTATTTTATATCCTGATATTTCCCCAAAATTCTTTATTAAATTCAACAAGGTTGGAATTGATTTTTTTAGATTCGACATAAACAAAATTATATCATCGGCGTACAGGGAGATTTTATGTTCTGTTGGTCCAACTTTAATTCCATATATTTGTGAATGTAAACGTATCGCTATCGCTAAAGGTTCAATTGCCATAGTAAACAGTAAAGGTGAAAGTGGACAGCCTTGTCGACATCCTCTATTGATTTTTATTGGTTTTGAAATATTGTTATTTGTTAGGATTTCTGCTGTAGCATTATTGTATATTATTTGAACCCATTTTATGAAATTATTTCCAAGTCCAAACCTTTGTAGGACTTCAAAAAGAAAGGGCCATTCAACTCTATCAAAGGCCTTTTCGGCGTCCAATGATAGGAGAGCTGTATCCGGTGCTTCTTTATTAAAATAAATAATATTAAATAGTCTTCTTACATTATGGAAGCCTTGTCTACCCTTTATAAAGCCATTCTGATCTCGATTAATAATATTTGGTAAAATTTCTTGTATTCGTCTTGCTAAAATTTTACAGATTATCTTAAGGTCGGCGTTTAATAGGCTTATTGGTCTCATATTTTCACATTTATTAGAGGGCTTACCTGGTTTTGGCAGCAGTATAATTAAGGCATTATTTATGTATGATGGTAAATTATTATTTTGAAATGCTTCTAAAACCATTTCCAAAAAAGGTTTTATTAATTTATTCTTAAATTTTTTATAAAGGTCAACTGGAAGACCATCTGGTCCTGCACTTTTTCCTGATTTCATATTATCAATGGCTAGCCCAACTTCTTCTTGACTAATTTTAGACTCCAATATCTCCCTGTTTTCATTTGGAATACACGGTATAGATAGTTCGTTCAAAAACCCATTTAGTTTTGTTAAATCAGGTTCATTTTTGGTATCATATAATTTTTCATAGTAATCTCTAAAGGCTCTATTAATTTCTAAAGGATCTATAACTACCTGTCCCTTACTTATAATACTGGTAATTGGTGTTTTAATTTCCAATTGTTTAATCTGCCATGCTAATAATTTTCCTGATTTTTCACCTTGTTCATAAAAAGATTGTTTCAATCTTAGAAGACTCGAGGCAGCTCTATTCGCTGATTTTTTGTCGTATTCAGCTCTCAAAATCAGTAATTCATTCTCTAACCTTGGGTCACTCCCTGCATACACTTTTTCCTGAAGACTTTTTATTTTATGTTCCAATTTAGCTCTCTCCTCTCGAGTCTTCTTAGATTTTGATCCTGTATAACTAATAATATGTCCCCTAATAAAAGCTTTGAAAGCCTCCCACTTTACACATGCTGATGTTTGTGTAGTATTGATGTCAAAGAACTCGTCTATCTGTTTTTCTATATACTTGACAAATTCCTCATCCTGAAGCCATTTATGCTGAAATTGCCATCTACCTGATTCCTTTGTCAATTTTTTATCTACATATATTAGACAACAGGGTGCATGATCAGAGATCACGATGTTATCATAAAAGCAGTTTTGAATCTTGGACCTTAATTCTGTGGAAATCAAAAAATAATCAATACGTGAGAATGTCTTGTAGGTACTGGAATAACAAGAATAGGCTTTAACTTGTGGTTTCATTTCTCTCCTTATATCTAACAATCTCAATTCTTTCATAAAATGATTAATAGTCATCCTACATCCAATGTGCGTACAATCCAGTCCTGTTGATCTATCCACACCTGGATTCAATGTACAATTAAAATCCCCTGCTATTATATGTTGCCCTGTAAGTGATGATAAGATGAGAAATAAATTAGCAAAGAACTTCTGATCATCTATATTGGGACCATATAAGTTCACAAGATTTATATTTTCTAATAGCAAAGAACCTTGAATGATTACATATCTTCCAAATTTGTCTCCAATTACATTTTTCACTTGAAAAGGAACTGATTTATGTATGAGAGTCATAACTCCCCTGGCTCGGGATGAAAATGAAGAGGTGAATACACTTCCCTGCCATCTACTCCTAATTCTTTTAACATCCTCCTCTATCAGATGAGTTTCTTGTAAAAACACAATTCTTGAACCCATGTCCTTTATTTTATTCATAACTTGTTTAAGTTTTTTTAAATTTTGTAGACCTCTGCAATTCCATGAAGTTAAATTAAGATTAACACTTTGGTCCATGATCAATAGAGAGTTTGGGATTACCTTGCAGTGTAAACATGCTCATACAGAGAAGCAAAAACATGAGTGGTTGAACATTCATCCTACAAACTACACACAAACAAATTTCCCCTTCCCACACTTGTGGCAAACCCCCCAAAATCAAAAGAAAAATTCTGTCTCCCGATATAGCCATCGACCGTTCCACACCCACGGGGAACAGCCTAAGCCACTCCTTCTTCATCCTCCCAATCACCCTAACTCTACTGCTTTTAATGACGTAACATTAACTCTCCTCTGTAGTTTTCCAACTTAACTCCAAAATTTTTAACAACTTTGTACATCATAGTTTTTTTTTTGTTTGTTTTGTTTTTGTTTTGTTTTTTTAATATATAATACAATCTATATTTTGTAAACTTACTATTTACTTCAAGTCAGTCAGATGCCTGTGCAAATGCTTAATTATTCTACCTTATATTTTGTTCATGCTTAGCTCCCACCAGTCTCTTCTTCTTCTTTGATCTTCTTGATGAACTCCTGCGCCTCCTCTGGGGTCTTGAAGATGTGGGTTCTGCCCTCATACGTGGTCAGCAGTCTCGCAGGATAGATTACACCATGACGAATCCCAAGGTTGCGCAGCTCCTTACGTATGGGATCAAACTGCTTCCTCAATTGCTGGATTCCTGTGGCCAAATCTGGGTAGAACCGCACCTGCTGGTCCTGGTGTTTAATCTCTCCTTTAGCACGTGCAGTGTTGAAGATCTTCATCCTGTCTCTGTTGCTAAGAAACTTCATAATTAAGGTCCTCGGCGGTCCCTTATCTCTCCGTGGGCCAATACGATGTGCTTTTTCCAGAACCACTGCTGATTGCAACTCCTCGCTGCCCAGCACCTCCGGAATCCACTTTTCCAGAAAGGAACATACGTCCCGACCTTCTGATTCCTCTGGAAGACCCACCAGCCTCAAATTATTCTGTCTCGACCGAGATTCCAAATCCAAAATATTATCTTCCAGAGATTTATTTTTTTTTTCCAAAGTGCGCACCTTTAATTGAAGACGGGTGACGTCATCTTCAGCACTAGCGAGACGGAGCTCCATCTGCGCCGTTCGTTCTACACAGTCACCCAATTCCTTTCTTATTCCTTCCAACGCTGTCATAATCCCATCAAATCTAGAGGAAAAGTCCGCTCTCATTGAACTCATGGCAGCCATCAGCGCATCTGCGCCTCCCCCCGCAGACATCGCACCGTTGCCAGCCTCCTCCGCCATATATGGAGTTTTGTTTGCTGCGTCACAGACCTGAAAGTCCGTTAATTTGGACTGTTTCGGCGGCTCGCTTTTTCCTTTTCCTGGTTTTCCAGCCTTAGGCTTCGCCGACATATCCTCGCCCAAATGCTGGGATACGTTCTGTCCCAAATGAGAGAGTTATTTGCCGATTTTTTTTCTCCAGGAGCAGAGCAGAGCGAGACACGTCCGTCCTACGTGGCAGCCATAACCGGAAGTCCAGAATTCATTTTTTAATTAAAAGTGGGAGACAATTACATGTGAATATAAAATTTATCAATACATGCATTCTAGTTCAATTTGCATTCCCACATAAGCAAAAAGTGAGTTGTCGAGCTGCATTTTTGGAACATGGTCTGTGTGGTGTTTCTGCTTGTAATTCACAGCACCACAAAAGTTGTTTGAAATCAATTGAGGAAAATTTTATATTAGCTTTTAAATAAAATTAAAAATCTTTTTGCAAGTACAAGTGGGAGACCATTACATGGGAATATGAAATTTATCAACACATGCCTTCTAGTTCAATTTGCATTCCCCCCGTAAGCCACAGTGGCTTGTTTAGCTGAATTTTTGGAACATGGTCTGTGTGGTGTTTCTGCTTGTGATTCAGAGCACCACAAAAGTTGTTTGAAATCAATTGAGGAAAATTTTATTAGCTTTTAAATAAAATTAAAAATCTTTTTGTAAGTACAAGTGGGAGACCATGACATGGGAATATGAAATTTATCAACACATGCCTTCTAGTTCAATTTGCATTCCCACATAAGCAAAAAGTGAGTTGTCGAGCTGCATTTTTGGAACATGGTCTGTGTGGTGTTTCTGCTTGTGATTCAGAGCACCACAAAAGTTGTTTGAAATCAATTGAGGAAAATTTTATATTAGCTTTTAAATAAAATTAAAAATCTTTTTGCAAGTACAAGTGGGAGACCATTACATGGGAATATGAAATTTATCAACACATGCCTTCTAGTTCAATTTGCATTCCCCCCGTAAGCCACAGTGGCTTGTTTAGCTGAATTTTTGGAACATGGTCTGTGTGGTGTTTCTGCTTGTAATTCACAGTACCACAACAGTTATTAGAAAATAATTTGAGGAGAATTGATATTAGCTTTTCAATAATCTTACAAATCATTTTGTAAGTACAAGTGAGAGACCATTGCGTGGTAATATGAAATTTATCAACTGATAACTCATAGTACAATTTGCATTCCCACCTAAGCAAATTGGGCTTTTCTAGCTTCATTTTTTGAACATGGTCTGTGTGGTGTTTATGCATGTTATTCACAGTACCACAACTTTTTTTGAAAATAACTTTGGAGTATTACCTTTTCCAAATTGTAAAGAGTAAAGTTTTTATTAAAAGTGGGAGATCATTAGCTGGCAATCTGACATTTAGCAAACCAATACTTATAGTTCAATTTTTATTCCCACATAACCAAAAAGTAGCTTCTCCAGCTGAATTTTATGAAGATGGGCTTTGCGGTCTTGCTGAATGTAATTACCCCTACTGTAAGAGATAAGCGTTATGAACAACAGAGGACAGGTACATATATAAAACACAACATTTTATTTCCAAAAAATACATTTGTCAATATGTATGTACAGCAATTTGTATGACCTTAGAATTCTACCTATTGCTACACAAGTACTGCATCACAGCATCTCGTACATCGCCACCCTGCTCCTCTGCACCCTGTGACGCTGCCACCACTGGTTCATCTGCTGTATCAACCAATGTAATATCAAACGTCTCTCCAACAATATCCTCCCACCACTGCGAAGCACGGTCGACTGTCCACACCGACGGGCTGCAGCGTTTATTTCGCAACGAAGCAAACAACTGAAACACACACACACACACCGTAATGCATTTAATAACAATGACCAGGCGACCTAAAAATGCTGTACCTAAAAATAACATGACTATAAAATGAAATTTGCAAACATTAGCATGCGTTACCTTACCAACAGACGCTCCCGCATGTGTCGAGCATTTAACCTCAGTGTTGCGGCTTCATATTCAAATCGGGCAGCCGAGAACCTCATGGTCACTGCCTCATACCTTTGTCTCAATGCACGTCGTCTCAATGCACGCCGTCTAAAAACGTTACATTGGATGGCACTGACTTTTGTAAAAAGCCAAAGAACGAGAACGATAAAAATCCTCGCCTCATAATCAGCCATTTTCTTTGTTTTGGAGGATGAAGTCGCGTGATTGACGTCACGACAGTGTGGCGCCGCCTTGCTGTTCAAGAAATCCCACCCACACCTGGAGTCTCAGCCTGGGGAGGGTGGGCTTGTGGGAAAGCAGTCGCGGGAGAACCAAGTCAGGGTTAAAACAGTCCGGTTCTCAACTCGAGGCTAAGCGGGGACAGTGGAAAAGACCTATATGGGTACGTGCCACATTGTATGTATGTTGGTATGTATTTCTGTGTACCTTGCCATGCCCATAGCCACTGCCTTCTGGCCGGCAGCGGGGAGGCAGCCTCTTGCGCTCACACTGGAGTGAGCGCTGTCTAAATGTCTGCCGGTTGGACCACGCCCCCTCTCTATTGCTACCAGCTGTTCCCACTCCCGTATGCCATCTTCCCGCTCCTCGCCCAGGTGTAGCCTATTTGTCAACCAGTAATGCATGTTCTTAAGGAGCCTGTCTCCAGTCATGCATTGCTGGGTCGTTGCACTGGACATGCGGTCGTTACTCGCCGTATTCTAGTCAAGGTCGTAAAAAGATCGTGTTTCTCCCGGTGCCCTATTTGGATTTACTCAGACAGCTCCAGCACTGTGAGTATAAACTGTGTGTGTTTTTCCCGGTGCTTCTCACCCCGAGACTGTTGAGCATCCTGGAGAACTCCTTAAGCGTCTGAGGAAACAACTGTTGAAACAGTGTGTTGTATCTTGATGTTAAATAAATGCGTGTGGTGTAAATCCCTGCACGTAAATCCTCTTCCTTTTTCTCCTCCTCCTTGTGCTGTTGAGAAGCGCACGGAGAGTTCATGACAGAATAACCCAGCCGAATTAAAGGATTTAGCGGGTACACCCACACATCCTTTTTTCCTTTCCTCCTTTGTGTATAATTTTTTGAGACTGAGCTGTGTTAGAGTGGGCCATGGATTCGGCGCCCCGCAGCTATCCTTTGAGCTTGGGATGGGAGATTTGCAAAGTATTAATGGACATTGACGGGCTTATCGCGTCGGCCAGTGTTTATTCTACCCCGGAAGACATTCTCTGGTATGTAGGTCTGGCGGAGGCAGAGGTCCGGCGGTGCCCTCAGCTCGCTCGGCATGCTCCATTCCCCCTGCCTCCCTCCAGAGCGAGATGCCCGCTCCCATCCTGGCTCCTCCAGCTCCATCACCCAGTCATCGACGTTGTCCTAGGAGACACCAGGAGAAGCCCTCCTCACCTGCAGCAATCCCTGTCTCCCCGAGGTCCGCTGAACTCACCCCGGCCACTCCTACCTCCGTCGCCATGGAGACAGCTCCTCCACCAGTCTGCAGGAGGGCCCACGTCACCGCTGACACGGAGAGGGATGACTGTCAGCTATCTGTGGCTGCTAAAACCAACAACAGGGATGACAGGCAAGTATTTTATCTTTCCATTTCATCAAATTGTATTAAACCTTGTCTGTCTCCCGAGGGAGAGGCCCAGTTCAAGCAGTCCGCTGGGTCCTCTCCTCCAGCTGCAGATATCAATTCACCTTTCCTCCTCTCCATGTCTTCTCCCATTCTCCCTGAGGGTTGTTGGCCCAAGGTCAGGGCCATCAGACAGTGGAGGAGCCAGTGGCCTCGGATGATCCATTCCCGGAGCCAGCATGGAGAGGCTCCCCTGCAGCCACGCCGTAGGATTTCCCAGCGTTGGAGCCGCTGCAGGAGGAGCATCGGACTGACACCACCATCTCACCGGCTACAGCCGAGGACACCAAACACCGGGATGACAGGCAAGTGTGTTTTCAGTGAACTCAATTAACCCATAAAAACCCTTGTCTGTCTCCCGAAGGAGAGGCCAAGTCTCAGCAGTCCGCTGGGTCCTCTCCTCCAGCTGCACGGGCGAACTTATCCTCTGCTCCCTCTGTGTCTCCTCCCTCTATTTCTGAGTGCCTGTCGGTCCAAGAACCGAGCCGCCAGACTGTGGAGGAGCCGGTGGTTCCGGATGATTCCTTCCCGGAGCCAGCACGGAGCGGTCCCCCTGCAGCCACGCCAGTAGAAACCCCTGCATTGGAGCTGCTGCAGGAGGTTAATAGGACTGCTGTCCCCATCTTGCCTGCTGTGGAGGTTTCTGCTGCGGACTGGGAGCCTGCGCTGGTCCTCCTGGAGGCCGGGCCTGAGTATTCATCACCAGGATCGACAGAGTCCTGGACCACGGTGGAGCTCGAGCTCAGCCAAGTACTCTCTCTAGTTTTTCTGATCACAGTGTTGGAGAGATCTTGTCTGGTTCTAGGTGGGGAGAGTCAGGCGCATCGCACAGCAGTGTCTGAACTTCCCTCGCCAGTCTCTGCCGCTGCCGGCAACCCTAACAACCCTGATTCTTCTCCTGATCCTGAGCCATTTTCTAGGGTTGCCGGAGAAGAACAACCATCCCCAGGGGTCCTCGTGGAGCCAGTCTCACCGCCCGAAGACGTCGCGGGTCCAACTTCCCTGAGGTCTGACGTCGTCGTGTGGTCTCCTCCGCAGGCTGCACCACCGTGGGTCCAGCAAGCTGGCTTCAGACCGTCATGGGGGCTGCACTCCAGGATTAGCCCGACATGGGTGCTGCGCTCCTGCTCGGACCCATCATGGAAGCTACCCTCCAGTGTGGGTTCCACCGAAGGTGCAGTCTTGGCCTGGTTGGGGTCCACCGTGGGTGCTGCAGAGCCTCAGCCCAAGGTCACCACGGGTGCTGCAGAACTTCAGCCGGAGGTCACTGCGGGTGCTTCAGAGCCTCAGCTGGAGGTCACTGCGGGTGCTGCAGAGCCTCAGCCGGAGGTCACCGTGGGTGCTGCAGAGCCTCAGCCGGAAGTCACCATGGATGCAGCTAGGCTCCCACTGGAGTCCACCGTGGGTGCAGCGGAGCCAGCCCAGTCAGGGGCCACTGTGGGCACAGTTAGGCTCCCGCTGGAGTCCATCGTGGGTGCAGCGGAGCTGGCCCGGTTGGGGGCCACCATGGGTGCAGCTAGGCTCCCACTGGAGTCCATCATGGCTGCAGTGGAGCCGGTCCAGTCGGGGGCCATCGTGGGTGCAGCGGAGCCGGCCCGGTCGGGGGCCACTGTAGGTGCTACAGCAGACCACCCTGAGGATGCCGTGGAGGTTCCCTCTCCCCGATCCGGTTGCCCACCAGTCAGCCTTCCGGTGGGCAGGCTGCCTCCTGCTTCTACCCTTCCATCCTGGTGGCTGAGCAATGTTGGCCAGCCGCCAGAAGAATTGACTCCCCATGTGTGGTGGCCCATGTTTTCCGGCAGGTTGCTGGATCCCGTCCACCGGACCTGCTGCTGGGCCTCGGACTCTGGGCGGCCTCCTGAGCTCCAACGCCCGTGGACTTGGGGGGGTTAGTTGAGGTCCCTGGGCGGGGTGTTTGTTCCCACCTTTCCTGTTCCCCCTACCTCCCACCCAGGTTTGTGTTGTTTGTTCCTGTTGGGGGGGGGGGGGTCTGGGATGTTACTTTGGGTGTCTGGGAATCCACCCCTTAAAGGGGGGCTCTGTCAGAAACCAAGCCTGCTTGGTTTCCTCCGGCTCGGTCCTGGCCGCTCTATGGGTGCGTGCCACATTGTATGTATGTTGGTATGTATTTCTGTGTGCCTTGCCGTGCCCATAGCCACTGCCTCCTGGCCAGCAGCAGGGAGGCAGCCTCTTGCGCTCACGCTGGAATGAGCGCTGTTTAACTGTCTGCCGGTTGGACCACACCCCCTCTCTATTGCTACCAGCTGTTCCCACTTCCGTATGCCATCTTCCCACTCCTTGCCCAGGTGTAGCCTATTTGTCAACCAGCAATGCATGTTCTTAAGGAGCCTGTCTCCAGTCATGCATTGCTGGGTCATTGCACTGGACATTTTTTTTTTTTTTTTGTTACTTATTTGTACCCGTAGGTAGACTTGGTTTGCAGTCTGGTGACAAGCCACCGGCTGCTGGTCGCTGCATGCGCGAGCGCCCTAAACCTACATGTTTTTGGTATGCGGGAGGAAACCGGAGAAATCCCGGAGTAAACCCGCACAACACGGGGAGAACATGCAAACTCCACACAGCTCACTGTTGGTCGGGGGCTGGGATCGAACCCACGATCTCATGATCCCCGCGGTCCCCCGGCCGAGGGTAAAACTGTGCTGCCACAGTGCTAAACCACTGCGCCACCGTGCAGCAGGACATGCGGTTGTTACTCGCCGTATGCTAGTCAATGTCATAAAAGGATCGTGTTTCTCTCGGTGCCCTATTTGGATTTACACGGACAGCTCCAGCTCTGTGAGTATAAACTGTGTGTGTTGTTCCCGGTGCTCCTCAACCCAAGACTGTTGAGCATCCTGAAGGACTCCTTAAGTGTCTGAGGAAACAATTGTTGAAACAGTGTGTTGTATCTTGATGTTAAATAAATGTGTGTGGTGTAAATCACTGCACGTAAATCCTCATCCTTTTTCTCCTCCTCCATGCGCTGTTGAGAAGCTCACGGAGAGTTCATGACAATATCCACTCCCATCTCACACACAACAATTTGTATGAACAATTTCTGTCTGGTTTCTGCCCCCTCCATAGCACTGAAATTGTCATAAACCTGGGTTTGGTGGTCCCAAACCCAGTTCTGACCATTGGCTATTTTGGCCCGTGTCCCTGTTTATTTTACATCAGGTGCTTCAGGGAGCTCTTTTGGTCCTTCACTCCCTGACAGCTCAGGCACATCCCTTCCTCCTGTCAGTGCAATCAGCTGCATCTCATTATTGGTTGTTCACACATATGCACTCACACACTTCATTCATTCTCATTCACACGCTCATACACTCACTCACGCACACATGGTATTAATTATGTTCAGCCCACGATTCCTCACACCAGCGGTCTCTTCCCTCGTTAGTAGTATTATTACTTAAACGCTGTGTTAGTAGGAAGAGACCGTCGGAGCATTCAGCTTTATACACAGCAGCGTGTTCTTCTGTGTTTGTTGGTTATCACTACCTACGTTTACCTTCAGCCTGACATTACCGTCTTTTATAACACTACAGAACTGTGTACCTCTTTTGTGTTAGCGGCTGTTCCTGCTTACCTTCATCCACCGGACTACACGGACAGCCCCGGATTGTTCCAGCCGTTAGTTCATGTTTGCCTTTCTCCTTGTGCCGACAGCAGCTCTGCGGCACTAGGAATTCCCTCCCTCAGACTGCGGAACATCCAGGTGGCGTCCCTGTGCGTCCGGTGGCCTCAAGCTAATCATTTCAACTCTTTGTTATCAGCGTGGCATTTGCTGGACTTGTTATTTTGTTGTTTTTGTTAATAAAGTGCACGTTCTACTTCCGCAATTGGGTTTTTCATTTCATCCTCCATGCGCTTTTACACAGCGCATGAAGAATCATAACAGAATGCTCCGACCGGCAAGAAAAAACCTAGTGGAGTTTTTTTCTTTTTCTTTTCACCCTCTTTTTTCTTTTCCCCGGCGCTATGGCAGATCAGACGGAGAGGGAGCTGCGCTTGCTGTGCCTCTTGGAGGAAATTTTTTCATGGACTCAGAAGCCCTGTTCCCCCGAGGCCATTTGACAGGCTTAGGACACAGCAATGAGGGTGATGGAAAGGGACAGCCTCTGGAATCATCCCGAGGTGATGGACATTCTCAAGGACATCCTCACCCAGTCATGCAGGGAGTTGGATGAGGAGTTTCCCCACATATGGTATGCGCCGCTTAGTGAGGGGTTTATCGTGGAGGACGTCCTGATCTCCGAACCGTCCGCAACAAGGAAAAAGAGGAAGAGGTCCCGCCAAAGACAGCTTCCAGCCTCACCGACGACAGCTCCATCTCTTTGTCCTGAACTGTATCCTGCTCTGTCCCCGGAGGAGCTGGAGGAATGCAGTCCGGCTCTTCAAGCAGGGGCAGACCTCATCTTGGAGGTGAAGCAGTGGCTCCTCCCAGAGATGGTTGGAAGACTGGAGGAGTTTTCCCCAAGGGAAGGGGAGCCACAGCCCAAGGAGGAGCACACTCTAATCATGGAGTCTCCACATCTCCCTGACCCCGAGACTACAGCTGACGTCATCACCTCCCAGGAATTCAGGCAAGTGCTTATTCAGTCTCTTTTATTGTCACCTGAAACTGCCTGCTTGATTCCTGATGAACTGTCAGCTGACGATCGTGTTCTCCTTCCTGTCTCTCCTGTTTCTCCCGTGCTATTGTTTTTGCCGGGAGATGAGCCTCAGACGCAGGAGAGGCTGCCACCGGGGAGATTTGAGCTCCCGCCACCTGTCTCCTCTTGCCACCGCTGATCCTGGAGGGGCTGCCATAAGAGTTTGGCTGACCTGCCACCTATCTCATCTACCCCCGTCACCATGGAGAGGGCGTCTCCACTCTCCACAGGGGGGCCCGAAACAGATTTGGGCACGGAAAGAGATGACTGGCTCCCTTCGGCAGTGGTGGACATCAGAGACCGGGAGGACAGCCGCTGGACGATGGAGGAGCCTGTGGCCCTGGAAGAGTCCAGACCAGCTACTGAGGTTGTCGCAGCAGAGGAGGAACCCGAGCCGGACCGCCACGAGGTTGGGCCAGTGTCGTCATCAGGATTGAAGGTGTCCTGGACGGTGGTGTAGTTTGAGCCCAGGCAAGTGCTCTCATTTGTTTTTTTCTCTCCTGAATTATAGCAACCTTGTCTGGCTCCTGGCAAGGAAAGCCGGATGGAGCCACTCGCTGCACCTGGTCTCGCACTGCTATGCTCCGCCGCCCCTGGTGACCCTGACCCTGTGTCTCTCTGTCCTGTCTCTGAGCTGTCTCTCAGGGTCACTGGTGAGCTGCCAGCACCACCTGAGGCCACCAAGGATCTGGGTCCAGTGCCAGGATCAGGAAGGAACCCTGCCTCCCCCGTTGGGGAGGCCACTGCAGGAACAATGGGGTCCCCGATGGGGACCACCGCAGGTGCAACGGTGCTCCAGCCGGAGCCCACCGTGGGTGCAGCAGAGCTCCAGCCGGAGCCCACCGCGGGTGCAGCAGAACTCCAGCCAGAGTCCACTGCCGGTGCAGCAGAGTTCCAGCCGGAGTCCACCACCGGTGCAGCAGAGCTCCAGCCAGAGTCCACTGCCAGTGCAGCCACGTCCCGGACTCGGACCATTGCGGGTGCAGCCACGTCCCGAACCAGGATCATTGCTTGTGCTATGGTCCCCCTGCTCCAAGCTTCGGAGGGCAGGGGGGCTCCTATCCTTCAGTTTGGACACCGGGGCCCCCCGGCGGGTAGGCTGTGTCTCCACCTTCCCCTCCGGTCCTGGTGGCTCCACCACGCTGGTAGGCCTCCTGAAAGACTTGACCTTCGGGTCGGGTGGCCCATTGACCCTGGCAGGCCGCCGAACTCTGCTCAACGGGCCACCTGCTGGACATGGGACTGGGTCAGGCCACCTGATCAATTACCCCTCGCCATGCCTAGGGCCTGGGACTGTGGCGAGAGGCCTGAACTTTGGACTCCTGGGGGGGGGGAGTGTCCTAGGTGGGGGGTGCTGTTAGGAGGTGCACATTATTATTTATGCATATTATGTGTTTTGTTTTTCATGTGTTGCTTCCCTCCTAACCTGTTTCCCCACCACCACCACCTCCTGCCCTGGGTAGGGTCCGTTGGTTGTGTTTTTTTGTTTTTTTTTCTTGCTGGTGGTACTGTATTATTAATAATAGTATTATTACTTAAACGCTGTATTAGTAGGAAGAGACCGTCGGAGCATTCAGCTTTATACACAGCAGCGTGTTCCTCCGTGTTTGTTGGTAATCACTACCTACGTTTACCTTCAGCCTGACATTACCATCTTCTATAACACTACAGAACTGTATACCTCTTTTGTGTTAGCGGCTGTTCCTGCTTACCTTCATCCTCCGGACTACACGGACAGCCCCGGATTGTTCCAGCTGTAAGTTCATGTTTGCCTTTCTCCTTATGCCGACAGCAGGTCTGCGGCACTAAGCATTCCCTCCCTCAGGCTGCGGAACATCCAGGTGGCATCCCTGTACGTCCGGTGGCCTCAAGCTAATCATTTCAACCCTCTGTTATCAGCATGGCCAATGCTGGACTTGTTATTTTGGTGTTTTTGTTAATAAAGTGCACGTTCTACTTCTGCAATTGGGTTTTTCATTTCTTCCTCCGTGCGCTGCGTAAAAGCGCACGGAGAATCATAACAGAGACAACACTTTTAAAAGTCATTAATGACCTTATGGCAGCAGACTCTGGCCTACTCACCATCCTCATCCTTCTTGATCTGAGTGCGGCCTTTGATACCATCTCCCACACTGTTCTCCTAAATAGATTTGCTTCCATTGGCATCAATCATATTCCTCTAAACTGGTTTAAATCATACCTTTTAGGCCGCACTCAGTACATCCAACAAAAATCATTCACTTCTCAGTCCTCCCCGTTACTACAGGCCTGCCCCAGGGGTCTGTCCTGGGCCCCTTCTCTTCATCATCTACCTCTTACCCCTTGGCAACATTTTCCGTAAGTACAATATGGACTTTCACTGCTACACGGGTGACACCCAGCTCTACCTCTCAAGTAAACCCAACTCCACCCTTCCCACTTCCTCCCTTACTGACTGTCTCAATGACTTATAATCCTGGTTCTCCTCAAACTTTCCTAAACTTAACTCTGATAAAACAGAATGCCTTCTTGCCGGTACCAAATCAACATTACCCAAACTTGACAGCTTTTCCATTACATTTGACAGCTCCTCTGTTTCCCCCTCCCCTCAAATTAAGAGTCTGGGGTCATCCTCAAAAGTACTCTTTCATTTCACTCCCACATCAATAATATCACTCGGTCTGCATATTTCTACCTATGCAACATTAACCGTCTCCGTCCCTCACTCACTCCACGTACCACGGTCATCCTTCTTCACAGCCTTGTCACTTCCCGCATTGATTACTGTAATTCTTTTCTCTTTGGTCTTCCTCACAATCCCTCCATAAGCTCCAACTGGTTAAGAACTGTGTTGCCTGTATAATCACAAAAACTCCCTCTATTCATCACATCACCCCTGTTTTACAGCAGCTTCATTGGCTCCCGGTTAAGTCCTGCATCACTTTCAAAATCCTTCTGTACACTTTCAAGGTCATCCATAATCAAACCTGGTCCACATTGCCACTCCCTTCCAGTCCCTCAGATCCTCCTCTTCTCTTCATATCACTGTCTCCTCCACCCACCTCACTATCATGGGGAGAAGGGCATTCAGTTTCTCTGCTCCACGTCTCTGGAACTCCTTACCACCTGACATCAGAAATATTGACTCTCTTTCTCTCTTCAAATCCAGACTCAAGACCCATCTGTTTAGACTAGCCTAGATCTTTTAACTGCCTCCACTCTGTTTCATTTTTAGTTTGTTTTAATCTTTGTTTTTGTGCTTTGATTTTATTGTATGGTGTCCTTGAGTGTTTTGAAAGCCGCTTATAAATTAAATATATTATTATTTTTATTACAAAAACCCCCCAACCTGACAGATTCAATAAACAATGATGCTGATTTATGGTGGAATTGCCCAGCCCAAATGTATGGTCAATACAGTTATGACAGGCTTGTTATTATAATATAGTCATATAAAGTAGTCATATTGTTTTTGCTGCTGTTTCTCTGTCTGTTAGCAGGATCATGCAAAAAGTCCTACATTGATTTGGATGACATTTTCAACAAAGGTGGCTCTTGGCCCAAAGATGAACTCATTAAATGTTGGAGGTGATCCGTGAGTGCATACCTCCACCACGGCCCTTTCTCGCAATGCACAGATGGATGGCGATATGGATGGACAAAGGGACGGAGGGGAGGGCAAAGGGAGGGAGGGACGCAACCTTGGTAGTGGTATGTGTTCTCTGAGTGCCCTCTGGTATTAGAGGGTTTTTGTGACAACACTTACTTATACTTCAATAACTAATATCATAGGGTAACACTAATTTCTGAGTAATTTAGGGTACTTTCACACCTAAATTTGTTTACTTTGGTCCGAATCAGTTGATAAATTTGTTACTTTGTATCAGTTTCTCTATGGTTCGGTTCCCTTTCACACAGGAAAAAATTCAAGCGGACCAAACTGCATCACGTGAAATCCTGTGAGACCTACGTCACAATGTACTCTGTTCTTATTGATCAGATTTTTTTGCTGCAAAAACAGGAAAGGTAAATACAGGAAGTAGAATGACTACAGTGCATTTATGCATTTCTGGGGAGAAAATAATGCAAATCGTAGCGCGATCTATGAGGGGTTTTCATCGCCCTGGTTATTGTTTATTACATTATGTGTATATACCACTTTCGGCAAATCGTACAGTTTGAAAATGAAGTGTGGCTACAGATGGAAAATAACATGTTAATTTTCATTAATCCTCCAGAACCATGACATGTTCAGCCACTGATATTTTTGAAGATCCATCAGGTATGTATAGTGGCATAAAATGTTTTATTGTTTGCTGCTGGTCCTGTTTTAGTACAGTCCCTTTCTCACCTGATGGACCGCTGCAGAGTTCGTCATTTGATTCAAATCCAGACCACCTCTTTCAGGAGATCTCAGTACGGTAGGTTTGGTGTGCACCCGAGTGCAATTACCATGTTCTAAAGTTAATAAAAAAGTTAATAAAAATAGAATGCATAAACATCCCAAATTGATTAAACAAAATGTTGGTAAAATTCAAATCCAGCCTCAAGTCCCGAAAATTAATAAATTGGCCTCTGTTCCTTCTCAAAATTTGAAAATCAAATGTGGTATATTAAACATTAGGTCTCTAACTTCTAAGTCTCTTCTGGTTCATGATCTATTAATCCATCATCAGATCGATCTACTATCCCTCACAGAGACGTGGCTCGGGCAAGATGATTTTGTTGGTCTGAATGAATCAACTCCCTCTGGGTATTTAAACTGTCATATCCCCAGAGGTTCTGGTTGTGGTGGTGGAGTGGCGGCAATTTTTCATTCTAAATTACTAGTTAATGTTAAGCAAAAATTATGTTTTAATTCCTTTGAAGGTTTGGTCCTCAGTGTGGGGCTTGTTGGCAATCTTGGCTTGAACCCAGTTCTCTTTGCCATAGTTTATCATCCTCCCTCGGCCTGTTCAGAGTTTCTGTCGGAATTTGCAGAATTTTTTGCTGATTTAGTGCTGAAATCCGATAATTAATAATAATTATTGTAGGGGACTTTAATATACATGTTGATGTAGAGAGTGACTATCTTAATAAGGCATTCAATTCAATTTTAGACTCAATGGGGTTTTCCCAGAAAGTAAAAAATTCTACCCATCATTTCCACCATACATTGGACCTTGTTTTGACTTATGGTATAGATATCGAAAATCTGGTAGTGTCTCCTCATAATCCCGTACTGTCTGACCATTGTCTGTTAATTTTTGATTTCATTATCTCTGATCACTTATTTCCTAAAGAAAAATATTACTACAGCAGATGTCTTTCTGATGACGTTGTTGCCAAATTTTTGCAGATTGAGTCTCCTCTATGCCATGGGTCAACACAACAGAAATAACAGAAATAAATGATGGAGAGTCTGCTCCATTCGTGATTGATAGCATGGTTGATGGTGTTACTGCCTCTCTGCATCGGACTCTAGATTTGGTAGCCCCTTTAAAAAAGAAAAAGTCTGACCAGAGATTTCTAACCGCTTGGTTTAACTCAGAAACTCATGGCTTAAAACAGAAAACTCGTCAATTGGAAAGGAAATGGTGTTCAACTAATTCAGATGAATTCTACTTAGCATGGAGAAATCACTTCTTAATTTATAAAAAATCTCTTAGAAAAGCTAGATCAAGCTATTATTCTGCATTAATAGAAGCAAACAAGAATCACCCCAGGTTTCTCTTCAACACTATAGCCAGGCTTACAAAGAGCCAGGACTCGGTCAATCCTTGCATCCCCCCTGAGCTTTCTAATCAGGACTTTCTGAACTTTTTCAATCTTAAAATTTTATCTATTAGAGATTAAATCAGTCAGATTCTTCCTACTGTAAACTCAAGTGCATTAACTACTACAACTTCCTCAATTGATATCTGCTTAGATAAGTTTACTCCAATCGACCTCTTAGAGTTGGATAAAATAATTTCCTCATCTAAGTCTTCATCTTGCCTTTTGGACCCTGTTCCTTCCAGGTTATTTAAACTTATCTTCCCAATTATTGGTGACCATATTCTTCTTATAATTAATTCTTCTTTAACTCTGTGTTATGTACCACTGGCTTTTAAAACTGCTGTAATTAAACCCTTGCTCAAAAAACCGACGCTCGATCCAGGAGTTTTGGCCAATTATTGACCAATCTCTAATTTGCCTTTCATTTCAAAAATCTTGGAAAGAGTTGTTGTTGTGCAATTATCTGACCATTTGCAGGGAGTTGGTTTGTTTGAGGTGTTTCAATCTGGGTTCAGAGCTCATCACAGCACTGAAACTGCCTTAGTGAAGGTCACTAATTACCTCCTGATCGCATCTGATAATGGATTTGTCTCTGTTCTTGTTCTTTTAGATCTCATTGCAGCATTTGATACTATCGATCATGCCATTCTACTTGATAGATTAGAACACTTTGTTGGACTAAGTGGAACTCCGTTGCAGTGGTTTAGATCTTATTTGTCATATAGATTTCAGTTTGTTCACATCAATGATGAATTTTCTTCCAACTCTAAGCTCAGTCACGGAGTTTCACAGGGATCTGTGTTAGGCCCTACTCTTTTTAGTTTGTATATGCTCCCATTAGGCAATATCATCAGAAAGCACTGTATACATTTTCACTGTTACGCAGACAACACACAACTATACCTGTCAATGAAGCCCGATGATTGTAATCAATTAGTCAAGTTAGATGCCTGTCTTAAGGACATCAAAGCTTGGATGACTTGTAATTTTCTACTATTAAACTCTGATAAGACTGAAGTCATTCTTGTTGGCTCAAAACATCTTAGAAATTCCTTTTCAAATTATGCCCTTAATTTAGATGCCGCCACTTCCACTCTGAACAGTTCTGTGAGGAACCTTGGAGTTATTTTTGATCAAGATTTGTCCTTTAGTTCACATATTAAAACTGTTTCTAAGACTGCCTTCTATCATCTGCGCAATATTGCCAAGTTCAGGAGCATCTTGTCTCTGAATGATGCTGAGAAACTGATTCACGCCTTTGTCAGCTCTCGATTAGATTATTGTAATTCGTTATTATCTGGTTGTCCTAAAGTATCCTTAAAAAATCTTCAGTTGATTCAAAATGCTGCTGCTAGAGTTTTAACTGGTTCTAGAAAAAGAGATCATATCTCCCCGGTTCTGTCCTCCCTTCATTGGCTTCCCATAGAATTTAGAATCAAGTTTAAAATCCTTCTTCTTACTTTCAAAGCTCTTAATAATCAGGCCTCCCAATATATAAAAAATCTGATATTACCTTACCATCCTAATAGAGCATTACGCTCCCAAAATGCTGGCTTACTTGTGGTGCCCAGAATCTCCAAAAGTACAGTGGGAGGCAGAGCCTTCTGCTACCAAGCTCCTTCTCTCTGCACTAACGGAGAAGATGAACTCGAGTTCGATTAAAACGAACTAAAGCCTGTAGGCGTGAAAGGACCCTTACTCATCTCTGCTTATATACCAGTTAGTGATACACAAACATTATATTTGGTTAAATGATAAATTATACATTTTATTGTTTTATGATAGCCTGCTTTCTTCATAAAATGTAACATATTGATGCACACCCAGGAATCATCTTAAACAGTTTGAACTCTTTCCCATCAAAATATTAGCGGCCTTCAAATACAGTTTTGCAAATGGACCTCAGAAAGCTAGATGCAACCATGCCAATTTCAGCGGGTATGTCTGGGACACACTAGGTATTGTAAAGAATAGCTATATTCTAGAGCAGGAGTGTCAAACTCATTTTAATTCATACAGCCTGATTTATTCTCAAGTGGGCCGGACCAGTAAAATAATAGCATAGTAACTTCAAATGTGTTTCTTTGTTTTAGTGCAAAGAAGTACATCATGAAATGTTTACATTTAATGAAGCATTCTTTTACAAAATATTATGAAAAAACGTCAATTTAAAGAAAAAAGTTGTCTTTCCAAGCTGTTATATTTATTGTCATGATGAGTATCATAGTGCCGTTCAATATTATATTCCTTGAGCACTAAAATGTGCTGCATACACACCAAGCACACAGGTTCCATTAACATCTGTGAGTAAGTACCGTTCTGTCCATTTCTCAATGAAAACTCAACAAGCTCTCATTCTGTCCATTTTTCTTCTTTTTGACAGACATTTTTGGAAATGAGGATAATTTTTTGACAGAAAAAGAGAATGTAGACTATATCTTATTAATGATAAGACAAAATTGCCATTTAAGGAACCAGAAGGCGCATCTGTTTTTTTAATTCTGGGTCTCAGTGTGATGTGTCTGCTACTCTTCACAAAACAGTGCAACCCCCAGTGTACAAATTGGGAATACCAGTTATTTTATTGGAAAAATTGCATCTTGTGTCCTCTATGTAATTTTCACACTTTGCAAATTCATCCCATGGACCAGTTTGGATGCTCTGGCAAGCCAGTTTTGGCCTGCAGGTCGTGTGTTTGACACCACTGTTCTAGAGCTTACTCAAAAAATTATTAGTCCACTTAGCTTCTCCAGTGTCATTTCCAGTGTCTTTTTGCTTGCCAGTATATGACAGTGAAGTGTGTCCCGCTAAGTCCTATAAATCACTATGAGGTTAAGCAGTGTTGAGCCATACATGTGATTGCCTTCACTCCTCTAAAATGTGTGTCAAGCAATCATTTTACCTGCAGCCATGTGCCTGTTACATTGTCAAATAGCTATCCAGCTCTACTGGAGATCAGCTGAAGACACTTTCACAACCCCACCAGAGGCTCTCTCTCTCTCTCTCTCTCTCTCTCTCTCTCTCTCTCTCTCTCTCTCTCTCTCTCTCTCTCTCTCTCTCTCTCTCTCTCTCTCTCTTTATAATTATTTCTATACCACTTGGCCCCAAATTGAAATAATGAATATAGGCCTTTATTTCCTCTGAATGCTGTCATTTAAGAGGTTTTTTATGTGGGCAATAAAGCAGGGGCCGTCACCCTCTATCACTTAGAAGCAAGTAATTTCCAAGGGAGGGGAAAAACATCTGCTCCCAATTGAGCGGCCTCCCTGATGAGAAATAGTGTCTTTTCACATGATAATCCTGGAAAGAAAAGTTTGAAATCGGGAGGAACTGAATAATGGTGATTCGGATATGTGAGGAGAGCAGGGAATTTGGCCTCGGCATGCATTCAGCAGAGTGCCCATTCCCTCCTCTGCTCTAGAGATGTTCATACTCATACTCTCAGCTATATGACATACAAGCAGACCCTCTATCTGAGACAAATGGTGATGTGTCTGAGTGAGGCTCTGCAGAAGTAGACCAGGAAGTAATCTTTGTATATACAGTGCACCCGGAAAGTATTCACAGGGCTTCACTTTTTCCACGTTTTGTTGTTACAGCCTTATTCCAAAATGGATTAAATTAATTTTTTTCCTCAAAATTCTACACACAATACCCCATAATGACAATGTGGAAAAAAAAGCTTTTTTTTGAGATTTTTGCAAATTTATTAAAAATAAAAAATCTAAGAAATGACATTTACATAAGTATTCACAGCATTTGCTCAGTACTTTGTTGATGCACCTTTGGCAACAATTAAAGCCTCAAGTCTTTTTGAACATGATGCCACAAGCTTGGCACACCTATCTTTGGGCAGTTTGGCCCATTCCTCTTTGCAGCACCTCTCAAGCTCCATCAGGTTAGATGGGAAGCGTCGGTGCACAGCCATTTTCAGATCTTTCCAGAGGTGTTCAATTGGATTCAAGTCTGGGCTCTTGCTGGGCCACTCAAGGACATTCAGAGAGTTGGCCCAAAGCCACTCCTTTGATATCTTTGTTGTGCGCTTAGGGTCATTGTCCTGCTGAAAAATGAACCATTGCCCCAGTCTGAGGTCAAGAGCGCTCTGGAGCAGGTTTTCATCCATCATGTCTCTGTACATTGCTGCATTCATCTTTCCCTCTATCCTGACTAGTCTTCCAGTTCCTGCCACTGAAAAACATCCCCACAGCACGATGCTGCCACCGCCATTGGCGTGGTTATGAGCGGTGCCTGGTTTCCTCCAAATATGACGCCTGGCATTCACACCAAAGAGTTCAATCTTTGTCTCATCAGACCAGATAATTTTGTTTCTCATGGTCTGAGAGTCCTTCAGGTGCCTTTTGGCAAACTCCAGGCGGGCTGCCATGTGCCTTTTACTAAGGAGTGGCTTCTGTCTGGCCACTCTACCATACAGGCTTGATTGGTGGATTGCTGCAGAGATGGCTGTCCTTCTGAAAGGTTCTCCTCTCTTCACAGAGGAATGCTGGAGCTCTGACAAAGTGACCATTGGGTTCTTGGTCACCTCCCTGACTAAGGCCCCCCCCCCGATTGCTCAGTTTAGACGGCTGGCCAGCTCTAGGAAGAGTCCTGGTTGTTCCCAACTTCTTCCATTTATGGATGATGGAGCCCACTGTGCTCCTTGGGACCTTCAAAGCAGCAGAAATCTTTCTGTACCCTTCCTCAGATTTGTGCTTCCAAACAATCCTGTCTCAGCTTTCTACAGACAATTCCTTTGACTTCATGCTTGGTTTGTGGTCTGACATGCACTGTCAACTGTGGGACCTTATATAGACAGATGTGTGCCTTTCCAAATCATGTCCAATCAACTGAATTTACCACAGGTGGACTCCAATTAAGCTGTAGAAACATCTCAAGGATGATCAGTGGAAACGGGATGCACCTGAGCTCAATTTTGAGCTTCCATGGCAAAGGCTGTGAATACTTATGTACATGTGATTTCTTATTACCTCCGCCAGGCCGAAAAGGCCAGGAGGAGGTAATGTTTTTGCCGGGGTTTGTCTGTGTGTTTGTCTGTTTGTCTGTTTGTCTGTCTGTCTGTCTGTCTGTTTGTCTGTTGGTTAGCAAGATAACTCAAAAAGTCTTGGACGGATTTCCATGAAACTTTCAGGCATTGTTGGAAATGGTACAAGGAAGAACTGATTAAATTTTGGGGATGATCCGGATCACCGTCTGGATACAGGAATTTTTTAAAGCATTCTTTAACACTGTGACATACGGCTATTTTCAACATGTGCGCAGGCGCAATGGAGGGCGCTGGTCATCGTGTCTGACCAACATAAACTCCGTGTTCTTCAACGTTTAAGGCACAAAAGCACGCGGAAAACACTGGTGGGCTGGGCCCGCCACCGTGCCTGTGTTTGCGCGACGCTGCAAAAGCTGAGACGGGCAGCTGTCCGCCGCCGGATTATTTGGCAGAAATTCCCCGGCCAGCCATAGGCGCTGCGCAAAAACAAGCTGCTCGGCAGCGTGCTGTGTGCCTGTGTTTGCGCAACGCTGCAAAAGCTCAGACGGCCAGCTGTCCGCCGCTGGATTATTTGGCAGAAATTCCCCGGTCAGCCATAGTAGCTCCGCAAAAAGAAGCTCTCTGCCGGGGAAGTTTCCAAATCATGTTTGGCCGCGGAGCGCAACCCCAATAAAGATAAAGATTAGATGTACCACGAAGGTCGAGTGCAAGCAAGATGTTTGTGTCTGTGAACATTCCGTCTTTTGGCGAGTTGATACGTAACAATGTTTACAGTCTGATGAGAAGGTTGCTGCCATGTAACAATCATCTTATATCAGCAATTGTCAACTCGTCACTCACACTTCACTCCAGCATTTGGAAGTGGTGGCGTTCCATTTTATACCGAGTCCAATATTGTATGTTATTGTTGTTACAAGACCGCCGACTGTCTGCTGATCTGTATATACTTTTATTTATTTATTTATTTATTTTCTACTCCTTTTAGTTCTGCATTTAATATGAACCCTGAGTTTGAAATAAACGTTTGAATTTTGAATAAAACCCACGCCAACCCGTCTACCTAATTGGCATCCGTCAGTGAAGCCCTCAGTGCTGTTTTCAGTGATCTAAAACGCTCGCATAACCCATTGGCCTGTGGGTTGTACGCAGTTGTGTCATGACTTCTTTTGTTTTTTCTTTTGAATTCTTGGATGGAACATGGGTGGGCAATATAAGCTGCGGATTCAGCCATCACATATTTCGGATAACTTATGTTGAATTGTATAATCAGAGGAGCTATTGTCTAATTTGACCTTGTTGGATTTTATTACCCCCTTTGTTATATTATTCACTTTCTTTTAACCTGTACTCTTGATCTATTCAAAATAAAGATTAATTCATTCATTCATTCAATTGCAACGCCCCCAGCCTGGGAGTTTGCAGATGCAGGACATGGACACAACACCAGCACTTCAGTTTATTACCTCTGCCAAGGAGGTAATGATTTTACTACTGAACCACTAATCCTATCATTGTGAATCCAATTGCTACTCAGATGTTTTCATGGTCAAGGAATCTGACAACGTACACACAAACACTGTATGGGGGGAACTGTGGCGCTTGGCGGAGGTCTGCGCTCTCCGAGTGCTTTTCTAGTTTTTTATCAATTTGCAAACGTCTCAAATTTTTTTTGTCATGTTGTCATTATGGGGTATTGTGTTTACAATTTTGAGAAAAAAACTGATTTTAATCCCTTTTGAAATAAGGCTGTAACATAACAAAATGTGGAAAAAGTGAAGCACTGTGAATACTTTCCAGATGCACTGTCTATCCATCCATCCATCTTCTACCGCTTTTCCGGAGGTCCGGGTCGCGGAGGCAGCAGTTCAAGCAAAGAGACCCAGACTTCCCTCTCCCCAGCCACCTGCTCCAGCTCTTCAGAGAGGATACCAAGGTGTTCCCAGACCAGCTGGGAGACATAGTCTCTCCACCGAGTCCTGGGTCTGCCTCGGGGTCTCCTCCCAGTGGGATGTGCCCGAAACACCTCAAGTAGGAGGCGTCCAGGAGGCATCCTAATCAACTGCCCATACCACCTCAACTGACTCCTTTCACAATGTGGAGGAGCAACGGTTCTACTCTGAGCCTCTCTCGAATGACTGAGCTCCTCACCCTATCTCTGAGGGTGAGTCCAGCAATCCTACGGAGAAAGCTCATTTCAGCCGCTTATATCCGCAGTCTCATTCTTTCAGGTCATTACTCAAAGCTCGTGACCATAGGTGAGAGTAGGATCATAGATTGACTGGTAAATCAACAGCTTTGCCTTAGAACTCAGCTCCCTCTTCACCACAATGGACCAGTACAACGTCCGCATCACTGCAGATGCTGCTCCAATCCGTCTGTCAATCTTTCGCTCCATTCTCCCCTCACTCGTGAATAAGACCCCAAGATACTTAAACTCCTCCACTTGCGGCAGGAGCCTGTCCCCAAACCAGAGAGGACAATCCACCTTTTTCTGGCTGAGGACCATGGACTTGGACTTGGAGGTGCTGATTCTCATCCCAGCCACTTCACACTCAGCGGCAAACCATCCCAGCAAGAACTGTAGGTCATTACTGGATGAAGCCAACAGGACAACATCATCTGCAAACAACAGCGATGAGATCCTGTGGTCACCAAGCATGACACCCTCCATTCCCTGACTGCACCTAGAAATCTTGTCCATAAAAAATTATGAACTGGATCGGTGACAAAGGGCAGCCCTGGCGGAGTCCAACTCTCACTGGGAATGAGTCCGACCGAGTGTTGGCAATACGAACCAAACTCTCACAACGGTCATACAGAGACCAAATAGCTCATAACAACAAGCCCGATACCCGATACTCCTGAAGCACCCCCCACAAAAAACCACGAGGGACGCGGTCGAATGCCTTCTCCAAGTCCACAAAACACATGTAAACTGGTTAGGCAAACTCCCACGAACCCTCGAGGATTCTCGAGAGGGTAAAGAGCTCGTCCAATGTGCCATGGCCAGGACGAAAACCACATTGCTCTTCCTGAATCCGAGGTTCGACCAACGGCCAGACTCTCCTCTCCAGTACCTTGGCATAGACCTTCTCCCGGCAGAATGGTGGGCAGAGTACTTACAAATGATGACTCTACTGAGTGGCCTACTCAGGAGTGGGGATGACATCCAATGAACTGGTAACAGGAGAACTAACAGGATATAAATACTTCCAACATAATGAACTAAAGTGATTATCGGTGTGAGGAGAGTGAGGATAGATGAGTGCGTGTGCTGAAAGATGCATGTAAATGTGTGTGTGCGTGCATGAGAAAACATAGATGAACTAAATGAAGGCAAGTGTGTACGTGAGTGCGTAGTGTGAAAAGACAAATGACAAGCAGCTGTTCACTGACAGGAGGAAGAGGCGTGGCAGTCAGCTGTAGTTAGCAGCTCGTGTTCATACGTGCGTGATCAACACACTTCTCAGTTGCCTTATTATCCAACCGAGCTACCATTATTTTTTTTAATTTTTTTTATTTTTTTTTAGCTGTGCCCGTTTGGCTAGCTCCTAATAAATCAAACTGTGAACTGTAAGTACTGCATTTGGATCCAGTTCTACCAATCGTGGCAGTTAGTGACTGGGCTGCATTAAAATTTTGAGTTGACTGAACTTGAGAAGATAAGTGGTAAAGACACATAAAACACATAAATTCAAGTTCAGTCAAATTTAAAATTTTAAGGTAGCCTGAACACTAACTTTTTTTAAGTAGAATAACCCTAGTTATTTTTTACAGTGTATACACTTAAAAATTTTGCCAAATATAAAAATTTACTGCACATTCAACTCATATTTTAAAAGTTACAAATAATAAATATGTTTTTGCCTATTCAAAGTTCACTGTAAAAAATAATAATAAGAAGCCATCTTTATTGTCATTCAATCCATACAGCCAATCATGTACAGTAGAACGAAATTATGTTTCTGCTCTCTACAGAGTTAATCATCTAGAATCATAGGGGTTGCTTCCATGAAAGGCGCGACCATAAACAACTTTTCTTCCCCAATTATGCTGAGCACCAAGCTAGAAGGCGGGAAGTACCATTTTATATGATCTTTGGTATGACGTGGCCGGGGCTTGAACCCACAACCTCCTGGCTGTGGAGCAGATGCCCTACCACTAACCCACCACTCAGGCTAATTAGGGTTATTCTACTTTAAAAAAGTTAGTGTTCGGGCTGCCTTAAAATTTTAAGTTGACTGAACTTTGTGGTGATCCGCACTGTGTGCCCTTAATATTTCCACAGCTGCGCACACACCTGCTCCTCCTAATCAAGCAGCCTTTATTAGGAGTACTGTCCTGCAATCTGCACAGAGACGTCAATGCTCCTCCTGGGTGAAGAACTCCGTGCTTGAGTCTCCCCTTTCTTCTACCAGGGAGTTTTGCCTCCCTCATCTCAATAACCTTCTACTCATCGCCTGGGAGTCTCGTTTCCCCAACTCTACCATAAGCATCTATTGGAGATTATCCTTTGCACTTGCTTTCTCCTCTCCTTCCCTGTGCACAGGTGGACCTTCCTCCGGGCGGACCTCCTTCTCCTCCTGGCTGCGGACCGGATCATACCTGTGAACTGTGGGCACCTCTCTTTCCCTCAAGCTGGTGAGCCGGAGCATTCAGCACGCTTTTCCACTCATTCAACGTCACTGTAATTACCAGCACCAGCACAAGCACCACATCACGGCAGTGGAACTCTGGTACTAGCGCAGGACAGACACCTCTTCTGAGCCTAAACTACTCCTCACATGCTGTAAGATCATCTCAGTGTTCTTGCCATTCATCTGAAAACCAAAGAGCTAATCCACCTGTCTCTCTTCTCATTTCAGGGTTGACAGACTTGTCCTGCTCTGCACGCTCCGGTCCTCCCCCCTCCCCCCCCCCACACACACTTATTCAATAAAAGTTCAGTGTTGTATTTGAGCCTGTGTCTGCTTTTGGGTTTGTCTGAAATCATGTCAAACTTGAGTTTATGTGTTCTATGTGTCTTTACCGCTTATCTTTTGAAGTTCAGTCAACATTTTAAAAGGAAGCCCAAACACTTTTTTTAAGTTGAGACAACTTTTTTACAGTGTACATGCAAACTGCTGATATGAAAAAAAGCATTCTACTTCCATCATCACCTCCAGGAAAAACAATGTTTAGTTCAGCTCCACAGCCTGAAAAAATACATGTAGTGATGTAAACAATGAATAATCAGCTACTAAATTAGCTAGCAACTAAATGTGTCATTGATTTTTGTCAGCCACATGATTATGATGAATGACGATGATGATTGCATGCCTTAGCATACGTAAGCCCCCATCTCAACAATAGTTTGCTAACTTTCTAGGTAAAACGATTTAAAGATGTAAACACCTTTAGAAAAAACTACACAAAAATGTACACATTAGAGCTGCAAGTAGGAACACAGTGATTTAAAAAATGAATAAAACTTAAATCATAAAAATTTGTATGCACTTGAAGACACTTTATAAAGTAGAAAAGTACTAAGAGAGTGCATACCTCCACCAAGGCTCCTTCTGTCCCTCATGGATCACCTCCAAAATGTAATGGGTTTGTGTGTAGGCCTAGAGCCACTTTTGGTTAAAAAAAAAAAAATGCATCAAAGTCTGTCCATTAGTTTTGGAGTATTGTTGCTAACACACTGTGAGAAGATAAGAGCCTTGGCTGAGGTATGCATTCTCAGATCATCAGCAAAATGTAATGGGTTGGTCTGTAGCCCAAGAACCACCTCGGGTGGAAATTTCATCCAAATCCATCCAGTAGTTATTGTGTAATCCTGCTGCACAAATACAAACAAAGCCCTTGGTGGAAGTATGCACTCTGAGATTATCACCAAACTCTATTCATCTGTTCCCAGTGCTGTTACATACCTTTCCTGAAAATGTCATCAAAATCCATTCATAACTTTTTGAGTAATGTTGCTAAGAGACAGACAGACACGCCAGCAAGAACATTACCTCCTTGGCAGAGGTAAAAATAAAGAATCCTTCAAGAAATTCCTGGATTCACATTGTGCCAGATCACCACCAAAATCTAATCATCTGTTCCCCGTGCCAATACACACCTTTCTTGGAAATTTCATCAAAATCCGTTCATAACTTTTGGAGTAATGTTGCTAACAGATAGACAGACAGACAGACCAACAAACCAACACCCCAGTACATGCCACTGGAGTTACTGTATGTCCACACGCACTCCAAATCCCGTCTTAAACCGCACACTTCGCTTGCTTTTTTCTTAGTGTCTTCAGATGAAATAATGTCAACCATAACATACTATGTGGATGGAGACCACATTTCTTTTCGTTCCCAGCCGTTTTAATTTTTCTGCAGCGTTTGGTGGTAAACA
The DNA here is from genome assembly GCA_020510985.1 of Pholidichthys leucotaenia. Taxonomy (NCBI): domain Eukaryota; kingdom Metazoa; phylum Chordata; class Actinopteri; order Cichliformes; family Pholidichthyidae; genus Pholidichthys; species Pholidichthys leucotaenia. The sequence continues at coordinate 301,955,276 of CM035836.1, forward strand.
ACACTAAGAGTGCTCTGCTTCCAGGATGCGGAGGTGCGTGGCCATGCACATAACTCCAAGGACATGTCTTAAAGGGAAAGCACATGAAAAGCTCAATTATTATATAAAATAATTTTTAAAAAGTTCCTGGATCCAGAGCGTGATCCAGATTACCACCAAAATCTTATCATGTGTTCCCTGTGCCATTACACACTTTTCAGAAAAATTTCATCAAAATATGTTAAAAATTTTTGGAGTAATATTACTAACAGGCAGAGAGACAAACCAACAAATAAACCAACAAACCAACGCCGGCAAAAACATTACCACCTGTTCTTGATGGAGGTAAAAATGGGTTGACAGAGCATAAGCTGCAATATGACTGTAACCTGGATGGAGAAAAATATTGTAGTTTATATAATGTTTACTCACGGCATAAGGATTTATTTTGTGAAAATTATATGGACATCCATCCAGGTGGATGCCCTCAATTTCCCCTCTGGGGATCAATGAAGTATACAAAATCAAAATCAAAATTATTACTGAATGCCCAGAATAATGAGTTTTGCAATGAGCCACACAGAGGCAAAACCATTAAGTTGGCATTTTTGTGTTCCGCTTTTACTTGAGTTTTTGAATTTTTATTTTCTGTGAGTTTTTGTAATAAAATTGTGAGGCCCTGTCGCACCTAGACGACACTTGTGAAAGTGTTTGCAAATAAAATGATTGGAAAACAGAAGAAATAAGTACACTGTAATTTTAGCTCCACAATATTTCCACTATTTACCACATTTTGCTGCAGTTGTGGTAAGGGCTTTTTGCTTTTAATTCGCACCCTCTCCGCTTCTCCTTTCCCTTTCTTTTGACCACCACCACGACCTTCCATTTTTTGCTACTAAAAGGACACTTCTCTACATTTTTAATAGCAATATGTTTTTTTTTATTTATCCAGAAGCTGAGAAACTTAGGAGCTAAGCTCTCCTATCACTTTCATCCACTTCTGCTGCTCCATTTCTGCTGACCTTGCAATGCGTTCAATGTATGAGGGGGTTGTTATGTCTAGAAATGAGTCGCTGAAAGTGGACATGAACCAAACACACACTTTATTCATACCCCACGCAACTATATACAGATGGGTGGCTACCTGGGTACCCAGGTAGACCACCGGTATACCTGCGTGACCGAGTGGATTATTCTGCCACTGTTGTCGGTAACGTTGTGGCTATGCTTAAGAGTTCAATATTTCAAAAGTTAGTCACAAAGTCCTTTCGGTGGCGGGGTCTCTGCTGAACCTGGGCCGAGTGGCGCTCGGGCTGTGTGACCGCCGCTGGCTCCGGTGGATGTTCATCGGGTGTTGTGGATCTTGTATTGCCAAAGTCCCAGCCTGGTCTCACCATGTCTGCAACCATCTCCTGATCCAGGGCCGAAGTCGGTGTCACTTTCCTGAGGCGGCTGGTGTGCCATCGTGACCCATTAGTGAGACAAAAGATGACTGGGCCCAACTGCGCTGTGATCTGCATCGGCATTGTCCAGAACGACTGCAGCTTTTGAGTGCAGTTGGTGCACCGGATCTGAATCCAGTCCAACACTGTGAGTCGGGGTTGCTTTACCCGGCATTTCTTGTCAAACCTTTACTTCATCCGTTGTTATTCGATCACCCTCCCTCTAGGTGAGGACATCTCTGTCAGGATAGTGACTAATGAGGGGCATAGTCGGTCCAAGGGAAGGCTCATCTCGTGTCCAAGCATCAGTAGGGCCGGGGAGCTGTCCGCTGTAGCATGAGGCGTCACTCTGTAATGTAGCAGGGTGCTCTGTAATGTGGCCGAAAATGGGAGCCCATCCACTAGGTGTGCCCTGAGACCATTCTTGAGGGTCTTGTTGAATCTCTCTACTCCCATGTTCGCCTGAGGGTAGTAGAAGGCGGTTCTTATGTGTTTGATGCCCCTTTCTTTCACAAAGGCCTTGAAGTCCACTGAGGTGAATTGCGGTCCATTGTCTGTTGTGATTGCATCTGGCATGCCTCAGCAGGCGAAGAGGCAGGTGAGGAAATCGATGACTACATTGGTGGTGATTGAGCAGGTGGGTAACACCTTTGGCCATTTTGAGTGGAGGTCATAGGCCACAAGTAGAAAAGATTGGTGCTCAGGGGCGCTGTGCAGTTTATATGTCCAATTGAACGTGTTTCCACTGAGCTGATAGCCATGGTAGTGGCTGCAGGGGTGGTTGTGGTGGCACCCCAGTTTTTCTGCTGGCCAGAAAAGGCATACAGTCTTTCAATATGATCTCCACATCTTTGCTGATGCCTGGCCACCAGACCGAGCCCCTCCACCATTTGACTTTGATGATGCCCAGGTGCCCTCGTGTACCATGCTCAGGATGCGGCCTATTAATGCTTCTGGAATCACCATCCAATGCCTTCTTGCCATGCAGACATCATTCCAGCACAACAAATCATACCTGACCTTGTGGAAGGGTGCCAGTTCTCCAAGCATGGCCAGCCCTCGCGAATGAAGGTATGCAGCTGGGTCAGTGTCGGATCCTATTCTAACACCGCCTGGAGCTCTTGCAGGGAAATGGCATTTTGGAGTGGCCCATGCAGCATGTGGATCAGCTCCGGCTCCAGGGGGTCTCAGTCACCATTCACAGTGGAGTTAGATGTGGCTCAGGACAAAAGGTCCACCACTATGTTTTCTCTGCCCGGTGTAACCTCGGTGGTAAAGTTGTATGCTTGTAGTCTCTCTGTCCACCTGTAGATGTGCAGGGGTTTATGCCCCAACCCCAATGTTTCCAGCAGTGCAGTGAGGGCTCTATGATCTGTCTGTAGTGTGAAGCGTCGTCCATACAGGCATATGGGCCAGCGTTCACATACCCAAACGCAGTGCCAGTGCCTCCCTCTCTCCCACTGAGTACTTATGCTCGGCCAAAGTGAGTGGCCTCAAGGTGAATGCCACTGGGCACTTGGTCCCCTCTTGAAGTTGTGACAGGACGGCTGCTACTGCTGTGTTGGAAGCGTCACAAATATAGCACATCACAAATGTAGCACATCACAAATGTAGAGCTCTCTATGTCGAAGTGGGTGAATACTGGTGGAGAGGTAAGCTGTGTCGTCAGTTGGTTGATAGCAACAGAGCATGCCAGAGTCCACACTCAGGGTGCATCCGGTTTCAGGAGGGTGCACAGTGGCTCTATCATCTCTGAATAATGGGGAATAAAGTGCCCATAAAAGTTTACCATGCCCAAAAAGGATAGGAGTTGTGCGGGGAATGATGGTTCGGATAGTTGCAGTACCACCTCAACATTTGAGTGCAGGGGGCTCAGGTCCTCAGCGGTCAAGCGGAACCCCACAAACTTGATGGTCGTTGTTCCAAAGATGCACTTCTCCCCATTGAGTGTGAGGCCGTGTTTTGCTTGCATCGCTATTAATAATAATAATAATAATAATAATAATAATAATAATAATAATAATAATAATAATAATAATGGATTAGATTTATATGGCGGGCACTTTACATGTCAAGTGACATCTCAAAGTGCTTACCGTGAGTCCATTATTCATTCACTCCAGACAGACATTGATAGTTGTAAGCTACTACTGTAGCCACAGTTGCCCTGGGGCAGACTGACGAAAGCATGGCTGCCAATCCGCACCAAAGGCCTCTCCGACTACTACTGAATATTTATACACATTCATACCCAGTGTCATGGACACTGGCGGCATGGTGGGTAAAGTGTCTTACCCAGGGACACAATGGCAGGATAGCTTGGGAAAGCGGGATTCAAACCACCAACACTGGTTATTGGATGACCCTCTGCACCTCCTGAGCCACTGCCACCCACATTTCCCTCCTCAGTTCCATTTTTGCTGAGCACCAAGCTGGACGGCAGGAAGTTCCATTTTTATATGGTCTTTGACATGAACCAGCCGGGACTTGAATCCCGACCTTCTGGTTGTGAGGCAGATACTCTACCTCTAAGCCACCACTCTGGTGGAGGCATGGGTCGTGGGAATCCGATGTTTCACCATGCACCACAATGTCATCCAAGTACACCACCACCCCTGGGAGGCCAGCTAAGATGGTAGCTCAGGGCAGAACTGAGGCCAAAAGGCATGCGGCTGTACCTGAACACTCCCATGTGGGTGACAAAAGCTGTTAGGTTGCGGCTGTCAGGATGGAGGGGAATCTGCAGGTAGCCTTGACGGAGCTCCAGCTTAGAAAAAACTGGCGAACCGTTGAACACTGGTGTCAGGTTCCTCTGTCGTGGGCAGGGGATATTTGTCAGGAATTACTGCCTTGTTCACCATTCAGAGGTCAATGCATGGTCGTAGGCTGCCCGGCTTCTTCTTTGCCTCAACCAGGTTGGACATCCATGGGAAAGCATTGACCCATTCAGTGATGCTGGAATCCAAGAGCTTCTGCAGCTCCGCCATGACGTCGTCCCACAGTGCCAGGGGAAGTTGGTGCAGGAGCTGGATTTTTGGTGACACCATCGGATTAGTGAGTGGTCGAGGATTGAAGGAGGTGAGGCATCCCAGTCCCGTGAAGAGCGCCGGCCAGTGGTGCTTCCAGGATGAGGAGACTGTTAGAACGGTAGAGCCCATTGAGTTAGTGATGGAGAAACCCCACTCACTGATCAGGTCGATGGCCAGGAAGTCGGCCCCCCGGCGTGTTACTTGGAAGGTGAACAACAGAATGGTTTTAGGGCCACAACGTACAAAAAAGGTGACCGTTCCCACTATGCCGATCTTGACGTGTTGGTAGCTAAATAAGTTGTCCGCATTCCCTGTGATGGCCTTCCAGGAAACAGTTTCCTGACCGTAGCCATGTTCAAAAGGGACTTCAAGGTCGCCGTATCCAGCAGCAGTGGCATGTCTATGCCGTCCAACTGCACTGTGCACCATTTGAACGGCTAGCTTTTGGCGCCGACTGTGTGGATGGCGGTTGGGTCTGACAGGCGGGCTGTTGGATTTGCAAAGGTTGACTGGCAGGCTGTGGAAAAGTGGTTGAGCTTTTAATAGCGGTAGGATTCCAGCCCTCTGGCTGGGCAGGCGGTGACTGAGTTTGGTATCTGGGTGAACCACAGTCATTGCAGGGCAGGTGCTCACCCATGTTGTCCCATTTCCTACCGACTTCCTCTGACTGTAGCAGGGAAGTGTGGGGTCGGAGTGCCGAGTGGTAGTGATGACTGCCTGCACTCATGGGACCGGGTGAGGGGCCTTTTGATAGCTGGACGGCCATTTTCATTTGGGACGCCATTCTCACAGCCTTAAATAGTTTTAGGTTGTTTCCTGCCAGTATCATCTGCTCCACTCGCTCCTAGTACTCTCCGCTAGCTTGTCACATATTAGCTCTTCCTGTAAATGGCCAGTGGCGCATGTGCTTGCCAGTAACCAAAGCTAGGTGACAAACTGAAGTGTTGTCTTGTCCTTACGCTGGTGGCGCTGGATGAAAGCTATTCTTCATGCCGTTAGGCTATGTGTGTCGGTGAAATACCTGTTCATTACAGCCACACAGTCCTTGTATGTGCTCACAGGGCTGAGGGAGTGAAACACACACTGCCCCTTGGTGCTGAAATTGTGGATTAGCATCCCCTTTAGCCTCTTGTCACTAACGTCATGCAGCCTGGCAGCGCTAATAGACTTGGAATTCTTTGTGCCAGCGTGGCCAAGGGATCAGTGACAAACCTGGTAGGGCGAAGAACGGTTGCACGGGTTGTGTCATTGTTGTTTTTATCCTTGTTGCCATTGTTATGTCTGGAATGGATCACCGACATGGGAAGTGAACCGAAGACACACTTTATTCATACCACACTCAACTATATACAAATGGGTGGTGCTGCCCCCCGCACCACAGACTGTTCGTCACGTGATGACGTCACCTATGGTGAGCCACCACATCCAAATATCACGGGGGGGCTGAAAAGTTCATAGTGGTCAAATTTGACCAAATTTGGTTTTATATAGTTACGTTCGTTCCATGTTTTGTGGTTTTTGTATTTTAACTGTGTGCTTTTAATGGGAAGTGTTGGCTACTTCCACCCTGTGCTTCCCCTAATTACTGATCAGTGACACCTGCGCTGTTTGGGGATGTGCAGCTCCTGTGGCACCTGTGGTATGCTGGAAGGCTAGAGGAGAGAGCCCTGCCTGAGGAGAGGACCCTGGATGGGGCCCTGCCAGACAAGAGAGCCTACTCGAATGGGACCCTGGCCTGAGGAGAGCCAGCTGGATGGGGGCCCTGCCAGCCGAGGGCCTCCGTGGATGAGAGCCCGGCCGGAGGACAGCCCTCCTTGGATAGCCTAGCCAGACCAGAAGGGAGCCCTGCCTGAGGGAGTTGGCTGGGTGTGGGCCCTGCCAGTTGAGGGCCTGCCTGGATGGGAGTCTGGGCAGAGGAAAGCCCTGCCAGGATAGCCGGCCAGATGAGAGCATGTTGGACAAGAGGAGGCTGCTGGTCCCAGAAGAAATGGTTGAAGGAGAGCATGACTGAGGAGGAGGAGGAGCACCATGACGCCAGCATTTGGGAGAGGACACTTGTGGAGCAGTTGGTGTGCTGCAGGCGAAAGACGGCAAGAGGCAGAGTGAGGAGCTCTGCCTGGGCTGCAAATATTCTGGTTTCCAGATAGCAGCACCCCATGGCATTGACGATGATAATGATGGAAAATATTGATATACTGCTGGCAAGCGTCTTCCCCCGTACAGGTTTTCTGAGGGCGTCGGTGTCATGAGGGCGTCGGTGTCATGTCATGGCGCCAGTACGGCACCTGAAGAGTGGATCCTCTCCTCAGCCTTTAGGGAGTTTAATTGGTTTTAGCCGACTTTTAGTTTTGGGGGTTTTTTTTAGCTTAGTTTTAAGTTAGTATTTTATTTTATTTTAGCTTATTTCAGTGTAGTTTTAATTCTTAGATTTTAGTTAGCTTTTTATTTAAGTAGGCATCTGTTGTGTGTATACAGTGGGGCAAAAAAGTATTTAGTCAGCCACCAGTTGTGCAAGTTCTCCCACTTAAAAGATGAGAGAGGTCTCCAATTTTCATTATAGGTATACCTCAACTATGAGAGACAAAATGAGAAAAAAAAATCTAGAAAATCACATTGTCTGATTTTTAAAGAATTTATTTGCAAATTATGGTGGAAAATAAGTATTTGGTCACCTACAAACAAGCAAGATTTCTGGCTCTCACAGACCTGTAACTTCTTCTTTAAGAGGCTCCTCTGTCTTCCACTCGTTACCTTTATTAATGGCACCTGTTTGAACTCATTATCAGTATAAAAGACACCTGTCCACAACCTCAAACAGTCAGACTCCAAACTCCACTATGGCCAAGACCAAAGAGCTGTCAAAGGACACCAGAAACAAAATTGTAGACCTGCACCAGGCTGGGAAGACTGAATCTGCAATAGGTAAACAGCTTGGTGTGAAGAAATCAACTGTGGGAGCAATTATTAGAAAATGGAAGACATACAAGACCACTGATAATCTCCCTCGATCTGGGGCTCCACGCAAGATCTCACCCCGTGGGGTCAAAATGATCACGAGAACGGTGAGCAAAAATCCCAGAACCACATGGGGGGACCTAGTGAATGACCTGCAGAGAGCTGGGACCAAAGTAACAAAGGCTACCATCAGTAACACACTACGCCACCAGGGACTCAAATCCTGCAGTGCCAGACATGTCTCCCTGCTTAAGCCAGTACATGTCCAGGCCCGTCTGAAGTTTGCTAGAGAGCATTTGGATGATCCAGAAGAGGATTGGGAGAATGTCATATGGTCAGATGAAACCAAAATAGAACTTTTTGGTAAAAACTCAACTTGTCGTGTTTGGAGGAGAAAGAACACCATACCTACTGTGAAGCATGGGGGTGGAAACATCGTGCTTTGGGGCTGTTTTTCTGCAAAGGGACCAGGATGACTAATCCGTGTAAAGGAAAGAATGAATGAGGCCATGTATCATGAGATTTTGAGTGAAAACCTCCTTCCACCAGCAAGGGCATTGAAGATGAAACATGGCTGGGTCTTTCAGCATGACAATGATCCCAAACATACCGCCCGGGCAACGAAGGAGTGGCTTCGTAAGAAGCATTTCAAGGTCCTGGAGTGGCCTAGCCAGTCTCCAGATCTCAACCGCATAGAAAATCTTTGGAGGGAGTTGAAAGTCTGTGTTGCCCAGCGACAGCCCCAAAACATCACTGCTGTAGAGGAGATCTGCATGGAGGAATGGGCCAAAATACCAGCAACAGTGTGTGAAAACCTTGTGAAGACTTACAGAAAACGTTTGACCTCTGTCATTGCCAACAAAGGGTATATAACAAAGTATTGAGATGAACTTTTGTTATTGACCAAATACTTATTTTTCACCACAATTTGCAAATAAATTCTTTAAAAATCCTTCAATGTGATTTTCTGGATTTTTTTTTCTCATTTTGTCTCTCATAGTTGAGGTATAGCTATGATGAAAATTGGAGACCTCTCTCATCTTTTAAGTGGGAGAACGTGCACAATTGGTGGCTGACTAAATACTTTTTTACCCCACTGTATACTGTATATTATGTAAATAAGTTCCTTGCTTGAACAAACATTTTATAGTTTCCCCTTTGATCGCTACCTGTGACTCTTCACCTGGTTTTAAAGAACCTTGTAAGCTATATTAATTAACTACGTTTGGCCAGTACTGTACAGTAGTCCCAGCTGTGGAAAACTACGGAGCCACGTCGACTCCTCCCTCTTCCCCTGGGGGAGTGAACTCAGGTGTTTAACAATGCCCAGTGCTTAGTCTGATTGGTTAATATAACCAATCAGGCAAACCATCAAGGCTTATGTAGCTAGAAAGGTTCTGTCCAAAGTCGCCCGTTTTTGGTCGGGGGGGAGCTTAACTGGACATTCACAGCAGAAAAACAAAGACTCGAGACTTGGGATGGATTTTGCTCTTGATATGTCTTGTAAGTCGCAAAAAACATGTTACAGACATGTTAACAATAGAAAAAACATCATTTTTGGTGGAGTGTCACTTTAAAACAAATTTTTGTTTTTGTTTGTTATGTTTCTCATGGCTACTGTAGCTCAGACTAGAAAGCCTGCAGACCGACCACAACTGATGATTCCTGTCTGTTTTGTTTTTTTTTAACTACATAAAACAGGTTAGTAACAGGCAGTGTTGGGAGTAACGTGCTACAGTGACACGTTACTTGTAACAAAACTAGTTCTGCAGTAATGTGCTGTGTAATGAAATTACTGTTTAAAATTCAGTAATGCATTACAATTACTGACATTTGATCAGATGCATTATCCATTACTCATTTTATTAATATGGATAGATATTTGGCAGTGATATGGATAGATAATAATAATATATATAGTTAATATGGCATAGTTAATATGGCAATATGGCAATATGGCATAATATGGATAGATACACGAGTCGGCTGCCTTTTGCAACAGCGGCTCAATTCTGAGTCTTTTTTCCCTTCCTCTCTCTTTTTGATCCGTTTTTTTTCTCACTCCATTTATATCACAGACACACAGATGGTCCCAAATGTCTCCTGAGCCGGTGGACGGAGCCACTGTTTATAGCAGGAGATGATACAGCAGGGAAGAGCTGCTAGCACTCAACTGCCAACGGGTGCTAACGGAAAAACTCGACATACCGAGGGAACTGAGGCAAAAACACCGTGGTTGCCGGGCTAGAGTAAGGCAGAGGACAAAAAATATAAGGTACAGACCCTCCCTTCCATCTATTGTCATGGGGAATGTACGGTCGTTACTGGGAAAGGTAAATGAGCTAGCGGCTATCTCCCGCTACAATAGCATATACCGGGAATGCTCTCTCCTTTTGTTTTCCGAGACGTGGCTAACTGAACTAGTAGCAGATGCTAACATTGAGCTGGAGGGTTTCCACACGATACGGGCAGACCGAACACCAGACAGTGGCAAAGCAAGGGGCGGTGGAGTGATAATGTATGTTAACAACAACTGGTGCAGACCGGGACATATCACTGTTAAACAACGACACTGCAGCAAAGGCATTGAGTTGCTAGCTGTTAGCATGCGGCCTACATATCTCCCGAGGGAATACTCACACGTGATCTGCGTTGTTGTTTATGCAAATCCGAAGGCGAATGCTGGGACAGCGCGTGACGTCATCCATTCAGTAACCGGCAGGCTGCAGACAGAACACCCAGATGCTCTTCTCCTCATCTCAGGCGATTTCAACCATGTTTCACTATCTCCCATTCTACTCACGTTTACCCAGTATGTCACATGCCACACTAGAGACAATAAAACACTGGACTTATTCTACACAAACACTAAGGAGGCGTACACCTCATTACAACTCCCCCCACCTCGGGAGATTGGATCACAACTTGGTTCATCTCCGGCCGGTGTACAAACCCCTAGTGCACAGACAACCTCCGGCCATGCGCACAGTGGAATTATGGTCTGAGGAGGCAATGACACTCTAAAGGGCTGTTTTGAAACCACCGCCTGGGAGCAGCTCTGCGATTCATATGGTGAGGATATCGATGGCCTCACTCACACCATCACGGACTACCTCAGCTTCTGTGTGGACAAAACCGTTCCCACCAAGACCATACGGTGTTGCTCAAACAACAAACCCTGGATCAACCCTGAGATAAAAACACTTGTGAGAGAGAAGAAGAGGATCTTCAGGTCGGGGAACAGGGAGATGCTGAAGTCCGTACAGAGGGAGCTGAGGAGAAAGATCAGAGAAGGCAAGGACAGCTTCTGGAAGAAGATGGAGGACAAGCTGCAACAGAGCAACATCAGCAGGGTCTGCAGAAACCTTAAAACCATCTCTGGGCTCCAGAATACCTCCCCCCAGGCCACGGGGGGCAGGGAGTGGGCGAACAATCTGAATCTGTTTTTCAATAGGTTTGACCAACCGCCCTCCCCCCTGACTGCGCAACAACCACTGCTGCCTCTAAAGACATCAAGTCCTGCTGCCCACTCCCCACTCCACCAACACCCCCCCCCACTCCCAACACACAGCCTCCCAACCTGACCCTGACCAAGACCCAGGTGAGGACGGAGCTGAGGAAGATCAAGGCGAGGAAGGCGTCGGGACCGGACAGCATCAGCGCAAAGCTCCTCAAGTCCTGTGCAGACCAGCTGTGTGGGATTGTGGCGTACATCTTCAACCTGAGCCTGAAGCTGGGGAGGGTACCACAGCTGTGGAAAACATCTTGTGTGGTACCTGTACCAAAAACTTCCCACCCCAAAGACCTGAACAGCTACAGACCAGTGGCCTTGACGTCCCACATGATGAAGACCCTGGAGAGACTGCTCCTTGCTCACCTCCGACCCCTGGTGGGACCAGCGATGGATCCACTCCATTTCGCCTATCTGCATGGCATTGGGGTGGAGGATGCGGTGATCTTCCTCCTTCACCGTTCTCTGTCCCACCTGGAGAAGCCCGGGAATGTGGTGAGGATCATGTTCTTTGACTCTCTCCAGTGCTTTCAACACCATCCAACCGATGATTCTGAAGGACAAGCTGCTGTGCGCAGGGGTGGACCAGCACCTGTCATCATGGATCTTGGACTACCTCACGAACCGGCCTCAGTTTGTGAGAACCCGGGACTGTGTGTCTGACATGATCATTGGTAGCACGGGGGCCCCCCAGGGAACGGTTTTGGCTCCCTTCCTGTTCACCCTTTACACTGCGGACTTCTCACACAACACAACACACTGCCATCTACAGAAGTTCTCTGATGACTCTGCGATCGTTGGCCTCATCTCCAATGGAGATGAAGCTGAGTACAGAGGGCTTATCCAGGACTTCGTGGACTGGTGCCATCGGAACTGGCTCCAGATCAACGCGAGGAAAACTAAGGAGCTGGTGGTGGACTGCCGCAGGCAAGGACAACCCCTCACAGCACCAGTAAATATACAGGGAACAGACATCGAGATGATGACATCCTACAAGTACCTGGGTGTTCATCTGAACAATAAACTAGACTGGTCACACAATACTGACGCACTCTACAAGAAGGGACAGCGCAGGCTGTTCCTACTGAGGAGACTCAGGTCTTTTGGTGTACAAGGGGCACTGCTGAAGACATTCTATGACACGGTGGTGGCATCAGCCATCACTTTTGGAGTGGTCTGCTGGGGCAGTGGCATTACCGCAGCCGATAGGAAGAGACTGAACAAACTGATCAAGAAAGCTAGCTCTGTCCTGGGGCAGCGCCTTGTCCCAGTGGAGGAGATAGGAGAGAGAAGGACGGTGGCTAAACTGTCATCTCTGCTGGAGTCCGAGTTCCACCCTATGCAGGACATACTGAATGCACTGAGGAGCTCATTTAGCAGCAGACTACATCATCCCAGGTGCACAACCGAGAGGTTTCGCAGGTCCTTCCTACCAACGGCTGTCAGACTGTACAACCTAAGCAGGGCTGCTCGCAGAGATAGCAAAAAGACATAACAACCTAATAGTTTTGAATGCAAAAGATGCAATAGACTCACACAATGGTCCCCTCCGGCATACAACTAGGAAAATACTGGTCGCTATGGAGGGTGAGAATATGTATGGGTTCATAATCATACCATGTAGGATAACTAAGTAGACGGTTGTGCTGTTTCATCCCATCTAGAAACAATGCTCTGCACTGTGTGTTTATATATTTACATATTTATTCCATGTAGCTACAATGCTCCGCACTGGGTGTGTTTATATATCTATATATTTATTCCATCTAGCTACAATGCTCCGCACTGTGTGTGTTTATATATTTACATATTTATTCCACCTAGCTGCAATGCTCCGTACTGTGTGTGTTTATATATCTACATATTTATTCCATCTAGCTACAACGCTCCGCACTGTGTGTTTATATACTTATATATTTATTCCATCCAGCTACAATGCTCTGCACTGTGTCCGTATATACTGTATATATATATATATATATATATATATATATATATATATATATATATATATATATATATATATATATATATATATATATATATATTAATATGTACATATGTATATTAGCTGCTCTTGTTTTTTGTTTTTTTCTTGCCTTCTGATTGTTGCTCTGAGTGTTGCTATCCCTGTGCTGTTGCAATCCTGGAATTTCCCCATTGTGGGACTAATAAAGGCTTATCTTATCTTATCTTATCTTATCTTTTTAGCTCAAATAAATGAATATACAAACTGACTCTACAATAGCTGACAGCCATCGGTTGACGTGACCTGTTGCAAAGAGCCTGAGTCTTCACTACTAAGCGGAGGAAAAGATGAAACTACTTTGTTTTTGTTGAAATAGACAGATTATTTTTCCTTTGTCGTGGTTAACCCCTTAACGCCTGAATTTATTTCCAATTATGAAAAAAAAAATCACTTGTGTTTTTGCTTTCAAGTAGATGCTAAATTAAGTTGCGAAAGTTAATTTGACTATAGCACATAAAATAGATATAATTTTAGGTATGATGCAAATTAGCGAAAACAGGCATCTATGGTAAAAAAAAAAAAATGGTAAAAAAGCACCTGTTCCCATCTCAAGTATGAAGAATCTTTTATTTATGCAACAAAGTTATTTTCAGTATTTTCAACTCTCATGACTGCCAAACTATAACCCTAACCCTAGCAATCAGGAAATGGATGGTGTTCCGTCTCTGACCGTTCCTACGAGAAACTAATGCTTGCAAAAGGTTCCTAGGTATGTGTTGGAAGTGCTCCAACCGGAAGTGGAGGAATACAGATGGTATTTTGGTTGCATTTGGAGCGGAAGTGGTTTGATGTGAATTCGCGACAACAGGCGTCAAGGGGACAAAGGTATATTGGTGGGTTGCAAACTAAGTGCCGGTTGAGACCTACTGCAATCTTCAAAAGCGCCTGAAAACAGCAACAAAGCTCTCACAAAGCTAGTGCTAAGCAATGGTTAGCTATGCTAACACTATGTCAGTTGATCTACTTTCTTTTTCTCTTCACCTTATACACCAGTGGTTCCCAACCTTTTTTGCGCCACGGACCGGTTTAATGACAGACAATATTTTCAGTGACCGGCCTTTAAGGTGTGGTGGATAAATACAACAAAAGAGCATGATACAACCGGCATTAAAACTGTGGTATTTTCTAAATATAATAATAAACATGAACGTTGTCTTAACATCGCAACAACAACAACATAACATGAGTAACATCCTCTCTGCCCGCAACACTCCCTGGTCACTATGGTAACATTTAAACATGCCTTTGTGGCATAATCCCCACAACAGCTGGGACAGGCACAGTAATGTGTGTATTAATGTCTACAGACAGCCCGCTCCTTCTGGCTTTTTCCGTTTCACTACTGTGATGTTAATGTGCCATTCATGCATTGTGTTCATGCATCCTGCCCTCACTGTGTCTCTCAAATGCAAATGTCTCATGCCCTTCTGCAGTCTCTTTGATGATACCATGCCTTTCATGTATTGTCTGTAACTGGGTATATAAGCTCACTGAAATCCATGTTCACTCTCTCACTCTTTGACTACTGCTGCTGACACACACATCCTGTGTCTCTTTGCTGGAGAGCCTCTCCGGGCTCGCTCATGGAGCGAGCCCCGTGACGGCAGTATGATAATAAACCTACTTAAAACCCTCAGTTCGCTGCCTATTTTATTATCCGCCGCAGCACTGGTGACCCCGAAGAAGCACACATTTTGTGCGACGCAACCTTCTGGTTTGGACAGCCACACTGGTGTCCTGATGGCAACGAACGCAGCACCCGGCGGTGATTCTCCGACGACAAGCGAACGTGGCAGCCTGACTGATCTGCCCTCCCTTCTGCTTCAGGGAGACTTCGACGCAGAGTTTCCAGGCGAAACTCTCCGGAGACCACCCACGACCGGGAAAGCTGAGGAACATTTCATGGTGAGATCTGCACGCCTAGATCGGCACATCCACGCTTGGACCAGCCGCTCTCACAGCTTCTGACACATGATTCTGTGTCTCCTTATGAGAGCGCACACACCTCGTCCTTTCTCCACAACGGCGACCTCCACGGCCGACGGAGCACACGTGGACCTGAACGCACCATGACTCATCTACTACAACTTCAACAGGGATGATTAAGCTCCCTGACCCTGGCTCTTCCTCTCCAGCAGGCCCACCCACGCACGGAGCCCCGGCACACGCACCGGGGAGTTACGAGGACGGCGCACCACGCACGGGACACATACGGCTCCACTGACCGCCTTCCTTCTTCGCCGCTGCACACTGGCCCTTCAGGCTTGCTCGTACACCTGAGGCACGCACGCAGCTTGCTCACTGGATTTTATGGTCTTAGCCATGGCGCACAACGGGAATTCAGCAGTCTGCGGTCCCCGAAGGCTTTAAGGTTGTGCCCGCACCTAAAGTCAGCACGCCAAGTCCCCTTGCTCTTGTTTTTTTTTTTTTTCTTACAGCCGCCCCTGTTTTTCTTCATGGCCGCTGTTTATCCTCGCCGCTTCCTTTTTTTCTGCACGGCCGCTATTAATCCTTGCAGGACTTAAGCGCAAGAAGAGCCAGTGACTAATTTTTCTTCTTGTGATCTCCACACGTTCAACGGGACAGCCCTCGACATCGTGGACCAACAAGCAATTTTTGCGCGGCTCAGACGATTTCACCGTCTCCGGCCAGCATTTACTACCCCCCACCCCCCTCCACCTCCGCCTGCACAGAGCTTTCTCTGCTCGCTGCCAAAGCTGGACTATCGAGGCCTTGGCTGCCTGCCGAGCCCTCTGGGGGGGAGCGTGTGGCGTAATCCCCACAACAGCTGGGACAGGCACAGTAATGTGTGTATTAATGTCTACAGACAGCCCGCTCCTTCTGGCTTTTTCCGTTTCACTACTGTGATGTTAATGTGCCATTCATGCATTGTGTTCATGCATCCTGCCCTTACTGTGTCTCTCAAATGCAAATGTCTCATGCCCTTCTGCAGTCTCTTTGATGATACCATGCCTTTCATGTATTGTCTGTAACTGGGTATATAAGCTCACTGAAATCCATGTTCACTCTCTCACTCTTTGACTACTGCTGCTGACACACACATCCTGTGTCTCTTTGCTGGACAGCCTCTCCGGGCTTGCTCATGGAGCGAGCCCCGTGACGGCGGTATGATAATAAACCTACTTAAAACCCTCAGTTCGCTGCCTATTTTATTATCCGCCGCCGCACCTTCCAAAATAAGAGACACCACAAACACAAATATAAAGTGCATGAAAAATACAACTCACCACAATGCTGAATCAGTGGGAGCCCTGAGCTTGTTCCTCTGCAACGAGATGGTCCCATCTAGGGGTAATGAGAGACAATGACACCCGAAGTGTGTTGCTTATGTCCAGTCTTCTTAGTAATTTTGTTTTGGTTGCTGTCACTGCAGAAAATCCCGCTTCACACAGATATGACGTCGGAAATGGCAACAGGTTTTCAGTGCTGTTGTGGTGATCTCAGGGTATTCAGCCATGACTTTAATCCAGAACACCGGCAGAGCTGTTGTCTCGAACATACTTTTAAGGCCGCCGTCATTTGCGATCTCCAGCAGTTGATTTTTTTCTTGCACAGACTTGTTGGATTCACCTGGTTTGTTGAGAAATGGGTCGTGCATCCATTCTTGGGCAGTTCGTGGATCTTTTGCAGTTGGAAAGTAGCGCTCAAACTCTTTTAAAAACAAAGACAGGCGATCGTGCACCAGCTGGGAGGATGAAGGCTCGGGCTCAGTCGCTTCCAAAATCCCCGCTAATGTTTGAAACATGTCAAATATACCTCCATTCACGCACCGTCCCCACAAATCTAATTTGGCTTTAAATGCAGCTACTTTATCTGCCAACTTGAAGACAGTTGTCATTTTCCCCTGAAGTGACAGATTGAGTTCATTGAGCAGGCTGAATATGTCGCATAAGTAAGTGAGTTTTGTGACCCATTCCCCGTCACTGAAATGTGCTGCCAGCGGTGACTTTTTTCTGAGAGAAATCTGCAGCGGCTCTCGTAATTCAAACACTCTGGCCAGCGATCTCCCTCAGGATAACCATCTTATTTCTGTGTATAAGAGAAGGTGTCTGTGCACCACCTCCATCTCCTCACAAAGCTGCTCGAACAGGCGCGAGTTAAGGGCATGTGCTTTGATGTGGTTAATAGCTTTAATTACATCATTCAATACGCTGTTAAGTTCCGGTGGCGTTTTTCGGGTAGCCAGCATTTCCCTGTGAATGACAATGCGTAGACTGACACTCAGGTGCAACCTGCTTAATTTGAGCAGTTAAACCAGACAGCCTTCCGGTCATGGCACTCCTGCACTTGGGTTTTTGATTCACTAATTCCCGGCCTTGAATGTTAGCGGTAACGTATCACGTCACCGAGACAAGTGTCTTGACGTGCGTCAAGAGTGAGCCATAGACGGATATAATGAAGAGAATCCAGTATTTTTTCAAAATAAAACATTCAGACTCAGATAATAAATAAAACGAAAGTAATGTAAGTTTTTTATTCTTTCTGTGAGGCCCGGTACCAAATGACCCACGGACCGGTACCGGTCCGCGGCCCGGGGGTTGGGGACCTCTGTTATACACCATTGACTTTCAGTACAACACCAAGTCATGCCACCCGCAGAAATTCTCTGACAACTTGGCTGTTGTTGGGTGTATAAGAGGGGGAGAGGAGGGGGAGTACAGGGCACTGGTGGACAGATTTGTGGAGTGGACAGAGCAGAATCACCTGGGGCTGAACGTCAGCAAAACCAGAAAGATGGTGATTGACTTAGGAAGAAGAGGACATCTTCACAGCCATTGCAGATTAGGTGGGAGGATGTGGAGGTAGTTCAGGACTACAAATACCTAGGTGCCATGATCAGCAATGGACTGGACTGGAGATCCAACACTGATGCTGCGCACAAGAAGGAGATGAACAGACTCTACTTCCTGAGGAAGCTGAGATCCTTCAATATGTGCAAAAGGATGCTGGATCTTTTCAACCAGGCCGTTGACGCCAGCGCCATCTTCTTTGCTGCTGTCTTTTGGGTTAGCAGTGTCAGAGCCAGCGACACCAACAGACTTAACAAGATTATCAAGAGGGCTGGCTCTGCAATTGGTCTTCAGGCTGAAGACCTTTTAGACTGTGGTGGAGAGGAGGACACTAAATAAACTGTGATCCATCAATGATAGTCCTGATCACCCTCTCCACCACAAACTGGACAGACAGCGGAGCACTTTCTCCAGTAGACTGCTACTGCTTCGCTGCCGAACGGTTAGGCACAGGATATCTTTCCTGCCACATGCCATTTCACTGTACAATAATTCACTCTGATGTTGAATTGTGGTCATAACTATGTTTCCGTATTGCACCTTATAATCTAATTTGTACCTCACATTTCCCTTTGCACCTGATAATCCTGCATTGTGCAGTGGGTATGATTCATGTATCTATACGGGCCACCATCTATTCATCTATGATGTATATAAGTTGTTGTTTTTTAGCAGTTTTACTTTTCATGGGTAATCCCTTTGTCTATTATGCTGTGTGTGTTTCTGTCATTTGGTTGTCTACTGTCATGCCATTTCACTGTAATTTCCCAGTTTAGGATCAATAAAGTACATCTATCTATCTATCTATCTATCTATCTATCTATCTATCTATCTATCTATCTATCTATCTATCGTATTCTTAACAGTTACGGCTGGATGTAAAGTGGAAATACTCTTGTCTCAACACTCACGGCTGAATTTCAAACACAAGTATGCATTTGAACAGTTTGTGATGCAGCAAGAACTAAACCGATTGATTGCCAAATACATTGTTGCGGACGGAAGACATGATATAAACTGTGGAATTTTCCATCAGACAGCTGAGACTGTGAGCCACTGAAGTTAAAACACATTTATGGATAAAGATTATTCAAAAATGGATTTTGATCTCCAAAAGGAATTTGAGGGACTGGATCATGTCTCTGTCACAGCAGACATTTGGACTGTGGATAATAGACATATTCTTTGGATCACTGCACATCGGATTAATCCATATCATAATGGTAAGGTAAACATGGACAGCTCTGTGCAGTGTCGCCAACTTTCACTCTTTTGGAGTGATTCTCACCCCTTTTCCCTCTCCCTCATTTCACAAAACCTATTTCTTACTCCAAAATGAGCAAATTACTGGAAATATCATGTCGATTTTTTTTCAGATTGTTCCCACAATATGAGCAGTCAAGGCAGGATAAAGCAGACTGAGCATGTTTTAAAAGCTCTGTCGGAAACAGTCTGTTTTCAGCCTGACATGAATAAGCCCATGAAGTAATCCATTAATTAAATTATCTTGCTATGTGTGCAAGATGAATTAAGTACGTATGCATTTAAAAGTAACGTGAAAGTTATTTTTCCAAGTAACTAGTTACTTTAATCATGCAGTAATTGGTAAAGTAACTCAGTTATTTTTGAAAAGAAGTAACTAGAAACTGTAATTGGTTACTATTTTTTAGTAACTTGCCCAACTCTGGTAACAGGTCAGGTCACTTACAGTGGTGTGAAAAAGTGTTTGCCCCCTTCCTGATTTCACATTTTTTTGTATATTTGTCACACTTAAATGTTTCAGATCATCAAACAAATTTAAATGTTAGACAAAGATAACACAAATTGCAGGTTTAAAATGAAAGTGTTTATTGTTAAGGGGAAAAAAATCCAAACCTACATTGCCCTGTGTGAAGATGCGATTATTACCCTCCCCACCCCACCCCCAGTTAAAACATAAATTCACTGTGGTTTATCACATCTTTGGAAAGTCAAGTTCAATTTCTCTAGCCACACCCAGGCCTGACTACTGCCACATCTGTTCTCAGTCAAGAAATCACTTCAATAAGACCTGCCCGACAAAGTGAAGTAGATCAAAACATCCGCAATAGCTAGACATCATGCTTTGATCCAAAGAAATTCAGGAACAAATGAGGAAAAAAGTAATTAAGAGCTATCAGTCTGGAAAAGGTTATAAAGCATTTCTAAAGCTTTGGGACTCCAGCGAATCACAGTGAGAGCAATTGTCCACAAATGGTGAAAACATTGATCAGTGGTGAACCTTCCCAGGACTGTCCGGCCGACCAAAATTACCCCAAAAGCGCAGCGCCAACTCATCCAAGAGGTCACAAAAGACCCCACAACCGCATCCAAAGAACTGCAGGCCTCAGCTGCCTCAGTTAAGGTCAGTGTTCATGACTCCATCATAAGAAAGAGACCGGGCAAAGATGGCCTGCATGGCAGAGTTCCAGGACGAAAACCACTGCTGAACAAAAAGAACATAAAGGCTCATCTCAGTTTTGCCAAAAAACATCTTGATGGTCCCCAAGACTTTTGGGAAAATACTCTATGGACTGACAAGACAAAAGCTGAACTTTTTGGAAGGTGTGTGTCCCATTACTTCTGATGTAAAAGTAACAGAGCATTTCAGAAAAGGAACATCATACCTACAGTAAAATATGGTGGCGGTAGTGTGATGGTCTGGGGCTGTTTTGCTGCTTCAGGACCTGGAAGACTTACTGTGGTAAATGGAACCATGAATTCTGCTGTCTGCCAAAATATCCTGAAGGAGAATGTCCGGCCATCTGTTTGTGACCTCAAGCTGAAGCGCACTTGAGTTCTGCAGCAGGACAATGATCCAAAACACACCAGCATGTCCATATCTGAATGGTTTAAGAAAAACAAAATGAAGACTTTGGAGTGGCCTAGTCAAAGTCCTGACCTGAATCCAACTGCGATGCATAACCTTAAACAGGCAGTTCTTGCTCGAAAACCCTCCAAATAGGCTTAATTACAACAATTCTGCAAAGATGAGTGAGCCAAAATTCCTCCACAGCGCTTTAAAAGACTCATTGCCAGTTATCACAAATGCTTGATTGCAGTTGTTGCTGCTAAGGGTGGCCCAACCAGTTATTAGGTTTAGGGAGCAATCACTTCTTCACAAAGGGTTATGTAGGTTTAGATTTTTTTTTTCACATGCTAATAAACACCTTTATTTAAAACTGCATTTTGTGTTTACTTGTGTTATCGTTGTCTAATATTTAAATTTGTTTGATGATCTGAAACATTTAAGTGTGACAAACATACTGTCGTAATCCTGGGCACAGGTGGGCACCGTGCCCAGCCTTCTGTTAAGTTTGGTCTTTATTCTGTGTGCTGATTTATCTGTTTATCTGGTCTAGTTATTGTGTTGTTTTGTATTTATAGTTTTGGTCACATTTGTGCCCTTCAGAGGTAAAGTGGGCTATCCCACAAAACCATTATTTTGAGAAAATGAGTAGGGTAACTTTTTAATGATATAGGCACACTGATTTTTTGAGAATATTTCAACTTTAGAGCTCATTTTCTCAAAATAATGGTTTTGTGGGATAGCCCACTTTACCTCTGAAGGGCACATTTTTGGGGTTGTGTTGTTGTTTATTACGGTTTCCTCTTATGTTTTATTTTGACAGCGCTGTGCGGCTTCCAGCTGTCCAAAACTGGTCGGAGCTTCACACCTGTCATCCATTCTGTTATTTTCTCCACTCATGTATCCACACCTGTCATTGATTATGTCTTGCCTATAAGGGCACGGTAAACCTCTGTGGTTTTTCCAGTCCTTCTTCCACGTTACCCCGTCCGCAGGATCAGAGCTGTGCATCCTGAGTGTGTTTGGGGCCGCTGTTGAGGAGAGTAGGAGAGCTCCGTCCAGGTATGTGTTTCCCTTATTTCCAGCCGTGAGCCCCTGTAACCTTCAGGAGAGCTCCGGCTTGATTCCGCCCCTTGCTCGGTGTTCTCGGCTTCATATCCCCCTGGACGTTGAGCCCCACTCTCCTCCAGCATTTGTCATTGTGTATCTGTTTTCTACTGCCACACACTTTATTATTAAGTATTTGTATGTTAGCATTTTGTCTGTCTTTATGTTAATAAATGTGCAAACCCAAAGAGAGCGTTTAGTGTCCTTGTTCCGCCTGTGAAATGGGCGCTTCATGACAGAAGGACACAACCACTGTGACACCAACCTCTGTGGGTTCTGCAATTTTTTTCTTTTTCCTGTAATTACATTTTTTTTCTTTCTCCCCTTTTGCCATCATGTGCCTGCTGAGATGTCAGTAGGTGAAAGACAGTTTTCACAAGGCTTGGGGTGGGAGCTCTGCGCTGCGCTCCGGGAAATGGATGGCTATACCACCACCGCTCGTGTATCTTCCACCCCAACAGACACTCTTTTGAACTTGAGCCTTGCACAGGAGGCAGTACAGCGTCACCCTTGGCTTGTGCTGTACGTCGAAGGAAGGGACAGGATTTTGGGTGCCACCCGTGCTCTGAATCCTGAGCCGACTGTTGGGTGTCCCCTGGATTAAGCCCCAACCTGGATCGTTGGAGTCCTGGATGGCAGTGGAGCTCGAGCTCAGGCAAGTTCTCTTTTTTGTTTTCACGTTATCAGTCTTAGAGAAATTTTGCCTGGCTCTTGGTGGGGAGGGCCGGGTGCAGCCGACCGCTGCGCCTGAGCCCTCCTGACCGGCTCCACTGCTGCCGGGGATCCTGACCCGGTGGTTGTCTATGTTTTGTCCGAGGTCTCCGTGGGTGCTGCTCCCCCTCCGCTTGAGGTCTCCATGGGTGCTGCTCCCCCTCCGTTCGAGGTCTCCGTGGGTGCTGCTCCCCCTTTGTTTGAGGTCTCTGTGGCTGCAGCAACGCCCTGGTCTGAGGCCTCCGCAGGTGCAGTTACGCCCCAGTCTGGGGCCTCTGTGGGTGCAGCTACGCCCCAGTCTGGGGCCTCCGTGGGTGCAGCTACACTCCAGTCCAGGGCCTTCACGGGTGTAACACCTCAGTCCAGGGTCACCGTGGGTGCAGCGCCTCAGTCTGGGGCCCCATTGATGGACCGCCTCCTTGGCCTGATGCTCTCACAGGACAGCCTGGTTGTCGTGGGTACCATGCTCCAGTCCGGGGCCACCGTGGGTGCTGCGCCCCAGAGGGCGGATCTCTGGCGCCTTAAAACCAGATGCTTCGGATAGATGGTGGCTTGTCAACCTGGGAAGGTAGCCCATCTAGGGGAAGGTAAACTCTGATTTCAAACCTCCGCTGCCTTGCGGCACACCCGGTTATGGAAGAGGCTTCGGGAGTCAACCCTGAGGAAAAATCCGGAGTAGGAGTCCCTAAGGCAGTTCTCTGTTGTGCTCAACATCGTTCTGGCAGCTTCTGCGACGGCGCTGATGCCAAACTGTAGCAGCCCTGCTGTTCCTTTGGATTCATCAGTGACGTGGAGAGGGGGGGCATGCTGCATGGGCAACATCTTGTCCTCCATATCTTCCTGCCCAGGCTTGAATCCTACCAACGCCCAACGCTGGAAGGTAGAACACTGGATCACTGGAGAGGACACTCCAGCTTCACCTTTGGCATAGACAAAACACGGGGAATGACAGTTACCGGTTATAAGCCACCGCTCAATTGGCGTAGAGCATGGTGCCAGGGGTTGTTCCCGATGGTGGGAGGGATCAGCGGATCTCACTGGACAGCTACTGCCCGCCTCAAGCTGGGCAGCCCCCAGCAAATAAGGTGTTGTCCCGCCACAGCCTGCTTTCCTCATTGGGTTCATGGGGATGAGGAGAAGTCCGAACGGCAGGCTGAGAACCTTCGCACCAGGCAAGACAACAAAAGAAAAGAGACCAACTCTAAAACTGGGAACTTGGAACATCCGCACTATGATGACAGGACTCGCTGCTAACCTCAAGGACATCAGCGACACCAGGAAGACTGCCATCATCAATAATGAGCTGAAGAGACTGGAAGTGGATATCGCCACTCTCCAGGAAACACGATTGGCTGACGCAGGAACACTGAGAGAGAAGGACTACACGCTCTACTGGCAGGGAAAGGGCAGTGACGAACACAGGGAACACGGAGTGGGCTTCGCAGTGAAGAACACCTTGCTGAAGATGGTGGAACCAGGCAGCAATGGCTCTGCATGACTCCTCACCCTCCGCCTCAACACCACTCAAGGCCCAGTCACCCTCGTCAGTGTGTATGCCCCAACAATGACAGCCACACCAGAGGCAAAAGACGAGTTCTACGAGAATCTCGCAACAACTGTCAGGATCATCCCCAACTCTGAACAACTCATTCTCCTTGGAGACTTCAATGCCAGAGTGGGTGCTGACCATGACTCCTGGCCCTCCTGTCTTGGACCATTTGGCGTGGGCAGAATGAATGACAATAGAAGCGGCTGCTTGAGTTCTGCACATATCATGATCTGTGCATCACAAACTCGTTCTTCAAGACCAAGCCCCAACACAAGGTTTCCTGGTGACATTCGCGCTCAAAGCACTGGCACCAGCTGGACATGATCCTGACCAGGCGCACCTCACTGAAGAACGTGCTAATCACTTGTTCGTTCCAGAGTGCAGATTGTGACACAGACCATCCATTGGTGTGTTGCAAGGTCAAGCTGCAGCTGAAGAAATTCCATTGTGCCAGACAGCCTGGAAAGGCACGGATTGACACCAGCAAGATGGCCCAACCAGAACTTGTTGAGCAGTTTGCTTCCACCTTTGAGAAGGAACTTGGTGTACCACAAGAAGGAGAATCTGCAAAGCAAAAGTGGGAAAAGCTGCGAAACACCATCCACCGCACAGCCTTGGCTACCTTTGAGAGGAAGACCTCGAAGTCACAGGACTGGTTTGATGCCAAGTTGACCGAGATGACCCCCGCCATTGAAGCCAAGTGCTCAAGACTTGCTGAGTACAAGAAGTACCCAAACAAGAAGAATCTCCAGATTCTCAGGGCTGCGAGAAGCAAAGTTCGGCAGACTGCTCGGCGCTGCGCCAACGAGTACTGGACTCAGCTCAGCCAAGACATTCAAACCACTGCCATAACAGGGAACCTCCGTGGTATGTACGATGGCATCAAGAAAGCACTTGGTCCGGCTCAGAGCAAGACGGCCCCCCTCAAATCCTCCACTGGGGAGATGATCACAGAAAAGAACAAGCAGATGGAGAGATGGGTGGAACACTACTCCGACCTCTACTCCAGACAGAACACGTGACACCGTCACCCCTTGATGCCATTGACTGCCTGCCATCCATGGATGAACTTGACGCCGAGCCAACCATCGATGAACTCAGCAAGACCATTGATAGCTTGGCCGCTGGCAAGGCACCCGGCAACGACGGCATACCCCCCAACCTGATCAAGCACTGCAAGACCGCCCTACTGCTGCCATTGCATGACGTTCTCTGCCAGTGCTGGAAGGAAGGTGCCGTACCACAGGACATGAGGGACGCCAAGATCATCACCCTCTACAAAAACAAAGGGGAGAGAAGCGACTGCAACAACTACAGGGGCATCTCCCTCCTCAGCGTTGTTGGCAAAGTCTATGCACGAGTTGTTCTCGTTCATCTACAGAAGCTTGCCGAACGTGTCTACCCCGAGTCTCAGTGTGGCTTCCACGCTGAGCGATCAACAGTAGACATGATATTCTCCATCCGCCCACTCCAGGAGAAGTGCAGAGAACAGAACATGCCCCTGTACGTCGCCTTCATCAACCTCACCAAAGCGTTCGATCTGGTCAGCAGAGAGGGCCTTTTCAAGATCCTGCCAAAGATAGGATGCCCACCAAAGTTGCAAAGCCTCATCAAATCGTTTCACACCAACATGCAGGGGATAGTGCAGCATGACGGCAACATCTCAGAGCCATTCAACATACGCAGTGGAGTGAAACAGGGCTGTGTACTTGCGCCAACCCTCTTTGGGATTTTCTTTGCTATGCTCCTGAGGCATGCCTTCAGCACAGCAACAGAGGGAGTCTACCTGCACACAAGATCTGACGGCAGGCTTTTCAACTTCGTCGCCCTGAAAGCCAGAACCAAAGTACGCGAGGCTCTAATCAGAGACATGCTGTTTGCAGACGATGCTGCAGTCACGACCCACACACAGCAGGAGCTTCAGAACCTGATGGACCGTTTCTCCCAGGCATGCAAGGACTTCGGGCTTACCATCAGCCTGAAGAAGACTAACATCTTGGCGCAAGGCACGGAAGCACCACCAACCATCACCATCGACGACTACGAGCTGGAGGTCGTGAATCAGTTCACGTACCTGGGGTCCACGATCAGCAGCAACCTCTCCTTTGATACAGAGATCGACAAGAGGATTGGAAAATCAGCCTTCACACTCGCTCACCTCACCACACGAGTGTGGGAAAATCCCTAACTCTCTGTCAAGACGAAGATGGCAGTGTACAACGCCTGCGTCATCAGCACACTGCTCTATGGGAGTGAGACGTGGACAACATACGCCCGGCAGGAAAAGAGACTCAACTCCTTCCACTTGCGCTGCATTCGCCGCATCCTGGACATATCCTTGCAGGACAAAGTGCCCAACACAGACGTTCTGTCCCGCACCGGCCTTCCCTCCATGTTCACTCTACTTAGGCAGCACAGGCTAGGCCACGTTCACCGTATGGAGGATGGCAGAATCCCGAAAGACGTTCTGTACGGAAAACTGGCGACTGGCAGGAGAGATGTTGGCCGCCCACAGCTGCGCTTTAGAGACGTCTGCAAGAGAGACATGAAGGCCCTGGAGATCAACACAGAGCGCTGGGAGGACCTTGCAACGGACTGCTCCAAATGGAGAGGCACCCTGACCAGACAGCTCAAGGTGGGTGAAGAGAGACTGACTACTGCAGCAAATGAAAAAAGGACCCGCAGAAAGAACCGCCACAGCTCCAGCAGCACAGAGACCACCCACAAATGCGACCTGTGTGACAGGGACTGCCATTCGCGCATTGGCCTGTTCAGCCACAGGTGGTGCTGTTCCAGCAGAGTAGACGTTTAGGATTCTCTTCCATGGTCATCATAGACCGACGGAGGCCGACGATCAGAAGAAGCTTCATCTGTTCTTCACAGGAATATATAACTAATCAATTCAATTCAATTCAATTCAATTCAATTCAACTTTATTTATATAGCGCCATTTCACAACAACAGTCATCTCATAGCACTATCAACTGTAGGGGGGAACCCCCACAGTTGCAGAAAGACCCCAGCAATCAGGCGATCCCCTGTGAGCAAGCACTTGGCGACGGTGGAGAGGAAAAACTCCCTTTTAACAGGAAGAAACCTCCAGCAGAACCAGGCTCAGGGAGGGGCAGTCATCTGCTGCGGCTGGCTGGGGGGTGAGGGGATAGAGAAGAAGAAAAGAACAGACATGTAGAGAGCAAACAGCACGATGGGGACTCAATCTATGGGAGAGAACAAACAGATGTTAATGACCAGCAAAAAAAAATATTTCATAGAGAGTGAGGAAAGGAGTGAGGCCCAGTGCATTACTGGAGGTCAAAGTGAGGTCACTTCTTTCTCTGTCATAAGAAAACTCACATTAGTGCAGCTGTGTGCGACTGACACCAGGAGCCGGTGTCTGCTGCCAGCTACCTGTCACCCCATGGAGTTTCCTTTGTTTCCATTGCACTCTTCCTCCAGAGACTGGCCACAAAATGAGCCCGCTGTGAATGGAGTTGGGCTCCACTGTGGGCCGAGCACAGGAGAAGGTGTGCACTCCCCACCCCCCTTTCACACCACAGTCCAGGAGAAATGCATGATGAGAGACAACAGAGCACAATCCTGATATATCCAGCATTTTTTTTCTTTGTTTTGTTTTTTTATTGCTTTTATTTCAAATTATTCTGATTAGAGCTCGTCCCTGGAACATTTTCATTTGTATTCACTAGCGAAAAATATCAGTACATTTTGTCAGAATTTTAGCTTCATGAAATCACTTTTTATTTAGTTAACATCTCTTTTTCGTCAGGAAAAAATATGTCATTGACAAACACTATGATGAAAATCATTTGTCAACAAATACCACTGGTGGCACAGTCTGGTGTGGATTGCATTTGGAGTCTTCAATAGGTGGTGAGCAACCAGAGCAGATCCAGAGGTGAAGGTGGGTTAGTATTATGAGATGGTAAGTATGGATCTTACTTGGAGGGTTCCAGAGAAGGGATGAATCTAGGTGTGTATCGCTGACCGGTGTTCGAAGGCAAGAGAGGGCCCTGAGGTAAGAGTTGGTATTAAGGTTATGAATGGTAGGTATGGCATCTTCCTTTTGGTTTCCAGGGACATCTGACTCCAAGGAAGGAGGTCCTATAAGAGGCTAAGGAGCTGGCAGGTAAGCTGGGTGAGTGTTGTGAAGCTTGGAGCAGGAGAGGACAGGCTGGCAGGCTCGATGGCTTTCCAACATCACAATCCCACATTGCTACATCCTTAGTGAGACTTAGGTAGCAGTGCAGGATGATCAGAGGCAGGTGTGGGTGATTACTCAGGAGAAGAAAATTATGGCTCACGCTGTTCCTGGAGAGTGGCGTCAACATGGCTAAAGAGCAAAACAAAATAAGATGTGCAGTGGTCACCAAGATCCATGTGTTTATGCTTTCCATGGGTGCTTCAAATGTTTTTTTTTTTATTATACCCCAAATTATGTTTTTGATCCATTCATTCCCTTGCCATTTTTTCAGTTTCACCAGTATAGCTTTTACATTTCTCATTGGCTTGACGTCAAGTTATTACAGAAGCTTCGTCTCATCAATACCTTGGACAAGTTCTATTTTGACATACATTTTACCAGCAGTTAACAACTACAAGGACTTGAATATGAACTTTTTGCTCTTGAAAAAGACACTAATTCCTTTGGCTACATGCCAAGTTTATATTCACATCAGACGAGGGTTTGATTACTATGTTCAGTGATAGCTCTGAAATGAGGATGCGTGGGGTATGAGCTTGCTCACTAATGGCCCTTTTCCACTAGTACCCAGTCGGCCCTACTCGGCTCTACTCGGCCCGGTTTGTAGCCTTTTCCATTAGTACCTAGTACCTGTTACCAGGTACTATTTTAGTACCTATTCGAGGCCAGGGTACAACCGCTCTGAGTCAAGCCGAAAATGTGATGGCAACAGACTGCAGGCCACTGATTGGTCAGGGCGTAACGTCATGAAAACGTCTGTCTTCTGTGGAATCGACACGACCGCCATTTGCAGTAGTTCACGGACTAAACTCAGTCACTGAGTAAACACAATATTAATAGAGATGGCGTTGTAGGTTTTGCGGAAATCTACACCGTGGTCCAACGAAGAGGTGCGGAGTTTTCTGTGCTTGGTGGCAGATCCACAGTGAGAGGAGCGACCCGCACCAATACAGATGGCAGCCCAGCATAGAACCGGACTACGGACAAAGCTGAAGATGAACGTGAGAGAACCATTGATGGTGAGTGATTTGTGATATTGTGCATCTTTTTGCTTATTTATCCTGTTGGTGGTAAGCTCACTTTTTTTGAGCAATACAACGCTGTCCTGTGCTGGCTAATGAGTGTTAGCTAGTAGCTAGCTAGTATATATATATATACACACAGTGCGGAGCATTGTAGCTAGATGGGATAGGTATATAAATATATAAACACAGTGCGGAGCATTGTAGCTGGATGGAATAAATATATGAGTGTATAAACACACAGTGCGGAGTATTGTAGCTAGATGGAATGAATATGTGAATATATAAACACACAGTGCGGAGCATTGTAGCTAGATGGAATAAATACGTAGATATATAAACACACACAGTGCAGAGCATTGTAGCTAGATGGAATAAATATGTAAATATATAAACACACACAGTGTGGAGCATTGTTGCTAGATGGAATAAATATATAAATATATATATAAACACACACAGTGCGGAGCATTGTAGCTAGATGAAATAAATATGTAAATATATAAACACACACAGTGCGGAGCATTGTAGCTAGATGGAATGAAACAGCACAACCATCTACTTAGTTATCCTACATGGTATGATTATGTACCCATACATATTCTCACCCTACATAGCAACCGGTATTTTCCTAGTTGTATACCGGAGGGGACCATTGTCTAAGTCTATTGCGTCTTTTGCATTCAATACTATTAGGTTGTCACGTCTTTTTGCTATCTCTGCGAGCAGCCCTGCTTAGGTTGTACAGTCTGACAGCCGTTGGTAGGAAGGACCTGCGAAACCTCTCGGTTGTGCACCTAGGATGATGTAGTCTGCTACTAAATGAGCTCCTCAGTGCATTCAATATGTCCTGCATAGGGTGGAACTCGGACTCCAGCAGAGATGACAGTTTAGCCACCATCCTTCTCTCTCCCATCTCCTCCGCTGGGTCAAGGCGCTGCCCCAGGACAGAGCTAGCTTTCTTGATCAGTTTGTTCAGTCTCTTCCTATCGGCTGCTGTAATGCCACTGCCCCAGCAGACCACTCCAAAAGAGATGGCTGATGCCACCACCGTGTCATAGAATGACTTCAGCAGCGCCCCTTGTACACCAAAAGACCTGAGTCTCCTCAGTAGGAACAGCCTGCGCTGTCCCTTCTTGTAGAGTGCGTCAGTATTGTGTGACCAGTCTAGTTTATTGTTCAGATGAACACCCATGTACTTGCAGGATGTCACCATCTCGATGTCTGTTCCCTGTGTATTTACTGGTGCTGTGAGGGGTTGTCCTTGCCTGCGGCAGTCCACCACCAGCTCCTTAGTTTTCCTCGCGTTGATCTGGAGGCAGTTCCGATGGCACCAGTCCACGAAGTCCTGGATAAGCCCTCTGTACTCAGCTTCATCTCCGTTGGAGATGAGGCCAACGATCGCAGTCGAGTCATCAGAGAACTTCTGTAGATGGCAGTGTGTTGTGTTGTGTGAGAAGTCCGCAGTATAAAGGGTGAACAGGAAGGGAGCCAAAATCGTTCCCTGGGGGGCCCCTGTGCTACCGATGATCGTGTCGGACACACAGTCCCGGGTTCTCACAAACTGAGGCCGGTTTGTGAGGTAGTCCAGGATCCATGATGACAGGTGCTGGTCCACCCCTGCGCACAGCAGCTTGTCCTTCAGGATCATCGGTTGGATGGTGTTGAAAGCACTGGAGAAGTCAAAGAACATAATCCTCACCGCATTCCCGGGCTTCTCCAGGTGGGACAGAGAACGGTGAAGGAGGAAGATCACCGCATACTCCACCCCAATGCCATGCTGGTAGGTGAACTGGAGTGGATCCATCGCTGGTCCCACCAGGGGTCGGAGGTGAGCAAGGAGCAGTCTCTCCAGGGTCTTCATCATGTGGGACGTCAAGGCCACTGGTCTGTAGCTGTTCAGATCTTTGGGGTGGGAAGTCTTTGGTACAGGTACCACACAAGATGTTTTCCACAGCTGTAGTACCCTCCCCAGCTTCAGGCTCAGATTGAAGATGTGCTCCACAATCCCACACAGCTGGTCTGCACAGGACTTGAGGAGCTTTGCGCTGATGCCGTCCGGTCCCGACGCCTTCCTCGCCTTGATCTTCCTCAGCTCCGTCCTCACCTGGGTCTTAGTGAGGGTCAGGTTGGGGGGCTGTGTGTTGGGAGTGGGGGGGGTGTTGGTGGAGTGGGGAGTGGGCAGCAGGACTTGATGTCTTTAGAGGCAGCAGTGGTTGTTGTGCAGTCAGGGGGGAGGGCGGTTGGTCAAACCTATTGAAAAACAGATTCAAATTGTTCGCCCACTCCCTGGCCCCCGTGGCCTGGGGGGAGGTATTCTGGAGCCCAGAGATGGTTTTAAGGTTTCTCCAGACTCCGCTGATGTCTCTCTGGTGCAGCTTGTCCTCCATCTTCTTCCAGAAGCTGTCCTTGCCTTCTCTGATCTTTCTCCTCAGCTCCCTCTGTACGGACTTCAGCATCTCCCTGTTCCCCGACCTGAAGATCCTCTTCTTCTCTCTCTGAAGTGTTTTTATCTCAGGGTTGATCCAGGGTTTGTTGTTTGAGCAACACCGTATGGTCTTGGTGGGAACGGTGTTGTCCACACAGAAGCTGATGTAGTCCGTGATGGTGTGAGTGAGGCCATCGATGTCCTCACCATGTGGATCGCAGAGCTGCTCCCAGGCGGTGGCTTCAAAACAGCCCTTTAGAGTGTCCATTGCCTCCTCAGACCATAACTTCACTGCGCGCATGGCCGGAGGTTGTCTGTGCTCTAGGGGTTTGTACACCGGCCGGAGATGAACCAAGTTGTGATCCGATCTCCCGAGTGGGGGCAGTTGTGATGAGGTGTACGCCTCCTTAGTGTTTGCGTAGAATAAGTCCAGTGTTTTATTGTCTCTAGTGTGGCATGTGACATACTGGGTAAACGTGGATAGAATGGGAGACAGTGAAACATGGTTGAAATCGCCTGAGATGAGGAGAAGAGCATCTGGGTGTTCTGTCTGCAGCCTGCCAGTTACTGAATGGATGACGTCACACGCTGTCCCAGCGTTCGTCGTTGGATTTGCATAAATAACAATGCAGATCACGTGTGAGTATTTCCTCGGGAGATATGTAGGCCGCATGCTAACAGCTAGCAACTCGATGTCTTTGCTGCAGTGTTGTTGTTTAACAGTGATATGTCCCGGTCTGCACCAGTTGTTGTTAACATACATTATCACTCCACCGCCCCTTGCTTTGCCATTGTCTGATGTTCGGTCTGCCCGTATCGCCTGGAAACCCTCCAGTTCAATGTTAGCATCTGCTGCTAATTCAGTTAGCCAAGACTCTGTGAATAGGAACAGGCTAGACTCCGGGTATATGCAATCGTAGCAGGAGATAGTCGCTAGCTCATCTACCTTTCCCAGTAACGATCGTACATTCCCCATAACAACGGATGGGAGGGTGTGTCTGTACCTTATATTTCTTGCCCTCCGCCTTATTCCAGAATGACACCCACGTCGTTTTCGCCTCAGTTCTCCCGTTATGTCGAGTTTTCCATTAGCACCGGGTGGCGGTTGAGTGCTAGCAGCTCTTCCCTGCTGTACCGTCTCCTGCTATAAACAGTGGCTCCGTCCACCGGCTCAGGAGACATTTGGGGTGATCTGTGTGTCCGTGATATATATGGAGTGAAAGGTGTGCCGGATCAGAGAGTTTTCACCGGATCAGAAGAGAGAGGAAGAAAAAAAAAAAAAGCTCAGAATTGAGCCACTGTTGCAAAAGGCAGCCAACTCGTGTGGCGCCGGAAACACGAGCAGGATAATAGCAGGACACATTACAAATATTTGACACCCATTGTAGTGCATCCTTTTATATTTTAGCAATACAAGTACAAAACACCGCCCACACTTGAAGCCAGGGCAATAAGAGATACAGTGGTGACAGAGCGGTGGCTAAACTTTTACTGATAAAAATTTCATATTTTGACTGAGCGACTCCATACTCGTTGATGCACACCCTCAGTTAAAGTACTAGATTCCATTCAAGTTAATGTATTATTCATTCTGATTGCTGAGGCCACAGTAAAAACAAATGATTTTAAACATAACCCAGCCCTTGTAAAATCTACTTTACTGAAGCGCAGCTACATGAAAATTGTGGTTAAATACAACAACAAAATACTTTATTGTCGCATTCGAATTGTAATTGTTCCTGTTTTGTTTTTCTTTTGAATTCTTGGATGGAATATGGGTGGGCAATATAAGCTGCGGCTTCAACCATCACCCATTTCGGATAACCT
Source organism: Pholidichthys leucotaenia (assembly GCA_020510985.1). NCBI lineage: Eukaryota > Metazoa > Chordata > Actinopteri > Cichliformes > Pholidichthyidae > Pholidichthys > Pholidichthys leucotaenia. The sequence continues at coordinate 301,988,722 of CM035836.1, forward strand.
ATGTTGAACTGTATAATCAGAGGAGTTATTGTTTAAATTGACCTTGTCAGATTTTTTTCCCCTTTGTTATATTATTCTATTTTCTTTTAATCTTTACTTTTAATCTAGCCGAAATAAAGATTCATTCATTCATTCACATTCCACCACTGGCTTTTAGCAACAAGTGTATTTCCCAAATATGTTTTAAACTTGCTTTAATTAACCACTACCCATTTCTGTCTTTTGTCTAGTAGGCCGTGAGCAGCTCCCTCAAAATGTGGCTAGAAAATGATTTTCGTGGCACCCAACTGGGAACTACGGGATCTTTGATGATTTCTATGTAAAAAAAAAAACCTGCTGAATCCGAAAATCGATGTTCCCACTGTCAAAGGTGTGGATAGCTATGTCAAATTTGCATAAATCCAAGATGGCTGCCACGACTAACCAAGGGAATGAATGGCCTAACATTTCAACCAGTCTACCTAGAAACACGTTTGAGGCCACTTTTTCGGATAATGTTGAGCCGAGGAATCGATTTCTGAGGTCGACTGTGTGATTGAGGGTCAAAGAACCACGCTAATTTGAATAAATCCAAGATGGCTGCCATGGATGGACTAACTTTTTAGCCATTCTACCTAGAATCACGTTGGAGACGTCCTTTTCGGCTAATGTTAACCCGAGGAATCGATTTCTGAGGTCATTAGTGTGACTGAGGGTCAAAGAACCCCGCTAATTTGCATAAATCCAAGATGGCCACCATGGGTGTGGATGGACTATATTTTGAACCACTCTACCTATAATCACGTTTGAGACGTCTTTTTCGGATAATGTTGACCCGAGGAATCGATTTCTGAGGTCAGATATGTGATTGAGGGCTCCACTAATTTTCATAAATCCAAGATGACTGCCATGAATGGCCTAACTTTTTTATCAGTACAACTAGAATCACGTTTGAGACATCATTTTCGGATAATGTTATGCCCAGGAATCGATTTCTGAGGTCACTTTTGTGATTGAGGCTCAAAGAACTCCACTCATTTGCATAAATCCAAGATGGCCGCCACAGGCATGGATAGTCCAACTTCTTAACCATTCTACCTAGAATCACGTTTGAGACGTCTTTTCTTTTTACAAATGATCGGAGCCAAACGACTCCAGGGCACACGCAGTACAACCATAAACAATGGCTGCCACTCACCTTTCTCGAACAAGTCGTGACGTTGTTCTGCTACTTTCTGTTGGGGTCCATCAAGTACAAGCCATTTTTGGGCACACTCACGTACTTTTGCCCACGATGCTTCAGTAAAACGAGTGATACTACCCGAAAACTTATCAGAAATGTGAATAACACAGGAGAGGCTTTCAGCGCACGCTACCCCTGTGGGCGCTGCCATTTTGTTGTCACATGACCAAAGGGACGACGCTGATTGGTTAAAACGTCCCGGACTGGGCCATGTTTAAAGTAGCCAGACAATTATTAGCGACTGACTTCAGTCGCATTTTTCATACAGCTATCCACACCTTTGGAAGTGGGAACATCGATATTTTGTCTTACAATAATGTAATCTTAATTTAGAAACACTAAAATTTTAGTTCCCCGTTGGGTGCCACGAAACTGAACGAAAAGTGGCAGCTGCTCACGGCCTATCGGCAAGAGGGAAACGATCCACCCCAAACTGGACCTTGCCTCACTATTTACCGAGATGCAGGCCGAAGATCTGCTAAACTGGGACCAGTTTGAGTGCCACATCCCAGCTGCTTCTCAGTGAGGCAGCGTGTCTGGCGTGTGTGACCCATTCTGTTTTTTTTTTTTGTTTTTTGTTTTTTTTTTACAGTTTGAATTTTGCACATTCTGAATAATCTGGAATTTGCTGCTTATTGTAATGAACAATTTAGTGACTTATGTGTTTGCATCATGATTTTCTATTTTGTGTCACCATGGGTTGAGATGCCGTCTCGGCACTCAGCCCATGTTTTCCCTCATCCCTGCTTCCCATTGAGCAGCGTCTCAGCAGGCCCCAGCTGGCAGCATTATGGACGGCTGGGGCCAATTAGTCTTCATCAGCTGGGGCGCTGCCAATGAGGATAAATAGGAGCAGCCTCGATGACTCAGGGCTGCGACATAAGCACTGCTAGGCTGAAGCCCCTTCGTCTGGTGTCAGCCTCTACTCCCCTTGCAGCATTCCGGTGTTTGTATCCCGCTGGCGGTATGCACGTCTTGTTACCCCCATGTCCGGTACGAGCTACCTACCCCTGCGCTGTGCAGCCTGAGAATGTACGTCTGTATGAGTGTCTGTGCTCTCCTCATCCCTTATCCTTTACCCTTAATAAAACATCTCGACTCACTGGCTTGTCCCTGGCTCTGATTGCCCGGCTCCCTAGAGCTGGGTATGACATTTTGTCTGTTAAGGCACCAGTGGGAAAAGAGTCAACAGTACAAACCATTTATCAGTGACTTTGAAAATAATGGCTCATTTTTAAGAAAAAGTAATCAAAACAATTATTTTATTTACTGAAGACTGTATTGTTGGATGTGCCACCGCAGAAGACACTGCACACTTTAGTAACAGTACCAGTATATGGAGGAATTGTGGGCCATATTAGCATCTGTACTTTATCATAATGGGTTTGGGCGGGGGTGTCCAATCATGTGCCATGAAGGGCCAAGACTCTGCAGGCTTTAACTTCAACCAGTGTCTTCAACAGCAGATTCCACTGAATTTCTTCTACTGACTGCTAATCAGTTAGAACACCTGCTGAAGAGACTGGGTAGAAGAGAGAACCTGCAGGGTCTTGGCCCTCCATGACACATGATTGGAGACCCCTGGGTTAGGGTTTAATGGGATTTAACATTTTAACACAAACTGCTTTATGGTTCATAATTCTGTTGACAGACTTACACCAAACCAAAAGGGATTTCTCAAACTGCTGGATTGTTCTTAGACAGCTTTTCCAATCTTTCAGTATTTAATTTATGTCACTTGGTGGTAACCTTCACATATAAAAAAAGAGACATCTGCAAAAACTTCAAAGGTTTATTGTCAGTGCAATTCCCAGTGCAATACTACATGAATGCATGTATAGTACATTGTTGATGCAGAGAATATATATTTCTACAGTACATGTATCTAGTAAATCAAGTATTTTCCATGTAACCTTGTGACTGCATTATTTTAATTGCTTTTAATCCTAGATCAAGTTTGTTTTGGCCTAAAATGCATCATAATTGTCAAATATATCTTATTATACCTCACTCAGTACTGTTTACCTTTTGAATATATATTTTGTGGCTAATATAACTACAACCTGGCGATCAAGTTGTGTCAGCTGATCACTTTTTGCCATGACACCACCACAGACTCATTGCTGCTGGAGCAGGTATGTCCCATGATGTCTCAACAGTCTCTCCATGATTTTCACACAGATCAGAGCAATTTGTTGTACAGGAAGCTAAACGTTTCTACAGACATGCGTAGGCTCTATAACCACTGATCGTTTGTGAAGCTGGGGTGACATCAGTGAGAGGCTGTGTTGAATGCCCAGACCGACCGTTTGAAGCGGTAATTTTCCCACAACAGAGCCATCTGAAACACACACACAGCATACATATTTTAGTACCTAATAGCGATAACTTGCAGACATAGTACGGCAGACTTAAAGCAGACTAGCATTAGCAATCATTAGCTTACCATCATATATGATCTACTTCATATCCTCACGTCTTCGGCTCTATGGCTTCCCACATCCTCCAGTACTTTTCCAGAGTGTTTCGTCTCGCTGCCTGTACCCTTGTCTGGCGGTTCTTTTTGGCCTTTACAATGACAAAAAGCCACAGACCGAGGAGTCACCTTGTACAGCCGCAATGTTATGTTTTGCTTGGGTTGCGTGTTTTACGTCACGGGAGTGTGGCGCTGCCTTGCTGTAAAAAAATCCCACTCACTCCAGGCGTACCCAGCTGTACCCAGCTGCAATGGAAACACAACCGAGCCGAACCGAGTAGAGACGAGTAGTGTAGAGTAAGGCCGACTGGGTACTAGTGAAAAAAGGCCATAAGGCTTTCATTATGTAAAAACAGATTGATATTAAGATAAGATAAGATAAGATAAGATAAGTATTCCTCCACTTCCGGTTGGAGCACTTCCAACACATACCTAGGAACCTTTTGCAAGCATTAGTTTCTCATAGGAACGGTCAGAGACGGAGCACCATCCATTTCCTGATTGCTAGGGTTAGGGTTATAGTTTGGCAGTCATGAGAGTTGAAAATACTGAAAATAACTTTCTTGCATAAATAAAAGATTCTTCATACTTGAGATGGGAACAGGTGCTTTTTTACCATTTTTTTTTAGCATAGATGCCTGTTTTCGCTAATTTGCATCATACCTAAAATTATATCTATTTTATGTGCTATAGTCAAATTAACTTTCGCAACTTAATTTAGCATCTACTTGAAAGCAAAAACACAAGTGAATTTTTTTTTTTCATAATTGGAAATAAATTCAGGCGTTAAGGGGTTAACCACGACAAAGAAAAAATAATCTGTCTATTTCAACAAAAACAAAGTAGTTTCATCTTTTCCTCCGCTTAGTAGTGAAGACTCAGGCTCTTTGCAACAGGTCACGTCAACCGATGGCTGTCAGCTATTGTAGAGTCAGTTTGTATATTCATTTATTTGAGCTAAAAATATAAGATAAGATAAGCCTTTATTAGTCCCACAATGGGGAAATTCCAGGATTGCAACAGCACAGGGACAGCAACACTCAGAGCAATAATTTAGAAGATAAGAAAATTGTCATGGTCCGAGCGCCGATCTCGTCCGCGCTCGGGCCATACATCTCCACCAGGTCTGACAGTAGTGTTACCTCCTGGCTCCCCGAGCTCTTATTGTGACAGCGCTCGGAGGGGCTTCCTGCTGTCAAAGCCTGCCTGCTGTGCTTCATTTGCGGCTCATCAGTGGCCCGGCATTTAACCGGGCACTGAGAGCGGCATAATGCGGCAGTCTCGTCAACTTTACCGTCAACTTGATCGTTATACTTTATCGTCCAACTCCTTTGTCGAATTCTCTCCGTTGTCTGATGCTTCGGGCATCCCCTGGCTCAGATGTTGCCTACGTTAATTGTAAGAGTTTCCCTTTGCGCACCTGTTTCTCCGTAGTGTGTTTTAGCCCACCATGGCTTGTTATTTTGTGTTCTTTTCTGTTCTTCAATAAAACTGTACAAACTCACCGGTGACTTGTGGCGTCTTATGATGGCTCGCGAGGGCCATCCATGACAGTAGACTGGCGCCAGACTGAGACGCCAGTCCTGGTGAGTTTTGCTTAAACTGGACGTTTGTTTTCCCTGTCTGGGTACCTGCAAGCTGGGAGGTCATGTCGTCCTTCAGGGGCCACGTTCGGAGCTCGGGCTACGAGCTGGCGGAGGCCCTGGACTACGTAGATGGAGCGCTCATTACCACCACCCTCTACGACGCTCCCAGCGATGTTCGCTGGCACCTGGATCTCGCTGAGGACATTCTCAATCGCCTTCCTCGCTACTCCAACCACCTGGAAGTCACAGCGAGGAGGCTTGACATCGCTTCACAGCGCGAGATACTCCGTGGGCTGGAGGGAAACTCCGGCAGGAAGCCGAAGAGGAGGCATCCTTGCTCCTCGTTTCGGGATCCCGTTCCTGTCCCCGATCTGGCCCAGGAGTTCGCACCATCCAGGGGTGATCCCCGAGTGAACGTGATGTCAGCCGGGATTCCCCCGGAGACGTTACATTTGACAGCTGCTTCCATCAGAGACCGTGTAGCAGCTGTTCGGTCAGCCACTCACCCTTCACAAATCATCAAGCACGTGACGGCGGCTGTCAGGTTGGTTGAGAGTAATCCCGAGCTGAGTGATTATCTGGAATTCGTTGACTTGCTCATTTCCGTTTCTGCACAAGAGCGGCATTTTCCGGACCTCACCTTCGCCTCGACATCAGCCAGTGAACGTCGGCACCATGCTCCAAACAAACCCCAGCGAGAACCCCGTCTGGATCCGTTTCCTGGTCGTCGGAGGAACTCTGCCTCCCAGCCAGCTGCTCCTTCGGCGTCACAACAGGAGGGAATTCCCACAGCCTCTCCCCCCGGGTCACCTGTTCCCGCTGTCCCGTCAGCTCATCGTGCCCGGATCGTCTCGGCTGTCATCCCCTCCTCTTTGACATCACCTCCAGCTGCTGAGAGAGTTCTGAGTCCTGCCCCGGCGAAGTCCGTTTGTGGACCATCGCGAGTGGCTCCTCCTCGTCCTCCGGGGGGGCCCTCCGTCACCAACCAGCGGGGAGAGGGAGGAACAATGTCCGCTACAGCCGGCACCATCTATCCTCCAGGAGACTGGCGAGTACAAGTTTACTCTTCTCCACATAATTGTGATTTGCCTTGTCTGACTCCTGGGGGTGGAGTTCGGGGTTCACAGTCCCCTGAGCTCCCACCACCTGCTGTAGCTTCTGTTATTAAACCTGCTGCCTCTGTGTCTCCCTCCGCTGAGCGGTCCTCGACGCCAGGCCAACGTCACCGGATGAGGAGGGGGGCAGCGGCTGTGGAGAGCCTGGTTCCAGCCCTGTAGCCACGTCATGGGCAGAGGAGGAGGGCGGACTGCAGCGTGGAGCCTGCGCCGACGACGAAGCGTCCCCGGGTCTCCACAGATGAGCGGTCTGATCCAGCGGGTCGAGGGTCCCCTGCCACCACGCCATGCGGGTCGTCAACGTGGATGTCAGTGCCAGAGGGTCCTCAGGCTGCGGAAACCATCATGCCAGCTGTGGAGCCCGACGTAGCTGAGTGGGAGCCAGAAGACGATCTCCTTCCGTCTGAGCCCGGATCGTCGGAGTCCTGGACAGCGGCAGAACCTGAGTGCAGGCAAGTGCTGTACTTTGTTTTTCTCCTCTCTATTCTGGAGCATTTTTGCCTGTCTCTCGGAGAGACGAGCCAGGGGCAGCCATCCGCTGCGCCCAAACTCATCTCGCTGGGCTCTGTCGCTACCGGTGATCCTGATCCCGGTTCTTTTCTTTCTCCTGAGCCTTCTCCCAGGGTCACTGGTGCGGAGCTGATTCCGATCGCTGTTCCGGAGGTTCCGGGTTCGGGGTTGGAGGTCAGTACTGGTGCTGCACCCACCCAGTCGGGATCCGATGCGGGTGCAGCCAAGGCCCAATCGGGGCCCATCGCGGGTGCAGCTGTGACTCAATCGGGGTCCGACGCGGATGCAGCCATGACCCAATCAGGGTCCATCGCAGGTGCAGCACTAGTAGAGTTTGTGGTCGGTGAAGGAGCTGCAGATCCTCTGCCACCTGACATTGTGCTGGCTCATCGTCTTATTCATCCTCATTATCACAGTCTTCATCTCAGCTCGACGCCACCGGGGGCCGTTGGGGTTCTCTTCGTTCACCCCAGCTCTCCCACGTCTTTCCCCTCGCCAGGGAGGCCATCGCCTATTGTTTCCCCACAGTTTTGGTGGCTGAGGGATGCGGGTTGGCCACCAGAGGAACTGTTTTGCCGGTTCAGCACCCTGGGTCGGCCACCTGACGTTCTGTTCTTTCAACTGGGTGACCTGGTTCGGCCACCGGAGGCTCTGACTTCCTGGGCCTGGGACTGGGGTAGGCCGCCCGAACATTTCCCTTTCCCCCTTAATCACCCTTTGGCCATTGGACGCAGGGAGACCACTGGAACTCTCCCCGTGGGTTTTGGTCTCTACCTGTTTTTTTTTTTTTTTTTTTTTTTTTTTTTTTTTTACCTGTCGCTATTTTCCTGAATTGTCTGGGTTAAAGGTCATGCGGGGGATAATCTTGCTCTGTGTTTTTTGCCCGTGTTAGTGTGGGTTTTTTCCATCTTGGCCTGTCCTGTGTGTTTTTTGGACGTTATGGAGTATTGTATTTTCTGTTATCATGCCCTGTAATTGTTTCATTTCTCATCTGCCTTCATCATGGTTTTTGCATTTGGGAACATTGTATTTTCTGTTATTGTACCCTGTGTTCTGCGTGATTCATGTATTTGGGAGTTTTGTTTTGTTTTTTTGTTTTTTTCTAGTTGTCTCTGTGCTCTGTTTTCATGATGGCTTTTGGTCTTTGGCTGGTCCTCTCCCTCCAGGCCTGTTCCCCCATCCACCCACCCTGGGGGGGGGGGGGGGGGGGGGGGGGCTTGGGTGTCATTGGGCATTTGAAGCCCGCCCTTGGGGGGGGGGGGGTACTGTCATGGTCCGAGCGCCGATCTCGTCCACGCTCGGGCCATACATCTTCTCCACCAGGTTTGACAGCAGTGTTACCGCCTGGCTCCCCAAGCTCTTATTGTGACAGCGCTCGGAGGGGCTTCTTCTGCTGTCAAAGCCTGCCAGCTGTGCTGCATTTGTGGCTCATCAGTGGCCTGGCATTTAACCGGGCGCTGAAAGCGGCATAATGCGGCAGTCTCGTCGACTTTACCGTCAACTTGATCGTCTGACTTTATCGTCCAACTCCTTTGTCGAATTCTCTCCATTGTCTGATGCATCGGGCATCCCCCGGCTCAGACGTTGCCTACATTAATTCTAAGTATTTCCCTTTGCACACCTGTTTCTCCGTAGTGTGTTTTAGCCTACCGTGGCTTGTTATTTTGTGTTCTTTTCTGTTCTTCAATAAAACTGTGAAAACTCACCAGTGACTTGTGGCGTCTTATGATGGCTTGCGAGGGCCATCCATGACAAAAATAAGAGCGGTGAATATACATATGTACACATAAATATATAAATATATATATACACAGTGCTGAGCATTGTAGCTAAATGGAATAAACAGCATAACTGTCTATTTAGTTACCCTACATGGTATGAATATGTACCCATACATATTGTCACCCTCCATAGCGACTGATATTGTCCTAGTTGTATGCTGGAGGGGACCATTTGTGTAAGTCTGTTACGTCTTTTGCATTCAATACTATTAGGTCGTAACGTTTTTTTTGCTATCTCTGCGAGCAGCCCTGCTTAGGTTGTACAGTCTGACAGCCGTAGGTAGGAAGGACCTGCGAAACCTCTCGGTCGCGCACCTAGGATGATGTAGTCTACTGCTAAATGAGCTCCTCAGTGCGTTCAGTATGTCCTGCATGGGGTGGGACTCAGACTCCAGCAGAGATTACAGTTTAGCCACCATCCTTCTCTCTCCTATCTCCTCCACTGGGTCAAGGCGCTGCCCCAGGACAGAGCTAGCTTTCTTGATTAGTTTGTTCAGTCTCTTCCTATCAGCTGCTGTAATGCCGTTGCCCCAGCAGACCACTCCAAAAGTGATGGCTGATGCCACCACCGTGTCGTAGAATGTCTTCAAGAGCACCCCTTGTACACCAAAAGACCTGAGCCTCCTCAGTAGGAGCAGCCTGCACTGTCCCTTCTTGTAGAGTGCGTTAGTACTGTGTGACCAGTCTAGTTTATTGTTCAGATGAGCACCCAGGTACTTGTAGGATGTCACCATCTCAATGTCTGTTCCCTGGATGTTTACTGGTGCTGTGAGGGGTTGTCCTTGCCTGCAGCAATCCACCACCAACTCCTTAGTTTTCCTCGCGTTGATCTGGAGGCAGTTCCGATGGCACCAGTCCACGAAGTCCTGGATAAGTCCTCTGTACTCAGCTTCATCTCCGTTGGAGATGAGGCCGACGATCACAGAGTCATCAGAGAACTTCTGTAGATGGCAGTGTGTTGTGTTGTGTGAGAAGTCTGGGGATTTTTCTTCACGTGTTTCTTCAAGTGTTGATGGTGTACTTGCTCAGGTGTGTGAGATCACTGTAGGCCGTGTGGCAGTCAAATCTTTGAGAGGTTTGCTAAATTTATCATGTGATGAAGCATTTCTCAGCCATTTTATGACTACCCACTGTGTGATTGCTTGACTCTCAGTGTCGTACTAGTGTGTTATATTGCACCACTCTACCATTTGTTTTTCAGCTCTTTGCTTTAATCTGAGATATCACCTGAAAGCACCAGGACTCCAGGCCTGGACACTGTAATAACCATCCCCATAAATGAACAGTAAATCTGAAGCTGTATAAAGCCCAAGCTTATGAGAGACTCTCATCTGGAAGCACTTACTGCCTCATACCCTCAACCTCATCATTCTGTTTCTCTGTCATTTTATTCCTACCTGTATTTCACCTTATCCCTACTCTTTTGTTTTTCCTCCTCATTTCCCTCTGTCTCACTTCATCACTGTACGAGTTCTCATCTAAATTACTACAGGCACTGCTGCAGATTCTGAGCCACACCTACAGGCTTGACTGGAAAGGTCAACAAGCTGCTTAAAATGAAGAATAACACAGAAGCGAGTGAAGTAATCTACTCTTTCCATCTCCTTTCTTCTCCTGCTCCTTTACTCCTTGGCTGAGTTTTTATCCCCCTTCAGTTTTTATGGTCTGTCCAGGTGCTTTGTGTTTCTGTAGCGCACTAAGGAAGGAATGAGCACAGCACTCTGTGTTCATTTCTTCCTTAGTTTATCAGCCCATTTGTCTTTTTTTGTTATGTATGTTTGTATCTTGTGCAACTCCTTTACTAATCCCCATGGTTCTGTTTTGTCCTCATTGTCTCTTACCTCTTTCCCTCTCTTCATTCATGTATAGGAGTTTCTGCTATCTCAGACAAACTGACTGTATTGACTCCATGAATCCACTTCACAGTGGTCATTCTTCTTGCCTCTTTGTTCTTATTACCACTTCAGTGGCTTTCCCTTTTCCACTCAAATTTCTGCCTCACCTTCTGCTTTGGACCCCCCACCCCACCCCCCCCACCCCCATTTCCTACTCTCACCATAGCTCAGGCTGGATAACATTCTGAATATAAAATACTTTCTTCAGCCTTACAGAATGGAAGAAAAAGTTAACAAATGATAAAGATTTTCTGTTCTCTTTCAAGTGTGACATTGCATCTCCCTCTCCTTGTTTTCAGGTAAGCAGGATATTTTTCTGAGCTTCAATATACAGATCCAGGATATGGCCTAAATTATTTGTAGCTTGCATAAACAGTATGACAGTATAACACTCTCTATAGCAGTCTCATCAGAGACAGATAGCTAGAGCCAATTTAGAATTACCAAGTAACCTATGCATGTCATGCAGAAGTGTCACCCATTGTGCCACCATGAGATATTCCCTGATAACTTCACTTGGAAATTTTTCTGTAGCCATCTTCAGCGGCGCTCTAATAAACTTGAAGTTATAAAAAAGTCCGGTGGTGTCTCATCTGTGAAAATTGTTTTGGCGTGTTGTACACTTTAATTTCCACAGTGCAGCAGTGTTTAATTTGCCTTTTGAATTTGTAAAATATTAAATGGCTATGCACCCACCCACCCCCGGGAGAATATGTTAAGCTGAGGACTGTCTCAGACACAACCACCAGAGCAATCACTGGAGGAGACTGTGAGGTCCCTCACAGATGCACCACATTGGCTCAATCTGTGCTATCAGTGAGGGGCACCAAGATCTGGAATAATATACCACCTGCAGTCAGAGAACGTACCACACAAAATACTTTTAAGAATCACTGAAAAAAATGGCTTTTAAACAACAAAAACTGTACCCATAACTAGTGGTTGCTCTGCAGCATGTGGATATACAGTATATGTGCCCGTGCGTCACACACATATGTCCCACCTCTTATTTTTTGCTGTTGTTTGTTGTTTCTGTGAGGTGCTTGGATGCATGTATGTGTGTACGCATACACAGCCCTTCACTTGTGTGACATTTGAATGTTTTGTTTTGTAGCACCTTAACTCTTGCACTTTTGCATTTCCACTTTGTACAGTTTATTGCAGATGTTCTGTTCGTGTATGATTGTGTGTTTCTGTGACCCGCCGAGGGTCTAAAGATGCAAATTAGCAGTATTGCTAAATCTGGCATGCTTACATTTGTAATAATGTTCATTAGTACAGTATCTAATGTCCCTTTCAAATAAACATTAATCTAAAGTTTAAAGTTTATTTATTTATTTAGTTGGTACAGACATCACAAAAACATTGGACAAATCAGATGCATTGCTTAAGTGTTTTGGCACAAATGCTAATTTTTAACACTTGTCCACAGGGGGCTTTAAAAAAAGTTTTATTCAGTCCATTTTAAAATCAGTGTCACTGTCATCAATGTCATTGTTAGACATTTAAAGCTGTGTGTCCACCAAATGCATTTTTTGTCAACCAACAGCCTTGAATGTGTTTTTTTTTTGTTTTTGTTTTTTTCAGCATTTGTGCGCTGCGCTCTGGAAAAAAAAAAAAAAAAAAAGTCTATGCCCTGAATCGCAGCAACAGCTTTTCAATCACAACTCAGCACTTCCGCTTTTCCTATGGTCAGACTTTCTGCTTATTTTGTAATAGCAGTCTCTAAATAACAATGGACAAGAAACATATTCTAGCATTGGTAGCAGCTCTGGATGCAAAATATGATGACACAGAAAACAGGAGTCTGAGTACAGACTGTACCGGCGTCCTATGTCCCGCCCTTCCTTGTTCTGATTGGCTGCTTAGAAAGGTCTGGCATTGACAAGCTTAGCTGCTGTCTGAAAAGTTGAAATTTTTTCAACTCTGAGCGCCCTGAGCGCTGCGACAAAAAGCAGCCACCACTGAGAGCATGTCAATGCCGAGGGCGCTCAGCGCTGTAGACGCTGGACTACATAGAGGATGAAAAGAAAATAGTTGCCCACAACGGAAAAAATGTGTTTGGTAGACATGCAGCCAAAATCTTCATATAAACAACTATGACCAGACTTTAACCACTTTTTGAGGTCTCTGCCAATTGTGTTCGCATCAGCCTCCAGCCTTAGCTTGCTGGAAAGAGTATTCCAAAGTCTTGCTCCTTTAGATGAGAATCTGGACTGTCCAAAGAAAGTCTTCCACATTGGAATTATACAGTCCCCACTGGCAAAGCCTCGAGTGGTTGGTCTGTCAGAGTTTGAGTGTATGGTGATCAGAGCTGAAAACAATAATGACACTGAATTATTTAGACATTTAAAAAGCAACTTAAAAGTACTAAAATTTACAACATTTTTAAAAGTAAACGTGGGGTTTTTTATGATTTCACAATGATGCCATCTTATTGGTTTCTTGTCCAAGACCTTGATTGTCTGCTTATCAAGCGAAATGACAAGTTTCATTGTAGACGGTGACGTTTGTGACCAGGATGTGATATAATAGGACAGATGTGAAAAAAAAAATCATTGCATACATGTATATGAAAGCAGTATGAACAGATAAGTCCCCTCTGATGAAACTGAAACAGTTCAAACCAGGGTGGTGGCCTAGAGGTAAAGCATCCACCCCATAACCGGGAGGTCGAGGTTCAAGTCCCGGCTGGGTCATGCCAAAAACCATATAAAGATGGAACTTCCTGCCATCCAGCTTGGTGCTCAGCAAAAATGGAATGGAGGAGGGAAATGTGGGCGGCCGTGGCTCAGGAGGTACACCAGGTCATCCAATAACCAGAGGGTCGGCAGTTCAAATCTCGCTCTCCCCAGCTATCCTGTCGTTGTGCACTGGGCAAGACACTTTACCCACCATGCCTCTAATGTTCATGACACTGGGCATGAATGTATACAAATGTTCGGTAGTGGTTGAAGAAGGCAGTTGCCGCGGATTGGCAGCCATGTTTCCATCAGTCTGCCTCAGGGCAACTGTGACTACAGCAGTAGCTTACCAATGTCTGTCTGGAGTGAATGAATAACTGACTCACTGTAAATGCTTTGAGATGTCACTTGACATGTAAAGCGCCATATAAATCTAATCTATTATTATTATTATTATTATTATTATTATTATTATTATTATTATATTAACTTTGTTTTGACCTTTTTATACACATTTCTAACTTGGTTCTGGAATTTTAAAATGTTGTCCAGAATGATACACAAATACTGCACTTTGTTTTGTTTACTTCTTCAATTATTTGGTTGTTAATATACACCTTAAATGTACCAGCGGATAGGTTCATTTTTTTTTTAAATTGAGAAGCGCGTGGAGATGGTTTTCATAATATTTAGTGTTAAATGAGACTCCTCCAGCCAATTGTAGATGTTACATAAGGCCTATGTCATTTGCTGTCCTGCAAGACTTGGTGTTTCAGCAGATACATGGATGACAGTATCGTCTGCATACAGTTGGCAATTAACACCCTGACAACAGTTTGGAAGGTCATTTGTACACATTGAGAACATCCGTGGACCTAAAACTGATCCCTGCGGCACTCCCATGTCATTGGGACAGAGATTGGACATAACCCCATTAACCCTCATCCTACCAACATATTTTACATACAAATAGTACCAACTGGGGTCCGTTTGGACCCCACACAAAATTTAACTGTTAATTGGATTATTAAGCAATACCAAAGTATTTTTTTCACTTAAAATGTTTTATTTGGTTAAAATAAAGAGTTGTGCTTGAAACGTGATCCAAAAATCCCGGAATGGGACTAGTTTGTCGGTTGCCTGCCTTTCAGCACGAGTAGCCCGGTTGTAATGTGTTTTTCAACCAGTGTGCCCTGGTGCGTTCAGGTTTTTGTGGGAAATTATCTAATTTCACTTCTTAATTGGTACAAGAAATGCAAATACTTTGCCATTGTTGTGCATGTGTTCTGTAGGGCCTACAGAATACAATGCTGCATGCTACATGTAGCATGCTACATGCTAGCATGTACTACATCAGGGGTGTCCAACCATGTGCCATGGAGAGCCAAGACCCTGCAGGTTTTACCTCCAACCAGTGTCTTCAACAGCAGATTTCAGTGAACTTCTTCCCACTGATTGCTGATAAGTGAAAACACCTGCTGAAGAGACTGGGTAGAAGAGAAAACCTGCAGGGTCTTGGCTCTCCATGGCACATGGTTGGACACCCCTGTACTACATGTATGTAGCATGCAGTACATACTAGCATGTAGCATGCTGCATGCTAGTATACAATGCTACTTTGCTACAATGGCAAAGTATTTGCATATTTGCATGGCAAAGTCTACCTCGCTGAGCCATCATTCACTGAAATATAACACAAAATTCATACATTTAATATCATTAACATCATACTTTTTCCCTGGGGTCCGATCGGACCCCAATGAAAAATCTGAACTGACAGTACAGAAGAAAACTGTATTTTAAATCAGATTTATTTTTTGTGATTCACAGATGATGACAAACAAAGTCAGAAAGCATGATAGCTGTGATCGATAACATGTCCGTGTTGTGCATAAGAACATATGTGTGGGGTCAATTGGGACCCCACTCGGTAGGATCAGGGTTAACCTTCACACACTGTTGTCTTCCTTCCAAGTAGAACTTAAATCACAACAAAGCTGTAGATGAGATTTTAAAATTCTGAATTTTCCATAATTAATACAGACGTGGACAAAATTATTGGTACCCCTCTGTTAATGAAAGAAAAACCCACAATAGTCACAGAAATAACTTGAATCTGACAAAAGTGGTAATAAATAAAATAATAAAAAAGGGCTAATAATAAAAAATAAAAAGGGCTGCACGGTGGCGCAGTGGTTAGCACTGCGGCAGCACAGTTTTACCCTCGGCCGGGGGATCGCGGGGATCATGAGATCGTGAGTTCGATCCCTGCCCCCGGCCAACAGTGATCTGTGTGGAGTTTGCATGTTCTCCCCGTGTTTGCGTGGGTTTACTCCGGGATTTCTCCGGTTTCCTCCCACATGCCAAAACATGCAGGTTAGGCAGTTAAGGGGCGCTTGCGCACGCAGCGACCGGAAGCTGGTGGCTTGTCACCGGACTGCAGAACAAATCTACCTACGGGTACAAAATAAGTCAAAAAATAAAAACTCTATGAAAATTAACCATTGAAAATCAGACAATTCTTTTGAATTGTGGTTCAACAAAATTATTTTAAAAAACAAACTCATGAAACAGGCCTGGACAAAAATGATAGTACCTTTAACTTAATATTTTGTTGCACAACCTTTCGAGGCAATCACTGCAATCAAATGATTTCTGTAACTGTCAGTGAGACTTCTGCATCTCTCAGCAGGTATTTTAGCCCACTCCTCATGAGCAAACTGCTCCAGTTGTCTCAGGTTTGAAGGGTGCCTTCTCCAGACAGCTCCTTCCACAGATGTTCAATAGGATTTAGATCAGGGCTCATAGAAGACCACTTTTTTTTTTTTTTTTTTTTACTTATTTTTACCCGTAGGTAGATTCGGTTTGCAGTCTGGTGACAAGCCACCGGCTGCCGGTTGCTGCGTGCGCGAGCGCCCTAAACCTACATGTTTTTGGTATGCGGGAGGAAACCGGAGAAATCCCGGAGTAAACCCACGCAACAGTCCAATGTTTCGCTCTTAGCCATTCTTGGGTGCTTTTAGCTGTGTGCTTAGGGTCATTATCCTGTTGCAAGACCCATGACCTGCAACTGAGACCAAGCTGTCTGACACTGGGCAGCACATTTCTCTCTAGAATACCTTGATAGCCTTGAGATTTCATTGTACCCTGCACAGATTCAAGACACCCTGTTCCAGATGCAGCAAAGCAGCCCCAGAACATAACAGAACCTCCTCCATGTTTCACAGTAGGGACAGTCTTATTTTTTTTGGTATGCTTCATTTTTGCGTCTGTGAACATAGAGCTGATGTGCCTTGGCAAAAAGTTCCAGTTTTGTCTTGTCTGTCGATAGGACATTCTTCCAGAAGCTTTGTGGCTTGTCAACATGCAGTTTGGCAAATTACAGTCTGGCTTTTTTATAATTTGTTTTCAACAGTGGTGCCCTCCTTGGTTGTCTCCCATGAAGTCCACTTTGGCTCAAACAACGACGGATGGTGCGATGTGACACTGATGTACCTTGACCTTGGAGTTCACCTTGAATGTGTATAGAGGTTGTTCTGGGATCTTTTGGTACCATTCATATTATCCGTCTCCTCCTGTGGCCACATCCAGGGAGGTTGGCTACAGTCCCGTGGATCTTAAATTTCTGAATAATATGTGCAACTGTAGTTGCAAGAACATCAAGCTGCTTGGAGATGGTCTTATAGCCTTTACCTTTAACATGCTTGTCTATAATTTTCTTTCTAATCTCCTGAGACAACTCTCTCCTTTGCTTCCTCTGGTCCATGTTTAGCATGGTACACACCATGTCAACAAACAGCACAGTGACTACTTGCCACTCTTTAAATAGGCCGACTGACTGATAACAAGTTTGTAGACACCTGTGATGTTAATTAGAGGACACATCTTGGTAGAACATGTCCCTATGGTCACATTATTTTCAATCTTTTCTGGGGTACCATCATTTTTGTCCAGGCCTGTTTCATGAGTTTGTTTTTTAAAATAATTCTGTTGAACCACAATTCAAAAGCATTGTCTGATTTTCATTGGTTAATTTTCATAGAATTTTTATTTATTACCACTTTTGTCAGATTCAAGTTATTTCTGTGACCATTGTGGGTTTTTCTTTCATTAACAGAGGGGTACCAACAATTTTGTCCACGTCTGTATATGTGGTGGTTTACTGTTTTGAAGGTTTTTTAAGATCTAAAAACACAGCTGTAACAAGCTGTAACAATGAGCGTCACCTGACGCTGATGTCAGCTGAACTGTGCTGAGAATTTCTCTGATTTTTCAAAACGTCTGTAGAAGTCCGTCCAAACGCTATAGAGTGAACCCAGCTTTAACTTAGGCTGACTTAGGTAAACTCTGCATAACTTAGTCCAGCGCTCAGGAACTTTTACAAAATGAGC
The DNA here is from genome assembly GCA_020510985.1 of Pholidichthys leucotaenia. Lineage (NCBI taxonomy): Eukaryota > Metazoa > Chordata > Actinopteri > Cichliformes > Pholidichthyidae > Pholidichthys > Pholidichthys leucotaenia. The sequence continues at coordinate 302,006,382 of CM035836.1, forward strand.
ACAATTTTCATCAACGTGTATTTCGAAATGTTGGTAAATTTTCAGCAGGCTGAAAATTTTCAAAGAACACAACTTTCGCCAGCGTTTGCCAACAAACACCAGCAATCATTAACTTTTGCCAGCAGAGCCAGACGTTTGCTAGAACGTCAGTAATAGTCGGTCGAAATGTTGTAGTGTGAATCCACTTTAAAGAAGATCATTGTGGGCTATATTAATCATATATTCCATAACCTACATATGTTGAAGCATGTGGGAATGTTTGGTGATTACATATGTAAGGCGACTTCACACCTCAGAAAGGACAAAGACTCTCAACCGCCAGTGAAGAACAAAGACGTTCCCAGACACTGCGGTGGAGACCGGAGGAGCTGCCCTCACCCCCCAGGGCCATGAGGAGGAGTACGGAGACAATGGGGGGATTAAGATAATGAGGGATGTCAGCCTTTGATATGCATGTCTTTTGTTATGTGCAAGTATAAGTTCACAGAGCCGGAGTTATTCGGTCTCTTTTCTTGCTTCTGCTTCTGCACTGAGATGAGACTTGTTAGAGGAGCTGATAATAAACTTTGGTTTATACATCACACCGCCTCGTTCTTCCAAGCTCTTCTACACTGGTGACCCCTGACGCGAGTATGGACCTGAGGCGTTCCCCCGCGATCGACTCATCTGTGGCGACCCAGGCAGACGCCGGCGCCCACGCAGACGGTGATAGAGAGGGCTCAACCGAGCACCAGCGCCGCTGAGAGAGCCGAGGCAAGGCATTCTCACCCTGCGGACACAGCAGTGATGGTCTACACAAATGCCGTCGCTGTCAAGCTGCCGGACTTCTGGCAGGAAGACCCCGCCTCGTGGTTTCAACAAGCTGAAGCCCAGTTTATACTGGCGGGCATCACGGCCGACGATACGAAGTTCTATCACATCGTCGCCAAACTCGACGCCGCCACTTCGAGGTGTGTGCAGAGCATAATCCGCCGGCCGCCGGCCCAAGACAAATATGAAATACTGAAAGCAACCATCGTGGCAAATTACGTCCCCTCAGCCGAAGAGAGAGCCGAGAGGATCCTGGCGGTCTACGGCCACAGAGGATGCAGACCTAAAGCCCTCATGGAGGACTTGCTGCAGCTTAAAGAGGAGGACAATGACAACTTCCTCTTCCAATTCGTATTCCTCAGCACGCTGCCGCCACACATGAGAGGGACGCTCGCCAACATGCGATGCAACACCCAGCAAGACTTCCGCGTGCTGGCCAACGAAGCTCAACGACTCGTCAACGCCTGCAGGGAACAGACACCCACAGCAGCATCCGCAGACCTCAACGCTGATGCCCAGAGCCACGGCGAGCCTCAACCCACGGAGCAGATCCAGCCCGCGGTGACAGCGACACGGCCAAAACGTAACAGACGGAGCGATGTTTGTTATTACCACCACCGCTTCGCCGAGAAGGCTCACAAATGTGTTCCCCCCTGCAAATTTAAACGCCAAAGCCGAGAGTCGTTAACGGCAGCGGTTCTCGGCGAGAAGAGTAAGCTGTTATATGTGACGGACGGACACACCAGCAAGCAGTTCCTTATTGACACAGGAGCTCAACTGAGTTTCGTCATGCCCTCCCAAGCAGATCGAGCCATGGGCACCCGGGGCAACGGAGCAGTGGCAGCCAACGGCTCCAGCATTGACACTTTCGGCGAAAAGAGCCTGCACCTCCACATCCACGGCCGCAACTACAGATGGACATTTGTTGTAGCAGCGGTGAGTTTTAACTTGTTGGGCGCAGACTTTTTGTGTGCACACGGGTTATTAGTTGATCTAGCGAATAGACGCTTGGTTAATGCACTGTCGTTTGCTTCTATTCCCTGCTCAGCCCGAGTTTCTCCACCACCTGTGCAGGCTAGTGTCACCATGGCAGGAGGTAAGTTTGAGCAACTCCTCACCCAATTTCCAGCACTCACAATTCCCAAATTCTCAGCCACTGTGGCTAAACACGGGGTTGAACACTTTATTCCCACAACGGGCCCACCCGTATTTGCCAAAGCTCGCCGCTTACATGCAGCCAAACTCACCATAGCTCGGGACGAGTTTACTACCCTTGAAAAATTAGGCATTGTTAGACACTCGAAGAGCCCCTGGGCCTTGCCACTTCACATGGTTCCGAAATCCAACGGTTCTTGGAGACCGTGCGGAGATTACCGCAGATTAAACAATGCGACAGCGCATGACCGCTACCCAATTCCTCACATTCAGGATTTTTCACTGCATCTGGCGGGTGCGCGCATTTTTTCAAAAATAGACCTGGTCCGCGGTTATCATCAAGTCCCAGTTCGAGCAGAGGACATTCCTAAAACAGCGGTAATAACCCCTTTCGGCCTTTTTGAATTTTTGCGGATGCCTTTCGGCCTCAAAGGCGCTGCTCAAACTTTTCAGCGGATGATGGACGCAGTATTACGCGACCTTCCTTTTGTTTTCGTCTACCTCGACGACATGCTGGTAGCCAGCTCGTCTGAGGAAGAACACGAGCAGCACCTCACTACAGTTTTTCAGAGACTAGAAGAGCACGGGTTAATAATCAATCCAGCCAAATGCAAATTCGGCGTGTCGCAAATTGATTTTTTAGGACACAGAGTTTCTCCGAAAGGGGCAGTTCCCTTCCAGACAAAGTTAACGCGATAAAAAGTTTCCCACGGCCACAAACGGTCAAATCGCTGCAAGAATTTTTAGGAATGGTTAATTTTTACAACCGTCTCCTCCCCCACGCAGCTCAGCTCATGCAGCCCTTATATGACGCGCTCAGAAAACAGAAAGCTTCCAATGCGGTCGAATGGACCCCGGAGCGCGAACGCGCCTTCGCGGAAGTAAAGAGCGCTCTAGCTAATGCCACATTGTTAGTTCACCCCGATCCCTCGGCCCGCATTGCGCTAACCACAGACGCTTCGGACCTAGCTATAGGGGCAGTTGTAGAACAACATGTCAGCGGGATCTGGCAACCTTTGGCATTCTTCAGCAAAACACTAAACCAAACTGAGCGTAAGTACAGCACTTTTGACAGGGAGCTGCTAGCGCTTCATTTATCCATCCGCCACTTCCAGTTCTGGTTAGAAGGGCGGAGTTTCACGGCTTTTGTAGACCACAAACCGCTCACCTTTGCGATGGCTAAACTTTCAGAACCATGGTCAGGCAGGCAACAAAGACAGCTGGCTGCGATTTCAGAGTTCACCACAGACATTCGACATGTGGCAGGCAAACTTAACGTGGTAGCAGACTGCCTCTCTCGCGCTGTGACATCGCCAGAGCAAGAGGAGACAGACTATACTGCCTCAGCCGCAGAACTCTTCACTAACGTGGACACATACGCAGCACCTATCCATGCAGGGATAGATTATGCAGCCATGGCAGAGGAACAAAGCAGTGACGCGGACGTGCGCGCACTCCTGTCTGGACCAACAGGGTTAAGGCTGGAGGAAAGGGGTTTACGCGACGGCGTGCCCCCCCTAATATGCGATATTTCAACTGGCTGACCTCGCCCGTTAGTCCCAGCCACATGGCGCCGCCGTATTTTCGACTCAATTCACTCCCTCGCGCACCCAGGTGTGCGCGCCTCGGTTAAAATGGTCGCCGAAAAGTTTGTGTGGCCGGGCCTGCGCAAAAACGTAAAAGAATGGGCAAAAACTTGCATTTCTTGTCAGCGCCCCAAAATACACAAACACACAAAAGCCCCTCTGGAGCCTTTTCCAATCCCTGCTAGAAGGTTCGACCACGTTCACGTCGACCTCGTGGGGCCACTACCTTCCTCCCAAGGTTTCACACACCTGTTAACAATGATAGACCGCACCACGCGCTGGCCAGAGGCAGTCCCTCTGGCGTCAACTACAGCAGAGGAAGTCGCTCGCGTTTTTTTGACAAACTGGGTGGCACGTTTCGATGTCCCATCGGACATCACGTCCGATAGAGGACCTCAATTTGTCTCGGAGCTTTGGTCAGCCATGTCCAGCAGCTTAGGGGCAACAATTCACCGCACCACCGCTTATCACCCTCAGGCTAATGGGTTATGCGAGCGTTTTCACAGGTCTTTAAAAGCAAGCCCTCAGAGCCTCACTAACGGATACAAATTGGGTAAATAAACTTCCCTGGGTTTTATTGGGGTTGCGTGCTGCGCCTAAAGAGGATCTAGACGCCTCTCCAGCAGAATTAGTTTTTGCACAACCTCTCAGGCTCCCGGGTGAATTTTTACCAGAGAACCCAGAGCCAGGGCATCTTCCAGCCTCGAGGTTTTTATGCAGCAACGGACCGGACTCTTCCCCCGGACCGGCACATCACTCTTTTCCACGGGTTTTTGTCCCCCAAGCTCTAAAAAACGCTGAATTTGTTTTTGTTAGGCATGAAGCTTTAAAACCAACTTTCCGCCCAGCATACGATGGGCCATTCAGAGTGCTGGAACCTGGTGATAAACACTTTGTGCTTGATTTTGGGGATAGAAAAGAAACAGTCAGCATTGACAGACTTAAACCTGCCTTCTTGTTGAGAGACGAGCCTGCATAGTTGGCGAGAGCACCTCGGCGGGGTAGACCCCCCAAGAGAAAAGACTCAGCCCCCCTGCAGGGAACAAATAATCACTCTCCTCCCCAAGCTGCAGATTCCTTACAGGAAGGTCCCAGCAGGACGCCTAAGCGGACCCACAGCAGATTCGGGAGAAGATTAAAACCCAGACAGCACAGGGCCTGATGCAAACTACTCAACAGTTGTTCACTAATTGTGCTGTAACAGTTTAGGACTGACTTGTGATTTTACTATGCTGTTATGATTACCACTGAACTCTCTTAGGAGCATGGCTGCTGGAAAGTTTTTTCTGTGGCAAGAGGTATAGCAGTTGGTATGTCATAGTAATTATCTTAAACTGTGAATTTTTCTATTGTCATTTTCTTAGTCGTTTGGGGGGGGGGCTGTGGGCAATATTAATCATATATTCCATAACCTACATATGTTGAAGCATGTGGGAATGTTTGGTGATTACATATGTAAGGCGACTTCACACCTCAGAAAGGACAAAGACTCTCAACCGCCAGTGAAGAACAAAGACGTTCCCAGACACTGCGGTGGAGACCAGAGGAGCTGCCCTCACCCCCCAGGGCCATGAGGAGGAGTACGGAGACAATGGGGGGATTAAGATAATGAGGGATGTCAGCCTTTGATATGCATGTCTTTTGTTACGTGCAAGTATAAGTTCACAGAGCCGGAGGTATTCGGTCTCTTTTCTTGCTTCTGCTTCTGCACTGAGATGAGACTTGTTAGAGGAGCTGATAATAAACTTTGGTTTATATATCACACCGCCTCGTTCTTCCAAGCTCTTCTACAATCATCAGTATTATTTTTTTGAAAATAAAGATTTTTTACGACTGAAATCACATATTTTCACCATTTGCCAAATGTCATTATTGAACCATGGAAAGTAAGATTTTTGGGGTTTACTTTTCCAAGATTTTGTATATTTGTTCATGATGTCACATGATATGGTAGTGAATTTGTTGGCAGAGTAGTTTAGATCTTACACTTTAGTTACATGTTCCCAATTTATTTGTTTTACAGTGCATCCAGAAAGTATTCATAGCACTTCACTTTTTCCGTATTTTGTTATGTTACAGCCTTATTCCAAAATGGATTAAATTCATTTTTCCTTCAAAATTCTACACACAATGCCCCATAATGACAATGTGAAAAAAAAAAATATTTTTGAGATTTTGGCAAATTTATTAAAAATAAAAAAAAACTAAGAAATCACATATACATAAGTATTCACAGCCTCTGCCATGAAGCTCAAAATTGAGCTCAGGTGCATCCTGTTTCCACTGATCATTCTTAAGATGTTTCTACAGCTTAATTGGAGTCCACCTGTGGTAAACTCAGTTGATTGGACATGATTTGGAAAGGCACACACCCGTCTATATAAGGTCCCACAGTTGACAGTGCATGTCAGAGTATAAACCAAGCATGAAATCAAAGGAATTGTCTGTGGACCTCTGAGACAGGATTGTCTCAAGGCACAAATCTGGGGAAGGGTACAGAAAAATTACTGCTGATTTTAAGGTCCCAGTGAGCACAGTGGCCTCCATCATCTGTAAATAGAAGATAATCAGAAGAACCAGGACTCTTCCTAGAGCTGGTCGGCTGTTTAAACTGAGCAAGTGGGGGAGAAGGGCCTTAGTCAGGGAGGGGACCAAGAACCCAAAGGTCACTCTGTCAGAGCTCCAGTGTTCCTCTGTGGAGACAGTAGAACCTTCCAGAAGGACAAACATTTCTGCAGCAATCCAGCAATCAGGCCTATATGGTAGTGTAGTGGATTTAGATTAATGGGTTTATGGGTGTTTTATTGCTTGTACAAGAACTAATGTAAATATGAATGTGAGTAGGAAAGAAAATTCCTTTCCTTGTACATGTTTTATTTATTACTCACATGCAGTTGGGCAGAATGATGTGAAATTTTCTGAGATTCATCAGAACACTGCCATGATCATAACTGAACATCAACATTAGTATGACATCTAACGTGTTACCATGGACACGCCCTCCTCGCCATTCAATCCGTGAGCTTATGGGGAGGGGTGGGAACGTCCTGGAGTCATGAAATTTGGAACATAGGTTTAGGTTACTGTCACATATAGTTCAATATGGGTGGACAACACATCACTGACAAGGAAGTGTTGCCATGGCGCCATGGCGAAGTTTGACTCCTCCCCTTACAAGTTCAACCACCTGTAACTCGGGCAAAACTTTAAGGCTGGAGCGCGCGCACGTCCGCATCTGCACCCTGCTCCGCTGCCATGGCTGCGTAGTCTATCCCCACCGCGGCCGCGCAGCAAAGTAGCAGCACGGGAGCGCGCGCAGCCCCAGTTCACATGGGGATAGACTACGCAGCCATGGCAGCGGAGCAGGGTGCAGATGCGGACGTGCGCGCGCGTGTGCCGCCATGCAGCTTCAGGAGTTCGGGAAAGACATGTACTGGCTTAAGCAGGGTGACACGTCTGGCACTGCAGGATTTGAGTCCCTGGCGGCGTAGTGTGTTTCTGATGTAGCCTTTGTTACTTTGGTCCCAGCTCTCTGCATGTCATTCACTAGGTCCCCCCATGTGGTTCTGGGATTTTTGCTCACCGTTCTCATCATCATTTTGACCCCACGGGGTGAGATCTTGCGTGGAGCCCCAGATCGAGGAAGATTATCAGTGGTCTTGTATGTCTTCCATTTTCTAATAATTGCTCCCACAGTTGATTTCTTCACACCAAGCTGCTTACCTATTGCAGACTCAGTCTTCCCAGCCTGCTGCAGGTCTACAATTTTGTTTCTGGTGTCCTTTGACAGCTCTTTGATCTTGGCCATAGTGGAGTTTGGAGTCTGACTGTTTGAGGTTGTGGACAGGTGTCTTTTATACTGATAAGTTCAAACAGGTGCCATTAATACAGGTAACGAGTGGAGGACAGAGGAGCATCTTAAAGAAGAAGTTACAGGTCTGTGAGAGCCAGAAATCTTGCTTGTTTGTAGGTGACCAAATACTTATTTTACTGAGGAATTTACCAATTAATTCATTAAAAATCCTTCAATGTGATTTTCTGGATTTTTTTTTCTCATTTTGTCTCTCATAGTTGAGGTATATCTATGATGAAAATTGGAGACCTCTTTCATCTTTTAAGTGGGAGAACTTGCACAATTGGTGGCTGACTAAATACTTTTTTGCCCCACTGTACATGGGAAGGAGATATAAAAACAATAATTAATTTCATGTTAAGATAATTTGTTAAAAATGTTAAGTATACAGTTAATGTCACATTGAAAATTGTGATAAACGGACATGATTGTGTTTTGTTTAATGGTGATGTGATCAGATAATAACAGAGAAACTATGGACTTTGATAGTAAATACTAGTCAGTCGATGTTGGTCATGTGAAGGATCTGGACGAAGAATAAACTCCTCTGTGTGAAGTAACGGCATGAAACGTGTGTTCTATCTATTCTTCTATCACAGGAGAGTTGACTTCCACATACACATTGCCTCCTCCTGGGCCGCTACCCAGGGGAGCAACACCTGCACTACAGTTGTATGTACAGCAACATGACAATAAAGGTTGATTTGATTTGAAGATGCTGTAGAGGATATATTAAAATGTCATGGTCCACAGTATCAGAGGTGGTGGTTTGGTCAAGCAGAATGATAATTACAAAATCACCAGAATCAGATGTTAGGAGAATGTTATTAAAGCTGACTCTGTGCTATGCAGGGTTTTAAATCCAGACTGGAGCACCTCCAGGACACCATTCTCATCCAGAATGGCCTTTAACTGAGAGAAAACAATTTTTACCTCCGCCAGAGGTGGTTCTTGGGCTAGAGAGGAGCCCATTATATTTTGGTGATGATCTGAGAATGCATACCTCAGCCAAGGCTCTTATCTTCTCACAGTGTGTTAGCAACAATACTCCAAAACGGATGGACAGACTTTGATGCAATTTTCACCACCACAAGTGAAATAGGCCTAAAATTAGCCACCACAGTCTGATCAAGACCAGGTTTCTTTAGCAAAGGTTTTACTACTGCATGTTTAAAATGTGCAGGAACCACACCGGAAGACAAACTGTTATTTAAAATTGTTAAAACCGACTGACCTATACTAGATAAAACCTCTTTAAAAATGCAAGGAGGGAGAGCATCACAAGGGGAACCTGAGAGCATAGTATGACCAACCACATCCTCTAATTGCAACAGGTCACAGGCTCAAACTGATTAAAGACAGCAGAGCAAGGGACAGAGACACAGGAATCAGAGGCAGGAGCTGGGATGAGAGCCCTAATGATGGTGACTTTATCAATTAAGAAATGTAAAAAGTCATTGCACATTTCAGATGATGCTTCCATAATGACAGTCGGTGAGTCAATGGTCCTAAATAACACACGTGGATTATGACAGTTAGATGCAATAATATTAGATGTCCCCTTTTAGCCTCTTCAACAACACTCTGTTAATGATGGCAACAGTCCTTTAAAATCTGGCGAGATACCTGCAGCTTATCCTTCTTCCACCTGCACTCAGCTTTTCAGCATTCCCTTCTGACTGCCCGAGTTCTGTCATCGAACCATGGCTCGAATTTGGCTCTGGGCTGCTTAATTTTTGATGGAGCCACAGAGTCCAGAATGGCTTGGCAGGAGGAATAAAATCAGGAATTAGCTCCTCCATATCAGAAAGAATGTCAAGGGGAGCACAGAGCTGGGTAAAAGCAGACAAGAACTGACCAGTAGTGGAGGGGTTAAAAATATGACAGCACAGTGTAGGAACACAGGTTTTAATTTTAGTACAGGAGAAGGCAGCATCAAATAAAATCGGCATCTGATCAGAGAACACATTGTCACAGATCTCCAAGTTAAAGGTGCAATATAAAGGATTCTGACCTCCTGGCCAGTAGGTGTCACATGCACTGTTGACTCACTATAATCTTGTACCGGTTGACAGGTAGAGATAAACAGCACTTCCTGGAGGCTAACACTGCAGACTGCTAACAACTCAGACTTTTGGTTGTTATGAGCCAGACAGCGTGTCAAGCGAGGACTCTTGTAGTATAGAATTGTTTATTTAACATAATCCTCTCTGATGCGCATCTCCGGTAAACTCCGGTAAACTCTGATGCGCACTCCGGTTTTTAAATATAGTGTTATTGACAGTAATGCTAATGCAGCACAGCTGTTATCAAACCGGAGAGCTCTCTAGCTTTGACATCATAATTATGACAACGCTTTAGATCAGATTGTAAGGACTTTGACTGCTGTTAATTGTTCTGTGGTTTTTGTAAATACATGTATGCTGAATCACACTTTTATGGTCTGTTTAAGTTTGTCCATTTTAGCTATGCATGCTTAAAAAAATGACTGTCATTAAGCTCCGGCAGTTATTTACATCAGTTCCAGTTAATTTTAGGTTGTAAATTCATTCATCTTCTTCCGCTTAATCCTTTTCGGGTCGCGGGGGGGCTGGTGCCTATCCCAGCATCTTTGGGCGAGAGGCAGGGTACACCCTGGACAGATCTCCAGTCCATCGCAGGGCCAACACAGAAAGACAGACAACCATTCACTCTCACAGTCATACCTAAGGACATTTTAGAATCCCCAGTTTGATGCCAATTAACCTAACTTGCATGTTTTTGGCATGTGGGAGGAAACCGGAGAAATTGCAGAGTAAACCAGCGCAGACACAGGGAGAACTGACATGGTTCAGGTGACCCACAGAACAGACATGACTCAGGATAAATACAATTAACATACTTTATTTGTAAACGTGAGTGAATGGATGCGTGAGTGTGGGTATGTGGTGTAATGTCGTGTAGTGCGATCCGTAAACTCCCGCTGGGGCCGGCAGAGCACCGTACAAATTGGCAACCCTGGAAAGAGACAAGGGCCGTTAGCTTACAGTACAACCTATGCAGCATGTTAGATGTTGCAACGCTTACTGTCGTCCGATGCTGGAGTTGCTCAGGTAGCGCCGAAGCTGCAGCCAGGGAGACCGTGTCTGCGGGCAGGTTAGCTGGAGTTGGAAGGTAGAGTCCGCCGCCTGGAAGGAGATGGAGGTCCGCCGTTGCGGGCTCCGCCTGTGCACAGGGGACTCGGACAGGATTAGTTGTAATTAGGCTTACTTGATAGTTGGTCCAGGCGAAACCAGCCCGGATGAAGTTCAGCTGGGCTTGGAAGCCGAAGGCTGGACAGTTGAGTGCAGGGAAGCACGGAGGCAGGGTGTGCCGTGATTCCACAGAGAGAATTAGACGACTCCGCGCCCAGCACTGGTCCTGATGGGAATAAGTAGGGCCACAGGAGATGACAGGCAGGTGCGTGCACAGGTGCCGTGATTGGCGGCCGTGACAAGAACATGCAAACTCCACACAGATCACTGTTGGTCGGAGGCTGGGATCAAACCCAGGATCCCCCGGCCAAGGGTGAGTTGCTGTGCTGCCGCAGTGCTAACCACTCCGCCACTGCGCTGCCCTAGGTTGTAAATGTGTTTTATTTTTATTGTTTTAAAATATATAAAATGTTGTAAAACGTTGGATGCCTGAATTCATTTGTGCCCTTTCAGTTACTGGAGAAGATGAAATCTATTGTTTATTCAGTGTGACAGATTCACAAAGTAATGGTTTACCTCACCTCTGCAAAACTAAAGTATTTTAAACCTTTTTATAACGTAGTAGTAAACAAGAACCTAAAATACACTGTACATATTAGATATAGACATAACATTGTAATCAATAATCCTCAGTGAAGTTGGAACTAATTTATGGTGGAACAATAATGTTTTTTTTTTATAATATTGTATAAAAACAGTACTGCATCTCCAAAATTGAGCACATCACCATTCAGATCTATATCAAATAGCTCAGACATATTCATCCAAATTTCAAACAAAAAAAAAAAAATCTTAAAATGGCTAAATTTATATGGTGGGGTGGCACTGTGTGGGGAGTTCTCCACCCAGAGCTGAGAGCCGGGGGGAAGAGGGAATAATGGACTGAAAGACGAAGTGGTACCAGGGGATCTCAGACAGGACAGAAAGGGCTATTTGTCCCCCGGGAAGTTCAGGAGACGCCAGAGTCGCTGAACGAAGAGAGGGTGTGAGAAGTGGATCTGGCGTTATGTAAATGTATTGTAGCAAGACATGCTCTGTGACGTGTGTTTCAATGTTATGTTAATGTGTGTGCATGTCTTGCAGTGTGAATGTAAATGTGTTCACCCTAAGTGCCCGGAGGTGGGAATTAAAGAGTATAAAGGAGTTCACTCAGGCACTTAGGCTTCAGAGTTTTTACTGTACTTGATGTTGGAGGAGAAAATAAAGTTTGTGTGTCATCTAGCTCATTGCCTCGTCTGCTTTCTTCTTCCACGTTGGTGACCCTAAGACGTGCCATGGAGAACGAGCCGAGCACTGCCCTGGAGACTACCTGGAGGGAGAGCACCAGCGCCGCGTGTGCTGTCTCAGTCAAGCTCCCAGACTTCTAGCTTCTCAACCTGATTGCGTGGTTCCTGCACATAGAAGTTCAGTTTGCACTCCACGGGATAACAATGGATAACACACAATATTACTATGTGGTCGCTGCGCTGGATGCACGCGCCACGCAACACATGACCAGCCTGCTCCAGGAGCCGCCGGCCAAGGGGAAATATGAGGTGCTCAAGTGGATGCTACTCCAGCGCTATACCCTGTCTGATAGTGAGAGGGCAGAGAGACTCCTAACACGTTCAGAGTTAGGTGACAGATCAGCCGTGGAACTCATGGAGAGAATGTTGGTGCTGAGGGGGAAGAACGAACAATCTTTCCTGTTTGCCCACTTGTTCCTCAGGAACTACCTGCTACAGCGAGGACAATCCTGGCCAACTCACTTCTGCTGGTGACCAAGGACTACTGCACCCTAGCACAGGAAGCGGACCGCATCATTTTATCAACCAGAGCTCTCTGCGGGCATGCAGTGGCACCAGCACCCATGAGGGACTCCAGTGAGATCAAAGAGCCGTTGATGGTAGCCGGGATGGACACCAAAGAATGCAGGAACTGGGCGATCTGTTCCTATCATCGCCCTTTCGGCTCAGATGCCCAATGCTGTCTGCCGCCGTGCCAATTCAAGAAGTCAGGCGGATGGCGCAGCCACGGTAGCAGCTGTAGCCACTGGCGACAGGAAGAACCTGCTTTATATCATGGACACACATTCAGGGAGATGGTTTTTGGTGGACCCCGGTTCCCAGAAAAGCCTCATCCTGCTAGTCAGCGCGAACAGGTCCGCAGGAGGCAGCAGTCCTGAGCTCATGGCCGCCAATGGATCCACCATCAGGACGTTTGGCGAACAGACGCTGACAATATGCTTGCACGGACGCAATTAGAAGTGGGACTTTGTTGTAGCTGCATGTTCTGCCCCCATTTTAGGCTCAGATTTTTTTATGTGCTTATGGGTTGTTTGTCGATGTTGCAAATCAGAAAAGATTTATTGCCAAGTACATTAACAGATCACTGATAACATACGAGAGAATTTGACTTGACACAGAAAATGAACCTGCATTTCCAGTGACACGGCTGCATCGGGGACGCGCCTGCCAACAGGATAGAGGGTACAGGTAGCATAAGAATAAGAATAATACGAGGAACAATAGGAAGGAGCAAAAAAATCATTGATTCAGAATACTGGTTGCATAATCAATCAATATTATGATTACAAGGAAAAAAAAGCTCTCAATGCACATACGCTAGACAGGATTCACAAGACACAAGACACAAGAGAGCAGTGTGTGTATCTTTATTCAGTTCATGGATCAATGTGTGTGCGCTGTTGAAGCAATGTTGATGATAATAAGAGAACACAAGGGCACTTGGCAGGAGATGTTTTGTCTGGCTGCCGCCGACAAAACAGTCGAAACTGCCGCCGAATAGACGATTAGTGGACGCTGCATCTTTCACTTCACTGTCCTGCACAGCTCGTGGAGCGGGGTCAACAACACTGGCTAGCGTTATAGCTCCAGAGGGTAAGTACCAGCAATTACTTGCACCGTTCCCAGCACTCACAGTCCCGACTTTTTTGGCTACGGTAACAAAACACGGGGTTGAACATTTCATAACTACTAAAGGCAAGCTGGTATTTGCATGAAATCGGCACCTGGACACGGCTAAACTGGCCAGCGCGTGAGAGGAGTTTGCCAACTTAGAGCAGTTGGGCATCGTCAGGCGCTCCAACAGCCTGTGGGCATTCCCGCTACACATGTGGCTCTTTTCCATAGTCACAGTTCTTTTTTACTTGTTTCGATTCTCCACTACTTCTTTCTCCCTCGGTTGTTGACCCATTACAACCCTGTAAAGCCGCGTAAGCTCTGTAGTGGGCGGGATTGAGGCGGCCCCATACTCTGCTGACGTCATCTCCGGTGACCGACTTCTTCACAACAAAGAAAATGGCGGATTACGAGCGGAGGATTTCCACGTTGGTTCTTCTCTGGCTTTTGAACACAATGAATGTTTTTAAGCGGAGAAGAGAGTTTTACAGGAGAAGACGACGTGCATTGAGAGAACACACGTTGGAGCAGTACCAGAGACTCGTTGTTGCCATTGGGGAATATGAAGCAGAGAGCTTAATTACCCAGCACATCAAGCACACGAGGAAAAAGTTTTTGGTAATTTAATGCTTCCTATTGTCATTTTATCGTCATGTCATTGTTGTGTACAGCATTTTGATGTCGCCAGGTTATCAGTATTAATATGTATGCTGTGTGTGTGTTCTAGTTGGCTGCGTTGTTGCAAAATCAATGCTGCAGACCATGGACCTGGGCAGTAAACCGTAGCTCGCAGTGGTGGGAGAATGTTGTCCCCAGCTTCTCAAGCACACAGTGGTTGCAGAACTTCCGGATGTCCGAGGACACTTTCACCTACTTGTGCCACAAATTGCGTCCATGCATGGAGCCTCATTCATGTGCGTCAAATGTTTGTTTTTTTAAATAAAATTTGGTGCACTTTTCGTCTAGTCTCCTCTGTTGTTCATAACGGTTAACTGTTAAGGGACAACTAATTAAATCCTAAAACCTTGTAATTGACCTTGGAATTATATGTGGATACTTGTTATATTTCCAATTAATCATAGCCCTATTTTACGTACAACATAATTTAAATTACTTTTAAAAAAAAGCCAATTCAACTGTAGTAAAATTCTTTTTTTTGTGTATCATTTTCCCATTGATAGTTCTTTTTAAGGGATATGTGTTCAGGGATGGGAAATTACACGCTAAAACACCGTAGAAAATGACTGCAGAAAAATTTAGCAGCTGAACAACTCCCTTTTGGTTTGATTGAATTGCCAATTGACCTTGGAATAATATGTGGAAACGTGTTATATTTCCAGTTAATCCTAGCCCACTTTTACTTACAAAATAATTTTAAAAATTTTAAAGAAAGGCAATCCAACTGTAGCACCATTTTGCATGTTGAGTGTCATTTGAGTATGTTTTTCCCATCTATTGATATTTATAAGGCATATGTGTTCAGGGATGGGTAATTACACGTCAAAACACCTTAGAAAAATGACTACAACAAAAAAGGCAGCAGCTAGACAACTCACTTTTGGTTTCCACTAGAAAGAATAACATACATACTGAAATCAAAGGAAATGTTTGGGAATATATGGAGACCTTTCATTGATTATGTAAATTAAGTAAACATAACTTCTGAAGAAGGTGAATGATATGTGTGGACCTTGCAAATTCCAAGCTGGTGAATGTATATTATGTATTCTAATGTAATAGATTACCTAGACTAAACAGAGGAACATTGTTGACTTGTTTTTGTTATTGGTTTCTGTTTTTTATTAACCTTTTTTGTCATTTTATTGTTCTTTTTAGTTTTTAAATTACTTTTGTGTTAGTGTCTGACTGTGTGCTGTTTGTAAAAAAAAAAAAAAAAAAAAAAAAAAGGTTCAATAAAAATATTGTGGGAAAAAAAATTGCTCTGATCTGCATGGAAATCCTGGACTGTTGAGACATCATGGACGTACCTGCTCCAGCTGCACTGAGTCTGAGATGATGTCATAGCAAAAAAGGATCAGGTGACACAACTCGATCGCCAGGTTAATAACTATATTAGCCACAAAATGTATATTCAAAAGTAAACATTACTGAGTTCGGTATAATAAGATGTATTTGACAGTTATGATGCATTTTAGGCCAAAACAAACTTGATCTAGCATTAAAAGCAATTAAAATAATGCAGTCACAAGGTTACATGGAAAATGCTTGATTTACTCGATACATATACTGTAGAAATATATATACTCTGCATCATCAATGTACTATACATGCATTCATGTAGTACTGCACTGACAAACCTCTGAAGTTTTTGCAGATGTCTTTTATATGTGAAGGTTACCACCATGTGACATAAATGTCTTAAAAATGAGCCATTATTTTCAAGGTCACCCATTAATGGTTTGTACTACTGACTCTTTTCCCACCAGTGTATTAACAGACAAAAATAGAAATCATGATGCAAACACATAAGTCACTAAATTGTTTATTACAATCAGCAGCAAATTCCAGATTATTCAGAATGTGCAAAACTCAAACTGTCAGACTGGGTCACTCAGCAGCTGGGATGTGCAGCTCACACTGGTCTCAGATCAGCAGATCTTAGGCCTGCATCTCTGTAAATAGTGACGCAAGGTCCAGTTTGGGGTGGATCGATCGTTTACCTCTTGCCTAGACAAAAGACAGAAATGTGTGGAGGTTAAATAAACGACGTTTAAAACATATTTGGGAAATACACTTGTTGCTAAAAGCCAGTGGTGGAATATGAATGAATGAATCTTTATTTCGGATAGATTAAAAGAAAATACAATAATATAACAAAGGAGGAAAAAAAATTAATAAGGTCGAATTAAACAATAACTCCTCTGATTACACAGTTCAACATAGGTTATCTGAAATGGGTGATGGCTGAAGCTGCAGCTTATATTTCCCACCATATTCCATCCAAGAATTCAAAAGAAAAACAAAACAGCAGTGATTCCAATGTGACAATAAAGTACTTTGTTGTTGTATTTAACCACAATTTTCATATAGCTGCACTGATGTCAAGTCGATTTTACAAGGGCTGGGTTGCATTTAAAATCATCTGCTTTTACTGTGGCCTCAGCAATCAGAATGAATTAATACATTCAGTGGAATGGAATCTAGTACTTTAACTGAAGGTGTGCATCACAGATTATGGAGTCGCTCAGTCAAAATATGGAGTTTTTATCAATAAAAGTTTGTCTGGAATGTAAAAGTGTCTCTTCTTGCACTGGCTTCAAGTGTGGGTGGTGTTTTGTACTTTTATTGCTAAAATATAAAAGGAAGCACTACAATGGGTCTCAAATAGTTGTAATGTGTCCTGTTACTGCATGACTTTATTGATGATAGACTATAAACTACACATATAAACTAAACTATATTGATGACTGAACAACTGCCATTCCCCAAAAGATAGTTATGAACATAACTCAAAGGATCACACAAGTGATCTGACAAATAAATACATTAACAAGTGGTTTATTTTACAGTTGATGTGCCAGTCTTTTTCAGTTATTCTGTAATTAATACTCACACAATCAAATAAATCTCAGTTCAGTCCCTTTTACATTAAGTGGAAATTGTGCTAATTTGGTTTTGACACTTACCTATAAAAGCAAAGGATTTCAGTACTTTCCACAGTGGCGACGTCCGTTGTTGAGCGGCCGATTCCCTCCTGCCTAGACGAACGACAGAAATGGATGGTGTTGAGTTTTTTCAAGCAAGTTCAACACTTATACAGGCACATCTCAAAAATTAGAATATCATGAAAAAGTTCAATATTTTTGTCACTCATTTCAGAAAGTGAAACCCATATATAGATTCATTACAGGGACAGTGATATATTGAAAGTGTTTATTTTAATATTGATGATTATGGCTACAGCCCATATTAACCAACACCTCAGCGGCCCACATTTCTATTTAAAAACTATTTTTTAAAGTTTATGTAATATTCTAATTTTTTGCCAAATGGAATTTGGGGTTTTCAGGGGCTATAAGCCATAATCACCCAAATTAAAATAAATAAATGCTTGAAATATATCATGGTCTGTGTAATGAATCGAATATATGGATTTCTCTTTCTGACGCTTTAGAAAATTATATGAATGACTTTATAAATCACTGGTTTGAAAAAGCCCTTTTATATTGTTGAGATTTCGGCTCCTGTGATCTCACCAGTATCCACTATAAACAGGGAAGCTAACCCTGGCATGTGGAAACACATTCTAGCATTAAATTGCACACAATTTAATGCAAAACAAAAACCAGGACTATAACCAGGATTGATATATTTCATTGTTTTGCTCTCACAAGCAAATATTTAGGAGAAAACAAGCGTGAATCAACAGTGGGTATTATCTAGCTACTAGCCAAAACTCGTTAGCTAAAACGAGTTAGCCAGCAAAAAACGGGATTAAATTGCACACAATTTAATGTGCAGCACCAAGTGCAATACAAAACAAAAACCAGGACTATAACCAGGATTGATATATTTCATTGTTTTGCTCTCACAAGCGAATATTTAGGAGAAAACAAGCGCGAATCAACAGTTGGTATTATCTAGCTACTAGCCAAAATTTGTTAGCTAAAACGAGTTAGCCAGCACAGAACGGGGCTGTATGGCTCAAAAGTGAGCTTACCACCAACAGGATAAATAAGCGAACAGATGCACAGTATTACAAATCACTCACCATGGATGGTTCTCTCAACTTCGTATTCAGCTTGTCAGTAGTACGGTTCTATTCTGTGCAGTAATCTGTAGGGTCCGGATCACTCTTCTGACTGTGTATCTGCCAGCAAGCAGAGAAAACCCCGCACCTCTCCGTTGGACCACGGTGTAGATTTCCACAAAACCTAACCTACAACGCTGTCTCTATTAATATCGTATTTACTCCGTGAGCGATTGCAAATGGCGGACATAAAGATTTCGAAGAGGGGCGATTTTGTGACGTTACGCGCTGACCAATCAGGGGCTAACAGTCGATTGACGTCAAATCACACCTCGATTTTTCTCGCTTGTCCCCTGCCCCTAAACTGGCACGAAAATCATATCGGTTAAAGTGAGTAGGGTACTGTGGAAAGAGCGAGAAAGTGAGTAAAGTAAAAGTAAGTAAAGCTAAGGTGATACTTGTGGAAAAGTGCCTATGGTGCCTAAGGCCGCCGGGTCATGGCGACTATGCAGCGATTTCCGACGCTTGAACAATGCCATGGAACACGATCGGTATTCCATTCCGTACATCCAGGATTTTTCCATGCATCTGGCTGGGATGCATGTTTTTTCGAAAGGGGATCTGGTCAGTGGTTACCACCAGGTCCCGGTGTGTGTGGAAGATTTTCTTAAAACAGCAGTAATAACTCCATTTGGCCTTTTCAAGTTTTTACGCATGCCGTTCAGATTTAAAGGCACAGCACAGACCTTCCAGAGAATGATGGACGCAGTGCTCCATGACTTGCCCTTTGTTTTTGTCTACTTAGACGACATTCTGGTGGCTAGCACATCTGAGGAGGAGCACATCGCCCATCTCAGGATGGTTTTCCAGAGGTTGGAAGCGCATAGGCTTATAGTGAACTCAGCGAAGTACCAGTATGGTGTGCCAGTGATCGATTTTTTTGGGCCACTGCATTCCGCCAGAGGGCACGATTCTGCTACTGGATGAGGTGCGCACCGTCTTGGACTTTCTGCATCTGCAGACCATGAGGGCCCTAGAGGAGTTTTTGGGAATGGTCAATTTTTATAACTGTTTCCTCTCCCAGGAAGTCCAGCTGATGCAGCCATGGTATGCTGCACTTAAGAAAAAGAAGCCCGAGGAAAACATCGACTGGACTCCCGACCGAGTCCAGGCTTTCACAGATGCCAAAACAGCACTTGTAGATGCCGCTTTGCTAGCCCACCCAGACACGTTGGCATGGATAGCGCTTACTACGGACGTGTCTGATTTTGCCATAGGGACAGTGGTGGAGCAGTACGTCTCAGGTTTGTGGCAGCCACTAGTGTTTTTCAGTTGAACTTTGCGCAGCAACAAATGCAAATACAGCACATTAAACAGAGAATTGTTGGCTCTCCACCTGGCGACGCACCATTTCCAGTTTTGCCTAGAGAGTGCAAGTTCACTGCATTCATTGACCATAAGCCACTGATGTACACAATGTCCAAGGCCTTGGAACCGTGGTCGGCCCAGTAGCAACAGCATTTGGCCGCGACCTCGGAGTTTACGACAGACATTCAACACGTTGCCAGTAAGCTCAAGTTCGTGGCAGATTTTCTGTCATGCGCGTTAGTCTCGCCAGCCTACATGGGAATAAATTTCCCTGCCATGGCCCTGGAGCAAGCCAAAGATGCAGACATTTGTGCGCTCTAGTCTGCGCCTACTAGGTTAAAGCTGGAGAGCAGGGTGGTGTGAGAAGGGTGCCCTCCCTTGCTCTGCGACATTTCCACCGATCGCCCTCGCCCAGTGGTTGGCGCTGCCGCATTTTTGAGTCAGTCCACTCCCTTTCACATCCAGGCATGCGCACTTCGGTTAAACTGGTGGGGGTGAAATTTGTCTGGCCGCCCTTGAGCAAGGACGTGAAAGAGTGGGCTGCAGAGTGTGTTGCGTGCTAGTGGGCCAAAGTGCACAAGCACACCAGAGCCCCCCTCGAGCCGTTCAAAATCCCGGCCAGGAGGCTTGATCAAGTCCACGTGGATTTGGTGGGACCCCTCCCACCGTCGCAAGGTTTCATGCACCTTTTGACATCCATAGAGGGCACCACGTGCTGGCCTGAAGTGGTCCTGCTGGCTTCCACCACGTCCGCGGGAGTGGCTCGCGCTTTTTTGTCTGCTTGGGTTGCACGATTTGGATCCCTGTTGGATATCACTTCCGACAGGGGTCCGCAATTCGTTTCGGAACTCTGGTCTATGATGACCCAGAGCCTTGGGTCAAAATTTACCACACTACTGCGTACAACCCCAGGCTAACTGGTTATACAAGCATTTTCATAGGTCGCTTAAGGCAGCGCTCAGAACTTCGCTCACGGATACAAATTGGGTCGACCGCGTGCCCTGGGTTCTTTTAGGGTTATGCTCCGTGCTTAAGGAGGACCTGGCAGCCTCCCCGTCAGAACTTATTTTTTCTCAGCCAATGTGGATCTCCGGTGAGCTTTTACTGCAAAACCCTGTGCCAAGGGCTGATCCGCCTGCACAATTTTTGCACAGTACAGAGGCTTTTAACGTGCCGGGCCAGGCCCACTATTGTTTTCCCCGCACCTTCATCCCAAAAAGCTGATAGAATGCCAGTTTGGTTTTGTTTCTTTGTCAAGCACGATGCGCACCGGACCTCGCTGCGCCCACCGTACAATGGACCATTCAGGGTGCTGGAACCTGGGGAAAAGCATTTTGTGTTAGACTTGGGAGGGGGGGGGGCATAGGAAGACCATTTGTATCAACAGGCTGAAGCCCGCTTTTGTGTTGGCAGATGAGCAGGTGGTGTTGGCCTAAGCTCCAAGGCATGGATGCCCACCATCAGTGGCTCCACATGTTGGTGTTCTCTCGGTAGAGACCTGTGCTTGCGAAGCTAACATGTTTTCCACCTCACCCTTTTCCCTCCACAGACTGACATGCCCTCCTGTACACCTCGCCAGCAGGGTGTTTTGACCGGATTGGCGACACCCCCCCCCCCGCTACAGCCGCTATGGGCACCAGCTCAAGCCCAAAAGACGAGGGACTTAGCGACCTTTCTGGGTGTTCGTGGGGGGCGGGGGGCTGTGTGGTGGCACTGTGTGGAGAGTTCTCCACCCAGAGTAGGGAGCTGGGGGGAAGAGGGAATAATGGACTGAAGGACGAAGAGCTACCGGGGGGTCTCAGATGGGACAGAAAGGACTATTCACCCCCCAGGGAGTTAAGGAGATGCCAGAGCAGCTGAACAAAGAGAGGATGTAAGAAGCGGGTCTGGTGTTATGCAAATATTTTGTAGCAAGACATGCTCTGTGACGTATGTTTCAATGTTATGTTAATGTGTGTGCATGTCTTGCAGTCTGAATGTTAATGTATTCACCCTGAGTGCCAGAAGCGGGAACTAAAGAATATGAGTTCGCTCAGACACTCAGGCTTCAGAGTTTATACTGTACTTCATGTTTGAGGAGAAAATAAAGTTTGTGTGTTGTCCAGCTCCTTGCCTTGTCTGCTTTCTTCCTCCACAATGGGATTATTGTAAAATTATATAAGTTTTACTTTTTAGATTTGAGTTATTTCTAAAAATAAATTCACCATAATATTCAACTTTTGGAGGTGGATGTGTAGAATGTAAAAGAAAATCAACCTCAAATCAAGTGAGTCAACATGTAACAAACAGGAATTTATTTGGAGGAAAATATTTATTAAAAATAAACAGTCCAGATGCAGGGTCCATGGGGCAGACCTGAGAGAGCAATAGAGAAATTAATTGAATCAGGATTAGGTCACACTCTGGAAAGCTTTTCTTGTGCCCATAGTCAGTGTCGACTTTTTTTTTTTTTTTTTTTTTTTTTTTACTATAGTCATGTACAATTTGTTGATGTAAAAAAGGACAGTCTCTAAAAAAGTGTCATCACAGACTAACAGCATTAAAACATGACAGTATGTAAACTACTAGACAGTTTTAGGACTACAGCAGTGCTGCATTAAGTTTGCTTGGTACTTAATATGAATGACAATATACTGTAGGTGAAGGAAAGACCAGTTACAGAAATGGAATTACTTTTTATGTGTGTGTTGTGGGAGGGGGGAGGAGACCCCGGGGAACACCCAGGACACATTAGAGAGACTATGTCTCCCAGCTGGTCTGAGAACATCTTGGTATCCTCTCTGAAGACCTGGAGGAGGTAGCTGGGGAGAGAGAAGTCTGGGCTTCTCTGATCAGACTGCTGCCTCCACAACCTGGACCCCCAGAAAAGCCGTAGAAGATGGATGGATGGCTGTGTTGTATATTCATTCCTGCTGCAAGACTGGACCTGATTAAAGAAGAGGAACAACATGATTTCTAATTCCACATTCTTGGAACACCAAGTGCACAGGCAGGTTGTGGTTTTAATAAAAATGAAAATTCCAAGACAATTCAGCTGCCAAATTTTGACTATTGTTTTGAGAAGTTATTCAAAAAAAGAAATATCTGTTGCATCTACTTTTGGCAAAATAATCCATAAATATGATTGTTTGATGAGGTTACTCACTAAATATTTAAAAAAAAACATTTCAAAAACAGTTAAAAAAAAAATCTCCTAAACAAACACATTTAAAAATTCAAAATAAAGGATTTGGCTTTATGCACTACTGTATGTAAAATGTTTTGATAAGACTAAACTTACATTGGTGTGCCACTGATTGTCTTTCTCACTGGACGATCCCTCTGGTGGTTGTTGTCCTGAGCTGCTAATGGAGTCCAGGTCTCATACACAGGTGCTGTGGAGGAGAAGCTTCAGCTGACGTTAATTCAATTCAATTCAACTTTATTTATATAGCGCCATTTCACAACAACAGTCATCTCATAGCACTATCAACTGTAGGGGGAACCCCCACAGTTGCAGAAAGACCCCAGCAATCAGGCGATCCCCTGTGAGCAAGCACTTGTCGACGGTGGAGAGGAAAAACTCCCTTTTAACAGGAAGAAACCTCCAGCAGAACCAGGCTCAGGGAGGGGCAGTCATCTGCTGCGACTGGCTGGGGGGTGAGGGGATAGAGAAGAAGAAAAGAACAGACATGTAGAGAGCAAACAGCACGATGGGGACTCAATCTATGGGAGAGAACAAACAAATGTTAATGACCAGCAAAAAAAATATTTCATTGAGAGTGAGGAAAGGAGTGAGGCCCAGTGCATTACTGGAGGTCCCCCGGCTGACTAAACCTATTAGCAGCATAACTAAGGGAGGGTTCAGAAACACATGATCCCTCCCTAATTGTAGGCTATATCAAAAAGGTAGGTTTTAGCCCTGATCTTAAAGTCCTTGTACGGTGACATTTTTTTATTGAACTAATAAACTGATTGTATGAAAATATTCCATTCTGGCCATTCCCGTGATTTAATATGTGTCACCAGCCTCCATAAATGACTTTATTTGGTAATAGCCCATCTTTCACTTAGTGATGCTGCAGTACCGCCATCTGTCGATAGGGGTGGGCAGCAGTGATGTCAGCACAGGAAGAAGTGAGGGTGATATTGCCTGCCTGTGCTGTGAGCCTCATCAAAGAAACATTCCCATCAGATCACTACAAGGCATTTTGCCTACCAAGATTAGATTTATTTAAATAAAGTTTTGTAAAATCATATATTGAGTTTATTAATGTTCATGTCAATTTTATAATTCTAATATTTCAGCATTCATCAAAGTTGCATGTCATATACATTTGAATCATTTTTCTACCATTTTATGGTAGAAAATTCGGGTTCCATTTTTAAAAGCACATTTCTCTTAAAATCTTAGGCTTATATTTGTTTGTCTTAGCAAAATATGTTGCTTCCCTAACAATTGAAAGCTGAACTTTCATTGCTAATTGGAAATTTCTTCTACTTTTACATGTTTGATTTTGAAAATCTAGATACATGTTGCTCAACAGCATCAGCTTTGATGGGACGCTGAAATTTGGCACTCAGTGTGGCAGGAACTCTGGCTTGTACAGAGTGCCACTGCTCCCATAAGTGGGTTGGATCAACCAAGGTCTTGTTGAACAGAGTATTCATCAGATCATCCACATATTCTGAAAAAAAATATATTCAATAAAAATTAGACATCCATTTGACTACAGTATGAAATACAAATTTGACCCAAATTAACATAATTTGATAAAAGCTATGAAATGTGAAAGTTGAATGAAGACCAACCCTCCACCCACTGTAAATATCATATACAAGCCTAGAAAATGATACTAATATTTCTTATACTCCCCGAAAGTTGGATTAACTTTCTTTGCTTACAGTGTATATCCGCCTTTTTTGAATTTTGGGTACCTGATGATGAAGACCGGCTCACATCACGATTCTGTGCCTGCTTGCGGCCTGCATTTTCATTAAAGTGCATTGCAGCTAAACAAAGTCTGTAATTAGAATATTATCACAATGATTTATTTTTGGACATATAAGTGATCTGTCTATCAGCAGAAACTCTATGTAATTGGCACTGTTATTATAATTGCATTTCATATTTTTGGTCACATATTGCATCTCCTCACCTTGTCAACATTCCAAGGAATGAGAAGTGTACACTCTTTGGTGCAAAATGAATAATCAGACTGTGGAAAGCCTCCACATTTGAAGTTTGCTGCCCTGGACTCAGCTTTAGCACATCCCTGAGGACCCGTGTTTTGTTGATCATATCAACAACTTTTTCACAGCCCTTTGTCCCTGAAATAAATAAATTGTAGGTGTGAGATATGTGACCAAAAATGATGAAAATCAATGGGATAATAATTTTTATATATATATATATATAATACATGCACTGTTGTTTCATTGTGTGAAACTGTTTTTTGTGTTAGGTTGCAGTCTCTCAGGAGCTGCGGGATCGTATGTAGTGCTCGCATCTTTGTATTTGTACTACGCAGGTGTGCGCGCAGCTGAAGCCGCTGAGGAGCGGCGAGTCGTGACACAAATTGCATCTTATTCTCGAAATCGCTGTCAACGAAATGTCTACTGCACATGTTGGGTGAGTTACCGACATCATTCCAATTTTTTCGCGTTTTCTGAACGAATTTCACCCATGCCGTTCTGATTTTCCCAAGGACGGGAAATTCAAAAACACTCACCGCATGCTCCGCTGGTATAACGTCGCACCCGTAGACAACACAACGCCAAACCAAAATTAATTCAATTCCTGAAATCCTAATCTTAATAAATAATCTATTTGTAATCCACAAGTACTCCGAGAAATAACCGTATTCACCGATTTTAAAACGTAAACAACAAACAATGTCCGCCGAGCGTGTGCGTGTCTCTCCCTGTGATGATGTCACACAGTCAGGGGCCATCTCAGCCGCTGATCGCTCGGCTGAGTCAGACAGCTCTCAAGGACAGCGTACTTCAAGAGCGCATTGTCACCTTATGCGACATTTGTTGACACCAAAACATGTGCGGTTCAAATTAGCTCGTCTCACACAAAAATTTAAGATATGATTTAGCGATATTGAATTTTCGTCTGGACAAGGCCTTTAAAAACAGAGATCGAGTCTGACTCCCGAATCCAGATTGGCAGCTGATTCCACAGGAGAGGAGCTTGATAACTGAAGGCTCTGCCTCCCATTGTACTTTTGGAGATTCTAGGTATTACAAGTAATCCTGCATTTTGGGAGCGTAGTGCTCTGTTAGGATAATACGGTAGTATCAGATCTTTTAAATAAAAAGGAGCCTGATTGTTTAGAGCTTTGTAAGTAAGAAGAAGGATTTTAAACTTAATTCTAAACTCTATGGGAAGCCAATGAAGGGAGGCCAGAACCGGAGAGATATGATCTCTCTTTCTAGTACCTGTTAAAACTCTTGCTGCAGCATTTTGGATCAGTTGAAGACTTTTTAAAGATGTTTTAGGACAGCCTGATAATAAAGAATTACAATAATCTAATCCCGAGCTAACAAAAGCGTGGATCAGTTTCTCAGCATCACTCTGAGACAAGATGCGCCTAATCTTGGCAATATTACGCAAATGATAGAAGGCAGTCTTAGAAACAAATTTAATATGTGAATTGAAGGACAGATCCTGATCAAAAATAACTCCAAGGTTCCTCACAGAGCTATTAAAAGAAAAAGTAACCGCATCCAAACTGAAAGTTTGATTTGGAAAGGAATTTCTAAGGTTTTTTGGACCAACAAGAATGACTTCAGTCTTATCTGAATTTAATAGCAGGAAATTACAAGTCATCCAAGCTTTGATTTCCTTAAGACAGGCTTCTAACTTGGCTAATTGATTACTATCATCTGGCTTCATTGACAGGTATAATTGTGTGTCATCTGCATAACAATGAAAATGTATACAGTGCTTTCTAATAATGTTGCCTAATGGAAGCATATATAAACTGAAAAGAGTAGGGCCTAGCACAGATCCCTGTGGAACTCCATGACTAAGCTTTGAGTTGAAAGAAAACTCATTATTTACATGAACAAACTGGAACCTATCAGATAAATAAGATCTAAACCACTGCAACGAAGTTCCATTAAGTCCAACATAGTGCTCTAATCTATCAAGTAGAATATTATGATCGATAGTATCAAAAGCTGCACTAAGGTCTAAAAGGACAAGTACAGAAACCAGTCCATTATCAGATGCGATAAGGAGGTCATTAGTGACCTTCGCTAAGGCTGTTTCAGTACTATGATGGATTCTAAACCCAGATTGAAACTCTTCAAGTAAACCATTTCCCTGCAGGTGGTCAAATAATTGCATAGCAACACTATAGTTAGCTAAAGCTCCTGGATCTAGCGTTGGCTTTTTGAGTAAGGGTTTAATTACAGCCGTTTTAAAAGCCTGCGGTACATGGCCTAAAGTTAATGAAGAATTGATTATATGAAGAATAAAGCTACCAATAAGTGGGAAGACTCTCTTTAAATAACCTGGTAGGAATAGGGTCTAAAAGACAAGTTGAAGGTTTGGATGAGGAAACTATTTTGTCTAACTCACAAAGGTCGATTGGAGTAAACTCATCAAGACAGACATCAATAGAAGGAGTTGTAGTAGTTACAGTATTTAAGTTAACTGTGGGAAGAATCTGATTGATTTTATCTCTGATGGATGAAATTTTATTATTGAAAAAGTTCATAAAGTCCTGACTAGTAAGCTCTAAGGGAATGCTAGGATTGACAGAGTCCTGACTCTTTGTCAACCTGGCTACAGTACTGAAAAGAAACCTAGGATTATTCTTGTTCTCTTCTATTAATGCAGAGTAATAACTCGTTCTAGCTTTTCTAAGAGATTTTTTATAAATTAAAAGATGATTTCTCCAAGCTAAATAGATTTCATCTAAATTAGTGGAGCGCCATTTTCTTTCTAATTGACGAGTCTTCTGTTTTAAGCTACGAGTTTCTGTGTTGAACCAAGGAGTTAGAAATCTCTGATTAGACTTTTTCTTTTTTAAGGGGGCCACCAAGTCTAGAGTCTGATGCAGAGAAGCTGTAACACTATCCACCATGTTATCAATTACAGAAGGAGCAAGCTGTCTATAGCTTATTTCCGTTGTGTTGACACATGGCATAGAGGAAACAATCTGCATAAATTTGGTAACAGCATCATCTGAGAGGCATCTACTGGAATAATAATTTTCTTTAGGAGCCAAATAGTCAGAAATAGTAAAATCAAAGGTTAACAGACAATGGTCTGACAGTACAGGGTTATGAGGAGACACTACAAGATTTTCTATTTCTATGCCATATGTCAGAACAAGGTCCAATGTATGGTGGAGGTAATGAGTAGAATTTCTTACTTTCTGAGAAAACCCAATCAAGTCTAATATTGAATTAAATGCCACATTAAGGCAGTCACTATCTACATCCACATGTACAGTGGGGCAAAAAAGTATTTAGTCAGCCACCAATTGTGCAAGTTCTCCCACTTAAAAGATGAGAGAGATCTCCAGTTTTCATCATAGGTATACCTCAACTATGAGAGACAAAATGAGAAAAAAAAAATCCAGAAAATCACATTAAAGGATTTTTAATGAATTAATTGGTAAATTCCTCGGTAAAACAAGTATTTGGTCACCTACAAACAAGCAAGATTTCTGGCTCTCACAGACCTGTAACTTCTTCTTTAAGAGGCTCCTCTGTCCTCCACTCGTTACCTGTATTAATGGCACCTGTTTGAACTTGTTATCAGTATCAAAAGACACCTGTCCACAACCTCAAACAGTCAGACTCCAAATTCCACTATGGCCAAGACCAAAGAGTTGTCAAAGGACACCAGAAACAAAATTGTAGACCTGCACCAGGTTGGGAAGACTGAATCTGCAATAGGTAAGCAACTTGGTGTGAAGAAATCAACAATGGGAGCAATTATTTGAAAATGGAAGACATACAAGACCACTGATAATCTCCCTCAATCTGGGGCTCCTCACAAGATCTCACCCCGTGGGGTCAAAATGATCATGAGAACAGTGAGCAAAAATCCCAGAACCACACGTAGGGACCTAGTGAATGACATGCAGAGAGCTGGGACCAAAGTAACAAAGGCTACCATCAGTAACACACTACGCCGCCAGGGACTCAAATCCTGCAGTGCCAGACGTGTCCCCCTGATTAAGCCAGTACATGTCCAGGCCCGTCTGAAGTTTGTGAGAGAGCATTTGGATGATCCAGAAGAGGATTGGGAGAATGTCATATGGTCAGAAGAAACCAAAATAGAACTTTTTGGTAAAAACTCAACTTGTCGTGTTTGGAGAAGAAAGAACACCATACCTACTGTGAAGCATGGGGGTGGAAACATCATATTTTGGGGCTGTTTTTCTGCAAAGGGACCAGGACGACTGATCCGTGTAAAGGAAAGAATGAATGGGGCCATGTATCGTGAGATTTTGAGTGAAAACCTCCTTCCACCAGCAAGATGAAACGTGCTTGGGTCTTTCAGCATGACAATGATCCCAAACACACCACCCAGGCAACGAAGGAGTGGCTTCGTAAGAAGCATTTCAAGGTCCTGGAGTGGCCTAGCCAGTCTCCAGATCTCAACCCCATAGAAAATCTTTGGAGGGAGTTGAAAGTCCGTGTTGCCCAGCGACAGCCCCAAAACATCACTGCTCTAGAGGAGATCTGCATGGAAGAATGGGCCAAAATACCAGCAACAGTGTGTGAAAACCTTGTGAAGACTTACAGAAAACGTTTGACCTCCGTCATTGCCAACAAAGGGTATCTAACAAAGTATTGAGATGAACTTTTGTTATTGACCAAATACTTATTTTACACCATAATTTGCAAATAAATTCTTTAAAAATCAGACAATGTGATTTTCTGAATTTTTTTTCTTATTTTGTCTCTCATAGTTGAGGTATACCTATGATGAAAATTGGAGACCTCTCTCATCTTTTAAGTGGGAGAACTTGCACAACTGGTGGCTGACTGAATACTTTTTTACCCCACTGTATATTAAAGTCCCCTACTATAATTATTCTATCAGATTTCAGCACTAAATCAGCTAAGAAATCAGCAAATTCAGATAAAAATTCTGAACAGGTTGATGGGGGACGATAAACTATGGCAAATAAAATTGGGTTTAACCTAAAATTGCTAAATTGCCCAATACTGAGGACCAGGCCCTCAAAGGAATTATAACATGTTTTTTGCTTTACATTAACTAGTAATTTGGAATGGTAAATTGTTGCTACTCCTCCTCCACGACCAGAACTTCTGGGATTTTGACAGTTTAAATAACCAAAAGGAGTTGATTCATTTAAACCAACATAATCCTCTTGCCCTAACCAAGTCTCTGTAAGGGAAATTAAATCAATCTGATGATCAATTAACAGATCATGGACTAACAGAGACTTGGGAGTTAGAGACCTAATATTTAATAAACTACATTTAATTTTTAAATTATGAGGAGGAACAGAGGCCAAATCATTCAATTTAGAGGCTTTATGTTTAATTTGAGTTTTACCAATATTTTGCTTAATCACTTTGGGATGCTTATACATTGTATTTTTATTTACTTTCGAGGGAGCAGACAACGATTCTCTGATGGGGAAGACAGGGGCTAAGCTGAGGGGTGGCGGATGAAGAGGAGCTGCAGAGAGGCGTGTAAGACTGCTACTCTGCTTCCTGGTCCCAACTCTGAGTAGTCATGGTTTTGGAAATTTGGATAAAAAAGATGCCAGATTGTTAGATAAATGAGAAGCACCATCCAAAGTGGGATGAATGCTGTCTCATCTCATAAGACCAGGTTTTCCCCAAAAAGAGCTCCAATTGTCAATGTAGCCCACGCTATTTGCAGGACACCACACAGACAGCCAGCGGTTCAAGGATGACGAGCGGCTAAACATGTCATCACTGGTCAGATTGGGGAGGGGCCCAGAGAATACTACAGTGGCAGACATCGTTTTTGCAAAGTCACACACCGATTCTACATTAAGTTTCGTGACTTCCGACTGCCGGAGACGGATGTCATTAATGCCGGCGTGAATAACAATTGTGGAGCATTTACAGTTACTTTTAGCCAGCATTTTCAAATTTGACTCGATGTCGCCTGCTCTGGCCCCAGGAATGCATTTGATTATGGCAGCTGGAGTCTCTAGGTTCACGTTTCTGACTACAGAATCGCCAATGATCAGAGTTTTTTCCTCAGCGGGTGTGTCGCTGAGCGGGGAAAAACAATTAGAAAGGTGAACAGGTTGGTGGTGTACCGGGGCTTTGCGACTAGGCTTCCTTCTCACCGTCACCCACCCAGTCTCCTCGCTGCTGAGGAGAGCCGAGGGACCGCTAACAGGGGGGCCTAAGCTAGCTAGCTCCGCTGCAGCTAAGGGGCGTCCGTCAAGAGTAACTGGCGCAGACGGTGTTTCAAAGCAGCGGAGCCGGGATTCCAAATCAGACAACCCCGCCTCGAGCGCCTCAAAAAGACAACATTTATTACATTTACCGTTATCACTAAAAGAGGCAGAGGTGTAGCTAAACATCTGACAGAGAGAGCACACAAGAGGAGGAGAGGAAGGAGAGCTAGTAGCCATAGCTATTGGCTAACCCAAAGCTCAGGAGAGTAAGGAGAGCAAACCACACAGGCAGACAGCAAAACAGGAAGTAACGATACGTTACCACAAGGAAGTGACGATCAATCCACCGGACGTTATCAGAATGTGGTTTTTAAATGTTGATATATGAGAACACAGTCATATTAATTGCCCTTTTTGTGACTTTTTACATGTAAAACTTTGCATCATACTCACCTAAAGGTCTGATATTGATGTTCTGTCCTTAACCCCCACTGGTCCATCACATCAGTGAAGGCTGCTGTATCATGATGACATGGTCCAAACACCCATCTGTACTTATTCACCTCTTGATGGAGGAAGTCCTTACAGAGGGTGAAAAAATGTTATGGTTTATTACTTGGATAGTCAAAAATCTGACATAAATTTCTACATACATAATTACAGCTATTTCAGGAACTCAAGAAATCCCGTGGCTAATGCTGTGCAGTAACATTAGTTAGTAAGAAAATAAATTAAGACTTGTTTATTCTACTATTAGAACTTAAATTATTTTTAACCTTTCCACCATGGTGATCAATAAAGTTTTACATTATTATCTAAATCTGTAACAACAATAAACAACTGTAACTTTTTTCACTGTACACCAAATTATTAGACGGAGCAGCCACACATAATAATAATAATAATAATAATAATAATAATAATAATAATAATAATTTGAAAAAGAAATATATTTATGTAAAACATGACTGCTGCACAATTAGTATGTGCTGTTACATTCATAGATTCAAATGTTGATCATATTATGAAGCTGTCATACATGTCAGCTTGGTAAGGAGCAATTAGTGTGGTCTATTCCAAGCCATATATTGGCTAATATTATTTTTCACTCATAATTATAATGTGAACATGTCAGAAATAAAATTTAGCTGGTTACATAGACTTTAGATCCACCCCCCCCCCGCGCCCCTAACCACCAGATTAGCCAGGTGACCTAGATTAGCAGCAGAAGATGAATAAGCTAGTTAGCATCATAGCTAGCACTGGTTAGCTTATGTAACGGGGAGAAATTTCTGCGTTGTGTTTTGTTTTTATATTAAAGGTGACGACCCAAACATTCACTTGCTGCTGTTTAATTTCTGTTGACAACATGAAATACAGTGAGTCCTCCAAACAGCGTCACAGCTAGCACTCAGCAAAACTCTTCCATACAAATGTTAAGACAGGCAAAAGAGATATACATATGTTTAAAATAGAAATAATAATTATGGCGCACCTGTTGACAACATGAAATACAGTGAGTCCTCCAAACAGCGTCACAGCTAGCACTCAGCAAAACTAGCATCCATGTCGTGACACAAAACATAAATAATACAGAATTAGACTTTAGTCAACAAAAAGAACCCAACAATAATACACATATATTGATTGTAAATGAAACCTGATAAAAGAAACTAATGGATGACATATATTAACATAAATAATAACTGGATTGACCTTGGGCTAAAACGAATCAAACCTACCTCTTCCATACAAATGTAAGACAGGAAGGAGGAAGGGGGAATCCGGTCAGACAAGGGGAGCTAGAGGAGGGGCTTACTATCAGGATACTCACTGTCAGTGTATGCAACCAAATGTACAGAGATCTTGTGCAATTATAATGGAAGTACTATAACCTGTTACACTTACCTGTCAGAATAAAAAGGTCACCTCTGTGTGACTTTTCAGCCCTTTAAGACTCTTCAGCAGACATTAGCTATCAAAAGCAGAACCCATATTTATCCTCCTCCTCCTTTGTCATGCCATACTTGAGAACGATTGGGAAACTGATGTTTGCCTTGAGACTCAGGTATTTAGCTTAATAATTCACTACCTGGCAACCCAACAACCCAAACGTGACGTGGCACATGACATAAAGCTAGCGATGCTATTGGCTGTGACATCCTCACTGGACTTCCCTGTTTGTCTTACTCAAGCTGCTGGATGTAAATATTTAAATTATTGTCGGTCCACCAAAAATTCCATCCATCCATCCATCCATCTTCTTCTGCTTAATCCTTTTCGGGTATTTTTTTTTCTTCAATATACTAATTTTTAGAAGAACATTAAGACTTTAATTGTGCACCTTTCTAGACGCTTTGTTGATGTATTATTTTTTTTAAATGTTTTTTTCATCAAAATCTTCTATATTGCACCTTTAAACACAGACAAACCATGGGAAAGAACAAAGTCTAATGTGTGTCCGTGTTCATGTGTAGGACCACCAGGTAAAAACTGTTCCATGTTAAAAGAATAAGGTTTAAAAAGTCATTCACCAGTGGCTTATCTGGTCAGCACACATGGACATTAAAACCTCCAGCAATAAGGACTTGGTCATACTTTGGCATAATTTCAGCCAGAAAAATGGCAAAGTCATTCATAAAATCCTTATTGTATTTGGGGGGGTCAGTAAATGAAAGCGACCAGCACCGGGTCAGAGTGACCCACCTCAAATAAAGTCATTTCAAAGCTGGAGAAAGAAGACGGTAAAAAGCACTGCTGTCACGATTCTCCCGTGCGCGGAGAAGAAGGGAGATGGACTTATGTGCAGGTTACACCACAGACACATTTATTAAAGTAGAGACGAACAGTTCCCAAAAAGTGCAGACATGCAAAAAAGGCAACAGGATACACTTACAGGCTAATACGGCAGGACGTATTGTGGGCAAACCACAGTGTACAGTGGCAAGGGCAGACCTCGGAAGAATGTGGCCGACACAGAAACATATGACGATACAATAATCCAGCAATGCTTGACTGGCAATGAGCTGCTTAAGTACAAGCACTAATGGCAGAGAGAGATTAGGTGCACCTGGGCAGGAAGCGGGAAGAGTAATTACCAGGAGTGGAACCAGCTTACTATCAAGAGAGAGGGAGCATGGTTGGATCAGCAAGCTGTCAGACAGCGCCCACACAAGTGTAGGCCAAAGAAGGCTGCCTCACAACTGCCGGCCAAAAAACAGTGGCTACAGGTAGGGGAAAAACTAGGAAACATAGAAACTACAAGAAAACTCACAAGATAAAACAATACACAAATACACAGATGAACCTAAGACATAGAAGGGTCAGAACCAAGCCCGAGGAACAAACCGGATTGGTTCATAACAGAGCCCCCCTCTCAAGGGGTGGAATCCAGACACCCAAGGTAACATCACAAGACAAGGACACCCCCCCCCCCAAGCAGGAACAACAGCAATAATCAACCCAGGGTGGAAGGTTGGGGAAACAGGTCATGAGGGAACAAAAACAACCCCGCCCAGGGCCTACAACAGAAAAAAACAATTATTTACCCCC
Organism: Pholidichthys leucotaenia; assembly: GCA_020510985.1. Taxonomy (NCBI): domain Eukaryota; kingdom Metazoa; phylum Chordata; class Actinopteri; order Cichliformes; family Pholidichthyidae; genus Pholidichthys; species Pholidichthys leucotaenia. The sequence goes on from CM035836.1 coordinate 302,040,913, forward strand.
CCCCACCCCAAGTCCAGAGGTGTGGAGGCTCGGGATGTCACCCAGAATCCCAGGCCCAGCAGAAAGTCTGGTGGACAGAGTCCGGCGGCCTGCCGGAAAACATGGGCCACTTGACCCAGAGACTCAGTCCTTCAGGCGGCCGGCCAGCGCTGTTGAGCCACCAGAACTGAAGGGGTAAGGCAGGAGGCGGCCTACCCACCGGGAGGCTCACTGGTGGGTGGCCAGGCCATAGGAGAGGAACCCCCATGGTGCCTGGTGGAGAGTAGAAGGGGACCATGATGGCGTCTGACTGAGAAGGGAAGCAAACCTTGATGACTACCTGCGGGAAAGAGGAGAGGGCCACGACGGCATCAGGCTGAGGAGTGAAGGCCCCGGCGTCCTCAGGCTTGCCAGCAGCACCCTCAGTGGTCCCGACTTGGGACACAGCTGCACCCTTGGTGGACCTCAGCTGAGCCAACACTGCACCCGCAATGGCTCCCGGCTAGAGCTTAGTAGCACCCACGAGGGTCCCTATCGGGGACATAGCAGCACCCACAGTGGGCTCCGGCTGGAGCTGTGCAGCACCCGCAGTGGGCTCCGGCTGGAGCTGTGCAGCACCCGCGGTGGGCTCTGGCTGGAGCTCCGCAGCACCTGCGGTGGGCTCTGGGTGGAACATCATTGCACCTGCGGTGGTCCCTGTCAGGGACCTCATTGCTCCCGCGGTGACTTCCCCAGCGAGGGAAGCAGGACCCTCCGCGACCTCTGGCGACGAACCTGGATCTTCGGCGGCCTCTGGTGGAATTGACTGCTCTGGTGGAATTGACTGCTCTTGACCCTGGGAGGAAGCTCAGAAACAGTAGAGAGAGAGAGAGAGGGTCAGGGTTGCTGGCAGCAGCAGAGCCCGGGGAGGTGAGCCCGGGTGCAGCGGCTAACTGCCCCTGGCTCTCCTCCCCAAGAGTCAGACAAGTTTACTCAGAAACTGGCGGGAGAGAAACTAGAGAGTGCACTTGCCTGAACTCGGGCTCCACTGCTGTTCAGGACTCTGATGATACAGGTCACTGTGGCTCTTCAGGCTGGGAAGGCGCTGCACCCATGGAGGTCTCAGGTTGAGACGGACCCCCAGCGTTGACCTCCACTGGGGAGGCTGGATCTCTGTCATCAGTAGTAGGTTGAACCAGCTCCACAGAGACCCCCGGCGGTGGTGGATCCTCTCTAGTGACCCTAAGAGAAGGCTCAGGAACGATAGCAGAGGGAAAATGGTTAGGGTCACCGGCAGCGATGGAGCCCGACGAGGTGAGCTCAGATGCACCTGAGGGCTGCACCCGACTCTCCTCACCAAGAGCCAGGCAAGATTGCTCCACTTCAATAGGGAGAGAAACAAATGAGAGCACTTGACTGGATTCAAGCTCCACTGCCGTCCAGGACTCCATCGACCCCTGCGACGACGTCTTGGGCCCGGCCTCCAGGAGGTTCAGCTTGATGGGTGACTCTGCTGCGGCGGCTCCTGCAGCAGGCATGATGGTGGTGTCAGTTCCTTCGGCCCCAGGCGTAGTAGTCCATGCAGGAGGCTCATCCAGCGTGACGGTTGAGGTACAAATCACCACAGGGGCTGGACTTGGCGTGACACGCTCGGGTCCAGTATCCTCCCTTTGCCCGTAGGGGCCCTGCGGAGCTGGAATGGTGTCTTCCTGTACTGCGGGCTCCTCCATCATCTGGTGGTCGAGCTCCAGGGCCAATGAACACTCAGAAGTGGGAGAAGGATAGATGGAGAAGTTAGGTGAAAACGTCATCTGCAGCAGGCAAAGAGCAATCAGGGGACTGTAAAATCTGAGTCTCTTTACCAGGAGGCTGGCATGACAATTCATCAATAATAAGCAAAGAATGAGTCTGTCCTTGCCTGTTCTCCTGGTGTACGGTGTCTGCTGCTGCATCTGGAGCCCACACAGCCTCCTCCGTGTCCATGACAGACCTGGGCTCCTCCCACAGAGGAAGGACGGTTGAAGATGAGGGATGCGGCCTCCTGCGGTGGACCCATCCAGGGCGACGCCGTCTTCGTGGAGTGGACCCCTCAGCGACCTCTGGCTCCTCCATAGTCTTTAAACCTCCTCCCTGGACCAGCGGAGATGTGGCGGAGACAGGAGACACAGGTGGATCAGGCAAGTTATTTCAGAGGAATGAGCGAGTTAATGTATAAGAACTTGCCTGAATTCCTGGGGAATGATGATGTCAGCTGTTGACCCGAGGTTGTGCTCCATCTCTGCAGCAGTTTGGGAGGATTCTGCTGCAGAATCTTCTTCCCTCCAGGAGGAAGGGGTTGCTGGGTGAATGGTGGAGCCCCTCTGCAGAGATTTCCGGGTGCGGCGGCGACAAGCGGGGGAAGGAGACATCGGCTCATTTAGGAAAAAAGACATCGGCGTCTGGGCACACTCGATCACCTGCTCCAGCTTCGACTCACTAGGGAAGCACTCCTCCATTTCATGGATTAAGTCTGGGAGTAGCCACAGCTTCACCTCCAAGAAGAGGTCTGTTTCGGCTTCCAACACCAGTTTTCATTCCTCCAGTTCCTCGTCTTATGGAGTGGACCACAACACAGGTGGAGGAGGCGGAGCTGCAGTGGGAGATGCTGAAGGCTTCGAATGGCACAAGTGCTTCCTCTTCATAAGAGACGGCTCCGGGGTCAGGGCTTCTTCCTTCAGCTCATCATATGGCAGGGAGTAAATGGAGTGGAGCACATCCATCTCCTCTTGGTTACTCCATAGGCAGGGGAACACCTCCATTACCTGTGCCGTGCTGTCCTGACCCTCCCAGACCATCTTGGGGGAAAGGGAGGCCCGTGTCAGTGTCAGGAGACACTCCAAAAAGCCTATCGCCTGCTGCTCCACTTTGTCCAGGTGAGTGGAAAACAGTGGAAAACAACAGGGAAAAAAATAACATCAGGGTGCAACCTATTAAATCCTTTAATGGCTGGATTATTCTGTCACGATTCTCCCCTGCGCTTTTACGCAGCACATGGAGAAGAAGGGAGACAGATTTATGTGGAGGCTACACCACAGACACATTTATTAAAGTAGAGACAAACAGTTCTCAAAAAGTGCAGACATACAAAAAAGGCAACAAACAGGATACACTTACAGGTTAACACGGCAGGACGTGTTGCAGGCAAACCACAGTGTACAGTGGCGAGGGCAGATCACGGAAGAACGTGGCCGAAACAGAAACATATGACAATACAATAATCCAGCAATGCTTGGCTGGCAATGAGCTGCTTAAAACCCTTGTGCAATCTTAACATTCTGTTTACTCCCCTTGTCCTACGGGTCAAAAATGACCCGCCCTACCAAAGCCCCAAAATAAAGCAGCTTAATTGAATTTTAAATCCAAAATCTATTTTGCATGATGAAACAACCTGTTATTTATCAATTCAACTCAATTCATTTTTATCATGTATTTTTTGTTACACAGTACAAAAAGACGATCACCAGTGACCATTATTACACTTTTTTTTTACCACAAACCAACTATCATAACACTTTTCTTTTACACAGTAAAATTATATTATATTATAGTATTATATAAATATAATGTAATTAAAAAAAGAGATTACAATCACTGATTGTGAGTGTCACAGAAAACTGCATGAATCAAGGATGTTACATCACAATAAAATAAAAAATATTTCTGGTAAGTAACATTGCATATATGAAAATAAAAAAATTACCTTTGAATGGAACCAACTGCTCATCTACTGTGACTTCAGTCCCAGGGTTGTAGAGGTATGGCAGACGCTCAACCCACTTGTCCCAGACCTCTCTGATGGCTGCCAGTTTGTCCGTCACACGCCTTGCTGGTCTTGACTCACGGTTGTCAAATCTCAGCATTCTTGAGAAAGTGTGAAAGATTTTCAGCGGCATTGTGGCACGAAAAATTGCCCTTCCACTCTTTGCATCCCAGAGACTATATGTAGCCTCGCCACGGGACCTATATACACCTCCTAATATCAAAAGCCCTATGTAGCCACGTAGGTCAGTCTCATCCATATTTTTCCAGTTTTCTCCATATTTCCGGAAACCCTCCAAATTTGTATTCTCCAGGATGATTTTTTCGATGGCTGGTTTGATGAACATGAGAAAGGTGGATGAAATGTCCTGGACATGGGCAGCTGAATACCTTGTTGGCCCTGGAGTCGTCCTTATGATGTTTGGTGCTGCTGTTCTTCCCTGCTTACTGTCTGAATTTGATGAGGACCATGCAGTTTTGCTGTTCTTTGACAAAAATGTCTCTGTCAGCTTGAGGGATTTCCTCTTCTTCTTCATCTGAAGATGCATCATCCTCTGGGTTGCATTCCTCCCCATCTTCCTCTTCAGATACATCTTCATCCTCTTGTTCCTCCTGAGCTCCTGAAAATATCTCATCCAGGACCTGTTGGACCGTGAAATGTCTACTCATGGCTTCAGCAAGGAGCCAACTAGGGGTCCTTTGATGCAGGGTACCTTTATATCCTCTATACTGAATTTGTTTTTATTATGTCTGAGATTGTTTTTTTGTTTTGTTTGGGAGCTTGTGTGATGTGAGGGGTTAGCTGCAGATCAAAAGTGCAGGTGCAGGTCAAATGCAAGTTCAATTCGTACATCAATCCAGATTCTTTGTGTGTGTGTGTGTGTGTGTGTGTGCGCGCGCGCGTGTGTGTGTGTGTGTGTGTGTGTGTGCGTGCGTGTGTGTGTGTATCTGTGTATTAGCGAGAGTTTGTGTGTGGCCTTTGAACTTTTTTCTGGTGTTTAAATGCTTTTATAATTCACGGGTCAAAAATGACCCATAAGATAATCTTTGTACCCTAGTGGTGTACAGCCCACATGGAAACATAAACAAAAACTAAAGTATCACTTTTTCTAATGATGGGGTCCCTTTAGGAAAAGTCATAAAATTTCAAGTTGGAAAAACATAGTTTAAGGTATTTTTTCTACAGCTAAACATGGTAGTGGGTCACTTTTGACCCGCAAGACAACACAAGGGAAGTACAAGCACTAATGGCAGAGAGAGCTTAGGTGCACCTGGGCAAGAAGCGGGAAGAGTAATTACCGGGAGTGGAACCAACTTACTGTCAAGAGAGAGGGGGCGTGGTTGGACCGGCAAGCTGTCAGACAGCGCCAACACAAGTGTAGGCCAAAGAAGGCTGCCTCACAGCTGCTGGCCAGAAAACAGTGGCGACAGGTATGGGAAAAACTAGGAAACATAGAAACTACAAGAAAACTCACAAGATAAAACAATACACAAATACACAGATGAACCTGAGACACAGAAGGGTCAGAACCGAGCCGAAGGAACAAACCAGCTCAGTTCATGATAACTGCTTACATTTAAAATCATTTTTATAAATCGTCGCCATTCCTCCTCCTTGACTCAACGTCTGCGGGGAGTTAAAATAAGAGCAACCAGCCGGTAAAAGTTCAGAAAACGTGTTACAGTCACCAACACTCAAACAAGTCTCACATATGCAGAGGAAATCCAGACCATGGGAGGCCCGACACAGCGGCCTCAGGTTCCAGAGGTTCACACTGTGCTGGCAAAACCAGGGAAAGCAGGGGTGGAGGGGTCAGAGCACCTGGTTGAAGCCGGCCACAGCTATCAGGCAGGCACCAATGGGTTTCAGGGAGCGCAAAGACACAAACAGATGAGAAAATAATCCATTCTCTGTTCGAGAAACAGCAGCACACACCAGGAAAAGCTTTAGTTTCACCAGCCGACCACCACATTTACCTCGGCAACGGTGACACTTCCACCAGGATGGTGGAACACTGGGACCGGGTAAAGGTAAGCTGGGATTCGAGATAGGAGTGGGGCAAGCTTTCTGTCCACCATACTGAAATATAATGAGGTTGTCAGCAGAGCTCCAAAGATCCAGAACAGTTTGGTGATCATCAATCAGCAGTGCTTTGATTTGTAGCGTGCCATAGGTTAAAAACAACAAACATAAAAACACAAGTGTCAGTGACAGACGAGCAGTCACCCACACTGGTGCCGTCATGTCTTTGGAGAAGAAGGGAAGGAGCGCTTTGGATTCATTCATTCATCATGATGAATGAGACTTCCATACCAGCTGTGGCAAGGCCCAGGTTAGCAACAACCGCCACCAGTGCTGTTAACCGACAGGGTGCCAATGGAAATTGGGCCACTGCTGGTCAAAGATGGAGGAGGAGAGAGGGAAGACATGCTCTTCTTCTTCCTCTTCTTCTTCTTTTAGATTTTATTGGCAGTTGGCAACCAGCTTACAGGTGCATTACCGCCACGTATTTCACTCTATATCGTCACTCTATCTGGTCAGGACCTGTAGTTGTCATAGCGAATTAAGCTTTGACAGCTCACGTGCACAATGCCAAACAAAGGAAGGAACCACACAGAGGGGCACGTTTGACAATTTTATTAACTGCAAAAATCAAAAGCACACAGCTGCAGAAACAGTCACTCACCAGAGGAGAGGCCCTGTGGAGAGAAGACAAGAGCCGTGAGCTGCGGAGTGGAGTAAGGGAAATGGGCGAGCCAAATTATCACTTACTTGGGAAATCGAAAGAGAACCAGCAGGACCCAGCAGGAAATAGACGACCAGTAGGGTAAATGGTTAAATGGTAAATGGCATTCCCTTTTGCAGTGTTATGGTTCGAGCGCCGATCTCCTCCGCGCTCGAGCCATGCACCATTCCCGGCCATCTGGCGGCTGTGTGCCCCTTTTTGCTCTCTGAGCTTTTATTGTGACAGCGCTCAGAGGGGCTTCCGGCTGTCAAAGCTGTCAGCTGTGTCACATTTCGTCTCATCAGCGGCTCCTTTCTTAAGAGGGCAGTTGGGAGCGAAATGTGCAGCAGTCTCGTCAAAACCTCTCCAGTGTCAGACGTGAGCGAGCATCCCTCTGTTCGTACGCTGACCATTCTACTTCTGGGATCGTAAGTGTGCTTCCTTATGTACCCATTATTCCCTATCGTCGTCTGTATGTTGTTGTAGTGTGTTTTAGCCCCCCGTGGCTGGTTATTTTGTGTTCTTTTCTGTTCTCTTAATAAACTGTGCAAACTCACCGGTGATTTGTGGCGTCTTATGATGGCTCGCGAGGGCCATACATGACATATAGCACTTTTATTCTCGTCTCTTGATGACCAAAGCACTTTACAGATCCCGCTATCCACCCATTCACACACACTTTCACACACTGATGGTGGCATGCTACCTAACATGGCGTTTCCAGACCCACCAGGAGCAACTGGGGGTGAAGTGTCTTGCCCAGGAACACAACGGCAGGATATCCGGGGAGAGCGGGATTCGAACCGCTAACCATGCCTCCTGAGCCACTACCCAGGTAAGGGGGTAGATGAGCTGATGGTGCCTGACCAGGTGGAGTAGGTCGCTGAGGAACGGTGTGGTGAGGCAGGAGAGTGCGCGCAGTCCCGGAGCGGAGACACACCTACACGGTGGCAGCAACCTGAGGAGAAAAGGAGAAATAAGGTTAACAGCGTGTTAACGCTTAAGACTTATAATAGCTTGCCTGATCATGGGCAGTATACCCAGATGAGCCAGCGTTGACTGTGTGGAGGGAGCCTCCTTATGAACACTGGCTGATGAGCAGGTGCAGGTGTGTCTTCTGCCTCAGGTGCAGTGATGAATTCATGAATGTGAAGCCGGAGGAGAGGGGCGCGCTCCCGTTGCTCACGACAGCCCCCGCCCCTTCTAGAAATGCCTCCTAGAGGTCCGGAGGGCTTCTCCAGGTGAGCACGATGAAAGGCCTGGAACATCCCCTTGTCCAATACTTGCAACAAGAGGTCCAGGATCATTCCTCCCAGCTGTAGCCCTCTTAGTCGACTAGATACTGAAGGCCCCAGTGGCGAACATCCAAAATCCGCTGAACGGTGTAGACAGGGTGGCTGTCGATAATGCGTGGAGGAGGAGGCAGCTTGGGGGGGGGGGGGCGCAGAGTGGACTGGCTGAGAGGGGCTTGATGTGGCTGACGTGAAAGGTAGGGTTCACCCCTAGGGTCGGGGGCAGCTTGAGCTGGACCGACGAGAGAGAAATATGCGCACGGGCAAAGCTTCTGATCGGGGGGCGTGCGTTGCGACAGCACAGAGCCAACCGCTGAATCAGACACATCCACCTCGAGGACAAATGGAAGCTGCTTGTCGACCTGAGGCAAGATAGGTCTCTCCATGAACTGGCGCTTTAATTTGGTAAACTCCTGCTCAGCTGCCTCAGTCCACCAAAAGGGGACTTCAACAGATGTCAGCTGTGTCAAAAGCAGCACTACCCCACTATAGTTCCTGTTGAACTTGTGGTAAAAGTTCACAAAAATGAGGAAGTGTTGAAGCTCCCTATGGGAGTGGGGAGTCGGCCAATCTAACACTGCCTTTATCTTGGCCAGGTCAGCAATCAGTTCCCCCTCAGCCACGATGAAGCCCAAGAAGGTGGTGGATGAGGTGGAGAACTCACACTTCTCGGCTTTAATGTAAAGCTGGTTCTCCAAAAGCCACTGTAAAACAAGCCCTGACATGGACCTCATGTTCCTCTGGTGAGCGGTAGAAAATAAGAATGTCATCAAGATAGACAAACACGAATTGGTATAGCATATCGCGGAGGACGTCATATATTAACAGCTGGAAGATGGTGGGGGCGTTAGTGAACCCGAATGGCATCAATAAGTACTCAAATTGCCCCTGGTGTGTTTTAAAAGCCATCTTCCATTCATCGCCCTCGCAAATGCGGACAAGATGATATGCGTTCCTAATGTCTAACTTGGTAAAAACCCGTGAGCGCTGAAGAAGTTTGAATGCTGAATTGATCAAAGGCAGAGGGTACTTATCTTTGATGGTTATTGAGTTGAGCTCCCGGTAGTCGATGCACGGGTGCAACGAGCCATCCTTTCCGACAAAGAAGAATTCGACCCCAAGCGGAGCCGAAGATGGCCGAAGATGGCCGAATAAGGCCGGTGTTCAGTGACTCCTTCACATATTGCTCCATCGTCTCCCTCTCCGGGCCAGAAATGCTATACAGCCGGCTGGATGGCAGCCTCGCCCCCGGGATGAGATCTATAGCACAGTCATAAGAGCGGTGAGGCGGCAGCAACAATGCTCTTGACTTGCTAAAGACCTCACCCAAATCGTGATAAGCGAAAACGGGCTCCAGGAGGAGATGGTATTTTTGGCTCAATTGACCGTTGGGCTATGCCTCCGGAGCCACGGATAACCAAGAACCACCGGGGATGATAAAACAGGGAGAACCAGGAATGATAGTTCCTCCCGGTGGTTCCCGGAAAGAAGGATGGGTATGGGCACTGTGCTATGAGCGACCACCGCGACCTCACGGCCAGATATGGTTGTGATTCTCTGACCACAGGGCAATTGCTTCACGAACTCAGCAGACACGAAATTACCCTCAGACCTCGAATCAACCAGCGCCATAACCCTCCTCTCAACCCCCGGCAATTGCACGAGGGCCAAAATTGAAAAATTACCGGGGGGAGTGGAATTGGCCCCACCCACAAGACTCCCCATGGTTACTGACTGGCCGCGTCTTTTAGCCACTTGCAGCACTCGTCCAGACTGTGGTTAGATAAACCACAGTACATGCATGCGCCAGCCCTTCGCCTTCGCCAGCGCTCATCATCGGTCAAGTGCCGAGAGAGCTCCATCAGTTCAGGCGAAGAGCCGGCACCGCCACTGCCAGTAACCACGGCGGATACACGCTCGGTGCACGGGCAAGAGGAGGACTTGTGCTCCTTTGCGTGCTCACGGTACCAATTGTCCAAACCAACTGCCTGATCTATGAGGCTGTCAAGCGTCTCTGGGACAGGGTGGACTGCCAGATTGTCACGGAGTTGGTCGTTCAACCCGTGGAGCAACGCACTGTGTAACGCAGTCTCATTCCACCCCGAATCGGACGCCACAACCTGGAACTCCACCAAGTACTCGGCCACTGACCGGGTGCCTTGGCAGAGCGTCATCAGGCATCTCATCACTTTGCCCTGACTCTCGGTCCGACCAAACGCGCTAGTGAATGCGCCCATAAATTGATCAAACGTATATTGACGCCCCTCGGGGTTGTCTAGAGTGGACTGTGCCCACTCCAGGGCTCAATATCTGAGCAACAGAGTAAAAAACTGGATCCTAGAGACATCCCCAGGATACTCCTCCCCAACCTGCTCCAGGTACATTTGAACTTGGATTAGAAACCCCTTGCATTTCCCCCCTCTCCCGCTTACGGGGAAGGCGTGGGAACGGAAGTAGTACGGCACACCGTAGTGTGCGGAGCAGGCTGATGGGGCACAGCCGAAGGAGGTGCTGCAGACCACAGCATCATCATGTTAGATACCTGCTACGTCAGCGCAGCGAGCTGGTACTCAGTCGCTGCTAGGTAATCCATAGCTGACAGCTCCTGCAGTGAGGCACCGGCTAAGCTACCGTCCTGGCTGTCTCGTTCTGTCATAGCAAATTAAGTTCTGACAGCTCACGTGCACAATGCCAAACACAGGAAGGAACCACACAGAGGGGCATGTTTGACAGTTTTATTAATAGCAAAAATCAAAAGCGCACAGCTGCAGAAACAGTCACTCGCCAGAGGAAAAGCCCTATGGAAAGAAGACGAGAGCCGTGAGCTGAGGAGTGGAGTAAGGGAAATGGGCGAGCCAAATTACCACTTACTTGGGAAATCCAAAGAGGACCGACAGGACCCAGCGGGGAATAGACAATCCAGTAGGGTAAGGGGGTAGATGAGCTGATAGTGCCTGACCAGGTGGAGTAGGTCGCTGAGGAACGGTGTGGTGAGGCAGGAGAGTGCGCGCAGTCCCGGAGCAGAGATACACCTACACAGTGGCAGCAACCTGAGGAGAAAAAGAGAAATAAGGTTAACGGCGTGTTAACGCTTAAGACTTATAATAGCTTGCCTGATCACAGGCAGTATACCTAGACGAGCCAGCATTGACTGCGTGGAAGGAGCCTCCGTATGTACGCTGGCTGATGAGTGGGTGCAGGTGTGTCTTCTGCCTCAGGTGCAGTGATGAATTCATGAATGTGAAGCCGGAGGGGATGGGCACGCTCCCGCTGCCCATGACAGCAGTCCTTCTATCATCATTGCTGTGTCCAATCAAACCTCAACTCTAGATAGATAGATAGATAGATAGTTTATTTCGAACACAAAAAATATAACAAAAAACAAGCAAATAGCAAATGCACTAAAGTTACAGTATACACTGTTCGAAAGGGAGAAGGAAGAAGTGAACACTTATTAATTCCAACTCCTCTTTTCCATCGATACACCCATGTGGATTTTATACAAATTACTACCATTAATACCCCAAGTAAACAATTTACTGTATTTTTTACAGATCAACATTAACACCTGTCCATTCTAACATACAATGAAGTCCATATATCAAAACCAGTCTCAAACGACACAGATACACACAGTGCTGTCCCACCCACCATTCCATAGTGTCCCATAATGTCCCAGAGTGAACATAATGAATCGTACATATAAATTCTACCCTTCTAACATATAACCTTTCAACAAATGGTGCTTATACCTCTTTTTAAATTGATTTCTGTTTGTACATAGTTTCAGTTCCGGCTCCAGACTGTTCCACAAATCTACCCCACAGACAGATATGCACATACTTTTCTTGGTTGTACGTATCTTGGGTTTTGTGAAGTTTAAGTCTCCTCTCAAATTATGATCATTGTCTCTTTTTTTAAATATTTTTTGTATATTAGTTGGGAGTTGATTGTTAATTGCCCTGTACATTACTTGTGCTGTCTTAAATTTAACTAAATCGATGAACTTTATGACATGTGACTTCAAGAACAACGAATTGGTATGGTCTCTATATCCTGCATTGTTTATTATCCTTATAGCTCTTTTTTGTAATGTGCATATTGCTTGTAGGTTGGTCTTGTAGGTGTTTCCCCAGACTTCTACACAGTAGTTAAGATAAGGTAAAAACAGTGAATTGTACAATAAGACCAATGATTTATAGTCCAAGATGTGTCTTGTCTTCCCCATTATGCCTATACATTTTGCTAATTTAGCCCGGATGTGACTGATGTGAGGTTTCCAGCAGATTTTACTGTCTAGCGTCACCCCCATAAACTTATTTTCCTGTACTGTTTGTATTCTGGTATCATCTATCGTTATCATTATTTCATGATTTATTTTATAATTTCCAAACACCATAATCTTTGTTTTTTTTAGATTTAGAGAATTTATTTTTGTTGAACCACTGCGTTAATTTTTCCATTTCAGTTGTGACCACCTCTAAAACCTGCTGCAAATTCTCACCAGTGCAAAGGATATTTGTGTCATCCGCAAACAAAATAAATTTCAGAATTTTTGATACTTGGCATATGTCATTTATATACAAGATAAAGAGCTTGGGTCCCAAAACTGACCCCTGGGGCACACCACAAGTGATGTCCATGCAGGGTGATTTGTGCTCTCCAATTTGTACAAATTGTTGTCTGTTACTTAAATAACTTTCCACCCAACTCAGTCCTACCCCTCTTATCCCATACCTTTCCAGTTTCCTTAGTAGTATTCTGTGGTCAGTGGTGTCAAAAGCTTTCTTTAAGTCTATAAATACTCCTACAGCAGCCTTTTTTTTTGTCTATACAACTAGTAATTTCTTCTATAAGTTCGATCAGTGCCAAAGATGTAGATTTATCTGCTCTAAAACCATACTGGCTATCTGTAAGGAGGTTGTGTTTTTCAATGAAATCATCCAGTTTCTTAGTGAATATTTTTTTCAAGTATCTTCAGACATCTCTTCAGACATGTCTCTATCTTCAGACATCACTCTTTTTCGTCTCCTCGTACTTCACTCTATATCATCACCTCACTATTTGGAATCAGAGAGAGCAAAGGAAAGGCAGGAGTGTGGAGGTGAGAGTCGTGTCTTTAAATGTAGAGACTATGACTGGTGAAGGGAGAGAGTTGGCTGATATGAAGGACAGAACAAATGCAGATAGACAGATAGGGCCATACTAAGGGGTTGTGGGCCCCTAGGCCAGAGCAATTTTTGGGGCCCTCCCACATATTTATGGGAGTATGATGTGCAAAATAGCCATGTTTACATGCATGGTAATAAACCATTTATAATTGGATTTCTGAAGTTATCTGATTATTAAAGTAGGAATGTAAAAATAATATTCAGATACTGTAAAAGGCAGTTATTGTGTTATGAGAAATGACATTAACACACATAGTTTATTGTCCAATAATCAATTTATTCAGTGCATGTAAACATGTCAAATCTGATTACCATTTTCTGATTATTCCTAGTTATTTGATTGTTGTGGCCATGTAGCCGGGGTCACTGATGGATCACTTAGACCTTCAAGGTCCTAAATTACTAAGGCAGTGATTACGGCTACAGAACCGTACCCATAGAATTATTGTTACAGATATGGCTTCAGTCTGATTGGCCAGTATGTTCTATTAATGTGTATCTTAAAAGCAGCAGGCTACAGGTACAGAAATCTGAGGCATTTATTTATTTCAAAGTTTTAATTAATATCTATTTACTACCTTTTTAACCTTACCCACTCCCAAATCCTAAGACTAACCTCTTAATTTTAAGTCTAAATTTTATCTCATATTAAGTAAAATGGTTTGGACAAGGTGCCGATAGCAGGATGCAAACCGGCAACCTTCTGCTCACAGGCTCAACTTACTATCTACCTAAGCCACAGCAACATCTGGCTTGGAGCTGATCTGAAAGGGATTTGTCGGATTGTCATCTCTTCCATACCAATCGACATTTCGTACTTGGATACAGCTTCTGTATCCATAGCCACTGCCAATTACTAATTAAAGTGAATGACCTCTAAGTTGTAGGTTTAGCTTAAATAGCAGAAAAATATAGTGCCATCCGGACTAACAACTGACAAATATCTTGCATCAACCCACAACTTCAATTAGGTGCTGCTGCACTCACCACAAGTACAAATGAACCATGAAACCATTACAAAAAGAGAACAGTGAGTGTGCACTGTACTTCAACAGTGACTGTCATCTAATTTCCTCAGTCGATGTGAAAAAAGTCAGTCAGATGTGAAAAAAGGTAACAGCGAAGCAGCAATATGACATCACAAAGCAGTATCAATTACTCAAAATGTTACACTGTAAAATTAAAGCAAAACTACCATCTAAGCTTCATAAAAGCATACTAAAGACGAAAATTGTGACAAAACAACACAGGGGCCTTTAGTGGAAAAAAAAATCACTGTATATACAGCAGGAAAAACATTGCAAACAGCCAGTGGAAGGAGAATATAGAGGTCAATGTCTTGAAACATTCTCACCATTTGCAAGTTTATGATTGAAATGGCACTTCCAGAAAAAAATGTTTCTGCTGTTTGTAGGAACATTTAGATGCTCTGATATCAGCGTCCTTATTCTGGCAGCTCTCTGGTCCTTTTTTGGCCCAGTATTCCAGGTGTGTACAAATCTTTTGCACTTACAATGGGTGTTTTACAACTTCAATGATCCAGAGCTTCTGTGGCCAGAAAAGTTATGCCCTCTGTGACTGACGGATTTTCAGACAGCCGCTCCACCGGTGCGTCTCGTGTTGGCATTTGTAATGCTAACAGCTTGACAAACATCTTGTTGTGACTGTAAAGTTGACAACTGTCCAGCTGTATCACTACTTAAACTAGAAAAGCACTCGTAGAGCGCAGACCTCCGCCAAGCGGCACAGTCCCCCCCCCCCCCATACAGTGTTTGTGTGTAGGTTTTCAGATTCCTTGACCATGAAAACATATGACTAGCAATTGGATTCACAATGATAGGATTAGTGGTTCAGTAGTAAAAGCATTACCTCCTTGGCGGAGGTAATAAACTGAAGTGTTGCTGTTGTGTCCATGTCCTCCATCTGCAAAGTGCCAGGCTGCGACCTGTCAAGGCATACCTCATGCCTCCCTTATTGGGGGGGCTTTCACACCTGTACTGACCTCATGCCTCCCTTATTGGAGGGGGGGGGGGCTTTGACACCTGTACTGAGTACTTAAAAACTGTATTTATCGGCAGATGAAAGAAAACTGAAGCAAAAACAAACAAACAAACAAAAACTAAGGAAACAGCAACTGCAACATGAACTATTTCAAACATATTTATTCAAATGTTCACTTATATGGACACAATGTTGAGCCATAACTTTTTGGTAATGTGAAAATAATAAGCCAAGTAGCACCAAAAAATTGAGTGCTCTTGCTGTCAGGAAACAATGTTGGCACCAAATCACTGAAGTGATCTGCCACCAATGGGGGTAGATTGTGCTCTGGCACAAAATGACAAAACATCACTTGTGCTAGTGATGCATTGGATTCGGAAGGTGTCAGTTGTGTCACTGGCTGAAAATGTTCATCCATCGATGGAATTTTGCTACAGTTTTTGGTGCGCTGTGTAGCAAAGTGCGACTTCAGGTTGAAAATCCCTGATGCAGTCACTTTTAGTATTAGAGTCACACATATCAGGCGCAGCATTACTTGCACTGGGATTCCTCTCTGTTGCTGAGCCGCAGGACAAAAGAAGGTGCGATAATGGTTGCCGTGGGTTTTATTGGGTTTGCGCTCCGCGGAAAAAAGAGGATTTGGAAGCCTCCCCCGGCAGAGAGATGGTTTTTGCGCAGCCCCTATGACTGTCCGGGGAATTTCTGCCAAATAATCCGGCGCCGGACAGCTGCCCGTGTCAGCTTTTGCAGCATAGCGCAAACACAGGCACTGTGGCGGGCCCTGCCCACCACAGTTTTCTGCGTGCTTTTGTGCCTAAAACTTTGAAGAAGGCGGAGTTTGTGTTCATCAGACACGACGACCAGCGCCCTCTATTGCCCCTGCACACATGTTGAAAATGGCCGTATTGCGTAGACAGACTGCCATGGGTTATCCGGATCAGTCTTCGTAATATTATATATTATAGAACCTGAAAAAAAAGGGAAAAAAAAGAATCCTTTAAATAAAAAATTCCTAGATCTAGATGGTGATCCGGATGACCTCCAAAATGTAATCATCTGTAGGATACCACATTTCTGACAATCTGTGAAAATTTCATGAAAATCCGTCCATAACTTTTTGGCAAAAAAAAAAAAAAAAAAGAATCCTATAAAAAATTCCTGGATCCAGATGGTGATCCGGATCAGCACCAAAATCTAGTCATCTGTAGGATACCCCATTTCTGACAATCTGTGAAAATTTAATGAAAATCCGTCCATAAGTTTTTGAGTTATCTTGCTAACAGACAAACAGACAAATCAGATTCCTTGACCATGAAAACATATGACTAGCAATTGGATTCACAATGATAGGATTAGTGGTTCAGTAGTAAAAGCATTACCTCCTTGGCGGAGGTAATAAACTGAAGTGTTGCTGTTGTGTCCATGTCCTCCATCTGCAAAGTGCCAGGCTGCGACCTGTCAAGGCATACCTCATGCCTCCCTTATTGGGGGGGCTTTCACACCTGTACTGACCTCATGCTTCCCTTATTGGGGGGGGGGCTTTGACACCTGTACTGAGTACTTAAAAACTGTATTTATCGGCAGATGAAAGAAAACTGAAGCAAAAACAAACAAACAAACAAAAACTAAGGAAACAGCAACTGCAACATGAACTACTTCAAACATATTTATTCAAATGTTCACTTATATGGACACAATGTTGAGCCATAACTTTTTGGTAATGTGAAAATAATAAGCCAAGTAGCACCAAAAAATTGAGTGCTCTTGCTGTCAGGAAACAATGTTGGCACCAAATCACTGAAGTGATCTGCCACCAATGGGGGTAGATTGTGCTCTGGCACAAAATGACAAAACATCACTTGTGCTAGTGATGCATTGGATTTGGAAGGTGTCGGTTGTGTCACTGGCTGAAAATGTTCATCCATCGATGGAATTTTGCTACACAGTTTTTGTTGCGCTGTGTAGCAAAGTGCGACTTCAGGTCGAAAATCCCTGAAGCAGTCACTTTTAGTATTAGTCACACATATCAAGCGCAGCATTACTTGCGCCGGGATTCCTCTCTGTTGCTGAGCCGCAGGACAAAAGAAGGTGCGATAATGGTTGCCGTGGGTTTTATTGGGTTTGCGCTCCGTGGAAAAAAGAGGATTTGGAAGCCTCCCCCGGCAGAGAGGTGGTTTTTGCGTAGGCCCTATGGCTGTCCGGGGAATTTCTGCCAAATAATCCGGCGCCGGACAACTGCCCGTGTCAGCTTTTGCAGCATAGCGCAAACACAGGCACTGTGCGTGCTTTTGTGCCTAAAACTTTGAAGAAGGCGGAGTTTGTGTTCATCAGACATGACGACCAGTGCCCTCTATTGCCCCTGCACACATGTTGAAAATGGCCGTATTGCGTAGACAGACTGCCATGGGTTATCCGGATCAGTCTTCGTAATATTATATATTATAGAACCTGAAAAAAAGAAAAAAAAAAGAATCCTTTAAATAAAAAATTCCTGGATCCAGATGGTGATCCGGATGACCTCCAAAATGTAATCATCTGTAGGATACCACATTTCTGACAATCTGTGAAAATTTCATGAAAATCCGTCCATAACTTTTTGGCAAAAAAAAAAGAATCCTTTAAAAAATTCCTGGATCCAGACGGTGATCTGGATCAGCACCAAAATCTAATCATCTGTAGGATACCCCATTTCTGACAATCTGTGAAAATTTAAAGAAAATCCGTCCATAAGTTTTTGAGTTATCTTGCTAACAGACAAACAGACAAACAGACAAACAAACAGACAAACAAACCAACGCTGATGATCACATAACCTCCTCCTCTTGGCGGAGGTAAAAATCCTGTCAGTTTAGGAGTCTTCTTTATTAAAACCTCATTCTCATGTTTGTCTTTTTCTTTCTTCTTTTTTTCCTCTTTTGGGCACCGCCATTGTACTTTTTAAACGTCCACCATTACAATTCATTCATTTATTCATCCAGGGATTCACTACGGCCCATATCCAAAGTTAATCAGGTCAAATGTCAACTCTTAACCACTTAAATGAAGCAGACAGGACAGATGTCCACCTCAACAAATAAAAAGTTGATACGTCAAAACAAACCCTTCAACAAAGGTTGGGCTCGGGAGAATTAGCAAGACAACAAAAATAGAATTTCTTTCAGGGCACCACACAAGCCAGGGCCCGTGGGCTCATGCCCCAGCAAGTCCCTCCACAGCTGCCCACCCCCCCCCGGGCCCCGGGGGGCGGCAGTAGGGAGGCAGCTGTGGCACAGATGTAGTGTGGCCGACTACTGATCAGAGGATCAGGGGTTCGATTCCCACTCTGTCTGCAGTCTGCATGTCAAAGTGTCCTTGAGCAAGACACTGAACCCCCAGTTGCTCCTGCTGGGTCAGACCAGTGCCTGTGAGTGGCGGCTGTGCCGCCATCAGTGTGTGAATGGGTGGATAGTAGGATCTGCAAAACGCTTTGGTCATTTAGAGATGAGACAAAGCGCTATATAAGTGAAATCCATTTAATCTGGGGCAGTATACAGTTGAAATTAGATGTTTACATACACTGCAAAAAGACAAACTTTTTTTTTTCACTGACATGAAATCAAAATAAACTTTTCCTGTTTAGGTCAGTTAGGATTACCATTTTTTTCTATTTGTTGAATTTTTTTGTAATTGTTCAAAAAAATTTTAGAGATTTTTTTAATTACTTTCTTCAAAGTCAGAAGTTTACATACACTAAGTTTACTATGCCTTTACACAATTTGGGAAAGCCCAGATAATGTCATGGCTTTGGAAGCTTCTGAAAGGTTAATTGACAACATGTGAGCTATTTGGAGGCACACCTGTGGATGTATGTAAGGCAGACCTCAAACACAATGCTTCCATGTGTGACATCATGGGAAAATCAAAAGAAATCAGCCAAGGCGTAAGGAAGAGAATTGTGGACCTCCACAAGTCTGGTTCATCCTTGGGTACAATTTCCAGATGCCTGAAGGTGCCAGGTTCAACTGTTCAGTTATACACAAGTATAAACATCATGGGAATGTCCAGCCATCATATACCACTCAGGAAGGAGACAGGTTCTGCGTCCAAGAGATGAATGTGTTTTGGTATGAAATGTGAGTATCAACCACAGAACAAAAGAAAAAGACCTTGTAAAGATGCTGGCTGAAGCTGGTAAAAGAGTGTCAATATCCACAGTGAAGCAGGTCCTGTACCGACATGGGCTGAAAGGTCACTCAGAGAGGAAGAAACTATTACTCCAACGACAACAGCAACAACAATAACAACAACAAAAAGCCAGATTACACTTTGCAAATGCACACAGGGACAGAGACCTTAATTCTTGGAGACATATCCTGTGGTCTGATGACGCTAAACTTGAACTGTTTGGCCATAATTACCATCATTACATTTGGAGGCAAAAGGGGGAAGCTTACAAGTCTGAGAACATCATCGCAACTGTGAAGTACAGGGGTGGCAACATAATGTTGTGAGGGTGTTTTGCTGCAGCATGGGCTGATGCACTTCACAAAATAGATGGAATCATGAACAAAGGACATTATGTGGAAATATTGAGGCAACATCTCAAGACATCAGCTAGGAAGTTAAAGCTCGGGCAGTAGCTGGTCTTCCAAATGGACAATGACACTGAGCATACCATCAAATTAATTAATTAAAGTAGCTTAAGGACAACAAAGTCAGTGTATCAGAGTGGCCATCACAAAGCCCTTGTCTCGTTCCATAGAAAATTTGAAAATTTATGGGCAGAGCTGAAAAGACGTGTGTGAGCAAGGCGTTCTACAAACCTGACTCAGTTCCACCAGTTCTGTCAGGAGAAATGGGTTAAAATTCCAGTAAACTATTGTGAGAAGCTTGTGGAAGGATATCCAAAATGTTTGACCCAAGTCATACAGTTTAATTTTCTATTTTTTTTTCTTTAAACCTGCTACTTTACTGAAGGTAGATAAAGTAAACGTTATTGATGAATAGAACTGTCATAAATTTGAGACTTTTCTTGTAATTTTTAAAAAAAATTCTGATCATCTGGATCCACGAAGTGACTGTTGTGACAGTGAACAGAAACAGAAAAACACAATTTAAGTGTATGCTTTGACTAATAATTCACAGCAGCCTAAAAAGTTATTTAAAATTCTTAATGATATGGCCTACTCAAAGTCTGGAAATATTAGTCTCATAGTTGGAAATTAGATATTTAATAAATTGATGGGTTCCTATTATTTCAATTTTTTAACAATAATTTCTGCCAATTTTGTTGCTAAATTGCTCCGTGGTTCAGGTATGGCCACCCAATTGTGAATTCTTTTTAAAAGATAATCTTGAGACATTTGCAGTTTATCCTCTTTATCCAGATGATCTGCAAACAAAGGAACTGGTTTGGACCTTATGTACCAGACAGGTTTTCAAAGGATGGGGCCAGTGAAACTTATAATGTAATTGCTAATATTATTAATGTATAAATCAGGGTAAATTCCCAGATGAACTGAAAGGGTGATAGCAATTCTTCTTTTTTAAGAAGAATAGTTAATCAGAAGGGTATTGGAGCAGGAACTTACAATGGTAGAAATGGTATTAGTTGGAGGACATATTTGAAAATGTCACAGAATGAGAGGTTCTAAACTCTTGATCTGTACACAGACAGTGACCCTAGTGTCACTGATACTGCATAACAGTTACAGTTGTTGCTAGATTTGACACATACTACACAGACATTCTGTTCAAATGCAGTGATCCCTGCTTTCATTTGCTTTGCAGCTACAGTGCTGCTTGAAATTTGTGAACCCTCTAGAATTTTCTACATTTCTGCATAAATATGACTTAAAACACCCTCAGATTTTCACACATCCTAAAAGTAGATAGAGAATGCAGTTAAAAAAATGAGATAAATTTTTTTCTTTTTCATTTATTTGTTGAGAAAAATGATCCAACAATTATTGCCTGTGACACACTTTTGCTCCAGCAACCTCTCCCCCTGGTGGTCAAGATTTTTTTCAAGAAAATATTCAGTTCAGATGTCAGAGATTTCCAAGGAATAACTTGAAAGTGATAAGAGAATATGGCTTACTGTCAATTAGAAAGATGTAAAATATGATCCAAAATTTGAGATAGGAGTTACTTTACGCATCTAATTTGCATACTGCCACGGCAGCCATATTGAATTACATAACTTTCAGTCAAAAGTGGACTTTGGACATATTTACACAAAGAATGGTTTTGTTTTTTGTCACCATTTTTTGTTTGTTTGTTTTGGGGTTTTTGTTATCTTATCTTCAAAATATATGAACTGACTTACCGCTGGCCAGGCGGCTCGTTTCGTCTATTTTCATCATCCTGGTAATTATTTTGTCTTCTCTCTGTCATTTTGGCTTTCTCTCCCACATTCAGAAACTCTTATGATTATTCCGCCTCAATTTTGCTTTTGTTCCTCCGTAATTTATCTTATATGACGACATAGAACTGGCGCGATTGTTGTGTCCAGTCACATGGCACTGGGGTCGATGGCAGGTGAAAATTAACCAGCTTCGGCCACCCTCTGTTATAACAAAATGTAGATCTTTACCTTCATAAGCAAAATAATCTCTTTTTAGAATCATAGTTGGCAAATTTGGGAACAAATGCCTCCTCCGTGTTGTGATAGAGCACATCAACATTTGATTACAAACTCTTCTTCTCTGGTGTCCCAGAAGTGATCTGTGAGTGGCAAAAGTTTGTGAACCTTTGATTTCAGTGTCTGGTGTGACCCTTTTGCAACAATAAGTGCAACTAAACATTTCCTGTAACTGTTGATCAGTCCTGCACGTCAATTTGAAGGAACTTTAGCCCATTCCTCCCTACAGAACAGCTTCAACTCTGGGATGTTGGTGGGTTTCCTTACATGAACTGCTTGCTTCAGGTCCTTCCACAACATCTCAATTGGACTAAGGTCAGGACTTTGACTTGTTTATTCCAAAGCATTAACTTTTTTCTTCTTTAACCATGCTATGGTAGAATGACTTGTCTGCTTAGGATCACTGTCTTGCTGCATGACCCACTTTCTCTTGAGATTCAGTTCATGGAAAGATGTCCTGACATTTTCCTTTAGTATTTGCTGGTAAAATTCAGAATTCATTGATCCATAAATAACCATGTTCACATGTACACGAATAAACCGTTATGACTGGATTTCTGGAGTAATCTAATTATTCAAGTGGCCATGTAAACAGAATAATCAAATAAAGCCTAAGTAATGGGGGTCATTAACTCAAGTGGTTTACCCTCCAATAATCCATTTATTCAGTGCATGTAAACATGACAAAACAGATTATCGCTATTATTGGTTTATTCCCAGTAATCGGTTTATTGTGGCCATGTAACCCGGAGTCATTGATGGCAAGCTGTCCTGGCCCAGATGCAGAAAAACAAACCCAAACCGTGATGCTACCACTACCATGTTTTGCAGATGGGATAAGGTTCTTATGTTGGAAATCAGTGTCGTCCTTTCTCCAAACACAACACTTCTCATCCAAACCAAAAAGTTCTATTTTGGTCTCATCTGTCCACAGCACATTTTTCCATTAGCCTTCTGGCTTGTCCACATGATCTTTAGAAAACTGCAGACGAGCAGCAGTGTTGTTTTTGGAGAACAGTGGCTTTCTCATTGCAACCCTGCCAGCACACCACTGTTGGTCAGTGTTCTGATGGTGGATTCATGAACATTAACATTAGCCAGTGTGAGAGAGGCCCTCATTTGTTTTGAAGTTACCCTGGGGTCTTTTGTGACCTTGTGACTATTACACACCTTGCTTTGGAGTGATCTTAGTTGACTGACCACTCCTGGGGATGGTAATAAAATTTCCTCCATTTGTACACAGTCTTTCTTACCGTGGATTGGTGGAGTCCAAACACTTTAAAGATGGCTTTGGTTTTGTAACCTTTACCACCCTGATGAGCATCAACCCTTTTTCTGAGGTCCTCAGAAATCTCCTTTGTTTGTGCCATGATACACTTCCACAAACATAGAGAGGTGCTTGAAAGTTTGTGAACCCTTTAGAATTTTCTACATTTCTGCATAAATGTGACCTAAAAACATCAGATTTTCACACAAGTCCTAAAAGTAGATATCGAGAATCCAGTTAAATAAATGAGACAAAAATATTTTATTTTTTCATTTATTTATGAAGGAAAATGATCCAAGATTACATATCTGTGAGTGGCAAAAGTTTGTGAACCTTTGATTTCAGTATCTGGTGTGACCCCCTTTTACAGCAATAACTGCAACTAAACGTTTCCGGTAACTGTTGATAAGTCCTGTATTTGTTCAGTATAAGCAAAATACATCCATCAAAAACAGGCACAATAATATTTTCCTAAAAAAAATGTCTCCCAAGTACAAATTCTTATGTCTCCTTATATTTAGTGTGTAGTATGTCCATCTGGAGTAATGCTCTCAAATCATATTAAGAGATGTAACATTTTTAAAACGGTAAATACCTCCAAATGAGTTGAGAAAAGTCCCCAAATTCTTAGAAATTAGTTCTCAAGGCACTGACAAACTCTTTCCCTGACTTGCATAGCATTCAAACAGAGTTGTATTGCCCCCTAGTGTCCCAGGTGTTCACTGAAGTGTCTGATTGTGTGCACATAAAAACAGACAGCTTGTGGCTGTGTACATGAGAGTGAACACTGTAGCGGGGCAGTGGTGAATGATCTGTCATCGTGCACAGGTGTAACACAGCTGGACTGGAGCGAGGGAGGGAGTCATACAGAGGAACAGTGTGTTTCACAAAAGCCTCTGAGAAGAGAAACACACATTTCTTACAAATGGTCCTCCAGAGATTTTTATGAAATCCCATTTATGAACATATTGTGTGAACCACCAGTGATGTATGCAGTACTATTTTGCTTCCAAAACCATCTAAATGTTTGCAAAATAAATATGAATGCAGACCTCTCGGGTGTACAGCAACACATCTTCTCTGCCATGGCCCCAACAGATAGCATACTGTATTGTTGCTGCTATGGGAGCATATGGTTAAGTCATTCAGCCGTATATGCTCACTTCCAGCTGAGAGTGCACTCGTTTATACATCTTCACATGTTGTCATGCCAACATAATTTCTCAGTTTTTATGAACAGACTGTTGTAAAAAGTTTAGTCATTATATCTAACTTATATGCAGCAGATGATTCATCACTGTGAAAAACGTCAAGCTTTTATTTCTCATTATCATAGCTGGTGATGCGGTAACAAGCAGGAGCCTGCCAGATCTGTTAAAACTGCTCAGAGAAATAGCTGCTTTGCTTTTAAGAGCTTTTGAGTTAGAATATTTAAAGAGCAAAATCATAATTTCTGGCTTCAGAAGCTTCACAGACATACAAGCTCAGGTACTCAAGGCTTTGGGGGTTTAGACATTCTGCACAATATTCCTAGACTTGACTGCTCCAGACAGAGACCTCACATGTGGTGCATGGAATCTGTTGGAGTCACTCTTCTGGAAGCTTCTACTTCGCCATCTTCTCATTCTTTTCTTTTTTTCTTAAAGTTAATATCATATTTGTCAAAATGGTCAACACTTGCTTCTTGTCAAGTGCCACATATGCTTATTTGGCATACTGTATGCAGTCCTTCAAGATGACACATTTTTCTTCCTGACTTTGAGGTTTCTGCTCATCAGCACTGATGTTTCTATGGACTTGGAACAGGGGTCTGCAGCCTGTGGCTCTTTTGCCCATATGAGGTAAGGAGGGAAAAAAAAATTCCAATAAAAGAAGCAATAAATGTATGAGAAAAAAATGATGCACATTCATGAGAAAAATATCCTAAAGAGCAGAAAATAGAAAACCTGAAAGTTTACGCAAAAAAATCTCACAAATTTAGGGAAAAATGTTGCAGTTTTCTGAGACCCCCCAACACACACACACACACACACACACACACACACACACACACACACACACACACAATGTCATAAGTAATAATAAATTTAAAAACTTTTGAAAATTAACTAATGAAAATCGGGCATTGCTTTTGAATTTTGGTTCAACAGAATCATTTAAAAAAACTATGAAACTGGACAAAAATTATCATATTCTTAATATTTTGTTGCACAACCTTTTAATGCAATTACTCCTCGTGCACAAACTGCTCCGGCTGTCTCAGGTGTGAAGGGTTCCTTCTCCAGACTGCATATTTCTGCTTCTTCCACAGATGTCCAATAGGATTTAGATCAGGGCTCAAAGAAGGCCACTTCAAAATAGTCCAATGTTTTGTTCTCAGTCATTCTTGGGTGTTTTTAGCTGTGTGTTTTGGGTCATTATCCTGTTGGAGGACCCATGGCCTGTGACTGAGACCAAGCTTTCTGACGCTGGGCAGCACATTTCGCTCCAGAATGCCTTGATAGTCTTGAGATTTCATTGTACCACAGATTCAAGATGCCCTGTTCCAGAAGCAGCCCAGAACAGAACTGAGCCTCCTCCATGTTTCACAGTAGGTAGTGTTCTTTTTGTTGTATTCTTCATTCTTTCTTCTGTAAAAAGAGCTGATTTGACTGACCCAAAAGCTCTAGTTTTGTCTCACCAGTCCAAAGGACGACCTCCTAAATACTTTGAGGCTTATCAGCATGCATTTGGGCTTGCTTTTTTTTTTTTTTTTTTTTTTTCTGCCAGTAGTGGAGAACTCTTAATCTTCTTCTCTGGAGTCCATAAATGCTACCCATGGTGCAACTGGAAAGTGTCATACCTTGACCTTGGCATTCAGCATGAATGATGTTGGATGGTTTCTTAGGCTCTTTTTCTACAAAACACACTATTTTTCTGATCAACTTGAGGTTTCATTTCCTCTTATGTGCATTTCCTGGGAGGTTGCCTACAGTTCCATGAACCTTATACTTTTTTTAATAATATTGGCAACTGTGGTCACAGGAACATCAAGCTGCTTGGAGATAATCCTTTTCCTTCAACATTCTTGTCGATAATTTTCTTTCTAATCCCCTGAAACAACTCTTGCCTTAGCTTTCTGTGGTCCATGTTCAGTGTGTGGTACACACCATGATACCAATCAGCACAGTGACTATTTTTCACCCTTTAAATAGACAGACCAACTGATTACAAGCTTGAAGACACCTGTGACGCTAATTACAGGACACACCTTAGTTTAAAGTATTCTCAAATTTGTAGTGTAAGAATATCCAAAATACCCTCTGGTTAAAAACATAGACTCAAATATGCCAATATTCAAATTTCTGTTTTGATAAAGTACGAACATTCTGTAATTTTTGAAGCAAATGGCTATATCTTCATGTTTAAACACTACATTACATAAAACCTGTAAAACAATTATCTCACATTAATGCCAGCATTTTGACATATTTGCTGGCAGCATAGTGTTCTTCTACTTTATTTTTCATTTCATTTCATTTCTGTCTGATCATAGCAAGGTTGCTTGTTTTGTTTGTTTTTTTTCAAAAGCAAAGGAGCAAAAGAAAGAATTTAGTAATCCTAATAATTTCTTATATAAACCAAGGGTACTCCTGGTGTGGACAGTGGTAATTGATTCTGCATTATAAGTTGTTTTTAGAGTGATTAAAAATGTAAAAGTTAAGAGATATGCAGTTTGCATATTGTGTTTATTATTAGTATATATTGTGATTTACTTAACTTGGAAAAGTTCACAGACCCCCTTATAGATGTTTTGCCTAAAGGAGTGGTTACTCATATCAGAATAGATTAATATCCACCCTTGTTTTATTTAGCCAAATGAATAAACCACCCACCCTCAGCAACATAAGTCTAATGAGTGGGCTCACCAAGACCAAATACTCAGGCCTTTTTTTGTGCAACTCTGCCCCTGCCTTGAAGAATGCAGAGGAGTATTGCAAGACAGTTAGACAAGAAAGGAAATGGACTTTTCATGTGGTGTTATCATCGTTGGCATTTGTTTACTGATACTGTTAGGGGAAAGAGTTGGATGAAGAGTGGCTAACGACTGATTGACTCAATAGGAGAAAGTCTTTCCCGTGTAACTGACAGACAAGCTGTCATAACACTCATAGCTGGAGCTCCAAACTTAGGATCTCCTGTTCACTGTCAAAATGCCACACCACGGATATCTACAGTGAAGCCTCAGTTCTTCCCTCAGAGTTAGACAGAGAGATGGAGGGGAGGACACCACTGAAAGGGGATGCTATCTTCTCCAATCAGCTGTGCAATCAGACACCTGCTCAGATCCTGACAGTGACAAATGTGGCTTTTAATGTCCCGCTGCTCCATGTTAATTGCATTTCTCTGCAATTTAGACAAGCATCACACAGAGAGACCGTTGGCATAACAATTAACACCAAAGTTCCAACACTTATGGAGTGCAGCTAACATTCCTCAGTACACTCTGCAGAAAGTCTGTGGGAGCACACAGAGGGCAAGGGTGAACAATAACTGATTGGCCACCATGACAGAGGAAAGTCATATAGCAACATGACTCTGAGTTAGGGGTGAGGTCTGGTGCTGTTTGACTGTCAGCATCTTAGCAGATGCAGTATGAAAATTTAAATGTTGAGAATGAGTCTCATGTTTGCTGGTGTATTCCCATCATAGGTTTTGGTTTTTTTTTTTCTCTGCAGACATTTTACTACAGAAGGGAAATCATTAATGCACTAATGATGACTGAATTCCAGCTAATATTGGCTCCTGTGTTTGTGTATACAGTTTACCAATGTAAACTGAATAGAACAGACATTAGCTACATTCAGCTTCAACTGTATTCCTTACTCCCTGCTCCATTCTCAGGGAATATCAGTTAACTGCCCTTCACAAAATGTCTCCATTTGAAACACCCTGTAACCGTCAGCTCCCTCCTCTGTGTGTTACCACGGTAACCATGGACACATACTACTACTATGGTGGATAATTTATATTTCTTAAATAAAATATTAATGCAAATGTATTTTTATTACTATCAGTTGATGTAAACAATGAACATCAGTTTAGTTTGTTAATAACCTTCGCAATAATAATTTGTTTTGCTCGTATTTGAGCTGCAATGGCTTATGGGTAATCTTCTTGTCATCTTCCGGTGAAGTGATGTACTGTTGTTCACTTCTTCCCTCCCCAGTTCTCAGTTCCCTTTGAACTGAAGACCGTTCGCTCCCTTTGGTTTGGAATCTCACTAAATATGGCGGAACACCCTGTGCAGTCCACTTCGGAGTATACTACTGGGCGATTGGAATGCACCTATTGTAACTATGCTCACTGCTTTGAAGTCAGAATGTTTCCTGAGTATATTCCATTGCACATTTTTATAAAATATTTTCCTTTTTGAGTAAAATAAATAATAAAATAATATTTCTGTGTAAATGCAGTGATAACTTAAAGTGACACTTCACCAAAAATCAAGTTTTTTGTTAACATGTAACATGTTTTTATGACTTAAAACATCTCATGTATCTGTTCTTTTGCTTTAAAATTTCACTTAAGCCCCACCCCCTGAAAAAAGGCAAAAATGGACAGAATGATTTGGGTGGGGTACAGTATCTAACAAAAGTGAGTACACCCCTCACATTTTTGTAAATATTTTACGATATCTTTTCATGGGAGAACACTGAAGATATGATGTTTTGATACAATTTAAAGTAGTCAGTGTACAGCTTGATTAACAGTGTAAATTTGCTGTACCCTCAAAATAACAACACACAGCCATTAACCCTGATCCTACCGAGTGGGGTCCCAATTGACCCCACACATATGTTCTTATGCACAACACGGACATATTATCGATCACAGCTATCATGCTTTCTGACTTTGTTTGTCATCATCTGTGAATCACAAAAAATAAATCTGATTTATAATACAGTTTTCTTCTGTACTGTCAGTTCAGATTTTTCATTGGGGTCCGATCGGACCCCAGGGAAAAATATGATGTTAATGATATTAAAAGTATGAATTTTGTGTTATATTTCAGTGAATGATGGCTCAACGAGGTAGACTTTGCCATGCAAATATGCAAATACTTTGCCATTGTAGCAAAGTAGCATTGTATACTAGCATGTAGCATGCTACATGTAGCATGTAGCATGCTACATGCTAGTATGTACTACATGCTACATACATGTAGTACATGCCAGCATGTAGCATGCTACATACATGTAGCATGCAGCATGTAGCATGTAGCATTGTATTCTGTAGGCCCTACAGAACACATGCACAACAATGGCAAAGTATTTGCATTTCTTGTACCAATTAAGAAGTGAAATTAGATAATTTCCCACAAAAACATGAACGCACCAGGGCACACTGGTTTTAAAACACATTACAACCGGGCTACTCGTGCTGAAAGGCAGGCAACCGACAAACTAGCCCCATTCCGGGATTTTTGGATCGTGTTTCAAGCACAACTCTTTGTTTTAACCAAATAAAACATTTTAAGTGAAAAAAATACTTTGGTATTGCTTAATAATCCAATTAACAGTTAAATTTTGTGTAGGGTCCAAACGGACCCCAGTTGGTACTATTTGTATGTAAAATATGTTGGTAGGATGAGGGTTAATGTCTAAACTGCTGGCAACAATGGTGAGTACACCCCTATGTGAAAATGTCCAAATTGTGCTCATAGTGTCAATATTTGGTGTTGCCACCATTATTTTCCAGCACTACCTAAACTCTCGGGTATGGAGTTCATTAGAGCTTCACAGGTTGCCACTGGAATCCTCTTCCACTCTTCTATGACGACATCATGGAGCTGGTGGATGTTTGAGACCTTGCACTCCTCCACCTTCCATTTGAGGATGCCGCACAGATGCTCAATAGGGTTTAGGTCTGGAGACATGCTTGGCCAGTCCATCACCTTTACCCTCAGTTTCTTTGGCAAGGCAGTGGTCATCTTGGAGGTGTGTTTGGGGTTGTTATCATGTTGGAATACTGCTCTGTGGCCCAGTTTCCAAAGGGAGGGGATCATGCTCTGCTTCAATATGTCACAGTACATGTTGGCATTCATGGTTCCCTCAATGAACTGTAGCTCCCCAGTGCTGCCAGCACTCATGCAACCCCAAACCATGACACTCCCACCACCATGCTTGACTGTTGGCAAGACACACTTGTCTTTGTACTCCTCACCTGGTTGCTGCCACACACGCTTGACACCATCTGAATCAAATAAGTTTATGGACCACAGGACATGGTTCCAGTAATTGCCTTCCTTAGTCTGCTTGCCTTCAGCAAACTGTGGGCTTTCTTGTGCATCATCTTTAAAAGGGGCTTCCTCCCGGAACGACAGCCATGCAGACCAATTTCATGCAGTGTGCGGTGCATGGTCTGAGCACTGACAGGCTGACCTCCCACCCTTTCAAACTCTGCAGCAATGCTGGCAGCACTCATACGTCTGTTTTCAAAAGACAACCTCTGGATATAACGCTGAGCACTTGCACTCAACTTCTTTGGTCGACCATGGTGAAGCCTGTTCTGAGTGGAACCTGTCCTGTTAAACCGTTGCATGGTCTTAGCCACCATGCTGCCACTCAGTTTCAGGGTGCTGGCAATTTTCTTATAGCCTAGGCCATCTTTATGTAGAGCAACAATTCTTTTTTTCCGATCCTCAGAGAGTTCTTTGCCATGAGGTGCCATGTTGAACTTCCACTGACTGATATCGGTGTGGGAATGATAACACCAAATTTAACACACCTGCTCCCCATTCACACCCGAGACCTTTTAACACTAACGAGTCACATGATACCAGTGAGGGAAAATGGCTAATTGGGCACAATTTGGACATTTTCACTTAGGGTGTACTCACTTTTGTTGCCAGCGGTTTAGACATTAATGGCGGTGTGTTGTGTTATTTTGAGGTGAAAGCAAATTTACACTGTTATACAAGCTGTACACTGACTACTTTACGTTGTATCAAAGTGTCATATCTTCAATGTTGTCCCACGAAAAGATATAAAATATTTACAGCTATGTGAAGGGTGTACTCACTTTTGTGAGATACTGTAACTATAACTGTAGTGTTGAGCCAGTCATGACTCTCTGGTCTAACTACAGTTACCCTCCAGCCCCAGTTAGCATTTTGGCCTTCGGCTTTGAAAACTTGATACAAATTAAGATGAGTTTTACCATTAATGTCATGATTGGAGTTAATTGACAGCTCATGTGCAGGGAATAGCCACAGAGAACACACAGTGACACAGAGAACCAAATGTGAATAAATTTATTAATGCAAAATAACACCTCTGCGAGAGAAAACCGCCACTCACCAGGTGAAAACACAGCCTGTGAACAGAGTGACGAGAGCAGAGGGTTAGGAGGGAGACCAGATAACAGAATAACAGAAGCATACTCACGTGGGAGAATAAAGGAACCCGGCAGACGAGGCCAGCACTTACGGCGAACCTGTGAGGTAGCAGGATGGCAGGAGAAAGCTGGGTGACGAGTCTTACCGGGTGAAGCCGGTTGCCGATGAGATGGTGGAGAAGAGGCAGGTGAGACACACCACAGAGGAGGTAGCAACCTGAGGAAAGGTAAACAGAAAATTACTAGGTTTCTCTGGAAAGAGAATGAGACAAAACTTACAGCTGAAATAGGTAATATACCCAACAAGCCAGCACCCAGGCGTTGAAGAGAAGATCTATTTAAACGCTGGCGAGTCAGAGGAGCAGGTGTGTCGCATTACATAGATGGAGATGATTGCCCTCGGAGTAGTTGAAAGTTGAGCCAGACGAGTGGGGGAGAAGCACGCTCACCAGAACAAGATGACAAACAACTTTTAAGGACAGATGCAGTTTCAGTCATTATCCTGTTCCACTGTGCATACCAAATGGACATGTCCTTATTCCAGTAAGTCTTTTTTATCTCAGGATTTATGCTGTTTAATGCAGCATTAGCCACTATTAGCTCTGGGAGATGTGAGTGGACAGATCCTGGCATTTAAAAGAGGAGGAAAAATATTTTAACATGAAACTGTAAGACAAAGATTTTTTGTAAAAAAAAAAAAAAAAAAGGTATAAGATAGAATTTTAGACAATATAGATTTGTTTTTATAGGAAATTTATATCCACCAGAGTACGTCTTTAATCAAATGCTAGGTGTCAAGAGAAACTCTTCCCGAAGCTAGCTGGAAGAAAGACTGCTGAGTCTGGACTGTATCCCAGTCAAGGTCTTGAAGTTAAGTGGCATGGAACTGGCCCCCATCTTCCACTTCATCTTTTGGGATTCCTACAGATTAGAATACATTCCTACCATCTGGAAAACATCTGTCACCCTTCCTGTACCCAAGAAACCACGCCCCTCTGAATCAAACCATTACTGTCCTGTTGCACTAACCTCCATTGCCATGAAATACAATGAAAAGCCCATTCTCCACTCACTCCATCCTTTCAGCTGTCAGGCAACAGTTGGATCCATATCAGCTTGCTTATTGGGCCAGGTGGGGAATGAAGAATGCTATGGCTTGTCTCCTCCACACCTTCCTTCAATACCTGGAGTCACCTGGCACCTTCACATCCATCCACCCCTCCATCATAGTTGTGAAATTTGCTGATGACACCACTGTTGTGGGTCTAACATCTGACAACAATGATACTCACTACAGGGAGGAGGTTCAACGCCTGGCAAGCTGGTGCAGTGATCTGATGCTGAATACCACTTTGACCAAGGAGATCACTGTGGACTTCAGGAAAGCCAGGAAAATGACCCCCTACACCTCCCCACATAAATGGAGAGGAGGTGAAAAGGGTCAGAAACATCAATATCACCAGCGATCTCACATAGTCCACCAATACCTCCAGGTGGTAAAAAAAAGGCACAGCAAAGACTTTTCTGTCTGCAGAGGTTGATAAAGGCCAAGCTCCCTGTGCAGCTCCTCCTGAACTTCGATAAGAGCGCGGTCAAGAGTATTCTGTGCTATTGCAACATGGTCTGGTTCTCCAGCTGCACAGTTAAAAACAGAAGGGATTTAACTTGCATTGTTGAAACTGCTCAGTGGATTGTGGGAGCACAGCTTTCCAGCCTGGACTTAGTCTGTGCCTGCCGGCTAAGGAAAAAGGCCATCAGCATCATCAGAGACCCCACCCATCCAGAACACAGACTGTTTGTCCCCCTTCCATCAGAGAAAAGGTTCAGGACCTTAAAAGCTCAAAATAGCAGACTGCAAGAGCTTCTTCCCTATAGCTGTTTCCTCCATCACACCTCCCACCACTCCACAGAACTGTCAGGGCGTGGGTTGGGTGCCATGCCTTCATTCTGATTTACTGTGTGTTTATTTTTTTCTAGGGCTTGGGTCCCAACCCTCGTCCTCACCTTGAGTTTACATTTTTGGACTTTATGCATGTATTATTTGTTAGATTCATGATTCTGTTCTTAGTCATGTGGTTATTATTATTAGTTCATACTCCGACAGGCAGCGAAAAATAAGCTAGGAGCAGGAAGACAAAAGAAGAGGAAAACAGCAGCCTTGTGTGTAGCAGAATGGAATGCATGCACTCTGTTGGACAGAACAACATCACAGCGCCCAAAAAGACAGACCGCACTTGTGGCCCTGGAAATGAACAGGTACAATGTAGACATAGCTGCACTTAGTGAAACAAGATTGCCTGGATATGACAGCTTGGAAGACCATGGGTACATCTTCTTTTGGAGTGGGAAATCAACTCAAGAAAGGAGGGAAGCAGGAGTGGGCTTTGCAGTTAGAAAGGAGATAGCAGCAATGCTTGATGAGGAACCGGTGCCAATCAACAACAGGATAATGACTTTGAGACTCCAACTACAGCGAAAGATGTATGCCACACTCATCAGTGTATATGCCCCAACAATGACCAACAGGGAGGAGGAGAAGGAAGAGTTCTACAGTGATTTGCATAAGACTATCAGGCGTGTACCGACTGATGACAGGCTGATACTCATTGGAGATTTTAATGCCAGAGTTGGTTCGGACACTAAGAAATGGAAAGGAGTGCTAGGCAGTCATGGAGTAGGCAAGTGCAATGCTAATGGAGAACTTCTACTTGCACTATGTTCAGAGTTCAACTTTGTGATAACCAACACTCTGTTTAAGCACAAGGACACACACAAGAACACATGGATGCACCCAAGATCCAAGCACTGGTACTTGTTAGACTACATCATAATAAGACAGAGAGACATATGGGATGCATTGGACACCAGAGCAATGAGAAATGCGGACTGTGGTACTGATCATGTTATGCTGAGATCTAGATTAAGGATTTGCAGATGAAAACAGCACTGCAGGACGGGTGTGAAGCCACCATGGAAGCTAAACACTAGTGCACTGAAAGACCAATAAGAAGCAGGAAGAACTTATACAGGAAATGGATGAAAACTTTAGAGACTGGGACAGCAACAACTCAGAGAATTACATAGAAAAGAAATGGGCAACACTAAAGGATACGGTGTATAAGACTGCGAGTGATGTATTAGGCCACCCTGTGAGGAAGCATCAAGATTGGTTTGATGAGCATGATGAACACCTGAAGAAACTACTAGAAGCAAGGAATACAGCTAGGCAGGAAAACCTACAGTGTAACACAAGGTCGAAGAAGAAGAAATACTCAAAGGATCAGGGTGAGCTACAGAAGTACACCAGAGAGATGAAGTCCAACTGGTGGGATGAATAAGCAGAGGAACTTCAAACTGCAGCAGACAGAAAGGACATGAAAACATTCTTCACAGGTTTGAGAGAAATCTACGACACTAAACCAAGAGGATTGATCCAACTAAAGGCTATGGATGGTGAAACGGTTTTGCAGGAGAAAGACAAGATCCTGGACAGATTTGCAGACTACTTTGACCAACTACTAAACA
Organism: Pholidichthys leucotaenia; assembly: GCA_020510985.1. NCBI lineage: Eukaryota > Metazoa > Chordata > Actinopteri > Cichliformes > Pholidichthyidae > Pholidichthys > Pholidichthys leucotaenia. The sequence goes on from CM035836.1 coordinate 302,075,652, forward strand.
ACCCTGGAGATCTCACTGAAGAGGCTAAAGAAGCTCTAGTGCAGTGACCAGCTGTATCAAGTCTGGATGAACCACCAAATTTTGATGAACTAATGGCAGCTATCAGGACAACACAAGATGTGTTCAGCTGACCAACTGCCTGCACAAGCTCATCCAAGAGATATGGGATGCCCAGAAAGTACCTCAAGACTGGAAGGATGCAAGTATTGTGCCTTTGTTCAAGAAAGGTGACAGAAAAGATTGTGGAAATTGCCAAGGTATATCACTGCTAGCCACTGTTGGTAAGATTCTCTCACGTGTACTGCTTAACAGACTCAATGAACACATCTCACAGAATGTACTACTGGAAACCCAGTGTGGCTTTACAAGTGGAAGAAGCACAATGGACATGGTTTTCTGCTTGAAACAGGTTCAAGAAAAGTGTATCAAACAGAACATGCCACTTTATATAGTCTTCATAGACTTCAGTAAAGCCTTTGATACTGTTTCGCTACAAGGACTTTGGCAGGTACTCAAGAAATATGGTTGTACAGAGAAGTTTGTCAGCCTGATCGAGGCACTCCATACAGGTATGCAAGCAAACGTGGCAATGAGTGGTTCAGTATCTAAAGGCTTTTCAGTAAGCAACAGGGTGAAACAAGGGTGTGTGCTTGCTCCTACACTCTTCTCACTATATCTGGCAGCCATGCTTGAGGTGGCCTTATAAGACACTTCTTTTTTCTTTTTCTTTTTCAAGGAGTATACATTTAAACAAGGAAAGAAGCAGACTTGTTCAATCAGGCATAGTTTAAATCCAAGAGTAAGACATCGATAAAGGTAGTAAGAGAAATGCTCTTTGCCGATGACAATGCTCTAGTTGCACACAGTGTGGAAGATATGCACTTTAGTGGAGAAATTTGCAAGAGCAGCTAGCCAATCCAGCCTTCAAATCAACATCAAGACGACAGAGTGCCTTTATCAACCACCAAAGTTCCAATTATCAACATCACTACCAGAAGAGATTAGCATTGGTACAGAGCCACTAGTCAAGTGCAAGACTATCAAGTATCTAGAGAGTACTGTTTCAGAGAATGCTAGGCTGGAGGATGAACTATCTCTCAGAATGGGAAGAGAGAGCACTGTATTTGGAAACTTGAGGGAGGGAGAGACTGTGGAACAATCGACATGTGTCTATCCATGTGAAATGCAAAGTGTACAGCGCGACAGTACTGGCTACTCTATTGTATGGTGCTGAAACTTGGACTGTCTACAGAGTGTAGGTAAAGAAACTCCACACATATATGATGAGACACCTTCGAGCCATAATGAACATCTCATGGAAAGACAAGATAACCAACATAGAAGTGTTGAAATGAGCTGGTCTACCATCAATGGAGGACATGCTAATACAGATGAACCTGAGATGGCTCGGACATGTTGAGAGGATGGACCACCAGCGTCTTCCTCGGCAGTTACTCTACTCACAGTTATGTGAGGGCAAATGCAATCAGGGTAGACCAAGGATCAGATTTAAAGACACTGTAAAAAGAAACTTGAAGAAGTTGGATATAGACAGGAGTTCCTGGCAGCAAAAGGCTAAGGACAGTGCTGCGTGGAGGAATCTGATCAGACTTAAATGAAACAGTCATTGTCGCCCACGACAGACTGCTATGATTATTATTATTATTATTATTATTATTATGATCATCAGGGGTTTAGTTTGGTCATTATTTGCATTATGATTGTCATGGTCTTGTCTCTCCTGATTCTCTGTTTAAGTTCTATGTATCCTCTGTCTGGGATCGTGGATGTAGGGCCACCCTGTCCTGTCATTTCTGTTTTCCTCATGTGTCAGCTGTCAGTCATTATTGACTTCCATTGTTCTTGATTGTGTCCAACTGTTCTGTACTGTCTTGATAGCCCCCTTGGTTATTTAAGTTCTGTTCCACTTCTGTTCTGTTCGGGTTCCTTTAGTCATATGGCGTGAACAACACACTTCATGTCTTATATCTTGTCATGCCATGCCTAGTTTTGTCTTAGTCCAGTCTGTTTTGCCTTAGCTTTTTGTTGCAGCTTCCAAGCTGCATTCGTTATTTTCTGTTAAAAGCCCTCGAGGTGTGTCAGCTCACAATGTGACCAGCTCACAATTAAAACCATTTAAACTCATGTCCACCGATTTGATCCAGTCTCTACAAATGGTAAGAGAAGGACCCCGACAGTATGGACCCAGCGGACGATGAGTTTTTTTTCAAATGGGCCTTGATGAGGAGGAAGTTTGGGCTGCTTCCCGCATCAAGGCCCTAGTCGAGGATGTTTATGCTGCCGATGTGCAAAGTCCTCAAATTCCTCGGAGGCACCGCTGAGGTGATCGAGGATTTTCCCGCATTGCAGCATTATCCCCAGCTCACCGGACTCCAGCATTTGGTCCCATCCCTGCAGTGGATGTTCCAGGCACTGGGAGGGACGTCGCCGGTGGCTGGGGAGGAGCAGAAAGAAGAGAAGCCTCAACAAGCCATAGGGAGATGTGTCTTACACCGGCGACAGCGAACACAGCGGCCCGACCCTTGTTCTCCCACAGAGACGTTCCAGATCTCTTTTTCCTCCTCCCTCAATGCAGCACCACATCACCATGCGATGGCTCCTCGTCAGGCAAACCCTGTCATTTCTCAGGAGGAATCGTCTGACTCTTCAGTGGTAGCACCTTTTCATTTTCTAGCACCATGGAATGAAAGGTCTTGTCCTGTTCCTGGTGAGGGGGCTCAGTGTCAGCCACCTACCACCACTGAGCTCTCTCTACCCATCTCTGCTGTCATTTCTGCTGCCTCTTCCATCCACCCATCCTCACCTTCTCCAGTTTCCAATTTTGTTTTTGTGTGGAACTGGCCATACTGGGAGGCAACCTGCTGTTTTTGGATGAGCCAGCTGCCCCTGTTGCTGCACCCGGACTGTGTGAGGATTATCCAGTACTGGCTCCACATCGCTTCCCACCTCCAGTACCAGCTCCATGTCGCTCCCCAGCACCTTCAGCTCCAGTACCTGCTCCACATCACTCCCTAGCTCCGAGCTCCAATATCTGTGCCATGTCACTCCTTAGCTCCAGTACCTGCTCCACGTCGCTCCGTAGCTCCAGTACCAGCTCCATGTTGCTCCCCAGCACCTTCAGCTACAGTACCTTTTCAACAACATCACTCCCTAGTTCCAGTACCTGCACCACGTTGCTTCCTAGCTCCTGTAACTGCTCCAGCACCAGCTCCAACTGCTCATGATGTGTGCATCACAGCTCCAGCCATCCCTGAGGTGCGCACTACAGCTCCAGCCATCCCCAAGGTGCACACAACAGCTCTCCCTGTCCCCAAGGTGCACACAATGGCTTTGCTGTCCCTGAGGCACACACCCCAGCTCCAGCTGTTCCTGAGGAGAACGTTCCTGCTCAGCCCGAGGTGCACACTCCTGTTCCTACTCAGCCTGTCATCACCCCTGCCTCATCTGCCACCATGCCTGCTGGTTGGACTGCAACAGTAGAGTCACCAGGGTCCACATCAGCAGTAGAGCAAGAGCTCAGGCAAGTCCTCTTCCTTGTATTTTTAACATCAGTTTTAGAGAGATCTTGCCTAGCTCTTAGAGGAGGGATCCGGTTGCAGCTACCATCTGCTTCTGGGCTCTTTCCACCAAGCTCCACTGCCACCTGTTGTAGTGACCTGGGTGTTGTGTTTTTCTCCTCGTCTGAGATAGCTGTTTTGGGAATGGATTCCCGGATGTTGGGGCTTGAGGACCTTCAGCCCTTATTGTCTGGCATTGCCAATGCTTGGCTCGCTTCAACTGTTCCGGAGGCTGAGGAGTCTCCGCCATGTGTCCCTGTGGATGGAGAACCTCCATCATGTGTCCCTGAGGCTAGTGCACACCCGTCATTGGCTACTATGGTTTGCGCACCTCAATCATCAGTTTTAGAGCAAAAGGCTCTCATGTTACTTTCACCAAAGCTTAAAGCACCTGTGTCATCTCCTGAATTTAAAGCTTTCATGTTATCATCTCCTGACAGTATACACAGGGCCTCTGCTGATGAACCTGGGGGGATGAGAGTGTTTGGTGGGGGGACAGAGGGGACTGGAGAACAGAGGTTTTATGCGGGAGACATGAAAAGAGTGATGGATGTGCAGAGTAGGAGGCAACTTAAGGTGGACAGAAGATGTGTTAATGATATGTTTTATGGGAGACAACTTTCTGGAAACAGTCTTTACTGGAATGTCGTGTGTGGAAAGCCATACCTTCTGTCCCACAGAGTAGTTGGGGGCCGGGGTCCTTCACCGATTGGCCATAGCAATCGGGCTGGTGGTGCATAATAGGGCTGCCCTGGTGGATCGCCAGATGTGGTGGAAGCACCACATGTGATACTGGACAGAGGGGATGGCAGTCTCTCCTTTGGTGATAGGGAACAGAGGGGGATTATATCCTACTGATTCCTCAAAGGGTGTAACACCTGTGGCAGTAGAAGCAGCGCTGTTATGGGTAAATTCAGTCCAATGCTGGAATGTGCTTCAGGTGGTAGGGTGTTGAGAAGCAACACAGTGGAGAGATGCCTCTAGCTCCTGGTTAGTTTGCTTGCATTGCCCATTGCTTTGGGGATGGTAGCCTGAAGTGAGGTTAATGGATGCTTAGAGGGCTTGGCAGAAGGTCTTCCATTCCCGGGATGTGAATTGTGGGTGTCGGTCTGACACAGTGTCTGTGGGTATTCCATGTAGTCGGAACACTTGGTGGAGCAGGATGTCGGGCATCTCCTTGGCAGATGGGAGCTTGGGCAAGGCAAGAAAGTGCACAGTCCTTGAGAATCTGTCAACGACAGTAAGGACCACAGTGGTACCCTTGGAGATTGGGGGGCCAGTAACAAAGTCCAAGGCTATATGTGACCATGGGCGACTTGGGATGGGCAGGGGCTGCAGGAGGCCAGAATGGGTTGAGTTAGAGGACTTCCCAACAGCACAGGTAGTGCAGGCCCAAACATACTCCCAAGCGTCGGTGCTGAGGGATGGCTACCAGAAGGCTTGGCGAAGGTGTTGGATGGTGTGACCCACTCCGGAATGGCAGGTGAATCGAGTCATGTGAATCCAATGGAGGACCCCGAACTCCCCAAACCAATGTAGGGACATATAGTCTGTCCTGGAGTTGGGCTCTGTTAACTGAGTGGCACGCACCTTCTTCTCCACTTCAAAGGAAACTGCGCCCAAAACACATGAGGGGGGAAGAATGAGTTCAATGACAGGGGACTTGGCGTTGGGAGGAACTGGCGAGCAAGAGCATCGGGCTTGGTGTTCTTGGTTTCTGTCCAATAGGACAGTGTGAAGTCAAACCCAAACCTGTGAAAAACAAATTTCACTGGGTCTGGTGGGGGTTCAAGCACATGGCTGACTTGAGATACTCGAGGTTGCAGTGGTCAGTCCACACCAGGAAGGGTTGTACTGCCCCCTCCAGTCAATGGTGTCACTCCTCTAACATCATCTTGACCACCAGGAGTTCATGATCTCCCATGTCATAATTCTGTTCTGTCGGACTGAGGCAGCGAGAGAAGAAGGTGAATGGGTGCAGCTTGCTGCCAGAAGGGGAGGGCTGAGACAGGATGGCCCCCATGCCGCAATCAGACGTATCCACCTCCACTATAAACTGAAGTGATAAGTCCACCTGGGCAAGAGTGGGTGCTTGAGGAAACAAGGTCTCCAACTCGGTGAATGCGGTCTGAGCTGCATCTGACCACCTGAATGGGTTCTTGGGAGATGTCAGATGAGTCAGGGGGCTACCACCCAATTGTAGTTCTTAATAAATCTTCTGTAAAAGTTGGTGAATCCCAGGAAGCACTGTAGCTGCTTGTGGGAAGAGGGGATTGGCCAGTCCATCACAGCTTTGATATTAGCAGTGTCCAGTCTTAATTCCCCCTCCATGATGATGAATCTGAGAAAGGATGTAGTGGTGGTGAAGAATTCATATTTCTCAGCCTTCATGTATAATCGATTCTCCAACAACCACTGCAGCACCCATCTGACATGGACCTTGTATTCCTCCAGGGAGTAGGAGAAGATCAGGATGTCATCTAGATAGACAAAAACAAACACATTCAGAAAGTCTCTCAGCACATCATTGATTAGCCTCTGCAAAACCGCTGGAGCACTGGTCAGACCACAAGGCATAACAAGGTACTCAAAGTGACCCATGGGTATGCGGAGATCAGTCATCCACTCCTCTCCCTCCCTTATCCGTAATCAGATGGTATGCGTTTCTCAGGTCTAATTTGGTGAAAACTGTTGCCCCTCTGGGCTTGGGCTATGGGACGAGTTGGGTGACCAGGGGTCAGAAAGGAGACAGGAGGATAAGCAAAGACTGCTCCAGGAGCTAATCTTACCCAGGGCCCAGTCAATGGAGGTGTTATGCAGCCTCAGCGAGGGGAACCGTAGGATTATTTAAAAGGAATGTATGGGTAAAACTAGGAATTGGAGGTGGCTTGATGATTGCCAGATACTATGACCGAAATGGGGATAGTCACCCTAGTAATGGTGGCTAACCTAGAACCAAATAGGGAGACTATGGGGGTAGGCAGGAACATCTTCGTGGGAATCTGAAACTGGGACACCAACTTGTCAGACATAGCGGGAGAAAATCAGGATGTCATCTAGGTAGACAAAGGCAAAGACATTTAGAAAGTCTCTCAGCACATCATTTATTAGCCTCTGGAAAACTGCTGGAGTATTGGTCAGACCAAAGGGCATAACAAGGTACTCAAAGTGACCCATGGGTCTGTGGAATCTAGTCATCCGCTCATCTCCCTCCCTTAACTGGATCAGATGGTGTGTGTTTCTCACGTCTAATTTAGTGAAAACTGTCCCTTGGAGGAGTCCATTGGCAGAGTTTATTAACGGTAGTGGGTATTTGTCCTTAATGGTGATGGCGTTTAACCCACTGTAATCAATACAGGGCCTGAGGGAACCATCCTTCTTACCCACAAAGAAGAAGCCTTGGCCTACTGGGGAGGATGAGGGTCTAATGATCTCAGCCTGCAGTGATTCCTTTATGTACATCACCATCGCGTCCCTCTGAGGGCCGGATAGGCTATACAGCCTGCTTGTGCAGAGTTGTGCTGCCTACTGGAAGTTGATGGTGCAATCATACTGTCTGTGTGGGGGAAGAGACAAGGCTTTAGCTTTGCGGAAAACAGGGGCAAGATCATGAAACTCCTTAGATACAAGGGACAAATCAAGGGGCTTCTCTAGCTATGGGACGAGCTGCGTGACCAGGAGAGAGAAAGGAGACAGGAGGATAAGCAAAAACTGCTCCAGGAGCTGATCTTACCCAGGGCCCAGTCAATGAAGGGGTTATGCATCCTCAGCCAGCGGAACCCTATGATTATTTAAGAGGAATAGGTGGGTAAAACTATGAATTGGAGGTGTTTTTGATGATTGCCAGATGTTGTGATAGAAATGGGGATAGTCATCCTAGTAATGGTGGCTAACCTAGAACCAGATAGGGAGATTACGGGGGTAGGCAGGGATATCTTAACAGTGGGAATCTAAAACTGGGACACCAACTTGTCAGAAATAAAGCTTTGTTCTGCCCCTGAATCAATTGGGGCAGAAGTGGAATATTCAACCAAATTGACCTGGATAAAAACAGGCAAGGTAAGATTTAGAAGGGCCTTGGATGTTGACTCCTCACCCTTCAGTCCCCCTACTGTGACTGGCAGGCGGAGTCGTTTGGGCATTCCAGATGATCAGCAACAAAGTACATACGAAGTTCATTCATTCATCTTCTTCCGCTTAATCCTTATCGGGTTGCGGGGTGGGGGGGTTGGGGGGGGGGGCGGCTGGATCCTATCCCAGCATCCTTGGGCGAGAGGCAGGGTACACCCTGGACAGATCGCCAGTCCATCGCAGGGCCAACACAGACAACCATTCACTCTCACAGTCATACCTAAGGACAATTTAGAATCCACAGTTTGATGCCAATTAACCTAACTTGCATGTTTTTGGCATGTGGGAGGAAACCGGAGAAATCCCGAAGTAAACCCATGCAGACACGAGGAGAACATCCAAACTCCACACAGATCACTGTTGGTCGGGGGCTGGGATCCACAGTAAAAGCATAACCTTGCATCTGTCCTGCGCTGATGTTCGGCAGGTGAACACCAAGTACGACCGAGATGCATAGGTTCAACAACTTCCGGTGCAGAGCTCGGAGGGAGCACTAGGAGGTGAGGCGTGGAGAACGGAGCACGAGAAGGGGAAGCAACAGCAGGACGGGAGTGCCCAAAGGCTCGTCATGGAGGTGGTTGTCTAACCCAATAGCCAGGGAAATTAAGTTGTGAAGCAAGGATTGTTCATCCCTGGCCGCTAATTCGTTACTGAGCATGGGCTTTAACCCCCACCAAAAAACACCACTAAGTGCGATGTCATTCAAACTGGACTCAGTGGCAAGAATACGGAAGCAGACGGACTAATCGGCTACAGTTTGGTTGCCCAGCTTATAACCTAGCAGGTGATTAGAAGTGTCCCTCTCCCGACTCGTGTGGCCAAAAACCTTCTCAAACTTGCGGGTAAATTCATGATAAGGAAAATCGGGGCTGCCAGAACCGCTAACAAATGCCTGCACCCACTCAAGGGCGAGGCCATCCAAAAGCGTGATTATGTAGCTCATTTTGCTTTGGTCAGTCGGAAAATCCACGGGATTCTTTGAAAAACTAATTGGCACTGTAAGAGAAACCCTTGGCAGCCCCCTATCCTCCCACTGTAACAGGCAGGAGTTGGGATGGAAAGGGCTTGACCGGCAGACACAGATTCGGTGGATGGGGTGGCAGCAGCCGATGGAGGGGGGGTCAGCTAGTTGATTCATGAATTGGCTCAGCTGATTCTGGGTAACGGCTGATTGGTGTGCTAACTGATCAATCTTAATCTCAAGCGCAGTGAGACGTCCTAACGGGGAACCTGATGTGGCCCCTGCCGGCTCCTGAGACTGATAGGATTGTAAGGACATATTTCAAGCTTAAGCAGGACTCAAGGAGCAGAGACCACAACAGGTTCACAGGTAAGGTGCAAGGTAAGTGATTTTATTTACAATAATAGTGATTATATTGCTGGGACAGGAGCCCTGTAGAGGGAAGAAGATAAAGAGAATGTTAATGCCAAGGTAACTTCTGGCAACATAATCTTGTTTGTGAAGGCTGCAGTGAGGGGCAATAATTACGTGTTCTGCTTGCAGGTGGAGATTCGGGGAAAAAAAGGCTGAGACTACAGGCAGGGTGGTGAAGGCTTCTGAGGTGAAGGTGAGCAGGGACCTCTGGGAAGGGAAAGCGTCCAACCTTCCCAAGACGCTGGTTTCCCAGAGGTGAGCAGGCAGAGTAGAATGACTGAGGTGGGGAGATGTGGCAGAGGAATCCAGAGTCACACAATGAGCAGGTGAATTTGCAGGCTTACTTTGTTCCGGGAATGCTGGCAGGTCAGGGTTGGGGCAGAGTTGTGAGCGAGCTGGAGCACACACATGATAATGAGCAGGAACGGTATGTTTGAGAAGCAGAAGGTCTCGTGGCAACGTAGGCTGTGGCTTCAAGACAATCCCATAGGGAAATGATGCCAGTTCACCCCTTACGTAAGTAGAGTGGAGCCCAGTGGCTGCTCAGCTGAAGCAGATGAGAGATGATTAATGTTGGTGTGTGTGTGCTTGCTCACTACATGCCATGACAGAAATACAGAAGTGTATTATAAACGGATTGGAAAACTAGAGCAAACATATTTTAAGCACAAGAACAAAACATTACAAATTCATTAAAACTGTAATTAATCCATTTTCATCCAATTTATTTTTAAAATTACTGTGGCTTTATTTCTTACATATTCAGTTTTGCATTTGAATTATGTGTGGATATTTTACAACACCAATTCCAATAAAGTTGGGACATTGTGAAAAATGTAAATTAAAACAAAATAAAATGATTTAAAAATCCTTTTAAACCTATATTCAGTTGAATACACTACAAAGACAAAGTCTATTTAATGTTCAAACTGATATACAGTATTGCTTTTTTGCAAATGTTCACTCATTTTGACTTTGATGCCTGCAACATGTTCCAAAAATGCTTGGACAGAGGCAACAGAAGACTGGGAAAGTTGAGGAATGCTAAAAAAAACCAACAAAAAAAACAACTTTTTTTTGGACATTCTACATTTGAACAGGTTGATTGGAAACAGGTGAGTGTCATGACTGGGTATAAAAGGAACATCCCCAAAAGGTTCAGTCGTTCACAAGCAAGGATGGGTCGAGGTTCACCACTTTGTTAACAACTGTGTGGGCAAATAGTGCAACAGTTTAAGAACAATGTTTCTCAGTTTATCACTTTGGAAATCCATTGTCAGTTAAGACAGTCCATCGCTACATCTACAAGTGCAAATTAAAACTCTACCATGGAAAGTCAAAGCCATATATTGGCAACACTAAAGAAATGCCACTCAGTTCTCTGGGCCCGAGCTCATCTGAGATGGACTGAAGCAAAGAGGAAAAGTGTGCACTGGTCTGATGAGTCCACATTTTAAGTCCACATTTTTGGAAATCATGGACATTATGTCCTCTGGGCTAAAGAGCAAAAGGACCATCCAGATTGTCGTCTGCATTAAGTTCAAAAGCCAACATCTGTGATGGTATGGGGATATGTTAATGCCCATGTCATGGGTAACTTGCACATCAGTGAAGGCAGCATTAATGCTGAATGGTACATACAGGTTTTGGAGCAACATACGCTGCCATCTAAGCAATGTTTTTGCTTGGACGCCCCTGGTTATTTCAACAAGACAATGCCAAGCCACATTCTGCATGTGTTATAATAGCATGACTTTGTAGTAAAAGAGTACAGGCACTAGATTGGCCTGCCTGCAATCCAGACCTATCTCCTATAGAAAATGTGTGGCACATTACGAAACCAAAATACTACAACAGAGAACCTGGGCTGTGGAGCAACTGAAGGCATACATCAAGCAAGAATGGGAAAGAATTCCACCTACGACACTTAAACAATTGGTGTCCTCAGTTCCTAAATGCTTATTGAGTGTTGTTTAGAGGAAAGGTGATGTTGTGGTGACACTAAACACTGTGCGTGGACATTCTCTCACACCCAGAACCAGGAAGAGGGACTGAACAATGGACTTAAGGGGTAGCTCCCCAGTGGGGTAATTAGACCAGACTATGAGGTGCCTTCGCCCCCTGCTGCTCCATGCTGTAGAATGTAGCGCAGGGAGGCGAATGTATGTGATGTAGGTAACATGTGTTATGATAATCGAGTCACACATTGCCTTTGTTCAGACCCATGCATTATGTGCCAGCCCCAGTCTCTAGATGAGGTAATAAAGTTATATAAGGAGAACGCAGAGAGACTGGGGATTCTTCTTTTATGCTCTTCTACTGACACCCGGCCCCAGTGCTTACGCTGGGGTCCATAGGCTGTACATATGTTAGAGGGTCAATAAAGAATCTGTGTCGACCTATGCCCGTGCTTCGCCTTCACATCCTTCCCTTTTACCCTCTACAATGTAACAGTGGCAAACATGCCGCTGGCCCAGCTTTCTGGAATATGTTGCAGTCATTAAATTCAAAATGAGTGAATATTTGCAAAAATACAATATTTATCAGTCTGAAAATTAAATATTTTTTCTTTGTAGTGAAATAAATTGAATATACAGTGGTGTGAAAAAGTATTTGCCCCCTTCCTGATTTCTCATTTTTTTTGTATGCTTGTCACACGTAAATGTTTCAGATCATCAAACAAATTTAAATATTAGACAAAGATAACACAAGTAAACACAAAATGCAGTTTTTACATGAAGGTGTTTATTATTATGGAGAAGAAAAAAAATCCAAACCTATATGGCCCTGTGTGAAAAAGTGATTGCCCCCCAAACCTAATAATTGGTTGGGTCACCCTAAGCAAGCAACAACTGCAATCAAGCATTTGTGATAACTGGCAAGGAGTCTTTTACAGTGCTGTGGAGGAATTTTGGCCCACTCATCTTTGCAGAATTGTTGTAATTCATCCACATTGGAGGGTTTTCAAGCATAAACTGCCTTGTTAAGGTCATGCCACAGCATCTCAATTGGATTCAGGTCAGGACTTTGACTAGGCCACTCCAAAGTCTTCATTTTGTTTTTCTTAAGCCATTCAGAGGTGGATTTGCTGGTGTGTTTTGGATCATTGTCCTGCTGCAGAACCCAAGTGCACTTCAGCTTGAGGTCACAAACAGAGGACCGGACATTCTCCTTCAGGATTTTGTGGTAGACAGCTGAATTCATGGTTCCATTTACCACAGCAAGTCTTCCAGGTCCTGAAGCAGCAAAACAGCCCCAGACATCACACTACCACCACCATATTTTACTGTTGGTATGATGTTCCTTTTCTGAAATGCTGTGTTACTTTTATGGCAGATGTAATGGGACACACACCTTCCAAAAACTTCAACATTTTTCTCGTCAGTCCACAGAGTATTTTCTAAAAAGTCTTGGGCATCATCAAGATGTTTTTTGGGCAAAACTGAGACGAGCCTTTATGTTCTTTTTGCTCAGCAGTGGTTTTCGACTTGGAACTCTGCCATGCAGGCCATTTTTTCCCAGTCTCTTTCTTTTGGTGGAGTCATGAACGCTGACCTTAACTGAGGCAAGTGAGGCCTGTGTCATGTGCGTGCCTAAATGCGCACACACACAAATGAATAGATGCGAGCCCAAGGTGCAGGTGAAGTTATGTGTTTTATAGACAAATGGAAAATAACATACAGTGTCCATGAAACTGTCCAAAGATGAGTAATATGGGAAGATGACCGGCTACAAACTCTAATGGCAAGCCACACGCGCTCCCAGAGTGGAACTGACAGCAGAGAGAAAAGGGCTGAAAATAATAGGAAGGGAGACTTACATAAATGTCGGAGCAGCACAGATCTGGGAGAAACAACACTTAGCAGTCCAAGGAGAAATCACAGGTGAGCGAGCCTGATCATCCAAGGGAGACTGATGCCGATGCACTGCGCATTTCCCCTGCCACCCAGAAATACCCCCGGAGACTAACGAGCGGCAAGTGGAAACAGGTACACAGCATCAGAGTGAGTGAATGAGTGTGCATGTGTGTGTAGTGTGTGTGTGTATATGTGGAAATGAGTGAGAAAGTGTGTGTGTGCCTGTGAGTGCATGTGTGTGTATGGGGAAACCCAGGTGATGGCAATACGCTAATAGATGCCTAGTAGAGATTGGAGGGCTGTGGCTGAGGACTGACAGTAATCTGCCAGCTGGAAATGATAACAGCAATCAGAGGCTAGAGCCTCAGGTCAGGAAACAGGGCAGGAAACAACAGCCCCGTACATAACAGAGCCCCCTCCCCAAGGGGTGAATTCCAGACACCCACCGTACCATCAAACAAAAACTAAGCAACCTGCAACCCCCCCCCCCCGAACCCCTCAAAACTAACCAGGGCGGGAGGTGGGGGAAACAGGTCAGGAGGGAATAACCCAATGGAAAAAAAACAATAATGTAACACAGAAAATTACCCAACCCCAAGTAAGATTAACTCTCCCCAACCCAAGAGTCCCCAAGTTCTGGGAGCCAGCCAAAGTCCCAAGGGCCACGAACAGCCTTAAGTTCAGGGGGCTGGCCAAAGTCCCAGAGCCCACAAACAGCTATTGGTTCAGGGGGCCAGCCAAAGTCCCAGAGCCCACAAATGGCCATTAGTTCAGGGGTCCACCCAAAGTCCAAGGGCCAGTGAACGGCCATTAATTCAGGGGGCTGGCCAAAGTCCCAGGGCCAGCAGACGGCCTGCAGAACGGCATCAGGCAGCCTGCCAGAGAAAAAGGGCCACCTGACCCAGGAACCAAGTCCTTCGGGCGGCCGGCCCGCATAGTTGAGCCACCAGACCCGGAGGGATAGATGAGGCGGCGGCCTACCCACCAGAAGGCTGAGAGGTGGGTGGCCGGACTGAAGGAGTACCCCTGCAGTTCCTGGTGGCAGGACTAGGCAAACCACGGTGGAGCCTGGCGGAGGAGGAAGGGGCACCCCGAGGACCTCTGGAAGGGAGGAAGAGACATCGGTGTCCCCAAGCTGGCCGGCTGCACCCTTGGTGGTTCCGGCTTGGGACTGGAGCTCGGTTGCTCCTGCGGCGGGCCCGGGCTGGACCATGGCTGAACCTGCGATGGTCCCATCCTGGGACAAAGTTGCACCAGTGGTGGCCCCTTCCCAGAACCTCATTGCTCCCACGGTGATCCCCAACTGGGCCAGTGCTGCACCCACATGGGCCCCAACCGAGCCACGGTTGCACCTACGGAGGAGTCCAGCTGGACCCCTGCTGCACCCACGGTGGGACCCGGCTGGATTGCTGCTGCACCCTCGGTAGACCTCGGGCTGAGGCACAGTGCCCATGGTGAACCAAGGCTGGAGCGCAGCACCCACGTAGGACTGACATTGGGGCGTGGCACCCACGATGGTCCCTGACCGGGACACAGCACCCACAGAGTTTCAAACTGAGGTGGAACCGAGACGACGGCCTCAGGCAGGAGGGGAGCTGGATCCTTGGTAACCTCAGTGGGAGTGGCAGCAGCCCCGATGACCTCCAGCGACGAGCCTGAATCCTCAGTCTCGTCCGGCGATGTGGACCTCTCTCCAGCGACCCTAGAAGAAGACTCGGACACAGAGGAAGAAGGGTTAGGGTCGCTGGCAGCTGGGGAGCCCAGCGAGGTGAGCTCATGTGCAGCATGCTGCTGCAGCTGGCTCTCTTCACCTAGAGCTAGGCAAAAATGCTCTATTATGGAAAGAAGGAAGACAAAAGAGAACACTTGCCTTAGCTCAAGCTCCACCGCCATCCAGGACTTCGACGATCCAGGCGATGTTTCCACGGGCTTGGCTTCCTGGAGGCGCAGCTCGGGCGCTTACTCGGCATGATGGTCTCAGCAGTCTTAATTTCCCCAGCTGTCATGGCCCACGCTGGTGACTCCTCCAGTGTGGCGGCTGAGGTTTGGCTCACCATTTCTATGGAGGAACAATCCTCCCGGACCTCTGGCTCCTCCTGGTCCCGCTGGTTCGGCACTGATGCTGGCGTGGATTCAGAGAGGACAGGAGAGAGCATAGAGAGAGCTGGTGAACAATTCAAAACAGCAGCAGGTGGGGAGAACTCAATGGACTGCTTTCCTTGAGTGTCCCTACCGGAAATCAGGCAAGACATTTCATTATTTATTGGAATAAAATGAAAATTAACTTGCCTGTCTCCCTGGGTAACTCTGGTCTCTGCGGGGATAACCGGACTCGGTATAGGGACAGGAGCAGTTGGCGGGGCTGCATGATTTCCCTGGGAATCCGGGGCCGGATGACGTCAACGCTGCTGACCTGATGGCCATCTTGGAGCTAGAGGCGGAGTGGAAGAAAAGATGGTTGGCTGCTGAGAAGAGTGTTTCTGCTTTGGCTTGATGTGGACAGCCCTTCTCTTCAGGTCAGGAAAAGTCTGTTCGAGCGTGCAGACAGCTGACAGCAGTTTGGAGTGTTGGGGGTAATTCCAGAGGCCCCGGTAAGCCCCCAGGATCCTCAACGCCCTGTTCAGGCAGTCCAGTCTTTCTCCGGAACCGTAGGCATCGTAGGCGTCCTCCAACAACTCCCAGATTAACATGGCTGCTTCCTGCTCCACTCTGCTGGGATGTCCCACTGCCCGTCCACTTCTGCCCGAGTGGGAACGGCTCCTCAAGGACATCATGCTCCAAACAGGTCAGTTGAAAAAACACACAAAAGATGAAAAAAGACGACACGCACTTCACCGCTAGGCTCTTTGTTTTGGCGTCAGCATACTGTCATGTGTGTGCGTAAATGCGCGCACACACAAATGAATAGATGCGAGCCCAAGGTGTAGGTGAAGTTACGTGTTTTATTGACAAATGGAAAATAACACACAGTGTCCATGAAACTATCCAAAGATGAGTAATATGGGAAGATGACCGGCTACAAACTGTAATGGCAAGCTCCACGCGCTCCCAGAATGGAACTGGCAGCGGAGAGAGAAAAGGGCTGAAAATAATAAGAAGGGAGGCTTACATAAATGTTGGAGCAGCACAGCTCTGGGAGAAACAACACTTATGGCACTTTTGCACTAGCACGGCTTAGCACGTCATGGTACAGCTCATCACGCTTCATAAGTCTTTGCACTAGCCTCAACACGGTTTAACAGCAGCGATTCTCAGCCTCGCTCAAGGGCAGGGTCCAGCCGTGCTGAGCTGTACCGTGTTGTGACGTTAAAAGACTGGTCGCCGCTGATTAGTCAGGTCTTAACGTCACGAAAGCGCCCGTCTTCGTTGAAATCTTTATGACCGTCATTTGCAGTCACGGACTAACTCGGTCACGGAGTAAATACGATATTAATGCAGACAGCGTTGTAGGTTTTGCAGAACTCTACACCGTGGTCCAACAAAGAGGTGCGGAGTTTTCTCTGCTTGGTGGCAGTTACACAGTGAGGATTGACCCGATGGCTGGCCAGCATACAACTGGACTATAGACAAGCTGAAGATGATCGTGAGAGAACCATCGATGGTGAGTGATTTGTAATAATGTGCATCTGTTTGCTTATTTATCCTGTCAGTTGTAAGCTCACTTTTTTTGAGCCTTTATACAGTGCTGTTCTGTGCTGGCTAACGTTTTTTTTTTTGCTAGTAGCTAGAGCTAGCTAGTACGAACTGCTGAATCGCGCTTGTTTTCTCCTAAATATTCGCTTGTGAGAGCAAAACGATGAAATACGTTAACCCTGGTTAAAGTCCTGGTTTGTATTTGTATTGCACTTTGGTCCTGCACATTAAATTGTGTGCAATTTAATGCTAGAATGTGTTTCCACATGCCAGGGGTTATAGCCTTCCTGTTTATATTGTGGATACTGGTGAAATGGACCACAGGAGCCGAAATCTCGTCATATTAAAATTGCTTTTTCAAACCAGTGATTTATAAAGTCATTCATATAATTTTCTAAAGCGTCAGAATAGACCCACACACCTATTCTGTGTATCCTGCAGTGCTTGTCACTCATTTCAGAAAGAGAAATCCATATATTGTATAGATTCATTACACAGACAGTGATATATTTGAAGCGTTTATTTATTTTAATTTTGCTGATTATGGCTTACAGCCCCTGAAAACCCCAAATTCTATTTTGCAAAAAATTGGAATATTACATAAAATTAACTTTAAAAAAATATTTTTTAAATATAAATGTTGGCCATTGAGGTGTTGGTTAAAATGGGCTGTAGCCGTAATCATCAATATTAAAATAAACACTTTCAATATATCACTGTTCCTGTAATGAATCTATATATGGGTTTCACTTTCTGAAATGAGTGACAAAAGTATTGAATTTTTTCATGGTATTCAAATTTTTGAAATGCGCCTGTATATGTACTGAACTTGCTTGAAACTAACCACCATCCATTTCTGTCGTTCGTCTAGGCAAGGCGAAATCAGCCGCCCAATAACCTACCTCGCCACTGTGGAAAGTACTGAAATCCTTTGCTTTCATACGGTAAAGTGTCAAAAGCACAATTTCCACTTAATATAAAAGGGACTGAACTGAGCTTTATTTGATTGTGTGAATATGGCACATCAACTGTAAAATAAACCGCTTGTTAATGGTTTATTTTTTTGTCAGATCACTTGTGTGATCCTTTGTGAGTTATGTTCATAACTGTATGTTTTGGCGAATGTGAGATGTTCAGTCGTCAATATAATTTACTTTATATGTGTAGTTTATAGTCTATCATCAATAAACTCATGAATATATTAATTCATTCTGATTGCTGAGGCCAAAGTAAAAGCAGATGATTTTAAATGTAACGCAGCCCTTGTAAAATCTACTGAAGCGCAACTACATGAAAATTGTGGTTAGAGGAGTTATTGTTTAATTTGACCTTGTTAGATTTTTTCCCCTTTGGTAAAATTGTGGTTAAATACAATAACGAAGTACTTTATTGTCACATTGGAATTGTAATCCCTCCTGTTTTGTTTTTCTTTTGAATTCTTGGATGGAATATGGGTGGGCAATATAAGCTGCAGCTTCAGCCATCACCCATTTCAGATAACCTATATACTGTATAATCAGAGGAGTTATTGTTTAATTTGACCTTGTTAGATTTTTTCCCCTTTGTTATTAAATAGAAATGTTGGCCGCTGAGGTGTTGGTTAATATGGGCTGTAGCCATAATCATCAATATTAAAATAAACACCTTCAATATATCACTGTCCCTGTAATGAATCTATATATGGGTTTCACCTTCTGAAATGAGTGACAAAAATATTGAACTTTTTCATGATATTCTAATTTTTGAGATGTGCCTGTATAAGTGTTGAACTTGCTTGAAACTAATTAAGATAAGATAAGATAAGATAAGCCTTTATTAGTCCCACAACGGGGAAATTCCAGGATTGCAACAGCACAGGGATAGCAACACTCAGAGCAACAATCAGAAGGCAAGAAAAAAACAAGCAAGCAAGAGCAGCTAATATACATATGTACATATTACTATAAAATATATATATACACACACACACAGACACACAGTGCAGAGCATTGTAGCTGGATGGAATAAATATATGAATATATGAACACACAGTGCAGAGCATTGTAGCTAGATGGAATAAATATGTAAATATATAAACACCCACAGTACGGAGCATTGCAGCTAGGTGGAATAAATATGCAAGTATATAAACACACACAGTGCGGAGCAATGTAGCTAGATGGAATAATATGTAGATATATAAAAACACAGTGCGGAGCATTGTAGCTAGATGGAATAAATATATAGATATATAAATATAAACACACCCAGTGCTGAGCATTGTAGCTAGATGGAATAAATATGTAAATATATAAACACACACAGTGCAGAGCATTGTTGCTAGGTGGGATGAAACAGCATAACCGTCTACTTAGTTATCCTACATGGTATGATTATGTGCCCATACATATTCTCACCCTCCATAGCGACCGGTATGTTCCTAGTTGTATGCCGGAGAGGACCATTGTGTAAGTCTTTTGCATCTTTTGCATTCAAAAAAACTATTAGTTTGTTACGTCTTTTTGCTATCTCTGCGAGCAGCCCTGCTTAGGTTGTACAGTCTGACAGCCGTTGGTAGGAAGGACCTACGAAACCTCTCGGTTGTGCACCTGGGATGATGTAGTCTGCTGCTAAATGAGCTCCTCAGTGCATCCAGTATGTCCTGCATAGGGTGGAACTCGGACTCCAGCAGAGATGACAGTTTAGCCACCGTCCTTCTCTCTCCTATCTCCTCCATCGGATCAAGGCGCTGCCCCAGGACAGAGCTAGCTTTCTTAATCAATTTGTTCAGTCTCTTCCTATCGGCTGCAGTAATGCCACTGCCCCAGCAGACCACTCCAAAAGTGATGGCTGATGCCACCACCGTGTCATAGAATGACTTCAGCAGCGCCCCTTGTACACCAAAAGACCTGAGTCTCCTCAGCAGGAACAGCCTGCGCTGTCCCTTCTTGTAGAGTGCGTCAGTATTGTGTGACCAGTCTAGTTTATTGTTCAGATGAATACCCAGGTACTTATAGGATGTCACCATCTCGATGTCTGTTCCCTGTATATTTACTGGTGCTGTGAGGGGCTGCCCATGCCTGCGGCAGTCCACCACCAGCTCCTTAGTTTTCCTCGCGTTGATCTGGAGGCAGTTCCGATGGCACCAGTCCACAAAGTCCTGGATAAGCCCTCTGTACTCAGCTTCATCTCCGTTGGAGATGAGACCAACGATCGCAGAGTCATCAGAGAACTTCTGTAGATGGCAATGTGTTGTGTTGTGTGAGAAGTCCGCAGTATAAAGAGTGAACAGGAAGGGAGCCAGCACCGTTCCCTGGGGGGCCCCCGTGCTACTGATGATCGTGTCAGAAACACAGTCCCGGGTTCTCACAAACTGAGGCCGGTTCGTGAGGTAGTCCAGGATCCATGATGACAGGTGCTGGTCCACCCCTGCGCGCAGCAGCTTGTCCTTCAGGATCATCGGTTGGATGGTGTTGAAAGCACTGGAGAAGTCAAAGAACATGATCCTCACCATATTCCCGGGCTTCTCCAGGTGGGACAGAGAACGGTGAAGGAGGAAGATCACCGCATCCTCCACCCCAATGCCATGCTGGTAGGCGAACTGGAGTGGATCCATCGCTGGTTCCACCAGGGGGCAGAGATGAGCAAGGAGCAGTCTCTCCAGGGTCTTCATCAAGTGGGACGTCAAGGCCACCGGTCTGTAGCTGTTCAGGTCTTTGGGGTGGGAAGTTTTTGGTACAGGTACCACACAAGATGTTTTCCACAGCTGTGGTACCCCCCCCAGTTTCAGGCTCATGTTGAAGATATACGTCACAATCCCACACAGCTGGTCTGCACAGGACTTGAGGAGCTTTGCGCTGATGCCGTCCGGTCCCGACGCCTTCCTCGCCTTGATCTTCCTCAGCTCCGTCCTCACCTGGGTCTTGGTCAGGGTCAGGATGGGGGGCTGTGTGTTGGGAGTGGGGGGGGGTGTCGGTGGAGTGGGGAGTGGGCAGCAGGACTTGATTTCTTAGAGGCAGCAGTGGTTGTTGTGCAGACAAGGGGGAGGGCGGTTGGTCAAATCTATTGAAAAACAGATTCAGGTTGTTCGCCCACTCCCTGCCCCCCGTGGCCTGGGGGGAGGTATTCTGGAGCCCCGAGATGGTTTTGAGGTTTCTCCAGACCCCGCTGATGTTGCTCTGTTGCAGCTTGTCCTCCATCTTCTTCCTGAAGCTGTCCTTGCCTTCTCTGATCTTTCTCCTCAGCTCCCTCTGTACGGACTTCAGCATCTCCCTGTTCCCCGACCTGAAGATCCTCTTCTTCTCTCTCAGAAGTGTTTTTATCTCAGGGTTGATCCAGGGTTTGTTGTTTGAGTGACGCCGTATGGTCTTGGTGGGAACGGATTTGTCCACACAGAAGCTGAGGTAGCCCGTGAAGGTGTGAATGAGGCCATCGATGTCCTCACCATGTGGATCACAGAGCTGCTTCCAGGCAGTGGCTTCAAAACAGTCCTTTAGAGTGTCCATTGTCTCCTCAGACCATAACTCCACAGTGTGCATGGCCGGAGGTTGTCTGTGCACTAGGGGTTTGTACACCGGTCGGAGATGAACCAAGTTGTGATCCGATCTCCCAAGTGGGGGGAGTTGTGATGAGGTGTACGCCTCCTTAGTGTTTGCGTAGAATAAATCCAGTGTTTTATTGTCTCTAGTGTGGCATGTGACATACTGGGTGAAAGTGGGCAGAATGGGAGACAGTGAAACGTGGTTGAAATCGCCTGAGATGAGAAGAGCATCTGGGTGTTCTGTCTGCAGCCTGCTGGTTACTGAATGGAACCATTCAGTAACAATTACCATCCATTTCTGTCGTTCGTCTAGGGAGGAGGGAATCAGCCGCTCAACAACGGATGTCGCCACTGTGGAAAGTACTGAAATCCTTTGCTTTTATAGGTAAAAGTGTCAGAACCAAAGTAGCACAATTACCACTTAATATAAAAGGGACTGAACTGAGATTTATTTGATTGTGTGAATATGGCGCATCAACTGTAAAATAAACCACTTGATAATGTATTTATTTTTTTGTCAGATCACTTTTGTGATCCTTTGTGAGTTATGTTCATAACTGTATGTTTTGGCAAATGAGAGATGTTCAGTTATCAATATAATTTACTTTATATGTGTAGTTTATATTCTATCATCAATAAACTCATGCAGTAAAAGGACACATTACAAATATTTGAGACCAATTGTAGTGCTTCCTTTTATATTTTAACAATGCTAGTACAAAACACCGCCCACACATGAAGCCAGGGCAAGAAGAGACACTTTTACAGACAAGACAAACTTTTATTGATAAAAACTTCATATTTTGACTGACCGACTCCATACTCGGTGATGCACAACTTCAGTTAAAGTACTAGATTCCATTCAAGTGAATGTATTAATTCATTCTGATTGCTGAGGCCACAGTAAAAAGAGATGATTTTAAATGTAACTCAGCCCTTGTAAAATCTACTGAAGTGCAGCTACATGAAAATTGTGGTTAGAGGAGTTATTGTTTAATTTGACCGTGTTAGATTTTTTCCCCTTTGGTATATTATTCTATTTTCTTTTAATCTTTACTTTTAATTAATCCGAAATAAAGATTCATTCATTAATTCACATACCACCACTGGCTTTTAGCAACAAGTGTATTTCCCAAATAAGTTTTAAACTTGCTTTAGTTAACCACCACCCATTTGTCTTTTGTCTAGGCAAGAGGGAAACTGTCACCCCAACTGGACCTTGCCTCACTATTTACAGAGATTCAGGCTGTAGATCTGTCGAACCAGGACCAGTACGGACCGATCCAGTTGCTTCTCAGTGAGGCAGCGTGTGACCATTCCAGTTTTTTTTTTTACAGTTTGAATTTTGCACATTCTGAATAATCTGGAATTTGCTGCTGATTGTAATAAACAATTTAGTGACTTATGTGTTTGCATCATGATTTTCTATCTTTATTTTCTATTTTGTCTGTTAAGACACCAGTGGGAAAAGAGTCAACTGTACAAAGGATTAATCGGTGACGCTGAAAATAATGGCTCATTTTTAAGAAAAAGTAACCAAAACAATTATTTTATTAACTGAAGACTATATTGTTAGAAGACTGTACAGAAGACCCTGCATACTTTAGTGACAGTACCAGTATATGGAGGAATTCTTGGTCATATTAGCATCTGCTCTTCAACATAATGGGTTTGGGCGGGGGTGTCTAATCATGTGCCATGGAGGGCCAAGACCCTGCAGGCTTTACCTCCAACCAGTGTCTTCAACAGCAGATTCCACTGAACTTCTTCCACTGACTGATCAGTGACAACACCTGCTGAAGAGACTGGGTAGAAGCAGGGTCTTGGGCCCCCATGACACATGATTGGAAGCCCCCGGATTAGGTTTAATGGGATTTAACATTTCAACACAAACTGCTTTATGGTTCATAATTCTGTTGACAGACTTACACCAAACCAAAATGATTTCTCAAACTGCTGGATTATTCTTAGCTTTTCCAATCTTTCAGTACCGTATTTAATTTATGCCACATGGTGGTAACCGTCACATATAAAAAAAGAGACATCTGCAACAACTTCAGAGGTTTATTGTCAGTGCAATTCCAAGTGCAATACTACATGAATGCATGTATAGTACATTGTTGATGCAGAGAATATGTATTTCTACAGTACAGTTATCAAGTAAATCTTGTATTTTCCATGTAACCTTGTGACTGCATTATTTTAATTGCTTTTAATCCTAGATCAAGTTTGTATTGGCATAAAATGCATGATAACTGTCAAATATATCTTATTATACCTAACTCAGTAAAGTTTACTTTTTGAATATATATTTTGTGGCTAATATAGTTATTAACATGGCGATCAAATTGTGTCAGCTGATCATTTTTTTCTATGACACATCTCAGACTCAGTGCTGCAGAAGCAGGTATGTGCATGATGTCTCAATACTGTCTCTCAACAGTCTCTCCATGATTTTCAAGCAGATCAGAGCAATTTGTTGCAAATTTGTTGCACAGGAAATACACGTTTCTACATACATTCTTAAGCTCTATAACCACTGATCGTTTGTGAAGCTGTGCTGACATCAGTGACAGGCTGATGAAATCCGTGACAGGCTATGCAGAACGCCCAGAGCGAATGAAGCAGTAATTTCCCCACAACAGAGCCATCTGAAACACGCACAGCGTACATATTTTAGTACCTAACAGCGATAACTTGCAGACATTAAAGTGTAGTACGACGTACTTATAGCAAACTAGCATTAGCAACATTAGCTTACCGTCATATATGACCTAGTTTGTATCCTCATGCCTTTGGCTCTCCCAGAAGTTGCAGAACTATGTCCAGAGTGTTTCATCTCGCTGCCTGTACCCTTGTCTGGCGGTCCTTTTTGGCGTTTATGGTGAAAAAAGCCACAGACCGAGGAGTCGCCTTGTTCAGCTGTATGTGTTATGTTTTGGTTGGGTTGCGTGTTCTACGTCACGGGAGTGTGGCACCGCCTGCTGTTATAGAAATCCCACCCACCCCAGCTCAACACGGTTGTAATGCGGACAAAAGCATGCCGAATCATGTTGAAGTGAATCGAGATGTACCGAAGTGTGCTGGGCTAATGCAAAAGTGCCATTAGTAGTCCAAGGAGAAACCACAGGTGTGCGAGCCTGATCATCCAAGGGAGACTGATGCGGACGCACTGAACATTTCCACTGCCCCCCAGAAATATCCCCAGAGACTAACGAGCAGCAAGTGGAAACAGGTGCACAGCATCAGAGTGAGTGAATGTGTGCATGTGTGTGTGTAGTGTGTGTGTATGTGTGGAAAATGAGTGAGGATGTGTGTGTATGCCTATGAGTGCATGTGTGTGTGTATGGGAAAACCCAGGTGATGGCAATACGCTAATAGATGCCTAGCAGAGATTGGAGGGCTGTGGCTGAGGACTGACAGAGGAACTAATAATCTGCCACCTGGAAATGATGACAGCAGTTAAAGGCTAGAGCCACAGGTCATGAAATGGGGCAGGAAACAACAGCCCCGTACATGACAGCCTGCAGTTCTTTGGATGTTTTGTGTGGTCTTTTGTGACCTTTTGGATGAGTCGTTGCTGCACTCTTGGGGTAATTTGGTTAGCCAGCCACTTCTGGGAAGGTTCGTCACTGTTCCATGTTTTTGCCATCTGTGGATAATGGCTCTCACTGTGGCTCACTGCAGTCCCAAAGCTTTAGAAATGGCTTTATAACCTTTTCCAGACTGATAGATCTCAATTACTTTGTTTCTCATTTGTTCATGAATTTCTTTGATGATGTCTGTCACGATGGCCCTCACGGACCATCACAAGACGCCTCAGTCACCAGTGAGTTTGCAGTGATGTTTATTTACAGTGCAGGTTTAGACAGGCATAGGAATACATACAGTGAACAGGTGACGCCTGAGCCGGGGAGCACCCGATGCACCAGACGAGATAATAATTAAGGTAAAGTCACAACGAGCGTACCTTAACGACGGGACTGTTAACAGGCGGGTAACAGGGGATTCCCAAGTCCGTTAACCATGATGAGCAAGAATAACAGGAACACAACAGAGATTAACAGAACGTAGCTGAACATAACAGAGACTGCCGCGTTGGAGGACATTTAGCACCCGCTTATATCTCTGGCGGCTAATGACCCCAACGCGGCACAGCTGCTCCTAATGACAGCGGCACAGCAGCTGACTTTGACAGCAGGGAGCTCCCCCGGGCGCCTTCACAATAAGAGCCCAAGGAGCTGGAAGGAATCCTCAGCTGCCAAAGCCAGGGAAATAAGATATGAGACCCGAGTGTGGCCAGAACTGACACTCGGGTTATGACAATGTCTAGCTTTTGAGAATCCTTTGGTCTACGTCACTTTGTCAGGTAGGTCCTATTTAAGTGATTTCTTGATTGAGAACAGGTGTGGCAGTAATCAGGCCTGGGTGTGGCTAAAGAAATTGAACTCAGCTTTCCAAAGATGTGATAAACCACAGTTTATGTTTTAACAGGGGGGCAATCACTTTTTCATGCAGGGCCATGTATTGTAGGTTTGGATTTTTTTTACCCTTAATAACAAACACCTTCTTTTAAAAACTGCATTTTGTGCTTACTTGTGTTCTCTTTTGTCTAATATTTAAATTTGTTTGATGATCTGAAAGATTTAAGTGTGACAAACATACAAAAAAAATGATAAATCAGGAAGGGGGCAAATACTTTTTCACACCACTGTAAGTTGAGAAGTATTTTTTAAACATTGTATTTTGTTTTTATTTACATTTTGACATAAGTTCGGACCCAGGGAACACGCACACAGGCTCGAGTGAAATTCAACAGTTTTATTGAGTGTTTTGTTTTAATTTTAAGTTTAATTTTTTTTGTTGCGTTTTATTGAGATATGAGTGTGTGAGTGCATGTGTGCGGGATGTGATGTATTGTAGGAGGACGGGATGCGACGAGGGCGAAGCAGCGCGCCGTACAGCCAGGCAACCCTAAGGGCAGAGCAAACACAAGGATTAATCGCAGGTGTACACCCAGCGGTATTAATACTCTGGCTGGTGCTTACTTGCAGGTGGAATGATGACTGGCGTTGGCTTAGCCGCAGGTCTCCAGCCTGGAAGACAGCGTCGCGTTGTGCGCTCGGCGCAGTGAGGAAGGAGAAGGCGTGGATGAGGGAGGAATCCGCCGCCAGAGGATCCACCTGTGCACAGGGGAGAGAGACTGGAGAAAAGGTGAGAGGATGTTGCTTACGTGCTTGGCGAGGAATGGTTCAGAGAAGCGCTGGCGGTCAGAGAATAGGCGAGCGCTAGGATGACGAGCATTGGAGAGCAGACGGCTCCAGACTGAGCGGGCTAAATAGCCCAAGCTTGATGAGGCTCAGGTGTGCGCGCAGCTGGAGCGAGAGACAGGCGAGAGCGAGTTGTGACAGTACTCCCCCACCGAGCAGCGCCTCCCGGCACTGGCTTACTTGGGTACACCCGGTGGAACTCCGTGATGAGATGTTTGTCCAGCACAAATGACGGGCACACCCAGGATCTCCACTCAGGGCCATACCCCTTCCAGTCCACCAGATATTGCAGGCCGCGACCCCAGCGGCGGGAGTCCAGGATGGCGTTGACCTTCCACGCCGGGTTGCCGTCGATCATCACAGGAGGGGGTGGGGCCCTAGGAGGAGGACAGAGTGGATTAGATACCAGGGGCTTTATCTGGGAGACGTGGAACATCGGACAGACATGGAGGGAGGGGGGGAGAGCCAGACGCACAGCCACCAGGTTGATTACCTTAATGATGGGATAAGGTCCAATGAATCACTGGGCCAGCTTCCTCTTCTTGGCCTTCAGGTTGATGTCCCGGGTGGATAACCATACCTGCTGGCCTACCTGATAGCGGGGGACGGACCTCCTGTGCCGATTAGCAGATCTGGAGTTGCGCGCCGCCGTGCGTAAAAGCGCTTGGCAAGTAGAGGTCCAAAAGCACCGACAGCACCTTAAATGAGCCCGAATGGATGGCACTGCCACCTCCTCCTCCTCTTCGGGAAACAGCAGAGGGTCGTAGCCTTGGGACGCCCGGAAGGGAGACATCCCAATGGCTGATGACAGGGTGGAGTTATGGGCATACTCTATCCAGGGCAGATGAGCGCTCCACGAGGAAGGACTGGAGGCGGTGACACAGCGCAGCGCAGCTTCCAGCTCCTGATTCATACGTTCACCCTGCCCGTTGGATTGGGGGTAGTGACTGGAGGACAGGCTCACTGTGGCCCCCAAGGCGTTGCAGAAACACTTCCAGATCCTGGACACGAACTGGGGCCCCCGGTCAGAGACGACATCCGCTGGAATCCCATGTAGCCTCACAAGGTGTTGGACCAACAAATCTGCCATCTCCCATGCCATAGGGAGGCCGTGGAGCGGCACAAGGTGGGCGGCCTTCTAGAACTGGTCCACGATGGTCAGGATGGTGTCAAAGGAGATGGACGTCGGGAGACCGGTGACGAAATCCAAGGCTACATGGGACCAGGGCCTTCCGGGGACCGGCAGGGGATGGAGGAGCCCAGCTGGAGGAGAGGTCGAAGTTTTACCAGTAGCACACTGGGGGCAGGCGTGGACGTAATTGGCGACATCGCCCCTGAGGCCTGGCCACCAAAAGGACCTTTGGAGGAGCTCTACCAGTCGGGAAATCCCAGGGTGACAGGCGAGCTTGGAGGTGTGAGCCCAATGGATGACGTCACCCCGGACAGAAGAGGGCACAAACAATCTCCCAGTTGGACCGCCGCCAGAATCAGGTTCGACCTCCTGCGCCCTCCAGACCTTGTCCCTGATGGCCCACGAGACAGCGCCCACGATGCACGAGGCCGGCAGGATGGTGTGATCAGGTTCCATGGGGGCCTCTGGAGTGAACTGCCTGGACAGAGCATCCGGCTTAGCATTCTTGGAGCCGGGGCCGTAGGTGATAGTAAACCTGAAGCGGCCAAAGAACAGGGACCAACACGCCTGGCGGGCATTCAGGCGCTTAGCCGTCCTCAGATACTCCAGGTTCTTATGATCTGTCCAGACCACAAAAGGCTGTGCTGCCTCCTTCAGCCAGTGACGCCACTCCTGCATTGCGAGCTTCACTGCAAGGAGCTCTCTGTCGCCGACATCATAATTCCTCTCTGCCGCAGAGAGGCGCCGGGAGAAGAAGGCGCAGGAGCGAACCACCCCATTCACCGGAGAGCGCTGAGACAGCACCGCCCCCACCCCTGTATCGGAGGCGTCCACTTCTACGAGGCACTGCAGCACATGGTCCACCTGAGTCAGGACCCGGGAGGAGGAGAGCTCTGTCTTCAGAGTGGCGAAGGCAGCCACGGCTTCCTCTATCCACCGGAACGGCACCTTGGGGGAGGTGTCGGCGGGTCAGGGGAGAAGCGATGGAGCCAAATTTGGGGACAAAGCGGCAGTAAAAGTTGGCGAACCCCAGGAATTGCTAGATCTGTTTCCTGGATGGGGGGGGGGGGCACTCAACCACCGCTTGGCCTTGGCCGGATCGGGGATGATCTGGTTGTGAGCCACGATGAAACCCAAGAAGGAGGTCTTGTCAGTGTAGAATTCACACTTCTCCACCTTCACGTAGAGTCTGTTCTCCAGGAGACGTTGGAGGACCCGCCTCACGTGAACCTGATGCTCCTCCTGGGACCGGGAGAAGATCAGGATGTCGTCCAGGTAGACGAAAACGAACATCCCCAGGAAGTCGCGAAGGATGCCATTAATCAGTCGCTGGAAGACGGCTGGAGCGTTGGTGAGCCCGAACGGCATGACCGGATATTCAAAATGGTCGCTGGCCATCCGGAACCCCGTCTTCCACTCATCGCCCTCCCGGATCCGAATGAGGTGGTATGCGCTGCGGAGGTCCAACTTCGTAAACCAGGAAGCCCCCTGAAGGGAGTCGAAGGCAGAGTCCATCGACAGCAGCGTATACTTGTTTTTGATTGTGATGTCATTCAGAGCCTGGAAGTCGATGCATGGCCGGAAGGACCCATCCTTTTTGCTGACAAAAAAAACCCCTGCACCGACTGGGGACGAGGAGGGACGGATGATGCCGGCGCTGAGCGACTCATTAATATAGACGTCCATTGCCTCATGCTCCGGTGCCGACAAGCTGTACAGGCGACTGGATGGTAATGGCGCCCCCGGGCAGAGGTTGATGGCGCAGTTGTAGGGACAGTGGGGGGGGGGGGGGGAGAGACAGCACTTTGGACTTACTAAACATGGTCCCGAGATCGTGGAACTCCGGTCGCACCTTGGAGAGGTCCGGAGGAGGAGAGTCGAAGGAGGAAGCGACGGGGCACAGGCAGCAGACTGGAGACAGGTTCCCAGACAAAAGGTGCTCCAGGAGAGGACACTTCCAGATCGCCGGTCAAAGGTGGGGTTATGGAGACGCAGCCAGGGGTAACCCAGAATGACGGGGGTAGCAGAGGTGGGCAGCACGAACAGGCAGAGGTCCTCCCGATGATTTCCGGAGACAATGACTGGGACTGGGACTGTCCAGTGTGTGACCTTCTCCAGTGGGGACGCAGAGAGAGAGATGAAGCTGAGAGGAGCTGGCAGGGCTTGGCAAGGGATGCCCAGGCGGGTTGCCAGGCTCTTTGAAATAAAGTTCTGCTCCGCCCCCGAGTCCACCAGTGCATGAGTGAGATGTTCAGTGGAATTGTGGCAGAGCCTGATCGGCAAAAGGCATTTGGATAGGGAGCTAGATTGGGATGGGTCCGTGAGGCCCCCTATAGCGACTCGCGGACTCCCCCTTTTGGCTTAACCGGGCAAACCTCCACGAGGTGCTGGTCATCTCCGCAGTACATGCAGAGGCCCAACTCCCTGCGGCGCTGTTTCTCCGCCAGCGGAAGCTTGGACCGGCCAATCAGCATCGCCTCCGACTCATCGGCAGACTCTGGTGCGGGCAACGCCAGGGGGCAAGGTTGAGAGATACACACCGCTCGAGCAGCTGGACGACTTCCGCTCGGCGGCCCGTTCTCTCAACCTGTTATCGAAACTGATTGTGAGGGAAATTAATTCGGAGAGTCGCTCCGGCGGGTCCGAGCAGGCCAGCTCATCCCGGAGGCTAGGGCTCACACTACGGGTGAAGATGCTGCAGAGGGCAGCATCGCCCCACCCAACTTCCCCCGCTACCACCCGGAAGTCGACAGTGTAGTCGGCGGCCGACCGACTACCCTGGCAAAGATTCAGAAACCGAGTGGTTAGCACACTGTCATGGTCCGAATGGTCAAAAACTGAATTAAAATCGAGGACGAATTGAGCATAGGTTAGGTTAGCGTAGCTGGGCCTCGCCATTACGACGTAGGCCCAAGCTAACTCTTGCCCTTCCAGAAGGTTAGCGATGTATCCAATTCGGCTCTGATCAGTAGGAAAGTGCCTGGGGACGCGCCGGAACACCGACTCATACTGGAGGAGGAACCCCCGAGCTTCACAGAGCTTACCGCTGAAGCGCGTGGGCGTGGGAATTGGAGTGAGCCAGGTCGGCGGCCCCGGGCTAGCCTGGCTAACCAGGGGACCGGCAGGAGCTGGCCCACTAGGCTGAGTTGGGGGGAACGCCTATTGAGGATCCAGACGGTCCAGACGGCAATTAATTTGGACTAATTGATTTAAAATTACCTGCTGCTGGTGAGTGATCTGATCCACTCGAGCCCCAAGAGTGTTAAGCCGGTGTGCGAGCCCGCTGTCCGCTGGGCCGCTCTGCTGGAGCCGTACTGACATAACTTCGGACCCATGGAACACGCACACAGGCTTGAGTGAAATTCAACAATTTTATTAAGGAGATATGAGTGTGTGAGTGCGTGTGTGCGGGATGTGATGTATTGTAGGAGGACGGGATGCGTCGAGGGTGAAGCAGCGCGTCGTACAGCCGGGCAACCCTAAGGGCAGAGCAAACACAAGGATTAATCGCAGGTGTACACCCAGCGGTATTAATACTCTGGCTGGTGCTTACTTGCAGGTGGAATGGTGGCAGGCATTGGCTTAGCCGCAGGTCTCCAGCCTGGAAGACAGTGTCGCGTTGCGCGCTTGGCGCGGTGAGGAAGGAGAAGGCGTGGATAAGGGAGGAATCCGCCGCCAGAGGATCCACCTGAGCACAGGGGAGAGAGACTGGAGAAAAGGTGAGAGGATGTTGCTTACGTGCTTGGCGAGGAATGGTTCAGAGAAGCGCTGGCAGTCAGAGAATAGGCGAGCGCTAGGATGACGAGCATTGGAGAGCAGACGGCTCCAGACTGAGGCTCCAGGCGGAGCGGGCTAAATAGCCCGAGCTTGATGAGGCACAGGTGTGTGCGCAGCTGGAGCAGGAGACAGGCGAGAGTGAGTTGTGACACATTTTTGTAAAACATCCCAACTTTACCGGAATTGGGGTTGTAGAAGGTGTGATGCTACACACATCAGAATTGGCCACTTTTTTTGTATTGATAGTTGTACTGTGTAGCATGCTGTAACCATGAAGAATATGTTTGCTCTTGGTCCTTCTCCATTATAAAACCTTATTCGGTAAAAATGTTCTCATGTGAGTGATTGTGAGTCCTCTACTTACATATCAGTACTGACTCTATTGAAGACTATTGTGGTGCTGTTGAAGGGTTTTATGATCATTTCGACACAATTTTAGGATCCACTTCAAAATTTTATTAATTGTTTTTTAAATGTTTAAATGGTTTGGCTCCCTCTTATTTATCAGAGCTGTGACACACTCACTCTACAACCAGAGCACAGAGGTCATCAAACCAGCTGCTTCTGGCTGTTCCCAGGGCTCGGCTCAAAACTCGTGAAGATAGAGCTTTTTCAGTGGTGGCCCCGAAACTGTGGAACAGCCTACTGTACCTAATCAGGTAGCGCTGTACAGACACTAGAGCACTTTAAAACACTGTTAAAAACTTATCTTTTCACTTTGGCATTTAGTCCCAGCTAGGCAAGTTGTCGTGGACTCTTTCATTTTGTTCTTAATTATCACTAATATTTTTAACATTTATTGTATTTATATCTGCTTTGATTTTAATTCTTAATATTCTAATCATTTTATGTTTACATCGTTGTATTTTATTACTTTTAGCTTGTATTTTATGGTTAATTCTATGTTTTAGGTTTCTGTTAAGCACTTTGGTCAACTGAGGTTGTTTTAAATGTGCTGTATAAATAAACTTTGACTTGACTTCCTCAGAAATGCCATAGAGTTGTCATTCTTTACAGTTTACATCATTTGTTTGGATATATTATAGATGGTATCAGATTGCACTGAAAACACAACATGGGGAAACCTGATAGAAATATCATCCCACCTGTCTCATACTGATGAAGAGACAACTGAGAGAGTTTGATTGCTTAACAATTAGTTATTTATGACTGGGGTACACAAACTGTTTTTACTTGTCAAGTATTTAGCATTCCTCTCCTTCATTCCTCTCCTGGATCTGACAGTCATTTAGTCTCCCCTCCCTCTCCTTTAGCCTGAGGCTAGCTCTGAGGCATTCATGCTGCCTTAACCTGCAGTTTGCCACTGGGATGGGGGACTCTAACTGGGTCAGAAGATTCATCAATATTACACAGCATAGAGCCTATTAAAAAATAAAGTCTTTATACCAACAAAAAAGGGAGTTGTATCTTTCCAGATGCCGTGAGCAGTTTTGTCCTCTTGTAGATGCTGTTCATATTCTAGCAACAAAACCAGCATGCAGGTCTCTTATCCCAAACATGCAGAGACTGAAAGTAAAAATAAGCCATGCTGTGATTCTGACACTTGGATCCTGAGATGCTGTATAATTTAGTTTATGAATCCAACTAAAAAAATCCTCCCTTCTTTTTAAAGCCATGCTGTGATCTAGTAAAGAAAAAAAGACACTTCTCAACCACATAAAGAGTCAGCTGAGGTGGTTTAGGCATGTGATCAGGATGCCTCCTGGATGCCTCCCATGTGAGGTGTTTAAAGTACACTGGGAGCAGACCCTGCAGTCGACCTAGGATACACTGGGTAGCCCGTTTTTCCCATGCGGCCTGGGAACACCTTGGTATCCTCCCTTAAGAACTCTAGGAGATGGTTGTGGGGAAGGACGTCTGGGCTTCTCTGCTGCATCCGCAATCTGGGCCTCCTGACAAATGGTAGAAAATAGATTGGTCAGAGATTGCAGATATCACTGAGATTCGCAAAAGGGCAGTACAGTTATGCTGTGATCTGTACAAAACTAAATATTTGAACTTTAGTCAAGGCCTTCTGTGAGGGTCTGCTTGTCTTTGCCACCTGAATTTGAAGAATGGTTCTAGAGAAGCTCCATTATTCCTGAAGGGAAAGGATTGGAAATCCAGGGGATTGAAAGCCTTCCAGTGGAATTTTACAGTTTTCTGGAAAGAGTTTGGACCAGACTTGTTGGACTTGTTTTGAAATGAAAGTTTTAAGGACCTGATCGTACCCCTGAACTGCAGGAGAGTGGGTCCTGATGTTATAAAACTCATGTCCTGTTATGGTGAGCATGATCAGCAGCCGGCTGACAATGCCCCAACAAGCATTTTTTTTTTTTTTACTTTTTTACTAAGGCATTACTAAAGCCTGGTCTTTTAAGATAAAGTCAGTAGATCCCTCAGTGTCATTACACTGGCTTCTGGAAGAACCCCTCAGTGGTGGTTTTAGGCTGCACATGAAGAACAGTAGTATTCCCAGGTATACAACAGGTGCTCTTCCCCATGGCGGCAAAACCCTCAGAAAAAATGTCCATAATGCTGGATCAATTTTTGTGAACACTGGTCTGTGAGGATTTTCTCAAACAAATGGGTTTTCTTGTTGCCAAAGGAGGAAAAAATGCTTCCTGGGGTTGTTTTGAAAAAGGAGAAAGCATTCTGAAAAAGAGGATCCCTTCTTGAACCATGGCTTGTTGCCAGAGCTAGTAATTCTGTTGAACTGCTAGACACAGGACCACATATGGATTTGGACTTGGTCTACAAATGCTGCATTAAAGTTCTTAAAGTGACACTCGACCAAAAATTGAGTTTTTTTTTTTTTTTATTAACATCTCTGTAACATGTTTTTTGTTTTATGACTTACAAGACACATCAATAGCTACATCAGGAGCTCCTTCCCTTGGAAAAAGGCAAGTTTGGGCAGAGCATTTTTGATGACTTCACTGTAACAGGTCTGTAGTGTTGAGCCAGTCAAAACCAAGAACTGGCTTTTCAAATATGCCAGCTTGCAGACTTCTGTGTCATGGTGTGAGGGATGTGGGTGGGCCTAATTAGATCTGGGCATTTTGAGGAGGAAAAAGGCAATTTTTTGTTTTTTTTACAAGCAGCTATAAGACATGGAAATTTTTTGTGAGGAAAATGGGCATAAGATACCATTTTAAACAATGTAAATTTGTTTTTTGGGGGGAGGAGGGATTTATACCCACTGGAGTGCATCTTTAACAAAACAGAATTACAAAGCAGATACATTGTGCGGAGCGGGGTGGGCATTCATGTACCATGGAGGACCATTCCACTGCAGGTTTTCCATTCCACCCAGTCTCTTCAGCAGGTGTTTTCACTGACTAGCAATCCGTGAAGCTGATCGGAACAAACACCTGCCAAAGAGACTGGGTGGAACAGAAAACCTGCAGTGGAATAGCCCTCACTGCTCACCCCTGGTGTAGAGAAAAACTATGGGTCTGGTCTAGTGTGAAGCCTATGTGGAGAGAACTACAGTATATAAACCTCAAGCACACATCTGATTTACAATGAACCCAGCCACCAAGCCAGTGCACTCCTGGTGCCAGAACCAAGTCAGGGTAAATGAGGAGGGTTGTTTGAGGAACGGCATCCAGCGTAAAATGTTTGCCAAATCAAACATGACAAATGAGACTTCCATACCGGTGTAGCGATATTTGATTTATAATTATGATCAGGTATAAAGATTATTTAATTTGTATTAATGTATTGGGACCTGGGATTTACTCCGGGTCCGCACACAGAAAACGTTGATAATAAGCACTCGTAGGGGCACCAGCTCACCTCTTTCTCAGTGAACAAATAATTAATTTCACTTTATACCTGTTTAATCACTCAATAAATTAATTAATAATCAGTCTCAAAATGTTAGTGAATCCGATACTGGGGATTCGAAACCAGACTCAGAATGGAATAAATTCCCAACAACTTCTCTCACTTTACAAATTTATTAAATGAACTCTGATTAAATGATCTTGCATTCAAATAACTTGTAAACAGGTGAAATGACCAACGTTAACCATCACATTAACTTTGTAACTAAGGACAAAGTAACAGTGTGAGCACATCTATAAAAACATGGACTTTAGCATGAATTTAGGAGAGCTGAAATGGAAGACTGAGAATAAAATTGGACGCAAATTTATGGAGAAAATTTACTAATTATGTGACAAATTCTGGGCTACTCTTAAGAAAATAAAAATGGGATTTTAATAAAAAGTATATTATTTCTCTTTTAATTTTGTATCTGATCAGATGCTGAATAGTTCTCAAATCTCAGATGTTTTATTCAGCAGATGAACGAAGAAAACAGCTCACGTAATTCCTTGCGTGGTGGTCCAGTTGTTGAGGCTCCTTCTGAAGTTTTATTTGAACATGGCACCAAAACCAAAATATCTTGCCAGTGTGGAGTGTGTAAATGCAGAGGCAGATTCATGACAGACGATTTATTACACACTCACATCTCACAAGCACAGAATGGACTGAATGGTTACAGCAAGCTCTCCTCTCTATATCCCAGGTCACAGTTCACAAGTTTCATGGCACTTCACCTCACACAGCATGATATTTACACTACACTGCATTCAACCCCCTCTGTCCTTCCTGGGCATTGTTCTCCCATGCTTATTCCCTGTCTCTGTCTGAGGTGCTAAATAACCTGACTTCCCCAAGGTCCCAAACCAGCAGATATTCGGACAAGGTACATCAGCTTCCAAGGTCTACAGTCACAAAATTAAATTTTGACTGCAATAGTACTTGGAGTTTAGGTCAAGCGTAATGGTGATGTTGGTTTCTTCAGTGGCACATAATGGCGAGCTGCATCGAGGCTTTCATGGATCAGTGGCTTCTCCCAAGGGAATTCGAGAATAATTACAAAATCTGATCCCATTAGCAAAATTAAAAGACATTTTTCTGACTTTGTGGAGTTGAAAATAGGTTCCACTACGGAGATAGTGAGTCCTTGAAAAACACACGGTGAATTTAAAGAAAGTTTAACGATATAAAAAGTTAGAAAAACAGAAACATCTGTGAAGCATGGAGTTTCACTCCATATCAAGATTTGAGCTCAGGAAAGAAAGAATTAATTCCAGACATTTAAAGAAAAACATTACAATACACAGAAGTTTACACAAACACAGTATTCCATGTTCTCTGCTCTGAAGTGCTCTGGTCTGCAGTCGGTAGTGTTCTGTGAAACTTTTTTTTGCAGGAGGATATCTCCCTTTTTATAACTGCAGACAATTTTCCCACCGTTAGGGTGATTGACATAAGCCCAAGCCAATAGTCTTCCTTCGTGGGCGGGTTTTATGAACTTTAGTCCAATGAACAAACAGTCTTTTGTCTGTAACAACCAATAATATTGATAGAAGTTTTACCCCACAGAAGCTGACCTGTGATTGGTGGAACAAGTATACGACTTGAGGAAACTTTTTTTTTTTTAACCTGATACACACATCGTAATACTGAAAATTCATCAATATACTTCTGTATAAAATGTAACCTACTTCAGTGATTCATGCAACTTTATAACTAGTGCTTTTTAAATTAACATGCAAGAATAAACATTCATTTAAACATTTTAACACCCACATATTTAAAATCAAGGATTAATATATTTAAAACCCATTACTGATTATTTACACCAAACATCAGAGTCCATTTGCTTTTTTCCATGGTGTCCTGGAAATTATTCTGAGAAATGAAACTTGAAGAAAGAGTTAATTTCAGTTTATAAGTGTAAGTCAAAAGTGAGCGTCTACTTCAGAGATGTCCACCAGGGGTAGTGTCGAGCTGTAGCCAATCTTAGAGCCTTAAGAAATGCCTTTAAAGTTTATGGTATGCTTGTTGAATATAAACCTGTCTTAGTTGAGGAAGTTCCCAGTTTATTTATGATGCGAGTTAATGCGTTGAGAGCGTTCTTTAGGTTTGCTTAACAAAGGAATGTTGGCTCAGCTGTGGTCCTGGGATGAAAAAGAAATTCTTGACTGGCCTTTTCCTGGGTGAAACAATGTCTTTAAGAGGAAAAGTCTATTTTATTGATGAGCCAAAGCAAGATGATGCTACACCAGATTGGTCGAGGTTGCTCAATGGGAAGCTATTGCAGCTGATTTTTTGGTGAATGTGGATCTTTCCAAATTGTGTATTGATTTACCATGGTGGGTGTAGGTATATGGGCATGAAAATGACAGTGGCATCTTCAAAGAGAGCAAATTTGGATCTGGTTGTTGGAAAATAAACAGAATCTACCCCTGCCATCCAATCTTCCTGGGACCACAGTCACAGTTCCCCATATGGTCGTTGGAGATGCTGCCTTCCCCCAACACAGCAATCTGATGCGACCATTTCCAGGTATGTCAGTGACCTCCATAACATCTCGATAGTCAGGTTTTGTTCTATAGAGGGAATGCACTGGAACAGAATTCTTGGCAATTACCATAGTTACAGAGCATTGCATGGCAAGTCATCTGGCAGCTTTAGTTTGTATGTAGTAAAGCATAATAATCACATGAATTTTTTAGTCACAGCAGTACACAGTGCCTTTTTGTATTTTAGATATAAATACCACATTGGTTACTTGATGGCAGTGATGTGTGGGTAAGAGCACATATTTTGTCAATGAATGCAGAATGGAATTATGAGATTTACTCTTTGCAATGCAAGCAGGCACTCTGTTGACTGCTGTACTTAATAATACTGTTGTGGTGACCCACCACAATCTACAGGGACATTCATCCTCACACTCAGAAGGTCCGGAAGAAGCAGAGGACCATTCACATACGGACAGAGAGCCCCTGGGGAGACAACCAGAACAATGGACTATTGTTTATACATCCCCGGATTAAGGAGAAGACGTCCGGGCGCCAGTTGGTCAGGCTAATCATATGTATTGACTGATATGTACTGTATATTAATATGCTAATGTGCCATGCATTCTCTCTGTTTGTATAACATATAAAACGGCTGACGATACATGCTTTGGCAACACAACACAGCACAGACAGCACGACACAGTAGGCCACTGTAGCGCACAGCGCTACAAGTGCGTCTCATTTTGATGGAGGAAATAAAACTCTGCAACCTTCCAGCTCGTCATATCTCGCCTGAACTAAGTCCTCCACACTGTGTGTATTCTTTTGCATTTACTGCATATACCCTAATGCTGCCATTCATTTTTGCCACTCTGTTTTTCAACTGCCATGAGATCTGTTCTGTGACATCATGTGCATACCCTCTATAACTACAAATCAGCCATGTGTCATTTTGGGACTTGTCTGTTTTGCATGGGTCTAAACAAATGTATATATCTCTGTGTGTGTATATTTTTTTTAACATCATGCACATTGACTATTGATGTCTTGTTCTCTGTGTGCCTCTCTTTTTTTGCTTAACAGAGGTGAGCCTACCATTAGAAAAAAAAAAAATCTACCACTATCGCCACCACAGAGCCAGACACGTCATTGGGAACACATTCAGCATCTTGGTGGTACGCTGGAGAATCTTTGGCCAATCACTGAAATTCCTCCCCGACAAAGCTGTGAAGATTGTGAAAGCCTTCATAGTGTCTCACAACTACCTCACCTACGCTGATGAAGTCAGCACTATCAGAATGAGATACTGCCCCCCCTACACCCAATTTTACTGACACAGAAACTACAGGGGAATATCAGATTCAGTGGGACACAACTGTGCTTGAACATCTGGCTCCCCAAATTCTGTTGTGGTGCCGATCAACCAGGGCTGCCATCGCTGCAAGGAATAGCCTCATGACCTTTTTTTTTTCCCAGTCACCCCAGGGAGTAGTGCCATGGCATAACAACGCCGTATGCCATGGGCAACTTGATGTAAATTCATAATGGTACAAATTTTCAATATGTCTGTTTATTCATGCCAGTGTACCAACTAGCATGAATAAAAAAACATTGTTTTTTTCTGAGAAATTTTGGATTTTCATTAGCTGTAAGCAATACTCATCAAAAATAGAAGAAATATACACTTGAAATATATCACACTATGTGTAATGACCCAAATGAGTTTCCCTTTTTGAACTGAATTATGAAAATAAATGAACTTTTTGATGACCTTCTAATTCATTGAGATGCACATGTACAGCCTAGGTGCATGAAATACTACTGCAAGTGACAGAGAATGAAGTAGACCCCTGGACAACAGCTGTGGTTACAGTTTGTGGACTGATAGAGAAACTCTGAGACAAATATGCAAAGATGTTTTGAGATAAGAGGGAGGAGCAGCTGGCCTTCACAATGTTAAATGCCAGTCCTGCTGCTTTTTTAAGCAGTTCCAACAAGCCCTGTGCCATTATAAACAGAGCTGAGTGGGCCGCAACACCACAAACACGCACACACAAACACACACACATACACACAAAAACACTGGGTCGGCCCATCAGCTTAATCCACAGTGACACTGCATTACCGCTAACACTCAGTGCCAGTCATCTCCCTCCACAGACACCATTAATTAGGTTTGGACCAGCTAAACCTACAAGTGTAGAGATGGAATGCAAACAGCTGTTAGGGATGAATTCTTTTTCCTCTCACAAACACTCACAGAACACCTGTAGACTTTAACATTCAGATGTTGCACAGTGCTTACTTGCTCGAAGCAAATATGTAGAAAAAAACAAATACTGATGTAATGCATTTTTCTTTAGAATCATTCTCATACTTACATTGGCTCAGTTACATTTGGCAGTATGCCACACTTCATTTGTAAATATGAGCCTTTCTAAATCAAGTGATTAATGAGGAAAAAGTAATTTGAGAATACCCATAAACAGAGAGAATGACCCAATCTCCAGAGCAGCCTGTTCTCAAATGGTCTCCAAATATTTGGTTCAAGCTATCTGGCCCTCATTTATCAAAAGTGCATAAGACAGAAAACTGGTGGTATGATCATTTCAATGCAAAGATTGGTATCATAGCCGTTTAATCCATAGGGTGAAGTATTCAAATGCATTACAAATATCCTAAAAGAAACAGCTTTGACATATGCACAGCAGTAACACACAGAAATTGACAGTCTAAGCAGAATGTGCTTACTTTCTAACATTTATCATTTCCCATAACCCTTGCAGCTGCTTTACCCATATGCTTTCTTTGACCAGCTTCATCACTTTGTTGGACAGGTTCCACCACATAACATCACCATCATTCTTACCAATGCCAACGCTACCCTCTCCTCCAGAGATCTGCTCCCAGCCCAGTCTCCCGGTCCACCTATCGGCACCACCTTTGCAGACCCATCTAGGAACGACAATGGTAACCTTCTCCTTCTGCTCTTTCACTCTCACAATCTCTGCATAGCCGACACCTGGTTTCCTGGGAAACTCATCCATCACTGGACTTGGTACAGCCCGGATGGCAGAACCCGAAAGGCCCTGACCACATCATCATCTCTCGCCGCTGGAAGTCATTTGTAACAAACTGTCGTGTGTTCAGAGGAGCAGCTTGGTAACACTGACCATCGCCTGCTGGTCGCACAGCTTAAGTTGAAGCTTCGGGCCAATCCTTCTGCCAAGTACCAGTCCCATATGGACTCTTCCCAGCTTCATGATCCCAATATTGCCACTGAGTTCTGATGTTCTATCAACAACCACTTCAGTGCTCTCGCCACAGACAAAGTGGGCGACTGGGAGATTTTCAAGAAAAATATCATCCAGTCTGCCCGCAATACCCTGGGAAATTCACAATCTTCCCCAAAACACCCTTGGATCTCTCGGCAGACTCTGGACATCGTCGACCATCACCAAGATGCCCGCCTCCGAGGTGACCTCATGGAGTACTACAGATTAACCATCTACGCAATGTGGCCATCAGAGAGGACAAAGAGAGGCACTGGTCGGAAGAAGCCGAGTGCCTGGAGTCAGCGGCCAAAAATAACAACATAAGCTGCATGTTCAGTATGCTTCATCAACCACACAATGGCCCACACACTAAGACAGCCCAGGTGAAGGAGTATCAGCAATTTCATCACCACTGAGACAGACTGCCTCAACTGCTGGAACGGGCACTGCAGTCATCTCCTGCATCATCCTCCTGTTCCCGTTGACCCCAATCTCTTAGCCACAGCCAATGGCACTGCCTTCTGTGATTCCTGCAGAACCAATCCAGTCACCTCCGAAGAAGCTGCAGCTGCTCTGACCAAGATAAACAACAGGAAAGCCCCTGGAATTTGTGCTATAACCGCCGAAATGCTGAAGATGGGTGGAAATTCCACAATCCAGTGGCTCACCCACATCATCAATCATGTTTGGGTGACAGAGCAGCTGCCCAATGACTGGACCAGGGGCATCATCCTCCCCTTCTGGAAGGGAAAGGGCGACAAACTTGTCTGTGGCAATCACAGAGGTGTCATGAACCGAGCCGGTGTTTCCTGTAGGCTCAGTTCTGACCGTTCTCTGTGGCTTGGTTGTCGGGTGATTTATGTATTGTTATCTTTTGAGTTCTTATGGTGTTTATGTATTTGTTTTTATTTCTTTTCCGTGCCCGAGCCACTGCTCTGGCCGGCAGCTGTTAGGCAGCCTATTTGACCTACATTAATGTGGGCGTTGTCTAACACTCGCTGCTCTGACCACGCCCCCTCTCTCTTGACAGCCAGCTGATTTCTCCCCGGTTATTGTCATTCCCACGCCTCGCCCAGGTGTGCCTAATTTCTGGAGCCAGCAGTGCTTGTACTTAGGCAGCCTTTGCCAGTCAAGCACTTCTGGACCATTGCGCTAGTCTACAGGTGTTAATCATCGCGTGACTGCCTGTGTTCATGAAGGATTGTGTTTTGCTCACTGGATACTTGGACTATTGGACTGCTCCTGTACTGAAAGGTAATCTGTTTGCGTTTCTCCATGCAGTCGACTGCTACGCTACCGCTCCTGTACTGTGGGTTTATTTGATGGTGTTTCTCTGAGCAGTTGACTGCTATGCTTTGGCTGGTTAGCCCAGGTTTTTATCTTCAGTCAGTTGAGCTATCTTGAGGTCTCCTTGCTTCCCGAGCTAAGACATTAATCGTATTGTTTGTTTTTTGTGGCCCCTGTGCACTACAAGTTTGTAGACACCTATGATGTTAATTAGAGGACACATCTTGGTTGAACATGTCCCTATGGTCACATTATTTTCAATCTTTTCTAGGGGTACCATCATTTTTGTCCAGGCCTGTTTCATGAGTTTGTTTTTTTTTAATAATTCTGTTGAACCACAATTCAGGGGTGTTGTCTGATTTTCATGGGTTAATTTTCATAAAGTTTTTGTTTGTTACCACTTTTGTCGGATTCGGGTTGTTTCTGTGGCCATTGTGGGTTTTTCTTTCATTGACAGAGGGGTACCAACAATTTTGTCCACGTCTGTACATCCCCTTTTTTGTGTCAGGTCAGGCATTGGCTTGCTTGCTACCGGATAACCATGAAAACTGGTACTACCTGTCTCATGGGTTGGGCCGTCGGCGACTCAACCGGCATCCCCATCCTTCTGAGGGCATGGAGAGTGAAATAGGGCATCCTGGCAGAACTAAAAACAATATCTGCCACAGGTCTGTTGTGGACCACTTCCAGTTACACAGGGTGAGACTGGAATTCCTGGCAGATAAATACATCTGTCGCAAGGTCTGTGGTGGACTGTGCCACTCGGTGCATTGTGACATGCTCTACACCAAGAGCAGAGATAAACAAACCTATCATCTTGTCAGTCACTGTAACAAATACTGGAGTCGGTTTGTCTCGGCTTTTCCTTGCCACTGATAATACCTTTATCTGCTAAGAATGTGCTGCTAGTCCAACAAAAGCAAGCAGTATTCAAAAACTTTGCAAAGAGTTTCATGAAATGGTCAATCAGAAAGCAACTCATACTGGCTCAGACGTCATCTGGGCTTACAAGGTCCGTGCTGATCTGTTCACAGTCCGACAGGCAGCAAAAAGTAAGCTAGGAGAAGGAAGACAAAAGAAAAGGAAAACAGCAGCCTTGTGTGTAGCAGAATGGAATGTACGC
Organism: Pholidichthys leucotaenia; assembly: GCA_020510985.1. Lineage (NCBI taxonomy): Eukaryota > Metazoa > Chordata > Actinopteri > Cichliformes > Pholidichthyidae > Pholidichthys > Pholidichthys leucotaenia. The sequence continues at coordinate 302,118,935 of CM035836.1, forward strand.
ACTCTGTTGGACAGAACAACATCACAGCGCCCAGAAAGACAGACTGTGCTTGTGGCCCTGGAAATGAACAGGTACAATGTAGACATAGCTGCACTTAGTGAAACAAGATTGCCTGGATATGACAGCTTGGAAGACCATGGGTACAGCTTCTTTTGGTGTGGGAGATTAACTCAAGAAAGGAGAGAAACAGGAGTGGGCTTTGCAGTTAGAAAGGAGATAGCAGCAATGCTTGATGAGGAACCGGTGCCAATCAATGACAGGATAATGACTATGAGACTCCCACTACAGCGGAAGATGTATGCCACACTCACCAGTGTATATGCCCCAACAATGACCAACACAGAGGAGGTGAAGGAAGAGTTCTACAGTGATTTACGTGAGACTATCAGGCATGTACCGACTGATGACAGGCTGATACTCATTGGAGATTTTAATGCCAGAGTTGGTTCGGACACCGAGAAATGGAAAGGAGTGCTAGGCAGTTATGGAGTAGGCAAGTGCAATGCTAATGGAGAACTTCTATTTGCACTATGTTCAGAGTACAACCTTGTGATAACCAACACTCTATTTAAGCACAAGGACACACACAAGAAGACATGGATGCACCCAAGATCCAAGCACTGGCACTTATTAGACTACATCATAGTCAGGCAGAGAGACATAAGGGATGTATTGGACACCAGAGCAATGAGAGATGCGGACTGTGGCACTGATCATGTTATGCTGAGATCTAGATAAAGGATTTGCAGACAAAAACAGCACTGCAGGACGGGTGTGAAGCCACCATGGAAGCTAAACACTAGTGCACTGAAAGGCCAAAAGAACCAGGAAGAACTTGCACAGGAAATGGATGAAAACTTGAAAGACTGGGACAGCAACAACTCGGAGAATAACATAGAAGAGAAATGGGCAACACTGAAGGATATGGTGTATCAGACTGTGAGTGATGTATTAGGCTACCCTGAGAGGAAACATCAAGATTGGTTTGATGAGCATGATGAACACCTGAAGAAACTACTAGAAGCGAGGAATATAGCTAGGCAGGAAAACCTACAGCGTAACACAAGGTCGAAGAAGAAGAAATACTCAAAGGCTCAGGGTGAGCTACAGAAGTACACCAGAGAGATGGTGGGATGAAAAAGCGGAGAAACTTCAAACTGCAGCAGACAGGAAGGACATGAAAACATTCTTCACAGGTTTGAGAGAAATCTACGGCCCTAAACCAAGAGGATTGATCCAACTAAAGGCTATGGATGGTGAAACGGTTTTGCAGGAGAAAGACAAGATCCTGGACAGATTTGCAGACCACTTTGACCAACTACTAAACAACCCTGGAGATCTCACTGAAGAGGCTAAAGAAGCTCTAGTGCAGCGACCAACTGTATCAACTGTATCTGGATGAACCACCAAATTTTGATGAACTAATGGCAGCTATCAGGACAACACAGGATGGTAAAGCTCCAGGAAGGGATGGAATTCCAGCAGAAGTGTGGAAATTTGGTGGTGTTCAGCTGACCAACTGCCTGCACAAGCTCATCCAAGTGATATGGAATGCCCAGAAAGTACCTCAAGACTGGAAGGATGCAAGTATTGTGCCTTTGTTCAAGAAAGGTGACAGGAAGGATTGTGGAAATTACCGAGGTATATCACTGCTAGCCACTGTTGGTAAGATTCTCTCACGTGTACTACTTAGCAGACTCAGTGAACACATCTCGCAGAATGTACTACCAGAAACCCAGTGCGGCTTTAGAAGTGGAAGAAGCACAATGGACATGATTTTCTGCTTGAAACAGGTTCAAGAAAAGTGTATTGAACAGAACATGCCGCTTTATGTAGTCTTCATAGATTTCAGTAAAGCCTTCGATAAAGTTTCGCAACAAGGACTTTGGCAGGTACTCAAGAAATATGGTTGCACAGAGAAGTTTGTCAGCCTGATCGAGGCACTCCATACAGGTATGCAAGCAAACGTGGCAATGAGTGGTTCAGTATCTAAAGACTTTTCAGTAAGCAACTGGGTGAAACAAGGGTGTGTGCTGGCACCTACACTCTTCTCGCTATATCTGGCAGCCATGCTTGAGGTGGCCTTCAAAGACACTTCAGAAGGAGTATACATTCAAACAAGGAAAGAAGCAGACTTGTTCAATGTGGCACAGTTTAAAGCCAAGAGTAAGACATCGATAAAGGTAGTAAGAGAAATGCTCTTTGCCGACGACAGTGCTCTAGTTGCAGACAGCGTGGAAGATATGCAATCTTTAGTGGAGAAATTTGCAAGAGCAGCTAGCCAATCCAGCCTTCAAATCAACATCAAGAAGACAGAGTGCCTTTATCAACCACCAAAGTTCCAATTATCAACATCACTACCAGAAGAGATTAGCATTGGTACAGAGCCACTAGTCAAGTGCAAGACTCTCAAGTACCTAGGGAGTACTGTTTCAGAGAATGCTAGGCTGGAGGATGAACTATCTCTCAGCATGGGAAGAGCGAGCGCTGTGTTTGGAAACTTGAGGGAGAGACTGTGGAACAATTGGCATGTGTCTATCTGTGTGAAATGCAAAGTGTACAGAATGATAGTACTGGCTACTCTATTGTACGGTGCTGAAACTTGGACTGTCTACAGAGTGCAGGTGAAGAAACTCCACACGTACGTGATGAGACACCTTCGAGCCATAATGAACATCTCATGGAAAGACAAGATAACCAACATAGAAGTGTTGAAATGAGCTGGTCTACCATCAATGGAGGACATGCTAATACAGATGAACCTGAGATGGCTCGGACATGTTGAGAGGATGGACCACCAGCGTCTCCCTCGGCAGTTACTCTACTCACAGTTATGCAAGGGCAAATGCAATCAAGGTAGACCAAGGCTCAGATTTAAAGACTCTGTAAAAAGAAGCTTGAAGAAGTTGGACATAGACAGGAGTTCCTGGCAGCGGAAGGCTAAGAACAGAGCTGTGTGGAGGAATCTGATCAGACCTAAATGAAACAGTCATTGTCGCCCACGACAGACTGCTATGATGATGATGATGATGATGATGATGATGATGATGATGATGATGTGCACTGTGATCTGCCTACAGCACGTTATTGTGTTATGCCCTTAAGTACACCCTCTTCCCTTTTTGTTCGTCTTTATTTTTGGACTGTCTGCCCTTATGTTCAATAAATGTGTTGTGGTGAACTTCTGCCCATTAATCCATTCTTCCTTTCCCTCCTCTGTTCACTGTGTAAATGCGCACAAGGAGGTTCATGACAGAATGGTCCAGTCAGAGAGGATTTAGCGGGTTCACCCACACATCTGTTTTTCTTTTTGAACTGTTTGGGGTTTTTTTTCTTTTTTCCCACTCACCTGGTTTGGAGCAAACATGTCCCCAGCTCACCGGTCCTCAGCGCTCAGAGGAGAATCGGCAGTCGGGAGTCCCAGTCTGGAAGAACAGTTCGGGGCTGTCTTTATTCAGAGCTGTGTCTCCGATTTGCTTGCCTCTCAGAGCCCGAGGGCAATCTTTCAGAACGTGGAGGCAGCGGTCAGGAGATTACGGGACCTCCCAGGGCTTAAGAGGTTTCCGGAGTTTGCAAGTGTTCTGGCAATGCTCGCTGGTCTGCAACAGTCCTTCCCTGGGCTGACGTGGCTGCCCCCAGCTCCTCCGGCACCCTTGTGGAGGCGTGCTCCACGGAGGAACTGCTCTACTCCATCTGCCTCTTCTCCAGCCACTTCAGATCCGCCATGTGAGCATCATCCCATGGTGAAGCGCCGGGAGAAGCCCTCTCCTCCCTCAGCTGTCATTGTTCCTTCAGCTGCTGTGAGGTTTGCCAGGGCTGCCCCGGGATTGCCCAGCTCCATCACCAGGGAGACGGCTCCTCCAAGATCACCATGGACATGGAGAGAGAAAACAATCTACCTGCTGCAGCCATGAACATCAAACACCAGGATGACAGGCAAGTGTTTTTTCATTCTACTCAATTAAGCCTTGATAAACCTTGTCTGTCTTCCGAGGGAGAGGCCAAGTCTCAGCAGTCTGCTGGGTCCTCTCCTCCGGCTGCAGTTATAAGGTCATCCTCAATTTTCTCTGTGTCTCCTCCTTTTCTCCTGGAGTGTCCGCCGGCCCCGGAACCAAGCCACCGGACATTGGAGGAGCTCAGGGCACTGGAAGGTCCTGCCCAGAGGTCTGCATGGAGATGTTCCCCTGAAGCCACGCTGGAGGAGTCCCCAGCATTGAAGCCGCTGCAGGAGAATTATAGGGCTGCAACTGCCATCTCGCCTGCTGTGGAGGCAACAGCGGCGGACTGGGAGCCTGAGCTGGACCTCTTGGAGGCCGGTCCCGAGACATCACCAAGGTCGTCGGAGTCCTGGATGGAGGTGGAGCTCGAGCGCAGGCAAGTTTTCTCTCTTTTTTTCTAATATCAGTTTTAGAGAGATCTTGTCTAGCTTTAGGTGAGGAGAGTCAGGCACAGCGCACAGATGCGTCTGAACTCCCTTCGCGGGGCTCCACCGCTGCCGGTAACCCTAACCACTTTGTTTCTTCTCCCATTCCTGAGAATCCTTCTGGGGTCGCCGGAGAGGAACCACCATCTCCAGGGGTTTCCACAGAACCGGTCTTGCCACCTGACAACATCGTGGGTCCAGCTCCCCTGCTGCCTGAGGTCATCATATGGGCCCCTTCACACCCGGAGTCTCCGTGGGTGTGGCACGCTGGCTTAGGACCCTCATGGGGGCTGCGGACCAGGATCAGCCCGACGTGTGTGCTGCGCTCCTGTCCGGACCCGTCATGGATGCTACACTCCAGCGTGGGGTCCACAGTGGGTGCTGCAGAGCTCCAGCTGGAGTTCACCGCGAGTGCTGCAGAGCTCCAATCGAGAACCACCGCGGGTGCTGCAGAGCTCCGGGAGCCACTGCGGGTGCTGCAGAACTCCAGCCAGGAGCCACCGCAGGTGCTGCTGAGCTCAAGCCGGAGTCCACCGCAGGTGCTGCTGAGCTCAAGCCGGAGTCCACCGCAGATGCTGCAGAGTTCCAGCCGGGAGCCACCATGGGTGCTGCAAAGCTCCAGGCGGAGCCCACCATGGGTGCTGCAAAGCTCCAGCCGGGGACCGCCGTGGATGCAGCGTTGGCCCAGCCGGGGTCCACTGCGGGTGCAGCTGTGTCCCAAGTCGGGACTACCAAGGATGCTGTGGGTCAGCCTGAGGAAGCCGTGGCCCCCTTCTCCTCCATGTACGGTCCGGTCACCCACCAGTGAGCCTCCTGGTGGCCAGGCTGCCTCCTGCTTCACCCCTTCAGTCTTGGTGGCTTAACAGTGCTGGCCAACCACCGGAGGGCCTGAGTCTCTGGGCCAGATGGCCCGTGTTTTCCGGCAGGCCACCGGACTCTGTTCGCTGGACTGCCTGCTGAGCCTGGGACTCAGGGCGGCCTCCTGAGCCTCCACTCCTTGGGACTTGGGGGGTAGGGGTGACTGTGGGCCCTGGGTGGGGTGTACTGTGTTCCGTCCTTGCCTGTTCCCACTACCTTCCACCCGGGTTTGTGGTTGTTGTTCCTGCTTGGGGGGGGGGGGGGTCAGGGGTTTCCTTTCCTTATGATGTTGCCGTGGGTGTCTGGAATCCACCCCTAGGAGGGGGGGGCTCTGTCATGAACCGAGCCGGTGTTTCCTGTAGGCTCGGTTTTGACTGTTCTCTGTGGCTCGGCTGTCGGGTGATTTATGCATTGTGTTATCTTTTGAGTTCTTGTGGTGTTTATGTCTTTGTTCTTTTTCTTTTCCATGCCTGTAGCCACTGCTCTGGCCGGCGGCTGTTAGGCAGCCTCTTTGAACTACATTCATGTGGGCATTGTCTAACACTCACCAGTCTGACCACGCCCCCTCTCTCTTGACAGCCAGATGATTTCTCCCCGGTAGTTGTCATTCTCACACCTCGCCCAGGTGTGCCTAATTTGTGGAGCCAGCAGTGCCTGTACTTAGGCGGCCTTTGCCAGTCAAGCACTGCTGGACTATTGTGCTAGTCTGCAGGTGTTAATCACTGTGTGACTGCCTCTGTTCATGAAGGAATGTGTTTTGCTCGCTGGATACTTGGACTATTGGACTGTTCCTGTACTGAAAGGTAATCTGTTTGTGTTTCTCTGTGCAGTCAACTGCTATGCTACCGCTCCTGTACTGTGGGTTTATTTGTTGGCGTTTCTCTATGCAGTTGACTGCTACGCTTTGACTGGTTAGCCCAGGTTTTTATCTTCAGTCAGCTAAGCTATCTTGAGGTCTCCTTGCTTCCTGAGCTAAGACATTAATTGTATTGTTTGTTTTTTGTGGCCACTGTGCACTGTGGTCTGCCTGCGGCACGTTATCATGTAATGCCCTTAAGTTCACCCTAATCCCTTTTTGTTCATCTTTATTTTTGGACTGTCTGCCCTTATGTTCAATAAATGTGTTGTGGTGAACTCCTGCACGTTAATCCATTCGTCCTTCCCCTCCTCTGTGCGCTGCGTAAAAGCGCACAGGGAGGTTTGTGACACAGAGACATCACGCTTTTGTCCATTCCTGGTAAGCTCTTCACCAAGATCACCAGAATCCTCCTCAGTCATGCCCGTCCAGCCATCAGAGGTGGCCATTGCCCTCAGCAGGTAGGTTTCATGCCCAACCGCTTGACCTCAAGACCACATCTCTGCTGTTCATCTATTAATAGAGAAAGCCTTTGGATTCCGCGAGGACTGCCATCTCTATATAGCCTTTATAGATCTTAAGGCTGCCTTTGACACTGTGAACCATGCTTCTCTTTGGAGTATCCTGCAGTCCCTTAGAGCCCCACCCAAGATCATAGTAGCCCTGTTTAAGTGGATCTACAGCAGCTTCGAGAGCTGTGTCCATATGAATGGAAAGGAGTACGGCTGTTTCCTCATCAACAGCGGGGTCTGACAAGGTTGTGTGGCTGCTCGTGATCGCTTCAATTTTGTCACAGACTGATGACCAAGGTCTGTGAGCAGGTTCCTGGCATGCAGTTTGGCAACTACTTTCTGGCTGATCTTGAATATGCTGATGATACCATCCTGGTCAGCCCATGCTACAGTCAGCTGAGAGATGCTCTAGTTGTCTACCATGAAGAGGCAGCAAAGTTGGGCCTTCAGGTGAGCTGGACGAAGACTAATCTAATGCATTTAAGCAACGGATCGGACCCACCCCCGTTACAGCTAGGGAATGATGCCATCGAGTTTGCCAATTCCTTTGTGTATCTGGGCTCCACAGTGGCCAACAACAGAGACATGAAACCAAAGACCAACCGCAGATGTGGCCTCCCTGCGTCAACCCTACAAGCACTATGGAAACCTCTCTGGCGCCATCGTTCAATCTCATGAAAGACGAAGCTCTGCACATACAATGCATCAGTCCTCTCCATTCTACTCTATGGATCAGAGACATGGCCACTGAATAAGATTCTGGCCTCAAGAGTGGATGGGTTTGATAGTTGGGCCCTAAAAACCATCAAGAACATCAGGAGGTCCCAGTGCACATCGAATGACATGCTCCAAGCCCGCACACATCAGCCTGCAGCATCCCACCTTATTACACAGTGACATATTCGTTGGTTTGGCCATGTCTTCCGCCTCCCACCAGAAAACCCGACAAAAGCCATCCTCATGTTCGACCCCAGGGCCTCAGGGCAGAAAAGACCTCAGGGTAAGCCACGCACCAGATGGTTTGATGTGGTGGCGAAAGACCTCCGACAGCTCGGAGTTGCTGTTGAAGAGGCAGAGGAGTTGGCCCAAAACCGGCAATGTTGGCACGCACTGGTTAACTTGATTGGCTCTACACATGGTGATGGCCACCCAGCCCTCACCCTGCAGGAGTACTAAGTAAGTCTAAGCTCTTGCGGCTGGTGCACCCATAAGGATACAATTCCTTCTGTTCCTTAGCACAGAAGTCACTGACTTTCTTAAAAAAAAAAAAAAAAAGGCAGAAACAAAGGGATGCTTTAGAGCAAAGTTTTAATGTTACAGAAATATAAGACTCTGGGACCTCACAAGAAAATCACAGACTTGAGTTCTAGTAGAAATCAGTCTGTGTGCATTAACAAAGGGCAAAGCTGACAATTTAAATCATTGTTTTTTTCTTAGATTTGAAACACATGTCTGCTCTAAAGAGAGGTCTGCAGCTCTGGACTATATGAATACTACCACTGAGGAGATCCTACAGGATCCCAAGGAAATACACAGAGTTTTCTGTAAATTGTGCAATAAGAAATCAGCTGGTCTGGATGGTCTGCCTGCTTTTCATTAAAAAAAATGCTCTTTTGAACTCACTGATGCTTGGTGTCCTATTTTTCAAAGATCTCTGAACAGTCACACAGTGCCTGCTCTGGAAAAGGTCCATCATCATATCTGTGCATAAAAAACATGTATATTTGACAACAACAACTTCAAACCAATAGCTGTAACATCAGTCGTCATGAAGGGTTTTGAGAGAGTGACTGAAAGCATTCTTAAATCTGAGGTAGCCCCATAAATGGATCCCCCCTCAGTTCGCTTACAGGCAGGGCTGGAGAACTGAAGATGCTGTGATTTGTGTGACTCATCAATAAATTTTAAATCCCCCAGGGCTTATGCTAGAGTTTTTGCTCAGCTTTTAACATGCTATAAACGATTTTTCTTTAAAAAAAATTAATCAAGTTAATCCTTTCATTAAATTGCTTTGTTTTACTTAGCCTACCAATTTTATCATCAAATCTTCTGATGACACTGTGGTATAAGGGAACCACAGGTTTGGTTGGCATTGGCGTGGTGACGCAGCCGTTTGGAGACGTCATCACGCCGATGGACACATAAAGTGAGGGTCGGCCATCATACGGCCTCTTGTCTCTTTCTCTCTTAGCTCAGCCTCCCATAGCAGACACCAGTATTGTAACTAATATAGAGCTTGTTGTAATAAAGTTCATTCATGTCAGGTCAGGCACTGGTTTGCTTGCTACCGGATAACCATGAAAACTGGTACTACCTGTCTCATGGGTCGGGCCGTTAGCGATTCAACCGGCAACCCTGCCCTTCCGAGGGCATGGAGGGTGAAACTGAGCATCCTGGCAGAACTAAAAACAAAATCTGTCACAGGTCTGTGGTGGACCACCCCCAATTACACAGGGTGAGACTAGACATCCTGGCAGAAAAGCACATCTGTTGCAAGGTCTGTGGTGGACTTTTGCCAGTCGGTGCATTGTGACATGCACTACACAAAGAGCGGAGATAAACAAACCTATCATCTGGTAAGTCACTGCAACACATACTGGAGTCAGTTTGTCTTGGCCTGTCTTTGCCACTGATAATACCGCTATCTGCCAAGAATGTGCTGCTAGTCCAGCAAAAACTAGCGGCATTCAAATACTTTGCAAGCAGTTTCATGAAATGGTCAACCAGAAAGCAACTCATACCGGCTTGGACGTCACCCAGGTTAACAAGGTTAGGAGTTCCTGGAAGTGAAAGACAAAGGGCAGAGCTGCATGGAGGAAACTGATCAGACCTAAATGAAACAGTCATTGTCGCCCCCGACAGACTGCTAAGATGATGATGATGATGACGATGATGATGTAATAAAGATGGTATTTCAAACCAATGCCACTCTCCGTGAGTCATTCCGGGTTTCCAGACATAACATTTGGTGATGACAGTAAACCATGGAAGCGTACGTGAGGCCACTACAGCTGTTTCTGGAGAACCCTGGTGAGCCTCCCATACCGTGGCCGCGCTGGCTTGATGCTTTCGAGACTTATATGCTGGTGTTGGACCTGGACAAACTAAAGAAGGTACGGAAGCAAACTCTACTGGTTCACAAGCTGGGTACAGAAGGTCATCACATCTACTTCACGCTAGGACCAACAAAATCTTTTGCTGAGGTGGTCGAGCTACTAGCTAGCTACTTCGCTATACCCGATGACGTGAAGGCACAGAAGTTAGTGTTCTTCCAGCACTGACAGCGAGAGGACGAGTCATCCATGCAGTATATAGATGCTTTTTGCTGTTTGGCTAGCACATGTGAGTTCGGACGCATGGAGGACATAGCGATATTGTCACAGATGAAGTGCTACGCCAGGGATCCGAGCATACAGAAAATGGTGGACAGAGCACAGGATGACCTGACTGACGATGGTGATATAATGGCATTCTTGCTGGAGATGATGGCTCGAAAGGCACTGAGTCTGGCGGGACCACATCTGCATTTCCCGCAGCCAGCTCTGCTGGTGCAGACAGTTGCCCCGATTGCTAAGCCCATCGACTCCACACCTTCTTGGGAGGGCCTCAAGGTGAACACCGTGGAACAGCAGGGCACCACAGAGCAACAACCAAGCAACAAATTCACTGTAGAAGATGAGCTAACCCGTGACAAGCTAGCCGAAGAGCACAGCACAGAGAGTGAACACAGCGCAGAGGAAGAGCACAGTACAGAGCACAAACATAGCATGGAGAGAGAGTAGCAACCAGACTTGCCTCAAATGCTCGCCCAGCATAAGCCTCAGGGAGCCATTGCAGAGCTGTAGGAAAGGGAACCCGCATCTATCGGAAACCCCGGGACACAACAACCTGGCGCAAGTTGTACCAACAGTGACAGCAACATATCGCCACGACGAGACTTCCCAGGAGAGGGGGAGAACAAACTGGACCCACCTCCGATCCTTGCCTTGCATGAGCTTCAGACAGCTGCCATGGAGCCCACAGGAGAGGGAGTTCATGGAGAAAGGGGACCCTGGTGACCAAAGACGGCCTGGTGTGCATCCCATCACTGATGACAGTGACACATCACCCCAACCTCAACCAGCACCAGGTGAGGGGCAGAAGAAACTGGACTTCTTCTGAATCCACGCCCGGCACCAGCCTCCAGGAGCCACTGCTGAGCTGCAGGATGAAGAGTCCACGACCGAACAGAATGCAATAGAACCACGGATGTCTTCTGAATCCACAACCGGCATCAGCCTCCAGGAGTCGCCAATGATATGCAGGATGAAGAGTCCGTAACCCAGCAGGACAAAGCAGGACCACCACAACCAGGTAGACACCCCACAGCAGATGTGAGAGTTATAACATCACAACCATGATGCCCAATACAGCCAAACAGAGTGCTGCTCACAGTGATGAACTGGGTTCGGGTCCGTAGAGCCGAACGACTGGACCTATAGTGGGCCTTAACAGCACCACCACCACCGACACTCACGAAGATTGCCATGCAGCTGAGACCAGGCACCGTTCAGATGGCGGTCGGATCAAGATGGCAAGCCAGCCATCTACAGAAGGTGAGAGCAGCTGCCGCAGATCAAGATGCAGCGTTGACGCCGACCCAGCTGGTGTGGGATCCCGGCTGGGACATTGTTGACGACCGTGCCGTGGCTCCAGCGGGATGGCGCCCAGTCCTGCGCGTCCGCCATGAGCTCACCTCAAGGCCCCTCCAACTGAACTGCCTTCCTCAATGAAAAAAAAAAAAAGACTGTTTAGCTAGGGGTGCGGCTGCCAGAGAATAGTGGCACAATAAACCACTCAGCCGTGCTGGGCTTTGCAGTAGTCTACCCGCTGGCCCTAGCTAGTTTTGGGGGGTTTACATGTACCAAATTGGCGAGCGTTGATTCGTTCATGTATGTTGTTCTGTTTTTTTTTTTGGGGGGGGGGGTGCTGAATGTGGTATGAGGGAACTACAGGTTTGGTTGGCATCAGCGTGGTGACGCAGCTGCTTGGTGAGGTCATCACGCCAATGCAAATATAAGGCGAGAGTCGGCCATCTTACAGCCTTTTGCCTCTTTCTCTGTTAGCTCAACCTCCATAGCAGACACCAGTATTGTAAGTAATATAGAGTTTGCTGTAATAAAGTTTGTGTTCCAAACCAACGCCACTCTCCATGAGTCATTCCGGGTTTCCAGACATAAGAGACACTATTATTTTAAGCTTATTTTATGTAGATGACAACCTTGCAGCGTACTTTGAAGAGGTTGTTAAGTTCAAAAAGTGGTGAGACAGTCAGCTTCTCAATTTAAACATTCAAGACCCACTGCAGTCAAAATTAACTATGCTTTACTTTTAACATGATAAAAAAAGTGCTTATCATCACTTCCGACACATATCAATAACAAAAGCGGCACCCCCTGGAATAAGGTGGATATATATACACCTTATTCCTGGGGGTGCCACTGTAGGAACGATTATGGGCGGAGCTTCCCATTTCGGCTGACGTGGTGTTAAATCAGTTAGTAAGAGTGGAGTAGCAGGGGCATTTAAAATAGCGTTTTTAAAAGTTTTTCAAATTCATTTTAATGTATAGTCCACATACGTGCTTTGCACTCAAGTGGCAGCTAATTTCAGCACTTCTAGTTTTTGTATTTTTTGAATGTTTTGGCGTAGTTCTGGTACTTGTTGCTGGTGTTCATGGTTGTGCCATAGACTAGATAAATGGAGGCTTCTCAACACACGGTGACAGATGACATCCAAGCACGGTGTTGTGGCATATGTCTGCTCTAAGGTAAATTTGACTATGCCCAACATATTTTAACAAAATGCAGCTGATGTTATTGCAGTGGAGACTTGCTGGCAAAATGGGTCGGAATGCACACTGTGTCATTACGACCTACAGGCAACGAGAAGTCATAAATCATGACTCTTTCTTTGTTTGGTAGCGGCAAGTCCCGGGAAAAATCCATGAGTGCCTGGTATCATTGGAAAGCTTAGAAATTGTACTTTCTAAAAATACCTGTGTTTTTGCGGAAGACGTAACTCACGACCGATCAAACACGAGTTTTCAACCTAGCCAAAATATAAACAAATCGTCTTTTTCCGGGTCAGATTTTGCGCACTTCGTTCAAATTAAATATCATTTTGAAAGTCTTTCAATACAGAATTTGGAAATAACGTAAATCAGTTTTGAAAATGTCCTCAAAGTGACTCATTTTTCCAGCACGGGTCATTTGTTTACAACGTTAGCATCTTACCAACAGCGGTAACAAATGGAGCTACTGTCTACAAGGCCACTTTTTAAGGTCATCTTCCCATCCCCCGATAGTCGTGGGAAGTGGTATGATGAAATTACTGTTTTGAGGTGCAAAAGGCCATGTTCCCGTATTTCTGATGCCGAAGTCATTGTTTTATAACAAGGAAAAGTGTCCCGTTTCAATGACAACCATACGTTCTAAACTAGTACAGGACGTCGCTACCATAATTCATGCAAGGCATCATAGGGCCTAGGAGTAAGGTATATATATATATATATATATATATACAGTATATATATATATATATATATATATATATATATATATACAGTGCTGTGAAAACATATTTGCCCCCTTTTCTTATATTTTTGCATATTTGTTACACCTAAATGTTTCAGATCAAACAAATGTTAATATTAGACAAAGATAAGCTAGTAAAATACAAAATGCAGTTTTTAGATGATGATTTCATTTATTAAGGGAAAAAAGCTATCCAAACCTACCTGGCCCTATGTGAAAAAAGTAACTGCCCCATAAATGCCCCCTAAACCAAATAACTGGTTTTGCCACCATTGGTTCCAACAACTGGCAAAGAGTCTTTTACATCGCTATTAAGGAATTTTGACCCATTCTTCTGTGCAGAACTGTTTAAATTCAGTCACATTGGAGGACTTCATGAACTGATGGCTGGACATTCTCCTTCAGGGGTTTTTGGTAGAAAGCAGAATTCATGGTTCTGTCAGTTAGGGGAATTTGTCCAGGTCCTGAAGCAGCAAAGCAGCCCCAGACCGTGACACTACCACCACCATGTTTGACTGTTGATACAATGTTCTTTTTATGAAATTCTGTGTTAGTTTTATGCCAGATAAAACAGGACACATCTTCCTGAAAGTTCAACTTTTGTCTCTTCAGTCCACATATTTTCCCAAAAGTCGTGTGGATCATCTAGATGTTTTCTGGCAAATGTGAGACAAGTCTTTATGTTCTTTTTGTCCAGCAGCAGTTTTTGTCTTGGATCTCTCCCATGGATGCCATTTTTGTCCAGTCTCTTTCTTATTGTCCCATCATGGAGCAGTGTCTAAACTGAGGCAAGTGAGACCTGCATTTCTTCAGATGTTTTTCTGGGTTTTTGGTTCTCATCTCTTCTTGAATTTCTTTAGATCACAGTGGGCTGTGTTGCTTTTTGAGACCTTTTAGCCTACTTCAGGTTGTCAGACAGGTTCTATTTAAGTGATTTCTTGATTCATCAGGTCTGATTGTAATCAGGCTTGGGTGTAGCAACTGAAACTGAACTCTTCTTCTCCTCTTCTTTTAGATTTGATTGGCGGTTGCCAACCAGCTTACAGGTGCATTACCGCCACTGACTTGATTATCATCACTCTATATCTTTGTATAAGGAGTTCTTATAAGGAATTCTGAACAACTCCTTATATGTGAAAAAATTATCCGTCCTCGGAGCTTTCCAATCACTCTATAAATCACTCTATTAAAGCAAGAAATCTCTGTGAATGAATGAATGAATGAATGAATGAAAGAAAAGGTTTATTGTCAATACTACCATACGTGCAATACATACAGGAGAATTGAAATTTGACTTGACATTGGGAGCGCTCTATAAGCGCGTCCCATAGCCGCGGCAGCCTGAAGGCGCCAGTCGAACAGGAGGGTAAAGAGGGCAAGGGTCAGGGTCAGGGAAAACACAATAGGCAGAGAGAAAAAAACATAGTTATCAGAATAACGCTCGTATAAGCTCAAATGAGCCAAATTATGATTACACAGAAAAAAAAACCTCTATGCACAATTAGCAGACAGTAGATCACACATTACAAAGAGTTGAGAGAGACAGTATGTGTGTATTTGTGTCAGTATACATGTATCAGTCATGTAATGTTGTATGCAGTGTGTACTGTAGGTGTGTCATTGCTAGTGAACAGCAGAGGGCACCCTCTGGCAACGGATAGATATTATTTAGTCATGTGTTCTATAGTCCAGACACATGGTAACGCTGTCCTTGGAGCTCGGTCTGATGAAACAACAGCAATTGTCGATTGTTTGGGTTAACATTGCAAGCTGGGATCAGAAGGGAGAAGATTAGGAGGGAGAGGAGGGAGAAAAGCGTCTGCTCTCTCTGAATGCCGGAAGAAGTGTGTGTCTGTTGTGTTTATAAGACATCATAGGACGGCCTATGATTTCGGCCTGATCATCATAGGACGTCCTATGAACTCAGGCATCACAGGACTTACAATGCTGTCATAAAGATATTTGCGATGCCGTCATAAAGATATGATGTCTATATGACGGCACATAGACAAATGTTTCTTTGTATTGTTGCTCAAGATGAAGAAACTAAGCAAAAGCGTTCTTGGTTTCTACGGGCATGCACGGGCCTTCCCGAACAGGGGCGAAAGCCACTTTTTGCTCAGATCTATTTTCATGATCCTGCCCATGAACTGGAATTAAGATGCACCTATCCCTCAACCAGTGGTCTGAACAAAGAAGAAGAAGACCCACCAGATGGAGAGCAATAGAATGAGGAGAACTGCTGCACGTCAGAAAAGATGCCGTGAACATGAAACACCTCAGGTTCCAGCAGTACGCCGAAGGCATGACTGTGAACAACACAGCCGTCTGAGACAGGAGACCCTTCAGCAACGGGCATGCAGAAGTACTTGCTTATACTTGGTTTCTACGGGCATGGACTGGTATGCACAGGTATGTACTAGTCACTATAAATTCAAGAAATGTGTGTCTGTCATGATCATAGGACATCATAGGACGGCCTATGATGTCTGCAGGACATCCTATGATGATCCTATGATCTCAGGGTACATAGGACTCCCAATGATGTCAAATAGGCGATGCTGTCAAATAGGCAATAGGACTGGCTACCTGTGATGTAGTGTCCTATGATGCCAGCCTGGATGTCTTTATGATGTCATATAGACCATCAGGCTACCTGTGATGTAGTGTCCTATGATGCCAGCCTGGATGTCTTTATGATGTCTCCCTCACCATTCTTCTCCTTCTCGATCTCAGCGCTGCTTTCGATACCATCAATCATTCCATCCTGCTCCGTCGTCTGCTTTCTATTGGCATCACTGACTCCGCCCTCTCTTGGTTCACCTCCTACCTGTCTGAGAGATTCCAGTACATCTCCATCAACAATCATAAATCACGCACCACCCCCGTCTCACACGGTGTCCCTCAAGGCTCTGTGCTCGGTCCAACCCTTTTCACTCTCTACATGCTTCCGCTTGGTCACATCATTCGTCAACATGGTCTTCACTTTCACTGCTACGCCGACGACACCCAGCTGTACATCTCCTCTAAATCCATCAACCCCGCCATTCTCTCTACCATCACCAACTGCCTTACAGACATAAAAACCTGGATGACTAACAACTTTCTCAAGCTAAACAGCAATAAAACAGAAATCATCATTTTTGGACCAAAATCTCTTTTACCCTCTTCCCAGAACTTTTCATTCCAAATCGATGGTCACTCAGTCACCCCCTCCCCCCTGGCCAGAAACCTCGGCATTATCATGGACCCCACCCTCTCCTTCAAATCTCACATCAACCATATCACCAAAACATCATTTTTTCATCTTCGTAATATTGCACGCCTCCGTCCAACCCTCTCACCCTCTGCTGCTGAAATACTCATCCATGCCTTCATCACCTCCAGACTTGATTACTGTAACAGCATTCTGTATGGACTTCCTTCCACCATCCTCCAAAAACTACAGTATGTCCAAAACTCAGCCGCCCGCCTACTTACTCACTCCCGCTCCAGAGACCACATCACTCCTCTCCTCCGTCAGCTCCACTGGCTCCCCATTCAACAGCGCATCAACTTCAAGATCCTCCTCATCACCTATAAAGCTCTTCATAACCTCGCCCCCTCATACCTAACGGACCTTCTGTCTCGTCATTCTCCCACTCGTCTCCTCCGCTCTGCTGACGCTCACCTTCTTACCCCCACCACCAAGACAAAATTCCGCACCCTGGGTGATAGATCATTCGCCATTGCCGCACCAACCCTCTGGAATTCCTTGCCCCTTCACATCCGGTCTGCCAACACACTTGCTTCTTTTAAAAGTGAACTCAAAACCCATCTTTTCAAATCTACCTACAAAAACTGACTGCCTCTTCTACCTATGTGTACCTACCTTGTCTGTTTACTCGTTCTCTATATGTTTGTCCCTATGTTGCTTTGTAAAGCGTCTTTGAGTATTTAGAAAAGCGCTATATAAGACTGATGTATTATTATTATTATTATTATTATGTCATACAGACCATCACTCACGATGCCTGCCTACCTATGATGTGGTGTCCTATGATGCCTGCCACAGGAGGAGACCCTTCACCAGCATAGGGTACAACAAACAAGGGATACACAGACAGACATGAAACGTGTGGCAGTGTGCCATGCACGTACTTAATCACTTGAAGCCCGAAATGCCCGCAAAGCGAGCAACGCTGCACGCCACTCAAGGCACAGACAAGCTGAGACCCAGGAGATGCGGAATAGTCGGCTGGCTACCAGTGCTGCATGCCAGGCAAGGCACAGAGAAGCTGAGACCGAATACGACACACTACTTTAAACCACACCTATTCGAAGCAGTACATCGGGAAATCTCACTCAGTTAAGCAGAAGGCACTCTATAAATTCAAGAAATCTCTGTCAGGGATGCCTGCGGCATGCCTGTGAACAACACAGCCGTCTCACACAGGAGGAGACCCGGCACAGACAAGCTGAGACCCAGGAGATGCACAATAGTCGGCTGGCTGCCAACGCTGCACGCCAGGCAAGGCACAGAGAAGCTGAGACTTAATACAACACACTACTTTAAACCACACCCATTCGAAGCAGTACATCGGGAAATCTCACTCAGTAAAACAGAAGGCACTCTATAAATTCAAGAAATCTCTGTCAGTGATGCCTGCGGCATGACTGTTAACAACACAGCCGTCTCACAAAAGAGGAGACCCTTCAGCAACGGGCATGCAGAAATACTTGCTTATACTTGGTTTCTACGGGCATGGACGGGTATCAGGTTCAGGTTCAGGTTACTTTATTTGTACCCGTAGGTAGATTTGCTTTGCAGTCTGGTGACATCCATATTTACAAGCCACAAATTACATTCAACATAGACACAAACACAGGCACACATGAAGCTGACTATAAACATGATAAAAATACTCAAGGCTCCATCAATCAGGGTATAAAAAGACAAAGAGATGGGAGAAAAAACAGAGGTAAGAGAGAAGGGTCATATTAAAAGTTAAAAACTAGTCAAAGAGGTTAAAAACTCAAAGGTCTAAAACCCAATAAAATATTTAGAACCCAAGTACCATCCTACAAAAATAAGTAAATATAAAATGGAGTTAATAAATAGGTACCTAAATTATGTGCAATATATTGTTACAGCTTGTTCAACTCTTTGACAGCAGCAGGAACAAAGCTGTTCTTGTAGCGCTGGGTTTTACTTTTTGGGACAGCAAACCTCCGTCTTGAGGGAAGAAGCTGAAAGTTGCAGTGCAAAGGGTGGGAGTCATCATTTAAAATGGAGGTAGCAATCCTCTGTACTTGTCTGGTGTACAGGGATGTCAGGCTCAGCTGTGACTCACCAAGCAAACGACTGGACCATCTAACTACCTGATCCGAGGATTTCCTCTGTTTCAGTTTTATCTGACCAAACCATGACACTAAAGAAAAGGATAAAACAGATTCAATAAAAGCCCGATAAAACATTGTCATTATGGTTCGGTCAGTTTGGAAGAGTGCAAGTTTTCTCAAGCAATGCAAATGTTGCTGACCCTTTTTGCACACCCTTTCAGAGTTCTCTTCAAAGTTTAAATTACTATCAATAATCGTCCCAAGATATTTGTAGGATTGTACACATTCAGTGGTCTGGCGTTTTAGTACGGTGACTTTGTGCCTGGGATTTTTCCTCCTAAAGTCAATAATCATGTCTTTAGTTTTTGTCGTATTCAGCTGCAGGTAGGAATCCTCACACCAGTGAACAAAATCATCAACTACTGGGCCGTGGCCACTCTCACCATCCTGGAGGAGACTGACAATAACTGAGTCATCAGCATACTTTATAATGTGTCTGTTGTCATGTCTGCTCCGACACGTTTGTGTACAGGATGAAGAGTAGTGGTGACAACACACACCCCTGAGGAGAGCCAGTAGAAGAGCACTTTAGGTCAGACAATGTACCATTGACCCTTACTCTCTGCGTCCTGTTAGTTAAGAAATCCAGAATCCAACCCACCAGATTACTGCTCAAATCAAATTGTTGCAGGAGCCTTTCAACTAAGATATGAGGTTGGATTTTTTTTTTTTTTTTTTTTTTTTTGTTACTTATTTGTACCCGTAGGTAGACTTGGTTTGCAGTCTGGTGACAAGCCACCGGCTGCTGGTCGCTGCGTGCGCGAGCGCCCTAAACCTACATGTTTTTGGTGTGCGGGAGGAAACCGGAGAAATCCCGGAGTAAACCCACGCAACACGGGGAGAACATGCAAACTCCACACAGCTCACTGTTGGTCGGGGGCTGGGATCGAACCCACGATCTCATGATCCCCGCAATCCCCCGGCCGAAGGTAAAACTGTGCTGCCACAGTGCTAAACCACTGTGCCACCGTGCAGCCACATTGTATTAAAGGCGGAGGAAAAGTCCACAAATAAAAGCCTGGCGTATGTCCCATTAAAATCCAGATGTTTAAAAAGCATGTTAAACAGAGTGACAGTGGCATCCTCCACTCCTCTGTGAGGCCTATAGGCAAACTGCAGAGGATCCAGTGCATGCTCAGTCTGCTTTAGGACCTCACATCTGACCAGTTTTTCAAAAATTTTCATTAAAATTGAAGTCAAAGCAACTGGTCTAAAGTCGTTTACCATTTTAGGACATCTGGATTTTGGAACGGGAACAACCACGGCTTCTTTCCAGATCTTAGGCACATGTTGTGTCTGTAAGGACTTATTGAAAATGTAATGAAATATAGGACTCAGTTCATGTGCACAGGACTTTACCAAGCGCCCACATATATTATCAGGGCCCTGACTTTTGTTCATTTTTACAGCGCAGAACTCCCTTTTAACATCCTGCACCTCAATATTAAAGTGCTGATTGTCTTTAAGTTTCTGTTTCAAATCTTGGGTTTCTGTGCTAAAATCAAAGGAGTCAAAACGACCATAAAAACAATTAAGAGCATTAGCCAGCTCTGTGTCTGAATTAAAACCATCTAAAAACACACGATTACTGTGCTCTGTGCTCTGAAGGCCTGCAATAGTTTTCATACTGGCCCAGGCTGAACCAAGTTTCTTTGTTGCCATCTTGCTTTCCAATTCTGATTTATAATTCTGTTTTGCTCTTAAAATTTCGGACTTCAGCTCTTTTGTGGCAACCTGTAGCTCAGAAACAGACCCCTGTTTAAAGGCAAGTGCTTTCCTCTGTAAGCAGGATTTAACTGATTTTGTAACCCATGGCTTGTTGTTGGGATATATTTTGACACGTTTACGTGGAACAATCTTATTTTTACAGAAAGACATGTATGAGCATGTGACGTCCACCAAAGAGTCCAAATCATCCCCGCAGGCCAGTGTGAACATCTCCCAGTCTGTACAGTTAAAGCATTCCTGGAGGCTGTGCACTGAATCCTCTGTCCACACATCAATGTCTCTCGTCTCCACCTTGCCTCTTCTGAGAGCAGTTTTATATGTGGGCAGCAAATGTACACAGTTGTGATCTGAGGATCCTACAGGAGGAAGGGGGAGTGATTTATAGGCCCTCTCAATTGATCCATAGCACAGGTCCAATGTCTTTTTTCGCCTGGTTGGGCAGGAGACATACTGATAAAAGTTTTTAAGTGTCTTCTTTAAAGAAACATGGTTAAAATCCCCAAGAATGAAGTTTGGCGCCTCTGGAGAAATTGATTGCAGCCGCTGGATCACATCAAAGACGGTGCTGGAGGCGGAGTCAGCGTCTGCCCTCGGGTGAATGTACACAGTTGTGATGAAAAGCTGGTGGAACTCGCGAGGCAAATAAAAGGGGCGTAGTGACACAGACAGCAGCTCCACATCGGGTGTACAGATGCATTCTCTGACCGTGACAGATGTGCAGTACTGCTTATTAATGTATAAACATATGCCGCCCCCCTGACGTTTCCCCGTTACCTCTTCCTGCTGATCCGAGCACAGTGGGGCTCCAAAGCCGTCAATCCACAGGTCTGCATCTCGGTCATGTGCATTAAGCCAATACTCGGTGAAAGCCATGACACACCAGTTCTTGAAGTCCTTCTGGTAGTGTACATTCCCTTGAATTTCATCCACCTTGTTTCTCAGAGATTGTACGTTCCCAAAAATCATAGAAGGAAGAGGAATGTTACCAAACTGACGTCTTCTCAGGTGCAATTTCACGCCTCCACGCTTTCCGCGTTTCCTTCTCCCGTCTCTCCCGTCTCTCTTTTTCACCGCTGTGTCCATCTCTCAAAATAAAGTCCGGCAGTTGCGGCTTAGGCTCAATCACAGCCGCTGCATCAACCGTGTTTAAATGCAGCAACATGTCCCTGGAATAATGTATTCTGTCCGCCATGATGCTGATCGCGTTTACCTCAGAGACAAAGAGCCGGAGGAAAAGTAGCAGCAGTGCAAAAAAGGGGAGGAAGTCCATATTGATGGAACCAGGGAGCTCTTCGCCATATAGTCCACAAACATTCCAGGACAGAAACAACACAGAGAATTTCGTAAAAACACATTAAAGTACATAAAATCTGCTGGAGGAGGGGGCCCCCCGGGAGGCAGCTGGCTACCAAGGCTGCTCGGAGAAGCGCTCCGGCCATCGGCGGAGTGAAGAAGCCTCACCGTTACAGGCCCGTGGCTCCGAGAGAGATCCGTCGCTGCCAGAAATCCACGGAGCTACTCATCCGTAAGCTGCCCATCCAGCGCCTGGTGAGGGAGATCGCTCAGGACTTCCAAGACCGACCTGCGCTTCCTGAGCTTCGCCGTCGTGGCTCTGCAGGAGGCCAGCGAGGCCTACCTGGTGGTCTCTTCTTTGCTAAGGGGGTCGCCATCATGCCCAAAGACTTCCAGCTGGCCCGCCGCATCCAGGGAGAGAGAGCTTGGACTTTCTGCTGCACATTCACCAACCATAATGCTCCGCACTGTGTGTATATATATATATATATATATATATATATATATATATATATATATATATATATATTTATAGTAATATGTACATATGTTTACTAGCTGTTCTTGTTTTTTTCTTGCCTTCTGATTGTTGCTCTGAGTGTTGCTATCCCTGTGCTGTTGCAATCCTGGAATTTCCCCATTGTGGGACTAATAAAGGCTTATCTTATCTTATCTTATCTTATAAAAACAAGACACACAGACAACGGACTTTTTCACCAGCTGCCGGTCGCTGCGTGCGCATGCGCCCGTGGGTATGCACGGATATGTACTAGTATGGTTAATCAGTTAATTCATGATGTAAAAAGACAGGCAATTACTTTTTCACATAGGGCCAAGTAGATTTGGATAGTTTTTTTTTCTTTAATAAATGAAATTGTCATTTGAAAACCACTTTTTTTTTGTTTATTCAGGTTGTCTTTGACTGACATTAAAATTTGTTTGATGATCTGAAGCATTTAAATGTGACAAATATGCAATAATATAAAAAGTTAGGAAGGGGGCAAATACTTTTTCCCAGCACTGTATATACAGAGGTGTGAGAAAGTGTTTGCCCCCATTCTGATTTCTCATTTTTTTTGTATGTTTGTCACACTTAAATGTTTCAGATTATCAAACAAATTTAAATATTAGACAATGATAACACAAGTAAACACAAAATGCAGTTTTTAAATGAAGGTGTTTATTATTAAGGGAAAAAAAATCCAAACCAACACGGCCCTGTGTGAAAAAGTAAACTAAACCTAATATCTGGTTGGGTCACCCTTAGCAGCAACAACTGCAAGCAAGCGTTTGCGATAAATAGCAATGAGTCTTTTGCAGCGCTGTGGAGGAATTTTAGCCCACTCAGCTTTGCAGAATTGTTGTAATTCAGCCACATTAGAGGTTTTTCAAGCATGAACTGCCTTTTTAAGGTCATGCCACAGCATCTCAATCGGATTCAGGTCAGGACTTTGACTAGGCCACCCCAGAGTCTTGGTCGGACATTCTTCTTCAGGATTCTTTGATAGACAGCAGAATTCATGGTTCCAATTACCACAGCAAGCCTTCCAGGTGCTGAAGCAGCAAAACAGCCCCAGACATCACACTACCACCACCATATTTTACTGTTGGTATGATGTTCCTTTTCTGAAATGCTGTGTTACTTTTAAGCCGGATGTCATGGGACAAACACCTTCCAAACAGTTCAACTTTTTTTCTCATCAGTCCATAGAGTGTTTCCCCAAAAGTCTTGGGGATCATCAAGATGTTTTCTGGCAAAACTGAAATGAGCCTTTATGTTCTTTTTGCTCAGCAGTGGTTTTCATCTTGGAACTCTGCCATGCAGGCCATTTTTGCTCAGTCTCTTTCTTATGGTGGAGTCATGAACATTGACCTTAACTGAGGGAAATGAGGCCTGCAGTTCTTTGGATGTTGTTGTGGGGTCTTTTGTGACCTCTTGGATGAGTTGTTGCTGTGCTCTTGGGGTAAGTTTGGTCAGCCGGCCACTCCTGGGAAGTTTCACCACTGTTCCATGTTTTCGCCATTTGTGGATAATGGCTCTCACTGTGATTTCTTGATAGAGAACAGGTATGGCTGTAATCAGGCCTGGGTGTAGCTAGAGAAATTGAACTCAGCTTTCCAAAGATGTGATAAACCACAATTAATTTATGTTTAACGTGGGGGGGGGGCAATCCCTTTTTCACATAGGGCAATGTAGGTTTGGATTTTATATATACATTGTGGAGGTAATAGAACAGGCGAGATGCGACGAGCTGGAAGGGTACAAGGTTTTATTTCCTCCAACATATTGAAACACGCTTTGTAGCTCGATGAGCTACTGCGTTGCTGAGGCATGTATAGCAAGCTCTTTTATACACATTATACAGACAGAGAATGCATGGCACATTAGCATAGTGATATACATATCACTCAATACCAACTGGCGCCTGGATGCCCTCTCCTTCGCCGAGGGACGTATACATAACAGTCCATTGTTCTGATTGCCCCCTGTGGCTCTCTGTCCGTATGTAAATTGTCCTCCGTTTCCTCCAGCCCTGCTGAGTGTGAAATAGTGTCCATCTGCAGTGTGCTGGGTCACCACACGGCTCCCCGCAGAACAGTCAGAAGGGGCTGTGACCCCCCCTTCCCCGGTCGTTTGGGCTCCTGCTCCGGTAGAACTGTCCTGCTGTAGAGGAGTGTCGGAGGGCATGTCAGTCCGTGGGGGGGATGGGGGAGGGGTGGAAAATACAGTGTGCTCCGCTCCGAGTTCCAGCATGTTGAACGGCTGTGGATCATGGGCGCATGGGGCCGGTACGAGTTGTGCGTAATGGAACAAACCGGCGATCAGCCGGCTTTAGGGAGTGAGGTGTGAGAAGAGCGCTGTGGAGGAGGAGGGGGAGGGGGAGGGGTGGGATTAAGTGAGTGCCGGCCCGGGACGTCAAAGGTGTCTGGGCCGTGCAAAAATTGCGTGTGGATCCGCAATGGTGAGGGACTTTCCCGGTAAACCTGGCGGTGATCCGCAGCGGCTGTGAAAAAAATTAAGTCTCTGACTCCTCTTGCGGCTCAGTCCTGAGAGGATGTGGGGAACGTGAACAGCCAAATTCCTCGAGGATGCGGGACTTGGCGGTTTGGCTTTAGGTGCGGAAGTAGCCCTAAAGTCATCGAGGAAAGCAATCAGGTAAATTCCCGTTGTGCACCGTGGCTGAGAAACCCATACAAAGTCCCGTGTGCGGGCTGCATGTCTGCTTCAGGTGCGTGAGCAGCCCTAAAGGTTCCGAGGATGGTGATTGGCCGTGTTTCTCGGGCATGTGCAGCGGCAGAGAACGATGTATAAGTCTGGAGCCGGTTTGTCCCTGGTGCATGGCACGCACTTGGCACAGTGACCACATAGATGGAAGTTGCGCTGTCCTCGTAATCCTGCTGTGTGCGCGCAGGGCTTCTGTGCACAGAAAGTCCGCTGTCGGGAGGTGAGTCAGAGTCGGGGAGCTTGGTGGAAATCAACGCAGACAGCGCCGATGAGCTTCCCCGTTCAGGCTGCTTCCTTAGGTTTGCTCATGTCGCCGTTCATGGTGCGTGTCGGTCCCAGCGCTGCCTGCTCCGGAGAGCACGCTCCGGTGTAGATGAGAGGATACAGGCATTCTCTGGTCCTCTGGAATCCACAGCGCGGTGAGAGGGAGTAGACGGTCATTCTCTCTCGTCAGGTCACCAGTGTGGAGAAAATGGCATAGTCAAGAGACGCACCATGCACGTCCAGGGTCACCAATGTGGAGGTAATAGAACAGGCGAGATGCGACAAGCTGGAAGGGTACAAGGTTTTATTTCCTCCAACATACTGAAACGAGCTTTGAAGCTCGGTGAGCTACTGCGTTGCTGAGGCATGTATAGCAAGCTCTTTTATACACATTATACAGACAGAGAGAATGCATGGCACATTAGCATAGTGATATACATATCAGTCAATACATATCATTAGCGTGACCAACTGGCGCCCGGATGTACTCTCCGTCACCCAGGGACGTATACATAACAGTCCATTGTTCTGATTGCCCATGGGGCTCTCTGTCCGTATGTAAATTGTCCTCCGTTTCCTCCAGCCCTGCTGAGTGTGAAATAGTGTCCGTCTGCAGTGTGGTGGGTCACCACTATATGTATATATATATATATATATATACAGTATATAGAAACAAAAGATTGATATTAGTGTAAACAAATACCCATATGGTCATCAGATATAGTGTCATAAATCACCCTTGGCAAGGGCAGATAGAAGACTCCAAAGGCCGGGTGTGAGTTTGCACATTTAATAATGAAAAAGCACAAAATATAACAAACACAAAAACTTGCGAACACAGGCAGGATACAAAGGATAAACAGCACGGAGGCTGTGGTGCATAGGAGTGCCGGCTGACTGGGGATCTCCCGGAAAAACAGGAATACGGGGACTCTGTTTGAACATTAGAAGACATAGAATTAATGTCTGGGAAAACAGAAGGCTGCTGCGAGGAGAAGACCACGCAGCAATCCTTAAACAGGGTCAAACTGATGAGGGTCAGGTGTGGGTAACATGAGTGAGGGAATCAGGACAAATAATAACCAGGTGTGACAGCCTGCATACTTAGTTTGACAGGAGGAAAAGGACAACGGGACTGTCAAAATAAAAGCACGTACCGGAAACCCAAAACAGAAGAAACACAAGCAATCGATAACAACTAATGAAACAAAGACAAAACCAGAAAACAGTAAATGACAAGACGACTAATGAAAAACAAAAGGAAACTAAAGTGAGGGAGGCTCTTAAACAAACACTGGCAGAAATACAAAATACATAACCAGATAACCATGAGCACACAAACTACAAGAATCAGATTATAATGACAAAACTAAGAATACAAGACAACTCATAAGTAAATGGAGACAAATAACAACCCATAGAACAAAATACAAAAATGCATGAAATAACCAAACTAAGATAAAATAACAGGAAACTCAACACAACAACAAAAGGACAACTCAGAACCATACTACACTAACCAAACCATACTAAATACAAAATAAACAGATGCAGAAATACAGAAAATAACTTAAACAAAACTAAAGGGCTGAGCACGGCTCCCCACCCATGCTCAGTATTGTGACATATAGTTCTATGTCAAGATATCCAAATGAAAATATACACGGTCAGTATATTTAAAGAGACAATTAAATCAAGTTTGAAGTTCCTAAAGGGTTCCCACATTTACATAAAGTTATCCCCCTTGTTTTTCAAATTATAGGTGTGCTGCTCCAGTTGTAATTTGTCCTTAAGAAGCTGTTTAAAGAGTATGAAAGTAGAAGGTTTTTGCTAGTTCCAGTTGAACAGGATACACTTCTTAGCAATGTATGAGATAATTCTCATCCTCTTCACTGACAGTGGGTCTAATGCTGTCCCAGACAGATTGAGTACTGCAGTTTTGTCCATTGGTATTTTTAGGACCTTCACAGTTAAATCATGTACATCTAGCCAAAACTGATTCAGCATCTTACTGTACAAGTCCAGCAAATATGGAGGATTGATCCTACCCCTCTTGTACAGCGAGGGCATTGTGAAGATAAATTAGGGTATGTCCTGGATAAGCACAGAGTAGTGAGATACATGCTATGCATGAATTTGTAATTTTGCTCAATACTTTTGTTAGAGGAAATAGAGCAAAAAACATTTTGACACATGGCTTCCCACTGATCATCAGTGAGATCGTATATCAGCTCTTTCTGCCACACTGCTGTCAATGACGTCAATGCGGAGCCATGATGTTCAAGTAACGTATTATACAATAAAGAAATCTTTCCCTTAAATGATTTTGAATTTATCAAAACCTCTTCCATTCCTGTCAGCTCAGAAAGGAGTCTTCTCCCTCTCATCAACGTAGTAACACAATTGCAAATTTGTAAATATTTATAAAAATCCTGTTTAGGGATTTTAAATTCCAACATCAGTTCTGAAAATGACTTAAGGGAATTTTTGTTGAGCAGATGATGAAATTGTTCTATACCATATTCCTTCCACTTTAGGAGCAGTGACTTTGCCAATCTCTGTTTTTAAGAATAGGCTTAAAGATGGATGGATGGGTTAAAACCTTCCTTTTTGACATAGCCTATAGTTAGGGTGGGATCAGGTGACCCTGAATCCTCCCTTAGTTATGCTGCTAATAAGTTTAGACAGCCGGGGGACCTCCAACAATGCAATGGGCTTCACTTTTTTTTTTTCTTCACTCTCAGTTAAATATTTTTGCTAGTAATTAACATCTGTTTGTTCTCTCCCATAGACTGAGTCCCCATCGTACTGTTTGCTCTCTACCTGTCTGTTCTTTTCTTCTTCTTCTCTATACCCCCACCCCCCAGCCAGTCACAGCAGATGACTGCCCCTCCTTGAGCTCAATTCTGCTGGAGGTTTCTCCCTGCTAAAAGGGAGTTTTTCCTCTCCACCGTCACCAAGTGCTTGCTCACAGGGGATCAACTGATTGCTGGGTTCTTTCTGCAAAAGTGCTATGAGATGACTGTTGTGAAATCGCACTATATAAATAAAATGGAATTGAATTGAATTATCAGCCCCTGAGTTATTAGCCTACAGGCTAACACTGGTACCAGGACGCTGGCTGTAAGCGAGGCTTATATTGTTACTTTCTTTAGATCTTGGTCACCCTAATAGCCATCCCTGTTATCAACTGGTTCACCCCGGCCCATCTCTGAGTGGTTTCATTGTGATACGGCAGTGGATCACCTACCCCGGCACACCGGTCACTTTTATGGCCTGGGACCAGGGCTCCTGGCCGCTGTTATGCTGAGAAGTCCCCCAAATTGATTGGGGAACTTTCGGCATAACACTGGTGCATGAGATCTGCACCGGAATCAGGATGAAACCACTGAGAGATGGGCTGCAGTGACATGAGGCACACCGCCAAACCAGGTGATAACAGGGATGGCTATTAGGGTGACTTAGATCTGAAGAAAATAACAATATAAGCCACACTTATAGCCAGTGTCCTGGTACCAGTGTTTGCTTGTGGGCTTATAGCTCAGGGGCTAATAGGCTACGTTTAGCCTTTAGCTTTCCATGCTAGCCACAAGCCAGAACAGGTGATTGGCCGCGGAATCATGATGAAGCCTCCGGCTCCCTGAAATCAAAATGTCCCGGGACCAGATGCTGCTGGCTCTCACGCCCAACAACCCCACCGTCCTCTATGGATCTACTCTTCTCTCGCGGCAGCATAGTCGTTCCAGGTTTCATCTGGCCGTGAGAGCAAAGTGGAGTCCCACAGAGCCACACTGCCCTTTGAGATCCCTTAGCTTGGTAGCTCACCTCAGGTCCAGTGCATGGTGTTAGCAATATGTTGTGGAATCACGGCAAAATTTTGGGGAGATAGACCAGACTGATGCAAGATACACCATCAACTGTGGATCAGTGAACCAGAGCACTGCTCAACCGAGCTGGGATGCTAGAAGCTAGTCGGTTATAATGGCTAATTGATGTAAAGAGGGAGGGCGGAGTTGAAACGTGACGGATAGTTCTTAAAGTGACAGGCTTTAAATCAGAGTGTTTAAAGAAAGCCAGAAAAAAAATGCTTTAATAATTTAAAAAAAATACAGAAAATGTGAACAAAATATGACACAAACATTTCATTAAGAAATGTGTGAGCTATTAAAATGTTGAAAAAGTGCAGGCAATGACCCCTTTAAAACCCCAAGAAAACATATTGTAAAGCATAAAAAAACAGGCCTTCCTCTACTCTTAAAAGGATATGCTGTATACTTTTAGCTGAAAATCCTCTGTTACTTCCTGTACTATTATACTGCCCCTCAGTGAAACCGATAATAAAAGAGTGAACCATTAAAAGTCAGGATTCTTTGGTTGGTAATCCTGTTTCTGGTCACTTCCTGATATTCCTATTAGCAAGCTAATTAGCAACATGAGCGATTAGCTTAATTTGACTTTAAAAAATGGCATTGTTGATGACACTGTGATTGAAATGTGATAAGATTGTGCTACTCTGACTGTCATTTGGAAATGGCTGCAGAATGTTCAGAGTACGAACATGAAATGATACACCATGTACTTCATTGTAGTGGTTTGTCGGCTGTGAATGGGTAAATAGAACTGACTGACAAGGTTACAAGAAATTATTTTTTCCACACTAAATATACTTCTCTAACTGAATACTGTTTGTGTGTTTTGTCGTTTTTATTGCAACCAGTCTTTTTGTAAACACCCTGACTTCAGGTACCATGATATTATGTGCTCTATATTATTAGCAAAAGCTGTTTTTTATGGGAGGAAAGACACATATTTTAAAGCATGGAGCTTGCATTTGGAGCAGCCTGAGATAATTACATTTACCTTCTTGAACTATTTCTTATATATCTCATTCCATCTGTGAAAATGGCAAAGGAGAAGCCTCATATGTTTATGTGGGGGAAGTCATCATTTGCTCTGATGTTTATTTGCTGAGGTGGAAGGGAGGCAAGGTGACAAATGTGCTGACTGCAGTAAGGAGCATTAGCAGGTGAGGCAATGCATTAAATCCCTCAGACTCAGTCATTTAGGTAATGTCCCATTTGTTTGAGATTCATTGCTCATAGTGCATTTTTACAGATTGAGGGTGGCCAACCGTGAATTTCAGGCTACCATTATCCTGTAGTATTCCACATTGTTTATACACCAGTCAACATCTCATCAGAAGCCGTAAATCAGACAGTAAACACCAAAGATCTATAAGCTGGGTAGTTCTGTGAAAGACTGTGTGACAGTTTTGGCGGTAAAAACCCTTTTACTTCTAATATAAATATAATATCATATCATATATCATGGGTTCATTGGGGGCCAACAAGAAGCCTGGGTAGCGGTGGTGTAGATGATAGAGCATCTGTCCCACAATTGGGTGGTCATGGGTTCAGGCCCTGGCTGGGTCATTCCAAAGACCATATAAAATAGTGCTTCATGCTTTTGACAGTTTCAAGTTTTCAGTGACAATTGTTTGATTTTCTTTCTTTAACAGAAGGCCACCAACAAATTTGTCGACATCTCTGCATGTGAGTATCAGAGGTTGCGTTAACTGAAAATTGTCCTTCACTGACAGATTTTTTTCAGCAATAACTGAAAATTCTGAAAGCTGTCTGCCATTTGACAGATTGCACCGAGGGTGATCTAATTAAAGTCAAATGAAAGATAATAATAGATATGAAAGAATAAATATGATTGAGAAAAGTCTCATCTTAAGGAGAAAAATGTCTCAAATTTGCATGAACAATTCAAATCAGAAGAAAAAGTAAGAAATTTACAAGAAAAAAAGTTATAAATTCACAGAGAAAATTTGGACCCTCTGGCAGGCTGGTTTTGGCCCGCAGACCATATAGTATCTCACAAAAGTGAGTACACCCCTCACATTTTTGTAAATATTTTATTCTATCTTTTCATGGGACAACACTGAAGATATGACACTTTGATACAATGTAAAGTAGTCAGTATACAGCTTGTCTACCAGTGTAAATTTGCTGTCCTCTCAAAATAACTCAATACACAGCCATTAATGTCTAAACCGCTGGCAAAAAAAGTGATTACACCCCTATGTGAAAATGTCCAAATTGTGTCCAAATTGTGCCACCATTATTTTCCAGTACTGCCTTAACTCTCTTGGGTATGGAGTTCACTAGAGTTTCACAGGTTGCCACTGAAATACTCTTCCACTCCTCCAGGATGACATCACGGAGCTGGTGGACATTAGAGACCTTGCGCTCCTCCACCTAACATTTGAGAATGCCCAACAGATGCTAAACAGGGTTTAGGTCTGGAGACATGCTTGGCCAGTCCATCACCTTCACCCTCAGTTTCTTTAGCAAGGCAGCGGTCGTCTTGGAGGTGTGTTTGGGGTTGTTATCATGTTGGAATACTGCCCTGCGTCCCAGTTTCAGAAGGGAGGGAATCATGTTCTGTTTCAGTATGTCACAGTACATGTTGGCATTCATGGCTCCCTCAATGAACTATAGCTCCCCAGTGCCAGCAGCACTCATGCAGCCCCAACCCATCATAATCCCACCACCATGCTTGACTGGAGGTAAGACACGTCTTGTCTTTGTACTCCTCACCTGGTTGCCGCCACACACTTGACACCATCTGAACCAAATAAGTTTATGTTGGTCTCATCAGACCACAGGACATGGTTCCAGTAATCCATGTCCTTCGTCTGCTTGCCTTCAGCAAACTGTTTGCGGGTTTTCTTGTGCATCATCTTTAAAAGGGGTTTCCTCCTGGGATGAAAGCCATGCAGACCAATTTGATGCAGTGTGCGGTGTATGGTCTGAGCACTGACAGGTTGGCCCCCTGCCCCATCAAACTCTGCAGCAATGCTGGCAGCACTCAAACGTCTATTTTCAAAAGACAACCACTGGATATGACACTGAGCACGTGCACTCAACTTCTTTGGTTGACCATGACAAGGCCTGTTCTGAGCGGAACCTGTCCTGTTAAACCACTGTATAGTCTTGGCCACCGTGCTGCAGCTCAGCTTCAGGGTGTTGGCAATATCCTAGGCCAAGGGTGTCCAATCATGTGCCATGGAGGGCCAAGACCCTGCAGGTTTTCTCTTCTACCCAGTCTCTTCAGCAGGTGTTTTCACTTATCAGCAATAAGTGGGAGGAAATTCAGTGAAATATGCTGTTGAAGACACTGGTTGGAGGTAAAGCCTGCAGGGTCTTGGCCCTCCATGGCACATGTTTGGACACCACTTGCCTAGGCCATCTTTATGTAGAGCAACAATTCTTTTTTTTTTTTCAGATCCTTAGAGAGTTCTTTGCCATGAGGTGCCATGTTGAACTTCCAGTGACCAGTATGAGAGAGTTTCAGAGCGATAACACTAAATTTAACACACCTGCTCCCCATTCACACATGAGACCTGGTAACACTAACGAGTCACATGACATCGGGGAGGGAAAATGTCTAATTGGGTACATTTTGGGCATTTTCACTTAGGGGTGTACTCACTTTTGTTGCCAGCGGTTTAGACATTAATGGCTGTGTGCTGAGTTATTTAGAGGGGACAGCAAATTTACACTGTTATATAAGCTGTACACTGACTACTTTACATTGTATTAAAGTGTCATATCTTCAGTGTTGTCCCATGAAAAAATAAAATAAAATATTTACAAAAATGTGAGGGGTGTACTCACTTTTGTGAGATACTGTATGTCATGAATCTGGGTTTGGTGTTCCAAACCCCATTCTGACTTATTATCCTGACAGCTCGGGCACGCCCCCTCCTCCTGTCAAATGCCGTCAGCTGTGCTTCATCTTGGGTGTTCTGACACACATACACTCACCCACGCACTCCTAAACACCTGGTTCAATCACATCCAGTCCACGCTTCCTCACACCGTCAATCTCTTTCCTCGTTTGCATCAGGATAATAAATACACTGCGTTTGGGAAAAGAGATTGTCAGAGCATTCACCCTCATTCGTGGCAGTGTGTACCTCCATGAGTGTTGTATAACTTCCTTCATCTTGTCAAACCAACATTTCAAGACGGAGGATTCCTTAATGTTAGTGTCCAACTCTGCCTTTACTCCCCGCTCACCAGACGACACGGACAGCCCTGGATCTAAATTATTCATATTCAAAGTTACAGCATTCAAAGTTACAGAATTCAAAGTTACAGCATCATCATCATCATAGCAGTCTGTCATGGGTGACAATGACTGTTTCATTTAGGTCTGATCAGATTCCTCCACGCAGCTCTGTCCTTAGCCTTCTGCTGCCAGGAACTCCTGTCTATGTCCAACTTCTTCAAGTTTCTTTTTACAGTGTCTTTAAATCTGAGCCTTGGTCTACCTTGATTGCATTTGCCCTCGCATAACTGTGAGTAAAGTAACTGCCGAGGGACACACTGGTGGTGCATCCTCTCAACATGTCCGAGCCATCTCAGGTTCATCTGTATTAGCATGTCCTCCCTTGATGGTAGACCAGCTCATTTCAACACTTCTATGTTGGTTATCTTGTCTTTCCATGAGATGTTCATTATGGCTCGAAGGTGTCTCATCATGTACGCATGGAGTTTCTTTACCTGCACTCTGTAGACAATCCAAGTTTCAGCACCGTACAATAGAGTAGCCAGTACTGTCGCTCTGTACACTTTGCATTTCACACGGATAGACACATGACGATTGTTCCACAGT
Source organism: Pholidichthys leucotaenia (assembly GCA_020510985.1). NCBI lineage: Eukaryota > Metazoa > Chordata > Actinopteri > Cichliformes > Pholidichthyidae > Pholidichthys > Pholidichthys leucotaenia. The sequence continues at coordinate 302,152,740 of CM035836.1, forward strand.
CTCTCCCTCAAGTTTCCAAACACAGCGCTCGCTCTTCCCATTCTGAGAGATAGTTCATCCTCCAGCCTAGCATTCTCTGAAACAGTACTCCCTAGATACTTGAAAGCCTTGCACTTGACTAGTGGCTCTGTACCAATGCTGATCTCGTCTGGTAGTGATGTTGATAATTGGAACTTTGGTGGTTGATAAAGGCACTCTGTCTTCTTGATGTTGATTTGGAGGCTGAATTGGCTAGCTGCTCTTGCAAATTTCTCCACTAAAGATTGCATATCTTCCACACTGTCTGCAACTAGAGCACTGTCATCGGCAAAGAGCATTTCTCTTACTAACTTTATTGATGTCTTACTCTTGGCTTTAAACTGTGCCACATTGAACAAGTCTGCTTCTTTCCTTGTTTGAATGTATACTCCTTCTGAAGTGTCTTTGAAGGCCACCTCAAGCATGGCTGCCAGATATAGCGAGAAGAGTGTAGGTGCCAGCACACACCCTTGTTTCACCAGGTTGCTTACTGAAAAGTCTTTAGATACTGAACCACTCATTGCCATGTCTGCTTTCATACCTGTATGGAGTGCCTCAATCAGGCTGTCAAACTTCTCCGTATAGCCATATTTCTTGAGTACCTGCCAAAGTCTTTGTTGCGAATCAGTATTGAAGGCTTTACTGAAGTCTATGAAGACTACATAAAGCGGCATGTTCTGTTCGATACACGTTTCTTGAAACTGTTTCAAGCAGAAAATCATGTCCATTGTTCTTCTTCCACTTCTAAAGCCGCACTGGGTTTCCGGTAGTACAATCTGTGAGATGTGTTCATTGAGTCTGTTCAGTAGTACACATGAGAGAATCTTACCAACAGTGGCTGGCAGTGATATACCTCGGTAGTTTCCACAATCTTTCCTGTCACCTTTCTTGAACAAAGGCACAATACTTGCATCCTTCCAGTCTTGAGGTACTTTCTGGGCATCCCATATCTCTTGGATGAGCTTGTGCATGTCATAACCTTGGACTCAGGAGACACACGCACACGGGCTCGGGAAGATTTAATGCTTTTATTTACAGACAAGGGTGTATGAGTGCGTGAGTGGGAATGGAGATGTGGTGTGGGCGGACACCGTGCCAGGTGCGCGGAACAGCTCGCCGTTCGACCAGGCAACCCTGAGGGGAGAGCAGAGCAGGAGGTCAGATGTAGCCGACCACACCGTGGGAATAATCTGTTACATTTGCTCACGTGCAGGGGAATGCGTGGCTGACGTTGGCTTGACAGCTGTGTCCTGGAAGATAGCGTGGCTGTGCGCCCTTGACGCGTCGGAGCCATGCAGGCGGAGATGAGGCGAGGAGGAGGAAAAGCCGCCGCCTGGGAATCCACCTGTGCACAGGGGAAGGACCGAAGAGAAGGCAAGGGAATGATGAGTTGCTTACGTGTAGAGAGCGATGACGGTAGGGACCGGATCAGTCACCGTGTAGAGGAGTAGATGCAAAGACGACTCCAGGCTGAAGCAGAGGGCAGAGGGGAAGGTATAGCTCACCGCCGATGAGGCACAGGTGTGCGCACAGCTGGTGATAATGATCGGCGAGAGCCAGGTGTAACAGTACTCCCCCCCCGAGCAGCGCCTCCTGGCGCTGGCTTACTTGGGTGCGTCCGATGGAACTCCGTGATGAGACTGTCGTCCAGCACCCAGGACGGCGGCACCCAGGACCTGTGCTCCAGGCCATATCCCTCCCAGTCCACCAGGTACTGGAGGCCGCGACCACGGCAGCGGGAGTCCAGGATGGCCGTGACACTCCAAGCAGGATCTCCATCAAGCAACCTGGGGGGAGGAGGGGTCTTGGGAGGAGGACAGAGAGGGTCAGTCAGCACAGGTTTAACACGAGACACATGGAAGGTAGGATGGACCCGGAGGGAGGGCGGAGGGCCAAGCGCACAGCCACCGGGTTAACGATCTTGGTGATGGTATACAGCCCGATGAACTGTTGCGCCAGCTTCCTCTTCTCCGCCTTCAACTTGATGTCTTTGGTTGACAGCCAAACGCGCTGACCCACCTGGTACTCAGGAGCGGCCCTCCTGTGGCGATTGGCGAAGCGAGAGTTGTGCTCCGCTGTGCGTAACAGAGCCTGGCGCGTACTAGTCCAAATGCGCTGGCAGCGCCTTACATGAGCCTGGACCAATGGAACTGCCACCTCCTTCTCCTCCACCGGGAACAGCGGCAGATCGTACCCCAAGGATGCCCGGAACGGGGACATGCCGGTGGCCGAGGAAAGGGTGGAGTTGTGAGCGTACTCGACCCAGGGCAGGCAGGTGCTCCAGGAGGACGGATTGGACGAGGTGACGCAGCGCAGGATTGCCTCCAGCTCCTGGTTCGTGCACTCACACTGGCCGTTGGTCTGGGGATGGTGGCCAGAGGACATGCTTACCGTGGCCCCCAGTGCGCTGCAGAAGGTGCCCCATACCTTGGAAACAAACTGGGGACCCCGATCCGAGACCACGTCCAACGGGATCCCATGCAGCCTCACCACATGCTGAGTCAGCAGCTCGGCCGTTTCCCGTGCCGAGGGGAGCCCACGGAGAGGCACAAAGTGGGCTGCCTTGGAGAACCGGTCGACAATAGTCAAGATGGTGTCGGAGGAATTGGACTTAGGAAGGCCGGTAACAAAATCCAAGGCCACATGGGACCACGGTCTCCCAGGAACCGATAACGGGTGGAGAAGACCCGCTGGAGGGGAGGTGGAGGTCTTACCCACGGCGCACTGAGGACAGGCACGGACGTAGTTGGAGACATCACCTCTGAGACCCGGCCACCAGAAAGACAGCTGAATAAGCTCCACCAGCCGAGAAGTACCAGGATGGCAAGCGAACTTGGACGTGTGGGCCCAATGGATGACGTCGCCCCGAACCGACGATGGGACGAACAACCTCCCGACTGGGCCGCCGCCAGGATCAGGCTCCGCTTCTAGTGCCTTTCGGACTTTGGCCTTTATTCCCCATGCAACAGCTCCCACCACACACGAGGACGGGAGGATGGTATGCTCACGGTCCGCCGGTTCCTCGGGTTCGAACTGCCTGGAGAGCGCGTCTGGTTTGCCGTTCTTAGATCCAGGCCGGTAGGTGATGGTGAACCTGAAGCGACCAAAGAACAGCGACCAACGCGCCTGGCGGGCGTTCAGGCGCTTGGCCGTCCTCAGGTACTCCAGGTTTTTGTGGTCGGTCCAGACCACGAATGGCTGAGAAGCCCCCTCCAGCCAATGGCGCCACTCCTGAAGAGCCAGCTTCACCGCTAGGAGCTCCCGATCCCCGATGTCATAGTTCCGTTCAGCGGGGGGGAGACGACGAGAGAAAAAGGCGCAGGAGCGTACCTGCCCATCCACTGGCGAGCGCTGGGAAAGCACTGCTCCCACCCCTGTGTCAGATGCGTCCACCTCGACCATGCACTGGAGAGCGGGGTCCACCTGGGTGAGGACCCGGGAGGAAGCGAACTCCGTCTTCAGGGCCCTGAAGGCCGAGGCAGCCTCTTCGTTCCACCTGAACGGCACCTTGGGGGAGGTGAGGCGGGTCAGGGGGCGGAGATGGCGCTGTACTTGGGTACGAAGCGGCGGTAGAAATTAGCAAAGCCTAGGAACTGTTGCACCTGCTTCCTAGAAGAGGGGGTAGGCCACTCCAACACCGCTTTAACCTTAGCTGGGTCAGGGAGGACCTGATTATGAGCAATTACAAACCCCAAAAAGGAAGTCTGGTTGGTGAAAAATTCACATTTCTCCGCCTTTACATACAACCTGTTCTCCAGGAGACGCTGAAGGACCCGCCTCACGTGGACCTGGTGTTCCTCCCTGGACCGGGAGAAGATTAGAATGTCGTCCAGGTACACAAACACGAAGACCCCCAGGAAATCCCGAAGAACGTCATTAATTAGCCGTTGGAAGACGGCCGGAGCGTTGGTAAGCCCAAATGGCATAACCAGGTACTTGAAATGGCCGTTGGGCGTCCGGAACCCCGTCTTCCATTCGTCACCCTCCCGGATCCGTACAAGATGGTAGGCGCTACGCAGGTCGAGCTTGGTGAACCAGGTGGCCCCCTGGAGGGAGTCGAAGGCCGAGTCCATCAGGGGCAGCGTGTACTTGTCTCTGATGGTGATGTCATTCAGCGCCCGGAAGTCGATACACGGGCGCAGGGACCCGTCCTTCTTCCCCACAAAGAAGAACCCAGCACCAACCGGGGACGAGGATGGTCGGATAATGCCTGCGCTGAGTGACTCCTTAATGTAGACATCCATGGCCTCACGCTCCGGGGCAGACAGGCTGTAGAGGCGACCAGATGGTAACGGCGCGCCCGGGCGGAGGTTTATGGCGCAGTCGTAGGGACGGTGGGGGGGGGAGAGACAGTGCTTTAGTTTTACTGAATACCTGTCTGAGATCATGGAACTCAGGAGGCACCAGGGATAAGTCCGGAGGCGGGGAGTCTGGCGTTGGGTGCGGCACCGAGGGGGCACAGGCGGCAGACTGGAGACAGGAGCTCATATAGAACGGGCTCCAGGAGAGAACGCTGCCGGACTGCCAGTCTAGGACGGGGTTGTGGAGCCGCAGCCAGGGGTAACCCAAGATGACAGGAGAAGACGAGGTGGGTAGCACGATCAGGCTGAGGTCCTCCCTGTGATTGCCGGAGATGATCACCGGGACCGGTTTAGTCTTATGGGTAGCAGTCACTAAGGACGAGTGAGCAAGGGTAACTAATTTCAAGGGAGATGACAGGGCTTGGCAGGGGATGCCAAGCGGGTTACCAGGCCTTGTGAAATAAAGTTTTGTTCCGCCCCTGAGTCCACCAGTGCGTGTGTGGCGTGCGCAGTGGAGTTGTGGCAAAACCTAACCAGGAGGATGCATTTGGTGAGGGTGCTTTAACGGCAGGCGTCCGCGAGACCCCCAAGAGCGGCTCGCGGAAGTTCCCTTTTTGGCCGAACTGGGCAGTTCTCCACTGAGTGCTGATCCCCTCCGCAATACATGCAGAGAGACTGCTCTCGGCGGCGCTGACATTCCGCAGGAGAAAGCCTGGCCCTACCCACCTGCATTGCCTCCGGGGCATCGGCGGACCCAGGAGCGGGAACCACCAGGGGGCGAGACTAACGAGCCCGGGCGGAAACTTCGCCAGAGCAACCGGAAGTGCAGCGCTCGGCGGCCCGCTCCCTCAGCCTGTTGTCAATACTAATGGCTAAGGATGTTAAATCAGCTAATTTGTCCGGCAGCTCCTGGGAGGCCAGCTCGTCCCGCAGGGAGGAGTTCAGACTGCGAGCGAAGAGGCCACAGAGTGCCGCTTCACCCCAACCTACTTCCTCCGCTGCCACCTGGAAGTCGACAGCGTAGTTGGCAGCAGACCGGCTACCCTGACGAAGGTTTAACAACCGGGCGCCATAGGTGTTATCGTGAGCGGGATGGTCAAACACCTCCTTAAACTGTCGCACAAATTGGGCATAGGTCAGGCTCGCATAGCTGGGTCTTGCCATGACCCAAGGCCCAAGCTAACGCTCGCCCTCCCAGAAGGTTAGCTACGTACCCAATTCGGCTGTGATCGGACGGAAAGTCTCCGGGGACACGCTCAAACACTGACTCACACTGTAGGAGGAACCCCCTCGCCTCACCGGGTCGCCCGGTGAAGCGCGCTGGGGTTGGGATTGGTGTGAGTTGGGTCGGCGGACCCACACTATCGAGACTTACCGAGGAGGAGATGGAAGCTGACCCGCCGGAAGGTGCCGGAGGAGCCAAGCGGCTCATTCGCTGGACAATTTGGGTAAGCTGATTGTCAATTGTCTGTTGCTGTTGAGCAATTAAATCAACCCGAGCCTGTAGGTTGGAAAAGCGGCGTGCCAGCCCGCTGTCCGCTGAGTCTCTTTGCTGGAGTCGTACTGTCATAACCTTGGACTCAGGAGACACACGCACACGGGCTCGGGAAGATTTAATGCTTTTATTTACAGACAAGGGTGTATGAGTGCGTGAGTGGGAATGGAGATGTGGTGTGGGCGGACACCGTGCCAGGTGCATGGAACAGCTCGCCGTTCGACCAGGCAACCCTGAGGGGAGAGCAGAGCAGGAGGTCAGATGTAGCCGACCACACCGTGGGAATAATCTGTTACATTTGCTCACGTGCAGGGGAATGCGTGGCTGGCGTTGGCTTGACAGCTGTGTCCTGGAAGACAGCGCGGCTGTGCGCCCTTGACGCGTCGGAGCCATGCAGGCGGAGATGAGGCGAGGAGGAGGAAAAGCCGCCACCTGGGAATCCACCTGTGCACAGGGGAAGGACCGAAGAGAAGGCAAGGGAATGATGAGTTGCTTACGTGTAGAGAGCGATGACGGTAGGGACTGGATCAGTCGCCGTGTAGAGGAGTAGATGCGAAGACGACTCCAGGCCGAAGCAGAGGGCAGAGGGAAAGATATAGCTCACCGCCGATGAGGCGCAGGTGTGCGCGCAGCTGGTGATAATGATCGGCGAGAGCCAGGTGTAACAGTGCAGACAGTTGGTCAGCTGAACACATCCTGTGTTGTCCTGATAGCTGCCATTAGTTCATCAAAATTTGGTGGTTCATCCAGACTTGATACAGCTGGTCGTTGCACTAGAGCTTCTTTAGCCTCTTCAGTGAGATCTCCAGGGTTGTTTAGTAGTTGGTCAAAGTGGTCTGCAAATCTGTCCAGGATCTTGTCTTTCTCCTGCAAAACCATTTCACCATCCATAGCCTTTAGTTGGATCAATCCTCTTGGTTTAGGGCCGTAGATTTCTCTCAAACCTGTGAAGAATGTTTTCATGTCCTTTCTGTCTGCTGCAGTTTGAAGTTCCTCCGCTTTTTCATCCCACCAGTTGGACTTCATCTCTCTGGTGTACTTCTGTAGCTCACTCTGAGCCTTTGAGTATTTCTTCTTCTTCGACCTTGTGTTACGCTGTAGGTTTTCCTGCCTAGCTGTATTCCTTGCTTCTAGTAGTTTCTTCAGGTGTTCATCACGCTCATCAAATCAATTTTGATGTTTCCTCTCAGGGTGGCTGAATACATCACTCGCAGTCTGATACACCGAATCCTTCAGTGTTGCCCATTTCTCTTCTATGTCATTCTCTGAGTTGTTGCTGTCCCAGTCTTTCAAGTTTTCATCCATTTCCTGTGTAAGTTCTTCCTGCTTCTTTTGGTCTTTCAGTGCACTAGTGTTTAGCTTCCATGTTGGCTTCGCACCCATCCTTCAGTGCTATTTTGGTCTGCAAATCCTTAATCTAGATCTCAGCATAACATGATCAGTGCCACAGTCCGCATCTCTCATTGCTCTAGTGTCCAATACATCCCTTGTGTCTCTCTGCCTGACTATAATGTAGTCTAGTAAGTGCCAGTGCTTGGATCTTGGGTGCATCCATGTCTTCTTGTGTGTGTCCTTGTGCTTAAATAAAGTGTTGGTTATCACAAAGTTGTACTCTGAACATAGTGCAAGTAGACGTTCTCCATTAGCATTGCACTTGCCTACTCCATGACTGCCTAGCACTCCTTTCCATTTCTCAGTGTCCGAACCAACTCTGGCATTAAAATCTCCAACAAGTATCAGCCTGTCATCAGTTGGTACACGCCTGATAGTCTCACGTAAATCACTGGAGAACTCTTCCTTCACCTCCTCTGTGTTGGTCATTGTTGGGGCATATACACTGATGAGTGTGGCATACATCTTCCGCTGTAGTGGGAGTCTCATAGTCATTATCCTGTCGTTGATTGGCACCGGTTCCTCATCAAGCATTGCTGCTATCTCCTTTCTAACTGTAAAGCCCACTCCTGCTTCCCTCCTTTCTTGAGTTGATATCCCACTCCAAAAGAAGCTGTACCCATGGTCTTCCAAGCTGTCATATCCAGGCAATCTTGTTTCACTAAGTGCAGCTATGTCTACATTGTACCTGTTCATTTCCAGGGCCACAAGTGCAGTCTGTCTTTCTGGGTGCTGTGATGTTGTTCTCTCCAACAGAGTGTGTACATTCCATTCTGCTACACCCAAGGCTGCTGTTTTCCTCTTCTTTTGTCTTCTTGCTCCTAGTTTACTTTTCACTGCCTGTCGGAGTATGAACAGATCGGCACGGACCTTGTAAGCACGGGCGACATCCGAGCCGGTATGAGTTGCTTTCTGATTGACCATTTCATGAAACTGCTTGCAAAGTATTTGAGTACTGCTAGCTTTTGCTGGACTAGCAGCACATTCTTAGCAGATAAAGGTATTATCAGTGGCAAGGACAAGCCAAGACAAATTGACTCCAGTATCTGTTGCAGTGACTGACCAGATGATAGGTTTGTTTATCTCTGCTCTTTGTGTAGTGCATGTCACAATGCACCGACTGGCACAGTCGACCACAGACCTTGTGACAGATGTGTTTATCTGCCAGGATGTCCAGTCTCACCCCGTGTAACTAGGAGTGGTCCACCACAGACCTGTGGCAGATATTGTTTTTAGTTCTGCCAGGATGCCCTGTTTCACCCTCCATGCCCTCGGAAGGGTGGGGATGCCGGTTGAGTCGCCAATGGCCCGACCCATGAGACAGGTAGTACCGGTTTTCATGGTTATCCGGCAGCAAGCAAGCCAATGTCTGAACTGACAAAAAAAAAAAAAAAAGGGATATAAGTCTCATTTAAAAGCTGCCAATTTCTGACCAAAAAAAGTGGAATTTTATGGGTAAGAAGCTGCAACTTTAGCAAAAAGACAAAAAAGGTGTAAATTTCCAACTGCTTACAACCTAAAGGTTGTAAGGTTGTCATAGCCAAGAGCGGCACTGGGGTTAAGCTCCCAGTGCTTATAAAATGCTCCTTATGGCGTGCGTCTCAAAAAGCCTCTGACAACTAAGTCCATCTTCTAGCCTGCCCGTGTGGTTTAGTTTCTAAGCCCTGCGGAACTGCTTTTACTAATAGGAGAAGGGGCGAGGGCGGATTTCTGGTGCCTTAAAACCAGATGCTTCGGGTAGATGGTGGCCCATTAACCTGGGAAGGTAGCCCATCTAGGGGAAGGTAAACCCTGATTTCAAACCTCCGCTGCCTTGCGGCATACCTGGTCACGGGAAAGGCTTCGGGAGTCAACCCTGAGGAAAAATCCGGAGTCGGAGTCCCTAAGGCAGTTCTCTGTTGTGCTCAACATGGTAATGGCAGCTCCTGCGACGGCACTGGTGCCAAACTGTAGCAGCTCTGCTGTTCCTTTGGATTCATCAGTGGCGTGGACAGGGGGACATGCTGTATGGGCAACATCTTGTCTTCCATATCTTCCTGCCCAGGCTTGAATCCTACCAACGCCCAACGCTGGAAGGTAGAACTCCGTCACTGGAGAGGACACTCCAGCTTCACCTTCGGCGTAGACAAAACACGGGGAATGACAGTTACCGGTTAAAAGCCACTGCTCAACTGGCGTAGAGCGCGGCGCCAGGGGTTGTTCCCGACGGTGGGAGGGATCATTTGATCTCACTGGACAGCTCCCGCCCGCCTCAAGCTGGGCAGCCCCCAGCCAATAAGGTGTTGTCCCGCCACAGCCTGCTTTCCTCATTGGGTGCATGGGGATGAGGTGAAGTCCGAACGGCAGGCTGAGAACCTTTTCACCAGGCAAGACAACAAAACAAAAGAGACCAACTCTAAAACTGGGAACTTGGACCGTCCGCACTATGATGACAGGACTAGCTGCTAACCTCAAGGACATCAGCGACACCAGGAAGACTGCCGTCATCAATAATGAGCTGAAGAGACTGGAAGTGGATATCGCCACTCTCCAGGAAACACAATTGGCTGACGCAGGCACGCTGAGAGAGAAGGACTACACGTTCTACTGGCAGGGAAAGGGCAGCGACGAACAATGGGAACACGGAGTGGGCTTCGCAGTGAAGAACTCCTTGCTAAAAATGGTGGAACCGGGCAGCAATGGATCTGCACGACTGCTCACTCTCCGCCTTAACACCACTCAAGGCCCAGTCACCCTCGTCAGTGTGTATGCTCCAACAATGACAGCCACACCAGAGGCAAAAGACGAGTTCTACGAGAATCTCGCAACAACTGTCAGGATCATCCCCAACTCTGAACAACTCATTCTCCTTGGAGACTTCAATGCCAGAGTGGGTGCTGACCACGACTCCTGGCCCTCCTGTCTTGGTCCATTCGGCGTGGGCAGAATGAACGACAACAGACAGCGGCTGCTCGAGTTCTGCACACATCATGATCTGTGTATCACAAACTCATTCTTCAAGACCAAGCCCCAACACAATTTTTATTTTATTTTTTTTTAATTTTTGTATACTTTATTGATCCCCAGAGGGGAAATTGAGGGCATCCACCTTGATGGAGGAAGCAGCCACGGTACGGCACTATCCCTTAACCATTCACACACACATTCACACCTAGGACCACTTTAGAGTCTCCAATTAACCTAACCTGCATGTTTTTGGCCTGTGGGAGGAAACCGGAGAAATCTCGGAGTAAACCCACGCAGATACAGGGAGAAACATGCAAACTCCACACAGATCACTGTTGGTCAGGGGCTGGGATCAAACCAGGGATCCCATGGCCAAAGGTGAGTTGCTGTGCTGGCATAGTGCTAACCACTGCTCCACCGCACTGCCAACACAAGGTTTCCTGGCGACATCCGCGCTCATAGCACTGGCACCAGCTGGACTTGATCCTGACCAGGCGCACCTCACTGAAGAACGTGCTAATCACCCGCTCATTCCAGAGTGCAGATTGCGACACAGACCATTCATTGGTGTGTTGCAAGGTCAAGCTGCAGCTGAAGAAATTCCACCATGCCAGACAGCCTGGAAAGGCACGGATTGACACCAGCAAGATGGCCCAGCCAGAACATGTCAAGCAGTTTGCCTCCACCTTTGTGAAGGAACTTGGTGAACCACAAGAAGGAGAGGCCGCAAAGCAGAAGTGGGAAGAGCTGCGAAACATCATCCACTGCACAGCCTTGGCTATCTTTGGGAGGAAGACCTCGAAGTCACAGGACTGGTTTGATGCCAAATCGACCGTGATGACCCCCGTCATTGAAGCCAAGCGCTCAGCACTTGCTGAGTACAAGAAGTGCCCAAATGAGAAGAATCTCCAGATCCTCAGGGCTGCGAGAAGCAAAGTTCAGCAGATTTCTCGGCGCTGCACCAATGAGTACTGGACTCAGCTCAGCCAAGACATTCAAACCGCTGCCATAACAGGGAACATCTGTGGTATGTACGACGGCATCAAGAAAGCACTTGGTCCGACTCAGAGCAAGACGCCCCCCCTCAAATCCTCCACTGGGGAGATGATCACAGAAAAGAACAAGCAGATGGAGAGATGGGTGGAGCACTACTCCGACCTCTACTCCAGACAGAACATCGTGACACCGTCAGCCCTTGATGCCATCGATTGCCTGCCATCCATGGATGAACTTGACGCCAATAAAGCTGATTCTGATTCTGATTCTGATTCTGAGCCAACCATCGACAAACTCAACAAGGCCATTGATAGCTTGACCGCTGGCAAGGCACCTGGCAACGATGGCATACCCCCCCGACCTGATCAAGCACTGCAAGACCGCCCTACTGCTGCCATTGCATGATGTCCTCTGCCAGTGCTGGAAGGAAGGTGCCGTACCACAGGACATAAGGGATGCCAAGATCATCACCCTCTACAAAAATAAAGGGGAGAGAAGCAACTGCAACAACTACAAGGGCATCTTCCTCCTCAGCATTGTTGGCAAAGTCTATGCACGAGTTGTCCTCATTCGTCTACAGAAGCTTGCCGAATGGGTCTACCCCGAGTCTCAGTGTGGCTTCTGTGCTGGGCGATCAACAGTGGACATGATATTCTCCATCCGCCAACTCCAGGAGAAGTGCAGAGAACAGAACATGCCCCTGTACGTCGCCTTCATCGACCTCAACAAAGCATTCGATCTGGTCAGCAGAGAGGGCCTTTTCAAAATCTTGCCAAAGATAGGATGCCCACCAAAGTTGCAAAGCCTCATCGAATCATTTCACATCAACCTGCAGGGGATGGTGCAGTACAACGGCAACGTCTCAGAGCCATTCAATATACACAGCGGAGTGAAACAGAGCTGTGTACTTGTGCCAACCCTCTTTGGGATTTTCTTTGCTATGCTCCTGAGGCATGCCTTCAGCACAGCAACAGAGGTAATCTACCTGCATACAAGATCTGATGGCAGGCTTTTCAACCTCGCCCGCCTAAAAGCCAGAACCAAAGTACGTGAGGCTCTAATCAGAGATATGTTGTTCGCAGATGACGCTGCAGTCACAACCCACACACAGCAGGAGCTTCAGACCCTTTGGACCGCTTCTCCCAGGCATGCATGGACTTCGGGCTTACCATCAGCCTGAAGAAGACTAACGTCTTGGCGCAAGGCACGGAAGCACCACCAACCATCACCATCGACGACTACGAGCTGGAGGTCGTGAATCAGTTCACGTACCTGGGGTCCACGATCAGCAGCAACCTCTCCCTTGATACAGAGATTGACAAGAGGATTGGAAAATCAGCCTCCACACTCGCTCGCCTCACCACACGAGTGTGGGAGAATCCCAAACTCTCTGTCAAGACGAAGATGGCAGTGTACAATGCCTGCGTCATCAGCACACTGCTCTATGGGAGTGAGACGTGGACAACATATGCCCGGCAGGAAAAGAGACTGGATTCCTTCCACTTGCGCTGCATTCGCCGCATCCTGGACTTATCCTGGCAGAACAAAGTGCCCAACACAGAAGTTCTGTCCCGCGCCGGCCTTCCCTCCATGTTCACTCTACTCAGGCAGCGCAGGCTCCACTGGCTAGGCCATGTTCACTGTATGGAGGATGGCAGAATCCCCAAAGACGTCCTCTACGGAGAACTGGTGACTGGCAGGAGAGACGCTAGCCACCCACAGCTGCGCTTCAGAGACGTCTGCAAGAGAGATATGAAGGCCCTGGAGATCAACGCAGAGTGCTGGGAGGACCTCGCAACAGACCGCTTCAAATGGAGAGGCACCCTGACCAGACAGCTCAAGGCGGGTGAAGAGAAACTGACTACTGCAGCAGATGAAAAAAGGACCCGCAGGAAGAACCGCCACAGACCCAGCAGCACGGAGACCATCCACAAGTGCGACCTGTGTGACAGGGACTGCTATTCGCGCATCGGCCTGTTCAGCCACAGGCGGTGCTGTTCCAGCAGAGTAGACATCTAGGATTCTCTTCCATGGTCATCATAGACCGACGGAGGCCGATATGACACGGACAACCTAAAATGCTGCAAATATAAGATTTGAGTAAAATGCGGCAAGTTTAAGCTTTTTTTTTTTTAAACTGCAGATTCAAGAGTAAGAAAAGTGCAAAATTATGAATAATAAAAAGCAGAAAATTTTCAAGTAAGATGCTGCAAATTTCTGAGTAAAATGGCTCTAACTCTGCAGGAAAATCCTTCAAATTTATGAGAAAAATCCTCACATTTACAAAAGAATGTTTCTAATTTACATGAAAAAGGATGTGATAAATTGGTGTGTGTTGGCCATTTTTTTAAATGAAAGCTGTGAGGAGGAACTAAGCGGTGGCGTTCGGAGGTGTTAAATCCTGCAGATCTGCACTAATCAGCAGGGAAAAGGAGAAGAAGAGGAATAGGTGATCCCCAGCAGCAGAAATAATCCAGTTAACCCAGGAAGAGTAAACACATGACACCCCATGACACCCAACAGATCAACCCCCCCATGACATCAGTGGGAACAGATGGGCCAGACTTCACACCTCTGTCGATTTACATGTTCGCTTCTGAGGACAATTCAAACACAGCTGCTGCTGAGATGGAAACCAAAGGGTTAAAGTGTGACGTAGCTTTATCAGCAGCACTGATCCCCCCCACCCCCAACTGACCTGCTGGACAGGAACTAACAACTCCTCGGACCTGTTAACACAATTTAACAACAAAAGAACATGCACAAGAATGAAGATTCCCTTTGATTTAACAGGATAACAGCGTGAATTTTCTGGTCTGTGAGTGAACAGAGCAGCCATGAGTATTTCACGGAGTCACTTATTGAATTATAATGGTTAATCTAAGTCACAATTTCAGAAAACATAAACTTCAGGGGAAACTTAAACCCATGACGCATCGTTTTAAATTTTGCTGATTTTTTTTTCTTTTCCTTTTTATTTTTCCACTTCTCTTCCAGTCCTTATGGCCACTTTCTGATTGCTTTGAGTTTTTAAAACATCATTTTAAGAATAATGTTAACTGACTTAAAGTACATTTCTAACTACACTATATCATACAATATGCTGTTTAACATACAATTTTATTTGATCACATTTAAGATAAGATAAGATAAGCCTTTATTAGTCACACAATGGGGAAATTCCAGGATTGCAACAGCACAGGGATAGCAACACTCAGAGCAACAATCAGAAGGCAAGAGAAAAAAAGAAACAAGAGCAGCAAGTATACATATGTACATATACAGTATATATATATATATATATATATATATATATATATATATATATATATATATATATATATATATATATATATATATATATATATATATATATTTTGAATGCAAAAGATGCAATAGACTTACACAATGGTCCTCTCCGGCATACAACTAGGAACATACCGGTCGCTATGGAGGGTGAGAATATGTATGGGCACATAATCATACCATGTAGGATAACTAAATAGACGGTTATGCTGTTTCATCCCACCTAGCAACAATGCTCTGCACTGTGTGTGTTTATATATTTACATATTTATTCCATCTAGCTACAATGCTCTGCACTGGGTGTGTTTATATTTATATATCTATATATTTATTCCATCTAGCTACAATGCTCCGCACTGTGTTTTTATATATCTACATATTATTCCATCTAGCTACATTGCTCCGCACTGTGTGTGTTTATATACTTGCATATTTATTCCACCTAGCTGCAATGCTCCATACTGTGGGTGTTTATATATTTACATATTTATTCCATCTAGCTACAATGCTCTGCACTGTGTGTTCATATATTCATATATTTATTCCATCCAGCTACAATGCTCTGCACTGTGTGTCTGTGTGTGTGTGTGTGTATATATATATTTTATAGTAATATGTACATATGTATATTAGCTGCTCTTGCTTGCTTGTTTTTTCTTGCCTTCTGATTGTTGCTCTGAGTGTTGCTATCCCTGTGCTGTTGCAATCCTGGAATTTCCCCGTTGTGGGCTTATCTTATCTTATCTTATCTTATATATATATATATATATATATATATATATATATATATATATATATATATATATATATATATATATATATATATATATATATATATATATATATATATATACATATATATATATATATATATATATATATATAAGCACACAGTGTGGAGCATTGTAGCTAGATGGAATAAATATGTAGATATATAAACACACACAGTACGGAGCATTGTAGCTAGATGGAATAATATGTAGATATACAAACACACAGTGCGGAGCATTGTAGCTAGATGGAATAAATATATAGATATATAAACACACCCAGTGTGGAGCATTGTAGCTAGATGGAATATGTAAATATACGTATAAACACACACAGTGCGGAGCATTGTTGCTAGATGGGATGAAACAGCACAACCATCTACTTAGTTATCCTACATGGTATGATTATGTACCCATACATATTCTCACCCTCCATAGCGACCGGTATTTTCCTAGTTGTATGCCGGAGGGGACCATTGTATAAGTCTATTGCGTCTTTTTCATTCAAAACTATTAGGTTGTCACATCTTTTTGCTATCTCTGCGAGCAGCTCTGCTTAGGTTGTACAGTCTGACAACCGTTGGTAGGAAGGACCTGCGAAACCTCTCGGTTGTGCACCTAGGATGATGTAGTCTGCTGCTAAATGAGCTCCTCAGTGCATTCAGTATGTCCTGCAGAACTCGGACTCCAGCAGAGATGACAGTTTAGCCACCGTCCTTCTCTCTCCTATCTCCTCCACTGGGTCAAGGCGCTGCCCCAGGACAGAGCTAGCTTTCTTGATCAGTTTGTTCAGTCTCTTCCTATCGGCTGCCGTAATGCCACTGCCCCAGCAGACCACTCCAAAAGTGATGGCTGATGCAGAACAAGCAGAGTATTTGCAACCAACTTAATTAAGACTTGAACTAAAAACAATCAATCTGAATACAACTGTGAGTGTTTAAGAATAAAAATCTTTGGATTCCTTAATGAATTTCTGCCTGCTTATCACCTGCACTCAAACATTCCAAGTACCACTCATGGGACTGACCAGATTCCGTACAAAATGTTAAAAATTTTACTTTGGCTTTGTCTTTAAGGGGTTGCTGTTCCAGTTAAAAGTCTCAAGTGTTCAAGAGTCCACCTTTGTATAAAACGGCGAAGTCAGTATACCACAAAATACTCAAAGTAGCTAAGATAATCCAGAGGTTAAACCGGCTGTTAATGTCATTGAAACCCTGCTTGGCTTTGACAAAGTGGAACCGGCATTTCACTTTGAAACGGATGGCAGCGAGGTATTGCAAACGAGTAAGTTTAAAACACACATAACACTAAAGTTAAGAGTATTGCAAGAAGGAAAATAGTTTAATATAAAACACAGCTGTCTTACCCTACAGCAGAGTGCAGATAACTTAACTAGTGAGACAGATAAGGATTGTTTTGAGAAAGCTGAGGGTGCAGTATTCAGAGTTACAGATGAATCTCAATAAATTGGAATCTCATTGAAAAATAGATTTGTTTCACTAATTCAGTTCAAAAAAGTGAAACACGTATTATGTAGATTCAAGCACGGAGTGATGTATTTCAAGTGTTTATTTGTTTTAATTTTGATGAATATGGCTTATAGCTCATGAAAACCCCAAATTCAGTTTCTCAAATAATTAGAATATTCCATCCATCCATCCATCCATCCATCCATCCATCTTCTACCGCTTTTCCGCAGGTCCGGGTCGCGGAGGCAGCAGTTCAAGCAGAGAAGCCCAGACTTCCCTCTCCCCAGCCACCTGCTCCAGCTCTTCAGAGAGGATACCAAGGCATTCCCAGACCAGCTGGGAGACATAGTCTCTCCACCGAGTCCTGGGTCTGCCCTGGGGTCTCCTCCCAGTGGGACGTGCCTGAAACACCTCAAGTGGGAGGCGTCCAGGAGGCATCCTGATCAGATGCCCATACCACCTCAACTGACTCCTTTCAATGTGGAGGAGTAGCGGTTCTAATCTGAGTCTCTCCCGGATGATTGAGCTCCTCACCCTATCTCTGAGGGTGAGTCCAGCAATCCTACGGAGAAAGCTCATTTCAGCCGCTTGTATCCGCGATCTTGTTCTTTCGGTCATTACCCAAAGCTCGTGACCATAGGTGAGAGTAGGAACGTAAATTGACTGGTAAATCGACAGCTTTGCCTTAGAACTAAGCTCCCTCTTCACCACAACAGACCGATACAATGTCCGCATCACTGCAGATGCTGCTCCAATCCGTCTGTCAGTCTCTCGCTTCATTTTCCCCTCACTCGTGAACAAGACCCCAAGATACTTAAACTCCTCCACTTGGGGCAGAAGCCTGTCCCCAACCCAGAGACGACAATCCACCTTTTTCCGGCTGAGGACCATGGACTCTGACTTGGAGGTGCTGATTCTCATCCCAGCCACTTCACACTCAGTGGCAAACCGTCCCAGCAAGAGCTGTAGGTCATTGCTGGATGAAGCCAACAGGACAACATCATCTGCAAACAACAGAGATGAGATCCTGTGATCACCAAGCATGACATCTTCCATTCCCTGGCTGCGCCTAGAAATCCTGTCCATAAAAATTATGAAGAGGATCGGTGACAAAGGGCAGCCCTGGCTGCCAGGGCTGCCCCTAATTAGAATATTATATAAAATTAATTTTAAAAATTGATTTTTAATAGAAATGTTGGCAGACTGAGAACTATGTCCATGTACACACACAATACTTGGTCAAAGCTCCTTTTGCTTGAATTACTCCATCAGTGCAGCGTGGCTTGGATGCGATTAGCCTGTGGTACTGCTGAGATGTTATGGAGGCACAGGTTGCTTTGATAGCGGCCTTCAGCTCATCTGCATTGTTGGGTCTGGTGTTTCTCATCTTCCTCTTGACAACAGGCCATAGATTCTCATAGATTTGTTAGTATGCATGTTGTTTTGGGATATTGGACTGTGTGAATCTAGGCTTGTGTGGAGTCGTATTGAGCTGATAAACATCAGACTTCAACAAAAGTCTGCTGTCACAGCAGTTTTTGAGAATGTACACAACATACCGAGGCTATCTGTAGACCAGCGGGATCACCATGGATTGTTGTGGGTCTTGGGAAGCAATGCAGACAGAGGGAGAGAAAGCAGAAGCGGGGATGCTGAGTGGGAGAGACAGCCACATAAACCTCCGCCACCCAGCAATATTGTCTCCAACCCCAGTTCTATTGCCTATAAGATGGATGATCTGGAGCTACAGCTGGCAACTAACAAGACTGTTAGAGACTGCTGTGTGCTGTAGTTAAGGGAAAGCTGGCTCCACCCGCTGTTCACTGATGCTGCGGTACAGCTACCAGACTGCACGCTTCACTGTATGGACCGAACAGTGGAATCCAGGAAATGGAAAGGTGGTGGTCTCTGCACTTTCCTTCATAACTCTTGGACTAATATCAGCCATATTATTAATACTTACTGTTCTCCTGACCTAGAGACAATGTCAGTTTTACACCCGCCTTTCTACCTACCGAGAGAGCTGACAGTGGTAATTATTACTGTCTGGATTCCCTTGAGGGGGGGCTCTGTCATATGTCTGAGTGTCTGTCCCCAGCGCTCAGACTTCCTTTTTAGTTTTGAGTGTTTTTTCTGTTCATTATTATTTCCCTGTTAGTTCTGTTATGTTGTGTTGGTGATACGAGCCCCTTTTCCTCTATTCCAGGCAGCCATTTCCACTCGCAGTCTGTGTCTGTTCCTCAGCTGCGAGTGATTGTGGGTTTTTTTTGTCTCCTGCTATTTTTTCTCCTCCCTCTGCTCTCAGGCCACTCTTCCAACAGCTGAGCGCAGTTAGACAATTTGTGTTCCCCAGCCCGGCTCAAGCACTTGCTGCCCATCACTGTTCATGTATTTAAACTCTGCCTTTCCACCCTATATTTGCAGCAGCCTCATTAATGTTCAGACTAGACTTCACTTCTATGGTCAGTCTCCCCCTCCTCTCCTCCAGAGTTCCTCTGCTCTGGAGATTCAACTTAGTGTTAGTTTTTCTTGTTGGCTTTTTGGATTTGTTTGCACCGTTATTTTGAACTGTCATGTTTGTTGGTCAATAAATTGTCTCACTGCAGTCAAGCACCTGGGTTTGGTTTTTGCCCCGGAGGGGCGTTCATGACAGTAGGCTGCTGCCGAATTAAGAATTCAGCTTCTGCAGTGGGGCAGTTTTTCACTTTTTTTTGTGTTGTTTCACTCACCTGCTACTGGAGCTCATCATGTCCCCAGCACGCCGGCCTAGCACTAATAGAAGAGGATTGGCAGCGGGGTCACCCACGGTGGAGGAGGAATGGGCGACGGAGTTCATTCGTGATTTTGTGGTCAAAGGCCTGGACGTCGAAGGACCCAAGAAAACATGAGATTGTCTGTATGGAGCGGTGGGTATCCTAGAAGCACATCCTGGCCTTTGGAGCTATTCACAGTACGCAGACCTGATGTCCACGGTCTGCACACTCCAACAGTCATTTCCTGGGTTGTCGATGGGAGCACTTCCAGCCGAGTGGAGGCAGAGTTACCCATCAAGGTCAATGTCCTCTCCTCATTTGTCTTCACCGACCTCCCCACCTGCTCCAGCAAGAACGTCAACGGCGTCTCGGCAAAAGCGTCATCCTGCCACGGTGCACCAGAGGAATTTCCCTGCCTCTTCACCAGCCTCCCTTCCGACATCAAGCCCGACTCCTCCCGCAGCAGATCTCTTCTCACCGTCTTTTTCTAGGGCTGTTCCATCAGCCCAACCTCCCGCCATTTCTGCTGCATCCTCTGGTTCCTCGATGCCTCCTCCCGCTGTCAAGAGGTCCTTCATTTCTCCTCTGACCACGCCTTCCTCTGTGAGTACAGGAGCGGCTCCTCCACTATCCTCGGGGGGGGGGGGCAGAATCATCCTAGCCATGGAGAGGGATGACACATTGCCAGCTGCAGCAGGGAACATCGTGTACCAGGAGAACAGGCAAGTTTCCTCTCTTTTTATTTCTAATATTAATAATATACATTGCCTGATCCCTGGTAGAGAGACTCTGGGTATGCAGTCCCCAGAGACCTCTCCACCTGCTGCAGCCTCCCTTTACTCACCAGCCCTCTCCGTGTCTCCTCCTGTTCCCTGTGAGTGTCCGCCGGTCCTGGACCAAGACTGCCGGATGATGGAGGAGGCTGTGACCCTGGAAAGTCCAGCTCTAGCGCCAATCGTGAGCCGTACCCCAGCTGCCATGCCGGAGGAGTCACCAGCATTGTCCCCTGTGCCTGGGGTTATAAGGACTGCAATAACCATTACGCCTGCGGCGGAGGCTGCCATAGCAGTGTTGGGTCCTGAGCTGAACCTCCAGAGGGCTGACCCTGAGATGACATCGCCTGGATAGTCGGAGTCCTGGACGGTGGTGGAGCTCGAGCTCGGGCAAGTGCTCTCCTTTGTTTTTCTATAGTCTGTTTTAGAGCATTCTTGCCTGGCTCTTGGTGAGGAGAGCCAGGTTCAGCCATCCGCTGCACCTGAGCTTGCTGGTGCAGCGGACCCTGTTTCTCTTTGTGTTTCTTCTGAGCTTCCTCCCAGGGTTGCTGGAGATGTCCCAGATCCACCACAGGTCTCCAAGGATCCAGGTTCACCACCGGGTTACATTGTGGGTCCAGTTTCCCCTGCTGAGGCCGCCCCAGATCCAGCTCCTCCTCTACCTGAGGCTGTTGTGTGGGTCCCTCTGCAAGTTGAGTCTCAATGGGTGCTGCACCCCAGCAAGGGATCCTCGTGGGGGCTGCACCCCAGCTTCAACCCAACGTCGGTGCGTCGCTCCTGTATGGGTCCATCATGGGCGCTACCCCCCAGCCCGGGGTCCACCGTGAGTGCAGCCATGGCTCAGCCGGGGTCTACCGTGGGTGCAGCCATGGCCCAGCCCGGAGCGACCGCGGGTGCAGCTGAGCTCCAGCCCAGACCCGCTGAGGGTGCAGCTGTGCCCTAAGCCGGAACCACCAAGGGTGCTGCCGGCCAGCCTGAGGATGCCGAGGCCATCTCTCCTCTACTAGATGCCTTCGGGGTCCTTCTTCCTCCTCTGCCAGACGTTGTTGTGGTCCCCCTTCCTCCACCTCCAGAAGCCATTGGGGTCCCCCTCCTCCTGTCCGGCTTCCTGCCTCTGAGCCTCCCGGTGGGAAAGCCACCTCCTTGTTCACCCCTCCGGTCCTGGTGGCTCAACAACGCTGGCCGGGCGCCCGAAGGATGAGTCGGGTGGCCCATTTTCTCCTGACTGTCTTCATTGGGCCATCTGCTTGGCCTGGGACTTTGGCTAGCCACCCAAACCCTGGAGCTCTGGGACCATAGGAGCTTAGGGGTCTGTCGGGGCGCAGGTGTGAATTTTGAGCTGGTTTGTTTTTCCCTCCTTGCCGTTTTTCCCCCACCTCCCTCCCAGGGTGATTTTTTGCTATGCTCCTTCTTTGAGGGGAAGGGAGGATCTTTTTTGATGTTACTTTGGGTTGTCTGGATTCCATCCATTGAAGGGGGGGGCTCTGTCATATGTCTGAGTGTCTGTCCTCAGTGCTCAGACTTCCTTTGTAGTTTTGAATGTTTTTCTGTTCATTATTATTTCCCTGTTCGTTCTCTTATGTTGTGTTGGTGATACGAGCCCCTTTTCCTCTATTCCAGACAGCCATTTCCACTTGCAAGTCTGTCTGTTCCTCAGCTGCGAGTGATTGTGTTTTTTTGTTTTTGTTTTTTTGTCTCCTGCTATTTTTTCTCCTCTCTCTGCTCTCAGGTCACTCTTCCAATAGCTGAGAGCAGTTAGACAATTTGTGTTCCCCAGCCCAGCTCACGCACCTGCTGCCCATCACTCTTCATGTATTTAAACTCTGCCTTTCCACCCTGTATTTGCAGCAGCCTCATTAATGTCCAGACTAGACTTCATTTCTATGGTCAGTCTCCCCCTCCTCTCCTCCAGAGTTCCTCTACTCTGGAGATTCAACTCAGTGTAAGTTTTTCTTGTTGGCTTTTTGGATTTGTTTGCACCATTATTTTGAACTGTCATGTTTGTTGGTCAATAAATTGTCTCACTGCGGTCAAGCACTTGTTTTGTTTTTGTTTTGTTTTTTTGCCCCGGAGGCAACTTTCTTACAGCTTTCTATATTCCTCCTGATGCAAATACCAAAGCTGCCCTAGCTCATTTGCAATGTTATAAACAAACAGCAGCTGGCCTATCCCGAGGGTGTCCACATCATAGCTGGTGACTTTAATCAAGCATGCTTGAAAACTGTGTTGCCCAATTTCACCCAGTATGTGAAATATGCCACTACGGGAGAGAATACAATTGACCGGGTGTATTCTAACTTGAAGCATGCCTACAGAGCTGTGCCCCTTCCACATCTGGGCCTGTCAGACCATCTATCACTGCTCCTCATTCCAGCATACACCCCTCTCAGGAGGGCTGCCAGACCTACCACAAAGATCATCACAACATGGCCTGAGGGAGCTCTCTCCCAGCTACAGGACTCTTTTTCAAACAACTTATAGGATTTATTCAAGAATCAAGACGTGAAAGCGTACACACAGACTGTACTATGTTACATCATCCAATGTATCAACCATGTGACTGTGAAGAAACACATGAGGGTTTTTCTTAACTGAAAGCCTTGGATGACAAAAGAAGGTCAAGGCGCTCCTCAGGGCCCGTGATACAGCCTTCAGGCTGGGGTATACAGATCTGTATAGTGCAACGGGTGACCAAGGGTAGTAATTAAAAACATAACTTTGAGGGTTCTTTAAAATCAGATGAAGAGTCACAGGTAGCAATCAAAAGGGAAACTTTGAAATGAGGATGTTCAAAGAAATTTATTTACATAAAATATACACAAATGCCCACTAAAATAAAAAGCCTAAACTAAAGCCTAAGCTAAAAAAGACTAAAAGTGGGCTAAAAAAAACAAACAATAAATTCCCTAAAACACTGAGGAGGAGGAGCCACTCTTCAGGCAAAGCTCCCCTGCCATGATGACATCGATGCCCTCAGGAAACCTGTGTAGGGGAAGACACTTGCAGCAGTATATCCACATTCCTCCTCATCATCATCAACAATGTCATCACCATGGGGTGCTGGAGACCAGATACTCATAGTGAAGGCAGAGCTCCTCACTCTGCCTCTTGCTGTCCTTCGCCTGCAGCTCCCCAACTGCTCCACACAGAAGTGTCCTCCCCCAGAAGTGTCCTCCCCCAAATGCCAGCGTCATTGTGGTCCTAGGCCATTACTGCTCCTCCGCCTCAGTCATGCCCTACTTCAGCCATTTTCCTGGGACCAGCAGCCTCCTCTTGTCTAGCAGAACTCTCATCTAGCTGGTTGTCTTAGCAGGATTCTCCTCCAACCGGGCTCTCCTCCAAGCAGTAGTGACACCGCCCACTCAACACTGATTCGAGCAATATAAAGTGGAAGTGTCATGAGCACTGCATCAAGTGTCAAGTGCATCAAGTCAATTTAATTTAATTTAATTTAATTTAAGTGCCGTTTTAGCACGTCCACAGTCATGTGACCGTAGCAAGCGAGGCCTCGTTATGTCGGTGACATCACGTGACTTGAGGGCTCGCGGGAAGTTTGAGAGGGAATTTTTTTTGTTTGCATTGTATTGTTTGGTCCTGCCATCCAGTTATGAATAGACCTTGGATGGCCAAATGCTCAAAAAAAAAAAAGGTATTGAGATTTTTTTTCAGGTTTTCCACTCAGATGCAGTTCTTACAGTCAGTCACCAGATGGCAGTCTTTATTAGATGTTTCAGAATCAGAATAAACTTTATTGCCAAGCATGTAAAAAACACACGAGGAACTTGACTTGACATTGGTGCGCATGCGCGCGACACAATGACACGGCAGCCATAATAGGCGCCTCATCAAACAGAGATAGATAAGAAAGGGAGGGGAAGGGAGGGAACGACACAAGGGGGGAGGAGAAAAAAAAACTTCGTTATCAAAATACAGCTTATTTTTAAGCAGATTATAATTACAATGAAAAAAAAAATCTCTCAATAGCACAGAGCAACAACTCAGAATTCACAAGACACAAGAGAGCAGTGTACAGTATATCTTTAATCAGTTCATGAATCAATGTGTGTGCGGTGTTGAGCAGTGTTGATGATAATAAGAGAGACCCAAGGACCCTTGGCAGAAGATGTTTTGTCTGTCTGGCGCCCAGTCTTATCTGGCGCTGCAGCTGGCTGTCCAAGGCCTTGTGCTCATGATTTTGAAAAAAACACAATCTGCAGACAGCCAGGAGGAATTTTCATGGGGAATAATAATGCCAAATAGGACTGATCACAGAGAAGACTTGTATTTCTTCTGTAGATTCAGTACATTAATCCTTCATTGCGCAGCTTTGAATTCGTCGTGGAAAGACCTGAGCGAACCCATGATGTAATCCACCTTACGAGACAGTTCTCCAGTAGTCGCTATCAGGGTCTTCTCCAGTTTCTCAATTTGTTGGATGCACCTCGCCTGGCCAGCATTTTGATAGGTTGAATCCATCTTCAGCAATTTGCGGTAAACCAAGACAATTCCCGTCCCAATCAGAATTATCCCAATCACCAAGATTACGAAGATAAACAAATCTTCAATATCTTCGATAGAAAGATTAGAGAGACACAGCATTTTCCAATTACCTGTGTCACATAGATAGCCCACTGGAGCCGTTCCAGCGGGGCAGACAGCTTCCCCCGGAGCACTTTTCCTTGTTGAAAAAATAGTGTCAATTGTGTTCAAAGCCCAGCTTATTAACTCCATAATTTCTTTTCGGCGGTCGCAGTTAAACGCAGACAGACAACAGCAAGCTGGGATCCAGTAGCAGGAGGGGAGGAAAAAATCAGCAGGAGAGAAGAAAAAAGCGTCTGCTCTCTTGGGAGGGCGGAAGTAGTTTCATTACACTGTGTCGCTCATGAAGCAATAGTCTCAAAGTTGCCCATTGTTTCAAAAGACCTCAGTTTCAACATCACTACCAAGCAGGCCCTCATCCGTCCGGGCTCCCCTCAGGGCTTTCTCCTCAGGCAGGGCGTTCCTCCAAATAGGCTGTTATGTCAGTAATGGGAGCCAAGGAAGAGACCGAGTGTTGAACTGGACACAGATTTATTTGTGACTCACTCTCACAATATAGGCGCATCCGTGAGGCGGAGAGGAGGCCGAGAGACCACCCCTCTTCCTCACAGCCCTCTTATTATGGCGGCGGAACTGGAAAGGTGGAGCCACTACCCATGTCACACAATAACATGTCCCCAAACCCCAACACAACACTTTCCTCCCCTTCAAAAAATGGTCCAAAACACACGCATACAATCAAAACCCTCCCCAATTTGGAACCCGAATCATGCCTTAAAAAACTACACAGAAATACCTAAGCGATCAATCGCATTCACTCAAAACAACTTAAACAAGGGGGGAACAGGTGGACTACTGTCCCACCCCCACACGGCACGATGGATTATTCTGCCGTCTACACTAAATGAACAGTCCATTTTAAACAAAAACTGCCATGTTCCTAAAATAATATAAAACACAAAAAAAACCCATCACTAGAACTAAATACACATCAGTTGTCCCCCTTTTCCATCTCCATGAATAATATACAATGTCCAACCATCAGCTTGACCCAGGAGAGGAACCATCATTCATCATTGGCTCCATCGATCTCGAAAGATCATGGGGGGGGGGGGGGGGGGTTGTGCCTTGGGTCATCATTCAGGGAGCTGCACCGTCGGGCGTGGCTGAAGAGGCCGATACAGGATCTGCAGGTCCTGCCGCAGCCGCTGCAGATAAATTCTTCACAGTGTAGTGGGGGTCTCGACAGTCTGTGGAGTCTCTTCTTCCCCCAGCGAGTATCTCTTCTCTCCTCTGCTGTTCGGATGACATCCTGGGTGGTGGTCCGCCAGTTGGAGCGGACGGAGGCGGCTGACTCCAGGTCAGAGGGGTTGAAGCCTCCAGCCTTGAGGTCGCGCTTGCAAACATCCTTGAATCTGAGAGTTGGGCGTCCCTTTGATCTAGTTCCAGTAGCCAGCTCCCCATACAGTAAGTCTTTGGGGATGCGGCCATCCTCCATTCGGTTGACGTGGCCAAGCCATCGCAAGCGTCTCTTTGTCAGGATGGCAAACATACTGGGCACATCTGCTCTGGCCAGGACGTCGATGTTGGAGACACAGTCCTGCCAAGTGATGCGCAGTAGTCTGCGAAGGCAGCGTTGGTGGAAGGCATTCAGGCGGCCTTCCTGGCAGGAGTAGAGGGTCCATGCTTCACTGCCGTATAGGAGAGTACTCAGTACGCAGGCCATGTAGACTCTTAACTTGGTGTTGGTGGTTAACATAGAGTTGTCCCAGACTCGCTTCGCCAGACGGGCCATCACCGTCGATGCCTTGTCAATACGGGCGTTCAGTTTGGCGTCTAGGGAGAGATTGCTGGAGATGATCGACCCGAGGTAGGTGACCACCACCGCAAGTGTGTGGTCGCCGATGTTGATACTGGGAGCACTGCTGACATCCTGGCCCATGACCTCTGTCTTTTTAAGGCTGATGGTGAGGCCAAACTCAAAGCAGGCACGAGCAAAGCAGTTGATGAGACGCTGGAGCGCTTCCACGGTGTGGGCAACAAGACCAGCATCATCAGCAAAGAGCAGCTCCCTGATTAGAACGCTCCGCACCTTGGTCTTTGATCTGAGGCGTGCCATGTTGAAGAGGCCTCCGTCGCTCCTGATGTAGAGGAAGACACCGTCTTCAGAGTCCCGGAAGGCGTAGCACAGAAGCAGGGAGAAAAAGATGCCAAATAGGGTAGGAGCCAGAACACAACCCTGCTTCACACCGTTCTTGATCGGGAAAGGGTCTGAGGATAATCTATCAAACTGGACAATGCCGTTCATGTCCTGGTGGAACGACTTGATCATGCTCAAAAGCTTGGGGGGACATCCAATTCGTTGGAGGAGGGCAAACAGTCCATCCCTGCTGACCAAGTCAAAAGCCTTGGTCAGATCGATGAAGGCCAAAAAGAGGGGTTGTCTCTGCTCCCGGCACTTTTCTTGCAGCTGCCTCATATAGAAGACCATATCTATGGTTGACCTGGTTGCTCTGAATCCACACTGCGCCTCTGGATGCACACGTTCGGCAAGCAGTTGTAGTCTGTTGAGGACGACACGGGCAAAGGCTTTGCCAACTATGCTTAGGAGTGAGATACCACGATAGTTGTTACAATCGCTCTGCTCCCCCTTGTTCTTGTAAAGAGTGATGATTTTGGCATCACGTATATCTTGGGGCACAGCCCCTTCCTCCCAGCACTGCAGCAGGAGCTCATGGAGGTGTTTCAAGAACGAGCTCTCCTTTGCGGTTTTGACGATTTCAGGGGGGATGTTGTCACTGCCTGGAGCCTTGCCATTTGAGATGGAGTCTATCACCTTGCTGAGCTCCTCGATGGTGGGTGAAGCGTCAAGCTCATCCATGACTGACAGTAGAGGGGTGTTCTCAAGGGCCGTGTTCGAGACGGTGGTTACTCTCAAGTAGAGCTCTTGGTAGTGCTCAGCCCATCTCTCCATTTGTTTACCGCGATCCTTGATGACATCTCCTGCAGCTGATTTAAGTGGGGCGGTCTTGATGACACTGGGACCGAAAGCCTTCTTCATGCCTTCGTACATTTTGTGCACGTTTCCGTGATCTGCAGAAAGCTGTATGTCCTGGCAGAGGTTAAGCCAGTAGTCGTTAGCACATCGCCTTGCAATCTTTTGTGCATTGTTCCTCACAGCGCGCAGTGTAGCAAGCGTCCGCACAGAGGGCTCCTTCTTGTGGGCAATTAGGGCTGCACATTTGGCGGCGATTGCAGGTTCCATCTCAGCGGCTCCAGCTTCAAACCAATCTGCACTCTTCCCCACCTTTTTCCCAAAGGTACCTATGGCGGTCTCAAACACAGCCTCACAGATGTGGTTCCACCTTGCAGAAGCACAGTCGGTGGGACAGTCCACCAGGGCTTCATTTATGACTTTAGCATAGCGTTCCCACAGTTCAGGTACTGTAATCATAGCTGTGTTGATGCGGGGTTGGGGTTTCTGCTTGGAGCGGTTGACACGTCTGAGGCAGAGACGTACCTTGGTGGCGACCAGGGAATGATCGGTGTCACAGTCAGCGCTGTGGAAACTGCGCGTGACCAGCACTCGGTTCAGCAGGGATCTCCTGGTGATGACGAGGTCCAGCTGATGCCAGTGGTGAGACCTTGGATGTCTCCAGGACACTCGGTGACAAGGCTTGGTGGAGAAGAATGTGTTGGTCAGACAGAGGTCATGAAAGAAGCAGAGTTCAAGAAGGCGTTGACCGTTCTCGTTGAGCTTGCCGATGCCGAAGCGGCCAATGCAGCGGGGCCAGGAGTAATGATCTGCCCCTATCCGTGCGTTAAAGTCACCGAGCAGAAACAGGTGCTCCTTGGCAGGGATCTGCTGGATCCTGGTTTCGAGCGCCTCGTAGAATGCATCTTTCACCTCAGTTGAAGAGCAGAGCGTTGAAGCATAGGCGCTAAGGATATTAGCTGGTCCAGAGGAGGTTATGAGACAGAGAGAGAGGACTCGTGGAGTGCCTGAAGACGGCGGTTCAATAGAGGACAGAAGGGAGTTTCGAACAGCAAATCCAACACCGTACAGGCGATGCTCGTCAGGCTCCTGTCCCTGCCAGAAAAACGTATAGTTCTTCTCCTTCAAGCTGCCGCTGCCCGGGAGTCGCATCTCTTGCAGTGCTGCAATGTCAGTATTGAGCCTCTTCAGCTCGCAGTCGATGATAGCAGTTTTCCTGGCATCGTTAATTTGCTGGAGGTCGTCAGAGAGGCCAGGACACATTGTTCTGATGTTCCAGGTTGCCAGACTCAGCGCTGGCAGCTTTGGTTTCTTGATATTAGCTGGTACAGTGATTACAGTCCATGATTCAGCTTTTGGCCTACACTTCAAGCACCCTTTGAAGTAAGCGGACCGTGACGGGCCAGCACCTTACTGACTGGGGGCTGCCCAGCTAAAGGCAGGCGGTAGCTGGCCAATGGGACACGACGATCCCTTCCACTGTCAGGAGACAGCCCTAGGTGCCCAGGCTTACGCCAATTTGCTCTGGACTTTTAACCAGTAACTGCGTCTCCCTGTTTTGAGCTGCCGCAGAAGGCGGCACTGGAGTGACCTCTCCAGGGCACAGGCCAGGGCGAAGTTGTGGAGAAACTGAGATGCCCAGTTGACAGATCCTCCTTCTCGGCCTTGCTGGTAGTGTCCAATGGAAGGGACTAGCCGATACAGTTGGTACCAACTTGGCTACAGGAGTTGCCGGGAGGTCCCGCTACGCGAAGACCAACCGCCTTCGGGGATCCACTCCAGATTTTCTGTAGGGGTTGTCTCCCTTAGCCTTTGTCACTCCCGTGACGACCACAAGGCAGTGGTGCTATTTGCCCATAGCTGGGGGTTGTTTTGTGTGGCACCAGGGCATGTCCACGCGCCGGTGGGCCTGCGTGCCACACATTTGGGCCCAGCCCAAGGGGGACACACCTCCTCCCTTAATGCAACAGGTTGTGCTGGGCTACATCTTACCAGTAGAGGAGAGAGAAAACTTCCTCTTCCACCTGACCCCCCGGAAAACCGTTGGACGATTCCACTCTGGTGCACCTTCTCTTTTTCACTCCCGGAGACGACCCACATCCAAGTCCAAACTCTTGTTTCTTCTCCCGGCCATGCTGCAGCTCACTGGAATGCCTCCTCGAGCCATCAGATAGCTGGAGGTAGGCATCCTCCCCAACAGCCACCACCTGCAGCTGCCCCTGGTCATCTTCTCTCTGACGTTTGGCCCAAACACAGACAAACAAACAAAGAGTTGAACAAGCTATAAAATTATATTGTACATATTCTATATTTACCTATTTTGTAAGATGTGTGCCTGTGTTTGTGTCTATGTTGAATGTAATTAGTGGCTTGTAAATATGGATGTCACCAACTGCAAAACAAATCTACCTACGGGTACAAATAAAGTAACCTGAACCTGAACCTGAACCTGAACACCTCTCGGCCAGGCCTCCTCTCTGGGTCGAACCACATCCGCGACCTCCAGAGGGGCCCTACTTGGCTTCCAGTGTTTCTGTTTGGCATGTTGTTTCACCGTGCCAGCCGGTCCTGCTCTGCTCTCTTTCATTTTTGCTGCTGGCATCGCTGTTGTGACCCCCTGCTCTCCAGTCCCTTCCAACCGAACTCTGCGAGTAGAATGGGCCAGCCATTTGGCGCCACCCGCCATCACAGGCGTCCCACCGTGCCGCCCAGTTCCCTCAGCTAGGGTTTC
The DNA here is from genome assembly GCA_020510985.1 of Pholidichthys leucotaenia. NCBI lineage: Eukaryota > Metazoa > Chordata > Actinopteri > Cichliformes > Pholidichthyidae > Pholidichthys > Pholidichthys leucotaenia. The sequence goes on from CM035836.1 coordinate 302,183,224, forward strand.
TTGGGCACTGGCACCGGGACCCTCCCATGATAGCTCTGGGTGGAATTGGTCCTGCTTATTGTCCAGATTACTAGGCAAAGGTTCATCCCACACAACTCTGTCCATTGTTCACGAAACTGGTCCCACAAACCACAGCCCCACCACTCTTCTCCAACCCGATACTGTGGGAAGCAACTCTTCACGGTTGCCCAATTTAACACGGAAATCACCACTCCCTTGTCAATCAGCAACAGCACTGTTACCCCATTCAGTTCCACCATACAGTAAGAATGGCCGTTGGTACTTGGGGATACAGTGTAAATAACTGTGGGAGGTGAAACGGGGAGATCCTCCTTACATCTCAGATCCCCTCGCTTGAACCTATAACATGCCCTGGTGAAATGATGCAAGAATCCACACATGCCACACCGTCTTCTCTTGCTGGACACTCTAAGGCCTTATAACAGTGCTTGGTGGACCCACAACTCAAACACTTTGGCAATCCCGGGGCTGACCTCATCTTGGCAGCATTGTCTCAGCCTTCGTCATCCACCACACCATCGTCACTGTCCGGGTCCACTGCCTGCGCTGTCGACTGTGGTTCAAATTGGTGATGTGACGCTCTCTTGCCGAGCTCCGTTCCCTGCCCCAAACTGCTGAGATAACTCAATGGACTTGGATAACATCAGCTCGCCCAAGTATGTAAGGAGCTCCGATTTCATAGCCTGGCAAACAGTATGTTCCGCCAACTGGTCGGGGACCATCTCTTCCTCTTATGCTCCAAACTGACAATCCTTGGCCAACAGGCGTAGGTCTGCTACAAGTGGCTGTACCGACTCACCAGTCCGCTGGCAGCGCTGTCGAAACTGGATCCTCTGGAGGATGACGCTTTCCGAGGCACGCCATTAGCTCCACCACTTCCTCAAAACTATCACTCTTGCCCAAAGTGCTCAAGATATGTTGACCTTCCTAGGTTGTGGACCAACAGTGCCCGTGCCCTCAACTTCTCCAGTCTTCCGAAGTCCAAAGCTACCAAATATGTTTGAAAGGCAGCGAACCACCTCCTCCAAGGGACGGGCGGCTAACTGGGAAGCTCCAAAAATCGCCACATTGATGTAACTCCCGCGTCCATACCTTTTTACCCTTGTCGCAAAATGTTATGTCGGTAATGGAAGTCAAGGATGAGACCAAGTGCTGAACTGGACACAGATTTATTTGTGACTCACTGTCACAATACAGGCACATCCGTGAGGTGGCCAGGAGGCCAAGAGACCGCCCCTCTCCCTTACAGCCCTCTTATACCCCGGGTGGCGGCGGAACCGGAAAGGTGGAGCCACCACCCGTGTCACAAAATAACATGTCCCCAAACCCCAACACAACATAGGCCTTCATCCAGCCGAGCTCCCCTCAGGCAGGGCTCTCTCCTCAGGCAGGGCTCTCCTCTGGACTGCCAAAGCACATTTTATATCATGTGCAGTCACAGGTGCTGCACATCCTCAATCAACACAGGTGTTGCTGATCACCAATTAAGGGAGGCACAGGGTGGAAGTAGACAACATCTCCAATTAAAAGCACACTGGCTAAAATATAAAAACTACAAAACATGCAACATAAACTTAAAAACCATATAACCCCCCCAAAACACAATAAAATGCCAAATAAAAGAATGCCAAACAGGCCTTTCACCACAAAATCAAATAGGTTTTCACCACATCACAAACTACAAGGGCAGCAGTATCACTTCCAGCAACATCAACTCCTCACTGGCAGAAGAACTGAATTGGGTTTTTTTTGGTTTTTTTAATTTTTTTTCCACAGTTTGAGGCAAACACATCTGCTCACCCTGCAGGACAATGAGGTGAGACATAAACTCAGAGCAGTTCATCTGAGGAAGGCTGCTGGTCCTGATGGGGTGCCAGGAAAGGTGCTCAGAGCATGCGCAGACTCATCATCATCATCATCATAGCAGTTTGTTGGGGGCGACAATGATTGTTTCATTTAGGTCTGATCAGATTCCTCAACGCAGCTGTCCTTCGCCTTTCGTTGCCAGGAACTCCTGACCTTGTTAACCTGGGTGATGTCCAAGCCGGTATGAGTTGCTTTCTGACTGACCATTTCATGAAACTGCTTGTAAAGTATTTGAGTACTGCTAGCTTTTGCTGGACTAGCGGCACATTCTTGGCAGATAGAGGTATTATCAGTGGCAAGGACAGGCCAAGACTATGCTGTTTTAACTGACATTTTTAACTTGTTGCTTAAAGCAGCCTTTGTCCCACGGTGTCTAAAATCTGCGGTCATCATTCCTGTGCCCAAAAAAAACCCCACTATTGACAGTCTGAATGATTATAGACCAGTAGCACTAACACCCATTGTTATGAAGTGTTTTGAGAAACTAGTATTGAAAGATCTTTTGTCTAGTTTCCCGCCAGCCTTCAACCAGCACCAGTTTGCCTACAGGCGGGACAGATCCACTGAAGATGCTATTGCCATAGCTCTCCACTCAGCATGCAGCCATTTAGAAGATAGGGGGAGCTGTGTAAGAATGCTGTTTGTGGACTATAGTTCTGCATTTAGTACAATCATTCCCAATATTCTAATCAGTAAACTGTCTCAGCTTGGCCTGCCTGCTCATCCTGGAGCTGGATTAAAGACTTTTTAACAAAGTGCACACAGACTGTCAGACTCAGACCCCATTTCCACTCCAAAATCATGCTCAACACAGGTTCACCACAGGGCTGTGTGTTGAGTCCCACTCTGTATTGGTAGAAAGAACACATGATGGGGGGTGGGACTCGTGCTCTCCTCAGTTTGCGGAGGAAATGGAGGCGAGTTTGAGCCTTCTTGGCCAGTGATGTGGTGTTGTTGGACTAGGAGAGGTCCTCAGAGATGTGCACCCCCAGGAACTTGGTGCTGCTCACTCTCTCCATAGTTGCAAAATCGAAGATCAGAGAGGGGTGCTGTGTGTGACCCCTTCTGAAGTCGACCACAATTTCCTTGGTTTTTCCCACGTTCAGAAAGAGGTTATTGTCTTTGCACCACTGGACCAGTTGGCTCACCTCATTTCTGTAGTTGGCCTCCTCGTTGTTGATAATGAGGCCCACCACCGTCATGTCATCCACAAACTTGATGATGTGGTTGGTGTTGTAGGCTGGTACACAGTCATGGGTCAGCAGGGTGAAGAGCAGTGGGCTGAGCACGCACCCTTGTGGGGCCCCCTGTGCTCAATGTGATGGTCTGGGAGGTGCTGCTGCCAACCCGCATGTTCTGTAGGTTTGGATTTTTTTTTTCTTTTAATAATAAACACCTTCATTTCAAAGCTGCATTTTGTGTTTACTTGTGTTATCTTTGTCTAATATTTAAATTTGTTTGATGATCTGAAACATTTAAATGTGACAAACGCACAAAAAAAAAGAAAATCAGGAAGGGGGCAAACAGTTTTTCACACCACTGTACATACAGACTGTTGGTGTAATTCTTAGGTCATTTTGTTGGCAATAACCTTGTGTACAGGATGGTTTTATTTTATTCACTGCCCAGTATGTTCTTATCTATTGCTAAACAGTGGTGTGAAAAAGTGTTTGCCTCCTTCCTCATTTCTCATTTTTTTATGTTTGTCACACTTAAATGTTTCAGATCATCAGACAAATTTAAATATTAGACAAAGATAACACAAGTAAACACAAAATTCAGTTTTTAAATGATGGTGTTTATTGTTAAGGGGAAAAAAATCCAAACCTACATTTCCCTGTGTGAAAAAGTGATTGCCCCCTAAACCTAATAACTGGTTGGACCACGCTTAGTAGCAACAACTGCAATCAAGCATTTGCGATAACTGGCAATGTGTATTTTACTGCGCTGTGGAGGAATTTTGGCCCACTCATCTTCGCAGAATTGTTGTAATTCTGCCATATTGCAGGGTTTTCGAGAATGAAGCACCTTTTTTAAGGTCATGCCACAGCATCTCAATTGAATTTGGGTCACTACTTTGACTAGGCCACTCCAAAGCCTTCATTTTGTTTTTCTTAAGCCATTCAGAGGTGGACTTTGCTGGTGTGTTTTGGATCATTGTTCAGCTGCAGAACCCAAGTGCGCTTCAGATTGAGGTCACAAACAGATGGCCGGACATTCTCCTTCAGGATTTTTTGGTAGACAGCAGAATTCATGGTTCCATTTACCAGAGCAAGTCTTCCAGGTCCTGAGCAGGAAAGCAGCCCAAGACCATGACACTACCACCACCATATTTTACTGTTGGTATGATGTTCCTTTTCTGACATGCTGTGTTACTTTTTTCGATCTTTTTTCGATCCAAGATGGCGCCCACAGTGGCCGCCATCGTGCTTCGCTGCCCTTTAATTTGTTTGTTTCTGTTCATCAGTTGTGTGTCTGCCTGCTCTTATACCCGAGAAGACCTTCTAAATATCAGGTCTTTCACTCCCACGGACCTTCTCCCGGTTTTTTTGGCTCCTGCCGCCGATCTGGTCCACTTTCTAGCCCAAAAAGTGAGACGGCGGAAGAGAGGAAAACGTGCGGGAGCTCTCGAACGGCTTCGGAAGAGGGGCACGCACACAGCCTTGCCTGGAATATTTCTGACCAATACCAACTCTCTCTCTAACAAGGTAGACGAACTGAGACTGCTGATGCGATTTAAGGACCTCGCTAATTCGTCCGCCCTCTGTTTTACTGAGACTTGGCTTAATGATTCTACTCCGGACAGCGCGATCAGCCTTGAGGGATTTCAGCTGTTTCGTGCTGATCGCGTCACAGAGCTCTCCGGTAAGTCTAAAGGAGGAGGAGTGTGCTTTTACATAAACAGCAGCTGGTGCTCTGATGTAACCGTGATTTCCCGGCACTGTTCTCCCGACCTAGAATTTCTCTCCATTAACTGCAAGCCATTTTATTTCCCGCGGGAGTTTGCTTCATTCATATTGATCGCTGTGTACGCCCCTCCCGACGCGGACGCGCGCGTGGCCCAGCGCGCGCTCGCAGATCACATCCAACATGCGGAGCGGACTTTCCCGGACTCCCTGGTTATTGTGGTTGGCGACTTTAACCAGAGCAATCTGAGTCACGAGCTCCCCCGATACAAACAGTTTATTAAATGTCCAACCAGAGGTGAGAACACACTAGATCACTGTTACACCACAGTGAAGGATGCATATCGCGCTGTTCCCCGCGCTGCGCTCGGATTATCTGATCACGTGATGGTCCACCTCATTCCCACATACAGACAGAGACTGAAGCTCACTAAACCTGTTGTGACCACCAGGAAGAAATTGACCAGTGAAGCTGGAGAGAAACTGAACACATGCATGGAAATAACTGACTGGGACATGTTTAAAGGAGCCACACATGATCTTAAAGGAGTACACAGTCACTGTGAACTCATACATCAACTTTTGTGAGGAGAACATTCTTCCATCGCGCACCAGGGTGAGATACTCTAATGATAAGCCCTGGTTCACTGCCAAGCTCAGACAGATCAGGAAGGAGAAGGAAGCAGCGTTGAAAAGTGGAGACAGGGACTGCCACAGGGAGGTTAAATATCGGTTTAACAGAGAGCTGAAGAGAGCTAAATCTGTGTATTCTGAGAGACTCCAGCAGCAGTTCACTGCTAATGACTCGGCTTCTGTGTGGAGAGGACTGAGGCAAATCACCAACTATCGGCCTCAGGCTTCTAAAGGTCAGGATGACAAAGCCCTTTGTCAAAAACTGTCCCAACATTACGCCCGTTTTGACACCTCGTCAACTGTGTCCAACTCCCCCCCTCCACCCAGCTCCACTGCCTTCTTGGCCGCTAATTCATCAAAAGCGGCCCCCCCCTCCTCCTCCTCCCCCCCTGCCCTTGTCATCAGTGTGCAGGACGTGCACAGACAGTTCTCCAGACTGAACCCACGCAAGGCCCCCGGTCCAGACAGCGTGTCTCCCTCCACCCTGAGACACTGTGCGAAAGAGCTGGCTCCTGTCTTCACAGACATTTTTAACACCTCCCTTAAGCAATGCCACGTGCCGACCTGCCTCAAATCCTCCACCATCATCCCTGTCCCCAAGAAGCCACGGATTACTGGACTTAACGACTACAGACCTGTAGCGCTCACCTCTGTAGTCATGAAGTCCTTTGAGCGCCTGGTCCTGTCCCACCTCAAGTCCATCCCCACTCCCCTCCTGGACCCGCTGCAGTTTGCCTACCGAGCCAACAGGTCTGTGGACGACGCAGTCAACCTGGCCCTCCACTCCATCCTGCAGCACCTGGACTCCCCGGGAACCTACGCCAGGATCCTGTTTGTGGACTTCAGCTCTGCATTCAACACCATCCGCCCCGCTCTGCTCCAGGACAAGCTGTCCCTGCTCGGCGTTCCTGACTCCCTCTGCAGGTGGATCACCGACTTCCTGACGGACCGGAGGCAGCATGTGCGGCTGGGGAAGTCTGTCTCAGACTCTGTTAGCATCAGTATCGGATCACCCCAGGGCTGTGTACTTTCCCCCCTACTCTTCTCCCTTTATACCAACTCCTGCACCTCCACCCACCAGTCTGTTAAGCTGATCAAGTTTGCGGACGACACCACCCTCATCGGGCTCATCTCCAACGGCGATGAGTCTGTCTACAGGAGAGAGGTGGCCCAGCTGGTGTCCTGGTGCAGCCACAACAACCTGCAGCTGAACGCTCTGAAGACAGCGGAGATGATTGTGGACTTCAGGAAAGTCACAACCCCCCTGCCCCCCCTCACCATCACAGGCTCTCCCATCACCATTGCAGATTCCTTCCGCTTCTTGGGCACCACCATCACCCGGGACCTCAAGTGGGAGCCAACCATCAGCTCCCTCATCAAAAAGGCCCAGCAGAGGATGTTCTTTCTGCGGCAGCTGAGGAAGCTCAAGCTACCCACCAAGATGTTAGTGCAGTTCTACACGGCCATCATCGAGTCCATCCTCACCTCCTCCATAATCGTGTGGTACGCAGGAGCTACTGCGAGGGACAGACTAAGGCTGCAGCGCGTCATGCGCACTGCTGAGAAGGTGATCGGCTGCAAGCTCCCATCTCTCCAGGATCTGTACATCTCCAGGACCCGGAGGCGTGCAGGCCGGATCATGGCCGATCCTTCACACCCTGGTCACGTACTGTTTGCCCCCCTCCCCTCAGGTAGAAGACTTCGGTCCATTCAGACTAAAACCTCCCGGCACATGAACAGCTTTTTCCCCTCTGCCATCAGACTGCTGAACATTAAGTGACTTATTGACTCTCGTGCACTATATACAGCAGCTCAACCAGACTCATGTCATTCATCTCTGTTTTTCTGTTGCATTATCGACTGCACATCATCTGCTACTTGCTAATTTATTTAAAACTGCTGTGACTAGTATTATTCATTATTATTATTATTATTATTATTATTATTATTATTATTATTATAAGAATAATAAGAATAATAAAATTTATTATTCTACACTTATTGCATGGTTTTAGTCTTTAATTTTTTTTTTTTTAGTTTATCTCTTTATCTTATCATGTTTTAATGTTGTAGCATTGCACCGAGACAAATTCCTAGTTTGTGTACTACATGAACAATGGCAATAAATCTGATTCTGATTCTGATTCTGATTCTACTTTTACATGAATGAATGAATGAATGAATTACATCCATTACATTGGATGTAATGGGACACACACCTTCCAAAAAGTTCAACTTTTATCTCATCAGTCCATAGAGTATTTTCCCAAAAGTCATGGGGATTATCAAGATGTTTTCTGGAAAAACTGAGATAAGCCTTTATGTTTTTTGCTCAGCAGTGGTTTTTGTCTTGGAACTCTGCCATGCGGGCCATTTTTGCCCAGTCTCTTTTTTATGGTGGAGTCATGAACACTGACCTTAACTGAGGTAAGTGATGCCTGCAGTTCTTTGGATGTTGTTGTGGGGTCTTTTGTGACCTCTTGGATGAGTCATCGCTGCACTCTTGGGGTAATTTTGGTCAGCCGGCCACTCATGGGAAGGTTCACCACTGTTCCATGTTTTCACCATTTGTGGATAATGGCTCTCACTGTGGTTTGCTGGAGTCCCAAAGCTTTAGAAATGGCTTTATAACCTTTTCCAGACTTATAGATCTCAACTACTTTGTTTTTCATTCCCAAATTTCTTTGGATCGCAGCATGATATCTAGCTTTTGAGGATTTTTGGTCTACTTCACTTTGTTAAGAATGTCCTATTTCAGTGATTTCTTGATTGAGAACAGGTATGGCAGGAATCAGGCCTTGGTGTGGCCAGAGAAACTGAACTCAGCTTTCCGAAGATGTGACAAGCTACAGTTAATTTATGTTTTAACTGGGTGGGGGGGCAATCACTTTTTCACACAGGGCCATGTAGGACTGTTTGGTTTTTTTTACCCTTAATAATAAACACCTTAATTTAAAAACTGCACTTTGTGCTTACTTGTGTTATGCTTGTCTAATATTTAAATGTGTTTGATGATCTGAAATATTGTGTATATAGTGTGACAAACACACAAAAAAATGAGAAATCAGGGAGGGGGCAAACACTTTTTCACACCACTGTATTTCTCTGAGGTTATGTGTAATTTCCCTCTGCTGGAAAAACCTTTGGATATCGTTTGGCAACTGCTGATTTTTGATTCTACACATGAATTGAACAGTTGTATAGTCTACCAGGTCGTGGAATTTTAATGTTTTCAGTTTGATGAAGATTGGATTTGATGGTTCTCTATTGGTAGAATTTGTAATTATTCTTATGGCTTTTTTTCTGAAGAATGAATATTGGGTTTACAGTTCTCTTGTATGTGTTCCCCCACACCTCCACATAGCCATGTATGGGAGAATGAAGGAACAATACAAGATGTATAGGGATGACTGGTTTAAAAAAATATTTAGTTTTATACAAAACTGCAACTGATTTTGATATTTTAGATGTAATATAGTTTATTTGTTCCTTCTAGCTTAATTTATCATCTGTTATTACTCCTAGAAATTTTGTCTTAAAGGCCAAATGTCACGTAACAGGGTACTTTAAATATCTTGAAACTAGATATAAAAGGGAACCGATCCGTTCGGGTCTTGGTGCATATGCTTCAGTAACAACGGAATATTCGTTAATTTAAAACTGCCGCGCTTGGCCTGACACGGCCCCTGGAATCGCCTGGGGAAGAAGGCAGAAGTGACGAAATCGATTGTACCCTAGTTTGATGCTTGGGGTATTTCAATTGATTGTTTATATGGAGACTGGAAGGTTGAAGTGAGCAACAAGAAAGAAAAAATTGGATATTTCACCCATACCTTAAAACGGGACTATCAGGGACAGCTGGGTAATAAGGGACACTTCTCTGGGAAATGTTTTCATACCTGTCAAGTGAGACGTTTTTGCCGTACTTCAACACCGTAAAAAGCGGCTATAAGGGACGGCGGAGCAACAAGGGACACCTCTCTGGGAAATGCCCCAAATGCAACTCGTGTTGTTATTGTCAAATATTTTAAGGATTCATGGGTATTTGACAATAACAACACAACTCAACGTCCGGCGCAAAATAAAAAAAAAGCGCAGAATTCTGTATTTGTCAGGCGATCTCTCTCTGTTCCGCAACCGCTGCACAGCTGAACGTGTTAAACCATTGTCCTAATGACTTCTCATTGTAGTGAGAATAGCTCACGCTGAGCGATCAGCCCGCCCCGACAATCTGACTAATGATTGACTCCACACTTCTCATTGTAGTGATAATAGCTCAGGCTGAGCCATCTGCCAGCACCAGCTGTGGGGGATCACACACAGGACGTGCTCCGCAACACACTCAATTTTTTTTCCCGTATATTTTTCTTTTGGGCGTACAGAAATGGCAATACGCCCGTTTTTGCTAAAATTGCATTTTCCCCGTATTTTCCTTAAAATATTTGACAATAACAACACGAACTACATTTAAAACATTTCCCAGAAAAGTGTCCCCCACCACTCCGTCGTCCCCCACAGCCGCGCTTGGCACCAAAATACGGCGAAAACGTCTCACTTGACAGGTATGCGCCTCCATTTTCATATTGATCTGGTCAATTTCTTGACAGCAGCGGCTCTCCTCCACTGTAATAATAATGGCTTCCGAAAAATCAATATTTATGGGGCGCCCTCGACAGACCCCCTTCGGCTTCGCAATTCTGGAGGCGATTAATGTCCAGTTCAATGACATTTTCCACTGGTTCTGCTCTCTGGTCATCGTTGGAACTGTTGTCATCAGACAAAGCATCTGATTCCGTCTCGGACGGCTCGAACCTGTAAGGTTCAATGCCTCTGTCACTGTCTGAACCACTGACAAAAAAAAAGACAAAACTAAACTAATTTGTTCACAATCGCTGTCACTTTCCGTCATGATTGTCCAATATTGATAAGTGTGAATGTGGATAGGCAGGGCAGCCAGGGTACAACTGGTGATGTCAAAAACATGGGCGTGGTCTGGACTGGCTGTCACAAGCCAGCAAGCAAGGTGGGGCCTTCACCTGGTGTATTTTGTGCAATTATGTAAATACAGGTGGGTGATATGGTCTCCGGTATGAATATTTGGTTTAAGCTATGTGTATTTTATCTAAATTCGTTGTTATTTAGAAAAAAAAATTACGTGACATTTGGCCTTTAAACACCCTTTCAGTTTCTATATCATTTATTGTGAGGTTCTTGATTGAGCTCATTCATTTTCTTTGTTAACAAAAGATAATGTATTTAGTTTTGTTTAAGTTCAAGGTTAATTTATTTGAATCAAACCAAGTCTTTAGTTTGTTCAGTTCATTTCTAACTGTATCCAAAAGTTGTTTTTTTTGGTTTTGGTTTTTTTTTTCGAAGTTGTCCCTACTGCAAAGTAAATTAGTGTCATCTGCAAATAAAATAATTTTTAACATATTGGACACTTCACATACAGTATTTGCCCTCATGTGCGCTGACACCATTGGGCATGCGGGTATCAAAGAAACATTATGAACGGTACTTATTAATGAAATGGGAGGACATTTACAAAAGTATTAAGTAGGCTACTGTATTTGATCAATATCCACTGGAGCAACGAACAGTCATATCAAGGAGCTATCATATTCACAACAGTCAATCAATTGAAGCGTTCACATTTTTTTCTTTTTTTTTTTTTTGGCCGTGCTGCTTTCCTGTTTTGACTGCTACAGCAGCTTCTTTTTTCCTGTATTACACACCAATACTCTTAACATATATGTAATATGACAATTTTTCTTTTCCATCAGTCACATACTCCTCACAGCAACCTGTTCCTTCTCCCTATTGGTTTTCTGCTGTGATCACTGCCCCCTGTATGTGAATGTGCACAAAGGTAGATTAACCCAGGATCCACCAACTGAGTTGATAACCATGTTCATAGTATAAATTTTACCAGTCCTGAATGTCTGGGTTAGTGAAGCCAGATAATTGAAAGATATCCTGGTTATGTTGAACCTGCTTTGTAGTACGGGCCTCTGCTCTCGTGAATGGCTGGAGAGAAACCCTACAGGGTCTGGGCTCTACATGGTACATGATTGTACATTTCTAGTGTCAAGGAACTGTGTGCCATAGGAAGTTTCAAACTTTAAAAATGAGCTCATGGAAAAAATGGAAAGTGAGCTAATAGCAATGACCACTACATCACTTTGCTTTAATCAAGCATGAGTTATATTGATCCGTACTTTACTATTATGAACTAAAAAGTTTGTTCTGGAGTATTTGTGAGTGACTGAAGATCCAGACTTCAGTTGTTCTTGCCATTCTAATAAAGATGACCCTGCCTCCCACTTATCCACCCACACATGCGCAAAAACGCAAATGCCATGAAGTAGCATATGTAAACAATAAATTAATAAAAATTTCCACCAGCACTCTGTTAAGGAAAACAGTTTTTCAAGTTCCAGTGTGTCATAAGTTATGTTGGAGAAATGCTATTTCTTGTGCTACCAGCTTCTCAGTACAGTGATCACAAGAACAAGAATGAAACTGTACAGCGGATATACAGTGGATATAAAAAGTTCCTACACCCCACTTCAAAGGCCAAGTTTTTGTGATGCAAAAAAGTGAGACCAGTGTTATGTGTTCTGGAACCCCAGAGTGACTCATGGAGAGTGGCGTTGGTTTGGAACATGAACTTTATTATAACAAGCTCTATATTGAGTACAGACTCTGGTGGGGAGGCTGAGCACTGTGACCGCGGGCTGACAAAGAGGTCGTAAGATGGCTGTCCCCTGCAGTTATATGACCTAGTCGCTCGGTGACGTCATCACGCCAGCGCTGGGCAAACCTGTGGTTCCCTTACATCCCCCCCCCCCCCCGTTGGAAAAAACAGAAAACTATGCAACCAAATCGACCCTCCCCAATTTGGTACCATAAAACCCCCAAACTAGCTAGGGCCAGCGGGTAGACTACAGCATAGCCCAGCACGGCTGAGTGGTTTATTTTGCCACTATCCATTGGTGGCCACCCCCCTAGCTAAACACAGTCCTCTTTTTTTTTTTCCTCTGGAGGAAGGCAGTTCAGTTGGAGGGGTCCTGAGGCGAGCTTGTGGTGGACGCACCCCTGGAGGCGCCAGCTGCAGCAGACCTGGGCACCATTCCGCTGGAGCCACTGCACGCTCGTCAACAATGCCCCAGCTGGGATCTCACACCAGCTAGGTTGACTCCAACACTGCGTCTTGAGCCGCGGCAGCTGTTCTCCCCTTCTGCAGATGGCTGGTTTGCCATCTCGATCCATCTACCATCTGAACGGTGGCTGATCTCAGCTGTGCAGTGATCTTCATAGGCGTTGGTGGTGGTGACGATGTTGAGGCCGACTGTGGGTCCGGTCGCTTGGTTCTGCGGACCCGAACTCAGTTCATCACTGTGAGTGGTGCTCTGTTTGGCTGTATTTAGTGTTGTGGTTGTGATGGTGTGGCTCTCACATCTGCTGCGGGGCATCCACCAGGTTGTGATGGTTCTGTTGCACCCTGTTGGGTCACGGACTCTTCATCCTGCATCTCAGCGGCTGTTCCTGGAGGCTGATGCCCGTCATGGATTCAGAAGACATCTGATGGTTCTATTGCATTTTGTTCAGTCATGGACCCTTCTTCCTGCAACTCATCGGCGGCTCCTCGAGGCTGGTGCCAGCTGTGGATTCAAAAGCAGTCCGGTTTCTTCTCTCCCTCACCTGGTGCTGGTTGAGGTCAGGGTGATGTGTCGCTGTCATCGGTGACGGAACGCGTGCAGGGCTGTCTTCAGTCACTGGGGTTCCCTTTCTCCACAAACTCCCTCTGCTGCGGCTTTATGGCAGCTGTCTGAAGTTCATGCCAGGCAATGATTGGAGGTGAATCTGGTTTGTTCTCCCCCTCTCCTGGGAAGTCTGGTCATGTTGATATGTTGCTGTTGCAGTTGGTAGAACTTGCACCAGGTTGTTGTGTCCCGGGTTTCCCGATAGACGCGGGCTCCCTCTCCTGCAGCTCTGCAGTGGCTCCCTGAGGATCATGATGGGCAAGGATCTGAGGTGAGTCCGGTCACTGCTCTCTCTCCATGTTGTGTCACTCTCTGTGCTGTGTTCTCCGAATGTACTCATGTCTGCAAAGTCACACTCTCCCTCCTGTGATGAGGTTGTAGCTCGAGAATGCTCGTGCTGCACAGGGGCTGGCTCCAGGTCCCATTTGGTTGCAGACTGAGGTTCTAGCAGCTGCTCCAGTTCTCCTGGGTTCTGCTCGGTTTGCGATGCAAGGCAGGGAGTGGCTGCGTCCATATCCGAGTGCAATGGACCTGGACTGTTGTCCAGCCATCCGGGGACTGTGAAGAAGAAGCCCAGTTCACAGAACAAATCCCACCCCATAATGTTATTGCCCTGGCGTGTAACCTGGAACTGGAATGCTGGGATTGTTCTGTCGCTATATTGTACTGCGAAGGTGATGTTTCTGCCAGTTGTGGAGCATCCGTTGTCCGGCAATTCCATCGCTTTAGGTCACCGGGGAGTAAGCCTTCTAACCGTGGCCTCATTTACCAGGGACTGTGAGGCAGCGGGGGCCATTTTCATTGACACACTGACGCCGTCCAGCTTCACTACACACTGCAGTCCTGACCAGTTCTCGGGGCCCACAATGTTGATGTCGCTTCCGGGCCTCTGTCGCCATTGGTGAGACCTAATATGTGCCAACATGCTGTTGCATTTGTTGAAGTGGCTAGCTAGCAGCACAACTGACTCAGCAAATGTTTCTATTGGTCCTAGCATGTAGAAACTATGTTGACCTTCTATGCCCAGACAGTGAACCAGGACAGCTTATTTCTCTACCTCGTCTATCTCGTCCAGGCCCAGCGGCTATATGTAGGTGGTGAAAGCATCAAACCAGCACGGACACGGCACGGGCGGCTCACTGGGGTTTTCCAGAAATGGCTGTGGTGGCCTCAAACACACTTCCATGGTTTACTCTTGTCGCCAAATGTTATGTCTGGGAATCGGGAATGACCAACGGAGAGTAGTGCTTGCTTGGAACATGAACTTTATTACAACAAAGTATATAACTTACAATCTAGGTGTCTGCTATGGGAGGCTGAGACTAGCGAGAGAAGAGAGGGCCAAAGATGGCTGACCATCGCATTATATACCCTTGGCGCGGTGATGTAACTAAATGGCTACATCACCACACCGCTGCCAACCAATACCTGTGGTTACACCACAACCAAGATAAATCATTTCAAAACTTTTTCCACCATTAAGGTGATCTACAGCCTGTACAACCCGATTGAAAAACCAACTGAAATCTTTTAGGGGAAAAACTAAAAAACTTACAATAACCTGGTTGCATAAATATGCACACCCTGTTATAACTGGGGATGTGGCTGTGTTCAGAATTAACCAACCACATTCAAACTCATGTTAAATAGGAGTTGGCACACACCTGCCACCATTTAAAGTGCCTCTGATTAACCCCAAATAAAGTTCAGCTCTTCTAGTAGGCTTTTCCTGACATTCTTGTAGTCACATCTTACAGCAAAAGCCATGGTCCGCAGAGAGCTTCCAAAGCATCAGAGGGATCTCATTGTTCAAAAGTATCAGACAGGAGAAGGGTACAAAAGAATTTCCAAGACATTAAATATACCATAGACCACAATGAAGACAGTCATCATCAAGTGGAGAAAATATGGTATAACAGTGACATTACTAAGAACTGGACGTACCTCCAAAATTGATGAAAAGATGAGAAGAAAACTGGTCAGGGAGGCTGCCGAGAGGCTGACAGCAACACTGAAGGAGCTACAGGAATTTCTGGCAAGTACTGGCTGTTTAGTACATGTGACGACAATCTCCCGTCTTCTTCATATGTCTGGGCTATGGGGTAGGGTGGCAAGATGGGAGCCTTATGTGATGAAGAAAAACATCCAAGCCCGGCTACATTTTGCAAAAACACATCTGAAATCTTCCAAACGCATGTGGGAAAATGTGTTATGGTTTGATGAAACCAAGGTTGAACTTTTTGGCTATAATTCCAAAAGATATATTTGGCGCAAACACAACACTGCTCATCACCAAAAGAACAGCATACCTACATTGAAGCATGGTGGTGGCAGCATCATGCTTTGGGGCTGTTTTTCTTCAGCTGGAACTGGGGCCATAGTCAAGGTGGAGGGAATTATGAACAGGTCCAAATACCAGTCAGTGTTGGTACAAAACTTTCAGGCTTCTTCTAGAAAGCTGAATATGAAGAGGAACTTCATGCTTCAGCACGACAATGACCCAAAGCACACATCCAAATCAACAAAAGAATGGCTTCACCAGAAAAAGATTAAGGTTTTGGAATGGCCCAGCCAGAGTCCAGACCTGAATCTGATCCAACATCTGTTAGATGATCTGAAGAGGGCTGTGCACAGGAGATGCTCTCTCAATCTGACAAATTTGGAGCATTTTTGCAAAGAAGAGTGGACAAATATTGCCACATCAAGATGTGGCACGCTGATAGACTGCTACCCAAAAAAGACTGAGTGCTGTAATAAAAGCCAAAGGTGCTGCAACAAAGTATTAGTTTAAGGGTGTGCATAATTATGCAACCAGGTTATTGTAAGTTTTTTATTTTTTATTGTTCCCCTTAAAAGATTTCAGTTTGTTTTTCCATTGGGTTGTACAGGTTATAGGTCACATTAATAATGGAAAAAGTTTCGAAATGATTAATCTTGGTCTCATTTTTTTACATCACAAAAACCTGGCATTTGAACATGGGTGTGTAGATTTTTTATATCCACTGTATGTGTGCTGATTATAATACACCATCATGTAGAGTGAAGAAGTGATGGGGACATTTATTTTCATGGATTCAAGCAAATATAAACTTTACACTGTTTGCTGGTGGCAACAAGCTTAAATGTATCAAAATAATCAATGGTGTAAATGTGGCTACACCTGTACCACAGCTGCCCCCGGCTGTGGTGCAGGTCTGCATGTCGAAGTGTTCTTGAGCAAGACACTGAACCCCCAGTGGCTCCTGGTGGGTCAGGCCAGCGTGAATGCATGGTAGCTCCGTTGCCATCAGTATGTTAATGTGTGTGTGAATGGGTAGATAGCAGTGTGACGACGAGGTGTCACCACTCTTATGATTGTTTGTATGTGTAACTGTATTACTTGTGTAATATTGTAAATGTTAATTTGACTGTTTCTAAAGTGCACATTATGGTATCTGTCTGTGACTAATTGAATGCCCCTTGTGAGATATTGTACCGCTAATTATTTGGGTAAAAACAATTGATAATTAATTATTCACATACCTTGGCCAACATGTTCCTGTGGGTGTCCGGGCAAAAGATTCTGTCAGAGGGTGAATGCCTTTTATAGGACACCTGCAGGAAGGATACATGCTATGGTGAGTTATAAGGGGGATTTAGATTTGTAAATAGGGGTTAAATTATTTATGGTGTGTTATGTATATTTATTCTATTTATTACCTGGAGAAAATATGATGGACTTTTAGATATTAATGGGTATGTGTAAGGTAAAAGAAAATGTTATTGTTTTATCTGAGATTTGGTATGGTCGTAATTAGCTTAATTATCTCTGAGAATATATAAACAGGTGATGTTTGATTGTAGAAGAGTTGAGATGTTGGATGTAAAGACTGAGAGATGCTCAGTGTGGTTCATTGATGATCGTATTTTGGATTATGGATGTCGGTATCGACTTGTTTACCTGAGACTGGAGTTTGAAATAAAATAAAGAAAATTGGAATTGAAGACTGTTGGCCTCGCTTTCCATGCACCAAAATATAACAAGCAGGATCTGTAAAGCGCTTTGGTCATCTAGAGATGAGAAAAAGTGCTATATAAGTGAATATCATTTACCATTTAAACATTGTCAAAGAGTGCAAATCACAAATGCAAATCAATGGCAAAAGTTTGGGATTGGTAGGCTAATCTTATTTTCATATCTGAAAGTCTGGACCAAGGTTGCTGTTTTTGTTCCATCACCTACAGTTGTTCTGGTTAAGCCCATATCTCATGGAGCAGTGAATGCTGAGGAACATTAACAAATGATGCAATTGTTGGGGTTTCATCAGGGTTCAGCAAAGGTTACACTGTGGGGGACCCATGCTGTAGAGTTTTCCTCTCAGACTGCGAGAGCATGGAGATCAGAGGGCTGAGGGGGTAAGGGGAATTGTCTTGGGAGAGTGAATGGTGAATGCAGGACCTCAGGTAGCAGGGAGGTGTGAGTTTTGGGATATGAAAGAGAGAGTCCCTGCTACACGAGTTTAATGTTCTGATTCTGGAAGATGTGAGAGTGAAATAAAGTTCATCTGCTTGGAAAGTTCTGTCTGGTTATTTCATCTCCACACTGGTGACCCTTGACGCAGAATGGAACATGAAGCGAACACCCCGGAGACGACCCGGACGGGAAGCCCCAGCAATGCATGCGCCATTTCAGTCAAACTACCAGACTTTTGGCAGCACAACCCAAAGTCTTGGTTCCTCCACACCGAGGCCCAGTTCGCACTCCGGGGAATAACGGCAGATGACACCAGGTATTACTACGTGGTTGCGGCGCTGGACGCTCGCACGACTCAGCAAATAGCGAGCCTGCTCCAACAGCCCCCAGCCCGCGACAAATATGGGGCTCTCAAAGCCGCGCTGACCCGGCGCTACATGTTCTCGAACTGCGAGAGAGCGGAGAGGCTCCTGACGCGCTCCGAGATGGGAGACAGGTCGGCAGTTGAACTGATGGAGAAGATGTTGGCGTTGATGGGCACGTATGACGGGCATTTTCTATTTGCCCACTTTTTCCTCCGGAACCTCCCAACGGTGGCCAGAGCGGTCCTTGCCAACTCGCCATTGCTGGCCACGCGTGACTACCGTGCGCTAGCCCAGGAGGCAGATCGGATCATCCTCACCAACAGAGCCCTCACAGTGAATGCAGCGGCGTCGGAACCCAGTGAGATGGTCAGCGGAAGTGAGCAGCCAGCGATGATAGCGGCATCGGCGGCCAGGAAGCGCCAGAGAGACACGCTCTGCTCCTACCACCGCCGTTTTGGAGAGGACACATGCCGATGCATGCCACTGTGCCAATTCAAGCGTTCAGGAAACGCCAGGACCGGCAGTCAATAGCAGCTGCGACCACCGGTGAAGAAAGCCAGCTGCTCTACGTGACAGACTCACGATCGGGGAGACGATTCCTCGTGGACTCCGGCTCCCAAAAGAGCCTCATCCTACCATCCTACGCCGACCAGCTAGCGGGAACTAGCGGCCCTGAGCTGATGGCCACAAACGGCTCAGACATTAAGACTTTTGGTGAGAGGTCACTGACTGTATCCCTGCACGGCCGTATGTACCAGTGGACATTCGTCATAGCGGCATGCAGTTTCCCAATCTTAGGCGCTGATTTTTTGTGTGTACATGGACTACTAGTCAATGTTGCTAACAGACGCCTGATTAATGCAGTTTCTTTTGATTCTCTCTCCTGTACAGCTCGAGGAGACGGGCCAACAACGCTAGCCAATGTCACAGCTCCAGGTGGTAAGTTCCACACACTGCTCACCCAGTTCCCAGCACTCACGGTCCCAACATTTTCGGCGGCCATCACTAAACACAGGGTGGAGCACTTTATTACCACCACCGGGCCGCCCGTTTTCGCATGACCTCGGCGCCTGGAAACAGCTAAACTGGCCATAGCGCGTGAGGAGTTTGCCAACTTGGAAAGGCTGGGCATCATCAGACGATCAAACAGCCCATGGGCATCCCCACTACATATGGTCCCTAAGGCCGAGGGATTGTGGCGACCTTGCGGAGATTTCCGCAGATTAAAAAACTGCTACAGCGCACGACCGCTACCCGATCCCCCATATTCAGGATTTTTACATTCACCTCGCCGGGCACGTATTTTTTCTAAGATAGACTTGGTCCGTGGTTACCACCAGGTCCTGGTGCACGCGGAGGACATACCTAAAACGGCAGTAATAACCCCGTTTGGTGTGTTTGAGTTTTTACGCATGCCTTTCAGGTTAAAAGGCGCGGCACAGACATTCCAACGCATGATGGATGCGGTGTTGCACAATCTGCCGTTTGTGTTCGTCTACCTGGATGACATCCTGGTGGCCAGCGTGTCTGAAGACGAACATGTAACCCACCTCAGGACGATTTTCCGGAGGTTGGAGGAGCACGGGTTAATAATCAACTTGGCAAAATGCCAGTTTGGCGTGACGGGGATCAATTTTTTGGGACACCACATCTCACCGGAGGGAGCGATACCCTTGCCGGACAAGGTGCGCGCAGTGACGAATTTTCCCCGGCCTCAGACGGTCAGGGCACTGCAGGAGTTTTTGGGGATGGTGAACTTCTACAATCGTTTCCTCCCCTGCACAGCCCAGCTCATGCAGCCGTTGTACGCTGCGCTTAAGAAACGGAAGCCGGCGGACAGGGTTGACTGGACTCCTGAGCGGGAGCAAGCATTTTCCAAAGTTAAAACAGCTCTGGCGAACGCTGCACTGCTGGCACACACAGACCCAGTGGCTCAGATTGCGCTCACTACAGACGAATCAGACGTGACCATAGGGGCCGTTGTGGAGCAGTGCATCGCCGGTTCTTGGCAGCCGCTTGCCTTTTTTAGCAGGTCTTTGCGCGAAAATGAGGGTAAATACAGCGCGTTCGACAGAGAGTTGCTGGTTCTCCACCTGGCCATACGCCACTTCCAGTTCTGGCTGGAAGGGCGCACCTTCACTGCGTTCATGGACCACAAGCCACTAACGTGCGCGATGGCCAAGATTTCGGAACCATGGTCGGCCCGGCAGCAGAGACAGCTGGCCACGATCTTGGAGTTTACGACCGACATTCGTCATGTGGCCGGTAAACTCAATGTGGTGGCTGACTGACTCTTGCGCGCCTTAGTGGCCCCAGTCTACGTGGGGATAGATTACACGGCCATGGCCGCAGAGCAGATCGATGATGCCGACATTTGCGCACTCCAGTCTGGACCAACAGGGTTAAGGCTGGAGAGCAGAGTTATGCAAGACGGGGGGCCCCCTTAATCTGTGACATCTCCACGGGCCGCCCGCACCCAGTGGTACCACCCGCTTGGCGACGCCGCGTTTTTGAGTCGGTTCACTCCCTGGCGCACCCAGGCGTACGCGCGTCAGTCAAAATGGCGGCAGCAAAGTTTGTCTGGCCAAGCCTGCACAAATAGGTGAAAGAGTGGGCTGCAGCCTGTGTAGCGTGCCAACGAGCCAAAGTGCACAGGCACACAAAGGCCCCCCTTGAGCCGTTCCATATCCCGGCTAAGAGGTTCGACCACGTTCACATGGACCTCGTTGGCCCCCTCCCGCCATCGCAGAGGTTCACGCACCTCCTGACAGTGGTGGACTGCACCACGTGATGGCCCGAAGCAGTCCCACTAGCATCCACCGCGTCCGCAGACGTGGCATGCGCCTTTTTGACAACATGGGTGGCACCTTTTGGCACCCCTTCGGCCATCACATCCGATCGGGGCCCGCAGTTTGTTTCCGACCTCTGGTCCATGATGGTCCAGAGCCTGGGTGTCTCAATTCATCGCACGACCGTGTACAACCCACAGGCCAATGGGTTATGCGAGCGTTTCCATAGGTCACTGAAAGCAGCACTCAGGGCTTCACTTATGGATGCAAATTGGGTGGACCGGTTGCCGTGGGTTCTATTAGGGTTGTGTTCCGCACCGAAGGAGGATTTAGCGGCTTCCCCAGCAGAGCTGTATTTTCGCAGCCGCTGCGGCTCCCCGCAGAGTTTTTACCAGATAACCCCGCGCCGAACACCCATCCCTCCCCGCATTCACAGCATAGTGCAGACGCATGGGACGCTCCCTGGCCCGGCCCACCACTGTTTTCCCCGCACGTTTGTGCCAAAAACCTTGAAGGATGTGGCGTTCGTGTTTGTCAGGCACCATGCCCACCAGACCCCATTGCGCCCACCCTACGATGGCCCGTTCAGAGTGCTGGAAACCGGGGACAAACATTTTGTGTTAGACTTGGGGGGGTCTCCGGGAGAGAATCTGTATAGACAGGCTTAAGCCCACCTTTGTTGTAGCAGACGAGCAGGTGGTGTTGGCTCGAGCTCCTCAGCGAGGAAGACCCCCACTGAGAGCTCCCCAGGTAAATAATTCATCACAGCAGTCACACAAGCATGCTGAATGTCCCCCCCCCTCCATTGTTCCCCCATGGACGGACACACCCCCAGGAACCCTCCACCAGCACAGCAGCGTCACGGAGCCGAAGACCCCCGTTACAGCAGCTATGGGCAGAGGCTGAAGCCGCGAGGACGGGAGAGTTAACACCCAGTCTGGGGGGGGGGGCGGTGTGGGGGACCCATGCTGTAGAGTTCAGTAGTTTTCCTCTCAGACTGAGAGAGCATGGAGATCAAAGGGCTGGGGGGGTAAGGGGAATTGTCTTGGGGGAGTGAATGGTGAATGCAGGACCTCAGGTAGGAGGGAGGTGTGAGTTTTGGGATATAAAAGAGAGAGTCCCTGCTACACAAGTTTAATGTTCTGATTCTGGAAGATGTGAGAGTGAAATAAAGTTCATCTGCTCGGAAAGTTCTGTCTGGTTATTTCATCTCCACAACACAACAGTTTGCTAACAATTTTTCATGCTCGCAACCTTTTTTTTCTTTTTGCAAAAAAAAACTTTGAACATGTTCAAAACTGCTCCCTTGGTGGATTTTTTTTGGTGGTTGATTTGCTAAGAACGATTGCCTGTATGATGACAGGTACAGACAGAAGGAGGCAGCTTTATTTAAATGAGGATCTGGCATGAATCATTGCATCTCCAGGGAGGGTTTGGAGACTGACACATACAAACACAAGGTTAACTGTCTTGTTTAGCCATCCTTGTCACACTTGCATGCGGACAGACTTAGGTGAACTCAGAGACTTTATTTTGACAAATTGGACAAACAAAAACACAGCACAGGGGCAAGAAAAAAGCCAAACAACAGTTGCTCTGAGGCAAAAACCAGGGCAAAAGATACTAACCAGGAACAAGGACATGAAAATGATGAGACTTGGACTGAGAAATGTGATTAGGAGGACAGAGGCTAAGCAGAATAATGGGATTGGAAACTGCTGGTGACAGGCAGGCAGGTGAGGGGAATAACACTAATGAGGGAGAGGCAGGCAGGGGATTTGTGGGCTGCATGGTGGGGCAGTGGTTAGCACTGCGGCAGCACAGTTTACCCTTGGCCGGGGGATTGTGGGGATCGTGGGATCGTGGGTTCGATCCCAGCCCCCGACCAACAGTGATCTGTGTGGAGTTTGCATGTTCTCCCTGTGCTGCGTGGGTTTACTCCGGGATTTCTCCGGTTTCCTCCCACATGCCAAAAACATGCATGTTAGGTTAATTGGCTGTTCTAAATTGTCCCTAGATATCTGTTTCCTATAGGCCCTTAGAATAGAGGATTAGTATTAATGAAAGCGCTTTGAGTGGTCTTTGTGACTAGAAAAGCGCTATATAAGTGCAGGTTAGTTAGTTAGTTAACCGTTTGAGTATGACCCTTCAGGGTTACCATAGTGTTTACATTTTTCCTGTGTTATGTCTGCTATATTGTGTACGTGAATAACACATTATCTGTTCTGAGTTAAGAAGAAAACGTAATAAAGTTCAAGCCGACTCTTATTATCCTCAAGTTGAGTGTGTAACATGAACCAGCGATGAGTTAATGCATCCTCACTGTGTGTTTGCTGTTTTGTTAGTAAAAAGTCAGTATATTGTGGCTACACAGCATGACAATGGCCAGCACCCAACTGCTAACACTCGCCAGGGGTGGGCAGCTGCATGTGTCTGTGTGCTTGAAGCAGAGACAGAGATGGCTACTCCTGCGGTGGAAGAAAAGTCTGCAGTGAAAAGTGAGCACTCAAATAGGATGGTGAGCCACTCGAAAAGAAAAAAGGACAGTAAGAAAAAGTTAATGTTGCTTAAACGGCTGGACCTGTAGGAAATATAGGCGCACTTGAAGAAAATACTGAACAATGGAAATTATACACAGAAAGATTTGAGTCTCTTGTGCTGGCAAATGCAATTAAAACTAAGGTCTTAGTGTCAACTTTCCCATGTGTTACGGGAGGGAAAACATTTAACTTTCTGTGTAGCCTGGTACAGCCTGAAAGACCCGGAGAAAAATCCTCTGAGACTGTGAAAATATCATTACTCACCCAGGTCATTATTTATTGCTGAAAGGTTTAGATTTCACAAAAGAACTCAAGAAGAAATCAGATCTGTTTCTAAGGTTGTAGCTGTACTCCAACAGTTATCCGAACACTGTTACTTTGCAAATTCACTAAATAACCTCATACATGACAGGCTGGTGAGTGGCCTTCACAATGAGGCTATACAGAAACGATTACTCACTGAGGCGAATCTAAAAATGCCCATGGAAACCAGTATGTCTACGGAGATGGCTGCTTGGGAAGCACAACAATTAAGTGCCTCAACCCACGTGCATAAAATATCCATTGAACCCAAGAGCAAAGCATTAAGCGAGCCATGCTACAGATGTGGAAAAGACGGTCAAGCAGCAGAAAAGTCTTGAACCATAGAAAGTCTAGAAAGAAAGGTCACATTTAACATGAGCATACAATCAAGACAAGCACACAAACCATTCACTGGCATGAGAACAAATGGCCTTCACAAGAAAAAAAGGAAATGTGTTAATAAAACTAAACATGAAGAGAAGGAAAAGAGTGACAGTGAGTCTGATGACAAGGACCCTGTTCATGTTTTATCTGTTACAGACTGTGATGATGGGGACTGGGTCACACCACACAACAAACCAGTGTGAATGCAAGTTGACACTGGTATTTAAAAACCTACACTGGTGAACCAGTCCCCATATTAGCAGTTGAGGAACACAACAAACAAAGAGACTCTTCCATTTAACGTTACTACAGGAAATCACCCAGCTTTGCTGAGACATAGTGATGGTGAAACTGAGGCCTCATGAAACAATAAACGACTCTGAGACAATTGTTTCATGATCAACACAGTGTTATGAAGCATTTAATAAAGAGTTCCATCTGCTGACTGTCACAACTGCATCTGAGTGGAAGACCTGATAAAGCCTCATTACTCTATATCAGAGGCGGAACTATACTTTTTACCTCCGCCAAGGAGGTTATGTTTTCATCGGCGTTGGTTTGTCTGTCTGTCTGTCTGTTTGTTTGTTTGTTAGCAAGATAACTCAAAAAGTTATGGACGGATTTTCATGAAATTTTCACAGATTGTCAGAAATGGGGTATCCTACAGATGATTAGATTTTCGTGGTGATCCGGATCACCGTCCACAAGAAAACCGCCATTATGGAAAATGCCATTTTTGTGAATAACTACTGAACCACTAATCCTATCATTGTGAATCCAATTGCTAGTCATATGTTTTCATGGTCAAGGAATCTGAAAACGTACACACAAACACTGTGTGGGGGGAACTGTGGCGCTTGGCGGAGGTCTGCGCTCTCCGAGTGCTTTTCTAGTTTGTTATGTCATTTTCTCAGACAGGCTTGAAAAATTCTGTCATAATCTGTTATCTGTCATTTTAATTGACTTTAATTCACCATCTTTTTAATCTGTCAAATGATAGACAGCTTTCAGAATTTTTAGTCATTGCTGAAAAAGATTCTGTCGAAGGACAATTTTCAGTGAAGAAAACGTCTCATACATATAGTATGTAGAGGGAGATGGGAAAATTTATGTTGTAGAACATCAGGGTACATGCTGGTGCTTCTGCAACTTGGGAGTGTTATTAAATGGGGAGTGTTAAAAGATTTTTATTGAAAAAAGAAACATTTCAACAGTGTGTGGTTTCAGTCTGCTCCTCTTGTGGATTACTACCTCTCCAGCTTTGGAGAAGACCCGCTCACATGGCACCGATGCTGGTGGCATGTGGAGATACTTTTTTGCCATCTTGTAAAGGTTTGCGTATGTGGTTTTGCGTGCTGTCCAGTAACAGAGTGGGTCTTCCTCTGGAGAGGCAGGGCTCAGACAAATAACGTTTAACATCCACTGTGGCATCTGCTGTTGCACTTTGAGAGTGCTGTGTTTCACCGAAACAAAAAGAACAAATGTAAATAGCAATCTTTTATAAAAAGAAAATGATGCTTAAAGTAATAACATAATACAAACCAACTCTGCTATCCAAAAGATCACACAAGTTGTCTTCTCCTGAAGCTCCAGGTTCTTCCTCTGCTGCTGACTGATGGAGCTGATAACATGTTAATACATGTGGCTAGAGAGGTTTGGAAAATACAATAATAATATGGAATAATACATGGTTACCTGTTATGTTGATGGCATTGTTCTCTCCATCCTCACGGTTGCAGCACATTCAGCAGTCAATTTTGACATAGCCTCTTGTGCACGTTTCATTGCCAGAACCTAATGTTTTAAATTGTGTGTCCAAAAATGAGGTTGCTCATCCATGCCCTCCCCCACAACACTTACACACATGCACTCACTCACTCACAAGAACACACCTTACATTCTCAAAAAATTACAAGAAATTACACTCTCTCAACCACACAAGGAACTCTCTTATCTATCTATCTATCTATCTATCTATCTATCTATCTATCTTCTAGTGTATTTGTGTTAGTATGTATGCATGTGTCTCTGTAAATATTTGTCTCTGGTTAATATTTAGTAAATGTAATGTGTTTTTGTTTAATGTTACTGAACCTAAACCTAATTCTAACTTGTGTAATACTCTCCATGACTTATATTCAAATGCTCAACCCTTTCAAACTTCTCGCGAGCCCTTGAGTCACGTGATGTGACCGACATAACGAGGCCTCGCTTGCTACGGTCATGTGACTGTGGGCGTGCTGAAACAGTGCTTGAGACATAGCTCACGACACTTCCATTTCATATTGCTCGAATCAGGGTCGAGTAGGCGGTGTCGAGCTTAACATCACTACTCAGATGACAGTGGATTAAACTGAGCTGGAAAGAAGTGTTTCTGCTTAAAGATGGAAACAGACTCATTGCAAGAGATCTTACAAAAGCACTCCCAACATTTTCAACAAGAACCTTGGTAACAAGAAGGATACTACAGCAAAGCTGGCGAGGAAACCAGGAAGTACACCCAAGTATTTGAAAGCTAGATCTGCTCCATATGCCATTAAACCCAAAGTGGATGTTGAACTGGGCAGATTAGTGAAAATTGGAGTTTTAGAACCTGTCACCTCAAGTGAATGGGCAACACCGATGAAACCACTATGAAAAAGGATGGAACTCCAAGGGTCTGTGGTGACATTAATTCAACCGTGAACCCTCTTGACTATAGAACAGTACCCATTGCTCCTGATTAATGATCTCTTTTCAGGTCTGAAGGTCAGAAGTTCAGTAAGATAGGTTTATGTCAGGCATACCTTCAAATACAAGCAGTTGCAGAGTTGCAAGAGTTGCAAACTACTGTAACACACAAGGGTCTGATGTTATCTGGATGACCTACACTTAACAGGACCAAATGAGCAGCTGTCTTAAAAAACTGCTCACTCATACAAATGAAATCATGTCTAGATTATTGCTATGGATTTCTGAACAACCAATCATGGTTTCTGCTGCGCTATAGGCAACAGAGCTATAACAATTGGTTAAAGCATTTAGAGTAAAGCATTGGGTAGCACTAGGTTAATAAAATACCCACTAGCAGTGCTGTGGCAGAACAATGTAAACGATACACTGAAATAATTAATTATCAGTACTTGTAGTTTTTATGCTGCTCAAATAAATCTGGACAAAAGAGATCTGGAAGACAAACAGACATTGCTTAATTTCCTAGAAGGAGAAGTAAAAGAAACTTTCACAATGATTAGATTCAGCAAAAAAAATAAAAAAAAAATGATAGGAAACATCCACACACTGGACGCCTCCCACTTGAGGTGTTTCAGGCACGTCCCACTGGGAGGAGACCCCAGGGCAGACTCAGGACTCGGTGGAGAGACTATGTCTCCCAGCTGGTCTGGGAACGCCTTGGTATCCTCTTTGAAGAGCTGGAGCAGGTGGCTGGGGAGAGGGAAGTCTGGGCTTCTCTGCTTGAACTGCTGCCTCGGTGACCTGGACCTCCGGAAAAGCGGTAGAAGATGGATGGATGGATGGACATCCACACACCTCATTGAATAAGACCTTTAGTCAAAGCAGTGATATAGCAGAGGGCAAATGAATGAATGAATGAATGACCAGAACAAGCTCAAAACTGAGTTTCAAAACACTACTGTTAGTGAAAAATCTCCATTCAAAGTAAGTTACAAAAATTCACTACATGCCACGCAAGTGTGATTTAAGTCTTAGTCTTTGAAAGATCTAAAAAAGGAATGCAAAGTTTCAAATATTTTTATACTTAGGTTTTAATTTCAAAATGATAAACACCAGTATCCTTGTATAAGCCGCACAGGGAATTAATATAATTTGGCTTGATTAAATTTACTTAGGTTTTCTTGTTTAAACAGGCTTCATTCAGATATCATGTAATTCACGTGGGAAAACTCCAGATTTCCCTTTAAAAAGTGTGTTTATGGATGGCGGCGCGCATTGACGCTGTGGCCCCTCTAGGCATCAGTGAGTGTGAGAGTTTTGAGTGTTTTAATCATCCCAGACATACAACTTACAACCGAGAGACCTTATTAAGCATCAAGGTAATGTACGCTGCAAGAATTGTGGCGTTTGGGTGCGATTTGGACATTCTACACCAGCATGGAATACTATCGGGGGTTAGACTGGCAGCTACCCAGGAGAAGAGGAAGCGTAAGCGGCGCAAACGCAAACAAAGGAGAGGAAAGAGAGCCGGAAATTATGCTAGGCTAAAGGCTAACCCCTCCAGACCAGCAGTACCATCGCTCCTACTTTCCAGTGTCCGCTCCCTTGACAACAAGCTGGATGAGTTGTGTCTGCTGAGAGAAACCCGCAGAGAGTGGAGGGACTGCTGTGTGTTTGCGTTCATGGAGATATGGCTCCACGACAACATCCCTGACGCGGCCATTCAGCTGGAAGGGATGACATCCTTCCGGGCAGACAGGGAGGCCGCTAGCTCTGGTAAGAGCTGGGGGGGGGGGGGGGCTATGTATCTATATTAACAAGAACTGTTGTGTTAATGCCATGTTAGCAACTAAACACTGCTCTCCGTTGGCGGAGTTCCTTATCGTAAACTGCCGGCCATTCTATCTGCCGAGGGAATTCACCAACGTGTTTGTAGCTGTTGTTTACATAGCTCCTAGTGCTAATGCTAAAGCTAATGCTAACGAGGCACTCGGAGAGCTGCATGATGCTATCAGTGAATTTCAAACTTCACACCCGGACAGTTTTGTGGTGGTTGCAGGGGATTTTAATCACACCAGTCTAAAGACTGTGCTCCCCAAGTTCAAACAATGTGTGGACTTTAAGACCAGAGGAAAGAATATGTTGGACTTGGTGTACACAAATTTCCCAAATGCATACAAGGCAACACCTCGCCCCCACCTCGGCCATTCTGACCACCTATCTGTGATGCTGGTGCCTGCCTACAAACCCTTACTGAAGCGCAGCAGGCCAGTATAGAAACAATTCAGGACTTGGCCAGAGGGTGCAGCCTCGGCACTTCAGGACTGTTTTCTGCATACAGACTGGGAGGTTTTCAAAATAGCAGCCTCTCAGGGAGACAGGATTGATGTGGAGGAGTACACTGAAACGGTCACCAGCTACATTGCGAACTAACTAACTAACTAACTAACCTGCACTTATAGTTTGTGTAGTTCTTTGTGTAGTTCTTTGTGTAGTTCTAGTCACAAAGACCACTCAAAGCACTTTCATTAATACTAACCCTCTATTCTAAGGGCCTATAGGAAACAGATATCTAGGGACAATTTAGAACAATTTAGAATCCTCTGTGCGAAGTGCACAGAGGATGTCACTATATTGAAGACCTTCACTGCACGGGGCAACTATAAATCCTGGATGACTGCAGAGGTGCGCTCGCTGTGCACAGCCAGAGATGCAGCCTTCAGAGCGAAGGACAGGATCTCCCTCCGCTCAGCCAGGTCTGCGCACCAAAGGGAATTAAAACGGCGAAAAGCGCCTACGCGGAGAAAATCCAGGGACATTTCTGTGACACAGGGAACACCAAACGGATGTGGCAGGGAGTACGGGCGTTGACGGATTATAAGTCTAGGCAGGGGGTCGATGATGATGATGCTTTGCTTCCAGACAGGCTCAACAACTTCTTTGCACGTTTTGAAGCATCAAACCTGACAATCAGAGGGAGGGCTGGCCCATCTTCACCATCTGTGGGGCCAGCTATCACCATCAACGCAGCGGACACACAGAGGACCCTAATCAGGGTTAACCCACGTAAAGCTGCAGGTCCGGACAACAATCAGGGATGTGTGCTCCGAGTCTGCGCGAGTGAATTGGCGGATGTCCTGACTGACATATATAACATTTCCCTGAGTCAGGCCATCGTCCCTAGATACTTTAAGACCTCTATCATAGTACCAGTGGCAAAAAAAAGCAGTTGTGTCCTGTCTGAATGACTATCGTCCTGTTGCACTGACACCAATTGTGATGAAGTGTTTTGAACGGCTTGTTAAACCACACATCACAGCCTGCCTCCCTGCATCACATGACCCACTCCAGTTCGCGTATCGTTCAAATCGCTCCACAGAGGATGCTATAGTCACCACCCTGAACTCTGTCATTACCCACCAGGATCAGAAAGACACCTATGCCAGACTCCAGAAACACTGATTTCAGTTCAGCATTTAACACCATTATTCACAGAGACTGATGAAGAAATTATTCCTTCTCGGTCTGAACACCGCCACATGTCTCTGGATCCTGGATTTCCTGACCGAGAGACCTAAGTCTGTCCGGGTTGGAAACAACATCTCCAACTCCATCACGCTGAGCACTGGCTCTCCTCAAGGCTGTGTACTCAGTCCACTGTTGTTTACACTTTTAACACATGACTGTGTGTCCAGACACGAGGGGAACCAGATTATTAAGTGTGCGGATGACACCACAGTGGTGGGACTTATTCAGAGGGATGAGGAATCAATGTACAAAGAAGAAGTTAGAGACCTGGAGGGCTGGTGCAGGGAGAACAATCTGGTGCTCAACGTGGACAAAACAAAGGAGATGATTATCGACTTCCGGTGGTCACGGCCTGAACACGTCCCTCTCTGCATCAGCGGCTGTTTGGTGGAGAGAATGGAGAACATCAAGTTCCTCGGAGTGCAGATCTTGCAGAACCTGACCTGGAGCAAGAATTCCTTGGGGATCAGGAAGTGGGCCCAGCAGAGACTGCACTTCTTGAGGAAACTCAAACAGGCCTCTCTCCCCATCTGCATCCTTAGGACCTTCTACAGAGGTGTGGTGGAGCGTGTTCTGACATACTGCATTGCAACATAGTACTCCAGTTGCAGTATGTCAGACAAAAAAGCTCTGCAGAGGATAGTTAAGGGAGCTGAGAAGGTAATTGGAGTTTCCCTCCCCTCTGTTCAAGAACTTTTTCAGAGCCGTTGTAGGAGCAGGGCACTGAACATTGTTAAGGACCACTCTCACCCTCTGCACAAACACTTTGAACTGCTGCCATCTGGCAAACGATTCCGGAGCATCAGAGGCAGAACCACCAGACTGATCAACAGCTTCCTTCCACAAGCTATTAGGATGCTGAACAGTTGATCTGGAACCCTTTACACATATTACTGCACTTTATGGACATTATGTATATTATATGTATATTATAGTTTTAGTCAGTTTTAAGTATTTATTTCTCTTAGCTACTTAGATTCACTTAGCCATTTTAATTGTTTTATATATGCATAGGCAGATATTATCATTTTAACTGCAACTGTAATAAGTTAATTTCATTACTGTAATATCCAAATGTGTCTCAGGGATGTGTGAATGGCTGTCGGGGTGGGGGGTGTGAGTGTGTTTTTAAATTTTGTTCTTTTTACAATACGGATGCCTAGAGAAACACAATTTCATCTTGCTTGCACTACAGTTGTATGCATAGCATCATGACAATAAAGGTTGATTGACTGATTGATTTATTGATTGATTAATTGACAAAATAAGAATAATAAAATGGGTATACATACATTTGTAGTGCTGAGTATCATGCTGTGTTTTGGACATATTGTTTAATCTTATTTGTATGTTGATTGTTATACTTTTGCATGTTTATACTTTGGTTGTTGTTGACAATTATGATTATTTGGAGTTTAATTTTTTTCCTGTTTCTTTTTATATGCATGCTTTTGAATGATTGAACACAGCTGGACACAACTGGTGGGAATCTCGGGCATTGACTGACAGCCTGAACTGGCCAACTGACAGCTACAGGCTGCCCACATGGCCCAATGGGAATACAGGGGCAGGTTTTCCTATATAAGCAGGGAGAGACCTGCATTGAGAGAGAGAGAGAGAGAGAGAGAGAGAGCGAGAGAGAGAGAGAGAGACCTTCTTCTCCTGAACTGAGGCCCGCAATCTTCCCAGGTGGCTGGAGAGTCTGCAGCAGCTTCCAGGCAGTTCCAGTGTGATGGGGTCAGAAGTGTATTGCAAGCCGAGGGTGCAGGGGCTGTGAGTGTTTTTAATCCAATACACTAATTGTCATTGAAGGTTTGAGTAGAACTGACCCCTTTGTGTGAAGAAAAGACTGCTGGCCACTTTCCTTTCTTCTAGGTGTGGGTGAGGAAGATTCTTGGATGTGTGGGCCTGCTTGGTGTGGACTCAATCATGGATATTGAAGGACAAGGCCTGGAGTGTGACAGCGAGCCTCTGGGACTGATAAGAACGTTTTAATGACTTTTGTCTTTTTAAAGGCTGCCTCATTTTTTAAGGTCACATTTGCAATATTCGTGATTTTTATCTTATTTTGCCTTGTGTATTGTTTGTGCTTGCAGCCTTGGTGTCTGATGGTTACTATAGCTCCCTTTCCACTTGTACCCACTCAGCCCTACTTGCCTCAACTCAGCTTCACTCAACTCAGTTCGCTTTTGTTTCCTTTACAGCGGAGTACCGCCTGGGGTGGGTGGGATTTTTTTACAGCAAGGCAGCGCCACACTCCCGTGACGTAAAACATGCGACACAAGCAAAACACAACATGGCGGCTAATGAGGTAACTGCTCGGTCTCTGGCTTTTTGTCAGAGTAAAGGCAAAAAAGGAGAGCCAGACAAGGGTACAGGCAGTGAGACGAAACAGTCTGGAAATGTACTGGAGTGTTTAGGAAGCCATAGAGCCAAAGACGTGAGGATACGAACTAGATCACAAATGAAGGTAAGCTATCCATCCATCTTCTACCGCTTAATCCTTTTCGGGTTGGGGGGGGGGGGTGGCTGGAGCCTATCCCAACATCTTTGGGCAAGAGGCAGGGTACACCCTGGACAGATCGCCAGTCCATCGCAGGGCCAACACAAAGAGACAGACAACCATTCACTCTCACATCCATACCTAAGGACAATTTAGAATCCCCAATTGATGCCAATTAACCTCACCTGCATGTCTTTGGCCTGTGGGAGGAAACCGGAGTACCCGGAGACACAGGGAGAACATACAAACTCCACACAACACAACACAGCCTCTCACTGATGTCACCCTAGCTTCACAAATGCTTAGCGACTACAGAACTTAAGACTGTCTGTAGAAATGTTTAGCTTCCTGTGCAACAAATTGCTCTGATCTGTGTGAAAATCATGGCAAGACTGTTGAGACATCATGGGATGTACCTGCTCCAGCAGCACTGAGTCTGTGGTGGTGTTGTGGCAAAAAGTGATTAGCTGCCAAAACTTGATTGCCAGGTGCCATATTGTAGATATGGGGTTATATTAATCATAAAATATATATTTCAACAGGTAAGCAGTACTAAGTTAGGTATAATAAGATATATATTAAGATATATTTAACAATTATGATGCATTTTAAGCCAAAACAAACTTGCTCTAGCATTAAAAGCAATTAAAATAAGTCACAAGGTTACATGGGAAATACTTGGATTTACTGGATATATATGTACATGTAGATGCTCTATAAATATATATTCTCTGCATCATCAATGTACTATACATGTATTCATTTAATATTGCACTGGGAATTTTGACAAACCTTTGTACTTTTTGCAGATCTGTCTCCACTTTTGTTTTGTGTGAAGGTTACCACCAAGTGACATAAATTAACTACAAAAAGATTGGAAATGCTGTTTAAGAACAATCCGGCAGTTTGAGAAATCCCTTTTGGTTTGGTGTAAGTCTGTCAACAGAATTATGAACCATAAAGCAGTTTGTGTTAAAATGTTAAATCCCATTAAACCCTAACCCAGGAGTGTCCAATCATGTGCCATGGAGGGCAAAGACCCTGCAGGTTCTCTCTTCTACCCAGTCTCTTTAGCTGGTGTTTTCCCTGATCAGCAGTCAGTGGAAAAAATTCAGTGGAATCTGCTGTTGAAAACACTGGCTGGAGGTAAAGCCTGCAGGGTCTTGACCCTCCATGGCACATGATTGGACACCCCTGCCCTAACCCATTATTAGAAAATACAGATGCTAATATAGCCCAGAATTCCTCCATATACTGGTACTATCACTAAAGTGTGCAGTGTCTTCTGCACTGGCACATCCAGCAATACAATCTTCAGTAAACAAAATAATAGTTTTTGGTTACTTTTTTCTTAAAAATGAGCCAATATTTTCAACATCACTGATAAATGGTTTGTACTGTTGACTCTTTTCACACCGGTGTCTTAACAGACAAAATAGAAAATCATGCTACAAACAAACCTTTTTTTTTTTTTTTTTTTACTTATCCTCTTAGCATTACTACCAATTTTCCAGGGTGGAAAAGTCAAATTTTGGTTAAGAAAAATCTTTTACCATTACACACAGATAACATGGAAACATAGCACGGCTGGATTACCAAAATGTGTCTAAATATTTAACCTCTTGCACTCCGTTGTACCACGGGCGGGCAAGTCTCTGCGTCCCAGAGCGCACGAGGGCGCTCTCGTGCACTCTAGGACACACAAGGGCGCTCTAGGACGCACGAGGGCGCTGCCTCCAAACGCGCACTGAAAAAAAAAAAAGTTCTTCCACTACAGACACAGCCGCAAACAGATCAGATATGATTGACCTCTCATTCGACTAATAAGAGCCTTGAATTGGGTTTCTGAAACCTTGAAGAACCAATGACTGAAAACCTAGCAAGAAGGACCCGCCTACCAACGTTGTGAATGCAGCCAGCCAATTGAAGCACAGACGTTTGCAAGCTTTTTTGTGTAAGGCTGGGTGAAGAGAGACTGCTGCAGCAGATGAAAAAAGGACCCGCAGGAAGAACCCCACAGACCCAGCAGCACAGAGACCATCCACAAGTGCAACCTGTGTGACAGGGACTGCCATTCGCGCATCGGCATGTTCGGCCACAGGCGGTGCTGTCCCAGCAGAGTAGACGTTTAGGATTCTCTTCCATGGTCATAATAGACCGACGGAGGCCGACGACGAAGGCTGAGTGACACACGCGTTCGCCAGTCTATTTTTAATTACTACTGTTATTTGTTTTGAAAAATCGTTCGCCAAAAACCGCAATCATGGAAGCGCAAAACAGCAATAATGGAATTATGTTTTGATTGGGTCGCAAGACCAGCGTCGCGTTCGTCTGACAATGAGGAAGAAGTTCGCCAGCTCCGCTTCTGCTGTGAAGAGGTAAGTGTTCTAAGCTAAATTATTCTTTATCCCTGAAAACTGTAATCAAAATGACTTTTGACCGATCGGTAAATTACAGCTGTGCGTCATCGCTGCATGACGGACCGTGGCGCAACGGGCGATGTCCGTCCTCTGTAGTGAGGGGGGGGGGACAAACCCCCCCCCCCACACACACACAGCTCTGAGTGTCACCTTTCATTAGAGCCCAAGATGAAGCTTCTATATTGAATCATTCAAAAGTTACAGATGTTTTTCCAAACTGTGCCATTTAGCACAATTTGGCACAGTTCAAAAACGCCTGGGAACTACCTGAGGAAAAAGCTGTGTAATATATTCATTTTTTGTTGTATTGTTACAAAATTTGGAACTCACCTGGATAACACTTGGTTCTACATTTCTGTTGCATTTTCCAGCCCGTATCTGAAGCTGTGTGTTATTTGCAAGCATTTGTATCCGAAAAAACACCCAGGCCAAATTTATTTTCTTCAAGTTCACTATGTTTAGATGACTGTAACTCAGTGGCCGGAGCACTTAGAGAGATTATGACTATTTTGCCAAAAAATTCAAAGTGTTTTCTTTTAAATGAGACCAACCCCATGAAGATGATGCAAAGGGTTGAAGAACAGCTTTCGATTTACTTTGGGCATGTTATTTTTTGGCGTTTTTAGGGAAAATGACCGGAGTGCAAGGGGTTAACTACAATGTCATGATTCGCTGCATCACAAGATTTTGTTGGTCCAAAACTGCTCCCACAACCTACAACCTGACCTTGATCTATAGGCTTTTATAGGATATTTAAGTAATTAGACTCCATAATATACTCCAATAAAGTTGCCAAGCAACCCTTTTTTTTTTTATAAAACTTTGGAGAAAGTTAGTAATGCACTACAGACACATAACCTAATTGACAGCTGAATTTGGTCAGAAGAGAGGATATTTATGTAATTATTGACTCTTTTCCCACCAGTGTCATAACAGACAAAACACAATCATGATGCAAACAGTCACTGGTTTATTACAAGTATCAGCACAATTACAGACTGTTTTGTTTCGTATGTACACAAGTTTTAAAAAAAACCACTGGGGGTGGGGAAACAGGGTCACACATTCCGGCCACTCATCGTGTTCCCTTTGGAAGGTGACCTCTTGCTCCCTTGCTTCAAGTGCATCATCGGCAAGCCAGTTGATGGCCTGCATGTGCTGGACAAGTGCTTTACAGTGGTGTTCAAGCTGCCGTTCATGGAGCCGCACCTCATCGCCATGCATCTGGGCAAACACAGTGGCAAGGTCCGTTGTGGGGTGGCTCCTTTTCCTCTTGCCTAGACTAAAGATAGAAATAGATAATGGTTAGTTAAAGCAAGTTCAAAACATATATTATGGAAATACACTTGTGAAAGCCAGTGGTGGGATGTGACAAAAATACTTCGTTGTTGTATTTAAGCACAATTGCCATGTTGCTGTGCCTCAGCAGAGCAGATTTTGCAGGCACTCAGAACTCAGAACTCAGAACTCAGAAAAGATTTATTGCCAAGTACATTCACAGTAAATAACTGATAAATATACGAGGGATTTGACTTGACACTGAGAACGACATAGTTGACATTTTCAGTGACGCGGCAGCGTCAGTGACGCGCCTGTCAGCAGAATGGGAACAGGAAGCAATGGGGGAGAAAAAGGATAAACACAATAGGAGAGAGAAAAAAGCATTGTTTGTCAGAATACAGGTCATATATATGATCAATATTATGATTACAAGAAAAAAACTCTCAATGCACAAGTAGCAGACAATAGAATCCATACAAAGACACAAAGAGAGCAGTGAATGAGTAATCTTCACGTCAGTATAGTGAGTCAGTGTGAGTGAAGGTGTTGAGTGAGGGTGTTGATATCAGTTAAGGACAACAAAGTCTCTTCAGCAGCAGATGTTATGTCTACCGTCTGGCAAAGGCGTGTGTCCTTGGCACAGCAGATGGTATAGTTTGCCAGACAGCTGGCTGTCCTTGAGAGTCAAATGCTGCCTGCCATGTTATGAAAACAAAAACTGCAGATAATCTGGAGGACTGTGACTGTGAGGGCAGGTCGAATAGGTCGAATAGTACTGACTTCAGAGAAAAAACTTTATATTCTCTTACAGATTCAGTGCTTAAATCCTTCATGGCTGGACGTTGAAATTATCATGGACGGCTCTCAGTGTGATCGTGATGTAATCCATTTTCCTAGACAGTTCTCCATTGCCGCTGTCAGAGTCCTGCCCAGTTGGTCAATTTGATGGTTAAACCTCGCCGGGTCTGCATTTTGATAGGCTCCGTCCATCTTCTTCAATTTGCGGTACACCAGAACAATCCCAGATCCAATCAGTAGAATTCCGATGACCATTGCTACGAAGAGGTATAAATCTTCAACATCTTCGATAGAGAGATCACACAGGCACAAGAGTTTCCAATTACTTGTGTCCTTCAAATAGCCCATGGCCGCTGTTCCTGTGGGGCAAATCGGCTCCCCCGGGCCAGAATTTCTCGTTGAAAAAACAGTGTCAATTGCGTTCAAAGCCCAGCTTATTAAATCCATAATTTCGTTTGATAATCAGCAGTAGAGACACGCAGACAGACAATAGCAAGCTGGGATCCAGTCAGTTAGGGGAGGAGAGAGATAAGGAGCCGGAGCTGGAGAAAAAGCGTCTGCTGTCTTTGGAAGGCGGAAGTGAAGGCGGTTATGTTTAAAGGTTATGTTTAAAATAATTTGATTTTATTGTGGCCTCAAATCTGAATCTTTAACTGCCCTAGGTGCCATGTGGCACCTGGGGAAATGCAAAGCAGCTCAATGCCCCCCTAGTGGTCAAGAGTGGTAAAAAATTTGTCAATAAAATAGTTCAGATTTCCAAGGCTATAACCCCTTGAACTCTGTGAATTCCGCGGGCGGTCACGTCTCTGCATCTTAGTGCGTCTCAGTGCACACTGAAAAAAAAGCTGTATTTCTGGTCTTCCAGTACAGACACAGCCTTGTTACAACCTAAGAAAAAAGCTGTGTAATATATTCATTTTTTGTAGTATTTTTACAAAATTTTGACCTGCGCTTGAAAACACTTGGTTCTACATTTCTGTTGTGTTTTCCAGCCAGTATCTGACAGCTGTATGTTATTTGCAAGCATTTGTATCTAAAAAAACACCCAGGCGAACTTTCTTGTTACTCAGTGGCAGGAGCACAGAGAGATTATGACTGTTTTGCTAAAAAATTTAGAGTGTTTTCTTTTAAATGAGACTAACCCCATGAAGATGCTGCAAAGGGTTGAAGAACAGCTTTTGATTTACTTTGGGCATGTTATTTTTAGGCACTTTTAGGGAAGTTGAACAGAGTTCAACAGGTTAAATTGAAAGTTACAAGAGATAATGGCTTAATGTCAATTAGAAAGATGAATATGATCCAAAGTTTCAGATAGGAATAAATTTATGCATCTAATTTGCACAATGTTGCAGCAGCTATATAAATTACATAACTCAGTCAAAAGTGGACTTTGGACACATTTACATAAAGAATGGTCCGTTTTGTTTGTTTGTTTTTTTTTACGCCAATTTGTCTACAGGGGTATGTTATCTAATCTTCAAAGTATATGAACCAGAAAATCAATAAAATGTAAAAAAAAAAATATATTTCTCTCTTACCTGTTACCGGGAGGGGGGCTCGCCCACCCACGTGACCGGTCCGTTTTTGTCCATCGTAGCCGATGTTTGTGTGTTTGGTCAGCTATTTTCACTGTGTACCACATCTACAAACTCTTATGATTACCCCAAGTGATTTTCGTTTGTATTACGTGGCTATTTTTTCTGTTTGGTGCATTATTCCTGTGGGAATCCATGCCGCCCGTGGGCGCCACCATCTTGGTACTGGGAGCTCAGTTTTTTGTTACATCGACCTCGATATAACACGTTTACTTAGTAATTTACACCCGTGTACCACATCTACAAACTCTTATGATTATCCCACGTGAATTTCGTTTGCATTATGCCGCTATTTTTCCCGTTTCATGCAGTTTCCATCATCATCGCTATCATGATGACCAAACACGGCGGCATCCACATTGGTGTGTGAGCTCAAAGCGGAAAAAGGAAGAATAATAATGAGGATTTCTCCTTCTTTGCTATATTCCATGTCAGCCATGATTCCTTTGGCGCGTGTCTGCCACCTTCTAAACTGTCAGATCAATAGAGATTAGCACAAATTCTCAGTATACCCGGGGGCCGTCAATAAGTTGACACGTGCAGTTGCTGCGCTGTGCGACATGTCCATTTAATATGGGCAGTTAAAGGGTTAATATAGTCAGCTGACTTGAACCACTTCATTGAAGCATGTTGACTGCAAGTACATTCGAAAGGGAGTTCATGTGCTACATCAGTTTTTCAAAAACAAGAATTATATCAGTACTTCCTCCACCACAGCTAAAAATGGGACCAGGGTGTGGACCCCAGGATCCACTCTGTACATGTACAAGTACATTTTCAATCCAAGGATTTATGGTGGAAAAGAAACAGCATGGCAACGCTGTTCCAACACTGTTTTTGGAAAATCCACAGAATAGGTGTGTAGGTCTATTATGAGGCTTTAGGAAATTTTATGAATCCCTTTATAAATCACTGGTTTGAAAATGCACTTGTTTATGTTGAGATTTTGGATCCTGGGGTCCACTTGACCGGTATCCATCAACACAACAGGATGTTAATCTTCTGTTTATTGTGCCTTACCAGCACTTGAACGTGTCGTACTAGACATTGTCGGAGCTGGAGCTGGTGATGGGGTTGGTACTGGTGTCGGCTCCGATGCTGGTGCTACAATAGACGCAGGAGGGATTCATGCTGAGGGAGGCAGACCCCTGGCATGTGGAAACAGATTCTAGAAAGAAAATACACACAACTTAATGCACAGCACCAGTGTGCAACACGTACACAAAACTTTTTAACCAGGATTAGCATATTTCATCGTTTTGCTCTCACAAGCGAATACTTCAGACAAAACAAAGTGTGAATCAGCAGAATTGGCTACTAGCTAGCTAACTACTAGCTAGCTAGCGCTCCTCACTAACA
Organism: Pholidichthys leucotaenia; assembly: GCA_020510985.1. Classification (NCBI taxonomy): domain Eukaryota; kingdom Metazoa; phylum Chordata; class Actinopteri; order Cichliformes; family Pholidichthyidae; genus Pholidichthys; species Pholidichthys leucotaenia. Next base: position 302,223,407 of record CM035836.1, read on the forward strand.
CTCATTAGCCAGGAGAGAACAGTGTTGTTATTGCTCAAAAAAGTGAGCTTGCCAACAATAGGATGAACAAGCAAAAAGATGCACAATATCACAAAACACTCACCATCCATGGTTTGCAACAATGACGTGTCAACCCCAATCTCCCTGCCATTGCTGGCCGGCCGATGGCAGTAAATGGCGTCCACTGAACCACTTCCAGTCCTTTCTGTTCACCCCACTTCGACCGTTGTGATCCTTGATGGCCCGGTAATCACTTTTCATTTTCTTCAGCTTCTCCCTACATTGTTTTAATGTCCGGTTGTATCCGTGGGCTGCCATCTGTTCGGAGACCTCCTGGTAAACCTTTTCACTGTGGGTCACTCCAGCTAACTCTCTTTGGATTCTATCGTCAGCCACCAAGCACAGAAAAGTCTGCACCTCTTTGTTGGACCACGGTGTAGATTTCCATGAAACCTGCAAAGTCATCTCTACCGCATTCTCCGAAGCCATGTCTACCGTGTTTACTTGCTGAAGAATTTTTTTGAAATGGCGATTGTATATTCTGCAGAAGACGGTGCTCTCATGACGTTATGCCCTGACCAATCAGTGGCCTGCAGTCTGTTGACATCACATTTTCAGCTCGAATCAGCACGGTTGGAACCCAACTGGAGTAGGTACGAAAAAAGTACCTGGTACCAGGTACTAATGGAAAACCCTACAAACTGAGTAGAGTCGAGGCAAGTAGGGCTGAGTGGGTAGTAGCGGGAAAGGGGCTTAAGTACTGCTCACCCTCGTAGCAGGAACCTAAAAGGGATTTGTTTTATTGGAGGTTTATAAGAGTTAATTAATTCTGTTCCACTAATTGGGTAACCTCCATACCCCTTCACACATTAAAAGAGGTCTTGTTATAATCTGGGCATGGTCTTAGGATCATGCCCATGCTTTTTTCATTTTTTGTTCCGTGTTTTCCCCTGTTCTGGTTTATTATAATTATTTACATTATTTGCCTTCTATGTTCCCCTGGGTCCTCTGTTATTGTCTTCTGTGTTTCCCTGGTTTGTTGTGTCATCCCCTGATTGTCTTTATCATCATTATTGTGGTCTTGTGTGTACATTTGTTTACGTATTGTCAATCCCTCATGTGTTCTGTATCCGTAGCCACTTCTCATGTGTTGCTGTTTTCCCTTGATTGTCAGCCCAGCTGCATACACAACAGAGTCTATTCATTCCCATCTACCAGAGGTTGCAAATGACAGTACGATGCCGTCAAAGAAGGACTCAGCAGGCAGATGCTCATTAAGCATGTCCATGAGGTGGGAGCTTTATTGGGCAGTGATCCAAATTGATCAGCTGGTGTCTATGGCTAGCTCTGCTCTCACCCTGTGGGACTCCCTGTGGTACCTGGAGCTCACAGAGGCTGAGATCCGCTATCATTTGCAGCTGGGGGAATTTCAAGAGGGAGCAGACCTGATCTCCTCCGTTGCCGACCTGCAGCGCTCCCTCTGTGGGCTGGTGGACGGCTGTTCCTCCTTGTACGAACTTGCACTGATGAAGAAGCGTCCTCGGGTTCAGACATTCTCCAGCCTCCGATGGTCCCAGCTCAAACACCAGCCTCTCTAGTTTCACAGTCACTCCACAGGCTGGAGGAGAGCTGACCGCCTGAACCAAAGCTTGAGCCGACGAGGAAGCGTCCCCTGGCTTTGGCATCTCTCTCTCCACATGGTGCTCCATCAACCACCTCACACCGTCCTCCAGTACCGGCATCACAGAAGTCTTTTTTTTTTTTTTTTTTTTTTTTTTTTTTTTTTTTTTGTTACTTATTTGTACCCGTAGGTAGACATGGTTTGCAGTCTGGTGACAAGCCACCGGCTGCTGGTCGCTGCGTGCGCGAGCGCCCTAAACCTACATGTTTTGGTATGCGGGAGGAAACCGGAGAAATCCCGGAGTAAACCCGCGCAACACGGGGAGAACATGCAAACTCCACACAGCTCACTGTTGGTCGGGGGCTGGGATCGAACCCACGATCTCATGATCCCCGTGGTCCCCCGGCCGAGGGTAAAACTGTGCTGCCACAGTGCTAAACCACTGCGCCACCGTGCAGCCCACCAGTCTGTGGTGATGAAAGATCGTCCCCTGGTTTCCAATCCCCTGTTCCCAGTTTGTCTATATCATTATTATTGTGATCTTGTGTGTACATTTGTTTACCAATTGTTGTCAGTCCCTCGTGTGTTCTGTATCCATAGCCACTTCTCCTCAAGTGTTGCTGTTTTCCCTTGATTGTTAGCCCAGCTGTCCCATGTTTCCCGATTGTCTGTTACTACATATGTCTGTCTCTGTCGTTAGTCCTCATGGCATCATTGTCTGAATTTCCCTGCCGGTATCCCTGTTCCATGTTTCCCAGTGGGTTTTAGCTTCCCACAGCTCTGTTTGTATTTCAGCCGAAGCTGTTATTTTCTGTTCTCTGTAAATAAACCATGATTCGTTGGAGTTCTGCCTGTATGACTGAGTCCAGTCATTCCCATCTACCAGAGGTTACATATGACAGGTCTAAATGTTAATCTTCAGGCTCTTTCCTCTTGCGATGAGCTGTATTATAAAGTTTATTGCATTATTGTGTATAAAAGTCATAATGGTGACTTACTTTCTCCTTTCTGGAAAAGACGTGAACACAGATTATGAAGAAAATTCCAAAGCCACCGTAAGGAGGTACAACTGTTGAACTGTATACTTAAGATCTTTTATGATCTCATGTTGAACAGACAGAGCTGTAAATGAAAAACAATTTGAATTTTGTTAGATTATTAGACTTTTTATCCTATACATGAATGTATTTACAGATATAACTGCTCTGACTGGTCAAAATTACAAAAGCACTAAATAAGGGTTCAGTCACATTCTTTATGAATATTCCTAATACTTTATCAGAACAATTGTCTCCAGCAAGCTGATTCAAAGAAGCAATTACTTATTACAGGATGGTACACACTTCTGTTTTACTAGTTACATAATGTAGGCTCATATGGTCTATTTAGCTACAATAATGCTGTCATGTCATACTTCAGATTAACTCTAAATTTGAGCAAATTATCTTTGGCTTTTGTGGATTAGAACCTGGGTTTATTGCTTTCCAGTGCACAGGTCATATTCAGAAATACCCAGCACTGGTGGTTTATATCTTCTGTTTATGTTCAAGGAAAGAAACTTTGTGACCAAGGTGTTACACTCTTCCTGATTCAGTAAAAGAAAAAGTTACCAGGCCCAGGAAAAGATAATTCAGCATTACAGTTTGGGAAGATGGATGGGATCATGATTATTTACGTGCAAGCCTGCTGCCCTTGTGAATGAGTTTTTGAAAATCCTTGAGAAATGAACAGCTTCAGACCTTGCCCATATAAATGTAATAAGTGTATCTCTAAGGGGACGGCAAAAACCTGCCCTCCCAGTCAAATACCCATCTTTGACCTTCGATCATCCCACAGGGTCTGGGAAATGCAATTTATCAAATTTTTCACACCTCTTCCATGTACTATCCCTTGATTATGACAATTTACCAGCTCTGTGCACAAGAAAGCACCACAGTGATGGTTCTGAAGAAGACTGCGGGTGACAGTTGAAACATGTCAGAAGGTATGAATTTCCTTACTTTGTCTTAATAGAAGAACAAGATCAGTTTATCATCAAAAAGACAAAATGAACCTGTTTGAGATATAAAGTCTTTCAGTCTTTCTTTTTGAGGAGACTCATCAGAAAGAACATTTGCAATCAGTTGTCAGACAACAGAGGCAATGTGGATCTTACTGGGTTTGCTTTGATTGCTGGGGTAGTTTGAAAGGGGCTTCTGTGAACAGTGAAGAAACAAAGTTCAGAAGCAATGTTCTAAAAGTCACAAGTTAGTTAACACGCAAGAAAAGAAATTATTTCAACCAAGGCATCTTTTTGTCTTAAGAGCCCTTTTTATACACCACAGAGATTGTTTGGAGACCATTGGGAGCTCAAAAATTGACCTGATTTCTCACCAATCTCCATCTGTGTTTGGAAGATTGTTGTAAGATTTTCATGGTGATTAACAGAGATCTTTGAAAGATCCTTGAGAGATAACTGAAAGACCATAAGAAATTGCTGAGAGACCAGCAGAGACCACTGAGAGACCAAGACAGATTGCTGAAGGATCATTAAGAGTTTGTTTGGAAGTCAGAGGTTTCTAGTGCTCTTCTACTCCATTTACACAGAGGTGGAGATCGTTGAGAGATCATTGATAGCTGGAAAAGAAATGCCCCACTCTTAACGATCTTTGAATGATCTCTCAGCGATCAGCAAGATCTCTCAGTGATCTTCCAGAGATCTCCTTGGTCTCCACAGTTGGGAGATTGTTTTGATCCTGGCCAAAACAAAAACAGAAGATAGCCTGTGCTGGAATGCACACTAAGCTGCAGTATTTGTTATTATGAGAACTCTGCTCTGTTTATTATCTGTTGGATTTTTCTGTTGCATTTACTTTAGTCTCTTGTGTTTTCAGCATATTTATCTGGACAAGCTGTCTGTGTACCTGCTGATCACACTCCCTGCCTGAAAGATTCTTTGGAAATAAAAGGTTGCAATCCTCTGCAAAAACAAAACAAACAAAAAAAAAACAAAACTGCCCACTTGTTCTGGATCTGTGGAGGAAGAAAAGTAACAAATTCAGAGACTGTAAATTAGAAGAAATCTGTGCTGTTGGTGCACATTTTACATTTGTAATAAATGTCCTAAAATCTTTTCCTCAACTTTTTTGCAGCTTTTGGGTCCTGTTCTGACTTTCTGTGACAACTGTTTTAAATGCAAAGCCTCCACTTGCTACTGATTCTCTGGAACACGTTAATATCACGGTGCCCCCTTCGGGGGGAAGGACAGGACCCACTTGCCAGGTAAAAAGGGAACATAATTTATTATGAAAAAACACAAAATGCAGCACAAGGCTGGAAAAACTGCACGGCAGGATAAATGGGAAAACAAACAGAAACTGTAAGCAGTTTGGAGAAAAAATAACAAGTGAAAAAACAGACTTCTTGCAGTTGAACTAAACCGTAGATCACCAGAACGAAAGTGAGACAAGTGCAGCAATATAAAGGGCAGGTGGTGATTATCGTCGGCCTCCGTCGGTCTATGATGACCATGGAAGAGAATCCTAAACGTCTACTCTGCTGGAACAGCACCGCCTGTGGCTGAACAGGCCGATGCGCGAATGACAGTCCCTGTCACACAGGTCACACTTGTGGGTGGTCTCCGTGCTGCTGGGTCTGTGGCGGTTCTTCCTGCGGGTCCTTTTTTCGTCTGCTGCAGCAGTCAGTCTCTCTTCACCCGCCTTGAGCTGTCTGGTCAGGGTGCCTCTCCATTTGGAGCGGTCCGTTGCAAGGTCCTCCCAGCGCTCTGTGTTGATATCCAGGGCCTTCATGTCTCTCTTGCAGACGTCTCTAAAGCGCAGCTGTGGGCGGCCAACGTCTCTCCTGCCAGTTGCCAGTTCTCCATAGAGGACGTCTTTGGGGATTCTGCCATCCTCCATACGGTGATCGTGGCCTATCCAGCGGAGCCTGCGCTGCCTGAGTAGAGTGAACATGGAGGGAAGGCCGGCGCGGGACAGAACTTCTGTGTTGGGCACTTTGTCCTGCCAGGATATGTCCAGGATGTGGCGAATGCAGCGCAAGTGGAAGGAGTTCAGTCTCTTTTCCTGCCGGGCGTATGTTGTCCACGTCTCACTCCCATAGAGCAGTGTGCTGATGACGCAGGCGTTGTACACTGCCATTTTCGTCTTGACAGAGAGTTTGGGATTCTCCCACACTCGTGTGGTGAGGCGAGCGAGTGTGAAGGCTGATTTTCCAATCCTCTTGTTGATCTCTGTATCAAGGGAGAGGTTGTTGCTGATCGTGGACCCCAGGTACGTGAACTGATTCACGACCTCCAGCTTGTAGTCATCAATGGTGATGGTTGGTGGTGCTTCCGTGCCTTGCGCCAAGACGTTAGTCTTCTTCAGGCTGATGGTAAGCCCGAAGTCCTTGCATGCCTGGGAGAAGCGGTCCATCAGGGTCTGAAGCTCCTGCTGTGTGTGGGTTGCGACTGCAGCGTCGTCTGCGAACAGCATGTCTCTGATTAGAGCCTCGCGTACTTTGGTTCTGGCTTTCAGGCGGGCGAGGTTGAAAAGCCTGCCGTCAGATCTTGTGTGCAGGTAGATTCCCTCTGTTGCTGTGCTGAAGGCATGCCTCAGGAGCATAGCAAAGAAAATCCCAAAGAGGGTTGGCGCAAGTACACAGCCCTGTTTCACTCCGCTGCGTATGTTGAATGGCTCTGAGACGTTGCCATCGTGCTGCACTATCCCCTGCATGTTGGTGTGAAACGATTCGATGAGGCTTTGCAACTTTGGTGGGCATCCTATCTTTGGCAGGATCTTGAAAAGGCCCTCTCTGCTGACCAGATCGAACGCTTTGGTGAGGTCGATGAAGGCGACGTACAGAGGCATGTTCTGTTCTCTGCATTTCTCCTGGAGTTGGCGGATGGAGAATATCATGTCTACCATCGATCGCTCAGCGCGGAAGCCACACTGAGACTCGGGGTAGACACGTTCGGCAAGCTTCTGTAGACGAACGAGAATAACTCGTGCGTAGACTTTGCCAACAACGCTGAGGAGGGAAATGCCCCTGTAGTTGTTGCAGTCGCTTCTCTCCCCTTTGTTTTTGTAGAGGGTGATGATCTTGGCGTCCCTCATGTCCTGTGGTACGGCACCTTCCTTCCAGCACTGGCAGAGGACGTCATGCAATGGCAGCAGTAGGGCGGTCTTGCAGTGCTTGATCAGGTCAGGGGGTATGCCGTCGTTGCCGGGTGCCTTGCAAGCGGCCAAGCTATCAATGGCCTTACTGAGTTCGTCGATGGTTGGCTCGGCGTCAAGTTTGTCCATGGATGGCAGGCAGTCGATGGCATCAAGGGCTGACGGTGTCACGGTGTTCTGTCTAGAGTAGAGGTCGGGGTAGTGTTCCACCCATCTCTCCATCTGCTTGTTCTTCTCTGTGATCATCTCCCCAGTGGAAGATTTGAGGGGGGCCGTCTTGCTCTGAGCCGGACCAAGTGCTTTCTTGATGCCATCGTACATACCACGGATGTTCCCTGTTATGGCAGCGGTTTGAATGTCTTGGCTGAGCTGAGTCCAGTACTCGTTGGCACAGCGCCGAGCAGTCTGCTGAACTTTGCTTCTCGCAGCCCTGAGAATCTGGAGATTCTTCTCGTTTGGGTACTTCTTGTACTCAGCAAGTGCTGAGCGCTTGGCTTCAATGACGGGGGTCATCTCGGTCAACTTGGCATCAAACCAGTCCTGTGACTTCGAGGTCTTCCTCCCAAAGGTAGCCAAGGCTGTGCGGTAGATGGTGTTTCGCAGCTCTTCCCACTTCTGCTTTGCAGATTCTCCTCCTTGTGGTACACCAAGTTCCTTCTCAAAGGTGGAGGCAAACTGCTCAACAAGTTCTGGTTGGGCCATCTTGCTGATGTCAATCCGTGCCTTTCCAGGTTGTCTAGCACGATGGAATTTCTTCAGCTGCAGCTTGACCTTGCAACACACCAATGAATGGTCTGTGTCGCAATCTGCACTCTGGAACGAACGGGTGATTAGCACGTTCTTCAGTGAGGTGCGCCTGGTCAGGATCAAGTCTAGCTGGTGCCAGTGCTTTGAGCGCGGATGTTGCCAGGAAACCTTGTGTTGGGGCTTGGTCTTGAAGAACGAGTTTGTGATGCACAGATCGTGATATGTGCAGAACTCGAGCAGCCGCTGTCCGTTGTCATTCATTCTGCCCACGCCAAAAGGTCCAAGACAGGAGGGCCAGGAGTTGTGGTCAGCACCCACTCTGGCATTGAAGTCTCCAAGGAGAATGAGTTGTTCAGAGTTGGGGATGATCCTGACAGTTGTTGCGAGATTCTCGTAGAACTCGTCTTTTGCCTCTGGTGTGGCTGTCTGTGTTGGGGCATACACACTGACGAGGGTGACTGGGCTTTGAGTGGTGTTCAGGTGGAGGGTGAGGAGTCGTGCAGAGCCAGTGCTGCCCGGTTCCACCATCTTCAGCAAAGTGTTCTTCACTGCAAAGCCCACTCCGTGTTCCCTGTGTTCGTCACTGCCCTTTCCCTGCCAGTAGAACGTGTAGTCCTTCTCTCTCAGTGTGCCTGCATCAGCTAACCGTGTTTCCTGGAGAGTGGCGATATCCACTCCCAGTCTCTTCAGCTCATTATTGATGATGGCAGTCTTCCTGGTGTCGTTGATGTCCTTGAGGTTAGCAGCGAGTCCTGTCATCATAGTGCGGACGTTCCAAGTTCCCAGTTTTAGAGTTGGTCTCTTTTGTTTTATTGTCTTGCCTGGTGCGAAGGTTCTCAGCCTGCTGTTTGGATTTCTCCTTATCCCCATGCACCCAATGAGGAAAGCAAGCTGTGGCGGGACAACACCTTATTGGCTGGGGGCTGCCCAGCTTGAGGTGGGCGGTAGCTGTCCAGTGAGATCTGATGATCCCTCCCACCGTCGGGAACAACCCCTGGCGCCACGCTCTACGCCAATTGAGCAGTGGCTTATAACCGGTAACTGTCATTCCCCGTGTTTTGTCTACGCCAAAGGCGAAGCTGGAGTGTCCTCTCCAGTGATCCGGTGTTCTACCTTCCAGCGTTGGGCGTTGGTAGGATTCAAGCCTGGGCAGGAAGATATGGAGGACAAAATGTTGCCCATGCAGCATGGCCCCCCTCTCCACGGCACTGATGAATCCAAAGGAACAGCAGGGCTGCTACAGTTTGGCACCAGCACCGTTGCAGGAGCTGCCAGAACGATGTTGAGCACAACATAGAACTGCCTTAGGGGCTCCGACTCCGGATTTTTCCTCAGGGTTGACTCCCGAAGCCTTTCCCGTGGCCGGGTATGCCGCAAGGCAGCAGAGGTTTGAAATCAGGGTTTACCTTCCCCTAGATGGGCTACCTTCCCAGGTTGACGAGCCACCATCTACCCGAAGCATCTGGTTTTAAGGCGCCAGAGATCCGCCTTCGCCCCTTCTCCTATTAGTAAAAGCAGTTCCGCCGGGCTTAGAGACTAAACCACACGGGCAGGCTAGGAGTTGGACTTAGTTGTCAGAGGCTTTTCGAGACGCACGCCATAAGGAGCATTTTATGAGCACTGGGAGCTTAACCCCAGTGCCGCTCCTGGCTATGACAACCTTGGAACCTTGTGCATCATTAACAACACAAAGGACCAATAATGAGGGGCAAATGTAACTGAACGTGCTGACACCACAGATAAACACAAAATGAAGAGAGAAGCAGGAACCACAATAATATTAATACTCATAATGATAATAATGATGATAATGAGTCCAAAAAAGAAACAAAAGTGTAGACAGGGAATGGCAGCCCTGTCTAACCATTACAGTTAACCTAATGGCAGAGAAAATGCAGTCTGTTTCCTTTCATAGTACACAATGTTTAAAGTGACACTCCAGCAAAAATCAAGTATTTTTTCTGTTGTTAACATGTCTGTAACATGTTTTTTGTGGCTTACAAGACATATCAAGAGCAAACTGTCACCACAGTCCAAAGTCTGTGTACTTCTGCTGTGAATTTCCAAACTGGTTACGACCCTGACAAATGGGCGAGTTTGGACAGACCGTTTCTAGCTACAAAAGTATTCCTGCTTAGCCTGATTGGTTATAACATTAACCAATCAAACGGATATTCTTGGCTACCTCGGAGGAAGAGGGAGGAGCCGGGGAGCAGCAGGACTGAGGGTGAATAAAGTGTCCATTTTGCATATGCATAGCGAAGCAGGGGAGGGGGAGGGGGGACCCAGCTAGAAGGTGGCTCAGCGGACGGGGCGTCGGCGGATGGGGTGCCATGCTCGGCGAGACCGCTTTCAGAAAAGTGTTTTGCTTTTGACTTTTGAAAATATAGGCAAAACTTTAACGTTCGGAAGCGTCGTGAACAGACTAGCAGCCTACTACAAGGAGTCATGGCGACCAATCACGTGCAAGCCCTGCAGGTCGGAGAGAGCAGAGCGGGTTGGAGTAGGCAGAAAAAGCTTATCAAAGTGCACTTTTGTAACCGAAAATACTGCTTGAAAACCGGCAGAAGTTCTCTGACCAGACAGTGAGGCTCTCTGTGCAGTTTGTGGCTGGGAAGCGTGAAAATGCACACGTAGGTGGACACAGAGTTTTGGGGGGGATGAAGGCTTCTGTTTTGCATAGCAGTCTTCGGGTCAGAGGAGAGCCCTCCCCTCTCCTCTGAAGGCTGGCCCTGCAGCATCCGCTACTGGTGGGTGGGAGTATGGGTGGAGCCAGTTAGAATATTCATAGATCCACGCATACTTAAGTCAGTGCAAGATTTAAAAGTGCTTTCCAAGCAATTCTAAGGTAATGACAGTTTTGTTGTGGGTAAAAAGCCACAATATACTATTTTGGGCAATACATATTTGTTTTTGAGGTGGCTTTAGATGGTTTTAGAGCCGCCGGAGTGCATCTTTAAAGGATTATATTTTTTCTGGCTAAAATATGCCCAAAAACATTTGCCTACTGATACTTACACTGTGTTGAGACAGCTTAATATTTTACTTTACACACACCTGAAATGTATTTAAAGTAAAACAATGAGAAAACTACAGTATTTTGAATACTTGTTTCACTATGTATTGCTTCTGAAAACTTCAACACACAGTACAAAAACTACAAACTTAAACGTTACTTTTCTATGTTTTAAACAACATGCACATACACAAAAGGCCACTCTGAAATGCTGTTCAGTTAGCTTATTCAGGTGTCATCACTGGACTGGTTTAACCATATCAAGTGTGAATTATCTCAATTTCAATCAAGTATTTCAAACATAGAGAATCAGAATCAGAATCAGATTTATTGCCATTGTTCATGTAGTACACAAACTAGGAATTTGTCTCGGTGCAATGCTGCAACATTAAACATGATAAAATAAAAGAAATAAACTATACATGCAATAAAGTGTAGAATAAGAGTGAGTAATACTGGTCAGCAGTTAAATATATTAGCGAGCAGCAGATAATGTGGAGAACCATATAGTGCAGTCGGTAATGCAGGAAGAAAACAGTGATGATTGACATGAGTCTGGTTGAGCTGCTGTACATGGTGCACGAGAGTCAATAAGTCACTTAGTGTTCAGCAGTCTGATGGCAGAGGGGAAGAAGCTGTTCATGTGACGGGAGGTTTTAGTCTGAATGGACCGTAGTCTTCTACCTGAGGGGAGGGGGGCAAACAGTACGTGACCAGGGTGTGAGGGATCGGCTATGATCCGGCCAGCACGCCTCCGGGTCCTGGAGATGTACAGATCCTGGAGAGATGGGAGCTTGCAGCCGATCACCTTCTCAGCAGTGCGCACGACGCGCTGCAGCCTTAGTCTGTCCCTGGCAGTGGCTCCTGCGTACCACACGGTTATGGAGGTGGTGAGGATGGACTCGATGATGGCTGTGTAGAACTGCACTAACATCTTGGTGGGTAGCTTGAGCTTCCTCAGCTGCCGCAGGAAGAACATCCTCTGCTGGGCCTTTTTGATGAGGGAGCTGATGGTCGGCTCCTACTTGAGGTCCCTGGTGATGGTGGTGCCTAGGAAGCGGAAGGAATCAGCAGTGGTGATGGGAGAGCCTGTGAGGGTGAGGGGGGGCAGAGGGGTTGTGACTTTCCTGAAGTCCACAATCATCTCCACTGTCTTCAGAGCGTTCAGCTGCAGGTTGTTGTTGTTGCACCAGGACGCCAGCTGGGCCACCTCTCTCCTGTAGGCGGACTCGTCGCCGTTGGAGATGAGCCCGATGAGGGTGGTGTCGTCCGCAAACTTGATCAACTTGACAGACTGGTGGCTGGAGGTGCAGGAGTTGGTATAAAGGGAGAAGAGAGCACACACATTGTGACCACACAGTATTCTATATAAAAGCACAATTATTCAGCTTGAAGAAAGTTTTAAGATTAAAACTAGAAAAGCACTGAGAGTGCATTCCTCCACCAAGGCTCCTTCCATCCCTCATGGATCACCTCCAAAATGTAATGGGTTCATGTGTAGGCCACGAGTCACCTCTGGTGAAAATTGCATCAAAGTCTGTCCAGCAGTTTTGGAGTATTCTTGCTAACTCACTGTGAGAACATAAGAGCCTTGGTGAAGGTATGCATTCTCAGATCATCACCAAAGTGTAATGGGCTCCTCTGTAGCCCAAGAACCACCTCTGGTGAAAATTTTGTCCAAATCCGTCGAGCAGCTTTTGCGCAATTCTGCTGACAGACAATCCAACATGGATGAAAACATGACTTCCTTGGCAGAGGTAATAACATGCAACAATCCTTCTGAAAGCTAAATGCATGATCACATTTCATGCTTTACTAGACAATCCATTTCATTTGGTATCCATTTGGTTCCTGCTTTGCCACTGAGGAAAATCCCCTTCTTTACTTTGCTAAAACCCAGATGTTTTGGTCCCCTGCAAACATCCACTGTCTCCTACCACCACCACAAGAGAAAGAGTCACCCAACTTAGCAGCCTCTGAAATTCCAGCTTAAATTCATCTGTATATACTGTACACCATGAACTGGCAACTCCTGCTGTTTGCCTCCACGGTTACTCCTCCCCTGACTTCTAATCATATAATTTATAAGAGGTCTGCATGCAGGCAGGCTCATTCACACATCTGTGTTCTGGAGTCCAATTCAATGTTAGTAAGAAGAGCCTGTCACACACCACCTTCCAAATGAAACAGGGCTATGCTTGAACGGAAGAAAGCAGAGCTGCTGGCAACAGTGGTATTTTTAGAGGTGTTGCTTAATGTGCCAAGGTCAAGTTGGAGTCCTTGTTTTCTCTGTGTATGTAGCTCTGATGTGATTCACAGTGAAGACTTTGACCTCTCAGGAAATGTTTCTGCTGCGGCTTTTCCAAAGCCAAGGTCATCAGAATTTATTACATTACTTAACTGTGGTATCTTCTGGCTCAATAAATCTGTGTGACTAGAAATGTCATTCCAATATTTGTTGCCCCCCTACCCCCCTTCATTTATGTGTCCCTGATATTTGGTATGGGGCACTGGGGACTTGTGGTGTTGAGGGAACAGCCTAAAAAGCTTCAGGCTCTTGATTAATAAACAAAATATTGATTTTTTCTTTGCCTGGCTGAGATCTGTTCAGAAGTTTGCCTCTTGTTTTCATTGTTCTCATGCACTGTTGTCTGCTCTGGTGCTGATACTTAGATTTTGTGTCTACATGTAGGTCTGAGCACATATTTACTAAATATAAACATTCATTAGGAGTTTCAATGCAAGACTTTAAATTTTTGGCCACATCACAAAGCTCATAATTCTAAAATGACACATTACGCGTCTACTCCCACATATAAGAAAACCCTCTAACTGAGCCAGTTTATGATCTCATTTCCCACCAGAGAATAGATGCACAGCAGTGGAATACAGACGGTAACATGCCCCATCCTTTACTGATTGGATTAAGTTGGGCTGCTAGCTGCTGTGCCTTAGGAGGCGATGGCTCTTAAAATTAGGTGTCACTGCAAATTACTGAAGCAGCTGAGGTCCAGCATGGACCGATCAGCCAAGCTTACCCATCCCAGTGACAACCGCAGTAATCAGTCTTGATCTTGCTTACAGTTAAGCAGCAGAAATTGGTGCTGATGTGGTGTTTATGTCAGGGTCTTGGGTTGGAGTGGTGATGTTACAAAAGGAGTCCAAATGCATTCCGCTCCACTCCCACCTCCACCAGGTGCATTGCAATGTCTGCCAGTGCTGGATAGAAGACAGTAAGAGCAGAGTGCTCCAAATTTAGAAAAGAACAGTGCCATCGTCCTCACCATTAACTGGAATCAAGGCCAATTTCATTATGCTGTGATTTACACCAAGGGAATATCCAACACCGTCTTGAGTGCATTCTCAAGTTAGTCATGTAGGATGATCGAATGTTGCGGCACTTCTGTATCACAGTACTTTTGTGGAGGGGGTCGTTTTGCTTCAGAAAGTGAAGCTCTGCGTTGTGGTATAGTTCACGTAGCTTAAATGTGTTACATGACAAAGTTTGTCATGTGACAAGGCAGATAATTACAACTGTAACACATTTAAACCTGACCCTCACCTTCTAACGTCAGCAAAGTAGTTTTTATTTTGAATCCCACATAGCTGGTGCAAAACTACTCTTTCTGGGGTCCATAAAAGCATATGCTACAATAAAATAAAAAGCATAACCACACTCCACCGTGGATCACCACCATATTATGGTGGATGGGTTTGAGTGCCCAAATGATCCCAGGAGCTACAGTGGGGTAAAAAAGTATTTAGTCAGCCACCAATTGTGCAAGTTCTCCCACTTAAAAGATGAGAGAGGTTTCCAATTTTCATCATAGGTATACCTCAACTATGAGAGACAAAATGAGAAAAAAAAAAATCCAGAAAATCACATTGAAGGATTTTTAATGAATTAATTGGTAAATTCCTCGGTAAAATAAGTATTTGGTCAATAACAAAAGTTCATCTCATTACTTTGTTATATACCCTTTGTTGGCAATGACAGAGGTCAAATGTTTTCTGTAAGTTTTCACAAGGTTTTCACACACTGTTGCTGGTATTTTGGCCCATTCCTCCATGCAGATCTTCTCTACAGCAGTGATGTTTTGGGGCTGTCGCTGGGCAACACAGACTTTCAACTCCCTCCAAAGATTTTCCATGGGGTTGAGATCTGGAGACTGGCTAGGCCACTCCAGGACCTTGAAATGCTTCTTATGAAGCCACTCCTTCGTTGCCTGGGCGGTGTGTTTGGGATCATTGTTATGCTGAAAGACCCAGCCACGTTTCATCTTCAATGCCCTTGCTGGTGGAAGGAGGCTTTCACTCAAAATCTCACGATACATGGCCCCATTCATTCTTTCCTTTACACGGATCAGTCGTCCTGGTCCCTTTGCAGAAAAACAGCCCCAAAGTATGATGTTTCCACTCCCATGCTTCACAGTAGGTATGGTGTTCTTTCTCCTCCAAACACGACAAGTTGAGTTTTTACCAAAAAGTTCTATTTTGGTTTCATCTGACCATATGACATTCTCCCAATCCTCTTCTGGATCATCCAAATGCTCTCTAGCAAACTTCAGACGGGCCTGGACATGTACTGGCTTAAGCAGGGGGACACGTCTGGCACTGCAGGATTTGAGTCCCTGGCGGCGTAGTATGTTTCTGATGTAGCCTTTGCTACTTTGGTCCCAGCTCTCTGCAGGTCATTCACTAGGTCCCCCCATGTGGTTCTGGGATTTTTGCTCACCGTTCTCATGATAATTTTGACTCCACGGGGTGAGATCTTGCGTGGAGCCCCAGATTGAGGGAGATTATCAGTGGTCTTGTATGTCTTCCATTTTCTAATAATTGCTCCCACAGTTGATTTCTTCACACCAAGCTACTTACCTATTGCAAATTCAGTCTTCCCAGCCTGGTGCAGGTCTACAATTTTGTTTCTGGTGTCCTTTGACAGCTCTTTGGTCTTGGCCATAGTGGAGTTTGGAGTCTGACTGTTTGAGGTTGTGGACAGGTGTCTTTTATACTGATAACAAGTTCAAACAGGTGCCATTAATACAGGTAACAAGTGGAGGACAGAGGAGCCTCTTAAAGAAGAAGTTACAGGTCTGTGAGAGCCAGAAATCTTGCTTGTTTGTAAGTGACCAAATACTTATTTTACTGAGGAATTTACCAATTAATTCATTAAAAATCCTTCAATGTGATTTTCTGGATTTTTTTTTCTCATTTTGTCTCTCATGGTTGAGGTATACCTATGATGAAAATTGGAGACCTCTCTCATCTTTTAAGTGGGAGAACTTACACAATTGGTGGCTAACTAAATACTTTTTTGCCCCACTGTATGTTGTCGGGGGTAACTTGCCCATGGTAGGGTCTCCCAAGGCAAACTAGTCCTGGGTGAAGGGCCAGACTAAGAGTGGTCCAGTGGATCGTCATGAAAAATGTTACATCAAGTATGCAGTGTATCTAAAGGAGCCACATGGATCTGCCCTTCAGTGGGCTCACCACCTGCAGAAGGGCTCATGGGGACCATGGTGCTATGTGAACTGGGCGGAAGTATGGGCTATTCTGCCTGGACTGATGCCCCAGCAACCCGGATTGCTAGATAAGTGATGGAAGATGGCTGGATGGCTGGCTGGATGGATGGATGGATGGACGGACAAAACCACATTGACAAATGTACAGTATGAGTGGGGGCTGAAAAGTTCATAGTGGTCAAATTTGACCAAATGTGGTTTATTTTTCAACCGCAGCAATCCAAGCAGTGCAACACCAATGGAAGAAGTGTGTGTGACATAATGTCTGGCCCAGGAAACACGCACGCAGGCTCAGGATAGATTTAACAGCTTTATTCAACAAGCAGGTGTGTCTGAATGGATGTATGCGGTATGTGTATGCGTTGGGGGTGAACGCCGATGCGCAGGAAGCAGAGCAGCGTGCTGTACAGCCGGACAACCCTATGGAGAGAGAGCAGAGGACAAGGGTAAAGGGCACCACACCTGGACAGGGATAATGAGTTGTGTGTTGCTTACTTGTGGGTACAGGTGGCTGGCGTTGGCAAGGGAGAAGCCCGGAAGACAGCGTCCTGCAGAGCCTGCGTTGATGGTGAGGATTGGTTGGCGATGACGGGGAAGTCCGCCGCCGGGGAATCCACCTGTGCACAGGGGTAAAGACTTGGAGAAAGGTAAGGTATGCTTACGTGGGGTTGAAGTCTTGCTGGTGATCAAAGGTTGATACACGAGCTACAAAGTGCCGATGCGAACAGACGGCTCCAGACCGCAGCACTGGGCTGAATGGGCTAAATAGCCCGCTGCTGACGAGGCGCAGGTGTGCGCGCAGCTGAGGCCGCTGACGAGCGGCGAGTCGTGACAGTGTGGACTGAAGGGCAGACCATGTTGAAAAATAAACCACATTTGGTCAAATTTGACAACTTTGAACTTTTCAGCCTATGAAATTTTCACCCCCCTCCCATATACTCTATAACAATACAATATAATCCATACACCTTTAAAAAAATGAAATACAGTAAAATAATAACATCTGTTAATCTTTGTAGCTTTCCTTTTCAGATCATATTTCACTATGTGGGAAATACTGTGTAATTAGATATTTCTTTAAATTCTTCCTAAAACAATTTCATTAGATCATTATATGGGGGTGAATTATTCCATATTTTAATTACTCAGAAAGAAAGGGTGGTACTACGGATCACTTCATTTTTGACAGGTGCCACGACCCTTGACCTGCCCCTGACCTGACCTATGTAATTAAATGGGGATTATCTCTCATTAGTGGAGATATTGAATGTCAATTATAAGTGCTTTAAAAAAATGATCTTTCACCTTTGAGATTAGTGGGGGTATAGAATGTCAATTATAAGTGCTTTTAAAAATGATCTGTTGGGTTAGCGTGAGAAAGGAATGTCATTTATGGGGGGAACAGCTTTCAAGGATGACATGTTTTTTAGTGCATTCATTTTACAAAACACACATCAGTCAGAGTGACCAAAATAAGCACCAGAATTCTCTTACCTAAAAAAAGATGAGCTGCACACACACACACACACACACACACACACACACACACAGAGCATACATATTTTAACCCTCTGGTGCATAGCGGTCACTACAGTGGACTGCAATAGCGGTCACTACAGTGGACAGCTGCATCAGAGGGTTAATACCTAATAGCGATAACTTGCCGCAATTACAATGTAGTATGGTGGACTTATTAATGACTGTAGAAAACAAGCACTAGCAATCATTAGCTTACCCACAGATGTGATCTAGTTTGTATCCTGGAATTTCCCCATTGTGGGACTAATAAAGGCTTATCTTATCTTATCTTATCTTATCTTATCCTCACGTCTTCAGCTTTATACTGCTCCAAGGCTTCCTAAACTCTCCAGTACTTTTCCAGAGTGTTTCGTCTTGCCGCCTGTAGCCTTCTCTGGCTCTTCTTTTTGCCTTTACTCTGACAAAAAGCCAGCGAGCAGCAGGCTCGCCTTGATATCCATCTTATGTTTTGTTTGTCACATACAAATGATGTCATAGGAGTACCAGGCCATCTTGCCGTAAAGATCTCACTCACTTGAGGTGGTACTCACATGTAATGGAACGCGTACAACACCATGGCAAGTCGGGCTGAATAGGTGCTAGTTGAATTATTATTACTCTCAACACAGGGTCCACGCTATTTACCGTCCAATATGGCAAACAAACAATGTGGCACATGACAACTGACGTCACGTGCAACCCCTCTATAGCAGCATGAGGTGAGAAGGAAACTGTGAGCAGTGAACTCCCGCAGAGCTGATGGACCCGAAGGAATCCCAGGAGCGGTGGTGAAAGCATGTACTGACCAGCTGGCAGGGATCCTCACCAAGCTGTTCAACCTCTCCCTGACACACGCCACCATCCCCCCATGCTTTAACGCTTTAACTGTGTATGTCACCAAACTGCGAAATCTTTACCACTGTTGATTAGTGGTCAACAGTGGTAAAGATTTTTTTCAAGAAAATATTCAGATTAGATGTCAGAACTTTACAAGGCTATAACTTGAAAGTGGTAAGAGATAATGGCTTACTGTCAATTAGGAAGCTGTAGAATATGATCAAAAGTTTCAGATAGGAGTAAATTTACGCATCTAATTTGCATACAAACAAACAAAGACATTCGTCACTTACCGCTGGCAAGGTGGCGTCCTTTTGCGGCATTCTGGTGGTAATTTTATCCTCTCCCAGTCATTTTAGCTTTCTCTCCTACATCTAGAAAGTGTTATTGATTAATCCACCTTAATTTCACTTTTATTCCACGGCAATTTAGCTTATATGATGATGTGCAACCGGCGATTGCTCTCTAGTCACATGGTGCTCCGGGCGCCGGCAGGTCAAATCAATGAGCTTCACGGTCCCTGTGTTATAAGAACATGTAAACATCTACCTTCATAGGCTAATAAGTCCTCCAACATGTGCCTGCCACCTTGTGAACTGGCATGATCAGCACAAATCCTCAGTACAGCTGGGCAGTGTTTCTGTATGTCATTATCAGTTGACAGGCACAGCGCCACACTCTGCCATTAGGGGCACACAAAATCACACAGCTTAAGGGTTAAGGCCTCAACCATCATGCCCATCCCCAAAAAGTCTGCAATAGACAGCCTGAATGACTACAGACCCATAGCACTCACGTCTGTAGCCATGAAGTGTTTTGAGTGACAGGTGTCCCAGCACATCAGGGACTGTCTTCCCCCCTCCTTTCACCCCCACCAGTTCGCCTGCAGGGCAAACCAGTCCACAGAAAATGCCATCTCCACCACACTTCACAGAGTGCTGAGCCACCTGGAGAACCCAAGGAGCTACGAGAGGATGCTCTTTGTGGACTACAGCTCAGCATTCAACATCATCACCCCGGACATCCTGATTGATAAACTGCACCTCGCCAGACACCCCCCCCCCCCCCACCTGCTCCTGGATGGAAAAAACTTTCTCACAAATGGCCCACAAACAGTCAGACCTGGCCCCCACCACTCCTCCACACTGTTACTCAGCACTGGCTCCCCCCAAGACTGCGTGCTAAGCCCTCTACTGTATGCCCAATATACCTTTGACTGAATTCCAACTCACCCAACCACTGTCATCGTGAAGTATGCGAACGACACCACCTTGGTTGGACTCATCATTGATGATGATAGGAAGACATACAGGGTGGAGGTAGAGAATCTGCTGATGTGGTGTTGTGGTGCTCAGCAAAAAACCTGAAACTGAATGTCCACAAAACCAAAGAACTCATTGTGGACTTCAGGAAGAACAGGCAGGATCACATCCTATCATGTGCGCCCTTCGGGCAGGAATGCACGGCCCACACTCTGAAGTGTCATTTAATGCAATTTATTAAAATAAAAGGGCAAACACAAAGTTCCACAAAGTGCTCCAAAACAAAAGATGCAACGAGAGACCAATTACTTACAAGAATGTCCACCAGAACGAAGCAGAGCCCTGGTGGAGGTGAGGGTTGACAATTCAAAGTGGCGACAAAGTACAATGAAACACAGAGCTCTTAAATAGGGACCAAACTCATTAATCAAACTGACAACAGATGTGGGCGCCTGATCGGGCAGGAGAAAGTGAAGATACAAAATTGGAATCAGCTGAGAGAGATGAGGGAGAAGCGGCTGAGCTGACAGCTTGACAGGGGAATGCCCAGGAGGAGCACAAACCCAGAAATGTCATCTGTCAGCTGTCAGTCAACAAAGTAAACAAGATAAATAAACCTGACTAAATGCAGACTAGGAAATAATCACAAATGAAATGAGACAAGGTCAAACAACTTGAAAACATAATCAAAAAAATAAAAGGCAGTATAACAAAAAAGGCGTTACAATACAATAAACATAGAAATACACAGAAAGAGCTATGAGACTGGGTCTGGAAGGAAATCCAGAACCCAGTTCGAGACACACACCCTTCCTCATAAATGGAGACCATGTGGAAACTGTCACCACCTTCAGGTTCCTTGGCACCCACATCACCTCTGACCTCTCCTGGATTGTCAACACCAAGGCCCTGGTGAAGAAAGCCCAGCAGTGGCTCCACATCCTCCATGTCCTGAGGAAGAACAACCTGGACTAGAAGTTGCTGCTAGCATTCTACCACTGCTCATTGGACAGCGTGCTCACCTACTGTCTGGGTATGTGGTATGCCAGCTCCATGGCTGAGAACAGGAAGGCTGTACAGAGGGTTTTCAAACCTGCCCAGAAAATCAGCAGCAGCCCTCTGCTTTCCCTGGAGGATATCTCCAGAGATATATAAAGAATAATAGCAGTTGGTGGCAGTAGGCAAGCTTGCTGAATACCACACAGTCCAAGGACGAACTCCTTATAAGAACTCCTTATACAATGTAAGCTGGTTGCCAATTGCCAATCAAATCTAAAAGAAGAAAGAAGAAGGATACCTCCAGAGCCTCCTGTCTCAGAAAGATCAAGGCCATCACAGGAGACCTCTCAAATCCCACCCATCACCTGTTTGACCTGCTTCCTCTGGAGCCACGGTTCACATCAGACAGGTCCCACACCTCCAGACTGACAAACAGCTTCTTCCTCTGGGCCATCCGGACTGCAAACAGCCAGAGGTACAACCCCCTTCCCCACAATGCTCACATGCACAGAACTGAGGACCTTTTAATTATCATTAAAAAGCCTCACCTGTTTTTGCACTCTGTCCTTTTCAGTACATTGATCCATCCGCAAAGCCACTACCAATGTGTGTATTTTTTATACTTCTTTCTACTTAACATGCTATTTTATTCAAATGTGTGTTTTGTAACTCATACTGTATATATATATATATATATATATATATATATATATATATATATATATATATATATATATATATATATTTGTGTATACTGTATGTACTGTATATACAGTATAGTTTTTGTACTTTACCTTACTGCACAGTAGCCTGGTGGATCACCCACAGTTTTGTTGTACTTTACAACTGTACGACAATAAAGCCTATTCTATTTTACTCTATTCTTTAATTGTCTTTATGAACACTGACTTTTGGATTGCATTTGTTTGTGACAGTCCACAGATGTATTTGTCATAAGCATAGTTTTGCAATCATACTATTTGCTTCCTTTATTGATATTTGAAACCCAAAAAACTGATGCTCTAAATAAATTCAGATGACAGCACCAACAAACTGTGTGGTATTACTTCCTAATTGAAAATGTGATGCTTGTTGCAGAAAACGGTTACAGTAGACTGTTTATCTCAGTATTTTCCACTTTGTCCGGCCCTTGTTGCACATTGGAATATTCTTGTTTGACTGCAGTCTTTAAATGGAAAGAATTGGACAATCTTCCCTATGTAAGGGTAAGCATGCTCTTTCCACCTCTGTTATAGTGGGACCTTGGAGTCATGCACTTTTTTCCTTCACTGCTTCAAGTTCTGGATATAAATTATCTCCACTCACTCTCTTGCTCTACTGACACACCCTGGATGGTACAAGCATCCATTCAGAAACGTTTCACACTCACTTTTTTTTTTAATCTGAAATGTTCCTGCATTCCTTCCCACATCACCAGCATTTAATCAGTTGTCAGAGCACTCCATCTACATTCATACATGGAAGGAAAATAAGGTTGATCACTTTTGGGTATTTTTTCCCCCCCCAGGAGATTAATCGAATGCCTCTTATTATACAGTTGATTGAGATTCAATTATTTGCTGAATGCTGTACAGTTTTAATTAATTTCAATTTACATTGCACGGGCTTCAAATTAGTATTTCTATTGTTAATCTAGGGAACTCTCACAAGTGGGTTGATTGAATTAATTGCTCAGGATTCTCATACTCTGGCTGAGTAACCCTCTGCAGTGTGACAGGAGGTTTGGGTCTTGTGTACCCAAGGAGGTGGCACTGTATTCAGCCACTGAGTGAGATCAAGCTCTTGGCAGGGTTGTGATCTCCTGCCTCAAGAGACACAATTAGATTGGACAGAGGAGACGGATTACACAGCAGGATGATGTATTACGGCTCTGTCAAAACGAGACACACAAAATGGCCTCATTGACACCCAAAATGGCCTCTGGCGAAATTCTCTGGAGGACTTGGGCCGTTTGCTGAACCTCTCTGTCAGCCAGGCAGGCTAAGATGGTTTTAGTCCATTACCCTGAAAAGAAAAAAAAAAAAAAATCCGAGGAAACTCACAAGAAAAGTCAGCTTTATCTGTACAGTTCTTCATGTCAAGTAAACTTCCTTTCACTCCTTCTTAAAGGTTAGATGTAATTGATTCCCCTGGCAAAAATTATGAAATCACCACTTTTGGAGGATGTTCATTCAGTTGTTTAATAAAAAACTAAAACAAAATAAAATAATCTTGGACATTTCACAAAACTGTTTTTATTCAAAATGATAACCTTCTGGCTTCAAGAAACATTTAAATAAGAATGAAAGAAAGTTATTGCATTTTTTATTAGCTCAAGAAGAGGGGGAAAGGTGGAATCACTCAATTATGAGGAAAATATTATGGAATAACGAAAAAATAAAACACTACACCATTAGTACTTTGTTGCACCATCTCTGGCTTTTATCACTGCTTGAATTCTCTGAGGCATGGACTTAACTGTTCACAAAGAGTATTCTTTATCAATCCAGCTTCAACTTTCTCTTATTGCTGTTGCCAGATCAGCTTTGCAGGATAAAGCTTTGTTATGGCCCATTTTCTTCAATTTCCATCCTGCTGTAGATTTTCAGTGAGATTGAGGTTCAGACTATGTGCAGGCCATGCCATTGACATTATATGTCTTTCTTGAAGGAAAGTTTTCACCCTTTTTGCCCTATGGCAAGATGCATTATCATCCTGGAAAAAGATGTCATTATCAAGCATCCTTTCAATTGATGGAAACATGTAATGACTGCCATCTCTCCCCCCTCCCCCCTTCCCCCAAACCTTTACCTGACACGCAGCCCCATATCATCAATGACTGTGGAAATTTGCATGTTTTCTTCAGGCAGTCCTCTTCGTAATTTTCATTGGAACAACAACAAACAAAAGCTCCAGCATCATCACCTTTCCCAGTGTAGATTCATAATTTCTTACTGAAAATCACTTTCATCCAGTCGTCCACAGTCCATGATTGCTTTTCTTCAGCCTACTGTAACCTTGTTTTTTGAAATTTAGGTTTTAATGAAGGATTTAGTCTGGCTTTTCTGTATGTAAATCCCATTTCCTTCAGGCGATTTCTTACAGTTTGGTCAGACATTGATTCCAGTGTCTGTCCATTTGTTCCTCATTTGTTTTGTTGTTTATTTTCTGTTTTCAGGTTCAGGTTCAGGTTCAGGTTACTTTATTTGTACCCGTAGGTAGATTTGTTTTGCAGTTGGTGACATCCATATTTACAGGCCACTAATTACATTCAACACAGACACAAACACAGGCACACATCTTACAAAATAGGTAAATATAAAATATGTACAATATAATTTTATAGCTTGTTCAACTCTTTGACAGCAGCAGGGACAAAGCTGTTTTTGTAGCGCTGGGTTCTACTTTTTGGGACAGCAAACCTCCGTCTGGAGGGAAGAAGCTGAAAGTTGCAGTGCAAAGGGTGGGAGTCATCATTTAAAATCGAGTTGGCCATCCTCAGGACATGCTGCTTAAATTTTTCTATCTTGATTCCTTGATGTCTTCCTTGGTCTACCATTATGCTTCCCTTTTACAACATGGCCATTTTGTTTGCACTAGGTCCAGATTTTAGAAACTGACATTGCTCATGTTGGAGTCATGATTTATGTTTATCAGCTTGCTGCAATAGCTCACCAAGGTGTGCGAGCACTCTTTTTTTTTAACTGTAGACTGATTAGCAGATTTCATTTGATACAGATAGTTGTGCCCAAGCCCATGTAAATGGGCAGGATTGTGTCAGGAAGGGCAGCCGATGTCCAACCTTTGCCAAATCAAGCGTGGATCATGACGAATGAGACCTTCATAGCAGATTGCTCAAGGCCCAGGTTAAAAATGACCTGCACCAGGGCTGTTAACCTCTTAAGATTCTGTGGCACACCGGTGCACGCGTCAGCCTCCCCCCTCTGGTGGTCAAGGTTTTTTTGAAGAAAATATTCAGTTTGGATATCAGACATCCCAAAGGCTGTAACTTGAAAGTGGTAAGAGATAATGGCTTACTGTCAATTAGAAAGATGTAGAATATGATCCAAAGTTTGAGATAGGAGTAAATTTATGCATCTAACTTGCATAATGCGATGGCAGCTGTATTGAATTGCATAACTTTTGGTCAAAAGTGGACTTTGGACATATTTACACAGAGGATGGTTTGGGGTTTGTTTGTTCTTTTGTCTTTGTAGTATCAGCTCGCCCTTGGCATCAATAAAATTACTCTCCCCATCTCAGAGATTGTTTCATCCCAAAAGACCGCTCCAGAACTGTTATTCTTCATCTCAGAGCCCCAGTGGAAACAATTTCCCTTTGTAGAGAAACCTGATAAAGACTGCTTTTAAAGGATTAAGTGCACCATAAAACCTCTGGAGTTCCTGTCCAATCAGACAGTTCATGCTGATAGCATCCGTTTGTACCAGGAACTGGCCCTTTATAATAGTCATAAAGTTCTTAAAGTTTACTCCTCAACCCGTCAGGTTATGCTGATAAACCCTTGGAGTCTTTCCAGGGAATCCATAAAACTCATGCCAGATCCTGAGGGCATATTACGGTCACCTAAAATTATCTACAGCTCAAAAGTACCTCCTGGTGGACATCTACGGAATATGTTTCATTAATTTTGGGAACTGATAGACCGGTACTTCTGATTGAACATTAACTCTTTTTCAAGTTTCAATCCTCAGGATGAATTTTCAGGACACTGTGAAGATGATTGCCTTTGTGTTGGACAATATGGGTGAAATAATTCATTAATCCTTGATCTAAATGTGATTGATTTCTGAATGTCGTCAGAAACTTGTGAGTCATCTGACGTAACAACCAATCACAGGCTGCACCCGTTAGAGGACGCCCTCTCTTCATTTTATTGGTCGGCTACAGACGAAGAACTGCTTCCTCATTGGACTAACGTTCACTCAGACCTCTTGCTATGGAAGACAGTTGGTTTTCTTTCATGTCAGTCAAACTAACTCCGAGAAACTTGGTTCAGTTAAATAGACAGAAATGCTCTAACCATAGGAGAAGTCTTGCCTGGGTTTCTGTCTGTGTTAAGTTTGTCTTAGTTCAGTCTTTTGTTAAGGTTTCCTGTTTTTCTGGCCCCTGAGAAGAGAAACCACCCTTTTCTGTGAGCTCACCTCTAAATGAGAATCAAACTCTCGAAATCATTCTCTTCCTCTCTTCTCAGAAGCCACTTGTGTCATTCTGCTGAATTAAATTTGTCCTGTTGATTTTTCCTGCTGTTAAAGTGGACTAATAGAAATTTTTGGACTTTTATTTTTTCTTGCCTCACCCTCACATCACAACATAAATAAACCAGGGGTTGGTGGGTGAAACTGCCTTAATACATTTTTCCTTCAGCCTATGGGTTGTCCTGTGTGCTGTGGGCATCCTAAATTATGGACCGGTTGCCGCAAAGACATCACGCCTGCTCTGGGGCCAGCCTTCACGCTGTCGCTGGACCGGCACCCGCCTGCTCCGGGAGCCCCCAGCCATGTCTAAGCTTCTCACAGCTGTAAATGATCGGAAGGACGACCTGGCAGTTGCTTTCCCCTGTTTGCCACCTGAATGGTGTTTCGTGATCACTGCTGGAAATCAGCGGATACGGCTGTGTTCGTAAGTGAGACTCCTAATTTTCTATCTGCTGGGATAAATGTGATGTCCAACACTAAAATTAAAATTGAACATAGCCAATATTTCATGTTAGATTTAGTCCACAGGGGAGCTTTAAGCTGAAGGAAAATTAACGCTTTCTTTCTATAAACCTCCGTTTTTCTTTTCATAGAGTAACTTAGAATCCCTTTTTTCAGATAATCAGCTACTGTCATTCTTCTCCCATAAAATTATATTCAATTTTATGCATAATTTTGATAGTGAAATCCAAAATTTGGTTTCTCTTGGTTCCAAGGTTTAACTATAGACTGCTCAGTGGATCCATTAACAGCTGATGTTTCTAACACCTGTTGATCATTTAAACCTGCTTACAAATCATTTGAATGCAATGTCATTTAACCTGAATGAGTTCATTTAAGTTAAGGTTAAGGGGCGCTTGCGCACGCAGCGACCGGCAGCTGGTGGCTTGTCACCAGACTGCAAAACAAATCTACCTACGGGTACAAAATAAGTATTAAAAAAATAAAAAATAAAAAAATAAACTTGTAAATGAGAGAAGTTGTATTTGATTTCTTTTGCATGTCTGCTTTCCTGGGTCACTGCATCAAAGAGCTCATGAATTTTGAGACTGCTTGATTGATTGAAGGTAGAGAAATTAATTAATAAATGTGTTAATTTGAACTGGTGCCCCGTTTCAAGAGCTTGGCTCTCATAGTTTATGTTTGTGGAGAAATCAAACATCCTTCCACTCACCCACTT
Organism: Pholidichthys leucotaenia; assembly: GCA_020510985.1. NCBI lineage: Eukaryota > Metazoa > Chordata > Actinopteri > Cichliformes > Pholidichthyidae > Pholidichthys > Pholidichthys leucotaenia. The sequence continues at coordinate 302,250,478 of CM035836.1, forward strand.
CTAATCATAAAATAATCACTGTACCTTATCACACAGATAATTAAATATTGCAACATCTTCGTTCTTGTTTTTGTTTTTTGTTATCTTATCTTCAAAGTATATGAACCAGAAAATCAGTACAATGTACACAAACTGATAAAAACTGGTCAGACCTACTGCTTGTTGTGTCTTCATTCGTCCATTTTCGTCATCCATGGTCCTTATTTCGTCTTCTGCCAGTCATTTTCGCTTTCTCTCCCACATCCAGAAACCGTCACATGTATGTTGTGAATTATTCCACCTCAATTTTGTCACGAGCGTGCACTTTTACACACGTACAAATAGAGAGGGATGAGCCCACTTGCAGGTGAAGAACGTGTTTTTTTTAACAGAGAGTAAATAATACAAAGTGTCCAACAAAAGTAATCAAATAAGCAACACAGCAGATGAGCACAGTTCAGAGAGTCGGTTGGCTATGGGGGAGAAAGTTCATGCCACACCCCAGGGAAAGCTGGCCACTGGGGGAAACAAGAAACATGAGCCAGGAAAGGAGGACTTACATGCATGTGTCAGAGCGCAGCTGGGCTCTGGGAAAAACATCACCAAACATAGTCCTGAGAAAGAGTAGTCCAAACACAGAGAGTCTACTGAACAAGGAGGCTGACTGCATGCTGAATACAAACTAATGACAATGAGTGAAAGAACTGATAAGAAATAAATACACGGTGAACTAATGACAGAGTGAATACCGGTGGGAAACTGCAGCAGGTGTACTGATTACAGACTGCTCACTGCAGCGGCAGGCTGAGCAGCCAATGGGAAGTGCCTGGAGGAAGAGGGAGAGGCAGAGCAGAACACAGACTCAATCTATACAATAGCTGGACAAAACAAGGAACCAAAATACAACAACAGTCCGTGTCTGGGGTCTGGAGTGACATTAGCCCCCAGACACATGACAAATTTCGGTTACATTACACCGCCGAACCGGCACTACTGTTGGCAGACGAAAGTGTACACGCTCCAAAACATCTTCTCCTGTCACAAAAGGTAAATATTTCCCTTCAGAAGCTAAATAATCTCTTTTTAGAATCATAGTTGGAAAAATTTGGAGCAAACACTTCCTCTGTGTGGAAATATATGTTGAGATGGAGCCTTTGTTTACATTCTCTTCTTCGCATTACCGGAAAAGATGTTTGCAACGGTTCGTTTGGTGAAGTCCTCCAGTGAAGAGCAGTAAGCTATACATGTCTGACATCTTGTGATGTGAAATTCTTGTTACAACTGGGTTTTCTGTGCTTTTGGGACACATCACATGACAGGCACAGAACTGTGCCAGGGACAGCAGGTGACACTGATGTGTTATGAAAGTGGAACGTCAAAGGGTTAACCGACAGGGTGCCGGTGCAAATTGGGCTACTGTTGGTCGAAGCTCGAAGAGGAGGACAGGAGGAAGGCATGTTAGGAGGGACAGAGAGAAAAGGAAAGGTAGAAATGTGGAGGTGAGACTTGGGACTTTAAATGTAGGGATGATGAGTGGTAAAGACAGAGAGTTGGCTATGATGGAAAGAAGAAAGGTAGATATACTATGTGTTCAACAAACCAGATGGAAGGGAAGCAAGGCTAGGAGCATTGGAAGTGGATTTAAACTGTTCTACCACGGTGTAGATAGGAAGAGAAATGGAGTAGGGGTAATCTTGGCTTTGGCTGCACGGTGGCGCAGTGGTTTAGCACTGTGGCAACACAGTTTTACCCTCGGCCGGGGGATCGCGGGGATCATGAGATCGTGGGTTCGATCCCAGCCCCCGACCAACAGTGAGCTGTGTGGAGTTTGCATGTTCTCCCCGTGTTGCGCGGGTTTACTCCGGGATTTCTCCGGTTTCCTCCCGCACACCAAAAAAACATGTAGGTTTAGGGCGCTCGCGCACGCAGCGACCAGCAGCCGGTGGCTTGTCACCAGACTGCAAACCAAGTCTACCTACGGGTACAAATAAGTAACAAAAAAAAAAAATCTTGAAGGAAGAGTATGTGAAGAGTGTTCAGGAGGTAAAGAGGGAGTCAGACAGAATCATGAGCCTGAAACTAGAAGTCAAAGGTGTGATGTTGAATGTTGTCATTTAGTATGCCCAACAAGTTGGATGTCAGGTAGAAGAGAGAGGAATTCTAGAGTAAGTTGGATGAAGTGGTAGAGAGTATTCTCGGGGGGGGGAGGAGAGTGGTGATTGGAGCGGACTTTAATGGACAGAGGTGATGAGGAGGGCCTAAGTAGGTATGGTCTTAAGGAGAGAAATGTGGAAGGACAGATGGTTGTGGATTTTACTAAAAGGATGGAAATGGCTGTGGTGAACACATACTTCAAGAAGACAGAGGAACATAAGTGACTTACAAGAGCACAGGAAGGTGCACACAGGTGAACTACATCTCATGCAGAAGGAGAAATCTGAAAGAGATAGGAGACTTCAAGGTGGTGGCAGGGGAGAATGGAACTAGAAAGCATCGGATTGTAGTCTGTAGGATGACGTTGCAAAGCAAGAAGAGGAAAACAGTGAAGGCAGAGCCAAAGATTAAGTGGGGGAAGTTACAGAAGGAAGAAAGTCACTAAGAGTTCAGGAAGGAGTTGATACGGGCTCTGGGTGATAGGAAAGAATTACCAGATGACTGGGAAAGTACAGCAAAAGTATTGAGGGAAACGGGTAGAAAGGTATGTGATGTATCCAGTGGACAGAGGAACGAAGACAAGGAGACTTGATGGTGGAATCAGGAGATACAGGAAAGTATTCAAAGGAAGAGGTTAGAGAAGAAAAACTGGGATAGTCAGGGAGATAAAGAAAGTAGATGGGAGTATTTGGAATCTAGGTGCATGGCAAAGAGAGAAGTGAAAAAGGAAAAGGAAAAGGCATATAGTGTGTTGTATGAGAGGCTGGACCCTAAGAAAGGAGAAAAGGACTTGTATCAATAGGTTAGACAGAGAGCTTGAGCTGGAAAGGATGTACAGCAGGTTAGGTTGATTAAGGACAGAAATGGTAATGTTCTAACAAATAATGAGAGTGTTTTGAGAAGGTGGAAGGAGTACTTTGAAGAGCTGATGAATAAAGAAAATGGAAGAGAGAGGAGGATGGATGAAGGAAAGATAGTGAACAAGGAAGTCCTGAGAATTAGCAAGGCGGAAGTGAGGGCAGCTTTGAAGAGCATGAAGAATGGAAAGATAGTTGGTCCAGATGACATACTTGTGGAGGTATGGAGATGTTTAGAAAATATGGCAATGGACTTTTTAACCAGATTGTTTAACACAGTCTTGGAGAGTGAGAGGATGCCAGAGGAGAGGAAAAGAAGTATTTTGGTACCATTTTTTAAGAACAAAGGTGATGCTCAGAGCTGTAGTAACTACAGAGGTATAAAGTTGATCAGCCACACTATGAAGATATGGGAAAGAGTTGTTGAAGCCAGGATAAGAGGAGAGGTGACAATCAGTGAACAGCAGTACAGTTTCATGCCAAGAAAGAGTACTTCAGATGCAATGTTTGGTCTAAGAGTGCTGATGGAGAATTATGGAGAAGGTCAGAAGGAGTTACACTGTGTCTTTGTGGATCTAGAGAAAGTATATGATTAGGTGCCAAGAGAGGAAGTGTGGTACTGTATGAGAAAGTCAGGAGTGGCAGAGAAGTATGTGATGGTGGTGCAGGGCATGTATGAGGACAGTGACACAGTGGTGCAGTGCGCTGTAGGAGTGACAGATGGATTCAAGGTGGGGGAGGGATTACATCAGGGATCAGCTCTGAGCCCATTCTTGTTTGCCATGGTGATGGACAGGCTGACAGATGAGGTCAGGCAGGAGTCTCCGTGGACCATGATGTTTGCAAATGACATTGTGATCTGTAGTGAGAGTAAGGAGCAGGTGGAAGAGAACCTCAAGAGGTGGAGGTATGCTCTGGAGAGAGGAGGAAAAAAGTAGAAGCAAGACAGAATACATGAGTGTGAATGAGAGGGAAGCAGGTGTAACGGTGAAGATTGAAGAAGTAGAGGTAGTGAAGGAAGATGAGTTTAAATACCTGGGGTTAACCATCCAAAGCAATGGAAAGGGAGTGCAGTAAGGGTAGAGTGGGTGAAGACAAGTGTCAGGGGTGATTTGTGACAGAAAGGTAGCAGCAAGAGTGAAATGTAAGATTTACAAGATGGTAGTGAAACCTGCTATGATGTATGGTTTGGAGACGGTGGCGCTGACAAAAGGACAGGAGGTGGAGCTGGAGGTGGCAGAGTTGAAGATGCTAAGATTTTCATTGGGAGTGACTAGGAGGGACAAGATTAGAAATGAGTATGTCAGAGGGACAGCTCAGGTTGAGCGGTTTGGAGACAAAGTAAGAGAGGCAAGACTGAGATAGTTTGGACATGTGCAGAAGAGGGATAGTGGATATACTGGACAAAAGGATGATGAAGATGGAGCTGCCAGGCAGGACGAAAAGAGGAAGACCACAGAGAAGATTCAACGATGTAATGAAGGAGGACATGGAGAGGGTTGGTGTTACAGAGGAAGTTGCAAGTGATAGGGTGAGATGGAGACAGACAAACCTAAAGGGAGTAGCCAAAGGAAGAAGAAGAAGAAGAAGAAGAAGAAGAAGAAGAAGAAGAAGAAGAAGAAGAAGAAGAAGAAGAAGAGGACAGATATTTGTTTTAGGGCTGTAAATTACAGGGTGATTCCATAATATTTTCCTCAGAATTGAATGATTCAATTGTTTTTCCAGCTTGCTCTGACAAAAAGTTTGCAATTGACTACAACAACTTTCTTTCATTCTTTTTTTTAATGTTTCTTAGACACAGAAGGGTGATATTTTGAATAAAATTAGTTTTGTAACGTCTGTGATTATGTTTTTTTCTTACAAAATTAAACTGAATGAACATCCTCCATGAGTGGTGATTCCATATTTTTTGCCAGTGGTTGTACATTAAAAGTGATTAAAACTGATTGCTCATAGAATCAAAGTATTTATTCCTTTATCACCTTGCACTCCTATCTACACACAAGTGGACTCAGAAGGCTGTCATCAATTCAATGCATCCAGTGATTAAAACAACAGTATGTAAAGTTTTTGTCTTAAAATAGCATTTCCAAAATTACTGTGATGCACATCCAGCTTTGACCACGCAGATATGCCACCCAACTGTTGCTCCTGATAGGCATACTGAAAAGAATGGGACTTGCATGTTTTATAGCCTGAGCTAACCCCAACCCTAACCCCGTTTGTGGTCATGTGTAATGCACCTACTACAGTTGACAGAATTAGATTGTCGGTGTGGAGGATGCCATCCTCTACCTGTTTCATCGAGCCCACTCCCATCTGGATAAGGGAAGTGGCACAGTGAGGATCCTCTTTTTGGATTTCTCCAGTGCCTTCAATACCATTCAGCCTCCCTTGCTTCGGGATAAATTAAGCAAGATGGGAGTGGACTCCCATAAAATTTTTATGGACAGGATTTCTAGGCGCAGCCAGGGAATGGAGGGTGTCATGCTTGGTGACCACAGGATCTCATCTCTGTTGTTTGCAGATGATGTTGTCCTGTTGGCTTCATCCAGCAATGACCTACAGCTCTTGCTGGGACGGTTTGCCGCTGAGTGTGAAGCAGCTGGGATGAGAATCAGCACCTCCAAGTCCGAGTCCATGGTCCTCAGCCGGAAAAAGGTGGATTGTCCTCTCCGGGTTGGGGACAGGCTCCTGCCCCAAGTGGAGGAGTTTAAGTATCTTGGGGTCTTGTTCACGAGTGAGGGGAAAATGGAGCGAGAGATCGACAGACGGATTGGAGCAGCATCTGCAGTGATGCGGACATTGTACCGGTCTGTTGTGGTGAAGAGGGAGCTTAGTTCTAAGGCAAAGCTGTCGATTTACCAGTCAATCTACGTTCCTACTCTCACCTATGGTCACGAGCTTTGGGTAATGACCGAAAGAACGAGATCGCGGATACATGCGGCTGAAATGAGCTTTCTCCGTAGGATTGCTGGACTCACCCTCAGAGATAGGGTGAGGAGCTCAGTCATCTGGGAGAGGCTCAGAGTAGAACCGCTGCTCCTCCACATTGAAAGGAGTCAGTTGAGGTGGTATGGGCATCTGATTAGGATGCCTCCTGGACGCCTCCCACTTGAGGTGTTTCAGGTACGTCCCACTGGGAGGAGACCCCGGGGCAGACCCAGGACTCGGTGGAGAGACTATGTCTCCCAGCTGGTCTGGGAACGCCTTGGTATCCCCTCTGAAGAGCTGGAGCAGGTGGCTGGGGAGAGGGAAGTCTGGGCTTCTCTGCTTGAACTGCTGCCTCCGCGAACCGGACCTCCGGAAAAGCGGTAGAAGATGGATGGATGGATGGATGGGAGTGGACTCCCACCTGGTGGACTGGATCTCTGACTACCTCACTGGCAGACCACAATATGTCGGGCTGAAGGATATTACATCTGACACCGTTGTCTGCAGCACTGGAGCCCCCCAGGGCACAGTATTGGCCCCTCTTCTCTTCACCCTGTACACCTCGGATTTCTGCTACAACTCGGAGCTGTGTCATATTCAGAAGTATGCCGATGACACAGCCATTGTTGGGTGTATCAGGGATGACAGAGAGGAGGAGTATCAGAGACTGGTAGGGGACTTTGCTGCATGGTGCCACACTAACCACCTACAGCTCAACACCTCTAAGACGAAGGAGCTGGTTATTGATTTTGGGAGGTCTAGACCAAGACCTCAACCAGTCCTGTTAGAGGGAGCTGAGGTGGAGGTTGTGGATTCATACAAATATCTTGGGTTGTGATTGGATAATAAATTGGATTGGACAACATACATTAGCCACTTGTATGGGAAGACACAAAGTAGGATGTACTTCCTAAGGAGATTGCGGTCCTTCAACATCTGCAGCAAACTTCTGCAGATGTTTTACCAGTCTGTGGTTGCCAGCGTCCTCTTTTACTCCGTGGTGTGCTGGGGGGCAGTATATCCAAGAAGGATGCGTCCAGACTGGATAAACTGATCAGGCGGGCCGGCTCTGTGGTCGGCGCGAAGCTGGACACCCTGGTGATGGTGGCAGAGATGAGGACTCTGGATAAACTGTTGGATATAATGGACAACGTCAGCCACCCTCTGCACACCGTCATCAGTGACCAGAGGAGCCTGTTCAGTGAAAGACTGCTCCTTCCCAAGTGTCGGACCAACAGGCTCAAGAACTCTTTTGTCCACCATGCCATCACACTCTATAACTCCTCACTTGGGGGGGGGGGGGGACATAGAGTACAGAGGACAGTAGGGCATTCATAGTGCAATAAGCTTAACTTAACCACACTTGTACAAGCCATATTTAGCCTTGCATTTATATTGTGTATATTAAGTGTTTATTTTTTTCTTTTTTGCTTTTCTGATCTGTATGCTCCTTTTATGTGCTGCTGGAAATTTTAAATTTCCCAGAGGGAGTCATCCCAAAGGGATTAATAAAGTTAAGTCTAAGTCTCTAAGTCTAAGTCTAAAAAACGTGTTAATTGCATTTTTCCTCATACTGACACAGTTTCCTCAGGTCTTAATTAAATGTCTGACATGCTTTGACAGCACCATTCCGACCTATGTCTTGCAGCCTTCCTCAGAACGGTTCAGTGCATGTCTCTTTAAACGCTCATGATCCTCAGTTCACCCCACATTCCCTCTTTCATCACTGATGAGGTTGGTTGTTGATGCCATATTGCTGATGTTAGCTGGCTAGCTCCTAGCTCTGTGAACACATAGTGAACTACCTAATGTAAAACCATCTGAATGAATAAATGAAACCAGTTAACCCACACACCACAAGGAGGACATGCAAACTCAATACAAAGTTTCCTTGCCCTGCGAGCTTGGGGATTTGAAGCAGAAACTTTCTAGCTGTGAGGAAGCAATGATAACCACTGAGCTGTCTGATTAGATGTATCTATCTGTTTTTATATATATTTCATCAAACTGACAGATGCTGAAAAACAGGGGAGCTTGGCTTCTTTGCGAAAACACCGTTTACCACATATCTAACTACTACTACTGCCACTGACTTCCTAAGGAGCATCACCGGTTTCTTGACCTCATAACCAACTCAACCTGGTGGCAAAGAAGGCAAGAAAGGCAAAGAAAGAACATGTTAGGTAACCAGGAATCTTACTGCCATACAGGCCACTCAGTCATGCAGCTTCATGATCGGCTGCATTCCCATGATAGTCACATACAGGGAGCAAAACAACAAATAAAGACATTCACATATACGATGAAGTAGCTCATCTTGGTTAAGCATGTTTTTAACATACAGTAATTAATTAATACAGCAGTTTTTCTTAAAGATTAAAAAATAGATAAAAACCTTAACTTGTTGCCACCCCACTTGTCCCAAAACAATAAGCTCGCCAAACTGCATTAAGTGAACTAAAGAGGGGAAGGGGATTGAGCATAAAAAGCCAGTGTAACAAAAGGACGTTTTTTTGTTTGTTTGTTTTGTTTTTGGAAAAAGCTGGTAGATAAATGTTGTGTCAGGAAGACTTATCTAAAATGGTTTTTTAAAAGAAACTATTTTTTTCCTTTTTAAATTCAGTTTCATGGTTCAAACTCAGCTGCTTTTCATTACCCACAATGCTGAGAGCTCTAATGAGGATGCCCCTATCAGCAGTCCAGTGCCTTCTGTGTTTGATTGCATTTAATTTCTGGGTGGTAGGTTTGTGTGCCCTGCATTAAATCATCCTCTGTCAAAAAGCCTTCCAGGGGAGATACGGTTATAATGCATTATACTCAGCTGAGCTTCAGGCGAGAAATCACTTTATTTAAAAATGAGCCACAGCTTATGCTGAGGCCACTGTACTACTGTATGTGCATCATCGTGTGCCCATGTTTTCTTTTTCAGCTTTCACATTCACTGATATCTTGGTAATCTTTGCTGGTTGATTGGAAAGTTTCATTTGGACTTTTTGTTATGGCCGTAAAAGGATGAGGAGGCGAGGCAACAATTTATGTATTTTATTAAAAGAACAGGAACTGAACAGGAGTCACTCCGTACAGGTCAATGGTCCACAGCAAAGAGACAGTCTCTTCTGCTATATACATAATATTAATATCTAACATTTTTCAATATGTATCTCGTTTGTTCTCAGTCTGATAAATGTAGTTTGCCTTCTCTCTCCCCTGCAAGGTTGCCTACCTCCAACCGTCAAAATACAAACCTGATATTCATAAATACCGTGGGAAAAATAAGTAGTAAACATGTCAACATTTTTCTCATTAACATATTTCTGATGGAGCCCTTGACCTGGGATTTTCACCAGATATCACTAACAACCCAAGTAATCTATACATACAAAGAAATCAAGGGAACTGTGTTTACAAAACAAATTATACTTAATAATGTGGAATGACACAGGGAATAAGTATTGAACGCATGAAGAAAAGGTGGTCCAAAAAGGCATGGAAAGCCAAGAAACGAGCTGAAATCCATCAGACTTTAGGAAACCATCCCATCTACCATCAGTGCAAATCACTTTCAGCTGTGAAAGTCCTTACTGATAGCCTTTAAAAAGGTCTGTGAATATCAGATTGTCAAACCAAAAAGAACTCATGATGGGTAGAAGCAAATAGCTGTCTCTAGACCTTTACAACCTTATTGTTGCAAAACATAATGATGACATTGGTCATAGGTGCATTTCAAAAACTGCTGAATGTTCCAGTGAGCACTGTTGGAGGCATCATTCAGAAGTGGAAAGAACATTATTTTACGATAAATTGGCTACAACTAGGAGTTCCTTGTAAGATCTCTGACAGAGGAGTCAAAAGAATTAGCAGACGAGATATCCAAGAACCAAAGACCACTCGTGGAGAGCACCAGAAAGACCTGAAGTTAGCAGGTACTGCTTTTTGAAGAAAACAATTAGGAATGCACTCCACCGGCATGGGCTCTATGCCTGCTCACCTCGCAAGACTCTATTACTGAAGAAAAAGCATGTTGAAGCCCGTTTGAAGTTTGCTGCACAACATTTGGGCAAGCCAGTAAAAATACTGGGAGAATATATTCTTGTCAGATGAGACCAAAGTTGAACTTTTTGGATGCCACAACACACAGTACGTTTGGAGGAGAAATGGCACTGAACATTAGCACCAAAACACCATACCAATAGTGAAGTTTGGAGGTGGGAGCATCATGGTGTGGGGGTCTTTTTCAGCTTATGGTACAGGCAGACATCATATACAGTAATTGAAGGAAAGATCAATGGACAGATGTACAGAGACATCCTTAATAAGAACCTGTTGCCATCTGCGAAGATGCTGAGGATGAAATGAGGGTGGACATTTCAACAAGATAATAATCCCAAACACACAGCCAAGGAAACTCTCAACTGGCTCCAGAGAAGGAATTAAGGCTGCTAGAATGGCCCAGTTAATCACCTGACCTGAATCCAATTGAAAATCTATGTAACGAACTGAAGATCATAGTTCATAGAAGACACCAACAGAACCTTCAAGATTTGAAAACAGTTTGTGTGGAAGAATGGGCTAAAATCACTCCTGAGCAATGCCTGCACCTAGTTTCTCCATACAAGAGGCATCTGGAAGCTGTTATTACCAACAAAGGCTTTTCTACTAAATATTAAATGAATTTCATGAAGTGTGTTCAATACTTATTGCCTGTGTCATTCCACTTTATTAAATATAACTTGTTTTATGAACACAGTTGCCTTGATTTCTTTGTATGTATGGATTACTTGGGTTGTTACTGATATCTGGTGAATATCTCAGATCAATGGCTCCATTAGAAATATGTTTAATGAGAAAAATGTTGATGTGTTCAATACTTATTTTCCCCACTGTAACCTGTTATTTAAAATAATATAAAATGCTTACCTTGCATCCAGCTCACTATACCTGTTGTGGTCTCTGCTTCAGGGTTCCTGCATTGTGTAAATCATGTCAGTAGAAATCCACCAAACTCAGGACCCAGCAGGCATCACACCAGGTTCTCCACTGGCATCCCTTTCCACTATTGAGTCTAACCCATCATTTCACCCCCGGCCACCACTGTTTCTTCCCTGTCATCAACTACACCACCACCTACTGAAACAACCTCTAATGTCTGTGCTCTTTCCATCCCCGCACCCATCCGCTATAGTGGACAGCTGGGAGGATGTAAAGGTTTCATCTTTCAGTGTCTGCTCATTTTTCAGCACACCCCCAGCGATTTCCTGAGTGCCCACAGCAGGATCTGTTATATCACTAAACTCTTAGAGAGTCGCATACTGGATTGGGCTCAGGTGGTTATTGACGGTCCTGATTAACCTGACAGTATGTAGCCCGGTTCATCCATTAACTTGAAAAGGCCTTTGACCATTCTCACTGTGAAGGGGATATAATTAGCCCTCTTTTAAATTTCTGGCAGGGCTTCTGATCTGTGGCGGAGTGTGCCATCCACTTCTGCATTGTAGCCACCAAGTCTGAGTGGAACAACACTGCACTCAGGAAAGTATTTACGTGAAGCTTCAATTTCACTCTGAGGGATGAGCAAACCTCCCTTGATGTGCTTATTTTTTTTAGCAATTCTGCTACTGTACATAAGTCACTGTGAACGCAACTGTGACAGTGCTCACTCCTCCAATGTGTCCCCTCACTTTTGCCCCATGTCCTCTCAGTCTTCCTCCATGTCCATCTCCAGAAATTCCCAAGCTGGTGATAATTGGCCACACGGCTGTCTCCCTCTGAACACCAATGCTGAGCGCATGCAAGGCTATGTATTTACTGTGGTGCCGCCTTTTCCCCTTCTCTCTCCTCTGCAGGGTTGCCTACCTCTCATAGTCATAATGTGAACATATTAAACCTTTCATCCAACTCGCTGTACCCCTTGTAGTCTCTGCTTAAGGGATCCTGCATTGTGTAAATAATGTCATGAACAGAGGTGATGAGGAGGTTCGGGGTTTCTTGAGAGAAATGTTGAAGGACAGGTGGTTGTGCATTTTGCAAAAAGGATGGAAATTGCTGCAGTGAACACATTTCAACAAGTGAGAGGAACATACGATGGCATGCAAGAGTGGAGGAAGGTGCACACAGGTGGACTGCAACTTGTGCATAAGAAATCTGAAAGGGATAAGAGACTGCAAGGTGGTGTCAGGGGTGAATGTGATAGGCAGCATTGGATGGTAGTCTGTAGGATGACTTTGGAAAGCAAGAAGAGGAAGAGAGGGAAGGCAGAGCCATGGATTAAATGGGGGAAGTTAGAGAAGGAAGAAGGCTGCACTGAGGTCAGGAAGGAGTTGACACAGGCTCTGGGTGGTAAGGAAGACTTGGAAAGTACAGCAAGATTATTGAGGGAAACACCGATAAAGGTATGTTGTTTATCCTGTGGACAGGGGAAAGAAAACAAGAGATGTAGTGGTGGATTTAGTAGGTACAGGAAAATATTCAAAGGAAGAGGTTGGCACGCAAAAGTGAGATAGTCGGGGAGATGAAGAAAGCAGACAGGAGCATTTGGAGTCTAGGCTTACTGCTAAGAGAGAGGCAGCAAAAGAAAAGGCATGTACACTTGAAACCGTAATTTTACATACACTGTATAAAAAGACAACCTTGTTTTTCTCAGTAGCCATGTTTACATGGACACAAGTAACCGGATTAAAATCCTGATTGGAATAAAAATGCTTCATGTAAACATGCCAATCTGAATATTCTGACCCGATCATGCTCATTTGGATCAAAATTTCATTCCAATTGAGACGGGTGGGTTATGCCGATTGTTAATCCGAATGGTTGCGAATGAAAACACTTATTCCAAAGATTGGGCAGAAAATATGTTTACTGCGCATGTCTGTACGTCAGCCACACGTCGACGTGACGTATTTCTGCCTTTATAGCAGCTAGCGGAAGACATAACGGGAGTAAAACAAAACTGGTCTGTATCATCCTGCTGTCTCCTTCTGTTCGTCATATGCAGAAGTATGTACTTGTAGCTTCATTACGGAGACGAGCAGAAGCAAAAGTACAGTCTGAATAACACAATACAGGTCCATTTCAAAAAGAGAAAGACACGAAGCGGGGCTTGCTAACACCGAAAGTTGCTTCTTCTTCTACTATTTTCGGAATGTCGAAATGTCGACGTGCGCCTGTCAAAATGATTTAGTCCATTCAAACGTGTGACACATTGAAACACACGTCCTAATCTGATCAGCTTTTTCAGGATCCATGTAAACAGTAAAGTTCTGAACTGAATTGTAATCAGACTGAAGAAATTTCACCCATGTAACCATGGCTAGTGTCTGACATTAAATCAGACTTAACTTTTCCTGTCTTAGGTCAGTTAGGATTACCAAAAATATTTCAATATGCTAAATATTTTTTTAGGGAATGTTTTATTACTTTCTTCACAGTAAGAAGTTTACATACATTTCCTTAGTATTTGGTACCATTGCCTTTTTTGAGTATCCTTCCACAAGCTTCTCACAATAGTTTACTAGAATTTTGCCTCATTCCTCCTGACAGAACTGGTGGAAATGAGTCAGGTTTGTAGGCCACCTTGCTCCACATATCTTTTCTGCTCTGCTCACATATTTTCTATGGGATTGACATCAAGGCTTTGTGATGGCCACTCCAAAACATTGACTTTGTTGCCCCTAAGCCACTTCATAACTAATTTGGCGGTATGCTTAGGGCCATTGTCCATTTGGAAGCTCCATGTCTGACTTTAACTTCCTGGCTGATGTCTTGAGATGTTGCTTCAATATCTACACATAATGTTCTTTCCTCATGATGCCATCTATTTTGTTAAGTGCACCAGTCCCTCCTGCAGCAAAACACCCCCACAACATGATGCTTTTATCCCCATACTTCACAGTTGGGAGGGTGTTCTCAGGTTTGAAAGCTTCCCCCTTTTTCCTCAAATGTAATGATGGTCATTATTGCCAGACAGTTCCATTTTAATTTCATCAAACAACAGGACATGTCTCCAAAAACTAAAGTCTTTGTCCCTTTGCAAATTGTAATCTTTATCTTCCTTGCCATTTCCCAATCCTTTTGAGTGAAAATCTGGTCATTATTAAGTCCAGTGTGTGCTCACTTCCTATGACCTACTATATGCTGATGAAAACTGGTCAAAATAGTCCCACTAGTTAGTGTGGCCAGTACAACTTGAATCAAATTTGACTTTGCCTGTTGTACACAGGGCCATTTCCTGCCCCCCCCTACACACACACACCATCAAAATGTTAATGTATTATCACTTTATTAGAGCAGCACCAGTGTGATAAATGAACTGCTGCCTTTCCTCCCACTGATGGTGGTGCTTGATCTGGATGACTGGATGGAGGGAAAAACATGGGTGAATTCTGGTGGGCAGTCCTGTCTTTGTCCTTGGGTGGTGATATTTTAGGTTGATATCATGTAACTGCTGTTATGGAGACTTTAAGCCGTGCATGTGTACAGTTTATCTGCATGATAAAGGATCACCCTCAATCTCCTACTTCTCTTAAGCACGTAACATTTTCCTGAAACAATCAATATGCTTCTTTTTGAAGCAGCATGGTGTGGTGTGCATATACAGAACCTCTGAGGCAATGCCTGATGAGCTGGCCGATTTGAATTCCATGCTGGGAAAGATGTGAACAAAAACTGATAGCAGATTAGAGGCATCCAATCCACTGCTACACTCCCCACACACACCAACACCTGTTTTGTTTGCTGTGGTGCTATTAAAAGCTGCCTTTCCTTTTTTCCTTTGCCTTGCCATTTTGCGTAATCAATTTAATTTCTTATGTTTTATGATGTGTCTTTCCAAGAGCATTTCCACTTCCATTTGCATGCAGGGCAAGCCCTTGCCATTTTGGCGCCCTATGCGAAATTAGGGTACGGCCCCCTCCGCAAACGCGCACACACACACACACACACACACACACACACATTCCCAAACATTATACCCTTTCAGTCACTGAAGTCCCCAAAACTAGCAACAGACCAGGGAACTCATGTTACTGCTCATAAAAACATAAATAAATACATAAATAAAAATCACATACTATGTTCATTTCAAAGCTGCAACAGACAACTGTGTGTGCAACAAATATCACAGTGGCTAGTGTCAGCCAAAAGTCAGAGCCTCCTGCATCTCTGACTGTTCCCCAACTGCTGTGGAGCAGATACAAGCCTATCCTGTTCCAGCAAGGGGAAATCTCTGCATAGTTCTACTCTGCTTGTTCATGCATCCCAGTTCACCACGCATTAATTTATCCTCTGCTAATCTTTTTCGTGACCACTCCCTTCTAAATAAAATGTACCCCACCTTCCATGGTGCTTGAAATGAAACACAACACACAAACACATGTCCTCACCAAATAAAACAACAACCCTGCACACACACAAACACACAAGAGCAAAAACAAACAGCCACTTCAATAAATTTTGTCCTACCTTTGCTGTTTTGTCATTATAAATCATATTTGAGAGGCAACACACAGGACCCTAGTTGGAGCTGTTTGTAGCTGGAGACTGAACTCACAGGATCAGCCAGTCAGAGGTGGAATCCCCACTGACAGAACTCGCACTGGTTCTGCTGTTAAAGCAGAGTTTGTCACAGCAGTCATCTGGTGGTTGGAGGATAAGCAAAGCTGGACTCTTTTGTTTTTAGTCAGCCTGCGCATTTATTTAATTTTATAAATCTCAACAAGTTCCTCTCCACAATGTGCTTACTTAAGAGACACACTGGGTGGGGCCACCACACCAAACTGCAAACTCTCCACACTGTCACTGTCGAAGTGATTCAAAGTTGGTCAGCCCTCGAAGGCCCCCTACTGGCCTGGAGCTTTAAGCATTTGTTTGTCTTGTCTGCCGGCACAGTGCCTCTGACTATTAGGGGTTTTATTTTATTAATTAAAAAAAAAATTGAGGGCTTGAAGCTGCACCCCCTCCAGCACATGGTGCCCTACGCAACTGTCTATATGGCCTATGCCTTGGGCCGGCTCTGTTTGCATGGGTCAGTCTCCAAACTCTCCCTGGGAAAACAGTGAATCACACTAAATTGTCTTTTATATAAGGCCACTTCAACCTGTTTGCACTGGCTCTCAAACATGCAACCATTCTTAATAAATCATGTGCAAAATACCCACTAAGTTATGATCCTTCTTCCGGCTATCAGAGAGAGCAGACGCATTTCTTCTCCTCTCCCTTCTCCTCCTCCCTTTTACTGATCCCAGCTTGCTGTGTCCTGTCTGTGTCTCGCTCTTCTTCTGCTGCATCTCGACCCAAACGGAAATTATGGAAATTATGGAATTGGTGAGCTGGGCTTTAATGCTATTGACACCACTTTTTAACAGGAAATCGGGCCAGGGGGAGCCCAAGTGGAGAGACTCATGGAACAATTGGAACTCATGTGTCTGCGTGATTCGATTGAAGATGTGGAAGACATCTACCTGTTTTGGCTTCATGAACACAGGATTCTGCTGTTTGGCTCTGGAGTTTTCCTGGTGTATCGAAAATTAAAGAAGTTGGAAGAGCTAATCAAAATGCGGAACCGGCGAAGCTCCTTCAACAAATTCGACCAGCTGGGGAGAGCACTGATAGCGGCAAATGTGACTAACATGGAATTTACCATCTGGCATGCATTGAAGAGAGATGGACTCTGTAGACATGTTTATCTATGTTTGGCGAACTGAATCGGAAGGTGGAAAACATCTTGGAGTCGCTGGGTGCTCTCCAGGGAATGATTTTAAAGCCTGTGTATGTAAATTGTGATGCATAGAATCGCATAAGAGAGGAAATTTCTATGCTCTAAGTGAACTGTGCTTATCAGGCCTTGATTCGGCGTCCTTATTCCTCCAGGAGAAGAGATAAAGCAGAAGGGAGTTTTGGCTTCTCCTTAACCCAAACAATTGCTGATGTGCAGCAATCTGAACTCCCCAAGGACAGCGTTATCATGTGACTAACATGGAGTTTTACCATCTGGCATGCACTGAAGAGAGATGGACTCTGTGGACATGCTTATCTATGTTTAGAATACATGGACATAACATCTAACCGTTGCCTAGGAGAGGATTTTTTGTTGTGCACCAGTAACTGATACATTCACACTGCACTCATACTGATATCACATGACTGACATACACACACTGGTCTCTCTCCTTCTGCTTTGTTACGTGTATTTGTAACTTGTCTGCTAAGTGTGCATTGAGGTTTTTTTTTCTATGTGATCATAATCTTGCTCACTCAAGCGCTATTCTGATAACTATGTTTTTTTCTCTCTGCCCAATGTGTCATCCCCTTCCCCTCTCCCTCTTTACCCCCACTGTATTAGGCGCCTGTCGGCTGCCGCGTCATTAGTGAGCGCTTAACATGAGCGCACCTAATGTCAAGTCAAATTCCTCCTATGTGTAAACATGCTTGGCAATAAAGTTCATTCTGATTCTGATTCTGGTTCTGGCAACTTTAAAGACTGCACTTGCAATTTAGAACCCGCTGTTTGGGATCTTAGTAAATCAGAGTATATGAGGCTGTTGGTGCTGCCACATTTGTGTACTTTTATGAAGTGTAAATAGACATTCAGGGTTTTCCTCTGCCGAGCGTTTAAACTGAAAAAGTTAGCTGAAGGTTTATTTCTAACATCCATCCATCAATCTTTCTATCTACCCATTGACCCACCCATCCTATTTCTTTACTACTTTGAATTTTCCATATTTTATATAATATACAGTGGTGTGAAAAAGTGTTCCCCACTTCCTGAGTTCTCAATTTTTTGCATTTTTGTCACACTTAAATGTTTCAGATCCTCAAACAGTGGCCTAGTTAAAGTCTTGACCTGAATCTGATTGAGATGCTGTGGCATGACCTTAAAAAGGTGGTTCATGCTTGAAAACCCTCCACTGTGGCTGAATTACAACAATTCTGCAAAGATGAGTGGGCTAAAATTCCTCCACAGCACTGTAAAAGACTCGTTGTCAGTTATTGCAAACACTTGACTGCAGTTGTTGATGCTAAGGGTGGCCCAAGCAGTTATTAGGTTTAGGGGGCTATCACTTTTTCGCACAGGGCCATGTAGGTTTCGATTTTTTTTCCCTTAATAATAAACACCTTCATTTAAAAACTGTATTTTGTGTTTACTTGTGTTATTTTTGTCTAATATTTAAATTTGTATGTGACAAACATACAAAAAAAAAAAGAAATCAGGATGGGGGCAGACACTTTTTCACACCACTGTATATATGGACCTAACTAACTCTTAGTTTGGATGGGGTTACTCTATGTCCTCACAGTTCTGTGAGGAACCTTGGAGTTATTTTTTTTTTTTTTTATCAAGATCTGTTCTTTAACTCACATATTAAACTTGTTTCTAAGACTGCTTTTTATCATTTGCGTAATTTTGCCAAGATTAGGAACATCTTGTCTCAAAATAATGCTGAAAAACCAATCCACGCTTTTGTTAGTTCTAGATTAGATTACTGTAACTCTTTATTATCAGGTTGTCCTAAAACATGTCTGTGTCTGGATGGGGGGGGGGCTGATGGAGACTGGAGGTGAATAACATTTTGTAGTGGACAGGTCCAAGGGGGCGTGGGTAGCAGGCAGAGAAGGTGAGCATGGAGAAGGCTTTAGTCAATAAGATAAAAAAAAAAATTGGACAGAATAAAAAATGTTGTCCTTTAAAACACGGGGGCTCAGTCTATTTGGGTGGATGCCATCTGTCTTAAAAAATGATGAACAGTTCCAAAATAATTAAAATTGTCAATAAAAACTACGTTAAAAGATGGGCATGTTAATTGCAGCCAGGTATTAAAACTTAATGTTCTGCTAAAATGATTGCAGCCTCTTCCAAAAGGAGCAAGATGTCCGGAAATAAAAATACATTTACTGCAGGTTTTAAGAACATTTAAGAACCTTCTAAAATCACCTTTTAAAATCTCAGACATTTCTCTGAGAATGTCATTACATCCGATGTGGACAATGACAGTTTGAATATAATATTCATCCAGCAGATTAGGTGACAGGGCTGTAATGTCAGCAACCCTAGCGCCTGGGAAGCACTGGGTCACAGTGTACTTGGTTCTGATGTTCCTCGTGATGGAGTCACCGATAATCGGGGCAGTCGGAAGAGGCTCCAGCGGGAAAGATGTCGCCGATGAGGAGCACGGCTGCGGCAGCGGAGGGACCGGACCACTGCTCAGCGCCACACTCCCATAGTCTGACAGACTCCGGGGCCGGAGTAAAGTTCACCTCTTCCCAGACGGTTTTTGCCTGAGTTTTTGAGATGGGAACTGGTGTTGATAGCGGCCGGGGGGATGCCACTGAAGGAACCGGAGGACTGTAGTCAGCAGCCAGAGGATGAAAATCTTGCAGATCGAAAATATCAAATCGATTCTCCAGTGGAAGTGGACAGGCGGAAAGATGCGGGCTTCCAGCTGGCCCCTGGTGCTTGCTGTGTGCCCTGACAAAGATCCAGGGCTCCGGGTCAAGGGGGTGGAGCTAATTGGGTCTTTTGGTCTAGCTCCGAGCTGGAGCCAGTGGTCAATGGTGACAATGAGAGCAGCAGCTGGAAGAGAAGCCAACAGGGTCTCTGCAGAGGCTGCCACAGATGGAGAGGAAGTCGGGCCAGCCAGAGAATCAGCAGCGGTGGGCATACTGGAATATACAGGCGGAGAAGTGGCACTCACCTCACCACAGAAACCTCCACTGGTACCGTGTCTGCTAGCTGAGCGCTAGTTAGAGAAGAATGAGTTTGGCCAAGAATGACTGTATCCAGGTGAATCTCAGCTTCCTGGATCTTGGAAAGGTTGGATATTCTTTGTTCCAGCTCAGTTATCTTTTTACTGAGGAAGGCATAGCCATTACAGTTGGGTGGAGAGGTGAGTGGAGCCATGACCCAGTTCATAAGCCAAACAATTTGCTGAAGCAAGCCTGGCAAGCTGTCAGAGTTCAGCTTGTTTATAGATTAAAATCCAGGTTAAAATCCCACAAATAGATGAAGATTGTCTATATTCCAGATTAAAATATGTTTAGGCTGAACATCGCTACACAACGATAAGCGCTCCAGGTTGTCCAGTTTCCCAAACGTGTCAAACGGCCTCATTCAGTGATCCTACCATAGCTGACGCAAGCCTGCCTTATCTTTGTCTCATTTTTTTACATCACAAAAACCTAGCATTTGAACAGGGGTGTGCAGACATTTTTATATCCACTGTATATAAAGGTAAAGAGGTACAATTTGCCACTTTTACAGTGGTGTGAAAAAGTGTTTGCCCCCTTCCTGATTTCTCCTTTTTTTGCATGTTTGCCACACTTAAATGTTTCAGATCATCAAACAAATTTAAACATTAGACAAAGATAACACAAATAAATACAAAATACAGTTTTTAAATTAAGGTGTTTACTATTAAGGTAAAAAAATCCAAACCTACATTGCTCTGTGTGAAAAAGTGATTGCCACCTAAACCTAGTAACTGGTTGGGCCACCCATAACAGCAGCAGCTGCGATCAAGCATTTGCGATAATTGGCAATGAGTCTTTTACAGTGCTGTGGAGGAATTTTAGTCCACTCATCTTTGCAGAATTGTTGTAATTCAGACACACTGTAGGGTTTTCGAACATGAACTTCCTTTTTAAAGTCATGCTACAGCATCCCAATCGGATTCAGGTCAGGACTTTGACTACGGCACTCCAAAGTCGTCATTTTGTTTTTCTTAAGCCATTCAGAGATGGGCTTGCTGTTGTGTTTTGAATCAATGTCCTGCTGCAGAACCCAAGTGCGCTTCAGCTTGAAGTCACGAACAGATGGCCGGACATTCTCCTTCAGGATTTTTTCGTAGACAGCAGAATTCATGGTTCCATTTACCACAGCAAGTCTTCCATGTCCTGAAGCAGCAAAACAGCCCCAGACCATCACACTACCACCACTATATTTTACTGTTGGAATGATGCTCCTTTTCTGAAATGCACACACCTTCCAAAAAGTTCAACTTTTGTCTCGTCAGTCCACAGAGTATTTCCCAAAAGTCTTGGGGATCATCAAGATGTTTTCTGGCAAAACTGAGACAAGCCTTTATGTTCTTTTTGCTCAGCAGTGGTTTTCATCTTGGAACTCTGCCATGCATGCTATTTTTGCCCAGTCTCTTTCTTGTGGTGGGGTCATGAACACTGACCTTAACTGAGGCAAGTGAGGCCTGCAGTTCTTTGGATGTTGTTGTGGGGTCTTCTGTGATCTCTTGGATGAGTCATCACTGCACTCTTGGGGTAATTTTGGTCGGTCAGCCACTCCTGGGAAGGTTCACCACTGTTACGTTTTCTCCATTTGTGGATAATGGCTCTCAGTGTGGTTCACTGGAGTCCCAAAGCTTTAGAAATGGCTTTATAACCTTTTCCAGACTGATAGATATCAATTACTTTGTTTCTCATTTGTTCTTGAATTTCTTTGGATCACAGCATGATGTCTAGCTTTTGAGGATGTTTTGGTCTACTTCACTTTGTCAGGCAGGTCCTGTTTAAGTGATTCTTGATTGAGAACAGGTGTGGCAGCAATCAGGCTTAGGTGTGGCTAGAGAAATTGAATTCAGCTTTCCAAAGATGTGATAAACTACAGTTAATTTGTTTTAACATGGGGGCAATCACTTTTTTCACGCAGGGCCATGTAGGTTTGGATTTTTTTTACCCTTAATAATAAACACCTTCATTTAAAAACTGCATTTTGTGTTTACTTGTGTTATCTTTGTCTAATATTTAAATTTGTTTGATGATCTGACACATTTAAGTGCGACAAACATAACGAAATGAGAAAACAGGAAGGGGCAAACACGTTTTCACACCACTGTAAGTAGTAAAAAGTTATGGTTCATCCAGGATCTAATTTCTTTAAGACATGCATGTAACCTTGTCAATTGGTTTCTGTCTTCTGGTTTCATTGACAGGTATAACTGTGTATCATCTGTATAACAGTGGAAATTTATGGTGGTTTTCTGAGACTATCACCTAAGGGGAGCATATACTGTATATAATGAAGAGTATTGGTCCTAACACAGAGCCCTGAGGGACTCCTTGGTTAAGTTCTGTGAGTAGAGATGGCTCACCATGAACATGAACAAACTGATGTCTATCTGACAAATATGATTTTAAACCACTGCAAAGGTGAGCCTTTAAGCCCTACAGAATGCTCCCAGTCTATGGAGTAAAATGCTATGGGCAATAATATCAAAAGCTGCACTGAGTTCTAAAAGCACATGTATGGAAACAAGTCCGTTATTGGATGCTATCAGCAAATCATTACTGACTTTCACTAGAGCAGTTTTTGTACTATGATGAGCTCTTAAACCAGACTGGAATTCTTCAAAAAATTATTCTTCACAATTATTAATCACACGGCTGATTAGCAACAACTCTTTCTAGGATTTTTGAGAATAAAGGGAGATTAGAGATTTGCCTATAGTAAGTTAAAATAAGAGGAGTCATTTTTTTTTAATTTTTTTTTTTAAGCATAGGCTTAATTACAGTGATCTTGAAGGCTTGGGGCACATAGCTTGTGGTTAGAGATAAGTTAATAATCTGAAGAAGTGGCTTACTAATGAATGGTAAGATTTGTTTGAGCAGTTTAGTGGGAATAGGATCCAATAAGCATGATGATGGTTTGGAGGAGGAGATTAATTTTATCAGAGTTGAGAGATCAATTGGTGTAAAATTGTCTAAACTAAAATAATTTAAAACAGTTATAATGGTTTTGTTGTATGCAATGTCTGTAGGAAGATTACTATTAATTTGGTCTCTGTCATAAACTTGCCCAGCAGGGGCAGGAGCGAAGACTCAAATGCAGGCTGTGAGTTTGCACCATTTAATAATAAACAACACACGAGACAAAAATACAGAAAAACACAAAACTAAGACTAAGTCAGGATACTACGAACTCCCAGCGAAGGCTGGATGTACAACTAGGCAGATACTACGGATTCCCAGCGGAGGCTGGACATACGATTACAGAGATGGGAACGCCATCCTGTGGCTAGGGAAAGGTTAATGATGCGGCAAAGGGTAAACTGAGCAATAGTACGGAAATAGGCAGGCAAGACAGATTACACACACTGATCAGGTGTGGGAGACATGAGTGAGGGATAATCAGAACAACCACTGACAGGTGTGACAGCCCATGCACGCAGTTGACAGCCGGAAGTAACACTGACAGCTGTCAAACTGAGAGAAACAAAGGAACAGATGACCAAGAAGGTAAAACACTAAAAACAGAAAGCTAATAGACAATAATGCTAAAATGGGAACAGACTAAAATCCACAATGAGAAAATAACCGCCAAGAAGGAATACAAAATCCAATACAAATGAAAACTGAAGTTACAAAGGGAGCACTGGGAATAAAGGCAAATATAAACAGGAAGGTGAACACAAGATAAACAGAGGTACAGAAATAGGCTTACATACACTTGAGACGTGAGCACGGCTCTCACCAGTGCTCAGTATCGTGACAGTCTTTAATAGCTGAAATTTTATTGGTAAAGAAGTCCATAAATAGTCATCACTATTAAGCTCAGGGGAGATTCTGGGTTTGACTGAATCTTGGCTCCTAGTCAGTCTGGTCACTGTATTGAAAAGACATTTGGGATTATTTATGTTATCTTTAATGAATGATGAGTAGTAAAATGTTCTAGCATTCTTTAAAGATTTTTTTGTAGATTAATAATTTATTTTTTGATGCTAAGTAAAATTTGTCTATTTTCTAATTTCGAGGTTTTCTGTTTTAAACTGCGGGTTGTTGCATTGTACCCTCATGCCGCGCCTGTGGCGCCAACGACACGTCCGGATTCCCCTCATTCAGTGTACCATAACTCTTTCAACTTTCATTCTAGCGCACTCACTTCAACAGATTCTGAAAGATGAGACATTGCCCTTTCGATTAATATATGATACATTACGGTAATTCCCAGAGTGACATCATATAGGGGGTCGGAATACAGGCAGACGTCTTCACTGAAATGCAAATCAGTTGCAGCTCCACCATTGATCCACGCAATAGTAAACAGGTGAGTGTATTGTGTATTTTTGATGCTATTTTGGCATTTTTATCGTGTAAATAATAGTTTAGCATAGTAAATAGTATTTTTAGTAGTGATTGGGAAAGTTTGGGAGTATTTTTTTTTTTTTTACTGTTTTATGATTTTACTTACAGTTTTTTGCCAAATCGCGTGTCTCAGTTGTTTGTTCTCTCCTGTGAGGAGAGAGCCAACAGGGCTGGGGGCTGTGGGCAGTGGGTTGGGATTTGGCTGTGTGTGTGGAAAAACAGCAGAGGTGTATGAGGACGGGGTGGGCTCCTTTCAAGATTCCAAGATTTTATTGTCAGTATTTCTATACGTGTAGGACATACACGAGAATTGAAATGGCGTTTCTCTCTCTCTTCACTGGTGTGCATTTTATAAAAAGAAAAGGAATAAGGGTGGAAAATAGACAAAGAAGAAAAGCAAACAGCAACAGCAGCAGTCTGTGTACAGTCATTTCACTTTTTATACAGTCATTTTCACTTTTTAAGGAGAAGCGGCAATACTTGCCAAGTATTTATCATATGTGGGCTTTTCAACTGTAGTACATGTTTTTTTTTTGTTGTTTTTTTTACAGATTGTGTAAATAGTAGTAGTTTTAGTTTGTGAGTATTTTTATTGTGTTGTTATTATTTGCTGGTTTTTTGACCATTTGATAGATAGATGTACTTCATTGGTCCCAAACTGGGAGTTTGTCTATTGTTACATTTCATTATTCTTTTGTTCGTTGAGTTTTACACTGTAGCACGTGGTTTTTATAGATTTCATTGATTTTATTTTATTTTTTTACTAATTTCTAAACAGGTAATAGATACAGTGGCATCTACGAAAATCTTCAGAAGATCATGGATTCTCATGAAGAGGCAGGGTAAGCCAGCCTCGCAGCCAGGGTAAGTTTTATTCCCAATTTGATTACAATATTTTTTTTTCAATTTCTAGTGTATTTTTCTCTCATTAGCTTTGTCTCAAATTGCTTTATCATTGTATGTTACTTTTCCTGTGTTTCTTTTGGATAAATCTTATATAAAATCTTCTGTTATATTTTAGTCTTCAGATGACGTCTGTGGGAGCAGTCTCCAGCAGTGGGGCAGGGGAAGCAGCCAGGGTGGTCGTCATGCTCCTGCAGATCTTCCAGCAGGAAGCAGTCATTTAAACTCATCTACTTTCACTACTGCTACTCTTTCCATCTTCACTGTTGCACCTGCATCTCTCTCATTCACACTCATGTATTCTGTCATGCTTCTGCTGACTTTCATTCCTCTTCTCTCCAGAGCATACCTTTCCAGGTTCTCTTCCACCTGCTCACTATTCTCACTTCAGATCACAGTGTCGTCTGCAAACATCATGTTTCCATGAAGACTCCTGCCTGACATCATCTGTCAGCCTGTCCATCACCATAGCAAACAAGAAGGGGCTCGGAGCCGATTCCTGATGTAATACCACCCCCACCTTGAATCCATCTGTCACTCCTACAGCGCACCTCACCCCCGTCTTGTTGTCCTCATACATGTCCTGCACCTCCCTCACATACTTCTCTGCGACTCCTGACTTCCTCATACAGTACCACACTTCCTCAGTCCCCTTTCACACAGGCAAAAAGTCAAGCAGACTTAACTGTGTCACGTTAAATCCCATGAGACTTACGTCAGAATGTTCTCTGTTCTTATTGGTCAGATTTTTTTTTTCTGCAATAACAGAAAAGGTCAATACAGGAAGTGGGATGACTACTGTGTATTTATGCATTTCTGGGGAGAAAATAATACAAATCGTAGCATAATCTACAGGGGTTTTTTTATCGCCCTGGTTATCGTTTATTACATATGTGCATATACCACTTTTGGCAAATCGTAGTTTGAAAATGAAGTGCGGCTACGGATGGAAAATAACATGCTAATGTTCATTAGTCCTCCAGAACCGTGATGTGCTCAGCCACTGATATTTTCAAAGATCCATCAGGTATGTACAGTGGCATAAAATGTTTTACCATTTGCTGCTGGTCCTGTTTAAGTACGGTCCCTTTCTCACGTGCAGGACCACACCAGAGTTTGCCAGTTGATTTGAATCCAGACCACCTCTTTCAGGAAGTCTTGGTACGGTTCCTTTGGTGTGCACTTGTGTGCGATTACCATGTTCTCCCCAGACAAAACGAACCGCACTAACAGAGAAAACAAACTCAAGTTCGATTCAAAGGAACTAAAGCCTGTAGGTGTGGAAGCACCTTTAGAGGCAAGAGATCTAATGTTTAATAAACCACACTTGATTGTTAAATTCTGAGAGGTGATTGTTGCATTTTTTAATTTCAAGTTATTTTGCTTCAATCTTTTGGTGACGTGAATTTTATTTATTTTTATTTTTTTTGTGATGCATTTCAATTATTTAAACTTATTTAAACATGTAGGTATACTGCTTATTGGTATGCATTTGCCCATAAATGACTGCAGTTTGTGTTCAAATATTTTTCACTTGCTTTGACTTTTGATTTTCACTATCTCACTGTCAGTTAAAGGAATAAAAATTCTTTTTGCAAGGTCAGAATGTCAAACTTTGCCTACATACATCCATCCATTGGCCAAGCACTTCATTTTTTGTTCCCCTGCACACATTGATAAAAAAAAAAACATTAAGGGGATATTTAAATTACGTATGTCTATTCTATTTTAGTTTAAGCTTGTCCTTTTTAGTTTGTGTCATCTGTATTCTGTTTTTGTTTGTTTTTTTCTTCTTCTTCTTTCCCCCCTCACCACTACTGGCAAGCGGCTACCCCTCACTGAGCCTGGGTCTGTCAGATCTTAGAAAGAGGTTTTTTTTTTTAGGTTTCTCACCAAGTCCAAGTTATGCTTTAATTTATTAACCAGTCTGCTGAGAATGTTTTGTTTTGTTGGGAAGGTTTTTTTTAATATCACATTTCAACCATTAACAGCATAAGGACATTATAAAATAGTTGGTTTTGTCTCATATCGTACTGCCTGTTATAAGTGGCATGATGTTAATATGTCAAATTTATCAAAGATTTCCCATAAATCCTATATCAAACAAATACAGAAGAGCTGTTGGGTCCCCAGGCAATTCCGATTATGCTGCTCAGCAAAGAATTTTAAATGCCAGCTGAAAAATCTCACAATGTGCAATCACCAAGAGAAAAAACAAGATGGCTGTTGAAAGCTCTTAAAAATCTGTTTTTAAACCCTCCAACTGTTCATATCAAGCAGAGTAAGCCTAGCACTTGTTAAAGGTATGACGTTTGTTCACTGGTGACGTGTGTTTAAACAACTGAACTTTTACCAATCCTTATGAGACCGTGGTCTTACTTAGTGGAAAGAAAGCTAAGAGAATATGCTTTTCTGATCAGTTATGTTAAGATTTCTGTTCAATTAATATGCTTTTTCTGATTCTTTTTTGGGTTTGAAAAAAATTGGAATGTATCGAAACCTTTAATTTGAATAAACTAGAACATACCCGTGCATAACCGTCCATGCCCGTAGAAACCAAGTATAAGCAAGTATTTCTGCATGCCTGTTGCTGAAGGATGTCCTCCTGTCTGAGACGGCTGTGTTGTTCACAGTCATGCCTGCAGCGTACTGCTCGAACCTGAGGTGTTTCATCTTCATGGGATCTTTTCTGACATGCAGCAGTTCTCCTCACTCTATTGCTCTCCATCTAGTGGGTGTTCTTCTTCTTCTTCTTCGTTCAGACCACTGGTTGAGGGATAGGTGCGTTGTAATTCCAGCTCATGGACAGGATCATGAAAATAGATTTGAGCAAAAAGTGGCTTTTGACCCTGTTTAGGAAGGAAGACCCGTGCATGCCCGTCGAAACCCAGAAACCGGAGCACCCGGAGAAAATCAGCGCTTTGCTTGGCATTTTACACATTTGTAGTGTAGACTGCCGTTCTTCATGGATACTGCTTCGAATGGGTGTGGTTTAAAGTAGTGTGTCCTATTCTTAATCGGGTAACAGACTGACACACTGACAGAGATTTCTTGAATTTATAGAGTGCCTTCTGCCTTACTGAGATCTCCAGATTTACTGCTTTGAATGGGTGTGGTTTAAAGTAGTGTCTCCTACTTGGTCTCAGTTTCTCTGTGCCTTGCCTGGCATGCAGCGTTGGTGGCCAGCTGACTATTCCGCATCTCCTTGGTCTCAGCTTGTCTGTGCCTTGCTTGGTGTGCAGCATTGCTCGCTTTGCGGGCATTTTGGACTTCCAGTGACTCAGCACATGCATGGCACACTGTCACACGTTTCCTGTCTGTCTGTGCAACCCTTGTCTGTTGTACCCTATGCTGGTGAAGGGTCTCCTCCTGTCTCAGATGGGTGTGTTGTTCACAGACATGCCTGCAGCGTACTGCTCAAACCTCAGGTGTTTCATCTTCACGGCATCTTTTCTGACGTGCAACACAGTCATGCCTGCAATGTACTGCTCGAACCTCAGGTGTTGCATCGTCATGGCATCTTTTCTGATGTGCAACACAGTCATGCCTGGGAAGTACTGCTCGAACCTCAGCTGTGTCATCTTCACAGGATCTTTCCTGAATTGCAGCAGTTCTCCTTACTCTATTGCTCTCCATTTATGTAGCGTCTGGTTTAAATTAGTGTGTCCTATTCTTATTTGGGTGATGAGTATCTCTTCTTTCCTGTTTCTGGCCACTCCCATTCAACAGTTTATGTGCTTTTGAATTGCAGGTGTGGTTTAAAGTGCTGTGTCCTATTCGTAATCGGGTGATGTGTATCTCTTCTTTGGTGAGTGATGGCCTATATGACATCATAAAGACATCAAGGCAGGTATCATAGGACATTACATCATAGGTAGCCAGTCCTATTGTCTATTTGACAGCATTACGAGTCCTATGTAGCCTGAAATCATAGGATCAGCATAGGACATCATGCAGACATCATAGGCCGTCCTATGATGTCCTATGATCGTGAGACACAGACAGACACACACAGATTTCTTGAATTTATAGAGTGATAGAGTAATGGAGGTGAGACATTTCTATTTCTGGGTATATATATACGTATATACAGTGGGGTAAAAAAGTATTTAGTCAGCCACCAATTGTGCAAGTTCTCCCACTTAAAAGATGAGAGAGGTCTCCAATTTTCATCATAGGTATACCTCAACTATGAGAGACAAAATAAGAATAAAAAAAAATCCAGAAAATCACATTGAAGGATTTTTAATGAATTAATTGGTAAATTCCTCGGTAAAATAAGTATTTGGTCAATAACAAAAGTTCAATACCCTTTGTTGGCAATGACGGAGGTCAAACGTTTTCTGTAAGTTTTCACAAGGTTTTCACACACTGTTGCTGGTATTTTGGCCCATTCCTCCATGCAGATCTCTTCTAGAGCAGTGATGTTTTGGGGCTGTCGCTGGGCAACACAGACTTTCAACTCCCTCCAAAGATTTTCTATGGGGTTGAGATCTGGAGACTGGCTAGGCCACTCCAGGACCTTGAAATGCTTCTTACGAAGCCACTCCTTCGTTGCCCGGGCGGTGTGTTTGGGATCATTGTCATGCTGAAAGACCCAGCCACGTTTCATCTTCAATGCCCTTGCTGGTGGAAGGAGGTTTTCACTCAAAATCTCACAATACATGGCCCCATTCATTCTTTCCTTTACACGGATCAGTCGTCCTGGTCCCTTTGCAGAAAAACAGCCCCAAAGTATGATGTTTCCACCTCCATGCTTCACAGTAGGTATGGTGTTCTTTCTCCTCCAAACACGACAAGTTGAGTTTTTACCAAAAAGTTCTATTTTGGTTTCATCTGATCATATGACATTCTCCCAATCCTCTTCTGGATCATCCAAATGCTCTCTAGCAAACTTCAGACGGGCCTGGACATGTACTGGCTTAAGCAGGGGGACACGTCTGGCACTGCAGGATTTGAGTCCCTGGCGGCGTAGTATGTTTCTGATGTAGCCTTTGCTACTTTGGTCCCGGCTCTCTGCAGGTCATTCACTAGGTCCCCCCATGTGGTTCTGGGATTTTTGCTCACCGTTCTCATGATAATTTTGACTCCACGGGGTGAGATCTTGCGTGGAGCCCCAGATTGAGGGAGATTATCAGTGGTCTTGTATGTCTTCCATTTTCTAATAATTGCTCCCACAGTTGATTTCTTCACACCAAGCTGCTTACCTATTGCAGATTCAGTCTTCCCAGCCTGGTGCAGGTCTACAATTTTGTTTCTGGTGTCCTTTGACAGCTCTTTGGTCTTGACCATAGTGGAGTTTGGAGTCTGACTGTTTGAGGTTGTGGACAGGTGTCTTTATACTGATAACGAGTTCAAACAGGTGCCATTAATACAGGTAACGAGTGGAGGACAGAGGAGCCGTTTAAAGAAGAAGTTACAGGTCTGTGACAGCCAGAAATCTTGCTTGTTTGTAGGTGACCAAATACTTATTTTACTGAGGAATTTACCAATTAATTCATTAAAAATCCTTCAATGTGATTTTCTGGATTTTTTTTTCTCATTTTCTCTCTCATAGTTGAGGTATACCTATGATGAAAATTGGAGACTTCTCTCATCTTTTAAGTGGGAGAATTTGCACAATTGGTGGCTGACTAAATACTTTTTTGCCCCACTGTATATATATATATATATATATATATATATATATATATATATATATATATATATATATATATATATACACTATTTTTCTACCCTATATTTATCTTATTTACTAGTGTATACCTGTGCATGCCCGTGCATACCCGTGCGTGCCCGTAGAAACCAAGTATAAGCATGTATTTCTGCATGCCCGTAGAAAGCAAGTGTAAGCAAGAACGTCAGCACTCATTCAGTGATGCCTGCTTTTGGTCTTTGATGGTGTCATAGCGAGTCCTATGATCATGAGGGATGGCTGCCTTTGATCTTTGATGATGTCATAGCGAGTCCTATGATCTTTGATGTCAGCGTGAGTGATGCCTGCCTTTGATCTTTGATGATGTCACAAAGATGTCATAGCAAGTCCTATGATCATGACTAATGCCTGCCTTTGATCTTTGATGATGTCATAGCGAGTCCTATGATCGTGACAGAGATTTCTTGAATTATATATACTAGTGCATACCTGTGCATGTCCGTGCATACCTGTGCATGCCCGTAGAAAGCAAGTGTAAGCAAACATTTCTGAATGCCCGTAGAAAGTTACTGTTACCATGACAACAGCAACCATGGTGAAACCTGCCTTGGCTCTTTGACATCACCATTTGTTTGTTCAGCCTGCCTTTGATCTGTGATGCCTACCTTTGTTCTTTGATAATGTCATAGTGAGTGCTATGATCATGAGTAATGCCTGCCTTTGATTTTTGATGATGTCATAGCAAGTCCTATGATCGTGAGTGAAGTCTGCCTTTGATCCCATAGCAAGTCCTAGGACATCCTATGATGCATCATAGGACATCAGACAGACATCATAGGCTGTCCTATGATGTCCTGTAAACGTGACAGACACACACACAGACACAGACACACAGAGATTTCTTGAATTTATAGTGATTATCTTATTATTGCTCTGAGTGCTGCTATCCCTTTGCTGCTGCAATCCTGCAATTTTCCCATTGTGGGACTAATAAAGGTTAATCTTAATGTACTTACATACATAGATACATACAGGTGCATCTCAATAAATTACAATATCATCAAAAAGTTACTTTATTTCAGTAATTCAATTCAGAAAATGGAACTCATATATAGATTGTTACGTGTGGCCCTCGCGAGCCACACAATGAGAGCCGAGGGCAAGCCAGTGAGTCTGCGATGTTTTATTGTAACAGGGAACAGGGGATAAGGAACACGGCCTTGTGGGGCCAAAAAGCACGAATACTCATACAGTGGTACACTTACAAATAATGTAGCGATGAGCAGAGGACTGGCGCCGGGCGTAGGGGTTCCAGCCTTCGATGTGCTTAAGTCACAGCCCCGAATGATCGGAGCTGCTCCTCTTTATGCTCATTAGCAGCGCCTCAGCTGATGAGGGTTAATTGGGCTCCAGCCGTCCCGTAACTGACAGCTGGGAGCCCGCTGAGACGCTGTCACAGAAAGAACAGGGCTGAGGGGAATATGGTCTGCGCGCCGGATGACACGGCGTCTCATCCCATGATACAGCCCCCCCTCACGGTCGGACTACGAACAACCCGTAACATCCAAGACCACCCCCCCCCCCCACCTAGGGTGGGCGGATGGGGCGCAGGTCAGGAGGGAGAGAATCAGAAAAAGGGGAGAAAAAAAAACAACAATAATCAATACAGAGTACAAAGGGAAAAACCCAAACACAATACTCCATACAACATGAGAAAAGAAACTCAGAGAAAGGAAAAAAAACAAAAAAAAAACAGACAATAAACCAATATAGAGTACAAGGGAAAACCCAAACACCATACTCCATAAAAATACAACATGAGAGAAAAACCCAGAGAAAGGAAAGAAAACAGGCAATAAACCAATATAGAGTACAAGGGAAAAACCCAAACACAATACTCCATAAAATATAACATGAGAGAGAAAACCCATTCAGGCAGAGGAAAATTGCAGAGATAACAGTCCAACACACAGGGAAGAAAAAAAAACACAATACCCCATAAACCATGTACAGGTCAAACAACGAAAATCAACCCCGGGCCCCCAAAATG
Source organism: Pholidichthys leucotaenia (assembly GCA_020510985.1). Taxonomy (NCBI): domain Eukaryota; kingdom Metazoa; phylum Chordata; class Actinopteri; order Cichliformes; family Pholidichthyidae; genus Pholidichthys; species Pholidichthys leucotaenia. Next base: position 302,283,092 of record CM035836.1, read on the forward strand.
AAAAGAGAACTCCCAAGGGCGAAAATTAACTATACAGCCATCCCTCACACAGGAGGGGAACCCCCCCCCCCCCAAAAAAAATCACGCTAAACGCGGAACAATAATGACAGCTTAGCTGTACCCACCCAAACATAAGCACAACAACAGACATTCAGTTCGGGGGGTCTCCCCGCACCCAGCGTTCATACCGCTAACAGGGGTGAAGGGAAAAGTTCCGGCAGCCTACCCGAACCCCAGGCCAGAAAACACAGTTCCTCGGGAGGCCGAACCAGATCGCCGAACAGAAAGTCTAGCGGGTCGGGCGGCCGCACAAGTGAGCCGAATGGGCACGGCAGATCCTCCGGCGGCCGACCCGCATCGCTCAACCACCAGGCCTGTGGGGGGGAGGGAGAGGTCCAAATGGGCCCTAGTGGAAGAGGCTTGGGGAAGAGCTGATGACGAGGTGGTCCAATGTCAGACGGCAGGGAATCTGCAGCTCCCTCACCGGAACTGGACGCCACTGGTGCAGGACCCACGTCGGACCCCGATTGGGTCTCGGAAGAACCCGCGTCGGACCCCGATTGGGTATCGGACGAACCCGCGTCGGACCTCGATTGGGTCTCTGATGAACCCGCGTCAGACCCTGATTGGGTCTCCGTTGAACCCACGTCGGACCCCGATTGGGCCGGCGCCGCACCAGAACCGACCTCCGACGTAGAACCTGGACCCTCTGGCACCACGAGTGATGGCAGCTCCTCGCCGGCGACCCTGGGAGAAGGCTCAGGAGAGAAAACAGAACCGGGATCAGGATCACCGGCAGCGCCAGAACCCGGCGAGATAAGCTCGGATGCTGCGGACGGCTGCACCCGGCTCATCTCCCCTAGAGACAGGCTAAAGTGCTCTAAAGTAAGGAGAAGAAAGATAAAATAGAGCACTTGCCTGATCTCGGGTTCTGACGCCGTCCAGGACTGCGAAGATCCGGGATCCAGCATCAGGAGGTCGTCGTCAGGCTCCCACTCAGCTGCGTCGGGCTCCGCAGCTGGCATGATGGACAGCGCAGCTTGTGATTCCTCCGGCACTGGTGCCCACGCCGACAGCCCACACGGCGTGGTGGCAGGAGAACCTCGTCCCGCTGGACCGGACCGCTCTTCCGTGGAGACCCGGGGACGCGTGGTCGTCAGCGCAGGCTCCACGTAGCAATCCGCCTTCCTCCTCCGTCCACGGCGTAGCTGTGGAACCGGAACCAGGCTGTCCAGAACCGCAGGCCCCCTCCTTATCCCACGACGTTGGCCTGGCGCCGGGGACCGCTTAGCGGAGGGAGACACAGAGGGTGCAGGATTAATGACTAAAGCTACAGCAGGTGGTGGGAGTTTGGGGAGCTGCGAATCCCGAACTCCACCTCCAGGAATTTGACAGGGCAAATCACAGGGTGAATGTGAAAAAACTGGGACTTGCCTGTCTCCTGGAGGCTGGATGGTGCCTGCTGTAGTGGACGTTGCTCCTCCCTTTCCCCGCCGGACGGTAACGGAGGACCCCCTGAGAGGACGTCGGGGAGCCGCTCGTGTAGGTTCCAGGAGGGAGCTTGCCAGGTCAGGACTCTGGACGCACACAGCAGCCGGGGAGCGCGTCGAGGAGGAGGGGGTGACAGCCGAGATGAGCCGGGCCCGAAGTGCTGGCGTGACAGCGGAGGGAGGTGGCTCAAGAAGCGAGGCTGCGGGATCTCCTCTCAGACGAGGCGCAGGAGTGACAGCTGCGTGGGAGGATGAGACTTTGCGGCAACCCGGAACTGGATCCGGACGGGGTTCATGCTTACTAACTGAGGACGGGTGCACAGCGGAGCGAGGAGCAGCCACTCGGTCCCGGACCTTAATAGCTGTCAGCTGCAGATCCTCCGGGGAAATCCCGAGTGACGTCGTGCTGGTTGGGGAAAACCCTCTGGATGGCGCGAACTCCCGGGCCGGAGTGGAGACAGGAACGGGATCCCGAAGCGAAGGGTGACATCTCCTCCTCTTCGGCTTCCTACCGGGATTTCCCTCCTGCCCACAGAGTATTTCCCGCTGTACGGCTATGTCCCATCTCCTCACGCTCACCTCAGGATGACAGGCGAAGCGGGGAAGATAATCCAGTACCTCCTCAGCCTGGTCTAAGTACCGGTGCACGTCGCTACTGAAGTTAAGGAGGGAAGCGGTGTTGAGGATGTCATCCACGCACCCAAGGGCGTCTGCGAGGACATCACTCAAACCCTGAGTGTGAGACATCCGTGACGGCATGCTTCCACGACGGTACCTAGACAGGTAAGGGCAACAGTCCAAAGTAGCAAACTCACAGCCACCGGCAACTCGTCTGGCTGTGACTTACTGTTACGTGTGGCCCCCGCGAGCCACACAATGGGCCTCTTTCCACCAAACCAGTTCCAGTGCTAGTTTGGTTCTGGGGCTGGTGCTAGTGCTTAACCAGTTCTTCTGGAGTGGCTCATAAGAACCAGTTGGCTTTCCACTGATATGGAGCTAGTCGGGAATTATGTCAGAGCTACGTCATTACGTAGTGTGAAGCGCCCAACCCCTGCAGAACACCAGAGAAGACGGAAGGTGGCGGTATGCACCTCTCACTTGTTTGCTACCCGCCAGTAACCGAGAGAAGAAGAAGAAGTAGCAGCGTTAGCTTGTCAACATGTAGGAGTTTGTTGTGTCTTTAGGAGCGCTGCTTTTATTCCAAACCTGTATTACCATCCAAAAACAGTTTTATTCTTAATGGCAGAGAACGGTGGCTACGTTTAAGGACACCGGTAATCATCAATATTTCAATTATCAGCCGTTGTTAGATAAAGTCTGTAGCGCGAGCATTGACTACACTTTTAAACATAATATTTATGTCATTTCTGTAATAGGTGGTGTTATGGCGCATTACGAGACGGAGGTCACCTGTTATGTCATGCCAAAAAGTGATCAGCTGTCCCAAAAAATGATTGCCAGGGGCCATATTGTTATGGGTTATATTAGCCGGTAAATATATATATTTCAACAGATAAACAGTACTTAGTTTGGTATAACAAGATATATTTAAGACTTACGATGCATTCTGAACCCAAAACAAACTTGATCTGGGATTAAAAGCAATTAAAATAATGTAGTTACAAGGTTACATGGAAAAATGTATAGATTTACTGCATATATACATGAAGATACTGTATAAATGCATATTCTATGCACCTCCAAACTACAGAGATGTGAAAGGTATACCCTTCTGGACTTGTGTCATCTATTCTGGTTAAAGTACTGATTCAAGTTTTTATTCATGTAGGGATAACAAGAGACAGACTGTAAAGTGTTCAAGTTCAAAGTTCTTTCCCCAGAAATGATCTTGTCCAGAGCTGACAGAATGTCATGTGGTACGTTGTCAAAACAAGATAAACTCATCATTTTTGAAGCTGGCAACTTGGAACATTTTCCACAGAAAAAGTACATAGATTTAAAGTTTGTTGCTGCTTGTTTTTTAAAAAATGTGAAAGAAGTTGTCAAAAATATGAGTAAGTCCACAAATACCTGATATATTGTCCAATACCTGGAAAAATGAACTTAAGTGCAGTAATTCAGTACTTGTACTTTCACTTCCCACCACTACAATGTTATAGTGATTTGCATTGTCCTAAATAACTTTATATTTCATGCATATGAAATGTAAAGTCTTTAACTTTTTAATATGACCCTTCTCTCTTATGTTTTTTCTCTTATCTTTTTGTCTTATGTCCTGATTGGTGGAGCCTTGAGCACTTTTATCATGTTTATAGTCAGCTTCATGTGTGCCTGTGTTTGTGTTCATGTTGAATGTAACTGTAGTTTGTAAATATGGATGTCACCTGAGTGCAAAACAAATCTACCTACGGGTACAAATAAAGGAACCTGAACCTGAATATGTTTGGTGTGAGGATAACAATGTAGAAGCAGAAAAACACTTAAGGAAAGAACGCTTTTATTTCCAAAATGTCCAAAAACTTCAGACTGCTACATATGAAATATTATGTACACACAGCCAAAAATATCAATGCTGTGATAGTTACTTTTTTTACAGTCCCTCAAGCACAGACACAACACGTCCCATCAGTCCAACAAGGGTGTTGGTCTGCTTTGCAGCAAAGCAAAGTTCAGCTGCTCCTCCCTCCTGCTCTGCTCCTGCTGTCTCATCTGACCGTAGTCAAGAAGGAGGTCCATGTTTGTGTCACACTTCTGTTTCCCTGTTTTAAAGTACAAAAATAAGCAATATAAAATAACCACACACTGAAAAATGCAGGAATCGTCAATCCAAGATTGAATGTGTCTATTCAACATCCATTTACTGTTAGTGGCATCACAACATTCAATTCAAGTGTATAATTGGTTTAATTCACTCCCTCCTTTGTGTGACTGGGTCATGATCCATCCAGGTGGATGCCCTCAATTTCCCCTTTGGGGATCAATAAAGTACACAAAATCAAAATGATCTGAACATAAATTACCTAATCTGGTCTGATTAGAAGAGCAGGAGGAGGACAAGCTTGGAGCTGGTGAAGGTGAGCTGGACACCACAGGTCTGGCTGCTTCTCCCTCATCATCCAGCTGTGATAAATCTATAAAAAAAAGTGTTTTAGTTTGTGCAGTGACCAACTTAAGCCTTCCATTAAATGTGCAGACATAGAAGACAATTTTATTCAATATCAATGTTAGCAAAGTTTACATGTCTGATTATGGAATAGAAGAATAGGAATAGATGAAACTTCATTGTACTGTACAGTTGTACAGTACAATGAAACTGTAGGTGATCCACCAGGCTAGTGCGCAATAAAGTAAGAGAAGGATTAGATAAAATACGGCTACACAACATACAATTAAACACAAGTGAAATTTTAAAAAAAAAATGGCCTAAGATTATGGAAATATTACCAAAATAGTAAAAAAGACGACGTTACTAGTGTCTGGTAGAAAAATCTCCCATAACACAACGCAAGGCACCCATTCATACACAGTATTCATACCACAAAAAACGTATTTTGCGCTGGATGTCTTTATTAAAAAAGTATTCTGTAAGATGCTAAGATTTCTGTTCTAGTTTCTCAAACGTGCATTTCTGTATGGCAAGGAGAAACGTTCGTGCTAAAAACAGTTAGCTTGTTAGCATAGCTAACCGAAAATACTATGGCCACAAGAGTGAGTAAAAAAAAAATAAAAAAAATACGCACTTTGGCCGTTACATATCAATACAAGCGGTATACATTTGTCAGCAGAGATGACCTGTTCATTTCTTTATGGCGAGGAGAAACGTTTGGTCTTAGTAAAAGTACTGTTAGCTTGTTAGCATGGCTAACCGAAAATACTATAGCCACAAGAGTGACTAAAAAATATCCGCACTTTGGCCGTTACATATCAATACAAGCAGATATACAGTATATGTATACATATATTGGTTAACGTCTGGCATTTTAAAGACAATACACTTACCAGCGTGTTTTAAGCAGTTTGTTGTCCAGACTAATCCACGGCAGTGACGATGGTCCGGCTAGCTGGCCTGTCCTCCAAAACAGTTCAGATGAGTGGCCCCCTCCAGCTGATCTTGTACTTCTGCTTATGTCCATAGAGCCAAGAAATATGTCTCCTCTTCGCTCTAAATCTGTTTGGTTTTGGAATTCGTTGCGTGCTCCGCTGTTTGGAAAGCAACATGGCGGTCAGCAATGTTTTGAAGCTGGCCAGTTAACCACGCCCATGGCTGTGGACGTAACCAACGTAAACTGGTGCTGCCGTTGGCCCAGCTAGGAGTTGGGGCCACGATAGCCCCACTTTTGGGAGCCCAGGACTGGTGCTTTAGTCGGTGGAAACCCAAAGAACTGGTGCCAATGACGCAATGGCTCCAGTTAAGCACTGGAACCGGTTTGGTGGAAAGAGGCCCTTTAATAGTGGCCTTTAGCTCATCTGCTTTGTTGGGTCTGGTGTCTCTTATCTTCCTCCACAGATTCTCTATGGGGTTTAGGTCAGAGGGGTTTGCTAGCCAATCAAGCAGAGTGATACCCCAGTCATTAAACCAGGTATTGGTACTTTTGGCAGTGTCGGCAGATGCCAAGTCCTGCTGGAAAATGAAATCAGCAACTCCATGTAGTATTCTGGCTTGTACCATGTTGTTTTCCCTCTCCTGTTAATTAGCTAACCAGTCGCAGCTGCCTAATTCCTCTCAACTGCAGCAATCAGTGCTCTTCCCTTGTAAGGATGAAACATTCCTCACTTCTGCACAGAGATGTTAGATGTATTACCCAGGAAGGAGTGGTCCTTCGTGACTTTTGGTGTGCTGCCAGCAGGTTCTTAACATTATTTTTTTTTTTGCTCACCCGCCACTGTGGCGAGTGATTTTCTAAAGGTATTAGTCCCTCAGCCTTTTCACTAGCCACAATTTTCTGGTTGGAAAATTATGTTTAATATAATCAAATATTACTGTGGCATGCTAGATTTCACTTGAACTAAATTTACAACCATTTAAAAGTAAATTACCCTTTATACACACAAAGGAAATTGCAAGAGGAACACTAATTATGTATTAACAGCAGTAAAGACTGTAAAACAGTTGAGAATAATCACTCTATTAAAGCAAGAAATCTCTGTGTGTCTGTCACGTTTATGGGACATCAGGACGGCCTATGATCTCTGCCTGGACATAATAGGACGTCCAATGAACTCAGGCATCATAGGACTCACAATGCCATCATACAGATATGATGTCTATATGACGGCACATAGACAAATGTGTCTTTATGATGTCATATGGCTCAAAATTGGCAAGGTGACTAAGTCACAGGGCCAGTCTTTACAGCGCGTTCGTGTTTTCTGCACAACAGATTTCTGCAGCCATGGCCAATTCTACGTTGCCACGAGCAGAGTTTCCAGATCAAGCAGTCTTCGTATTGTTACTCAAGATGAAGAAACGAAGCAAAAGCGTCGCTTTCTCAGCAGTCATTTTTAAAGAGGTGCTGACACAGTAAAAATGTGTAACCTTGAAGAATGCCAGTCTACACTACAAATGTGTAAAATGCCAAGCAAAGCGCTGATTTTCTCTGGGTGCTCCGGTTTCTTGGTTTATACAGGCATGCACGGGCCTTCCTGAACAGGGTCGAAAGCCACTTTTTGCTCAGATGGACTTTCATGATCCTGCCCATGAACTGGAATTACGATGCACCTATCCTTCAACCAGTGGTCTGAACGAAGAAGAAGACCCACCAGATGGAGAGCAATAGAATGAGGAGAACTGCTGCACATCAGAAAAGATGCCGTGAACATGAAACACCTCAGGTTCCAGCAGTACGCCGCAGGCATAACTGTGAACAACATAGCCGTCTGAGACAAGAGGAGACCCTTCAGCAACGGGCATGCAGAAATACTTGCTTATACTCGGTTTCTACAGGCATGGACGGGTATGTACTAGTATTTACAATGTGAGGGTAGTGATGTTAAAACTGAGGCCTCATGAAACAACAAGCAACTTTGAGACTATTGCTTCATGAGCAACACAGTGTTATGAAACATCTAATAAAGACTGCCATCTGGTGACTGACTGTCAGAACTGCATCAGAGTTGAAAAACCTGAAAAAAATGTTTTTGTTTTTTTTTGAGCATTTGGCCATCCGAGGTCTATTCAAAATTGCATGGCAGGAACAAACAATTCAAAGCAAAAAAACAAACAAAAAAAAAATTCCCTCTCAAACTTACCGTGAGCCCTCAAGTCATATGATGTGACTGACATAACGAGACCTCGCTTGCTACGGTTATGTGACTGTGGGCAGGTTGACAGTGCTTGACACTGCTCACGACGCTTCTGCGTTATATTGCTCGAGTCAGTGTCGAGTGGGCAGTGTCGATCATAACATCACTATGTGAGAGTGAAGTACAGGATAAATTGGGGTCCGTTTCAGTTCCCAGCTGTTCCCCTTGGGCCTCAATTTCAAAGGCAAGGGGCAGGGGTTGAAAATTACTCCTATGAATTGGGACATCCCTTCAGAGCTGCATGACATCATTGCCATTTGATGATGGCTTTAACCTAAAGGCGCTTTTCCACTAGCCCCGATTAGAAAACCCGACTCGACTCACTTCGATTCGGTTCTGCCTTGGTTGCTTTTCAACATTACTGCTGGCATACCTGCTGGCACACCTGCGGTGGGTGGGATTTCTTGAACAGCGAGGCAGCGCCACACTCTCGTGACGTGAAACACGCGACCGAATCCTCCACAACAAAGAAAATGGCTGATGACGAGGAGAGAAGGAAGGAGGAAGGAGAGAGGAATGACTGTGACATGAAACTGGTGAAATCTATGCTGCTGACTTGTTGTGCTCTGCACAATCTGTGTGAGAGTCATGGAGAGACGTATGACACTACATTGGATGATGCAGTAGATGAACCAGTGGTGGCAGCTGCACAGGGAGCAGAGGAGCAGGGTGCCGATATACGAGATGCTGTGATGCAGTACTTGTCTAGCAATAGGTAGAAATGTAATTTCGTCCACATTTATGTGCATACATATTTCAAAAATGTTTTTTGTAAATAAAATGCTGTGCATGTTCCATCTACCTGTCCTCTGTTGTTCATAACGCTTATCTGTTAAGGTACGGGTAATTACATACCTGTCAAGGCATACCTCATGCCTCCCTTATTGGGGGGGCTTTCACACCTGTACTGACCTCATGCCTCCCTTACTGGGGGGGCTTTCACACCTGTACTGACCTCATGCCTCCCTTACTGGGGGGGCTTTCACACCTGTACTGAGTACTTAAAAACTGTATTTATCAGCAGATGAAAGAAAACTGAAGCAAAAAAAAAACAAAAAAACTAAACAAACAGCAACTGCAACATGAACTATTTCAAACATATTTATTCAAATGTACACTTATATGGACACAATCTTGAGCCATAACTTTTTGGTAATGTGAAAATAATAAGCCAAGTAGCACAAAAAAATAAATAAAATAAAAAAATGAATAAATTAAAAAATAAATGATATTAATAATAAATAAATAAAAATAAATAAAAAGATATTTTTCAAATTTACATTAGCACAAGGTAGATTGCTTAATTTGAAAGTACACAATAAGAATTATCCTGAATATAGTTCTTAATTGTCAGCTAGATACTGTATATACACTTGGAATTAAAGAGTTTTTAATTGTCAGCTTTGTTACACTAATGCACTTGGATGAACTTGAAACAAGAAAATGTTCACTGATGCTGCTTGTTATAGTTCCAAGTAGCAGCCTTTGCTGACTCTAGCATTTCTGAAGTGGCAGATCAGATCAGGTGGCAGATCAGAAGTGATCTGCCACCAATGGGGGTAGATTGTGCTCTGCCACAAAATGACAAACCATCACTTCTGCTAGTGATGCATTGAATTTGGAAGGCGTCGGTTCTCTCACTGGCTGAAAATGTTCATCCATCCATCGATACGTTTTCGATTTGGCTACACAGTTTTTGTGGCCCTGTGTAGATTAGATTAGATTATTTGTTTATTTGACAGGGACAGTGCAATAAACATAGACAATTAATCAATGACAATCAATCTGATGTGTTGCACAAAGAGTGTATAGCTATTAGCTAATTTGCAGGAGCCGCAGGACAACAGAATGTGCGAGGCCATCAGCATAATGATCAGTCCACACTTGCTCACTGTTGTGATAATTGCTCACGCTGAGTGCTCTGCCAGCCCCGTACGCTGTGGGGGTCACACACACGACGTGTTCCTCCACACTCTCAATAATTTTTTTTCCCGTATATTTTTATTTTTGGCGTACAGAAATGACAATACGCCCGTATTTGCTAAAATTGCATTTTCCCCGTATTAAAATACGGCGAAACCTTATCACTTGACAGGTATGTAATTACATGCAGAAACACCGCACAGGCCATCTTCACAAAAATCCAGCTCGACAAGCCACTTTTGCTTAGGTGGAAATGCAAATTGAACTATAAATCATGTGCTGATACACGTCATATTCCCATGTAAAGGTCTCCCACTTTTACTTACAAATTGATTTTTAATTTTTGGGAAAAGGGAATATAAATTTTGCACAACTTTTTGGTAACAACAGTTGTGTGCAACAAAAACACAGTTGTGTCTGCTTGTCCGATGTGTCTACTGTTATTAGTGCCAAATTTTTGCTAGATTCCTTCTTAATTTATTAAATTTTGACTGGTGATGCAACATTCAATTTACATGTACTTACTGTAATGACGAGACACACACACCGAGTATCAGTCAGCACGTTTACTGGTAACTGCCACTGCAACCAACAACTCAGTGGCTCATGTACAACTCCTTATATACTTAGGTCATGGCCAGGGTCATACTGCCCTCTTGTGGTGACTCTATATGAACTTCACATATCAATACATCTCCCTTTTTTTTTCAAGTAAAGGTCATGTCCAACTATAAACTTAAAACTGTTGACATCCTTTCAAATACATACAATCCATTCAAGGACTTTAAATCTTATTGAGCCATAAACTGTTTCTCAAATTTCAATAAACAAAATAAAATCCATTTCTGTTTACATCTCTGTGTCAACCTTGTACACTGAATCACAACTTCAACATTTTCTCTGTTTACAACTCAACATCAACATTTTTTTTTTTTCATTCATCTAGGTACTCCTTACATTTCCTCAATCAATCTTTTCGGTTTCACAATTTGCCTTTGTGAGCTTCTGTTTTGTGTCACCTCAGTCTGTTCGTTAGTGTCTGTCTCTAAGTTCTGGTTCTCAGCCATTTCTGGTTGTTCGGTTTGGCTGGGAATTGGCATGTCGCTTGTTTCACTGTCTGTGACTCTCATTTTTGTCTGAGGCACTTTCAGTAAGTGACGTCGGTTTCGCCTCATTGTTTTCCCATGCTCTGTGATGACTTCATATGATCTGGGAGTTGTTTCTTTGACCACTTTTGCCAGCGGTCCCCATTCTCCATCACATCTCACTCGCACAATGTCCTCATGTGCAAGTGGTCTCAGAGGTCGTGCTGTTCTGTTGTACAGTTCAGTTTGCCTCTCATCGCGCCTCGCATCTCTCTTTTCCATCACCTGAGATGCTGATGGAAGTCGCGTTCTGAGTTTCCGGTTCATGAGCATTTCTGCTGGGGAAAGTCCATTCTCCAGTGGTGATGCTCGGTAATTCAGGATCGCCAGATGTGGGTCTTCTGCATTGTCTGCAGCCTTTTTCAGTATGCGCTTCACAATTTGCACCCCTTTCTCTGCTAACCCATTCGACTGTGGGTACAGAGGGCTTGAGGTCACGTGCTTGAACCCATATGTGTCTGCAAAGTCTTTGAAGCACTGACTCGTGAATTGTGGTCCGTTATCGCTTACAACAGTCATTGGAATTCCATGGCGTGTGAACATTGTCTTTGTATGTGCGATCACCCTTTCTGCTGTTGTGTCACTCAACCCTGCAAACTCAGGGTAGGTGGAATGATAGTCCATGACTAACAGATAGTCCTTGCCCTTAAGCTGAAATAGATCCATGCCCACCTTTCTCCATGGACCTTGAGGCTTCTCATGGGGCCTCATAGGCTCCTTTGGCTGTTGATACTTGTGGCGCTGGCAAGTCTCACAGCGCTGCACATATGCCTCAATGTCCTTGTGCATGCTGGGCCAATACAAAACATCACGTGCACGTCTTTTGCACTTTTCAATACCCAAATGCCCCTCATGCACTAATTTAACCATTTCTGATCTCATGGAGGTGGGTATGACTATCCTTGTACCCTTTAACAGAACCCCATCTAACACAGACAGTTCACCTTTAAAGTGTTGGTAAGGCTTGTCAAGCATAACCTGTCCTGGTTGATGTATCTGTTCCATTACTCTTTTTAGTTTCTCATCGTTTTGTGTTTCTTTCACTATCTTCGTCCATTTTACATCTGACACTGGCATGTGTGCCCTAATAGAGTCTACATGTATTTGCACAGCTTCCTCTGTTGTGCTGCTGGTGTTGCACAAGCTAGCCCTACTCAGCGCATCGGCTACAACTAGTTGCTTGCCTGGTGTAAACTCAAATTTCAAGTCATATTTCTGTAATCTTAACATTAGACGCTGGATGCGCGGTGGTGCGTCACCCAGTGGCTTCTGTGAGATAGCAATCAGTGGTTTGTGGTCTGTTTCTAGTATTACTGACCGTCCATACACATATTCGTGAAACTTCTCACATCCAAACACTGCACCTAGAGTCTCCTTCTCTATTTGCGCGTAATTTCTTTCTGCACTTGTCATGGTGCGCGACGCGTATGCGACTGGATACCACTCTGTATCATGTTTTTGCAATAGCACAGCTCCTAGGCCGGCTTTAGACGCATCTGTGGACACTTTTAGCAGTTTGTCCTGATCATAGAATTTTAACACTGGCTCCTGTATTAGACTGCTTTTGAGCCACTCCCTTTCTCTGGTATGCTCTGCCATCCACTGCCACGTTGTATTGGTCTCTAACAAGCTTCTAAGAGCTATTGTGTTAGCTGATAGATTTGGGATAAATTTCCCCATGTAATTGACTAGCCCTAAGGCTCTTTGCAAGTCAATTTTGTCCTGCGGTACTGGCAGCTCTGCTATGGCCCGCACTTTTTCCGGATCTGGTTGCACGCCTGCCCCAGATAACTTCTCTCCCAGGTATGTAATCTCTTGTACCCCAAATTGGCACTTACTCTTATTCAGTTTCATACCTGACTTTTGCGCCTGTGTGAGAACTCTAGCCAACCTTTCGTCGTGCTCCTCTTTTGTTTTTCCCCAGACTACCACATCATCAAGAAAAACTCCCACCCCTTCTGTTCCGTCGAACAATTGCTGTACAGTTCTATGGAAAATCTCAGGGGCTGAGCTAATCCCAAACGGCATTCGTAGAAAGCAATGCCTTCCAAATGGCGTATTAAATGTGCACAATTTAGCGCTTTTCTCATCGAGCACTATTTGGTAAAACACAGATTTGGCATCTAATTTTGTGAAGTAGCTTGCTCCACTCATTGTGCTGGTTATGTCAGATTTTGTTGGTAGCCTGTAATGCTCACGCTGTATTACCTTATTTAGATCTTTCGGATCTATGCACAATCTCAATTCTCCATTTGGCTTCTCCACTATAACTAAGGAGTTAACCCATTCAGTTGGTTCTTCAATTTTTCTGACCACTCCGTCTGCTATCAGTGAGTCTAGTGTTTCCCTCAGCCTCTTTTTAAGAGCTATTGGCACTGTTCTTGCTGGATGTATGACTGGCTCTGCATTCTCTTTCAGCCTAATTTTTTGTTTGCCTGGTAGGCGGCCTATTCCTTTGAACACCTCTTTGTATTCCTTCACCCAGTCAGTGTGTTTGGGCCTACTTGTAGTAGCCTCTGTATTTTCTCGTGCTGTCACCTTGTCTGTATCAATGACATTCACCCTCTTGATCAGACCTAGCTGATCGCATGTTTTCAAACCCAAAATTGCTTGTCTATTTCCATCAACAAGTACAAACAATGCATTCACTGTCTTACCTTTGTTTGACAGTGTAACCCTGCACATTCCCTTAGTGGGTATTGGCTTATCGTCATATGTTCTCAGATTAATCTTTTTATCTCTTATTTTCGGTTTGTTTTTCAGTCTTTTAAAGTCTTTTATTGGCAGGATGTTTACCTGCGCACCTGTGTCGAGCTTCAGTGACATGTCCGTGCCATTCATATCCAAGCACACAATCCATTCATCAGCGCTCGTCTCTCCCTCGATGGCGTCCACGAAGAACTGATCCTCTTCACTGTCGCTCTTTTTCTCCACGAGTTGCACCCTCTTCTTCGAGAAGCAGGTCTTTGCGAAGTGATTCTTTCCACCACACTTGCGACATTCCTTCCCGAATGCTGGACACTGCTTCGGCGCATGTTGCATTCCACACCGCTCACAGTTCCCGCGCGCTTGCCCTGGGTTTGCCTCCCTTTTCATACAACGTTCCTTTCGGCTTCGCACGCTGCACTGCATCGACCTCAGCAGTCTCTCTTTCCTTGCTGCTAAAAGTCTTTAATTGTGCCTTTGTACTCTCAGACGCTTGGCAAATCTGTATCGCTTTCTCCAGCGTTAAGTTAGTCTCTTTAAGTAATTGCATCCGCAATTTGTTGTCTTGGACCCCAATTACAATTTGGTCCCGTATCATTGACTCACTCAATGTTCCAAAGTTGCATGACTGACATTTCAACCGTAGGTCTGTGACATACAGTTCGATCGATTCTGACTCTTTCTGAAGTCTGTTTCTGAACACATACCTCTCGTACATTTCATTCTTTCTCGGTGTGCAATAATCGTCAAATTTCTTCATCACGACGTCGAATTTGCCTTTTTCTTCTTCCGTGAAGACGAATGTGTTGAACACATCTAACGCAGCTCGCCCTGCTACTGTTAGCAGTAATGCTATCTTCCTTTCCTCGTCACGAAGACCGATAGCTAGCGAGTAAAGTTCAAAACTTTGCTTGAATGCTTTCCAGTTCTCGTTGACGTTACCGGTCAGCTTTAACTCGTCCGGCTGTCGAAGAGCGTTCATCCTCGCCGTCGGTTCGTATTTTTATCCTGGTACCATGTAATGACGAGACACACACACCGAGTATCAGTCAGCACGTTTACTGGTAACTGCCACTGCAACCAACAACTCAGTGGCTCATGTACAACTCCTTATATACTTAGGTCATGGCCAGGGTCATACTGCCCTCTTGTGGTGACTCTATATGAACTTCACATATCAATACACTTACCTTTATCAGTGTCTACTGTACAAGTTAAAGTACACCTGTACAACTGCTTATAACATAAAAAATGTACCCGTTCGAGAGAAATGGATTCAGCACTGCAAATTTGTTTAAAATAAAAACAAAAAACCTACCAAGACATTACGTTTCGTTGTGTTGTTAAAAATTAAATTACCATTAGAAGGCTATATACCTGACCTGATGAACAGCAGCATGTGGAGTGAACAGAGAATGGAATGTGTATGTAATTATTGGCTTTTCTCATACGGTGTCATAACAGATAAACCAGACTTTTGATGCAAACAATACAATTTTATTCCAGAAGCAAAATTTACAAACAAAAAAACAGACTGGGCGTGGGGAGACATGGTTAGACACGCCGACTGCTAAATGCGTCCACAAGCCTGCCAAATAGGGTCAGGAAATCTCTGTTGAATGATGACATCTCTGCAAGCTCTTCCCTTCGTAACACAGCGTCCTGCTCCAGGGCTTCACACGCATCTGCCCGCACATCTGCGGCCACCTGTCGCAAATGCTGCATGTACTCCTGATGGTGTTCTTGCCGCTGGTCATGTTGCCGTTCCAAGAGCCGCATCTCCTCGTCATGCATGTTGACCATCGCTGATGTAAGGTCAGCGATGGAGTTGCTCCTTTTCCTCTTGGCTGCATTGAAAGACAGAAAGGCATGGTTGTTAAAGCTGGATCACTACATATATTATGGAATTACACTGGTGAAAGTCTGTGGTGGAATGTCACTATTATATTATGCTTCATTGCTGTATATAAGCTGAACTGTCATGTTGCTGCCCCTCAGTAGAGCGGATTTTGCAACACGCAGGGTGCTGTCTTCGGCTGCAGCCCCCCTGCAAAACTAAAAAGGATTAAGATTAAGAATATGGATGGATGGATGGGTAATGTTTAAAATAGTTGCTTGTAGTGTGGCCGCAGAAATCTGAATGGGTTAATACAGTCAGCTGACGTGAAGCATTTCAATGAAGCATGTTGATTTCAACGGCAGTTCATGAGCTTTATTTGTTTTTCTAAAACAGGAGTTACAACAGCACTTCAATCACCACACCTAAAAATGGGACCGGGTTGTGGAACACCGATAATAAGTGAAGACCAAAGAATAACGTTTTTGTACATTTAAAAAGACATTTTCAATTAATTAATATGCAGCTACAGGAAATTGCATTAATCAATTTGGTACATAACTTGTTAGGCTCCAGCCCCCCCCCCCCCCCCCCCCCGCGACCCGTAAAGGATTAAGCGGTAGAAGATGAATGGATGGATGGATGGATGGATGGATTTTCGACCCTGGTTTCCGCTGGACCTGTTTCAACAAAAAAAAAAAAATCATGGTTATTGTGCCTTACCGGCACTTGAACGTGATCCAGATGGAGCTGGTGATGTGGCTGACATCGTAGTCGATCCAGCTGGTGCTCCGCCAGACGCAGACGCAGAGGCAGACGCAGGAGAGTCCGATGTGTCCATGTCCACTGAGGTGGACCCCTGTGATATGAACTGCGATTCTAGAAAGAAAATGCACGCAATTTAAAACTTAACACCAAAGTGCAACATGTACACAACACTCCAAAGTTTTTAACCGGAATACAATAAGCGTAATTCAGCATTTTGTTCGCGCTAATACTTAACACAAAGCAAGCGTGAATCTGCAGTTGGCTGCAAAACAATAGGCAAGCCTCAGTAACAACCATTACCCACAATCTAACAACCTTCCTATTTCTTAAAAACAGTGAGCTTGGCACAGAAAGGATAAATTGGCGAAAAGACGCACAATATCAAAACAACACTCACCATCCACGGTTTCCAAGGCCGTGTCGAGCCCAGTGTCTCTCAGTGAACCACTTCCACTCCTTCCGATCCGCTCCACTTCGAGCATTGTGGTCCTTCACTGCTCGGTAATCGCTTTTCAGCTTTTTCAGCTTCTCCCGACACTGTTTGGCATTACGGATGTGCCCTAGGGAACCCATCTGCTCGGACACCTGCTGGTATATTTTTTCATTTCGAGTAGATCCGTCCAACTCACGCTGGATGCGATCATCGGCTAATATAGCTAATATTATATTATAATATAATATATATATATATATATATATATATATATATATATATATATATATATACTGTATATATATATTATAATATAATAGCTAATATTCTGATGAAGGCTGCAGTGCAGTTGAAACATGTAAAGAAGGTAAAGACATCTTTCTATTTTACTTTTGTCTTTCAAAGGAAAAAAAAAAAAAAAAAAAAAAAAAGGATAAATATATAAAGAAAATTGCGCACCTCCTTGTTTGACCAGGGGATAGCCTTACGAGAAGACATCTTCAGAGTGTGAAAATATACTGTATTAAAGCCGCGCACTGTGTTCACTGGTTGAACAACTACAAATGGCGGTCGTGTAGTAAATTCAGCAGAAAAAGTCGCTTTCGTGACGTTACGACCTGACCAATCAGCGGCGACCAGTCTGTTAAAGTCACATCACAGCCATACTCAGCCCTACTCAGCTCAGTTAGACCCTGCCCTGGATCAGGTACTAAAATAGCACCTGCTAACCGGTGGTGGGGCTAATGGAAAATGCTCAAACGCGGGCTGAGTGGTGCGGTGTAGGGCTAAGCGAGGCTAGTGGAAAAGCCCCTTAAATGGACATTACCTGTTTTCACCACAAAAAAGAAAATTGAGGCAAAGTCTCATTTTCAGGAGAAAAATTTCTCAAATTTACATGAACAATTCTAATCAGTCAAAACAAAAGTCAGTAATTTACTAAAAAGAAAGCTGTAAAGTCACAGGAAAAAAAATTTGGACCTGCTGGCAGGCCATATGTTTGACACCCCTGGACCAGCACATTAAAAATACATATTTAGAGGGTTTATTTAAATGAAATAGCTGCATATCACTCTATCACTCTATAAATTCAAGAAATCTGTGTGTGTGTGTCTGACTATCTGTGTGTCACGATCATAGGACATCATAGGACGGCCTATGATGTGCCTATGATGTCCCTATGATGTCTGCATCATAGGACAGCCTGTGATGCTCCTATGATGCCCCTATGCCTTGATGTCTTTATGATGTCATATAGATCATCGCCATATAGACAAAAGGACGATGCCGCCATATACACAATAGGACACAGCACTTTAAAGCACACCCATTCAAAGCAGTAAATCTGGAAATCTTACAAAATATCACTTCACTCTATAAATTCAAGAAATCTGTCAGTTTCGCTGGAAATCTGGAAATCTTACTCATCACCCAATTAACAATGGGACACACTACTTTAAACCACACCCATTTGAAGCAGTACATCATGTCTGTGGGTCACGATCACAGCACATCATAGGACAGCCTATGATATCTGCATGATATCCTGTGATATCGGACAGCATAGGACCTCATGCCTACATCATATAGACCATCACTCATGATGCCTGCCTTCATGTCTTTATGATGTCATATACACCATCACTCACCAAAGAAGAGTTACTCATCACCTGATTACCAATAGGACACAGCACTTGAAACCAAATAGGAGTTGCCAGAAACAGGAAAGAATAGATACTCATCACCCTATTAAGAACAGGACACACTTGTCATAGGCTCCCCGTGCGCTTCTCCACAGCTCACGGAGGAGAAGAAAAAGGACAAATGGATTTACGTGCTGAGTACACCAACACACATTTATTAACACACAAGTGAATATACAGAAAGACATAGACAGCTTGGGTACACTTAAGAGTCCTCCAGGACACCCAACACACACCGGTGGCACATACTGGGCAAAGAGCCAAAGCGTAGCGGCACAGCGGCGAACAGAAACGCTGACAGAACTCACAATGAGGGGGCAGTCCAAGTAATCCCAGCGTCTCCAACAAGCACACACAACAACAGTCCTTTTAGCGATGTGACCGTTCGACGGCGAAGGACAACCATCTAACACGTATAATGGTCCAGCAGTGTTTGTGTATCAAAGAGCTGCTTAAATACAAACACCGCTGGCCTCACAAATTGGGAACACATGGGCGAGGCGCGGGAAAGAACATTACCAGGGCGAACAGCTGACTGCCAGAGAAAGAGGGAGCGTGGCCGGACAGGCCAGAGCGGCAGCTACAGGCAGGAACAGAAACAGTACACAGACATGAAAACGACAAGAAATCAAAGCATAACAGCACATAATAAACCCACTGCCTGAGCCACCAAGAACGATCAGAACTGAGCCCACAGGAAACACGGGCTCGGTTCATGACAGAGCCCCTCCTTCTAGGGGTGGATACCAGACACCCACGGTAACATCATAAGGAAAGGAACCCCCCCCCCCCCCACCAACCCCAATAGGCACAACAATAACACATGAACCCGGGTGGGAGGTAGGGGGAACAGGAAAGGAGGGAACACAATACCCCACCCAGGGTCAACAATTAACCCCCCCAAGTCCAAAGACGCGGAGGCTTGGGAGGCCCCCCTGAGTCCCAGGCCTAGCAGGCAGTTTGGCGAACCCAGTCTGGTGGCCTGCCAGAGAACACGTGCCATCTGGCCTAGAGACTCAGTCCCTCAGGCGGTCGGGCCAGTGTTGTTAATCCACCAGGGCCGACGGGGTGAGGCAGGAGGCGGTCTGCCCTCCGGGAAGTTCACTGGTGGGTAACCGGATCAAAGGGAGGGAACCCCCATGGCGTAGGACCAGAAGGAGAAGTGGACCACAGTGTCCTTATGGCAATCCGCAGCGCCCTCGGGGATCCTGGCTTGGGACCCAGCTGCACCCACGGAGGACCCTGACCGGGCCGGCTCCACTGCACCCACGATGGCCCCCAACCAGGTCGGCTCCACTGCATCCACGATGGACTCCAGTGGGAGTCTTGCTGCACCTGCAGTGGCCTCCGGCTGAGGCTGTGCAATACCCGCGGTGACCTCCGGCTGAGGTTCAGCTGCACCCAGGATGACCTCCGGCTGAGGCTCTGCAATAACTGCAGTGACCTCCAGCTGAGGCTCAGCTGCACCCACAGTGGCCTCCGGCTGAGGCTCTGCAATAACTGCAGTGACCTCCAGCTGAGGCTCAGCTGCACCCACGGTGACCTCCAGCTGAGGCCCAGCTGCACCCACGGTGACCTCCGGCTGAGGCTCAGCTGCACCAACGGTGACCCCCAGCTGAGGTTCTGCAGCATCTTTGGACAACCAACGTGGATCTTTGGTGGCTCCAGATGTAGTTGACCGCTCTCCAGCAACCCTGAGAGGAAGCTCAGAGACAGGGGAGAGAAAGACGTGGTCAGGGTTGCCAGCAGCGGCGGAGCCCAGTGAGGAGGGTTCAGGTGCAGCTGAGGGCTGCACCCGACTCTCCTCCCCAAGAGCCAGACAAGTTTGCTCTAATTCAGGGGAAAGAGAAACAAACGAGAGCACTTGCCTGTTCTCGGGGTCCACCACCGTCCAGGACTCCGACGCTGACGTTCTGGGTCCAGCCTCCAGAAGGTCCAGCTGGGCGGGCGACTCTGCTGCGGCGGCCCCTGCAGCAGGCGTGGTGGTGATCGCAGTCTCAAGGCCCCCAGGCGATGTTCCCCACACCGGTGGCCGATCCAGCATGGCGGCTGGGGGCTGCCTCTTCACTGACCCTGGGACAGGATCCTCCAGGGCCTTGGGCTCCTCCTCTGCCTGGTAACTCGGTTTGGAAACCGGCGAATTCACCGAAGCACGCAAAGAGGACACGGAGAAGACAGGTGAGGGGTCGTCACATGCCACTGGTGGGGAGAATTCAGGGGACTGCGGGCCCCGAGTCTCTTGACCAGGGAACGGGCAAAATTGTTCATCAACAAAAGAAATAGAATGAAAAGGAACTTGCCTGTTCTCCTGGTGTCCGATGTCTCCAGCGGTGTCAAGAAACACTTCTCTCCTCCTCCGTGTCCCCGACGGCCCTGGGCTCCTCTATATGCAGAGGAGAACCCTCCAAAACAGACACAGGAATAGAGGAATTCGGGAGAGAAACTGACGCCCCCACATTGGCGGAGGTAAAAGTTGTGGAGGAGACGGTTGCAGGCGACACCTTGGGAGAAACCAGCAGCTCCACAGCAGGATTCTCCTTCTCCGGTGAAGGAGGGGTTACTAACTGGATGATGATGGACTGATTAGGGTGAGACCTCCAGGAACGGTGACGATGTGGGAGAGCAGACGTTTCCTTGACCAGCGCGTGCTCGGGCTCCATCTCCCTCGGGGAACGCTCCTCCATCACCCGGAGAACTCCCTCCGGAAACAGCAGGAACTTGGGGGAAACAGGAGAGACAGGTGGAGGCGTGATAACAGCAATTAACAGCTCATCAGGAATCAGACAAGCGGTTTCAGGTGAGAGTAGAAGTGATTGAACGAGCACTTGCCTGAATTCCTGAGAGGTGATGATGTCCGCTGTCTCCCCGAGGTCAAATTCGTCACAGCGGTGAGGAGGCTCTGGGATCGGAGTGCGCTCGGCCACAGGCTGGGGCTCCAGCTCCCTCGGAGAATATTCCCCCAACTCTGATGCCAAATCCGGGAGGAGCCACTGCTTCACCTCCAAGAGAAGATCCGTCTCCGCCAGCAACATCTGCCTGCGTTCCTCCATCTCCTCAGCAGATGGAGCGGGCCACGATTCAGGAGAAGGAAGCCAAGCTGCCGCAGGCGAAGCGCAGTACCTCCTATGGCGCACGCGCCTCCTCTTAATATGGACCAGCTCCGGCGTCGATCCCAACGATGAAGACTTGGGACCGGCCTCCAGGAAGTCCGGCTCAGGCTCCCACTCCGCTGCAACAGCCTCCACAGCAGGCGAGATGGTGGTATCAGTCCGACACCCCCCTGCAGCAGCTCCAACGCTAGGGATTCCTCTGGCGTAGCTGCAGGAGAACCTCCCCATGCTGGCTCCGGGAAAAAAATCATCCGAGGCCACTGGCTCCTCCACCGTCTGATGGCCCTGACCTTGGGCCAACAGGCCCTCAGGGAGAATAGGAGGAGACACGGAGAGGGGAAAAAGTGAATTAATATTTGTAGCCGGAGGAGAGGACCCAGCGGACTGCTGAAACAGGGCCTCTCCCTCGGGAGACAGACAAGGTTTGTAATTTGATTGAGTGGAATGAAAAAATACTTGCCTGTCATCCCAGTTCTCGATGTTGACAGCTGCAGACAGTTGGCAGTCACCCTTCTCCGTGTCACTGACCCCTTCAAAGGATTGTGGAGGAGCCGGCTCCGATGACGCAGAGGTGAGCGTAGCCAGGACAATCTTGGAGGACCGCTCGGCGACTGGAGCGATGACAGCCGCCGAAGACGAGGGGGGCCTCCTCCAGCGAGGCTTCCTTCTCCTCGCGGGCGGTTTGAGCACCAGATAGTCCGGGATCCTGATCACACCACCTGGCTGCAGATAATCAAGGCCGATGAACTCCGGAATATCAGGAAATGATGGCAGTGTAGCCGCAGGGGGCTCGAGCGCTGGGAGCTCCTCACTCGACCCTTCGCATGGCACAGCAAAAATATCCCGGAGAATCTTGGTTGCCTCCGAATGATCCCACAGGCTATCCTGATTCATCACTCTCGCTGCCGCGTCCCGAGCCCATTGAGCTGTCTCGGGTGAACAGGGCTCCAGCACCCTCCAAAGTATGTCCTCCAGCAGACACAGCGAGCGCAGCTCCCTCTCCAGCAGCTCAGCCATTGTGCTCGGAAAGCAGGTGAGTGAAAACAAGACAGTACAAGAAATGAAAAAATGATTCTTGTGGGAGTAACCCTCTAAATCCTTTTAGGAGGTTGGACCATTCTGTCTTAAGCTACCCGTGCGCTTCTCCACAGCGCACGGAGGAGGAGAAAAAGGATGAACGGATTTACGTACGTGCTGAGTACACCAACACACATTTATTAACACACAAGTGAATATACAGAAAGACACAGACGGCTCGGGCACACTTAAAGAGTCCTCCAGGACGCCCAACACACACCGGTGGTACATACTGGGCAAAGAGCCAAAGCATAGCGCACAGCGGCGAACAGAAACGCTGACAGAACTCACAGTGAGGGGGCAGTCCAAGTAATCCCAGCATCTTCAACAAGCACACACAACAACAGTCCTTTTAGCGACGTGACGGTTTGACGCTGAAGAACAACCGTCTAACATGTATAATGGTCCAGCAGTGTTTGTGTAGCAAAGAGCCGCTTAAATACAAACACCGCTGGCCTCACAAATTGGGAACACCTGGGCGAGGCGCGGGAAAGATAATTACCGGGGCGAACAGCTGACTGTCAGAGAAAGCGGGGGCGTGGCCGGACAAGCCAGAGCAGCAGCTACAGGCAGGAACAGAAACAATACACAGACATGAAAACGACAAGAAATCAAAGCACAACAGCACATAATAAACCCACTGCCTGAGCCACCAAGAACGATCAGAACCGAGCCCACAGGAAACATGGGCTTGGTTCATGACAACACTAATTTAAACCAGGATCAAATGCAGGCACCATAGGACTCGCTATACCATCATCACAGATCATAGGACATATGACAGCTTCCAAGATCAAACGCAGGCATGACGCATGATCATATGACTCCCTATGACATCATCACAGATCACAGGACTCATTATGACACCATCAAAAATCAAAGGCAGGCATCACTGAATGAGTGCTGACGTGCTTGCTTACACCCTTGCTTATATCTCCTTTCTACAGGCATGCAGAAATATGTGCTTATACTTGGATTCTATGGGCACGCACGGGTTTACACAGCCATGCACTGGTATGCACTAGTCAAAGATAAATTAAAGTTCATTGCAGCAGCACTAGCAATGAATGACAGGCCACAGCTTTAGCCCTTGATGAGTCCTGTGATTGATTGTTCAAACTGGGGCTGTAGTGACCATGGCTGTGGCCTTTTCAGTGTTCCTACCAGGAACAAGAAAGTTACTTATTGTTCCTTTAAAAACTGTGTAGTTCACTTTAGCTTTTAAATGAATGAATGAATGAATGAATAAAACTTTATTTTTGGACAGATTAGATTAAAAGATTAAAAGAAAGGAGAATAATGTAACAAAGGGAAAAAAATCCAACAAGGTCAAATTAGACAATAACTCCTCGGATTATACAGTTCAACATAAATTATCCGAAATGGGTGATGGCTGAAGCCGCAGCTTATATTGCCCACCCATATTCCATCTGAGAATTCAAAAAGAAAATAAAATAAAAGTGATTACAAATCAGAACAAAGCTAAGACAAAACGTGACAAAAAACTAAGCAACAGCACAACACAGACTGGATATGATAATCCTTATGTGATTTTACATGTCGTTTTGTATATATGTTTGGAGTATTTCTTCCTTTAGTTTTTGTTTAAATTGTCCAAGCATTGTACATGATTTTAATTCAGGTCCAAAAGCGTTCCACAATCTGACTCCTTGCACTGAGACACAGTACATGTTCCTCTGAAATGATATTGTTTCTCCCTTATTTGGAACTACTTTTGGATATTTGCGGGCAGTGATAGATTCTTCACTTTAAAGATTATTACTGCAGTTTTAAAGTCAACCAGATCGTTCAACCTGAGAGCTTTTAATTTAAGAAAAAGTGGGTTTGTTGGTTCCCTGTAAGCAGTTTTGTTTATTATTCTAATAGCTCTCTTCTGAAGCATAAAGACTGGATATATGTTTGTTTTATATGTATTTCCCCATACTTCAGTACAATATGTCATGTATGGGAGTATTAATGAATGATACAAGGTATATAGTGTGGGTTGATTCAGCAAATATTTCACTCTGTGTAGTATTGCGATTGATTTGGATATTTTACCTTTAATATAATTAATATGTAACATCCAACACAGTTTATTATCAATTATTACTCCAAGAAATTTAATTTTGGATACCCTTTCAATCTCTACACCATTTACACTGAGTTTAGATACTGAGTTGTTGTGATGGTTGTTAAAAATTATAAATTTTGGACTTTCGGGAAGATGGCGGAGAGACAAAACGCTTAAACAGAGAGCTCTCCCTAGTCGGATTAAAAATCATTGGTAAATGGCCAACTCGACATAAATGAACCAATAAACCAAGGGATGAAAACACGAAGAAGCCGGGCACATGGACAAAAGCAGGGTAAAACTGAGAAATCCCTCTACAACAACGCAGGAGAAATCGCTGTACACGAGGCCCAGGGAAACGAGACAACTACAGCAGAGAAAATGGAGGACGCCAAACTCGAGGCTATGAACACTGGCATCGCCAATTTAGGTAAAGAATTAAAAAAAGACTTGGAAGACTTTAAGCGACAGCTCCAACAAGATTTAACGGCTCTTAAGGAAGAACTGAAAAAAAGAGATCAAGGAGGAAATTAGGGGTCTCCGAAGAGAAATGGAGCGCAGACTAGCAGAAAACATGGAGGAGATGTGCACTCAACGGGCGTGTATGACAGAAGCACAGGCCCGAATATCGGAGTTGGAGGACTGGAGGACCGAGGCAAGCGAGTGGCTGCAGACCCTGACGGCGCAAACGCAGAGGATGCAGGAAAAAATAACCGACCTGGAGAGCAGGTCCAGGCGGAGCAATATACGCATCTTCGGGATCCCGGAGGGCATCGAAGGCAACTCGATGACGAAATTCATGGATCATTTCTTATAAAAAGAACTTGAGTTGCCCAATGAACCAGACCTGCAGATCCAGCGAGCGCACAGAGCCTCGGCACAGAACCCGAATCCAAACTCTACACCCAGGTCAGTTGTGGTAAACTTTCTGAAATATGATGTAAAGGAAAGAATCCTGACACAAGCGTGGAAAAAAAAGATATGAATCGGCGACAAACAGATATTCTTTGACCATGACTACCCGACAGAAATTGTGCAGCAGCGAAAGAAATATGCCAACATTAAAAAAATACTGAAAGAGAAAAAAATTAGATTCCAAACACCGCTAACGAAGATGAGAATTCACTGGGAGGACGGCGTAAAAACGTACAGCACGGCCAGAAAGGCAGCGCGAGACATGACGGAGCGAGGCTTTGTGGTGAACGTACCCGAGGAAGCGGCTGGAGCAGCGGCGGCACTGAACGCATCACGACAGCCCGAGTGGAGACGAGTGAGCGGCAGGAGGCGGGAGACGGACGTGGTGCACCGAGCCCACGAAAAACTGCAAGGCTTTCAATGGAAAGCCTAGATTATAACAAAGATTAGATAGATAGATAGATAGATAGATAGTTTATTTCGAACACAAAAAATATAACAAAAAACAAGCAAATAGCAAATGCAATAAAGTTACAGTATACACTGTTCGAAAGGGAGAAGGAAGAAGTGAACACTTATTAATTCCAACTCCTCTTTTCCATCGATACACCCATGTGGATTTTATACAAATTACTACCATTAATACCCCAAGTAAACAATTTACTGTATTTTTTACAGATCAACATTAACACCTGTCCATTCTAACATACAATGAAGTCCATATATCAAAACCAGTCTCAAACGACACAGATACACACAGTGCTGTCCCACCCACCATTCCATAGTGTCCCATAATGTCCCAGAGTGAACATAATGAATCGTACATATAAATTCTACCCTTCTAACATATAACCTTTCAACAAATGGTGCTTATACCTCTTTTTAAATTGATTTCTGTTTGTACATAGTTTCAGTTCCGGCTCCAGACTGTTCCACAAATCCACCCCACAGACAGATATGCACATACTTTTCTTGGTTGTACGTATCTTGGGTTTTGTGAAGTTTAAGTCTCCTCTCAAATTATGATCATTGTCTCTTTTTTTAAATATTTTTTGTATATTAGTTGGGAGTTGATTGTTAATTACCCTGTACATTACTTGTGCTGTTTTAAATTTAACTAAATCGATGAACTTTATGACATGTGACTTCAAGAACAACGAATTGGTATGGTCTCTATATCCTGCATTGTTTATTATCCTTATAGCTCTTTTTTGTAATGTGCATATTGCTTGTAGGTTGATCTTGTAGGTGTTTCCCCAGACTTCTACACAGTAGTTAAGATAAGGTAAAAACAGTGAATTGTACAATAAGACCAATGATTTATAGTCCAAGATGTGTCTTGTCTTCCCCAGTATGCCTATACATTTTGCTAATTTAGCCCGGATGTGACTGATGTGAGGTTTCCAGCAGATTTTACTGTCTAGCGTCACCCCCAGAAACTTATTTTCCTGTACTGTTTGTATTCTGGTATCATCTATCGTTATCATTATTTCATGATTTATTTTATAATTTCCAAACACCATAATCTTTGTTTTTTTTAGATTTAGAGATAATTTATTTTTGTTGAACCACTGCGTTAATTTTTCCATTTCAGTTGTGACCACCTCTAAAACCTGCTGCAAATTCTCACCAGTGCAAAGGATATTTGTGTCATCCGCAAACAAAATAAATTTCAGAATTTTTGATACTTGGCATATGTCATTTATATACAAGATAAAGAGTTTGGGTCCCAAAACTGACCCCTGGGGCACACCACAAGTGATGTCCATGCAGAGTGATTTGTGCTCTCCAATTTGTACAAATTGTTGTCTGTTACTTAAATAACTTTCCACCCAACTCAGTCCTACCCCTCTTATCCCATACCTTTCCAGTTTCCTTAGTAGTATTCTGTGGTCAGTGGTGTCAAAAGCTTTCTTTAAGTCTATAAATACTCCTACAGCAACCTTTTTTTTGTCTATACAACTAGTAATTTCTTCGAAAAGTTCGATCAGTGCCAAAGATGTAGATTTATCTGCTCTAAAACCATACTGGCTATCTGTAAGGAGGTTGTGTTTTTCAATGAAATCATCCAGTCTCTTAGTGAATATTTTAAGTCTATAAATACTCCTACAGCAACCTTTTTGTCTATACAACTAGTAATTTCTTCTATAAGTTCGATCAGTGCCAAAGATGTAGATTTATCTGCTCTAAAACCATACTGGCTATCTGTAAGGAGGTTGTGTTTTTCAATGAAATCATCCAGTCTCTTAGTGAATATTTTTTCAAGTATTTTGGAGAATTGTGAGAGTAAAGAGACTGGCCTGTAATTTGCGAAACTGTTTTGTTTACTGTTTTGTAAAGAGGTGTTACTTTTGCTATTTTCATTTTGTCTGGAAATGTACCAGTTTGAAATGACAGGTTACAGATGTGGGTGAGTGGCTTAACAATTCCCTCAATTACTTTTTTTCACTATTGTCATGTCAATTTCATTCCAGTCCGTTGATTTTTTGTTCTTAAATTTACTCACAGTCTCGATAATTTCCTTTTCAGTAACTGCACCCAAAAAGATTGTGTTTGGGTTTCTATCCTCTATTTCATTCACAGACCCACTGTGGTTTGTTTCTGGAGTCACTATTGATTTTGCTAATTCAGGACCAACGTTTACAAAAAATTTATTGAAACCACTGACCACATCTTCCATATTATTAATCAAACTGTCATTTTCGATAAAATATTCTGGATAATTTGCATACTTAGGACGATTACTAATAATCCCCTTGAGTACTTGCCATATTCCTCTTATGTTATTTTTGTTATCCTCTAGTATTCTGTTGTAATATTCTTTCTTACAGGTCCTCATTATAGTGGTAAGCTTATTTTTATATCTTTTATATTTGATCTCAGCTTCCACCTTTCTGCATTTAATGAATTGTTTATATAATGTATTCTTCTTTTTACATGCATTTATTAACCCCTTGGTGATCCAAGGAATATTTTTTTTGTTGTTGTCTGTCACTGTACTGTTTTATGGGACAGTATTTATTGTACAATGATTGAAATATTTGTAAAAATTTATCATATGCTCTATTTATGTCATTTTCATCATAAACTATCTTCCAATCTTGCATTAATAATTCCTTTGTCAGTAAATACATTGATTCTTCGGTTCTTATTCCTTTATATTTAATATTTTTGGTATACTTTTTCTTCCTATAATCACATTGATAGACAACAAAAATCGGCAGGTGGTCGCTGATATCATTCAATAAAAAGCCCACTCCTGATATTATTTTCCATAATGTTTGTGAATATGTTATCTATTAGTGTGGCACTGTGTGACATGATTCTGCTAGGTCCTGTAATTGTTGGATGTAAGCCCATGCTGTACATTGTGTTGATAAATTCTTCTGTCAAACTATGTTGTTTTGAGTTCATCAGATCTATATTGAAATCCCCACAGATGAACATAACTTTATGAGTTAGTTTTGCGTACATTTTTTCCATCCAGTCCTTAAATAAGTCAATGTTTGATCCAGGTGTTCTATATACACAGCTCACTACTACATTCTTCACATTGTCCAGACAGATTTCTATTGTAATACATTCAAATAAATCATCCACAGTTACTGACAGATTTTCAACAACCTTGTATTGCAAGCTCTTGTCAACATAAATTGCAACTCCTCCTCCTTTTTTCACTTTTCTATTTATATAATTTAATTCATAGCCATCCATGGTAAAATCCACTCCTTTCTCTTCACTGAGCCACGTCTCTGATATTGCCACAATATTGAAGGGCTCTTTAAACTGATTTAAATAATCTTTAATGTTATTAAAGTTTGCATAGAGACTCCTGCTGTTGAAGTGGATCATAGAAATAATTAAATCAGATGTGATCATTGTGTTAAACTGTTCATCTGTGTAATAATTACAGTCATTATTGATTGAGTTAAAAAGATTATTATCAGGGTCTATGTCATATTCTACGTCCTGTGGGTTGTGCTCTATGTATTCAAAAACTTTCAGTTCCTGTTGTTCTTGTTTGTTGATTTTTTGATTCATGCTGTAGAATGTTTTGTTGCAGATGAGTAAAAGAAGGACACAGAAGAAATGAAGGCCAAGAAGACAAGGTAAAAGAGAAACAAACGGCTAGGAGAGGTTTAAGTGATTTTTGTTGGACATTTCTAGACTAATGACTATTACTCGGATAGTAAATATAGGTCTAGGAAGGGCCCCTCACTCGGTGAGGACATTCCCTCCACCCACCAACAGGGACCAGTGGGCAGAAGAAAGGCCCAAAGTACGGAGGTCAAAGTTCGTTAATGTGTTTTTGTACAAATATGTGTTAGTTTTGTTGTTAAAGGGGTTAGGAGCACAAGTTAAAAAAATGGAAAAACATGAATATGAGTAAAAATCTTAAGATAATGACATTAAACGTGAATGGTCTGAACTCACCTGTTAAAAGGGAAAGAATAATAAGAAAATTCAAGAAGGAAAAAAACGAAATTATATTTATGCAAGAGACACATTTGAGCAAGACAGAACATGAGAAACTAAAGAGATTTGGCTATAAGAACTCCTACTACAGTTCATTTAAGTGAGGAACTAAAAGGGGGGTTATGATACTAATTTCAAATAAAATACAATTTGAATGTGAACAAGAAATCCAGGATAAAGAAGGCAGATATGTAATAATAAAGGGAAGAATAGATGGTTTACAGATCACATTAGTGAACATCTATGCCCCACCAGAAAGTGACAAGGGTTTTTTTCAACAACTGTTTGATCTCATAGCAACACACAGTGAAGGAGTCCTAATTTGTGGAGGAGACTTAAATGCTGTCATGGATCATGAGGTTGACACAACAAGTGATAAGAAGACAAAAAAACATGCAACAAAGTTCATAAGAACCTCACTGGCAGAAATGGTTATGGTAGACATATGGAGGGACCTGCACCCACTCGAAAAAGACTATACACATTATTCAGCAGTCCATAAAGTACACTCTAGAATAGATTACTTCCTTACGAATGAAGGTGACAGACACAGGGTGAGAAATTGTCGGACTGGAGGGACAGAAATATCAGATCATAATCCTATATACATGGAAATATACTGTATTTAAACAATAGAAAATGGCAAACAACATGGAAACTTAATGTAGGACTGTTAAATGATGAGAAAATGAAAGAAAGAATAAAAGTAAACATAAACGAGTATATCGAAGAGAATGACAATGAAGAAGTGGACCCAACAATACTATGGGATGCACTAAAAGCCGTGTTAAGAGGTAAATTAATTGCTGAATCAGGAAAAGCAAATAAGTCTAAACTGGAAACATATGAGCAAAGATGTGAGAGACTGAGGGAACTAGAACGTAAACATCAAAGCACAAACGACCCAAAAATATATCAAGAAATTAAGGAAGAAAAAATAAAGATAAAAGAAATACAAATAGATGAAATTGAAAGGAAAAATAGATATTTAAAGCAAAAATATTATGAAACAGGGCCAAAGGCCACAAAACTGCTGGCAAAACGGCTAAGAAAACAACAAACAGTGAATAATGTATATAAGATTAAGGACCCCATTGTGGCTTATATTAATCATATATTCCATACCTACATATGTATAGACATTTTAGAATGTTTAGTGATTACATATATGGAATGACCTCACGCCTCAGAACAGGACAGGAGGTCTCAACCGCCGGCGAGGTTCAAAGAACAGACGGAGTCGCAGCGGTGGAGACCGGATCGAACTTCCTGACCACCCAGGGTCAGGTGGAGGAGATGGAGGACAATGGAGGGGGATTATGTTAACGCGGGATGTCAGCTTTGATATGCAATGTCTTTTGTTGAGTGTGGGTATAAGTATGAAGGTCTGACTGCGCTCGACCTCTCATTCTGTTTCTGCATCGAGATGAGACATGTTAGGGAGGTGAAGCTGATAATGAATCTTGATTTATAAAATCACATCGCTTCTTCATTCCAAGCTCCCTACACTGGTGACCAGACGTGAGGATGGAACAGAGACGTTCTCCCGCGACGAACTCATCGGAGGCGACCCAGGCAAGCGCCGTCGCCCATGCAGACAGGGGAACAGATGGAAGACGTTCCCCCATGACAGAATCCGCAGAGAGGGCTCAACCGAGCACCTTCCCCAGCTCCGCCGTGAGGACAGAAGAAAGGCGTTCTCACCCGGCGGACACATCAGAGAAGGCCCACACAAGCGCCGTCACCGTCAAACTGCCAGAGTTCTGGCAAAACGACCCGAGCTCGTGGTTCCAGCAAGCTGAGGCTCAGTTTGCACTGGCGGGCATAACGGCGGACGAGACGAAGTTTTACCACATCGTCGCCAAACTCGACGCCGCCACTCATAGATGCGCGCAAAGCGTAATTCAACAACCGCCCGCCCACGACAAATACAGGGAACTAAAGGCAACCATCATTGAGAACTTCGTCCCCTCAGCCGAGGAGAGAGCAGAGAAGATTCTGGCGATCTACAGCCACAGAGGATGCAGACCAAAGGCCCTCATGGAGGACATGCTGCAGCTTAAGGAAGCGGACAACGACAACTTCCTTTTCCGGCATATCTTCCTCAGCACTCTGCCGCCACACATGAGAGGGACACTGACCAACATGCGGTGCAGCACCCAGCAGGACTTCCGCGCGCTGGCCCGAGAAGCGCAGCGGCTCATCAACGCCTGCGGCGATCAGATGGCCACAGCAGCATCTGCAGATTTCAGCACAGAGGCCCAGAGCAGCGGAGAACCGCAGACAGCGGAGCAGAGCCCGCCCACTATGGCAGCGACGCGACCAAGACGCAGCAAGCGGAACGACCTCTGCTATTTTCATCAACGCTTCGCCAAGAGGGCACACAAATGCATGCCCCCCTGCAAATTCAAGAAACGGTTAGCAGCTACGGCTCTCGGCGAGACGAATAAGCTGCTTTATGTGACTGACGGACGCACCGGGAGACGGTTCCTCATCGACACCGGAGCTCAGGTGAGCTTCATCACCCCTTCCCCCGCAGACCGGGCCATGGGACCCCGGGGAAACGGAGCGATGGCAGCCAACGGCTCGATCATCGACACTTTCGGTGAAAGGGACCTGCCTCTTCTCATCCACGGCCGCAACTATAGATGGACATTTATTATAGCTGCGGTGAGTTTTAACTTGTTGGGCGCCAACTTTTTGTGTGCACATGGGTTATTAGTCGATCTTGCAAATAGACGCTTGGTTAATGCACTATCATTTTCTTCTATCCCCTGCTCAGCTCGAGTTTCTCCACCACCCGTGCAAGCCAGCGTCACTACAGCAGGAGGTAAGTTTGACCAATTCCTCACCCAATTTCCAGTACTCACAGTTCCAAAATTTTCAGCAACAGTAGCGAAACACGGGGTTGAACACTTCATTCCCACAACAGGCCCACCCGTGTTTGCTAAAGCTCGGCGCTTAGACGTGACCAAGCTTGCCATAGCACGGGACGAGTTTGCCACCCTGGAAAAATTAGGCATTATTAGGCGCTCGAAAAGCCCTTGGGCATCACCACTACACATGGTCCCGAAAACCGATGGTTCTTGGAGACATTGCGGCGATTACTGCAGATTAAACAATGCGACAGTGCATGACCGCTACCCAATCCCTCACATCCAAGATTTTTCACTACATCTGGCGGGTGCGCGCATTTTTTCTAAAATAGACCTGGTCCGCGGCTATCACCAAGTCCCCGTTCGAGTGGAAGACATTCCTAAAACAGCTGTAATAACCCCTTTTGGTCTTTTCGAATTTTTGCGAATGCCGTTCGGCCTCAAAGGCGCTACTCAAACTTTTCAGCGTATGATGGACGCGGTATTACGCGACCTCCCCTTCGTGTTCGTCTACCTCGACGATATGCTGGTAGCCAGCTCGTCAGAGGAAGAACACAAACAACACCTCGCTACAGTTTTTCAGAGACTAGAAGAGCACGGTTTAATAATCAACCCAGCCAAATGCCGATTCGGCGTGTCACAAATTGATTTTTTGGGACACAGAGTTTCACCAGAGGGGGCAGTCCCACTGCCAGACAAAGTCCGCGCGATAAAAAATTTTCCACGACCACAAACGGTCAGATCGCTGCAAGAATTTTTGGGAATGGTGAATTTTTACAACCGTTTCCTCCCCCGCGCAGCTCAACTCATGCAGCCCCTGTATGCTGCGCTCAGAAAACAAAAGCCTTCCAATGCGGTCGGATGGACCCCGGAGCACGAACGCGCCTTCGCAGAAGTAAAAAGTGCTCTAGCGAATGCCACATTGTTGGTTCACCCCGATCCCTTGGCCCGCATAGCGTTAACCACAGACGCTTCAGATCTGGCCATAGGGGCAGTCGTGGAACAACATGTTGGCGGAACCTGGCAAACTTTAGCATTTTTTAGCAAATCTTTAAACCAAACCGAGTGCAAATACAGCACTTTTGACAGGGAGCTGCTAGCGCTTCATTTATCCATCCGCCACTTCCAGTTCTGGTTAGAAGGGCGGCGTTTCATGGATTTTGTAGACCACAAACCGCTCACTTTTGCGATGGCTAAAATTTCAGAACCATGGTCAGGCAGGCAACAAAGACAGCTAGCTGCAATTTCAGAGTTCACCACAGACATTCGACATGTGGCAGGTAAACTTAACGTGGTAGCAGACTGCCTCTCTCGCGCTGTGACATCGCCAGAGCACGAGGAGACAGATTATACTACCTCAGCGGCAGAACTCTTCGCCAACGCGGACGCGTACGCGGCCGCAATTCATGTAGGGATAGATTACGCAGCCATGGCAGAGAAACAAAGCAGTGACGCGGGCGTGCGCGCGCTCCTGTCTGGACCAACAGGGTTAAGACTGAAGGAAAGGGGTTTACATGACGGTGTATCCCCCCTAATCTGCGACGTGTCAACCGGCCAACCTCGCCCGGTAATCCCAGCTGCATGGCGCCGCCGCATTTTTGACTTGGTTCACTCCCTCGCGCGCCTCGGTTAAAATGGTCGCGGAAAAGTTTGTTTGGCCGGGCCTGCGCAAAAATGTAAAGGAATGGGCAAAAACTTGCATGTCTTGTCAGCGCGCCAAAATACACAAACACACAAAAGCTCCTCTAGAGCCTTTTTGAATCCCAGCCGGAAGGTTTGACCACGTTCATGTCGACCTCGTGGGACCACTACCTTCGTCTCAAGGGTTCACAGACCTGTTAACAATGATAGACCGTACTACGCGCTGGCCGGAGGCGGTCCCTTTGGCGTCAACCACAGCTGCGGAAGTCGCTCGCGTTTTTTTAACAAACTGGGTGGCACGTTTCGGCATCCCATCGGACATCACGTCCGATAGGGGGCCTCAATTTGTCTCAGAGCTGTGGTCAGCCATGGCCAGCAGCTTAGGAGCGACAATTCACCGCACCACCGCATATTCCCCTAGGCTAATCTAATGGGTTATGCGAGCGTTTTCACAGATCTTTAAAGGCCGCCCTCAGGGCCTCACTAACGGAAACAGATTGGGTGAATAAACTTCCCTGGGTTTTATTGGGGTTGCGTTCTGCGCCTAAGGAGGATCTAGACGCCTCCCCAGCAGAATTAGTTTTTGCACAACCTCTCAGGCTCCCGGGTGAGTTTTTACCAGAGCATCCAGAACCTGGGCATCTCCCAGCCCTGATGCCCTTAAGCAGCACCAGACCGGACACGCTCCCCGGACCGGCACATCACTCTTTTCCACGGGTTTTTGTCCCCCAAGCTTTAAAAAACGCCGAGTTCGTTTTTGTTAGACACGAAGCTTTAAAATCAACCCTCCGTCCACCATACGACGGACCATTCAGAGTGCTGGAACCTGGTGATAAGCATTTTGTGCTTGATTTAGGGGACAGAAAAGAAACAGTCAGCATTGACAGACTTAAACCTGCCTTCTTGTTGAGTGACGAGCCTGCACGGGTGGCGAGAGCACCTCGGCGGGGTAGACCCCCCAAGAAAAAAAACTCAGCCCCCCTGCAGGGAACAAATAACCACTCTCCTCCCCAAGCTGCAGATTCCTTACAGGATGGTCCCACCAGGACGCCCAAGCGGACCTACAGCAGATTCGGGAGAAGATTAAAACCCAGATGGCACAGGGACTGATGCAAAATTGACAAAGAGTTGTTAACTATGTTATCAGATTGTGCCATGACAGTTTTAAGGCTGATTTGTGACATTACTATACTGTTGTTGTTACCACTGAATTTTCTACAGGACCATGACTGCTGGAAAGATTTTTTTTCCTTGTTTTCCCTGTCAAGATGTTTAACAGTATAATATGTCATAGAGATTATCTTAAACTGTAAACTCAATTGATTGTCCTTTTCTTAGTCATTTGGGGGGGGGGGGCGCTGTAGCTTATATTAATCATATATTCCATACCTACATATGTATAGACATATTAGAATGTTTAGTGATTACATATGTGCAATGACCTCACGCCTCAGAACAGGACAGGAGGTCTCAACCGCCGGCGAGGATCAAAGAACAGACGGAGTCGCAGCGGTGGAGACCGGATCGAACTTCCTGACCACCCAGGGTCAGGTGGAGGAGATGGAGGACAATGGAGGGGGATTATGTTAATGTGGGATGTCAGCTTTGATATGCAATGTCTTTTGTTGAGTGTGGGTATAAGTATGAAGGTCTGACTGTGCTCGACCTCTCATTCTGTTTCTGCATCGAGATGAGACATGTTAGGGAGGTGAAGCTGATAATAAATCTTGATTTATAAAATCCCATCGCTTCTTCATTCCAAGCTCCCTACACCCATCACAAATAAAACCACAGTTAACCCAGAAAACATCGAAGAAATATTCCATAATTTCTATCAAGAACTATACTCGCAACCTGAAGAGACAAATGTTAAGGATATTAAAAAAATTCTAGGCACATTGGACTTGCCATCAACAGGAAACCAACAAAATGAAAAGCTAACAGCAGAAATAACAACACAAGAGATTAAAGATGTGATTAAGTCACTTAAAAATGGTAAATCACCAGGTAGTGATGGATACCCATCTGAGTTTTATAAACTGTTTATAGAAGAACTCACGCCACAGCTCCTAAAGTCATTTAATTGGACATTAAACAACAACAAAATGCCTCCATCATGGAACGAAGCCATTATTTCAGTTATTTTAAAGCCAGGGAAAGATGGGAAACAATGCGGAAACTATAGGCCAATCTCTTTACTAAATGTGGATTATAAAATATATACAACAATTATATGTAAACAAATAAAGACATTCTTGACGGAATTGATAGAGGATGATCAAACTGGTTTCATAGAGGGACGCCAAACACATGACAATATCAGGAGAACTGTACACATAATTAATCAAATACATAAAGAAAAGAAAAGCGCAGTAATAATGAGTTTAGACGCAGAAAAAGCATTTGATAGGGTTAACTGGAAGTTCCTATATAATGTGCTGGAACTCTTTGGATTTAACGAAAAATCAGTACAATGCATAAAGACACTGTATCAAAAACCTGTGGCAAGAATCAAGATAAACGGTAGCTTAACAGACAAAGTAAATATACAAAGGTCAACTAGGCAGGGATGCTGCCTATCGCCCACCTTGTTTGCTCTGTTCATAGAGCCACTGGCTCAAGCGATACGACAAAACAAGAAATTAAAAGGTGTAACAATAAAGGGAGCGGAACACAAGATTGGGCTATTTGCAGACGATATTATAGTTTACCTTGAACAACCAGATGAATCGATAATGGAAATGATGAACTTGATAGAAAATTTTGGAAAATTATCAGGATACAAGATAAACATAACAAAAACACAAATACTGGCATTCCACTATAACCCTTTAAACCAGATAACTGATAAGATCAAACTAAACTGGAAACAAAAAGAAATAAAATACCTTGGAGTGAGCATACCTAAAGATCTAAGCAAAATCTATAAAGCAAACTATGATAGGTTGGATCAAGAAATAAAAAAGGATATTGATAGATGGTCAATCTTAAATATGGATCTGAACTCAAAAATTAAGACAGTCAAAATCAGCATACAACCTAGACTGCTTTACCTCTTCCAGGCTCTACCAACAGAGATTCCTGATGCCCAGTTCTCAAAGTGGGACAGGATGATACCGAGATTTGTTTGGGGAGGTAAAAAGCCAAGAGTGAAATATAAAACTCTCCAGTTACCAAAAGAGAAAGGAGGTATGGGCCTACCGAGTCTAAAGGAATATTACTACTCAGCACAAATAAGATATATCATATGTTGGTGCGACGGAGGATATGAGGCAAAATGGAAAGAAATAGAAAAGGAAATTGAGGGACTCCCAGTACAAAGCATAATTGGAGATAAGGATGCATATAAGACAAATCAAACAAATAGACCCAATCACTAAATTTACTTTGGAACTGTGGTATAAAATAGTACAAAAGTATAACATAAAGGAGGGCATAAAACTATTGAAATGGGTAGCATTTGACAGTCAGTTTGAACCGGCAAAGCAAGATAGGGGATACAAAAATCTGGTGAACAAGGGAATCACAGCATGGGGCAATATCGGAAAAAAAGATCTTGGGAGTTTTGTAAACATCAGAAGAAAATTTAAACTAGAAAAATCAGAATTCTTCAGATATTTGTAGATGAGAGATTATTATATGAGGAAGATTAGACATAACCTCCACACAGATGTGAGCGAGATTATACAACTCATTTTAAGCTCATATACAGGAAATAAAATAAGAATTATTTCAAAGCTATATCAGAAACTTACGGCAAACAAACATTCAAGTAACTATATAAAGGAGAAATGGGAGAAAGAGCTAAATTTAAACATAACAGAAGAAAGCTGGCAGGAAATATGGAAAACACAACAAACATCAACAAGTTCAAGAACATGGAGGGAATTTGGATGGAAAAACCTGATTCGTTATTTCATTACACCACAGATTCAAAGAAAATATACAAATACCCAATCTATATGCTGGAGGGGCTGTGGGGCTCAAAATGCAGACCACTCACATATGTTTTGGAAATGCTGCAAAATCTCATCATTCTGGAAATCTATACATGTGACAATACAGAGGATACTAGGATATAATATACCAATGAACTGTAACTTGATGTATTTATGTGATCTTAAAAGAGATAATGTAATACAGGCTGAGGACAGATATCTAGTCAAAATCTTGTTGATTGCATGTAAAAAAACAATCACAAAAAATGGCGATTAGAAGTGCTTCTTGACCAAGAGCAATGGACTGACATTGTTGAGGATATACGTTTGATGGAAAAACTAACATATCGACAAAGAATGCAAGAAGGACTATATGAAAAAAAATGGTGGAAATGGACACACTACAAAGTGCAACAACGAGACAGAAATTGAAAGAATAACCAACGACACTGGAACAACCAGAAAAATTAAGAGATGGAAAGTTAAAACTTGATGCTCCAACATTTGTCCCCCCCCCTTTTTTTTCTTTCTTTCTCTAGCTCCTTTTTTCTAAATATAGACTGTGATCTGAATGTAATAAG
Organism: Pholidichthys leucotaenia; assembly: GCA_020510985.1. NCBI lineage: Eukaryota > Metazoa > Chordata > Actinopteri > Cichliformes > Pholidichthyidae > Pholidichthys > Pholidichthys leucotaenia. Next base: position 302,322,046 of record CM035836.1, read on the forward strand.
TATGATGAAAAATGAATAAAAATCAAAGTTACAAAAAATTATAAATTTTGTCTTACTTAAATTGAGCGTTAATTTGTTTGAATCAAACCACAGTTTGAGCTTTCCTAATTCCTTTCCGAGTGTATCCAAAAGTTGTTCCAAATTGCTTCCACTGCGTAATAAATTAGTGTCATCTGCAAACAGTATTAAATCAATTTTTTCCAAAACTTTACATATATCATTTATATACATATTGAATAACAATGGCCTCAAAACTGAATCCTGTGGGACTCTACAAGTAACCTTCAGTAACTGCGAGTTTTTGCGGCCAACACATACATACTGACATCTGTTCTTTAAGTAACTACATAACCAGGACAGTGCTACCCCCCAATACCATAATTTTGTAGTTTCTTTAACAATAATTTATGATCCACTGTATCAAATGCTTTTTTAAGATCCAGGAATACCCCAACTGAATACTCTTTATTTTCTACAGCAGTTGATATTTTTTCTATAAATTCCATTAGAGCAAATGCAGTTGTCCTCTTGTGTCTGAACCCATCTTGCTGCTCACACAATAAATTATTCTTCATTATAAAGTTGTCAATTCTCTCACTGAATATTTTTTTGAGTATCTTAAAAAATTGCAGCAATAGTGAAATAGGCCTATAGTTTGAAAATTTCCTTCTGTCACCCGTCTTGTAAATCAGAATTGCTTTGGCTATTTTCATTGCATTGGGAAATATACCTGTTTGGAGAGACAGGTTACAGATATATGTCAGTGGCTTCACTAAGCATTCAATGATAGTTTTGACTAAAAGCACGTCAATACCATTACAATCTGTAGATGTTTTACTTTTAAACGATTTAACAGTTCCAATGACCTCTCTCTCATCTGTGTTCTTTAAGAAGTTGGAGTCTTTTATAGCAATGTTTTTGCTTATTGTATCACCTGTAGATGCCATAATGGGTATTTCTCATGCCAAATTAGGGCCAATGTTAAAACAAATATTAAATTCATCTGCAGGTGAGACTGCATTCACATTCTGAGTCGTTTTTGCTAAATGCTAAACAATACAAGACCTTGGAGTCTACATCTGCTTGGAACCCAACAGAGGAGGACTTACCATTCAGCAAAGGTAGGCGACTGCCTTAGGCCCAAATCTGCTAAGGGCCCCAATCTACTAGGACACCCATATTTTTTTAAATTGTTAGCATATTTAACATGATGTTCGACAAAATAAAGAAACACAAGTATTTACATAAACAGCAAATCAAATCACTGGGGAGAGAGGAATAACCAGGCCAAGCATTTAGAGCAGATGAACTTTATTCACTCTCTCACATCTCTTAGAATCAGAAAACATTAACCTCATGTAGCAGGGACTCTCTTTTATATTACAACACTCACACGTCCCTGCTGCCTGAGGTCCTGCATCACAATTCATTCTCGCATCACAATTCCTTTTGTCCCCCAGCCCCTTAATCCCCATGCTCTTCGGTCAGAGGAAATTACTGCATCTCCCTTCCTTCCAGTCTGAGATGAATACCACAGCATGGGTCCCCCATATCACGAACATAATGCCCCCCCCCCCCTTCTTTTCAGACTGTTGGAGTCTTCCATGGTGTCTCTGAGACATGCACAGGTGTGTATCGTTGGTTACATTGTAAACAAACCGTACAGTGTGTACAACAGCAGCAAAATAGAAATGAAGTTATCAGAGCGGTGCAGAGAAATGGGAGAAAAACGTAAGAGCAAAGAAATTTTTTTTTCAAAACAACCTTTTTCACTTCAACCTGGGAGCACAGGATGGTCAAAAAATTCCTATTAAACAGTGATTTGTAAATTAAGCAGAGCATTCTGCTATACAGAATGTAGTGCATAATGTTTTTGTATTATGCACCGCGAGCACCTTTGCATCGTGAGTATATACATGCATTAGTACATGTACATAGAATGTACTGTCAAAACTTGCTGGTCTGTACTGTACAGGGTGTACATGTATACTGAATCAACAAGCAAAAAGATTAAACTGCCTCAGTCAAATCTTACGAGTGCACATGATATCAGTCTACGGGAAAGCCAGCGATAAGTGAAATAGAGAGGTAGCGATAAAAATGGAGGTGCAGTGACACCTAATACCCAAAATTACGAGGTGGGTTTTGATCATTCAGCCCTCCAAGGCCGAGGGGAGGAAAAACTGGCCTTGAGGCCAACATCGAGTCCTCCAACACTGGATCTGACCATAAAAATTGGAATTGAACAATTTGGCTTATAATGTGAACTTAACCTAAATGAAATGTATAGTTCTTTTTCTCAGTTGCTGAAGCAGTAATGTAACATTGTGTTCTAATTTAGTAGCAGTAATATAATAATTCAATTCAATTCAATTCAGCTTTATTTATATAGCACCACATCACAACAGAAGTCATCTCATAGCGCTACAAAATGCAGAGAAAACCCCACAATTTCAGAAAGACCCAGCAATCAGACGATCCCCTGTGAGCAAGCACTTAGCGACGGTGGAGAGGAAAAACTCCCATTTAACAGGAAGAAACCTCTAGTAGAACCAGGCTCAGGGAGGGGCAGTCATCTGCTGCAACTGGCTGGGGGTGAGGGGATAGAGAGGATGAAGAGGACAGACAAAAAGCAGAAGTGGGGTTAAGAGACACAAAATCCCTCCCTAATCGTAGGCTATATTAAAAAGGAAGGATTTTACCCTGTTCTTAAAAACAGAGACCGGGTCTGACTCCTGGACCCAGAGTGGTAAGTGGTTCCACAGAGAAGGAGCTTGATAGCAGAAGGCTCTGCCTCCCATTGTACTTTTGGAGATTCTGGGCATTACAAGTAAAACAGCATTTTGGGAGCGTAGTGCTCTATTAGGATGGTAAGGTAATATCAGATCTTTTATATATAAGGGGGCCTGATTATTAAGAGCTTTGAAAGTGAGAAGAAGGATTTTAAACTTAATTCTAAACTCTATGGGAAGCCAATGAAGGGAGGACAGAACCGGGGAGATATGATCTCTTTTTCTAGAACCAGTTAGAACTCTTGCAGCAGCATTTTGGATCAAGTGAAGATTTTTTAAGGATATTTTAGGACAACCTGATAATAACAAGTTACAATAATCCAATCAAGAGCTGACAAAGGCGTGGATCAGCCTCTCAGCATCACTCAGAGACAAGATGCTCCTAATCTTGGCAATATTGCGCAGATGATAGAAGGCAGTCTTAGGAACAAATTTAATATGTGAATTAAAGGACAGATCTTGATCAAAAATAACTCCAAGGTTCCTCACAGAACTATTCAGAGTGATAGTGGTGGCATCTAAATTAAGAGCATGATTTGGAAAGGAATTTCTAAGGTGTTTTGGGCCAACAAGAATGACTTAAGTCTTATCTGAGTTTAATAGCAGAAAATTACAAGTCATCCAGGCTTTGATATCCTTAAGACAGGCATCTAACTTGACTACTTGATTACAATCATCGGGCTTCATTGACAGGTATAGTTGTGTGTAGTCTGCATAACAATGAAAATGTATACAGCGCTTTCTAATGATATTGCCTAATGGAAGCATATATAAACTAAAAAGAGTAGGGCCTAACATAGATCCCTGTGGAACTCCATGACTAAGCTTAGAGTTGGAAGAAAATTCATCATTGATGTGAACAAACTGAAATCTATAGGACAAATAAGATCTAAACCACTGCAGCAGAGTTTCATTTAGTCCAACATAGTGTTCTAATCTATCAAGTAGAATGTCATGATCGATAGTGTCAAAGGCTGCACTAAGATCTTAAAGGACAAGAACAGAAACAAGTCCATTATCAGATGCAATAAGGAGGTTATTAGTGACCTTCACTAAGGCAGTTTCAGTGCTGTGATGAACTCTGAACCCAGATTGAAACTCCTCAAACAAACCAACTCCCTGCAAGTGGTCAAACAATTGCACGGCACAACTCTTTCCAAGATTTTTGAAATGAAAGGCAGATTAGAGATTGGTTGATAGTTAGCCAAAACTCCTGGATCAAGCGTCAGCTTTTTGAGTAAGGGTTTAATTACAGCAATTTTAAAAGCCAATGGTACATAACCCAGAGTTAAAGAAGAATTAATTATATGAAGAATACGGCTACCAATAATTGGGAAGACAATTTTAAATAACCTGGTAGGAATAGGGTCCAAAAGGCAAGATGAAGGCTGAGATGAGGAGATTATTTTATCCACCTCTAAGAGGTCGATTGGAGTAAACTTATCTTAACAGATATCAGTTGAGGGAGTTGTAGTAGTTAATGTACTTGAGTTTACGGTAGGAAGAATCTGACTGATTTTCTCTAATAGATAAAATTTTATGATTGAAAAAGTTCAGAAAGTCCTGACTAGAAAGCTCAGGAGGGGTGCGAGGATTGACTGAGTCCTGACTCTTTGTCAGCTTGGCTATAGTGTTGAAAAGAAACCTGGGGTTATTCTTATTTGCATCTATTAATGCAGAATAATAACTTGATCTAGCTATTCTAAGAGATTTTTTATAAATTAAGAGATGATTTCTCGAAGCTAAATAGAATTCATCTAAATTAGTAGAATGCCATTTCCTTTCCAACTGACGAGTCTTCTATTTTAAGCTACGAGTTTCTGTGTTAAACCAAGGGGTTAGAAATCTCTGGTTAGACTTTTTCTTTTTTAAAGGGGCCACCAAATCTAGAGTCCGATGCAGAGAGGCTGTAACAATATCTACCATGCTATCAATTACGAAAGGAGCAGGCTCTCCATCTTTTATTTCCGTTGTGTTGACCCATGGTATAGAGGAGACAATCTGCAAATTTTGGTTACAATGTCATCTGAAAGACATCTGCTGTAGTAGTATTTTTCTTTAGGAGTCAAATAATCAGAAATAGTGAAATCAAAGGTTAACAGACAATGGTCTGACAGTACAGGATTATGAGGAGACACTACCGGATTTTCTATATCTATACCATAAGTCAAGACAAGGTCCAATGTATGGTGGAGATAATGGGTAGAATTTTCTATTTTCTGGGAAAACCCCATTGAGTCTAAAATTGAATTGAATGCCTTATTAAGACAGTCACTCTCTACATCAACATTAAACTATGGCAGAGAATTGGGTTCAAGTCAAGATTGCCAACATGTCCCACACTGAGGACCAGGCCCTCAAAGGAATTAAAACATGATTTTTGCTTGACATTAACTTGTAATTAAGAATGGAAAATTGCCGCCACTCCACCTCCACGACCAGAACTTCTGGGGTTATGACAGTTTAAATAACCAGAGGGAGTTGATTCATTCAAACCAACATAATCATCTTGCCCAAGCCAAGTCTCTGTGAGGGATAATAAATCAATCTGATGATTGATTAATAGATCATGGACTAGAAGAGACTTGGGAGTTAGAGACCTAATATTTAATAAAAGGTTGCGGAAAAGTTATAGACAGAGGCACCAGCCAATCATGTGGCCCTTTTTGATTTATTAAAAAATGTAAGCAGTTTAAGTCAGATTTTAATTATGTTCAAATTATGTCAAAGTCCTGCAAGTGGGGAGTACTCATGTCATGCCATGAATTAAAAAAACACATTTTTTAAATAATTATTATAAAGACTGAGCCACAGACAGTAAGAGGCAGCTTTGCTTCATTTAGCTCATATCCACTCTGAAGTATTTTTTTTTCTTTATTACAGGGTGAATGGCAGCTTATTATATGCATTCAAACTCCATCTTAGGTCCTCAGTAGCAAAATGCTACAGGACATTAATCAAAAGGAACAAGTTGCCTCTTAGACCTGCTCTAAGTTGAAGAGTGGAGTTGGCAGCTCCCTCCTCTTGAATGTTTGTCACTGTCAGTCCTTCTGAGTCCTTCTGTCTGTCCTCCTTCCCACCACTGCCACAACCATCACATCCAAACAGGGTATATTTAGTCCAAAAAGCTGTTCATTCAGATCTGACTCCATTTAATTACATCCTTCAAGGTGGCAAGTGCCTGTTAAGAGTTTCTATTCAGGGGATTACACTGTCGAAAATTGACAGGTAATAAAATGTAAATAAGAACCTGTGATTTTGAATTTAGGCCATCTTACAGTCTGCACCTTGTTTTTCTTCACTGCATGAATCCTGGAGGACGGAAACATAGAGGTACCCCAAAGGGGTGACAAACTTGTACAGTTAGACTCTGAATAATGACAGTTCTAGTAATTTGCCAATTATGTCTCATCTCAGCTTCACAGAAAATCAGAAGAATGTAAAGCTTCTGCAACGACTCAGAATACCAAGAATACTAACAAGTGAGAAAGTGTTCAGATGAAAGAAAATGATCTGAGATTGTAGGAACCTCCACTTGTCTTCGATTCAAAGTTTCAAAGTTAATGTGATTGGTCAGTTTCATAGATAGGTGGGTGAAGCAGTAATGGAAAAAAAAAACTATTTACAGTAGTCTCTTGATTAAAAGCTTTGGTGGTGGTGTACACACGCAACTCAAATTAACTGACATACCAGTGGAAAGAATGACAAAATAGAGCCTGAGTGAATTTGAATTATGCCTACATTGGTGGGGTGCATAGCAAAAGGGTATATGACAGGAATAAGGGAAGCACAATAGTATACTGTTTTTCACATTAGCATTTTAATTGAGGAAATGGGTAGAAAGGTATGTGGTGCTTCCTCTGGACCGAGGAAGGACAACAAGGAGACTTGGTGGTGGAATGAGGAGGTACAGGAAAGTATTCAATGGAAGAGGTTGACAAAGAAAAACTAGGATAGTCAGGGAGATGAAGAAAGTAGACAGGAGTATTTGGAATCTAGGCGCATGGCAAAAAGAGTTGCCAAAGGAAAAGGCATACATTCGTGAAAAAATTAGGACACTCCATTAAATATTCAGTTCTTTATTAATAAATGTTCACATATCTATGTCTAACCTTGTTTTTGTTTTTATTTGCATTTTTTTAAGCTTTATTTTAGCCATTGTAAGTGGGAATGAATGTGGGGGTGTCCTAAAAAAGATGGGGGGGTGTCCTAATTTATTCCTCACTGATTGTTTAGAATGACATTTTACAGAAAACTTGAAAAAAGTCTTTAATTCATTTTTAATTGTTTAGTTGTACTACATGAATCTCCCAGTATTTTTAACAATGATATTAAATATCCATATGTCCAAATGTGTTAAAAAAAAACGCAGGCTTATACAGGGTGTCCTAATTTTTTCACATGACTGTATAGTGAGTTGTATGAGAGGCTGGACACTAAGGAAGGAGAAAAGGACCTGTATCGATTAGCTAGAAAGAAATTGAGCTGGGAAGGATGTGCAGCAGGGTAAGGACAGAAATGGTAATGTACTAACAAGTGACGAGAGTGTGTTGAGAAGTTGGAAAGAGTACTTTGAGGAGCTGATGAATGAAGAAAATGAGAGCAAGGAGAATGGATAACGGAAAGATGGTGAGCAAGGAAGTCCTGATGATTAGCAAGGCGGAAGTGAGGGCAGCTTTGAAGAGGATGAAGAATGGAAAGGCGGTTGATCCAGGTGACATACCTGTGGAGATATGGAGATGTTTAGGAGAGATGGCAGTGAACCTTTTTAATCAGATTGTTTAACACAATCTTGGAGAGTGAGAGGATGCCTGAGGAGTGGAGAAGTGTTCTGGAACCAGTTTTCAAGAACAAAGGTGATGCTCAGAGCTGATTTAACTACAGAGGCATAAAGTTGATCAGCCACACTATGAAGATATGGGGAAGAGTTGTTGAAGCCAGGTTAAGAGGAGAGGTGACAAGCAGTGAACAGCAGTATGGTTTCATGTCAAGAAGGAGTACTATTACAGATGCAATGTTTGTTCTAAGAGTGTTGATGGAGAAGTATAGAGAAGGTCAGAAGGAGTTGCACTGTTTATTTGTGGATCTAGAGAAAGCATATGATAGGGTGCCAAGAGAGGAAGTGTGGTACTGTATGAGAAAGTCAGGAGTGGCAGAGAAGTATGTGAGGGTGGTGTAGGACAGGTAGAAGGGCAGCAAGACGGTGGTGAGGTGTGCTGTAGGAGTGACAGATGGATTCAAGGTGGGGGTGGCGTGACATCAGGGATCATCTGCAAGCCCCTTCTTGCTTGCCATGATATTTGAACAGGCTGACAGTCAAGGTCAGGCAGGAGTCTCCATGGACCATGATTTTTGTAGAAGACATTGTGATCTGTAGCCAGAGTAAGGAGCAGGTGGAAGAGAACCTGGAGAGGTGGAGGTATGCTCTGGAGAGAAGAGGAATGAAAGTCAGTAGAAGCAAGACAGAATACACGAGTGTGAATGAGAGGGAGGCAGGTGTAACGGTGAAGATGGAAGGAGTAGACATAATGAAAGTAGATGTGTTTAAATACCAGGGTCAACCATCCAAAGCAATGGAAAATGCACAAGAAATGTGAAGAAGAGAATGCAGGCAAGGTGGAGTGGGTGGAGACGAGTGTCAGAGGAGATTTGTGACAGAAGGGTAGCAGCAGGAGTGAAAGGGAAGTTTTGCAAGATGGTAGTGAGACCTGCTATGATGTATGGTTTGGGGATGGTGGCGCTGACAAAAAGACAGGAAATGGAGCTGGAGGTAGCTGGTGGCAGAGTTGGTGGCAGAATTGAAGATGCTACAATTTTCATTGGGAGTGACAAGATTAGAAATGAGTATATCAGAGGGACAGCTCACGTTGAGTGGTTTGGAGACAAAGAGAGGCAAGGCTGAGATAGTTTGGACATGTGCAGAGGAGGGATAGTGGATATATTAGACAAAGGATGTTGAAGATGGAGCTGCCAGGCAGGAGGAAAAGAGGAAGACCACAGAAGATTGATGGATGTAGTGAAGGAGGACATGGAGAGGGTTGGTCTTACAGAGGAAGCTACAGGGGATAGGGAAAGATGGAGACAGATGATCCGCTGTGGCGACCTCTAAAGGGAGCAGCTTGAAGAAGAAGAAGAAGAAGAAGAAGAAGATGATGATGATGATGATGATGATGATGATGATGGTGAGTGGCGATGCACCTGCGGGCTGGTTGCCAGCTGGCAATCAGATCTAGAAGAAGAAGAAGAAGAGTGATATAAACAGTGATGCGGGTGATGACAACAAAACCCCAAAAATGCTGTTGACTGTTCTTCTTCTTCTCTCGGTTACTGGCGGATAGCAAACAACTGAAAGGTGCATACCGCCACCTACTGTACAAGAGTGTGTAACATTATGTCATCTGAGCCCGACCCCTAAATTCTATGACTTAATCCTGTGTTATTTAAAAAAGAGAAAAGAGCCCTCCTTGTGATTCTTATTGCCTCTCCATCTCCATCTGTTCCCAGAATCCCAGTTAAATCCCATTCCCTACCGGCTTCTCGAACTTCATTTTCCATTATCTGTCTTTCATTTCCGTATTTGTGACAGTGTAATAAGATGTGCTCAACATTTTCTTATACTCCACATTCTCTGCATTTGTCACTTTCGCTTTTCCTCATGGTGAATAAAGTGCCAGCGGCGCGGTGGAAGAGCGGTTAGCACTGCGGCAGCACAGTAACTCACCCTTGGCCAGGGGATCCTGAGTTCGATACCAGCCCCCAACCAACAGTGATCTGTGCAGAGTTTGCATGTTCTCCCCGTGTCTGCGTGGATTTACTCCGGGATTTCTCCGGTTTCCTCCCACATGCCAAAAACATGCAAGTTAGGTTAATTGTCATCAAACTGGGGATTCTAAATTGTCCTTAGGTAGGACTGTGAGAGTGAATGGTTGTTTGTCTCTCTGTGCTGGCCCTGCGATGGACTGGCAATCTATCCAGGGTGTACCCTGCCTCTCGCCCAAAGATGCTGGGATAGGCTCCAGCCCTCACCCCCCCACCCCACCCGCGACCTGAAGAGGATTAAGCGGAAGAAGATGAATGAATGAATGAATGAATGAAGTGCCATTTAAACCTGTGTGATCCAGTCTGAGTCTTGCCATAATGATGTCTTCCCTCCTACTGGTTGTTATGAAATTCGTTATTGCAATAGATTTTTGTATTTTGTAATATGATCTACCTTTATGATCTTCATCCTATCTTTTTTGCCATAGCTCAGGTCCTTTTTTCTTGATTACTGCTTTCCCTTCACCTTTTCCAAGAGACAATGGTATAGTTATGTCTTTTCCAACAGCACTTTTTGCTAATTTGTCTGCACAGTCATTCCCTTTCAACCCTTCATGTGCAGGAACCCAACAAAACTGAACTTCTCCACCACCTCTGTGTACCCTAAATAAACTGTGATATAGCTCGATCACCAGGTCTTCCCTTGTTGATTTTAGTGTCTGTATGGTTTTTAGCGCTGCATGTGAGTCCGTGCACACCACCACCCGGTCCGGTCTGACCTCCTCCACCCACTGCAAAGCAATAATTATTGCCATCATCTCTGCTGTAAACACGGATGTATTGTTGGAGAGTCTTTTTGCGATGGCCACTTTAAACTCTGGAATGTATACTACAACTCCAACAGAGCCCTCTTTATTATCTGAACTGTCAGTATAGAGCTGTAAGAAGTTATAGTAGTTGTTCCTGAGGTAAATGCTTGTTTTAACACTAACTCCACTCATATGCCACTCCTTTTTCCTCATTAGCATACTAGCGTCTACTTCTTTTCCCGGAAACAGCCAAGGGGGAACATTACTCACTGGACTGGTGTTAGCAATATCAATAGTGTGCAGGCCATACATCCTGGTCCTTCTTTTAATTGTCCACCCAAGCCCGTGTCCCTGGAAATTTGAGTATTCCCAGCAGTCTTGTAGCGTTGTTTTTGAAATATTTTCTTCATCACTTCCTTTCAGCTTGACCCAGTATGATAATGCGAGCTTATTGTTGTGTTGGGTTCTTTTATAAATAAAGACTGCTGCTTTGGGTGAACACGGAGCCTCCTTTATTAACTGGCTGCAACAACATTAACACACGAACTCCGCCATGTTATTATCTGTCCTGTTGTACACCTGACAACATCCGGTCTGTTTCGCCCCCTAGTGGCTCCACATAAGTAATACTTAGATTACACCACACTTATCTCTTCTCAAATCCATTGGCATTTCTCCTGCTTCTATTAAAACTGCATTGTTTGGTGTTGTTTTGATGGCTCCAATGCACAGGCGAAGCACTCTATGCTGCATTTTGTCTATTTTTTCTAGAGTCGTCTTTGCCGCTGCTCCATAAATCATGCATCTGTAGTCTGTTGTCGATCGCATTAGTGCTCTGTAAATGCCAATTAATGTCTATTTATCTGCACCCCATTTGTGTCCAGCTACAGCTTTTATGAGATTAATGACTTTTTTGCATTTTGTCTCCAGATTTTCAACATGAACTCTCCATGTGTATGCACTATCAAACCACAATACTAGATATTTGAACTCACTGACTTTCTCTATTGGTTGATTATATAATAATGGTTCTGCACCAGTTCTGTGTTTTTTTTGTGAAAGTCATATAGCAGGTTTTACTGTGTGAAAATTTAAATCCCCAGTCATATGACCACTTTTCCACTTTCTCCATTGCTTTCCTGATGTTTTTGAACACAAATTTCTCATTTCTTCCCCTCGTCCATATAGCTCCATCATCTGCACATAGTGCTGTTTTGATGGATCCCTCTTGATCCTCAAACATGTCATTAATCATTATATTGAATAAAACAGGGCTTATCACACACCCCTGAGGAACACCATTTTCTATTTCAAAGTCATTAGAAACTTCTGATCCCACTTTAACCATAATTGTCCTGTGTGTTAAAAAATCCATTATCAAATTATACATCCTACCACCAATGTCAATTTTATTCAATTTATAAGAAGACCGTCCCTCCACAGTGTCATAAGCCTTTTCAATATCCAGATAAACTATAACCATTACTTCTTTCATTTTGAGAGTCTTTTCAATACCATTACGTACCCTAATTAGAGCATCCACTGTGGATCTTCCTCTTCTAAAACCATTCTGATAGTCATTTCTTCTTCTTCTTCTTCTCTCGGTTACTGGTGGATAGCAAACAACTGAAAGATGCATACCGCCACCTACTGTACAAGAGTGTGTAACTATGTCATCTGAGTCTGACCCCTAAATTCTATGACTTAATCCTGTGTTATTTAAAAAAGAGAAAAGAGCCCTCCTTGTGATTCTTATTGCCTCTCCATCTCCATCTGTTCCCAGAATCCCAGTTAAATCCCATTCCCTACCGGCTTCTCGAACTTCATTTTCCATTATCTGTCTTTCATTTCCGTATTTGTGACAGTGTAATAAGATATGCTCAACATTTTCTTATACTCCACATTCTCTACATTTGTCACTTTCGCTTTTCCCCATGGTGAATAAAGTTCCATTTAAACCTGTGTGATCCAGTCTGAGTCTTGCCATAATGATGTCTTCCCTCCTACTGGTTGTTATGAAATTCTTTATTGCAATAGATTTTTGTATTTTGTAATACGATCTACCTTTATGACCTTCATCCCATCTTTTTTGCCATAGGTCAGTTCCTTTTTTCTTGATTGCTGCTTTCCCTTCACCTTTTCCAAGAGACAATGGTATAGTTATTTCTTTTTCAAGAGCACTTTTTGCTAATTTGTCTGCACAGTCATTCCCTTTCAACGCTTCATGTGCAGGAACCCAACAAAACTGTCAACTTCTCCACCACCCCTGTGTACTCTAAATAAACTGTGATATACTGTAGCTCAATCACCAGGTCTCCCCTTGTAGATTTTAGTGTCTGTATGGTTTTTAGCGCTGCAAGTGAGTCCGTGCACACCACCACCCGGTCCAGTCTGACCTCCTCCACCCACTGCAAAGCAATAATTACTGCCACCATCTCTGCTGTAAACACGGATATATTGTTGGAGAGTCTTTCTGCAATGGTCACTTTAAATTCTGGGATGTATACTCCAACTCCAACAGAGCCCTCTTTATTCTTTGAACCGTCAGTATAGAGCTGCAAGAAGTTATAGTAGTCGTTCCTGAGGTAAATGCTTGTTTTAACACCAACTTCACTCATATGCCAATCCTTTTTCCTCATTAGCAAACTAGCATGCCAAGGGGGACCATTACTCACTGGACTGGTGTTATTATTAGTCGTTTTTGCTCTAATACATATGATAGTCTATGATGTGAACTGTGAAGTCAAAGAAAACGTCAGAAAGCTAAAGGAAAAAGTCACAAAGCGATGAGTTTAACTTCACAAACCAAGGAGGATTACATCATAAAGTATGAGGAAAACGTCACAAAGGAATGAGGAAATCATCACAAAGCGATGAGGACGTCACAAAGCGATGAGGAAAACGTCACAAAGCTATGAGGAAAACATAATCAAGTAAGTGGCGGTAATGCACCTTTGAGCTGGTTGCCAACCGCCAATCAAATCTAAGAGAAGAAGAAGAAGATGGTGTGATCTCTGGGAATCTCTACTTGTACAACTCAAAATTAAGGTTGGGGAGATGTTTAAATTAAAAAAAGGGCCATTTGTTAATAGTGGTGTTGGACGATTACATTTTTAATTGTGATTAATCTTTTGGAATGTTGAGTTAATCGCGATTAATAACACATTAATCACATTTTTTTCCCATACAGATATAGTATACCTAAAATAGGTAATTTTTCAAGTTTGTCATACTGTTATGAACATGGCAGTGGACAAATATGTCTGCTGTCTTCACCTGCAGGTTTATGAAAGCTTTCAACATATCCACAATGACAAAAACTATCCAGAATATTCTTCAGAAATAATATTTCTGGTATGCCCCGCATCATTACGAGCTACAGGCACGAGAAGTCATAAATCATGACTCTTTGTTTGCTAGCGGCAAGCCCCGAGAAAACCCCCATGGGTACCTGGTATCATTGGAAAGCTTTGAAATTGTACTTTCTAAAAATACACATTATTGCGGAAGACTTTCAACCTAGCCAAAACTGTCTTTTTCCGTGTCCGTTTTTGCACACTTCTTACAAATTAAACATCATTTTGAAAGTCTTTCAATACAGAATATGGAAACAACGTTACATCAGTTTTTAAAATGTCCTAAAAGTGACTCATTTTGCCAGCATGGGTCATTTGTTTACAGAATTAGCATCTTAGCAGCAGTGATAACAAACAAAGCTACTTTCGTGCTCGTGACAACACCCCAACGTGCCACAAAAATGGCGAGGGAGTGAATGGACATCCCGAACACAGCTTGAGAATTTTTTTTAGACTGGTACTCACCAACAGTTGGACCTTTGGAGATGAAAACAGGCAAATTTCTGTCCCGTCTGAGCAGATGGAGATCAGCTATAACCTAGCATGTAGCTACTAGCTACAAGCTAGCTAGGTTCCACAGAAGAACAACACAACATCCAGGAGAAGTTTTGGAGGAGGCTATAGCAATTATCCAGGTGAGAGCTCCAACAGATAATGTTGTAAACTTAAACATGACAGCACTTTGGGAATATCCATGGCTGTAATCCAGCTTGTCGGCATGGCACACACAGTGTCAGTGGCCACAACGGCCTTGGTATGGAGAGCGACTAGGCCAAAAAGTACTTTTTGCGCTTTCTGCTGTTAACTGCCGTTAACTGTTGTTAACTGCGATCACAAAATTTGTCGCTGTTAACGGGGGCAACGCGTTAACGGGTGATTAATGCAATAACACCAACACCACTAGTTAATATACATCCATTCCAGCAATTAATGATGATTGAGCATTTACCATTTTGTAATGATGTAATTCATTTTCACAACACTTAAAATATTTGGCACTGAAGATACCAAGAGATGAAACATTTCTTGAGAAATGGTATTTCATCGCATTCTTGCAGTAATCTGATAAGTGTGCATACATGGTTGTTGTAAATCCATGCTCTTCACTAACTCTTCACCTCCCAGAACAAAGGAGGGCTTTTGGATTCCCTCAACCTGTTCCTGATTATGGCCTGGGTATAAAAGGGTTCAGAGGAGGTCAACAAGCCACCGGCTAGTTGCGTGGTAAAAACCATCAGAGAGTGATCTTTGGTGGTTAAACTTGCCTTGTCTGTGTTCATGCTTACCCGTTTCTCTGCTCCTCTGCCTGAGGAAATAAAACTCAGCAGCAACGGCAGCAGACTGTTTGCTGCCATCTGTGTCCTTGGTCGTGCACGCTCACCAATGGCAAACCACTCATTGTCTAGAACTGGGATTGGAACCGCACCTTTGTCTCATGGAACACATCCTCAACAGTTTGATTCTGGATTTAATGGGGAGCCAATGGAGGGAGGTTAATATGGGAGAAATATGATTTCTCTTTTTAGTACCCATTAATTCCCTTGCTGCAGCATTTTGGATTAACTGGAGATTTTAAGACAACCAGTTACAATAACAAATTACAATAATCTAAATCTAGAAGCAAAAAAGACATTAGTTGGTTCCTCTGCATCAGTTTTGGACAAGATGGTTCTAATTTTGGCAATATTACATACAGTCATGTGAAAAAATTAGGACACCCCACTAAATATTCAGTTCTATATTAAGAAATGTTCACATATTGATGTCTAATCTTGTTTTTATTTATCTCTGGAAAAGAAGTTGATTTAATTCCAGGTAAATAACAAAAAGTAACCTTGTTTTACTCATTAAACAAAAGATATCAACAAAAATGCATATTCTAACTGAGGAAAATGTTAGTACACCATACCGCCTAATAGCTAGTGTTACCACCTTTGGCTGAAATAACTTCAGTGAGATACTTCTTATAGCCATCTACCAGTCTCTGACATCGGTCTTAGGAAAGTTTGCCCCACTCCTCAATGCAGAATTCTTTCAGCTGTGAGATGTTTGAGGGGTTTCTTGCATGTACAGCCCATTTCAAGTCACCCCACAGCATCTCAATGACCCCATTTACATGGTCATGAGTAAACCGATCATAATCAGCTTTCTGCAGTTACCTGGCAATTCAAACTGTCATGTAAACAGAGTAATCTGATTACCTTTATCAGTTAAAGGCCATTATTGGTTTATGAGAAAACGGATTAACACACCTAGCTTATTTGCCCAATAAACCCTTTACTCGGTGCATGTAAACACCATAAGCCATTTATTACCTTTATTGGTTTACTCCAGTAATCGGTTTACTCGTGACCATGTAAACAGGGTCAGTGGGATTAAGATCTGGCCTTCTTGGTGGATTTACTGGTATGTTTTGGGTCATTGTCATGTTGCAGGTCCAGTTCCGCTTCAGCTTTAATGTTTTTACAGATGGTCTCACGTGGTCCTCAAGCACCCTCTGATACATGGTAGAATTCATGGCGGATTCTATGATGGTGTGTGCGCCAGGTCCTGCTGCAGCAAAGCATCCCCAAACCATGACACTTCCACCTCCATGCTTCATAGTTGGTATGAGGTTCTTTTCCTGGAATGCTGTATTCAGTCTACACCAAACACGTCCTCTGTTCTGTTGTCCAAATACTTCAATTTTAGCCTCATCTGTCCAAAGAACATTATCCCAGAAGTCCTGGTTTTTGTCTACGTTCTCTCTGGCAAACTTCAGTCATGCCTTCATGTTTCTCTTAGAGAGCAAAGGTTTCCTCCTTACATGCCTCCCATGCAATTTAAAATTGTGCAGTCTCTTTTTGATAGTAGAGGCATGCACATTCACATCAGTAGTAGCAATAGCCTGCTGTAAGTCCCATGATGACATTTCAGGGTTTTTGGAGACTTCTTTTAGCATCTGCGGTCTGCTTTTGGGATGAACTTGCTTGGACAGCCAGACCTGGGCATGTTGGCAGCTGTTTTGAATGTCTTCCACTTGTAGACTATTTTCTGGACAGTGGAATGGCTGATTTCAAATTCTTTTGAGATCTTTTTAAATCCCTTACCAGACTCATAAGCCGGTATAATCTTCTTTCTGTAGGCCTCAGACAGCTCTTTCGATCTCACCATGGTGTTCACGCTCACTTCAACAGTCAGGAGCACACCAAACTAAATATCTGAGGTTTAAATAGGACAAGCCTCCTTCAAAATGCTGACGTAACAATGTTGTAATCATGTGCACCTGATGTGATACACCTGTGTGGGATTTTAGCCATTTTAAGTGGGAATAAATGTGGGTGTGTCCTAATTTATTCCTCATTAGAAATTGCATGTTTTTAGAATTACATTTTACATAAAATTTTAAGAAGTCTTTTCTTCAGTTTTAATTGGTTAGTAATATTACTTGGATCTCCCACTATTGTTAAAATTGATATTAAATATCCATATGTCCAAATATGTTAAAAAAAAATCACAGGCTTTCATAGGGTGTTGTAATTTTTTCACATGACTGTAGGTGAAC
The DNA here is from genome assembly GCA_020510985.1 of Pholidichthys leucotaenia. Lineage (NCBI taxonomy): Eukaryota > Metazoa > Chordata > Actinopteri > Cichliformes > Pholidichthyidae > Pholidichthys > Pholidichthys leucotaenia. The sequence continues at coordinate 302,339,306 of CM035836.1, forward strand.
GTGAGCAGTTTTAGAAATTTGTGGGAATTAAAGGACAGATCCTGACTAAAATGACTAGGAGATTTCTGACAGTGGTATTAGGAGCTAGAGTAAAACCATCTACATACTGTATATAATGAATAGTATTGTAACGTTGTGAGGGTTCACACAAGAAAGGAGAGATGACTGTGGCGAAACAGGCTTTATTTATACACCCACTCAACACAGACCGGAGGGGAGGTCATTCACACAGACCCCCGTCTCACTTATGGTGACACAAACACATAATCAATCACTACGCTAACTGGTCTTATAATACTGCTGTGTCATTATAACGCAGATATAATGACACAGCAATAACACTTAGAACACACGAATAATAACACTCTTTGAATCCTCCGTGGCACAAGCATACCGGGAGAATCCCCACCCCCTTAACACAGCCCCGACGTTACACTGTCCCCCCTGGACTGGTTTCTGTCCCCAGAATAATAAAGTCCAGCTCAAAAGTCCAACACGAATCCGTCCAGGTGTCGGGGTGACCGCCATTGTCGGCGACCAGTACATACAGGCCCACAAGTGTCCATCTGTGCCTCGACCGGAGTATCTGGTCGGGATGAAGGCCCCAGCTTGACCACCCATGGAGCAGATGGCTGGTACGGGGTGAGATGGTCACGGTGGAGCACCACGACCCGGTCCCTTTTCTGCAGCCTCACCCTGTACATTACATCCGACAGTCGCTGTAGGACCTTGCACAGTCCTGACCAATGGCTCACCAGTTTTGGTGACAGTCCCCTTTTTCGCTCCGGGCAGAAAACCCAGACTCTATCTCCTGGTGCAAAGTCCCTCCACTGGCAGAGGGAGTCATATGCCCTCTTCTGCCAGTTCCCCACCACTGCCAGGGCCTTCCGAGCCAGTCAGTGCACCGTGTGGAGACGTTCTTTCAAGTAAAACAACCCCGGTTTGCCCTCCACCTCCAGCTCTGGGGGGCGGGGGAGAGACACCAAATCCACGGGTGTGAGCAGCTCGCGTCCAAACTTCAGCACTGCAGGAGTGCACCGGGTGGATTCCTGTGCTGCCGTCCGGTACGCCCACAGAACAAAGGGCAGATGCAGGTCCCAGTCTCACTGTCGCTGGTCCACTAGGACAGCGAGCTGGGTGGTAAGGGTCTGGTTGAACCGTTCGACCAGGCCGTCCCTCTGTGGATGCAGTGGGATGGTCCGGGTCTTCCGGATCCCCAGCCGCCTGCAAACCTCCCTGAAGACCTCTGCCTCAAAGTTCCGCTCCTGATGGCTGTGCAGCTCCTCCGGTGGGCCAAACCGACAAAACATCTCGTCCACCAGTTTTGATGCTGTGGTGGCGGTGCTCTGATCAGGGACCGCGTATGCCTCTGGCCATTTGGTGAAGTAATCCATTGCGACCAACACGTTGTGGTTCCCCCGGTCCATGGTCGGGAAAGGGCCGAGAATGTCCACTCCTACCCGCTCCATTGGTGCTCCCACCCGGTACTGCTGCAAGGGGGCGTGGGATTGCCGAGTCGGCCCTTTCTGTACCGTGCAGGTGTCGCAGCGATGGACATGGAGCTCTACATCCTGGCGACATCCGGGCCAGTAGAACCGGGCCCTAAGAAGCTGCAGAGTCTTCGTCACCCTGAAGTGACCCGCCCCCACTGCCCCGTGGACCAGCTGGAATATGTTGGGCCCGAGCCGCCAGGGAACCAGCAGCTGCCAGACGTGACGCTGCCCAGCTGGAGTCTGCCACTGCCAATACACAACACCATCATGACAGTGGAGATTGGCCCACTGGGAGTGTAGGGCCTTGGTCTCTGGGTCCAGCGCAGACACAGCCTCCCAGGTGGGCCACTGGCCCGCGTCCAGCCACTGCCAAACCCGGAAGATGACCGGATCTCTGTCCTGCTTGCTCTGCAGCTGCTGCGCGCAGAGGGCCTCTGTGACGTCATCGCTGGGGAGAGCTGACTGATTATCCGAGGAGGAGCTGTGCGCCGCTGTGTTATTCCTGCTCACAGCGGTCCATCCGGCTCTTTAAAGGTCAGCAACTACGTCAGGGAAGCATGATCCGTCCTGAGCTGGAACCTCACCCCGTACACATATGGGCAAAGATAGCGAAGCCCTTGGATGACAGCCAACAGCTCTCTGCGAGTAGCGCAATAATTCCTTTCACCTCTGTTGAGAGTGCAGCTGAAAAAAGCGACTGCCTGCTCTCCATGTTCTCCCTCCTGGGATAACATCACCCCGATGCCCTGGTTGCTGGCGTTCGTGTCCACGATGAAAGGGCAGTTCGGTTTGGGATACTGCAGGATGGGGGCTCCGATAAGCACTGAGCGACGCTGGGAAAAAGCAGCAGCACAGCTCTCACTCCACTGAAACGCACGGCCCTACTGTGTCAGCTGATGCAGCAGGCTGGCAATGGTGGCGAAGTCTTTCACAAATCTCCTATAATAGGAGGCCAGTCTGAGAAAACTCCGTAGCTCTCCCACATCCCGCGGCACTGGCCAGTTTGTCACCGCTGCCACTTTCTCTGGATCAGTGGTGACTCCCGCTCCGCTGATGATGTGGCCCAGGAAGGTGGTCTCCCGCCAAAATAGGTGGCATTTCTGCGGGTGCAGCCGCAACCCGGCCTGTCGGATGGCGTCCAATACCTCCTGGAGGTTGGACAGGGCGCCATCAAAGTCAGCTGCGTGAGCCAGCAGGTCATCCAGGTAAACAATGCAGTGGCTCCGGGGCACGTGAGCCAACACTCGCTCCATCAGACATTCAAAGGCGGCCGGGGCATTGCAAAGTCCAAACAGCATCACCTTGAACTGATACAGTCCCTGCCCGATGGAGAAAGCTGTTTTCTGGCGGGCCTCAGGTGACAGCTCTACCTACCAATAGCCGCTGCGGAGGTCCAGCGAGCTGAACCAGCTGGAGCTGGCGATATAATCCAGCGCGTCATCGATGCGGGGCAGAGGGTAGGAATCCTTGCGGGTGACGTCATTCAGCCACCGGTAATCCACACAGAACCACCACGAACTGTCCTTCTTCTTAACCAGAACAACCGGCACCGCCCAGGGGCTGCTGGAGGGCTCAATAACATCTGCCTCCAGCATTTCCCGTATTTTTTTGTTCTGCCGCCGCCCGCCTTGAAAAAGGCAGATAGCGGGGGCGGAGCCGGATTGGCCTGGTCTCACCAGTGTTGATCCCGTGCTGCACCAAGCTGGTTCAGGTGCACTCCTCATCTTTGGCAGCAAAGAAATCAATGTAGCAGTCCAACAGCTCCCACAGCTGGCATCTCTGTCCCGATTCCAGTCCGCTGCAGCTCTGCTGGAACAATTCATCGACCACCTGCTGCATTTCTGCTGACACATTAACCTGCTCTGCTGTGGCCCTCCCCCTTGCTGCCTCTATTGGTGATAGCGCTCCCTCTGGTCGTGCTGGTGGCGCCGTCGTGTTCAGTTCTTGCGGTGACCCGCCCGGTTTGGTCCGTCCTGGCGGCCCCTCGATCACGCAGGCCCCCGGGTTCCCCCTCTGGGTCCCGCTGCAGAGCATGATGGTCCGAGTCCCCAGCAGGAGGGACAATCTGATGGTGTCAATTTTTGTGCCCCATGCTGCGAGCAGATCAAGTCCAATAATGCAGGGGTCTTGAATGTCAGCCAGCCAGAACAGGTGGTTTGTGTTCTGGCCGGCCACCCCTACCACAAGAACTCGCTACCCTCCCAGTCTGGCACACTCACCGGTGGCTGTGGTGACGCAGCGCCCTGTGGGTTCCCACCTCTGCAGTTCTGCCTCGTCCGTACCTGGCAGCACTCTGGGTCGGACCAGGGAGATGGTAGAATGGGTGTCGATCAGGGCCTGGATTGGCGTTTTGTCCAACCTGCACTGTAGGTATATCCCTAGCGAACGTCCAATTCGGCCCACACGTGGTGACAGTTCATTGGGGAAAATGTCTGTGGGAGGCAGCAGGTCCCCGTCCATGCCACCTCGTTCTAGTTTAACATTGGCGAGGGGCCGGTTTGTCACGGGGTGGGTGCCAGTCAGGACCGCGCCATGTGTCCTGGCTCCCCGCAGTGGAAGCACCCTTCCTCGCGCCGCCGTGGCCGTCTTCTCCTTGGCCGCACCACTGTGATCCGGTGCAGTTCCTCCTCCTCCTCCTCGCTCTCAGCTGTGATCTGGAAGGCCCTCTGCCTCGGTGCCGACGCATCAGCTGCACAATCCATTAGCGGTTCCACCCGCTCCAATTCTGCCACAGCTGTCTCCCAGCTGCTTGCGGCGTGAATCTGGATGTGGCTCTGGAGCTGGGCCGGGCGGAGCCCCTGAATGAAGTTCCGGAGGGCGAGCTTCTCCACTGCCCCCGGCTCGAAATCCGGGTAGCCACACCGTGTCAGCAGCCGTATGTTCACTGCGTAGGCTCCCAGGCTCTCTTGGCTGCCTCGTCGGTGGTTGGCCAGCTGTTCCTGGGTGTGCTAAGCATTGGCCGCCCTCCCAAACCGCCTCTGGAGCGCTCCTTGTCGTGCTGGACAGCTGTGACGTTCCTCGGGCCGGAGATCGGACAGCGTGCGGACAGCCCTTCCCTCCAGAGCCAGTGTGACTGCACGGTGGTCTCTTCGGGTGGCCAGCCGTTCAATGCAGCAGCCAGCTCGACCTGGACCACATAGTCTTCCAGCAGGGTTTTGCCGTTAAAGTGGGGAAGTTTGGCCCACTGGCGGATGGGTGGGACGGTCGCCACTTGGTCGATCGCTGCGCCTGGTCGCAGTGGAATTGCCCGCTGGTCCTGCCCTGAAAATGGCGGGAAGTGAGGCTGATCTGCTCTGCTTAGCCTGCCCTGCCTTGAGAAAGGCAGAAGATGGGGTATGCTGGTCCCGTCAGGTCCGCTGCTCCATTCATCCCAGCGAGCGGCTCCAGGGGTCGGTGTACCAGCTCTGTCGTCCATCCCCAGCTGAGTGATGAACCGCTCCAGCTGCTGAATCTCCGCTCTGATTCTGGCTTCCATCTGCTCCATCATGCCACTTCTGACACCAGTGTGACGTTGTGGGGGTTCACACAAGAAAGGAGAGATGACTGTGGCGAAACAGGCTTTATTTATACACCCACTCAACACAGAACGGAGGGGAGGTCATTCACACAGACCCCCGTTTCACTTATGGTGACACAAACACATGATCAATCACTACGCTAACTGGTCTTATAACACTGCTGTGCCATTACAATGCAGCTATAATGACACAGCAATAACACTTAGAACACATGAATAATAACACTCTTTGAATCCTCCGCGGTGCAAGCATGCCGGGAGAATCCCCGCCCCTTAACACAGCCCCAACGTTACAGTATTAATCCTACCACAGAGCCCTGTGAGACTTCTTGAGTGAGTTCTGTGAGTGAAGACGGCTCATAAAGGACACGAACAAACTGAAGTCTTTCTGCAGTCATTTAAATCATATTAGTCAAAGACTCTTCTTTAAGGCGTAAAGAACTAACATTTTTATGGCACGTTTAGACTACTCTAATGCCCTGTGTGTTGGTCTAAATCAGTCATCATTGAAACGATTACAAACTGTTCAAAATGCTGCTGCCCGCCTGTTGACTGGAAAGAACCTACGTGACCACATAAGTCCAGTTCTTGCATCACTGCACTGGCTTCCTGTAAATTTTAGGATCCAGTTCAAAATTTTATTAATTGTTTTTAAATGTTTAAATTGTTTGTCTCCTTGTTATTTATCAGAGCTGTTACAGTACACATTCACTCTGCAGCCAGAGCACTGAGGTCATCAAACCGGCTGCTTCTGGCTGCTCCCAGGGCTCGGCTCAAAACTTGTGGAGATCGAGCTTTTTCAGTGGTGGCCCTGAAACTGTGGAACAGCCTACTGTACCTAATCAGGTAGAGTTGCATAGACACTAGAGCACTTTAAAATACTGTTAAAGACCCATCTTTTCACTTTGGCATTTAGTCCCTGCTAGGCAAGTTGTCTTGGCCTCTTTTATTTTGTTCTTAATTATCACTAACATTTTTTAAAATTTTATTGTATTTATGTCTGCTTTAATTTTAATTCTTAGTATTCTAATCCTTTTATGTTTAAATGACTGTATTTTATTTCGTTGAGCTTGTTTTTATGGTTAATTCTATGTTTCTGGTATCTGTTCAGCACTTTGGTCAAATGAGGTTGTTTTAAATGTGCTGTATAAATAAATTTTGACTTGACTTGACTAAAGCATGTTCCAGTCAATGAAATAAAATTGTAGGGTCAATAGTGTCATAAGCTGCACTGATGTTTAAAAGCACAAGTATGGAAACAAATCCATTGTCCAAAGCCATCAGTAAGTCATTAGATACTTTCACTAGAGCAGTTTCAGTGCTGAACTCTAAAACTGGACTGAAACTCTTCAAATAAATTATTTCTTTGTAAATAATTGACTTGCAGCAACTCTTTCCCAATCAGAGATTGGTATATAGTTGGTCAAAACAAGTCGATCTGCTGTTTTTTTCTGTTTTTTTTTTTTTTCTCAGTATTTGCTTAATTACAGAGATTTTAAAAGCCTGGGGTACATATAGTTAGGCCCAAGAATATTTGGACAGTGACACAAGTTTTGTTATTTTAGCTTTTTACGAAAACATTCAGGATACAGTTATATAATCAATATGGGTTTAAAGTGCAGACTCTCAGCTGTAATTAGAGAGTATTCACATCCAAATTGGAGCAAGGGTTTAGGAATTACAGCTCTTTAATACGTAGCCGCCTCTTTTTCAAGGGACCAAAAGTAATTGGACAATTGACTCAGAAGGCTGCAAAAAAAAAAAAAAAAATATAACAAGGCTGCATGGGCTCTTCCCTCATTAACCTGTCATCAATTAAGCAGTTAAAAGGTCTGGAGTTGATTCCAGGTGTGGCGTTTGCATTTGGAAGCTGTTGCTGTGAACACACAACATGCGGTCAAATGAGCTCTCAATGGAGGTGAAACAGACCATCCTGAGGCTGAAAATAAAAGAAGACATCCATCAGAGAGAGAGCAGAAATGTTAGGAGTGGCCAAATCAACAGTTTGGTACATTCTGAGAAAAAAAAAAAAGAGTGCACTGGTTTGCTTGGGAACTCAAAAAGGCCTGGACGTCCACGGAAGACAACAGTGGTGGATGATCGCAGAATCCTTTCCATGATGAAGAACAACCCCTTCACAACATCCACTCAAGTGAAGAACACTCTCCAGGAAGTAGGTGTATCAGTATCTAAGTCTACCATAAAGAGAAGACTTCATGAGAGTAAATACAAAGGATTCACCACAAGGTGCAAACCATGAATCAGCCTCAAAATTAGAAAGGCCAGAATTGACTTTGCCAAAAAACACCTGAAGAAGCCAGCCCAGTTCTGGAACAGCATTCTTTGGACAGATGAGACTAAGATCAACCTGTACCAGAATGATGGGAAGAAGAAAGTTTGGAGAAGAATTGGAACAGCTCATGATCCAAAGCACACCACATCTTCTGTAAAACATGGTGGAGGCAGTGTGATGGCATGGGCATGCATGGCTTCCAATGGCACTGGGTCACTTGTGTTTATTGATGATGTGACAAAAGACAGAAGCAGCCGGATGAATTCTGAAGTGTATAGGGATATACTTTCTGCTCAGATTCAGCCAAATGCAGCAAAGTTGATTGGACAGCGCTTCACAGTACAGATGGACAATGATCCAAAACATACTGCAAAAGCAACCCAGGAGTTTTTTAAAGCAAAGAAGTGGAATATTCTGCAATGGCCGAGTCAATCACCAGATCTCAATCCAATCGAGCATGCATTTCACTTGCTCAAGACAAAACTTAAGGCAGAAAGACCCACAAACAAGCAACAACTGAAGACAGCTGCAGTAAAGGCCTGGCAAAGCATCACAAAGGAGAAAACCCAGCATTTGGTGATGTCCATGGGTTCCAGACTTCAGGCAGTCATTGCCTGCAAAGGATTCTCAACAAAATATTGAAAAGTAACATTTTACTTAGGGTTATGTTTATTTGTCCAATTACTTTTGAGCCCCTGAAATGAGGAGCGTTTGTATAAAAATAGCTACAATTCCTACATGTTTAATCATATATTTTTGTTGAACCCCTTGAATTAAACCTTAAAGTCTGCACTTCAATTCCGTTGTAGTTGTTTCATTTCAAATCCAATGTGGTGGCATGCAGAGCCCAAATCATGAAGATTGTGTCACTGTCCAAATATTTCTGGGCCTAACTGTAGCTTGCGGTTAAGGATAGGTTAACAATCTGAAGAAGTGGATGGCTAATGAATGGTAAGATTTGTTTGAACCTCTTAAAGGGAATTGGATCTAAACATGCTGATGTGTGAATGAGATTAATTTTATTAATTCTGAGAGATGTAAGTTTGTCCAAATTGATGTCATTTAAAGTACTGGGTTTGTAATATGCTATCTGTGGGAATTTTGATCTTTTACAAGAAATTTTGTTGATAAAGAATTCCATGAAGTCACCACCGTTGAGCTCGGGGAATTTGGGGTTTAACTGAATCTTCCCTCCTAGTCAGTCTAGCCACAGTATTAGAAAGAAACTTGGGATTATTTATGTTTTCCTTGATGAATGATGAATAATAAGATGTTCTATCTTTCTTTAAATATTTTTTTGTAGATTAATAATTTCTTTTTCCATGCTAAATAAAATTAATCTAATATGGAGAAGTGTCATTTTCTTTCTAATTTTCATGTTTCCTGTTTTAGATTATGGGTTGTTGTTGCACCACAGGGTTACAGACCTATGATTAGATTTTTTTTTTCCTTTTTAGAGGGGCTGTTGAGTGTAATGGTGACTCTATTACACACACACACACACACACACACACACACACACACACACACACACACACACACACACACACACACACATCCATCCATCCATCTTCTACCACTTTTCCGGAGGTCTGGGTCGCGGAAGCAGCAGTTCAAGCAGAGAAGCCCAGACTTCCCTCTCCCTAACCACCTGCTCCAGCTCTTCAGAGAGGATACCAAGGCGATTCCAGACCAGCTAGGAGACATAGTCTTTCCACCAAGTCCTGGGTCTGCCCCGGGGTCTCCTCCCAGTGGGATGGGCCCGAAACACCTCAAGTGGGAGGCGTTCAGGAGGCATCCTAATCAGATGCCCATTCCACCTCAACTGACTCCTTTCAATGTGGAGGAGCAGCGGTTCTACTCTGAGCTTCTCCCGGATGACTGAGCTCCTCACCCTATCTCTGAGGGTGAGTCCAGCGATCCTACGGAGAAAGCTCTTTTCAGCCGCTTGTATCCGCGATCTCGTTCTTTCGGTCATTACCCAATGCTCACGACCATAGGTGAGAGTAGGAACGTAGATTGACTGGTAAATCGACAGTTTTGCCTTAGAACTCAGCTCCCTCTTCACCACAACAGACCGGTACAAAGTCCGCGTCACTGCAGATGCTGGTCCGATCCATCTGTCAATCTCTCGCTCCAATCTTCCCTCACTTGTGAATAAGGACCATGGACTCGGACTTGGAGGTGCTGATTCTCATCCCAGCTGCCTCACACTCAGCGGCAAACCATCCCAGCAAGACCTGTAGGTCATTGCTGGATGAAGCCAACAGGACAACATCATCTGCAAACAACAGAGATGAGATCCTGTGGTCACCAAGGATGACACTCTCCGTTCCCTGGCTGCGCCTAGAAATCCTGTCCATAAAAATTATGAACAGGATCGGTGACAAAGGGCAGCCCTGGCGGAGTCCAACTCTCACTGGGAATGAGTCCGACCGAGTGTTGGCAATACAAACCAAACTCTCACAACGGTCGTACAGAGAGTGAATAGCTCGTAACAACAAGCCCGATACCCTATACTCCCGAAGCACCCCCACAAGAAACCACGAGGGACGCAGTCGAATGCCTTCTCCAAGTCCACAAAACATATGTAAACTGGTTGGGCAAACTCCCACGAACCCTCGAGAATTCTTGAGAGGGTAAAGAGCCGGTCTGGTGTGCCACGGCCAGGACAAAAACTACATTGCTCCTCCTGAATCCGAGGTTCAACCAACTGCTGGACTCTCCTCTCCAGTACCTTGGCATAGACCTTCCCAGGGAGGCTGAGGAGTGTGATCCCTCTAAAGTTGGAGCACACCCTCCGGTCCCCTTTTTTGAATAGAGGAACCACCACCCCGGTTTCCCATGCCAAAGGCACTGCCCCCGACCTCCACACAATGTTACAGAGGCGTGTCAACCATGACAGCCCTACAACATCCAGGGCCTTGAGGTACTCAGGGCAAATCTCGTCCACCCCCGGGGCCCGGCCACCAAGGAGATTTTTAACCACCTTGGCGACCTCAGCCCTCCTCAAAGTATTCCTTCCACTGCCCGACAATATCCCCAGTCGAAGTCAACAGCGCCCCATCCATACCATACACAGTGTGGACAGGGAGCTGCTTTCTCCTCCTGAGCCGCCTGACAGTTTGCCAGAATCTCTTCGAGGCCAACTGAAAGTCTTGTTCCATAGCCTCACCGAACTCCTCCCATACCCGGGTTTTTGCTTCAGCAACCACCCGAGCTGCACTCCGCTTGGACTGCTGGTACACCTCAGCTGCTTCGGGAGTCCCACAAGCCAACCAAGCCTGATAGGACTCCTTCTTCAGCTTAATGGCCCCCCTCACCACTGGTGTCCACCACTTGGTTCGGGGGTTGCCACCACGAGATGCACCGACCACGTTGCGGCCGCAGCTCTGGGCCGCCGCTTCATCAATAGAGGTGGAGAACGTGGCCCATTCAGACTCCATGTCTCCAGACTGCCTCGGAAAGTGGTTGAAGTTCTTCCGGAGGTGGGAGTTGAAGACCTCCCAGACAGGGGCCTCAGCCAGATGTTCCCAGCACACCCTCACTATACGTTTGGGTCTGCCAGGTCTGAATGGCTTCCTCCCCTGCCATCGGATCCAACTCAGCACCAGGTGGTGATCAGTTGACAGCTCTGCATCTCTCTTTACCCGAGTGTCCAAGACATACGGTCGCAGGTCTGATGACATGATAACAAAATTGATCATCAACCTGCAACCTATGGTGTCCTGGTGCCAGGTGCACATATGAACACCCTTATGCTTGAACATGGTGTCCGTTATGGACAAACTGTGGTTAGCATAGAAGTCCAATAACTGAACACCACTCGGGTTCAGATTAGGCAGGCCGTTCCTCCCAATCACCCCCCTCCAGGTTTCACTGCCGTTGCCCACGTGCGCATTGAAGTCCCCCAGTAGGACAATGGAGTCTCTAAGAGGAGCACCCTCCAGCACCCCAGTCACAGACTCCAAAAAGGGTGTGTACTCTGAACCATTGTTTGGTGCATAGGCACAAATGATGGTCAGGACCCATTTCCCAACCCGAAGGCGCAATATACTGTATATATATGTATTATCATAATTATTATAAAAGTTTATAAAAGTTTACCAGAATCACTGTGAAAAGTTTACATGTCATCCATGCAACAGGAGTGTTATTTCTCTCTTTGTTCCAGTACTGCAAAGGGATCAATTCAGGATGTACTCCACTGCTTCCTTTTCTAAGCTATATTGTGTAATAATTTTGTGCAGCAGAGAAATCTCATTTTTTTCTAAAGCTTTTATCCCTTTTCAAATAAAACATCTCTCCAGAATTTAAAATTTATAAAGGTAGCCATGCCAGCAGAAAGCCTAACACAGGAAAACACTGAAGCACATATCTCACTGGGCTGCAACTGCTTGCGACTTGGAGATACAAGAGAAAATGTGAAAAAATGAGAAAATATGCAAATTGGAATCAATTTTCCCTTGAAACCACATTGAATTGGTTCTTACCACACATTCGCATCTGTGTACATGGTGTTTTTTTTGTCAAACATTTCCTATCTTGCACAGATAATATCAGTGCACTAAGAAAAAAAAACTAAAGTCAGTAAGTTGTGTGTATGTGGGGGAGGGGTTGTTCACTTCTTGCCCACACCTTCAAGGAGAAGATTATTTGCTTACAGATTTAATTTCAAACTGAAAATATTCTATAAGAATGTGCAATTTCTACTCAGCAGTTGGCAGGGGGCTGTGGATCTTCTTCACAGTTTTGCTGAATCAACTCCTGCATAAGTTGTCTTTATTTCTTTATCCTTGTAATGCTGTTGTGCCTTGTCAAAAACTAAACTGAGAAGGGTTCAAGATGGGTTCAAGACACCTGTGACACTGACTATTTTGAGAGAAAATTTGGTGCATCAGTTTTTTTTCAAGATGTTGAAAATTCCAGTGGCACGACAGGCCCTGCAGCTCACAAGAGGAAATTGAGAACCCCTGCAAGCATTTTGGAAATTCCCTCGCGAATGCCATTCACAATTTTTTTTGCAAGTCACAGCCCAGTGAGATACAGGCTTAACAGTTCTATAGCTTATACCAAGTCATCACCTCTTGTACCTATTGAATATTTAATAGGGTGGGAAGTGGGATACTGCTGGAAAGACTGCCAGGATCATTCTGGAGAAGCTTGTTTGACGAGAAAAACTCTGTTGTGCTACTGCCATGGATACAGGAGTTTAAACTTTAGAGCTTTTCCCCTTCATTCCTTCGTCAGACAACTTACCATTCATTTCTTATTTAGACACATTTCCTAGAGAGAGGATAACCAGATCAGATAACCTACCAGACTACATATCAATACATATCATACCTACAGAACTCTTTGTTGTTTCCTAAGTTAGTTAACCCCTTAGCATTCCAGCCAATGTAAAATGTCCCATGGGTGGGAGAACGGAATGTTAAGAGGTTTTAACCTTAGACTGCATGTATCTGGTGCTGTGTGTTCCAGTCCCTCCAGGATTTTGCGATGCTGCAGTTGCATGCAAGAGACGTCATAAAACCACAAACAAACAAGCAAATATAACACTATAGCCATCTTTAGAGATAAAATCATTACTACATCTTGTCAGTGAGCTTTAAAGCTTTGAATCTCTGGTCTGGACACCAGTGTTGGGCAAGTTACTAAAAATAGTAACTAGTTACATTTTCTAAATACTTCTTTTCAAAAGTAACTGAGTTACTTTTGAGTTACTGCATGAGTAAAGTAACTACTTGGAAAAGCAACTTTCGCGTTACATTTAAATGCATACTTAAATCCTCTTGCACACATAGCAAGATCAGGGGTCCCTTGTTCTCATCATAAAAAAAAAAAAACAAGAAAAAGAAAACTGATGAGAAAAAAAAGTCTCATGTTACAGAAAAAAAATGTCTCAAATTTACACAAACTATTGTAATCAGCAGAAAGTCAGAAATTTACTAGAAATAAAGCTGTAAATTTACAGAGAAAATTTGGGATCCCCAGGTGGGCCGTTTTGAGCCCACGAGCTATACGTTTGACACCCCTGGACCAGCCCATTAAAAAGGCATATGTAGAGGATTTACTTCCATGAAATAGTTGCAGATCACAATGGGATGTAAATGAATGAGATAAAATACAACAGAAAGCACAGATAAATGAAAGTTCACCACTTAGAAAAAGCTTACTGCAACAAATCAGTCACTTTCTCTGTGCCTAAGAAAACTTGCACAATTATTTACACAGCTTGCACATTTACACAACTGCGGACATTAAATGCGCATTCTTGCTCAGAAAATACTCATGTTGAACTGCAGAAGTAGGAGGTGTGGGAGTTATTCACAGCTGGGACAACAGGTGATCTGGGCTGATATGAGAAGTCACTTCCGCCACGGCGTTTCTACCCACTGGGTTGCGTGTGAGCAGGACAGGAAACTGACAATTCTCGGTGCAACACCAGCGGAAGAGACTGACGGCTGCACTACGGTAGGATCAGTTTATATTTACTTGCACTAAAATATCTATCCATATTAATAAAACCAGTAACTCGAGTAACGCATCTGATCAAATTTCAGTAACTGTAACGCATTACTGGATTTTTAAACAGTAATTAAGTTATGCAGCACGTTACTGCAGAAGTAGTGGCATTACTGTGACGCGTTATTACTCCCAACACTGCTGGACACGGACCAACGTGCACCCCTGGCAAACCCCCAAGGAGAGGCCCTCCTCCTGGTTAGACTCCCGGTAAAGGAAAGATGAGTATCTGATGAGGCAGGTGTGTGTCAAGACGCACAGCAGATAGACAGACAGGTAGGAGTCAGGCATGGAAAGACGAGATAAGATAAGCCTTTATTAGTCCCACAGTGGGGAAATCCCAGGATTACAGCAGCAAAGGGATAGCAGCACTCAGAGCAGTAGTTAATAGGATAATAACTGGTTAGCCAAAGCAGTAAATGAATATACATATGTACACAGATATATATGCAGTGCAGGAGCATTGCGGCTAGATGGAATAACAGCATTAAGTTGTTAAGTTACCCTGCAGAATATGAATATGTGTCCAGACAGTATATTTTGCATTTGAATCACAGTGTTGTTTCCACCCTCAGTAATGATTGTTATTGTCCTAGTTGTGTATTGGAGGGGACAATTTCTATTGTGCAAGGTTGTTACATTTAGTACATTCAATACGATCTCTACGAGCAGCCCTGTTTAGGTTATAAAGTCTGACAGCCGTAGGTAGGAAGAACCTGTGGAACCTCTCCATCATGCACCTAGGATGGCACAGCCTACCGCTGAATGAGTTCCTCAGTGCATTCAGTGTGTCCTGCATGGGGTGGGACTGGGACTCCAGCAGAGATGACAGCTTAGCCACCATCCTGCTCTCTCCCATCTCCTCTACTGGGTCAAGGCGTCACCCCAGAACAGAGCTAGCTTTTTTGATCAGTCTGTTCAGTCTCTTTCTGTTGGCTGCCGTGATGCTGCTACCCCAGCAGATCACTTCAAATGGCTGATGCCACCACCGAATCATAGAAGGTCTTCAGGAGTGCCCCTTGCACTCCAAAAGACCTGAGTCTCCTCAGGAGGAACAGCCTGCACTGTCCCTTCTTGTAGCGCACGTTGGTGTTGTGTGACCAGTCCGGTTTATTGTTCAGGTTAACATCCAGGTACTTGTAAGAGGTCACCATCTCAATGTCTGTTCCCTGGATGTTTTCTGGTGCTGTGGGGAGTTGTCCTTGCCTGTGGCAGTCCATCACCAATTCCTTAGTTTTTCTCGCATTGATCTGGAGGCATTTCCGTAGGCACCAGTCCGCAAAGTCCTGAATAAGTTCTCAGTACTCCACATCATCCCCATCAGAGATGAGGTTGACAATCGCAGAGTCGTCAGAGAACTTCTGTAGAGGGCAGTGTGGTGTGTTGTGTGAAGAGTCAGCAGTGTAAAGGGGGAATAGGAAGGGAGCCAGAACTGTTCCCTTTTTTTGAGGGGAGGGGGCATACTCCAGATGATGGTGTCAGACACACAGTCCTGGGTTCTCACAAACTGTGGTCAGTTTGTGAGGTAGTCCAGGATCCATGATTACAGGTGCTGGTCCACCCCTGGACACAGTAGCTTGTCCCTCAGGATCACTGGTTGGATGGTGTTTAAAGCACTGGAGAAATCAAAGAACATGATCCTCACAGTGCTGCCAGGCTTCTCCAGGTTGGACAGGGAATGATATAGGAGGAAGATCATTGCATCCTCCACCCCGATGCCATGTTGGTAGGCAAACTGAAGTGGATCCATCGCTGGTCCCACCAGGGGGCGGAGGTGGGCGAAGAGCAGCCTCTCCATGGTCTTCATTAGGTGTGATGTGAGGGCCGCTGGTCTGTAGCTGTTCAGGTCCTTGGGGTGAGGGGTCTTCGGTACGGGTACCACACAAGGTGTTTTCCACAGCTGTGGTCCCCATCCCAGCTTCAGGCTCAGGCTGAAGATGTTGTCCACGATCCCACACAGCTGGTCTGCACAGGACTTGAGGAGCCTCGAGCTGATGCCGAGCTGATATATTTAAATCAACATATAAAGAAATGATTTTTGAGCAGTATGAGAATGAAGGGCAGTGATGTTACATTGTGTCTTCAGTGAGGGAAGGTTGTTGTGTGTTATGGTGATTGTGAAGGTGATGGTGTTGTTTGTGTTTGCATTGAACATGCCAGAAGTGTATGTTTATTGTTGTCGCAATATTGTTGGATATGGACTGTCATTGTTGTGTCATTTTTGTTGTATAATTTGACTATGGGTGTATTATGGTGAATGTGGTTGTGGGATAATGATGATTATGAGTAATACTGTAATTTGTTTGGTGTGGAGAAGGGGTGGGACTGTATAAGCGTTGGCTTCTTCCCACTCCTTTTGAACATTTTATTTTTGGTTTGTTTTTTTGTTGTGTTTTGAACTCTCTTCTTTCTTTCTTTAACAATGTTCAAATAAAATCAATGTCAATGTCAATGCCGTCCAGACCTGGAGATTCCCTCGCATTGATCTTCCTCGGCTCAGCTCTCACCTGGGTCTTAGTGAGGAGCAGGTTGGGGCAGGGGGGCTGTGTGCTGGGAGGGGGGTGTTGGGGGGGACGTGGACAACGGAATTAGATGAAGGTGGAAGCAGCAGTGGTTGGTGGGCAGGCAGAGAAGTGGGCAGTTGGTCAAACCTGTTAAAGATCAGGTTCAGGTTGTTCACCCATTCCCTACCCCCCGTGGCCTGGGAGGAGGTATTGTGGTGCCCAGAGATGGTTTTGAGGCTTCTCCAGACACCGCTGACGTCACTCTGTTGCAGCTTGTCCTCCATCTTATTCCTGTAGCTGTCCTTCCCCTCGCTGATCTTCCTCCTTAGCTCCCTCTGTACAGAAAGACAGAGAATATTCAGTTTTGTTTTGTTTTTTTTTTCAGAAAAACACAGACTTCAATAGACAATACAGAGCAACAGAATAAATTATTTTTTCTCTACACTCAGTACTGAGTAGGGAGCTTTCAAGTGAAGGTGCTGCCATAATTTCCAAATCTATACTCTTTAACATGCATTCATTGCAATGTAGTTGTTGTAATAGATATTGTGTTAAAGGCTGTATTTGCTGTTCCACAAAAGAGTTTTTCTGTATAGCAGAAGTTTCTGCTTAATTTATAAATCACTGCTTAATAGGATTACTATACTAATTATTACTAATTAATTAAAAGTAATTACAAGTTTTCTTATTACTAATAGGAAAACTGGCGATCTGTCTAGGGTGTACCCTGCCTCTCGCCCAAAGATGCTGGGATAGGCTCCAGCCCCCCCGCGACCCGAAAACGATTAAGCGGAAGAAGATGGATGGATGGATGGATGGATGTTTAATGGGAATTTTTTGACAACCCCGTGCTTTTCTTGTGGTGTTATTTATGAGGGGGGGCTGAAAAGTTGACCGGCTGAAAAGTTCATAGTGGTCAAATTTGACCAAACCGCAGGGATCCAAGTGCTGCAAAACCGATGGCAGAAGTGTGTGAACTGAATGAGAGACTTTGTTGAAAAATAATCCACATTTGGTCAAATTTGACCACTATGACCGTTTCAGCCTATAAACTTTTCAGCCCCCCACCCCCCTCATAGAATATCATTGCAGTAAACTATAGAAAAAATATCTGCTATAAAATTTGTAATTCTTCCCATAACCTTTAGTGCAAAAAAACCTCTCAAAACATTGCAACTTTTATGGCAACTTTAAAAAAAAAAAGGCTCCCGCAAATTCAAGCTTTTTGGGCTGCAACAATCATAAAAACATCCCAGGAAATCCTGGTGGAATTGGTGTTCTGACCAACATCCCAAGAAGACACTTAGAACCACCCTATCTGCAGTCTTAATTCTTCCTTCTAACTAGTCAACATGCAGTGCAAGCTAAGGACTTCCCCAGCTTGAAGGACCAAATGTATAATGCTCGCAGTGGATTTTGACTAGTTTGAAGGACCAGCTTATAAGGATTAAGACTGTAGATAGGGTGGTTCTAAGATAGATGTCTTCTCGGGGTGTCAGTCAGAATATACAACACTAGATATACAGTATGTAGTCTAAGGTTAACTAACTTAATTCAGAGAAATAAATTCTCAAATGCATTATCTGAAGTACTGTACTAAACTTTTAGTTACTTTCTGCTGCATCATTTCCATTGCTTTTTCTAAAGGGCAGTCAAGACATTGCCTGTAACCTTGGCCCACTGCTATTGCAGTTAGTACCCTGTGTCATTGTGTAGGGACTCTTCTTTGTATGCTCTGTGTTTAAAGAGCTTGTTATAAAATACCTTTAGACATGAATGGTTTCACAGGAATAAGAACACCATTTTTTCTGTTTACTCTTCTGAGAATGTCCTATGCTATTACTTATCTTTCCAATTCCTGATGAGTTCTGGGAAACGTCATTCTTTTTTATTTCTTTATTCATTGCAAGTCTAGCAGTGATAAAGCACAGCCTGTGTTCAAGTCAAAGAGAGGAAGAGCAGAGGTGAGTAGAAATTTGGAGGCTTGAACAAAACAACTTTACAACTCGCTTACCTTTGATCTGACAGCTTGTTAACGAGGAAGGTACCCCTACTTCTCTGTGCTGGGTAACTTTGTCTTTCTCGTGAACTTCTCTCCTCCTGTATACATGACAGATAGGAGGTGCCTTAATATCTCATGGCTTTCTAAACAGTTCTGCTTAAACAAATGTCTGGAAAACTCATAAGTGCATTTATAACATTATATTATAAAGAAACAAAAGTGTAAAAAGACAGACTATTAAGCAGTAGACATCTTCTGACAATGCATATGAAAACCAAATAATACTGTAGGTTTTGGACTTAAAACATTTCTAAGAGTTAAACTGGTAGCGTATCTAATTGGAGAAGGTGATTCCTTATTGTACATGTGGCATACTGGAAATATCACAGCAGACGCTGTGGACGTGAGGACACAGGCCTGGATGATGTCACCACGCCATGGGTATAAAGGAGGACTGACGGTGGGAGACTGCCTCTTTGGCGCTCCACCAAAGAGGCTCTAGCTCTGTGACAGCTAGAGCCTGTACTAGCTTCAGGTTAGCTTGTATGCTATTTACTGCAACACATGTATTAACCGCTGTGTCCTGTAATAAAGTTATTGCTTGGTTCACATCCGTTCTCAGCACCTCATTTCCAGACATAACAAATGGCGACCAGGATAAACCCTAACAACTTTGACATGAAAGCATGCTTGAAACCCCCACAGCCATTACTAGCTCTTCCAGGTGAGCCACCGATCCCCTGGCCCTACTGGCATGAGATGTTCCAGAGTTTTATCACTGCTGCCGGCTTAAACGATACTAACGACAAGAGGCTAAAGGGGATGCTAACCTACAGTCTCACCGCTGAAGGGCAACATGTGCTTCAAACCCTGGGCCCTGCAAACACATACAAGGACTGTGTGGCTGTGATGAACTTGTTTTTTGCTGACAGATGCACGGAGAGTGGTTTTCAGTCGACACTATCAGAGCACGGACGAGACGATCCCACAGTTAGTTCCGCTGGTACAAACAGTTACCCTGGTTGCTGAGCCCACTGACCCAACACCTTCTCAGGAGGGTCCCAAGGTAGACACTGACGGACGGCAGGGCACCACAATGCAATGACCCAGTGGTAAACTCAGCTTGGACGATGACTGCTCAAGTCCGTTGCACCCAAACATGGACACAGCCACTCACTGCCTTGCACCACACACCGAACAGAACCCAGCAGAACTGGAGCAGCCACAAAAGCCCCAGTCCAAAGCCACATGGAACCCAGAGCTGGTCGTCGCGCAGCACGAGCATTCTCGAGCTGCAGCCTCATCGAGTGTGATTTCCCAGACATGGTACAGCCGAAGATCAGAACATGGAGAGAGAACACAGCGCGGAGAGAAGGCACAAACCGGACTTGACTCTGATCCTCACCCAGCATGAGCCTCAAGGAGTTGCCGTGGAACCGCAGGAGAGGGAGTTCGTGAAGAACAGGGACCCCAGTGAATGATGACAACATGACATGTGTCCCACCCCCGACCACAATGACACATCGCCATGACCACAAGCAGCACCAGGAAAGAGGGAACAGAAGCCGGACTCATCTCGTATCCTCGTCCAGCATCAGCCTCAGGGAGAAGCTGCAGCACAGCAGGGTAGAGAGTTCGTGGCCCAGCAGGATCCAGCAGAGCAATGCCAACCAAGGGCAGGTCCTGCTGCCGGCGTGAATGGCACACCGCCACAGCACCAACCAGCATCAGAGATGAGAGGGCAGCAGCATCGAGTGCAGCCAAACAGATTGTTGCTCACACTACTTGATTGGGTTCAGGTCCAACGATCCGACCACCTGGACCTACAGACCGTTCCGTCATCACAGGCGAGAATCATTGCACAAAAGAGGCCAGCCGCCGTCCAGATGGCCGATGGTTCGAGATGGCATGCCAGCCAACTGCGAAAGGTAAGAGCAGCTGCCTCGGATCAAAACATAGCACTGGAGCTGACCCAGCTGGTGTGGGACCCGGGCTGGGACGTTTCTGACGAGAGAGCCATGACTCTAGTGAGATGGCACCCAGGTCCGCTGCAGTCAGCGCCTCCAGGGGCGTGCCCACCACAGGCTCTACTGAAGCCCCTAAAGGTGAACTGTGAAATGACTGTTTTGAAAATGTTTAGGCAGAGCATGGTTGACAACGGTGGCAGAATAACCCGGTCAACCATGCAGGGTGTTACCGGCAGTCTACCCAGTTGCCCAGGTTCATATTCGTTTGAAAAAGATGGTTCTGCTTATGTTTTTGCTTGTTAGCTGTATGCCACAATAGAAGAACACAGCAAAGGTTAGTCATCACCAGGAAGGTTCTGGTTTTTCCCAAGGGGTGGCCGGGGGGTGGGGGTGGGGGGTTAGATGTGCCATAATGGAAATACCGCAGCAGACGCCATGGACGTGAGGACGCAGGCCCGGATGATGTCATGGGTATAAAGGAGGACTGATGGCAGGAGACTGCCTCTTTGGCGTTCCGCCTCCGTGACAACTAGAGCCTGTACTAGCTTGAGGTTAGCATGTATGCTATTTACTGCAACACGTGTATTGACCTCTGTGTCCTGTAATAAAGTTATTCGGTTCACATCCGTTGTCAGCGCCTCATTTCAGACATAAGAGTACAGTGCTCTGAAAAAATATTTGCCCGCTTCCTGATTTCTTATATTTTTGCATATTTGTCACATTTAAATGTTTCAGATCATCAAACAAATTTTAATATTAGACAAAGATAACCCGAGTAAATATAAAATGCATTTCTAAATGATGATTTCAACATTAACTGCTATAATTATATGAATATTATTATTAATAATTAATAAATATGACAGAATTATTGAATTACCTCATTCTAACACTAGGTGTACCACTCAGTTTATCAAGATCTGAGAACTCTATGAATAAGTAACTGAGCTTACGAATTTGGCAATTAATGAGCTAAGTTTTAATTAAAAATTTCATAAATGATTATTTAATCAGTTTCTCGACCTGTGCATCAGTTCTTGACAGAGTGATTCTGAAATCTGGACACACATAAACCACACATTAAACCCGGTTTAACAAATTTAATGAAAGAACCAAAGTGACAACAGACATCTGTGCATCTTTGTAAAAATGAAGAGACAATCAGATGTTATAATAACAGTGGTAATTTTGCATATATAAGAAAAGAACAGTATTTGCAGGTCTTGCATGGGTTAAATAAGGCTGGAATGTAACCGTTTATCTGAATGGGAAATTATTGAAACTACTGTAGAATAATTGAATATAATGCAAGGGTAATGAAAAGGAAATTATTGGAAAAAATCTTTTCGGAAAAGAAGGAAAAACAGATTAACTTTACATTAGGCTCAAAAAGGAATGGCAGTCACAGAAAAGGTTATGGACAATGTAAGCACATGTTTATCTCTAAAAATACTGCTCTGGGCTGTCTAAATTTCATGAAGTGGCTCAGGAGTTCCTCTCCTGTGGAAACTTAAGAGACTCAGAACCAGCCAGAACATGACAGTTATGCCTCACTGTTTGGTAGCAGGTAAAAGCTGTAGCATCAGGCCACTGTGGCGGCGTGGTCTGGGAAAGGTAGGACTGTGTCCTCAGGGTTCTACTTGTGGATCTGCTTCAGGAGATCATAACAAGAGCCTTCTCAGAGGCTGGGCCCAGTGTGAGGCCTCTAGCTTGAGTCGTCATGGGAGGGAGAGAAAGACAGTGGGTTTCTGCAGGCTCTATCCCAAATGGAGCCTTGAGTTGAACAGACATCCAGAGGAAGCATTTAAATTATAAACTGAGTGCTTTACATGTGAAGGTATTTTTTGTTTTTGCATTTTGAAAACAAGATTAATCCCAGAGGGAAATTCAGGGCATCCACATGGGTGGATGAGGTAGCCACGGTGCGGCGCCAAACCCTTCACCATTGACACACACATTCACAGCTAGGGTACTTTAGAGTCTCCAATTAACCTGACTTGCATGTTTTTGGCCTGTGGGAGGAAACCGGAGTACCCGGGGTAAACCCACACAGACACGGGGAGAACATGCAAATTCCACACAGAAGGGTCACTGATGGTCAGGGAGTGGGATCGAACCCATGACCTTCTTACTGTTCTGCCACAGTGCTAACCACTGCGCCACCAAGTTGCCTGGGGTTTAGAGAAAAATAAAAGTTGAAGAGAAAAACATTAAAACTCATTTGGCTTTAATAAAAAAGGAGAAAACTTAAAGATCAAACTTAAACTAGTTTAACTGTTTTTCTAAACACAAATGGCAGAGTTTAGGGGAAAAAAAACAAAACTGAAAGGTTCAGACAAAGAATTCTAAAGATGCGGATTTTTTTCGTGGTGCAAATACATAAAAAGTCAAAGGAAAGAGGTGAGCACACTCAGATCTTGTGTATTTGCATGTTCACATTTGACGGATAGTGCTAGCTAGTAACGGCCTTGAGATCCTACCGCCACCGGAGTAAAAGTATCAATATATCGGAGCGCTTGCTGTGAGTCCATCGTTCATTTGCTTAGGGTGGGCATTGATGGTGGTGGGCTGCTTCTGTGGCCACAGCTGCCCTGGGGTGGGTTAGCAAGGGGGTGGCTGCTGGTCTGCGCCGACGGCCTCTCTGCCTGCTGCCGGGCATTAGTGCCCCTTCGTGCCCTCTGCACTGTGGCCGTCCCAAGCGTTAAGTGTGAATGAGTGAGTGTGTAAGAGTGAGCACGAGTAAATGTGAGTAGGTCAGAGTGCAAATGAGAGTGTATACATGAGTAAGCGTGAGGGGAAGGAAGCATGTGCGAGTACGAGTGACTATGAGGGCGAGTGGGAATGTGAGTGAGGCTGAACAAGTAAGAGAGTGAATGAGTCTGAGTGAGGGAATGCGAGTGTAAGAGTGTGTGAAGGAGAGGGTGAGCGTGAGTGAGGGAGCACGTGTAAGTGGGTGTGAGTGAGTGCGTGTGAGAGCATGAGGGTGTGAGTGTGAGAGTGAGTGTTTGTGCTGGTCAGGGGGTGCTGGACAGTCCTGTCAATCCTGGTACCTCCTGATCGCGTGGGCTCCCTTCGGCTGGAGGGGTGGCTTCCCATGGGGCTTCCTGCACCTTGCTGCCGCCTTCCTTGGACGTGGGGGCCTGAAGGCTCCCGGGGCATGGGTCTGCAGCACTGGGATGTCTCCGGCCTGGGAGTGGGGTGTTGGCTTTCGGGCACCTGGGGCCCGTGGGCTGGTATTGGCCACGCTGGGGGGGGGGGGGGGGGGGGGGGGGGGGGGGGCTTGCCAGCATTTGGTGACCCGGCCTCCTCTGGCCATCCCTTCAGGGGCGGCTGCCTGGCTGTCCTAGGGCTTGGTGGCTTTCGGACATTTGTGCTCTGTGGGGGTTGATGGTGCTGTCTTGCTTGCTTGGGGTTTTCGGAGGGGTGTGCTGCTGTGTCCTGCCACCCTCTTTGTATGTTTCCTGGCAAACCACTCACATGCACACACTCACTTTGTGTGTGCTTTCATACACACATACACACACATGCACACGCACATATGTCTCTGTTCTTTTACAGATGCAGATACCAGACTTGTGATGAGACCTCTTCAGAAGCAGAAACAGTTTGTCTTCTGTTTGTTTTAGTTGTGACAGTTTGGTTGTTTTCTCTGTTTGTTCCTCTCTTTTTTCCCCCTCCCCACCACTCCCTTTCCCATTCCCTCCCATCACATCCATCATAAGTAAAAACAATTAAATAAAGTATTAAAAGTTATTGCAAGAGGAGTCTATAAATAATATTTATATACAGTACATATGAGAAATATGAGCAAAGCTCTTTTTGGCAAAGTAGATCTGTTTGGCATAACAAGGGAATCAGATTTCTGTTCTTCTTATCTAGCTGCTAGACAGGACAAGGAGAGAAAAAGTATCAACATTGGAGAGTAAACTAGTTTGAAAATGAGACTGACACTCACCTGGAGACAGATGGACTGGGAGCTCTGAAGCTGAATTGGAATGTCTAAGAGTTTTCTATCCACGACTCCTGCCACGGACGTGCTAACAACGTTAGCAGGCTAGTAATGTAACCAGCCAATCATGCAGGTGAAATTTTGAAGGCAGGTATAATTTTTTTCAGGTGAGACCATGTCGGATAATGTAAGCTAAGCATGATGGTGTCTTGGGAATTTTCACAACAGGTTGAACACAGCTGCAGAAGTTATAAAGGCAATTTCACCTGTCTGCAACTCACTCAGATGGTGAATTCATGTCTATTTACTTGTTTAAAGTAAATAGAAGGGCAGAACTGCCCTTTGCAATGGGGTCAAAAAGGAGACTCTCTTTCACACACAGAGTGGTCCTGAGCAACCCCTCCAATCAGAGACTGGCTGTATCCCCTTTTCTGTATGTAAGACAGCCCGCTCAAATTTGAAAGGGGGGGATTCCTATGATACGAACAGGGATAAATTACTAGGAATATGAAAGCTTACAAGATATTCCTAATTTCTCTAAATAAATTTGGTCTTATCTATCAATAAAAATTCCATCACAAGGAATCATGAATCATGAATCAGGAATCATGAATCGATCCATCCATCCATCCATCCATCCATCCATCCATCAATCTTCTACTGCTTAATCCTTTTCAAGTTGCGGGGGGCTGGAGCCTATCCCAGTATCTTTGGGTGAGAGGAAGGGTACACTCTGCACAGATCACCAGTCCATCACAGGGCCTCAATAAGAATTCATAGTGATAAAAAGAAACATGCACAGGTACCTTGACAAATGAACACTGCAAACAGTCCAGTGTAGGTCTCAGCAGCTTCTCTCTTCCACAGCTACAGTAATAAACCCCTGAGGATACAGACTCTCCTCCGCTCCCCAGCAAGCGGCTCTTGTTCAGCTTCTCTTAAAGCAGACGGACAGTGACATTTTTTTATTGAACCAATCAACAGATTGTATGAAAATATTCTATTCTGTCTATTCCCGCGATTTAATATGTGTCACCATCTTCCATAAATGACCTTATTTGCTCATAGCTCAGCCTTCAGTTAGTGAGGCTGCAGTACCGCCATCTCTCGATAGGTGCGGGCATTGGTGACGTCACAACAGCAATACATAGTAAATGGCAGAACGAGAGCAAAGTGATTCAGACAGCGATTATTTTCTCGAGTTTGACGACTTCAATATAAATGATGACATTGAAAATGAAGAATCGGATGATGAAGTAGTTTTGGGTGGTGCTGAGGGGGTATTCAGCCTTATTTGTGGGAAAGAAGTGAGGGTTATGTTGCCTGCCTGTGCAGTGAGCCTCATCAGAGAAACATTCCCATCTGATCACTACAAGGGATTTTGCCTACCAAGATTAGATTTGTGAACAATGATATGTAAATAAAGTTTTGTAAAATCATATATTGAGTTTATTAATGTTCATGTCAATGTTATAATTCTCATAGTTCAGCATTCATCAAAGTCGCATGTCATATACATTTGAATAATTTGAACACACTAAATTCTTCTCAATTTGAAAAGAAATATTACATACTATACCACCTTTGTATGGATGTTTGAAAACACAGCAGAAATATACAAAGAAATACAAAAATCAATGGAGTATAAGATAAGATAAGCCTTTATTAGTCCCACAACGGGGAAATTCCAGGATTGCAACAGCACAGGGATAGCAACACTCAGAGCAACAATCAGAAGGCAAGAAAAAAAAAACAAAAAAAAAAACAAGCAAGCAAGAGCAGCTAATATACATATGTACATATTACTATAAAATATATATATACACACACACACACACAGACACACAGTGCAGAGCATTGTAGCTGGATGGAATAAATATATGAATATATGAACACACAGTGCAGAGCATTGTAGCTAGATGGAATAAATATGTAAATATATAAACACCCACAGTACGGAGCATTGCAGCTAGGTGGAATAAATATGCAAGTATATAAACACACACAGTGCGGAGCAATGTAGCTAGATGGAATAATATGTAGATATATAAAAACACAGTGCGGAGCATTGTAGCTAGATGGAATAAATATATAGATATATAAATATAAACACACCCAGTGCTGAGCATTGTAGCTAGATGGAATAAATATATAGATATATAAATATAAACACACCCAGTGCAGAGCATTGTAGCTAGATGGAATAAATATGTAAATATATAAACTCACACAGTGCAGAGCATTGTTGCTAGGTGGGATGAAACAGCATAACCGTCTATTTAGTTATCCTACATGGTATGATTATGTGCCCATACATATTCTCACCCTCCATAGCGACCGGTATGTTCCTAGTTGTATGCCGGAGAGGACCATTGTGTAAG
The DNA here is from genome assembly GCA_020510985.1 of Pholidichthys leucotaenia. NCBI lineage: Eukaryota > Metazoa > Chordata > Actinopteri > Cichliformes > Pholidichthyidae > Pholidichthys > Pholidichthys leucotaenia. The sequence continues at coordinate 302,365,940 of CM035836.1, forward strand.
TCTATTGCATCTTTTGCATTCAAAAAAAAAAAAAACTATTAGTTTGTTACGTCTTTTTGCTATCTCTGCGAGCAGCCCTGCTTAGGTTGTACAGTCTGACAGCCGTTGGTAGGAAGGACCTACGAAACCTCTCGGTTGTGCACCTGGGATGATGTAGTCTGCTGCTAAATGAGCTCCTCAGTGCATCCAGTATGTCCTGCATAGGGTGGAACTCGGACTCCAGCAGAGATGACAGTTTAGCCACCGTCCTTCTCTCTCCTATCTCCTCCATCGGATCAAGGCGTTGCCCCAGGACAGAGCTAGCTTTCTTAATCAGTTTGTTCAGTCTCTTCCTATCGGCTGCAGTAATGCCACTGCCCCAGCAGACCACTCCAAAAGTGATGGCTGATGCCACCACCGTGTCATAGAATGACTTCAGCAGCGCCCCTTGTACACCAAAAGACCTGAGTCTCCTCAGCAGGAACAGCCTGCGCTGTCCCTTCTTGTAGAGTGCGTCAGTATTGTGTGACCAGTCTAGTTTATTGTTCAGATGAATACCCAGGTACTTGTAGGATGTCACCATCTCGATGTCTGTTCCCTGTATATTTACTGGTGCTGTGAGGGGCTGCCCATGCCTGCGGCAGTCCACCACCAGCTCCTTAGTTTTCCTCGCGTTGATCTGGAGGCAGTTCCGATGGCACCAGTCCACAAAGTCCTGGATAAGCCCTCTGCACTCAGCTTCATCTCCGCTGGAGATGAGACCAACGATCGCAGAGTCATCAGAGAACTTCTGTAGATGGCAATGTGTTGTGTTGTGTGAGAAGTCCGCAGTATAAAGAGTGAACAGGAAGGGAGCCAGCACCGTTCCCTGGGGGGCCCCCGTGCTACTGATGATCGTGTCAGAAACACAGTCCCGGGTTCTCACAAACTGAGGCCGGTTCGTGAGGTAGTCCAGGATCCATGATGACAGGTGCTGGTCCACCCCTGCGCGCAGCAGCTTGTCCTTCAGGATCATCGGTTGGATGGTGTTGAAAGCACTGGAGAAGTCAAAGAACATGATCCTCACCATATTCCCGGGCTTCTCCAGGTGGGACAGAGAACGGTGAAGGAGGAAGATCACCGCATCCTCCACCCCAATGCCATGCTGGTAGGCGAACTGGAGTGGATCCATCGCTGGTTCCACCAGGGGGCGGAGATGAGCAAGGAGCAGTCTCTCCAGGGTCTTCATCAAGTGGGACGTCAAGGCCACCGGTCTGAAGCTGTTCAGGTCTTTGGGGTGGGAAGTTTTTGGTACAGGTACCACACAAGATGTTTTCCACAGCTGTGGTACCCTCCCCAGTTTCAGGCTCATGTTGAAGATATACATCACAATCCCACACAGCTGGTCTGCACAGGACTTGAGGAGCTTTGCGCTGATGCCGTCCGGTCCCGACGCCTTCCTCGCCTTGATCTTCCTCAGCTCCGTCCTCACCTGGGTCTTGGTCAGGGTCAGGATGGGGGGCTGTGTGTTGGGAGTGGGGGGGGGGTGTCGGTGGAGTGGGGAGTGGGTAGCAGGACTTGATTTCTTAGAGGCAGCAGTGGTTGTTGTACAGACAGGGGGGAGGGCGGTTGGTCAAATCTATTGAAAAACAGATTCAGGTTGTTCGCCCACTCCCTGCCCCCCGTGGCCTGGGGGGAGGTATTCTGGAGCCCCGAGATGGTTTTGAGGTTTCTCCAGACCCCGCTGATGTCGCTCTGTTGCAGCTTGTCCTCCATCTTATCGTATCACTACAGATTAAGAAAATAACTAGTTTCCAGATATAGCAATTATTATATTCCAATAAATAACATTTCACAGTTATAATGGGCACCATTTTATGGTAGAAAATTGGGGTTCCATTTTTAAAAGCACATTTCTCTTACAATCTTAGGCTTATATTTATTTTTCTTAGCAAATATGTTGCTTCCCTAAAAATTGAAAGCTGAACTGTCATTGGTAATTACCTCTGCCAGGCCGAAAAGGCCAGGAGGAGGTTATGTTTTTGCCGGGGTTTGTTTGTCTGTTTGTCAACTCCGCGTTCTTCAACGTTTTAGGCACAAAAGCATGCGCAAAACACTGGTGGCCTGGGCCCGCCAGTGTGCCTGTGTTTGCGCGACGCTGCAAAACCTGACACGGGCACCTGTCCGCCGCCGCATTATTTCCCAGAAATAATTTGATTTTGAAAATCATCCATTGCTTGGAATTCATTTAAAATGTTTAGTAAACATTTGCAGTGAATATTAAAAATACAAAACTTACCCTCTTTACTTCTCGTTTTCTGACAGCTGATCGCATCAGTAGATCACCGTGGCTTTTCACGCCACTGTCACTGACACTTGTCTCAGTCAGACTTGGGGATCGCGGGATATATAGTTGGAATAGCCATTTTCTTTATCACCAGTCTTTTTGCAAATTGCATCTTATTCTCTAAATCGCTGTCAACGAAATGTCTACTGCACATGTAGGGCACTAACGAGGTGCAGGTGTGCGCGCAGCTGAGGCAGATGCCTGAGAGCGGCGAGCCGTGACACCTGCAAAATATATGTGGACCAGAAAGACTGACAAACCTGGGTACTATTTCACTGCAGTCTGCTTTAATACAGAAGCTGAAGCAATAGGGAACACTGTATGTCTCTGTAATTGAGAACTTTGCTTCTAAAAAACACAGGAGGATGGACTTCCAATATAAGTAACTGGTGAGTTAAACTGTCTTTCTTCAGCATGTTTTTTCTCCCTAACCGTTCTTATGATCATGAAAATATTTGGTAATTCCGAGAAATATCCATAATCGCCGATTTTAAAACGTAAACATCAAGTGTTGCATGAAGCAAAACACAGCAGGACCATCGCACCTGTAGACAACACAACGCCAAACCATATTAATTCGATTCCTGAAATCCTAATCTTCATAAATAATCTATTTGTAATCCACAAGTATTCCGAGAAATATCCGTAATCGCCGATTTTAAGACGTAAACAAGTGTTGCATGAAGCAAAACACAGCACTGGCCGCCAACCGTGTGCGTGTGTTTGGCTGAGCTGACGTCACACAGTCAGTGGCCATCTTAGCTGCTGATCGCTTGGCTGGGTCAGACAGCTCTCCACAACAGCGTACTTCAAGAGCACATTGTCACCTTATGCGACATTTGTTGACACCAAAACATGTGCGGTTCGACTTAGCTCGTCTCAGACAACAATTTGAGATAAGAATTAGCGATATTGAATTTTCGTCTGTCCGTCTGCTTTAACACAGAGGTGTGAAAAGTCTGTGTTGGTGAGGGGAGAGGGCTAGTTCTGTTCATTCAAATGTTGATCTCTGGATCCTGTGAGGGGATGAATCTCTTACAAATTTTAACAATCTTAATGAAAGTTCCTGGAGAAAGGGGATTCAAGTTCAGTCTGGCTAATATTTACTACATAATAAGTGAAAAAGTTATCCCAACCTTCCTGGCCCTTTGTGAAAATGTACTTGTCCCCTAAACCTAATAATCGGTTATGCCACTGTATGCAGAAACAACTGCAGTTAAGCATTTGCGAAAACAGGAATTCCGGCCCCGTCTTCTATGCAGAATTGTTTTAATTTTGCCACATTGGAGGGCTTGAGGTCATGAACTGATGACTAGACATTCTCCATCAGGATTTTCTGATAGAGAGCAGAATTCATGGTTCCATCAATTACAGCAAGTCACCCAGGTCCTAAAGGAGCAAAGCAGCCCCAGACATCACACTACCACCACCATGTTTGACTGTTGGTATGATGATCTTTTCATGAAATGCTGTGTTAGTTTTATGCCAGATGTAATGGGATGCATGCTTTCCAAAAAGTTCATCTTTTTTCTTATCCGTCCACAGAATATTTTGTCAAAAGCCTTGGGGATCATTAAGATATTTTTTGGCAAATGTGAGAAAAGTCTTTATGTTCTTTTTAGTCAGCAATGGTTTTCACCTTTGAACTACTCCATGGATGTCATTTTTGCTGAGTCTTTCTTATTGTTGAATCATGGACCAGTGTTCAAACTGAGGGAAGGGAGACCTGCAGCTATTTAGATGTTGTTCTGGGTTTTTGATTCTTATCTGTTCTTGAATTTCTTTAGATCACAACATCATGTGTTGCTTTTTGAGATCTTTAAGCATACTTTACTTTGTCCGACAGGTTCTATTTAAGTGTTTTCTTGATTCAACAGATCTGGTAGTAATCTGGCCTGGGTGCCATGCAGCTGCCATGCAAGGCACTGGCCTGACCCACCAGGAGCAACTGGGGTTCAGTATCTGGCTCAAAGACACTTCGGCATGCAGACTGTAGACAGAGCGGGAATCGAACCACTGATCCTTCGATCAGTAGCCCCCCCATTATACTGTAATTGAATTAGAAGAAGAATCCAACTTTATTGTCATTCAATCCATACAGCCAATCATGTACAGTAGAACAAAATTACGTTTCTCCTATCTACAATGTTCATCACATCTAGAATCAGATTGGTCGCTGCCATGCAAGGCGCCACCACAAACAACCTTTCCTTCATTCTATTATGCTGAGCACCAAGCTAGAAGGCGGGAAGCAGACCCTCCAGGATTTTGCAATGTTGCAGTTCTACCAATTTCTGCGACTTCAGCAGGTCCTGCATAATTTGAATTTTGTCCAATCACCGCAACTTTACCGCAATTTTGGCCAAATGTTGTCAACTTCTGCCAGTTTCACCAATCAAATTTGTCTCTCAGTAGCGCGCAGATGTGTACGTCATCATTCTGACCAATCAAATGCGGCACTGCACCGCACTCACTTCTGTGTTTACAGTGAGTATATACTGAACACATCAGCAAAAAACAGTGTGTGATTAAAAAAAACACACTCACCTGCAAGTTTTCCCACATTGTTCCTTCCTCCGTCTCCCCCAACCCACCGGTGAACGTCTCCTCAAGTTTCCGTAATGACCGTGTGTATGAAGTGCCGGGTTTGTGTTGAAAAACGTCCGCCTGCCTGAAAGCACCTCCATCTCGGGAGCGCGTGCACCCAGACACGCCATAAAACCACACAAAAAACAAGTGAATCTAATATTACAGCAAATGTTGTAACAGTTTATACGTCTTTAGAGGTAAAAGTCACTACTACATCTTGTCAATGAGTTTTAAAGTTGGGACTCTCCGGTCTGGACATGAGCCAATGCGCGATTCAGGCAATCCCCAAGGAGAGCCCCACAACTTACCGCAACAATAGAAAAAAATCCCGCAAAATCCTGGAGGAACTGGCGGGAAGTATCATTTTATATGATCTTAGGTATGACCCGGCCAGCGCTTGAACCCATGACCTCATGGTTGTGGGGTGGATGCTGTATCAACTAGGCCACCACGCAGGCCACCACTTCAATTACAGTAGAGTACTGTAATTGAAAAGAATACAATGATGGTTCCTTCTTTAAATGAGGGCTTATTAATCTAAATATCATCAGCCATACAAAAATGATAAGACTCTGAATTAAAATCTCTTCATACAGATGATGGGGGGGCTGAAAAGTTCATAGTGGTCAAATTTGACCAGATTGTGATGATTAGGCAAGCGTGCACCCTCTCTCTTCTGGTTTCTGTCTTCCTGGCTCCAGAGTAACTACCCACACCTGCGTGATTGATACACCTGCTGCTTCCTGGTTGTCCAACGTATTTAAGAGCCAGCGTGTGAGGAGCTCACCGCTGGATCGTTAGGTTTGCTACCTGTGTCTAAGCTGCGTGAAATTCTTCTTCTTCAATTGATCTGTGTTTCTCACTCCCATGTCCTCCTCTCCTGAGGTTTGCTGCCACCTTAGCGGTGTGTACTCCGGGGCTGATCACGCTTGCCTGACCAGAAGACACCAGACGTCCACTTAGGTCAACCGTCTTCCCCGTGTCCCTGGTCCCACGCAGGAGTTTCCTGCCGGGCTCCTCTGCTCTCAGTAGTAAGAGTGTACTCCCTTTTCTTATTCTCCTCTTGTGGAGAGTCTGCCTCTAATCACCTCTGTCTCTGCTCTTTTCCCGTAGGCTGCGTGCACTACAGGGAGCACCTGTTTAGTGTGGAAATTTAAGTGTGTGTTTTTGTTTTGGCGATGTTCTTTAATTGTGCACTTTTATTTATTTATTTTTTATTTTTATTTATTTTGTATACTTTATTGATCCCCAGAGGGGAAATTGAGGGCATCCACCTGGATGGATGAAGCAGCCACAGTGAGGCACTATCCCTTCACCATTCACACACACATTCACACCTAGGGCCACTTTAGAGTATAAAATTAACCTTACCTGCATGTTTTTGGCCTGTGGGAGGAAACTGGAGATATCCCGGAGTAAACCCACGCAGAAACGGGGAGAACATGCAAACTCCACACAGATCACCATTGGTCAGGAGGTGGGATCGGACCTGGGATCCCATGGCCAAGGGTGAGTTGCTGTGCTGCCACAGTGCTAACCACTGCGCCACCGCACTGCCAATTTATTGATGTGTATTAGAGTTTTTGTTCTTCATTTAAGTGGTGAAACTTTTACATCTGAGCCTGTATGTTCGTTTGGTGTGGTAGCTCTGTGTTTGAGCCTTACTCTTGAATTGAATCAAGACAGAATGATCCAGCCAAGATCGAGGCTCAGCGAGCGCCTTGCCAGGCCAACAGTCGGCACTCTCGCTTTTTGATGCTATGGAATGCCAGGTCATGTTTTTTTCCGAACAACTCCAAACTATTACCCAGCAATTAGCGACCGTAACCGAACATTTGTGTTGGCTTCCTGGTGCAGCGCCTCCTCTTGCACCTGCTGCCCCAGCAGCTTCTGCCATCCGCAGGAATGTTTCCGTTCCTTCAACTGCCCTCTATTGGGGGGAGGGGGATGCAAGGGGTTTCTGCTCCACTGCTGGCTCTATTTCCAACAGGTGGAGGGAGAGTGTAGGGATGATTCGACTAAGATTCATTTCATGGTCTTGTTGCAATGGGACTGGGTGCTCAAGTGGGCACAGTCCATCTTGAGCAGCCCGGATGGGCCCCTATATTCTTTTGAGCAATTTGTGCAGGAATTCTCTGAGGCTTTCAACAATATGAAGAGCGAGGGGAATATAGTTAGCCAGCTGATGGGACTTCGGCAGGGAGACCGGTGTGTAGCCGATTTCTCTGTCAAGTTCTGGGTTGCTGTGGCGGACTCCGGATGGAATGACATTGGTGTACACTACCGTTCAAAAGTTTGGGGTCACTTAGAAATTTCCTTATTTTTGAAAGAAAAGCACTTTTTTTCAATGAAGATAACTTTAAACTAATCAGAAATACACTCTATACATTGCTAATGTGGTAAATGACTATTGTAGCTGCAAATGTCTGGTTTTTGGTGCAATATCTACATAGGTGTATAGAGGCCCATTTCCAGCAACTATCACTCCAGTGCCCCCTCATGGATCGTCACCTTATCGTGGTGGGGGGGTTTGCGTGCCCCAGTGATCCCAGGAGCTATGTTGTCCGGGGCAATTTGCCTCTGATAGGGTCTCCCAAGACAAACTGGTCCTGGGTGAAGGGCCAGACTAAGAACGATCCAACAGACTCTCATGATAAATTGTATATCAAGGATTCAGTGTACCCCGCCCGGTATGGGGTTACCGGGGCCCCACCCTGGAGCCAGGCCTGGGGGAGGGGCTCGAAGGCTAGCGTCTGGTGGCTGGGTTTCCACCCATGGGACCCGGCCGGGCTCAGCCCGAAGGAGTTACATGGGTCCGCCCTCCAGTGGGTTCACCACCTGCAGGAGGGATCATGGGGGTCCGGTGCTATGTGGATTAGGTGGCGGTCAAAGGCGGAGACCTTGGCGGACTGATCCCAAGCTTTCTAAACTGGCTTTTAGTACGTGGAATGTCACCTCTCTGGTGGGGAAGGAGCCTGAGCTGGTGTACGAGGTTGAGCGATACCGGCTAGATATAGTCGGCCTCACCTCAACACACAGCTCAGGTTCCGGAACCAGTTTCCTGGAGAGGGGCTGGAGCTTGGCCTTTTCTGGAGTTGCCCCGGGCGAGAGGCGACGAGCAGGGGTGGGTATTCTTGTATCGCCCCAGCTTGCTGCCTCTATATTGGAGTTTTCCCCGGTGGACGAAAGGGTTGCTTCCCTGCACCTTCGGGTTGGGAAACGGGTCCTGACCATCATTTGTGCCTATGCACCAAATGATGTTTCAGAGTACCCACCCTTTTTGGAGTCTGTGACTGGGGTGCTGGAAGGTGCTCCTCCTGGAGACTCCATTGTCCTACTGGGGGACTTCAATGCGCACGTGGGCAACGACAGTGAAACCTGGAGGGGGGTGATCGGGAAGAACGGCCTGCCCGATCTGAACCCGAGTGGTGTTCAGTTATTGGACTTCTGTGCTAACCACAGTCTGTCCCTAACGAACACCATGTTCAAGCATAAGGGTGTCCATATGTGCACCTGGCACCAGGACACCCTAGGTCGCAGGTCGATGATCGATTTTGTTATCGTATCATCAGACCTGCGACCGTATGTCTTGGACACCCGAGTAAAGAGAGGTGCAGAGCTGTCAACTGATCACCACCTGGTGCTGAGTTGGATCCGATGGCAGGGGAGGAAGCCATTCAGACCTGGTAGACCCAAACGTATAGTGAGGGTGTGCTGGGAGCATCTGGCTGAGGCCCCTGTCCGGGAGGTCTTCAACTCCCACCTCCGGAAGAACTTCAACCACATTCCGAGGGAGTCTGGAGACATGGAGTCTGAATGGTCCATGTTCTCCACCTCTGTTGTTGAAGCGGCGGCACAGAGCTGCGGCCGCAAGATGGTCGGTGCATCTCGTGGTGGCAACCCCCGAACCAAGTGGTGGACACCAGTGGTGAGGGGGGCCATTAAGCTGAAGAAGGAGTCCTATCAAGCTTGGTTGGCTTGTGGGACTCCCGAAGCAGCTGAGGTGTACCGGCAGGCCAAGCGGAGTGCAGCTCGGGTGGTTGCTGAAGCAAAAACCCGGGTATGGGAGGAGTTCGGTGAGGCCATGGAACAAGACTTTCGGTCGGCTTCAAAGAGATTCTGGCAAACTGTTCGGCGGCTCAGGAGGGGAAAGCAGCTCCCCGTCCACACTGTGTATGGTGCGGATGGGACACTATTGACTTCAACTGGGGATATCGTCGGGCGGTGGAAGGAATACTTCAAGGATCTCCTCAATCCCACTGATACGCCTTCCACAGAGGAAGCAGGGTTTGGGGACGAGGGGGATGACTCGCCTATCACAGGGGCTGAGGTCGCCAAGGTGGTTAAAAATCTCCTTGGTGGCCGGGCCCCGGGGGTGGACGAGATTCGCCTCGAGTACCTGAAGGCCCTGGATGTTGTTGGGTTGTCATGGTTGACACGCCTCTGCAACATTGCGTGGAGGTCGGGGGCAGTGCCTTTGGCATGGCAAACCGGGGTGGTGGTTCCTCTCTTCAAAAAAGGGGACCGGAGGGTGTGCTCCAACTTTAGAGGGATCACACTCCTCAGCCTCCCTGGGAAGGTCTATGCCAAGGTACTGGAGAGGAGAGTCCGGCCGTTGGTCGAACCTCGGATTCAGGAGGAGCAATGTGGTTTTCGTCCTGGCCGTGGCACATCGGACCAGCTCTTTACCCTCTCGAGAATTCTTGAGGGTTCGTGGGAGTTTGCCCAACCAGTTTACATGTGTTTTGTGGATTTGGAGAAGGCATTTGACCGCGTCCCTCGTGGATTTTTGTGGGGGGTGCTTCGGGAGTATGGGGTATCGGGCTTGTTGTTACGAGCTATTCGGTCTCTGTACGACCGTTGTGAGAGTTTAGTTCGTATTGCCAACACTCGGTCGGAGTCATTCCCAGTGAGAGTTGGACTCCGCCAGGGCTGCCCTTTGTCACCGATCCTGTTCATAATTTTTATGGACAGGATTTCTAGGCGCAGCCAGGGAATGGAGGGTGTCATGCTTGGTGACCACAGGATCTCATCTCTGTTGTTTGCAGATGATGTTGTCCTGTTGGCTTCATCCAGCAATGACCTACAGCTCTTGCTGGGACGGTTTGCCGCTGAGTGTGAAGCGGCTGGGATGAGAATCAGCACCTCCAAGTCCGAGTCCATGGTCCTCAGCCAGAAAAAGGTGGATTGTCCTCTCCGGGTTGGGGACAGGCTCCTGCCCCAAGTGAAGGAGTTTAAGTATCTTGGGGTCTTGTTCACGAGTGAGGGGAAAATGGAGCGAGAGATCGACAGACGGATTGGAGCAGCATCTGCAGTGATGCGGACGTTGTACCGGTCTGTTGTGGTGAAGAGGGAGCTTAGTTCTAAGGCAAAGCTGTCGATTTACCAGTCAATCTACGTTCCTACTCTCACCTATGGTCACGAGCTTTGGGTAATGACCAAAAGAACGAGATCGCGGATACAAGCGGCTGAAATGAGCTTTCTCCGTAGGATTGCTGGACTCACCCTCAGAGATAGGGTGAGGAGCTCAGTCATCCGGGAGAGGCTCAGAGTAGAACCGCTGCTCCTCCACATTGAAAGGAGTCAGTTGAGGTGGTATGGGCATCTGATTAGGATGCCTCCTGGACGCCTCCCACTTGAGGTGTTTCAGGCACGTCCCACTGGGAGGAGACCCTGGGGCAGACCCAGGACTCGGTGGAGAGACTATGTCTCCCAGCTGGTCTGGGAACGCCTTGGTATCCCCTCTGAAGAGCTGGAGCAGGTGGCTGGGGAGAGGGAAGTCTGGGCTTCTCTGCTTGAACTGCTGCCTCCGCGACCCGGACCTCCGGAAAAGCGGTAGAAGATGGATGGATGGATGGATGGATCACTCCAGTGTTCTAATGGTACAATGTGTTTGCTCATTGCGTCAGAAGGCTAAATGATGATTAGAAAACCCTTGTGCAATCATGTTAGGTCTGCAATGCTGTAATTGCTGCAAATGGGAGATTCTTTGACGAAAGCAAAGTTTGAAGGAAAAAATTATTATTTCAAATACAAATCATTATTTCTAACCTTGTCAATGTCTTGACTATATTTTCTATTCATTTTACAACTCACTGTGGTAAATAAGTGTGACTTTTCATGGAAAACATAACATAATTGTCTGGGTGACCCCAAACTTTTGAACGGTAGTGTATGTAGCGCCTTCCTCTGGGGCCTGAATCCACACCCCCATGATGAGCTGGCAATCCATGCATCCCTCTCCTCTCTGGATGAGCTTATTGAGCAGGCTGTGGCTCTGGATAACCAGTTTAGGGAGTGTGTGAGGGAGCAGAAGGCCGCTGCTTCTCCGTTCGCTCCGCAGCCGGCTCCCCCTCCCTCTGGCGCAGCTCTGTCGGTGTCCTTCGAGCCGATGGCCCTAGGTAGGTTCCACCTGACTCAAGAGGAGCACCGGCGTCGAGTGAGGGTGGGGGCATGTATGTCTTGCGGGGCTACAGACCACGTAATTTCAAAATGCCTAGCGAGACCAAAAGACCTGGCCTGTCAGTAACCATGGGGGGTCTGGCAGGAGGGTCTTTGCAAAATCCTCCCAACTGTTTTGAACTCCTGGCCCTCATTCAGTTTACGGGGGCCGAATTCAAAACCTCCGCCCTGATTGATTCAGGAGCGGAGCAAAATTTCATTCAACTGGCACTGGTCAGAAAATTTCAGATACCCACCAGGAATGTCCCGACGCCTTTGAATGTCTCGACAGTTTCAGGCAGCAGCATGGCAGCGGTTACCAAACAAACTGAGCTCATTTCGGTCATTTTGTCTGGTAATCACCACAAGACTGGCCAGTTTTATGTCCTGTCTCAATCTACCACCACCACCATGATTCTGGGTTATCCATGGCTCTTTATTCACAACCCGATAATAAACTGGATCCAGAGCTCCATTTCATCCTGGAGCCTTTTTGCCTCTCATCGTGACTCCACTCGGCTGAATGCTTGCTCTCTCTCCCGATCTCCTCCCCTCCGGCTGAGCCAGTGGATCTCAGCTCCGTGCCCGAGGACTATCATGACTTAGGGGAGGTCTTTAGCAAGTCCAGGGCCCTATATTTACCACCTCATCAGGCCTACGACTGTGCTATTGACCTCCTTCCTGGTGCGTGGCTGTTTTCCAGCTGGCTCTACAGTTTATCTGGGCCGGAGAGGGAGGCAATGGAGACCTACATAAAAGACTCCCTCAGCGCCGGCATTATTCACCCATCGTCCACCTCTCTTGGTGCTGGGTCCTTTTTTGTAGGACAAAAGGATGGGACATTGCAACCTTGTATTGATTACTGTGAACTTAACGCGATTACATGTAAGGATAAGTTGCCGCTGCCCCTTATCAACTCTGCATTTGTGCTACTCCAACGGGAGCATTTCTTCACCAAGCGCGACCTCTGTAATGTGTACCACTCGGTTCGCATTCATGAGGAGGACGAGTGGAAGACAGCATTTAAAACACCTCTGGACCATTTTTAGTATTTGGTTATGCCATTCGGGCTGACCAATGCTCCTGTCGTCTTCCAGCGGTTAATCTGTAAGGAATAGTCCTTATGTCTTGGATCCCCTTGCTCGATCCTGTAACATGCCCTGGCGAAATGATGCAAGAGTCCGCACTTGCTGCAGCATCTTTCTCTTGCTGGACACTCTCTGGCCTTATAACGGTGCTTGGTGGACCCACAACCAAAACACCTGGGCGATCCCGGGGCGGACCTCATCCTGACAGCATTAGCATAGCCTTCGTTATCCTCCATGCCATCGTCACTGTCCGAGTCCACTGCCTGCGTCGTCGACTGTGGTTCAAATTGGCGATGTGATGCTCTCTCGACAAGCCCCCATGATAGCTTGTCTGTTCCCTCAAACTGCTGAGCTAACTCAATGGACTTGGGTAACATCAGCTTGCCCGAGTATGTAAGGAGCTTCAACTTTGTAGCCGGGCAAACAATTTGTTCCGCCAACTGATCACGGACCATCTCTTCCTTCAGCGCTCCAAACTGACAGTCCTTGGCCAGCTGGCATAGGTCTGCTACAAATGGCTGCACCGACTCGCCAGTACGTTGGCAGTGCTGTCGAAACTGGATCCTCTGGACGATGACGCTTTTTGGGTTGCACCATTAGCTCCACCACTTCCTCAAAACTATCACTCTTGCCCAAAGTGCTTAAGATATGTTGACCTTCCATTTCTAGGTTGTAAACCAACAGTGCCCGTGGCCTCAACTTCTCCAGTCTTCCAAGGTCCAAAGCCACTAAATATGTTTGAAAGGCGGTGAACCACCTCATCCAAGGGACGGGCGGCTCACCGGGAAGCTCCAAAAATAGCTGAATTGATGTAACCCCTGCGTCCATACCTTTTCACCCTCGTCGCCAAATGTTATGTAGGTAATGGAAGCCAATGACAAGACCCAGTGTTGAACTGGACACAGATTTATTTGTGACTCTCTCTCACAATACAGGCACATCCGTCAGGTGAAGAGGAGGCCAATAGACCGCCCCTCTCCCTCACAGCCCTCTTATACCCCGGGTGGTGGCTCCACCTTTCTGGTTCCACCACCACCCGTGTCACACAATAATATGTCCCCAAAACCCAACACAACGCATCTCTCTCTCTGCTCTTTTCCCGTAGGCTGCGTGTGCTCCAGCGGGCACCTGCTTAGTGTGGAAATTTAAATGTGTGTTTTTGTTTTGACGTTATTCTTTAATTGTGCACTTTTATTTAGCATTGTGTATTAGGTTTTTTGTTCTTCATTAAAGTGGTGAAACTTTAACATCTGAGTCTGTGTGTTCATTTGGTATGGTAGCTCTGCGTTTGAGCCTCACTCTTGAATTGAATTATGACACAAATGTGGTTTATTTTTCAGTCGCGGGGATCCAAACACTGCAACACCAATGGAAGAAGTGTGTGGACCGAAGGGGAGACTATGTTGAAAACTAAACCACATTTGGTCAAAGCTGACCACTATGAACTTTTCAGCCTATGAAATTTTCACCCCCCACCACCTCATACTGTTTACTTACAAAAAATGTGCACCAAAGCCATTACAGTAGACTAAATACAGCAGGAAGCTGGAGTCTCAGAAAGTACAGTAACATACAGTAAATGACTGGATGTTACAGAGAATTCAATCAAAACTACCATAATGCAACCAAAATCACTGTAACTCAATGGAAAAACATTTTATAGTAGTATACTGGGTGAAATATGGTATGTAACTGTTGAAATTACAGCCATGTCTAACATTGTAGTTAAAAACTTTATTGCCCTTTCAGATTTTTTTTTCCTGTATATGTGGTTACGACCAGAGTCACAACACATACATTACCAGTATCCCAACTCAAAACCAGCAACAAATTACTGTCACCTGCAGTCAAGACATCCCTTATACAAATAACACATTCTGCCACTAGAGTTTATTTAGCACAGATACTTTTTTCCAGCAGATATATAAATTTTGCCCTGAATCTTTGACCTGATGTCATTACCTCATATTCACTATACAGAGGATGTGAACCATCACTGACATTCTCTCGCCCTTTTAACACCACTCAGGATGCACAGAGCTGTGTCATATTGTTATTGTTGACCTATGATCTTACTTGACATATTTACAGTCATTATAAGATATGCTTATACTAACAGCAGTCAAAGAAAAATACTGGGCAATGATGCAGGTTGTAATACTTTCTACAAATGAGTGATAGCAAAGGACTAATATACATCTGTCCATATCAAACTGTGGCAGCTTGTGCATGGAATATAATCTTTAACTGTAAATGACAGTTGTATGTAAATCCCATGAGAGTTTTTCATCAATTACTGTTCCTAAATTGGAAACTAAGGAGCTGGTGGTGGACTGCCGCAGGCATGGGCAGCCCCTCACAGTACCAGTAAATATACAGGGAACAGACATCGAGATGGTGACATCCTATAAGTACCTGGGTATTCATCTGAACAATAAACTAGACTGGTCACACAATACTGATGCACTCTACAAGAAGGGACAGCGCAGGCTGTTCCTGCTGAGGAGACTCAGGTCTTTTGGTGTACAAGGGGCGCTGCTGAAGTCATTCTATGACACGGTGGTGGCATCAGCCATCACTTTTGGAGTGGTCTGCTGGGGCAGTGGCATTACTGCAGCCGATAGGAAGAGACTGAACAAACTGATTAAGAAAGCTAGCTCTGTCCTGGGGCAGCGCCTTGATCCGATGGAGGAGATAGGAGAGAGAAGGACGGTGGCTAAACTGTCATCTCTGCTGGAGTCCGAGTTCCACCCTATGCAGGACATACTGAATGCACTGAGGAGCTCATTTAGCAGCAGACTACATCATCCCAGGTGCACAACCGAGAGGTTTCGTAGGTCCTTCCTACCAACGGCTGTCAGACTGTACAACCTAAGCAGGGCTGCTCGCAGAGATAGCAAAAAGACGTAACAAACTAATAGTTTTTTGAATGCAAAAGATGCAATAGACTTACACAATGGTCCCCTCCGGCATACAACTAGGAACATACCGGTCGCTATGGAGGGTGAGAATATGTATGGGCACATAATCATACCATGTAGGATAACTAAGTAGACGGTTATGCTGTTTCATTCCATCTAGCAACAATGCTCTGCACTGTGTGAGTTTATATATTTACATATTTATTCCATCTAGCTACAATGCTCAGCACTGGGTGTGTTTATATATTTATATATCTACATATTATTCCATCTAGCTACATTGCTCCGCACTGTGTGTGTTTATATACTTGCATATTTATTCCACCTAGCTGCAATGCTCCGTACTGTGGGTGTTTATATATTTACATATTTATTCCATCTAGCTACAATGCTCTGCACTGTGTGTTCATATATTCATATATTTATTCCATCCAGCTACAATGCTCTGCACTGTGTGTCTGTGTGTGTGTGTATATATATATATTTTATAGTAATACGTACATATGTATATTAGCTGCTCTTGCTTGCTTGTTTTTTTCTTGCCTTCTGATTGTTGCTCTGAGTGTTGCTATCCCTGTGCTGTTGCAATCCTGGAATTTCCCCGTTGTGGGACTAATAAAGGCTTATCTTATCTTATCTTATCTTAAATATCTGTGTTCATCTATGATCGGAATATTGTCACCATCAATCACCTCTAGATATGGACGGTAGTTCATTTCATCCTCTGTAATTAATCCAATAACCACTGTATCATCAGCAAAGTTAAAGTGCAATCAGATCAAATGAGGAATGTGATTTTTTCTTGTGGAGTGATTACGTGTAAAGTCACTGGCTCTCATTTATCAAACGTGTAAAGCCTGGGTCAGTACAGTACGAATTTAGATATCGTACATCACTTGCAATTTTTCTGGGGCCGTGGAGGATGTGGATGTCAAAGAGGTATTAGACAGGCTGCAAGGAGTTCTTTCACACAGTCTAGAGTATGTCTTGCACCTCAAAGGGTCAACGTGAGCATGAGGTATAGGCTATAGATTAATCGTCGGCCTCCGTCGGTCTATGATGACCATGGAAGAGAATCCTAAACGTCTGCTCTGCTGGAACAGCACCGCCTGTGGCTGAACAGGCCGATGCACGAATGACAGTCCCTGTCACACAGGTCACACTTGTGGGTGGTCTCCGTGCTGCTGGGTCTGTGGCGGTTCTTCCTGCGGGTCCTTTTTTCATCTGCTGCAGCAGTCAGTCTCTCTTCACCCGCCTTGAGCTGTCTGGTCAGGGTGCCTCTCCATTTGGAGCGGTCCATTGCAAGGTCCTCCCAGCGCTCTGTGTTGATATCCAGGGCCTTCATGTCTCTCTCGCAGACGTCTCTAAAGCGCAGCTGTGGGCGGCCAACGTCTCTCCTGCCAGTTGCCAGTTCTCCATAGAGGACGTCTTTGGGGATTCTGCCATCCTCCATACGGTGAACGTGGCCTAGCCAGCGGAGCCTGCGCTGCCTGAGTAGAATGAACATGGAGGGAAGGCCGGCGCGGGACAGAACTTCTGTGTTGGGCACTTTGTCCTGCCAGGATATGTCCAGGATGTGGCGAATGCAGCGCAAGTGGAAGGAGTTCAGTCTCTTTTCCTGCCGGGCGTATGTTGTCCACGTCTCACTCCCATAGAGCAGTGTGCTGATGACGCAGGCGTTGTACACTGCCATCTTCATCTTGACAGAGAGTTTGGGATTCTCCCACACTCGTGTGGTGAGGCGAGCGAGTGTGAAGGCTGATTTTCCAATCCTCTTGTTGATCTCTGTATCAAGGGAGAGGTTGTTGCTGATCGTGGACCCCAGGTACGTGAACTGATTCACGACCTCCAGCTTGTAGTCATCAATGGTGATGGTTGGTGGTGCTTCCGTGCCTTGCGCCAAGACGTTAGTCTTCTTCAGGCTGATGGTAAGCCCGAAGTCCTTGCATGCCTGGGAGAAGCGGTCCATCAGGGTCTGAAGCTCCTGCTGTGTGTGGGTTGCGACTGCAGCGTCGTCTGCGAACAGCATGTCTCTGATTAGAGCCTCGCGTACTTTGGTTCTGGCTTTCAGGCGGGCGAGGTTGAAAAGCCTGCCGTCAGATCTTGTGTGCAGGTAGATTCCCTCTGTTGCTGTGCTGAAGGCATGCCTCAGGAGCATAGCAAAGAAAATCCCAAAGAGGGTTGGCGCAAGTACACAGCCCTGTTTCACTCCGCTGCGTATGTTGAATGGCTCTGAGACGTTGCCATCATGCTGCACTATCCCCTGCATGTTGGTGTGAAACGATTCGATGAGGCTTTGCAACTTTGGTGGGCATCCTATCTTTGGCAGGATCTTGAAAAGGCCCTCTCTGCTGACCAGATCAAACGCTTTGGTGAGGTCGATGAAGGCGACGTACAGAGGCATGTTCTGTTCTCTGCATTTCTCCTGGAGTTGGCGGATGGAGAATATCATGTCTACCGTCGATCGCTCAGCGCAGAAGCCACACTGAGACTCGGGGTAGACACGTTCGGCAAGCTTCTGTAGACGAACGAGAACAACTTGTGCGTAGACTTTGCCAACAACGCTGAGGAGGGAAATGCCCCTGTAGTTGTTGCAGTCGCTTCTCTCCCCTTTGTTTTTGTAGAGGGTGATGATCTTGGCATCCCTCATGTCCTGTGGTACGGCACCTTCCTTCCAGCACTGGCAGAGGACGTCATGCAATGGCAGCAGTAGGGCGGTCTTGCAGTGCTTGATCAGGTCAGGGGGTATGCCGTCGTTGCCGGGTGCCTTGCCAGCGGCGAAGCTATCAATGGCCTTACTGAGTTCGTCGATGGTTGGCTCGGCGTCAAGTTCGTCCATGGATGGCAGGCAGTCGATGGCATCAAGGGCTGACGGTGTCACGGTGTTCTGTCTAGAGTAGAGGTCGGAGTAGTGTTCCACCCATCTCTCCATCTGCTTGTTCTTCTCTGTGATCATCTCCCCAGTGGAAGATTTGAGGGGGGCCGTCTTGCTCTGAGCCGGACCAAGTGCTTTCTTGATGCCATCGTACATACCACGGATGTTCCCTGTTATGGCAGCGGTTTGAATGTCTTGGCTGAGCTGAGTCCAGTACTCGTTGGCACAGCGCCGAGCAGTCTGCTGAACTTTGCTTCTCGCAGCCCTGAGAATCTGGAGATTCTTCTCGTTTGGGTACTTCTTGTACTCAGCAAGTACTGAGCGCTTGGCTTCAATGACGGGGGTCATCTCGGTCAACTTGGCATCAAACCAGTCCTGTGACTTTGAGGTCTTCCTCCCAAAGGTAGCCAAGGCTGTGCAGTAGATGGTGTTTCGCAACTCTTCCCACTTCTGCTTTGCAGATTCTCCTCCTTGTGGTACACCAAGTTCCTTCTCAAAGGTGGAGGCAAACTGCTCAACAAGTTCTGGTTGGGCCATCTCGCTGGTGTCAATCCGTGCCTTTCCAGGTTGTCTAGCACAATGGAATTTCTTCAGCTGCAGCTTGACCTTGCAACACACCAATGAATGGTCTGTGTCGCAATCTGCACTCTGGAACGAACGGGTGATTAGCACGTTCTTCAGTGAGGTGCGCCTGGTCAGGATCAAGTCTAGCTGGTGCCAGTGCTTTGAGCGCGGATGTTGCCAGGAAACCTTGTGTTGGGGCTTGGTCTTGAAGAACGAGTTTGTGATGCACAGATCGTGATATGTGCAGAACTCGAGCAGCCGCTGTCCGTTGTCGTTCATTCTGCCCACGCCAAAAGGTCCAAGACAGGAGGGCCAGGAGTCGTGGTCAGCACCCACTCTGGCATTGAAGTCTCCAAGGAGAATGAGTTGTTCAGAGTTGGGGATGATCCTGACAGTTGTTGCGAGATTCTCGTAGAACTCGTCTTTTGCCTCTGGTGTGGCTGTCTGTGTTGGGGCATACACACTGACGAGGGTGACTGGGCCTTCAGTGGTGTTCAGGCGGAGGGTGAGGAGTCGTGCAGAGCCAGTGCTGCCCAGTTCCACCATCTTCAGCAAAGTGTTCTTCACTGCGAAGCCCACTCCATGTTCCCTGTGTTCGTCACTGCCCTTTCCCTGCCAGTAGAACGTGTAGTCCTTCTCTCTCAGTGTGCCTGCATCAGCTAACCGTGTTTCCTGGAGAGTGGCGATATCCACTCCCAGTCTCTTCAGCTCATCATTGATGATGGCAGTCTTCCTGGTGTTGTTGATGTCCTTGAGGTTAGCAGCGAGTCCTGTCATCATAGTGCGGACGTTCCAAGTTCCCAGTTTTAGAGTTGGTCTCTTTTGTTTTATTGTCTTGCCTGGTGCGAAGGTTCTCAGCCTGCTGTTTGGATTTCTCCTTATCCCCATGCACCCAATGAGGAAAGCAAGCTGTGGCGGGACAACACCTTATTGGCTGGGGGCTGCCCAGCTTGAGGCGGGCGGGAGCTGTCCAGTGAGATCTGATGATCCCTCCCACCGTCGGGAACAACCCCTGGCGCCACGCTCTACGCCAATTGAGCAGTGGCTTATAACCGGTAACTGTCATTCCCCGTGTTTTGTCTACGCCAAAGGCGAAGCTGGAGTGTCCTCTCCAGTGATCTGGTGTTCTACCTTCCAGCGTTGGGCGTTGGTAGGATTCAAGCCTGGGCAGGAAGATTTGGAGGACAAGATGTTGCCCATGCAGCATGTCCCCCCTCTCCACGTCACTGATGAATCCAAAGGAACAGCAGGGCTGCTACAGTTTGGCACCAGCGCCGTTGCAGGAGCTGCCAGAACGATGTTGAGCACAACATAGAACTGCCTTAGGGGCTCCGACTCCAGATTTTTCCTCAGGGTTGACTCCCGAAGCCTTTCCCGTGACCGGGTATGCCGCAAGGCAGCAGAGGTTTGAAATCAGGGTTTACCTTCCCCTAGATGGGCTACCTTCCCAGGTTGACGAGCCACCATCTACCCGAAGCATCTGGTTTTAAGGCGCCAGAGATCCGCCCTCGCCCCTTCTCCTATTAGTAAAAGCAGTTCCGCCGGGCTTAGAGACTAAACCACACGGGCAGGCTAGGAGTTGGACTTAGTTGTCAGAGGCTTTTCGAGACGCACGCCATAAGGAGCATTTTATGAGCACTGGGAGCTTAACCCCAGTGTCGCTCCTAGCTATGACAACCTTGGAACCAGGCTATAGATTAGGGGTGGGAAAAAAGATCGTTTCAATGATGGATCGCAATACTTTTTTTTTTTTTTTTTTTTGTTACTTATTTGTACCCGTAGGTAGACTTGGTTTGCAGTCTGGTGACAAGCCACCGGCTGCTGGTCGCTGCGTGCGCGAGCGCCCTAAACCTACATGTTTTTGGTGTGCGGGAGGAAACCAGAGAAATCCTGGAGTAAACCCGTGCAACACGGGGAGAACATGCAAACTCCACACAGCTCACTGTTGGTCGGGGGCTGGGATCGAACCCACGATCTCATGATCCCCGCGATCCCCCGGCCGAGGGTAAAACTGTGCTGTCACAGTGCTAAACCACTGCGCCACCGTGCAGCCTGGCGACAATGCATTGATCCATAAACACACGGATCAATCTTTTATTTTTTAAAAAAAAATGCGCACACAGTATACTTTTGGGTTATCAGTTAACCAATGGCATTTTCAGTCCACTAGATGGCGTAAAGCAAGCATCCAGTCAAGTGAAGTCATAGCTTGTTTTGGAGACTTGCAGCCAGCTTTGAAAGTTAGGAAGCAGTTAGCTCAAATGTTGGGCCCTTTTCGATTTTATAACAATGGTGGAAGGAAAGACCTTAACATGACACACAACCCGCAAGAAGCGCTGCACAGAAAAAAGAAACACTCGGAATACGGCGGGCCAGCACACGCCTCAGAGCAGCATTAGCAACAGCTAAGCTAAAGAGACATCGGCATGGAGCGTTTTCTCAGAGCGTCAAGTGAGTAAAGTTTATTTATGAAGTGCTTTTCAGAGACATACAGTCACAGAGCGCTGTACAATAAAATGAAATAAAAACAAGTTGAAAACAAGTTAAAACACAAGATTAAAATAATTTAAAAATATCAGACTTACCATTAAAAAGCAAGTGAAACTCAACGGAAATCCTCTTGAAATAAAAAAAAAGAAGTTTTCAGCTGCTTTTTTAAGAGTCCACAGAGTCAGATAAATAGATAGCTTTCTTGATCAGATAACTGATCAAGAAAGCTAGCTCTATCCTGGGGCAGCGCCTTGACCCAGTGGAGGAGATGGGAGAGAGAAGGATGGTGGCTAAACTGTCATCTCTGCTGCAGTCCGAGTTCCACCCTATGCAGGACATACTGAATGCACTGAGGAGCTCATTTAGCAGCAGACTACATCATCCTAGGTGCACAACCGAGAGGTTTCGCAGGTCCTTCCTACCTACTGCTGTCAGACTGTACAACCTAAGTAGGGCTGCTCGCAGAGATAGCAAAAAGACGTGACAACCTAATAGTTTTGAATGCAAAAGGTGCAATAGACTTACACAATGGTCCCCTCCGGCATACAACTAGGAAAATACCGGTCGCTATAGAGGGTGAGAATATGTATGGGTACATAATCATACCATGTAGGATAACTAAGTAGACGGTTGTGCTGTTTCATTCCATCTAGCAACAATGCTCCGTACTGTGTGTGTTTATATATCTACATATTTATTCCATCTAGCTACAATGCTCCACACTGTGTGTTTATATACTTATATACTTATTCCATCCAGCTACAATGCTCTGCACTGTGTGTCTGTATATATATATATATATTTATAGTAATATGTACATATGTATATTAGCTGCTCTTGTTTTTTGTTTTTTTCTTGCCTTCTGATTGTTGCTCTGAGTGTTGCTATCCCTGTGCTGTTTGAAGCCACCACCTGGAAGCAGCTCTGCGATCCACATGGTGAGGACATCGATGGCCTCATTCACACCTTCACGGGCTACCTCAGCTTCTGTGTGGACAAATCCGTTCCCACCAAGACCATACGGCGTCACTCAAACAACAAACCCTGGATCAACCCTGAGATAAAAACACTTCTGAGAGAGAAGAAGAGGATCTTCAGGTCGGGGAACAGGGAGATGCTGAAGTCCATACAGAGAGAGCTGAGGAGAAAGATCAGAGAAGGCAAGGACAGCTTCAGGAAGAAGATGGAGGACAAGCTGCAACAGAGCGACATCAGCGGGGTCTGGAGAAACCTCAAAACCATCTCGGGGCTCCAGAATACCTCCCCCCAGGCCACGGGGGGCAGGGAGTGGGCGAACAACCTGAATCTGTTTTTCAATAGATTTGACCAACCGCCCTCCCCCCTGTCTGCACAACAACCACTGCTGCCTCTAAGAAATCAAGTCCTGCTGCCCACTCCCCACTCCACCGACACCCCCCCCCACTCCCAACACACAGCCCCCCATCCTGACCCTGACCAAGACCCAGGTGAGGACGGAGCTGAGGAAGATCAAGGCGAGGAAGGCGTCGGGACCGGACGGCATCAGCGCAAAGCTCCTCAAGTCCTGTGCAGACCAGCTGTGTGGGATTGTGACGTATATCTTCAACATGAGCCTGAAACTGGGGAGGGTACCACAGCTGTGGAAAACATCTTGTGTGGTACCTGTACCAAAAACTTCCCACCCCAAAGACCTGAACAGCTACAGACCGGTGGCCTTGACGTCCCACTTGATGAAGACCCTAGAGAGACTGCTCCTTGCTCATCTCCGCCCCCTGGTGGAACCAGCGATGGATCCACTCCAGTTCACCTACCAGCATGGCATTGGGGTGGAGGATGCGGTGATCTTCCTCCTTCACCGTTCTCTGTCCCACCTGGAGAAGCCCGGGAATATGGTGAGGATCATGTTCTTTGACTTCTCCAGTGCTTTCAGCACCATCCAACCGATGATCCTGAAGGACAAGCTGCTGCGCGCAGGGGTGGACCAGCACCTGTCATCATGGATCCTGGACTACCTCACGAACCGGCCTCAGTTTGTGAGAACCCGGGACTGTGTTTCCGACACGATCATCAGTAGCACGGGGGCCCCCCAGGGAACGGTGCTGGCTCCCTTCCTGTTCACTCTTTATACTGCGGACTTCTCACACAACACAACACATTGCCATCTACAGAAGTTCTCTGATGACTCTGCGATCGTTGGTCTCATCTCCAACGGAGATGAAGCTGAGTACAGAGGGCTTATCCAGGACTTCGTGGACTGGTGCCATCGGAACTGCCTCCAGATCAACGCGAGGAAAACTAAGGAGCTGGTGGTGGACTGCCGCAGGCATGGGCAACCCCTCACAGCACCAGTAAATATACAGGGAACAGACATCGAGATGGTGACATCCTATAAGTACCTGGGTGTTCATCTGAACAATAAACTAGACTGGTCACACAATACTGACGCACTCTACAAGAAGGGACAGCGCAGGCTGTTCCTGCTGAGGAGACTCAGGTCTTTTGGTGTACAAGGGGCGCTGCTGAAGTCATTCTATGACACGGTGGTGGCATCAGCCATCACTTTTGGAGTGGTCTGCTGGGGCAGTGGCATTACTGCAGCCGATAGGAAGAGACTGAACAAACTGATTAAGAAAGCTAGCTCTGTCCTGGGGCAGCGCCTTGATCCGATGGAGGAGATGGGAGAGAGAAGGACGGTGGCTAAACTGTCATCTCTGCTGGAGTCCGAGTTCCACCCTATGCAGGACATACTGGATGCACTGAGGAGCTCATTTAGCAGCAGACTACATCATCCCAGGTGCACAACCGAGAGGTTTCGCAGGTCCTTCCTACCAACGGCTGTCAGACTGTACAACCTAAGCAGGGCTGCTCGCAGAGATAGCAAAAAGACGTAACAAACTAATAGTTTTTTGGATGCAAAAGATGCAATAGACTTACACAATGGTCCTCTCCGGCATACAACTAGGAACATATCGGTCGCTATGGAGGGTGAGAATATGTATGGGCACATAATCATACCATGTAGGTTAACTAAGTAGACGGTTATGCTGTTTCATCCCATCTAGCAACAATGCTCTGCACTGTGTGTGTTTATATATTTACATATTTATTCCATCTAGCTACAATGCTCAGCACTGGGTGTGTTTATATTTATATATCTATATATTTATTCCATCTAGCTACAATGCTCCGCACTGTGTTTTTATATATCTACATATTATTCCATCTAGCTACATTGCTCCGCACTGTGTGTGTTTATATACTTGCATATTTATTCCACCTAGCTGCAATGCTCCGTACTGTGGGTGTTTATATATTTACATATTTATTCCATCTAGCTACAATGCTCTGCACTGTGTTCATATATTCATATATTTATTCCATCCAGCTATAATGCTCTGCACTGTGTGTCTGTGTGTGTGTGTGTATATATATATTTTATAGTAATATGTACATATGTATATTAGCTGCTCTTGCTTGCTTGTTTTTTTTTTTTCTTGCCTTCTGATTATTGCTCTGAGTGTTGCTATCCCTGTGCTGTTGCAATCCTGGAATTTCCCCGTTGTGGGACTAATAAAGGCTTATCTTATCTTATCTTATCTTTTCTTATCTTAAATGTAGCTGGAGCGGGAGTCAGCTCCAAACAGCACCGTCCACCACCTTCCCTGTGTGCAAAGACGTGTCTCTGCGGAAAATGAAGCCCGGGAATACTATATAACACAATTAACGATTGTGTTACGATTAACAGTTTGCAACGATTAACAGTTTTACTTTGGGACATGATTTGAGGTTGAATAAGGTGAAAAAAAAATGAAATATATGGGATTGTAATACTTGATTATCGCGATATCGTGATTATCGGTGAATCGAGATAGGATCGAATCGTGACCCAAGAATCACAATCCTAACTGAATCACAAGGTCCCTTGCAATTCCCACCACTACTATATATACGTACGGTATATGTGCCAGAGTGAGGTTGTGTTAAATGATAATTCTCTTTTATTGACTGGTAATTTTTAACAATTGAAGAAAATTTCCAGAGCAGTCCATATTTTGATGAATTGCACTGGTAACATCTAACTGTAATTCCCACCCCATTTGTGCGCACCCGGAGGAAGATCTGAATTCAGGCCCATAGACAGCTTAAAGTCGATTGAGATCAGGATGTGTTCATTTTTACACATTTAAAATTTTTATTTGAACTTTATCTTGAAATATAATGTTGTTCATCTGTGTAATCAGAAACAAGTGTTTAATCTGTATTTTTGTTCTTAAAATTAATGATTAAAAATCAACACGTGAACGAAAACATTCAGTGTCTTTTTATTTCATATTGATATGGTTTCTCTACTATTAAATAGAACTGGCAGACCAGTTTAATTGAAATGTAATGCTTTCTAATTAATCAGCTAACTAGTCAAACAATGCTGTCATGAGGGTTTATTAATCTTGTGCGTTTTAACAATCTTGCCTGAGAAGCTGCAGGTAGGAAAAGGACAACAGGATAATTCAGTATTTTCTCACAAATTCTGGTGACACAAATGTAGGGATATGGGGGAAAAAATGTCACAAAATTGGCCTTTTCAAGAGCTATGGAAGGACACCAAATGCTCACTGTGGGTTTTGCACATTTATTAACATAAAGACAAACTCTACACAAAATAGTAAACTCACATGTAACAAGAGGAAGGCGCCAGAGGAGAGCAGGTCTCACGACCATCCTGGGGAAAATACAGACTGAGGCGCTTGGGGACGCCGGGAAAAGAGACAACCTCACGGCGGGGCTCACGGCAGAGGGAATTTGGAAAAGAATAAATACCTGATCGGAGCTCTCCCGTTCCCATCTACGGCAACCACAATAATGCTCAGCGTCTAGCAGAGAACTACTGAGGAATGAAGCAGTAGGACATGAGAACGGGGGAACGTTGTCGTGTCCTTAAATAGTGAAAGGACCGGATGATAAATGAGTGACAGGTGTGGATACATGAGTAGAAACGTAACATAATCATTGACAGCTGTGCAGCCTGCAATGTCATGTTTGACAGTCGGAAGCTGCACAGCACTGTCAAAGTAAAAGCACAAAACCGGAAACTAAATAATAATGCAAGAACAGGACAACACAACCCCCAGATGTAAATAATGCTATAAGTACAAAACGACACAATAAATAGACAGGACAATAAGGACGAGACAAATCATAACTACACAGAAACCCAATACAGCAGACAAGATAAACAAACAAACAAACAGAAAAAGATTAAATCTAAACTGAGGACTGGGCACGGCCCCCACCCATGCCCAGGATCAAAAGAGAAAATAACAAACACACACATATGTTGCCTGCCTCTGTGGCAAATGGGTGGTTTAAATACTTAGGCCTACCCTTTTTTGGTGAGAATTATAAATGGAAAAACAGTGTTTGTATCAGATAATATTGTAACCACTGCCCTTTTTCACTCACCACTACCGATCAGCAACCTCAGCGGTGGCTTGCCATCAAAGTGCCGCTGCAGCGGCTTTGGCTTTCCATGCAGCTAGTAAGCCATCCATCCGTCCATCCATCTTCTACCGCTTTTCCGGAGGTCTCGGAGGCAGCAGTTCAAGCAGAGAAGCCCAGACTTCCCTCTCCCCAGCCACCTGCTCCAGCTCTTCAGAGAGGATGCCAAGGCGTTCCCAGACCAGCTGGGAGACTTAGTGTCTCCACCGAGTCCTGGGTCTGCCCTGGGGTCTCCTCCCAGTGGGACGTGCCCGAAACACCTCAAGTGGGAGGCGTCCAGGAGGCATCCTAATCAGATGCCCATACCACCTAAACTGACTCCTTTCAATGTGGAGGAGCAGCAGTTCTACTCTGAGCCTCTCCTGGATGACTGAGCTCCTCACCCGATCTCTGAGGGTGAGTGCAGCAATCCTACGGAGAAAGCTCATTTCAGCCGCTTCTATCCGCAATCTTGTTCTTTTGGTCATTACCCAAAGCTCATGACCGTAGGTGAGAGTAGGAACGTAGACTGACTGGTAAATCGACAGCTTTGCCTTAGAACTAAGCTCCCTCTTCACCACAACAGACCGGCACAACGTCCACATCACTGCAGATGCTGCTCCAATCCATCTGTCAATCTCTCGCTCCATTCTCCCCTCACTCGTGAAAAAGACCCCAAGATACTTCAACTCCTCCACATGGGGCAGGAGCTTGTCCTCAAGCTAGTTGGTGTTTGTTGGCAAATGCTGGCAAAAGTTGTGTTCTGTGAAAATTTTCAGCATGCTGAAAATTTACCAGTGTTTGGAAATAAACACTGGTGGAAGTTGTGCTCAGTTTGTAAAAGTTCCTGAGAGCTGGGCTAAGTTGTGCAGAGCTCACCTAAGTCTTCCTATGTTAAGTGCCAATGGTAAATGTTGACTGAAATGCTGGTGGAAGCAGATGTTTTTAGACTGAAACTTACTTCAAGCATGCACGGACACAAGAGAAATGCCAAAGAAGTGTTGCTGTCCATGGTGCTGGCATGCCAAAAGTGAGAGAAGGGGGAATAAAAAAAGAAAAATTATATATAATTTCCCAAAAATGTGACAGCTGAAAAGAAAAAAAAAATCTCCTCATTGCAAAATTTACTGTTCTTAATTTTCTGCTTCATGCATAATCATTCTCCAGGATTTATTGTTTTGGCTTCCACTGTGAGGAATCAAACAGCGCTGTGTAGCATAATTTCCTTGGCTCATCAATAAAATTACTCTTCTCCTTAAAGGAGTTGTTTCACCCAAAAAAGCCTGGTCAAGAATTGTTTATAAACATCCACGGACCACCACTGAAACCACATTCCTTTGTACGGAGGTACAATAAGGACCCCTTTTAATGGATAAAGTTGACATCATAAATCCCTGAAAGCTTCCTCCCATCTGACAGTTTATGCCTTAACAAATCTTTGACATTTCAAAGGCTCTGAATTGCATCTTAGTTCAATAGGAATTATCCACAGCTCAACACTATCCCCTTGTGGATATTGACAAAATATGTTTCATTACCTTTGTAGCTGATGAACTGTTATTTCTGACTGAACATTAACACTCCACTTTTTAAGTCTCATTCCTCAGGAATTCTAAGGACACTGCTTGAGAAGATGACCGTTCTGTGTTGGACAGTAATGGGTTTGGAATGCCTCATTAATCAGTGATTTTTAAAATGTGTGCATATTTGAAAATGTTTAAATGAATTTATTCCACTGCGTGCAATTTTAGAAGGACCAGTATAAAAGTGCATGAATCACAGAAGTTAGCTTAGTTTTATACAGTATATATAAGCACAAAGTAAAGTTTCATATTAATAATGATATGTTCTATCCTGTGGAAAAGTACCAAGTCATCTGACTGGCTCCGCCAATCAGAAGCTAGTCTCTTTGGGACAAAACCCCCTTTCATTCTATTGGTTGTTTATAGACAAATGACTGTTATCCTATTGGCCCAAAGTTCATTCAACCCGCCCACAATGGGAGATAATTGGCTTATTTTCATGTCAGTCAGAGTTCCCCCGCGAAAGTTGTCTCAGTTTTAAGACGGAACGGCCATTTTTTTTTTTTTTTTTTTTTTTAGTTGTTGTCTTGTATTGTGAAAGGTTCATGTATGTGTCCTGCCTTTTTCTTTTAAAAGCGTCTGGGAAATATTTGTTCTTCTTTGAGCTCAACCTTTGTTAAACGAAGTCAGACTTCGTGTCCACAGACGTTTACTATCTGAATTCTGCTGAACTTTGCTAAACTTTCTTTAAATCCACTGTGTGTTTTGAAAGGAGACAGATCGTCCTCACACTGGAAGCTGTTGTGTTCGCCAGACCCACGACGCCAGAAGAAGTCGGATTTGTGTGGCTTGAATTTTTAGTTATTTTTAATCTTGTCTCTTCCATTCTGTGGCTTGATCAAACTGAACTATTCAATTTAATTGGACCCAGGAGGGAAGCCGCCAATCAACCACAAAGCCCTACTTGTGTTGTCAGCCTGGCATACTATTTTGCGGCCAACGAAGAAGAACCAGCCTCACGTCGCCTGATCTCAGTTCCAACTGTTTGTCGCAGTCAAAATCTCAGCTTGTGACTGCTGGACTGTGGACTTTGGAGCAATTATCTGCGGGCAGATATTTCCAACATCCTCTAAATAAATCTTCAGCTGAGGATCCAAGTGATGAAGATGACGTCAACAACAACGCAAGGAGTCACATGAGCCAGATCTTTGCTTCATCTGCTGATTAATGGCGTCCATCACGATGTCTGTAGCCTTGAAAGTATGCCACAATTTGTTTCATGTTTAAATTTAGTTCATAACTCTGATCAGAGCTACAGAATCACAGAGAAATTAATATTCCTCTTTTCATTAAATTCTGTTTTATTTAAAGCGTACCTGTGGTGGTCGTGAAGACGCATTTAACTTGAAAACATTAGGAAAAGGTATTTGTTATTTGGGTAAATAATTGTTGCCAGCCATATACCACCTGAGATATATTGAAATAGGACCGTGGGCATGGCCAGCCAATGAAAACTATGGGCGCCGCCATGACATATGCGGAAGTGACGTCATACCGTTGCTACTGAAAAGACAATACTCAGCGTTTCACCGGGACTACGGTGCTGTTGTCCATTGTTTTTGTTCTATTATGGCTGAATTTTCTGACTCTGAGGAAGAATTTGTCCAACATGGCTACAGGTTTGAGCCAGAAAGGTCTTCTGAGGGTTAAAGTGACGAAGTGGTCCTCACACACAACGCAATTTCGTCTGAAAGGATTCACCTGTGCCCTGTTCCAAGATTGCGCAATCACTTTTCCTCTATGATCTTCGGACAAGGTGAGCTGGGTTTGGGTACACAAAAGAAGTGTTTATCTTTGTTTTTTCGCTTATTATTGAGACATCCAAAGGCTTTACATTCCGCCATGTTGCGATATCCATATCGCATTGTATGTTTTTGTTTTAACAAGAGCGCCGAGTGTCTGCTGCTGTGTATAGCGGCGAGGGAGGAGCCGAATCATCTGCCGTGTTGCGGCAGTTAGGACCTCAGATCAGACGAGTTGACCCGCTGAATTTAAGCATTTATTTATTTATTTTCTACTCGTTTTAGTTCCGCATTTAATATGAACCCTGAGTTTGAAATAAACATTTGAATTTTGGTCCTCCCACACAACGGAACGCGCCGAGTGTCTGCTGCTGTGTATAGCGGCGAGGGAGGAGCCGAATCATCTGCCGTGTTGCGGCAGTTATAAGCTCAGATCAGACGAGTTGACCCGCTGAATTTAAGCATTTATTTATTTATTTTCTACTCGTTTTAGTTCCGCATTTAATATGAACCCTGAGTTTGAAATAAACATTTGAATTTTGGTCCTCACACACAACGCAATGTGCTGAGTGTCTGCCACTCTGTATAGCGGCGAGGGAGGAGCCGAATCATCTGCCGTGTTGCAGCAGTTATAAGCTCAGATCAGACGAGTTGACCCGCTGAATTTAAGCATTTATTTATTTATTTTCTATTCGTTTTAGTTCCGCATTTAATATGAACCCTGAGTTTGAAATAAACGTTTGAATTTTGGTCCTCCCACACAACGCAACGCGCCGAGTGTCTGCCGCTGTGTATAGCGGCGAGGGAGGAGCCGAATCATCTGCCGTGTTGCGGCAGTTATAAGCTCAGATCAGACGAGTTGACCCGCTGAATTTAAGCATTTATTTATTTATTTTCTACTCGTTTTAGTTCTGCATTTAATATGAACCCTGAGTTTGAAATAAACGTTTGAATTTGAATATCCCGAAAGCCACTGCTCATCCGGGCACTCCAGGCTCAGCCAATATTGATCCAGATCGCGGTGCCCACTTTATTACGTCACAGGAAGCGTCCTGGCAGGCCATGTAGCTGCTAGTATGGCTGCACCCATGTTTTGCTGACATAGCTGAACCAGCACATCAGCAATGGATTTATATCAAATTGCTTTGAACATGAATTTCAACTTAAACTTGAACTAGAATGTGAGACAGGGGCTCAATATAATATCTTTTTTTTCACGACCACCACAGGTACCCTTTAAGAGTAATTTAGAAGTCCTTTTTCATACAATTAGTTTCATAATTTTCTTCATAAATTGGCGTCTAATTTTCTTCATAACTTTGTTTAGTTAGTTCAGTCTACTTCTAAATTCATGCTAAAGTTCTTGGTTCCACAAATATGGTTATACTCTGTTGCTCAATAATCAGTTAAAATGAATGTATGGCTTAATGTTGATTATTTCACCTACTCACAGATTATTTGAATGTAATGTCAGTTAATCAGAGTTTCATTTAAAAAAAAATGTATTAACTGTATGAGAGAAGTTGTTGGGGATTTCTTCTTTTTCTGTGTCTGGTTTATGAAGTCACCAGGTATAGAATTCACGAATATTTGAGACTGATTCTGCGATGGACTGGCGATCTGTCCAGGGTGTACCCTGCCTCTCGCCCAAAGATGCTGGGATAGGCTCCAGCCCCCCCGCGACCCGAAAAGGATTAAGCGGAAGAAGATGAATGAATGAATGAATGAATGAATGATTGAAGGTATAAAGATTAATTATTAATAAATTGTCCAACAAGTTGGACAGGTGCCCTAACGATTGTTTTCTTATCAAGTTTTTCCTGTGTGTGTGTGTCTGGACCCGGAGTAAATCTCAGGGCCAGATACACCTCTTAATATAAATTAATTAATCTTTATCACCTTATAATTAAATAATACACCACAGGTGATGTGATGTCAAAAAGTAAAGGACATTTAATGTGATTTTATGTTGTTTTAATGGAGAGATTTGTAACAGTCAAAATAATAATCACCTGTCATTTTATTTGTATGATGATACACTATATAGTTTTTTTTTTATTCCATCCACATTCTCATTTTAATTGCAGACTTACTGTTGGAGTCTATAGATAGGCATTATTGTATTATTTTTTTAGAGGAATGAATGAACAGGGAGCCTGCGTGTGTTGCTGTACGGGTGCTGTTCACTAAAACTTCATAAGAAACACTTGCATGTCATGTGTCATTCGACCCATAATCTGCACGCAGACAGGTCATAGCAGCCCATACAGCTGGTTGTGACCCAGGCTTAAGACAGAAAAGTGGTTGTATGATCATTTCAGCATGCAAATCGGTACTTTGCAATCTGAACATGATTGTACAGTGCTGTCAAATCTTGTGTCAGCTCTTAGTTGGGGTATACAGATTTTCAAGTGTCTGTATCAGTGCAGTGCAGCAGAGAAACCTGGCTGTGTGGGAGAATTATTTGATCGGATTATTACCTCCGCCAAGCAGGTTATGTTTTCACTAGCATTTGTTTGTTTGTCTGTTAGCAGGATTACATAAAAACTACTGGACAAATTTGGATGAAATTTTCATCAACGGTGGTCCTTGGCCTAAGGATTAACCCACAAGATTTTGGTGATGATCGGAGAGTGCATACCACCACCAAGGCACTTGTTTGTATTTGTGCAGCAGGATTATATAAAAACTACTGGATGGATTTTGATGAAATTTTCACCAGAGGTGGTTGGGTTACAGATGAACCCATTACATTTTGAAGCTGATCTGTGAGCACATATCTCAACCGAGGCCCTTTCTTCCAATGTATGGTGAGATAGAATCAGGGTGGTATCGACAGACGGATGGACAAAGGGAGGGAAGGAGAGAGCCTTGGCAGAGGTGTGCACTCTCTGAGTGCTTTTCTAGTTGAGCAGTGTAACCTTTCAAATGATATTTGACTTGTGTTATATTTAGATGAGCGCTTTAACAATTAACAAGGCTGCTTTTATTAATTATAAATGTGCTTTACATGTTTATGTCACTACGGCAAATAAACAGATTTAAGCAGAAAATTTTAAAAATGCTGTGGTTATTTGATAGAATGGAGAAAACTGAATTAATCTTTCACCTGCTGAGATATTTTTATGGTTGTGATTGAGCTCAGGAGTTTTCAAGGCGTTGTTAGCTATTTTTATATATAGGCTATATTAATATCTTTGCATTGTAGGGTGAGTTGCTACTATGTTATATTAATGTTCTAAAAAGTATTTATTTGACTAAGATATGTGTTATGTAGTATTTGATCATAATTTTCCCTCATAGATTTTTTGTTAACTCTACTGGCTAAACAGAAGACCACAGAAATGGGCCGTGATGCGCTACAAAATGTGGGGAAATTATTTTATTTCCCCTGTGTGTTTTGGCTGAGCTGAGCCAATGCGCAGAGCACACAGCTATCCCAGAGGTGAGATGTCTGCACAGCTACAATGTAAGTAATAAATTCTTCTGTTTTACAAGTATGCTGTAAAATGACCAAGCAAACAACATTTAGTCAAAAACTTTACTCACTTATTCCCATTTTCATCTGTAACCTGCAAAGGCAGACAGCCTTGGTGTTAAATTCAACCACTGTTCTCCTCAATATATTGACGAATTCTCAATATAATTGAGAAATATAACTGAAACAATTTTTCATATAAGATAAGATAAGCCTTTATTAGTCCCACAATGGGGAAATTCCAGGATTGCAACAGCACAGGGACAGCAACACTCAGAGCAACAATCAGAAGGCAAGAAAAAACAAGAACAGCTAGTATACATATGTACATATTACTATATATATATATATATATATATATATATATATATATATATATATACTGTATATACACACAGTGCGGAGCATTGTGGTTGGTGGATGTGCAGCAGAAAGTCTAAGCTCTCTCTCCGCGGATGCGGTGGGCCAGCTGGATGTCTTTGGGCATGATGGTGACCCTCTTGGCGTGGATGGCGCACAGATTGGTGTCCTCGAAGAGACCCACCAGGTAGGCCTCGCTGGCCTCCTGCAGAGCCATGACGGCGGAGCTCTGGAAGCGCAGGTCGGTCTTGAAGTCCTGAGCGATCTCCCTCACCAGGCGCTGGAAGGGCAGCTTACGGATGAGCAGCTCCATGGATTTCTGGTAGCGACGGATCTCTCTCAGAACCACGGTACCGGGCCTGTAACGCTGAGGCTTCTTCACTCTGCCGGTGGCCAGAGCGCTTTTCCGAGCAGCCTTGGTGGCCAGCTGCTTCCTGGGGGCTTTTCCTCCAGTAGGTTTATGGGCGGTCTGCTTGGTTCTTGCCATCGCTCTTTATTATTCTGTCTTATATTTCTTGCACGCCGCCTAAACTCCAGCCCGGCACCCACGTCGTTTTCGCTTCAGTTCCCCGGTATGTCGAGTTTCTCCGTTAGCACCGGGTGGCGGTTGAGTGCTAGCTAGCTCTTCCCTGCTGTATCGTCTCCTGCTGTAAACAGTGGCTCCGTCCGCTGACTCGGGAGACCTTTGGGGCGATCTGTGTGTCCGTGATATATATATATATATAGAGTGAAAGGTGTAGAAAGAAGATTAAAAAAAAAAAAAAAAAAAGCAGTTGCAAAAGGCAGCCAACTCGTGTGGCGCCGGAACTGGAAGTCCGGACTATATTAATTTAACTAACACAAATGAATCATGTCTGTACAGATTTAATTTATAAACCTCAGCTGAGCATCAGCTGGTCAGAACAGTGGTGTTGCACAGTCTCAGTCTCTTCTAAAACCCTGTTCTTGCTACTCCCAGGATGACGTTGTACTGAGAGGACCGCAGCCAGATAGCTCCCGTCCAAACTATCTCAAAACTTATATTTCAACCATAAAAGTTGTAGTCACTGTGCATGCTTCAGTCAGGAAGCGGTTAGAGATCATGTCTAACAAACGAATATCGGCAGAGGCTCCGGAAAAACAAAGATCTCAGAGAAATAATCACCGACAGCCCACTGAACTGTCTGCCAAAGAAGGAGACTCCATGGAGGCTAATGCTAGCCCGCTTGTTGATAGCGCTGCTTTAATAAGGGAAATTACAACCAAGGTGGTAACCGTCGTGGAGGAGAAACTAGCCACGTTTTCTAATAAATTAGACATGATTACAACAAAGATAGAGGAGGACTCAAAATGTTTGGGAGAAGCCGAATGTCGTATTTCCAGCGCTGAGGATATTATTGCCAAACTTGAGGGTAGGTTAGCTGAAGCGGAAGCTAAGCTAGCCGCCCTCACTAATCATATGGATGATCAAGAGGCACGGTCCCATCGGGACAACATCAGAATCTTCGATGTCAAGGAAGGAATCGAAGGAATGAATGCATTGTCATTCTTTGAAACCTGGCTACCCAAACTACTTAATTTGGAGTCCAAAGAAGGTAGGATAAGGCTGGACAGATGCCACAGAGGACTTGGCCGCCCTAAACCAGATAGCTCTCGGGCTGTTATAATGAAGCTCCACTATCCTGCAGACAGGACCAAGAGTTTAATGCTGAGTGGCAAACAAAATGTAGAATATGGAGGAGCAAGAATCACCATCCGACAAGACATGCCACAAAATATCTTGCAACAGAGGAGACGCTTCAACGCAGTGTGCCAGAAGCTGATAGGGAAAAACAGGATTATGATGCAATATCCAGTGACCCTCCGCTTCACCTATAATAATAAGGAGCTTTCTTTTGACACGGCAGAGAAAGCTGAAAGCTTCATGGAAACGATGGGCATCGTCCTGTAAATAAACAGCCTGGTAAGAGCATGATAATGGAGAACTGTGTGGATGACTGTGACTGTGGAAATATAATTGAAGAGTAATATTTATAGGTGACTGATTAAGGTGGTCTACGTTTAAATGGAGTTAGCCCACCGCTTTGTTTACACCATATTAGAGTGACTACATGAGTAATAATGAGACATGGAGAAGTTTGAATCGGGAGTGAGCAGCGACACATTCACTGTTGGATATGGAGAAGATCAGCGGACTAGACTGTGTGTGTGCATGTGTGACAGAGATCATCCTGCGCAGTTCGCCCCACACGGGACACGAACCCGCGACCTCTCAGTCAACTACACAGTTCGAGCATGGGAGACACAGCACGATCGCGCTGAGCTAAAGGTCCGACCGGTAGCTCAGCGCTACCGATACTGTATGAGGCTTTGGGAGGGAGGTTTTACTAACGTTCTACGCCGAACAGCACTAGTTGGCATCCGTTACACTCTCCCCCTTAAACCTCACTCCCATCCGGGTCACGGCACCATTGTGACAGAGATCATCCTGCGCAGTTCGCCCCACACGGGACACGAACCCGCGACCTCTCAGTCAACTACACAGTTCGAGCATGGGAGACACAGCACGATCGCGCTGAGCTAAAGGTCCGACCGGTAGCTCAGCGCTACCGATACTGTATGAGGCTTTGGGAGGGAGGTTTTACTAACGTTCTACGCCGAACAGCACTAGTTGGCATCCGTTACACATGCAAGAGGTGCCATTTCCCCTCAGCCCCGAGAAGTGCTCGTTTTGACATTTTTGTTAGGATTGTTTTTGTTCTGTTGATGTTGCTGAGACTGCTCGAGTTAAATGGATTTATTTGTGAGGATAAACTCTTAGCACTCATAATGTCTAAAGATAAATTTAAAAATAGAGTTGTAAGCCTGAGTATACCTATTCCCCTTCCCCCTTTTTATCCTTCCCCTTTTTTATTTTTCTTCTTCCTTTCTCTTTTTATTTTTTTATTTTATTTGTTTTGGTTTTTTTGTTTTGTTTTGTCCTCCCTTCCCTTTTTTTGGTGTTACCTTACACTTGCACCAATGTGTAGATATAAGCATATACTGTGGTTTAAATGAATGCAATTAAGTATATATTTCTTAATGTCAAAGGACTAAATCATAAAGCGCAAGAAGTTGTTATCCTGGCTTTAGAAGGAGAAAACTAGTATTGCCCTTTTACAGAAAACACACCTTAATGGTAAGGAGCATGGGAAACTTAAGAAAGAGTAGGTTGGACAAGTACTATTCATCCAAGTACTATTCATACAAGTACTATTCATCATTTTAAACAAAAAAGAGAGGTGTGGTTATTCTTATAAGTAAAAAATACACCATTTACCCTGTCAAAATGTGTAAAGGATCAACAAGGTTGTTATGTTCTCATAATGGGTACTTTACATGGTGAAAGTATTATGGTTGGTTGTGTATGTGCACCAAATGTTTATCAAGGAGAATTTTACTCTAAACTACTAACTGAAATTTCCTCAGTGTCATCAGCATTTAGTATTCTGGCAGGAGATTTTAACTGTACTATGAACCCTGAGGTAGATCAAAACCCCTCAGCGAAAAATAACGTATCTAAGATGAGAGAAGCTATTAGAGAACTATGTTCAGATTTGCAATTATTTGATACTTGGAGAGTTCTCCACCTCAAAGATAAGGATTACACCTTCTTTTCTCACCCACACCAAAGTTTTTCTCAAACTGATAACATTTTTGTTTTAAGAACAGTATTGGAGCGAGGCGAGGAATGTATAATAGGCACTCGTCTATCATCCAATCATGCAGATGTCTATATCACTGTCTCCCCACCTACTCCTGAACCAACTTCACATAACTGGCACCTTAACCCTTCACTTTTAAATAATCCCTCATTTGTGTTATTTTTGAAATAACAAATTGAATTTTTTCTCTCAATAAATGATAACAAAGATACAAACCCATCAATTCTGTGGGGCACTCTTAAAGCCTACTTGAGAGGAGTTATAATTTCGTATAGTGCAGCCAGGAAAAAGGAATCTTTGAAAGAACAAATCAATCTAGAAAAACAATTGAGTGAGGTTGATAAGCAAATTAAGGATAATCCATCTGCGGGCCTACACAAGAAATCTGAAGCCATCACATCAGGTCTTAATCAACTCCTAACACAAAAAGCAGAAACAAGTATCTTTTATGCAATACATAGATTGTTCGAAATGGGAGACAAACCGGGACGACTGCTTGCCCGATTAGCAGCTGGCAGATGAGATTTCAAACCAATCTCATCATTAGAAGATGAGTATGGGGGAAAAAAATCACTATGAAACTAAAATGTTAGTGGAGATAATGGAAAAAAAAATTATTAAAAAAAAACTCTATACTTCTGAATTCAATAAAACTCAGAGATGTATTGATGATTTCCTAGGAAATCTCAATTTTCCATCACTTAAAGAGACAGAAAGAGCTGCACTTGGTAGACCAATAAATGAGGAAGAGATTAGAAAGGCAATTAACTCCCTCCAGGGTGGAAAAGCTCTCGGGCCTGATGGATATGGCCCTGAGTTTTATAAAATATTTCAGGACTCATTAAAGGGCCCTCTTTTAAAGATGTACCTCCATTCGGCTGAGAAAGGTTCTCTTCCCAACTCTTTGTACTCAGCAAACATCTCATTAATTCTTAAAAAAGATAAGCCCCCTGAAAAATGCAGTTCATATCGACCCATCAGTTTGACCAATGTAGATAGTAAAATCTTCTCCAAGATATTAGCAAACAGACTTGAATGCTATCTCCCTCTACTAATTAAGCCAGACCAGATGGGTTTTATTAAGAACAGTACTTCCCAAACTAATATGAGAAAAGTACTCAACATTATTCAACATACAAATATGAATCAGAAGCATGGTCTTATTATTTCACTGGATGCGGAGAAGGCTTTCAATCATGCCTTACCTTTTTACAGTAATGGGAAAATTTGGCTTGGGAGAGGATTTTATCAACTTGGTCAAACTAATATATTATTCACCTAGAGCTAGTGTGTTTGTAAATGGTGAAAAGTCATCTGAATTTATACTTGGGAGATCTCTCTGCCCTGTTACCCTACATTTTGGTCTACTGGTGTTGTCCTCCCCCTTGCTTCCCCCTCCTCCGGTCCTGCCTCCCTTCCTCCCACCCCAGGTGGGGGGGGGGGGGGGGGCTGGGATGTTCCTGGTCGTTCAGGAGCCCGACCTTGGGGGGGAGGCTCTGTCACCATGTGTTGATGCCGTCTCAGTGCTCAGCCCATGTTTTCCTCCATCCCTGCTTCTCATTGAGCAGCGTCTCAGCAGGCTCCCAGCTGGCAGCATTATGGACAGCTGGGGCCAATCCTCATCAGCTGGGGCGCTGCCAATGAGAATAAATAGGAGCAGCCTCGACGACTCGGGGCTGCGACATAAGCACTGCTAGGCTGAAGCCCCTTCGTCTGGTGTCAGCCTCTACTCCCCTTGCAGCATTCCTGTGTTTGTAACCCGCTGTGAGTATGCACGCCTTGTTACCCCTATGTCCGGTACGAGCTTCCTGCTCCTGCGCTATGCAACCTGTGAGTGTACCACTGTATGAGTATCTGTGCTCTCCTCATCCCTCATCCCTCACCTGTAATAAAACATCACGACTCACTGGCTCGCCCTTGGCTCTTATTGCGCGGCTCCCTAGAGCCGTGCATGACATCTGTGTCATAATTCTGGGGACAAGATGTGGTTGTGGAATTCAAATGAAGCTTGGATCCGTATGTTAGATTTATCAATGAGAGCACAATCGTAAGATGAAATTGACCAGATATGCACAGTGTCAAAAATACCACAAAGACCATTTCATTGATCCGTGTCCCAGGCACCATTTGGCTACATAACGTCTAGTGGTCAAGAGTGGTAAAGATTTTTTGTAAAAAAAATAGTTCAAATTTCCAAGGCTATAACTTGAAAGTTGCAAGAGATAATGGCTTACTTTCAATTAGAAAGATGCAGAATATGATCCAAAGTTTCAGATAAGAATAAATTTACACATCTAATTTGCATGATTATGCAGCAGTTATATTGAGCTACATAACTCAGTCAAAAGTGGACTTTGGACATATTTACACAAAGAACGGTTCTGTTTTTTGACACCGTTTTTTCTACCGGGGTATGTTGTTATCTTCAAAGTATATGAACCAGAAAATCAGTATAATGTAAAGAAACAAAGAAATTTGTCATTCACCGCTGGTGAAGGGGGGCTTGCCTGCTGGCGTGGTGGGTCTGTTTTCTTCCATTGTGGTTGTTATTTTGCATTCTGTCGGTCATTTACGCTCTCTACGACATCTACAAACTCTTATGATTATCCCACGTCAATTTTGTTTGTATTCTGATGCTATTTGGAAATGGATCGCACTTTCATCTGGCGATCCATGATGATGAATGGTGGCCATATTGGTCATGTAAGCTCAACGCAGGAAAAAGGTAAAGAAGAATAAGGATCTCTTCTTCTTTGGTGTATTCCATGTCAGCCATGATTCCTCCAACGCGTGTCTGCCACCTTCTGAACTGGTAGATCAGTACAAATCCTCAGTACAGCTGGGATGACCGATTTAGTTGACAGGCGCAGTTGCTGCACTGTGCAACTGGGGGCGCATGAAAATCTGGCTATTTAAAGGGTTAATTAACACCCAAATGTGCGCCGATTTCTACGCACTTTTGATAAATGAGGGCCAATGTGAAGACATGAATACACACAAATTCATGTCTGAGAGAGTTGCATGGGAGTGGGGTTGCTGTCATAACTTACGTTATCCATCGGGGCACACAGCTTGGAAACTGTCACTGCCTCATCCAGGAACTGCACCTGGATGACAGCGTGCCATTAGCCCACGTTAGCACACTGCTTGCAGGAGTAGTGGGTAGATAAACTACAGACAAATTTCAGAGCTCATGTTCCATTTATCAGCAGGTGAAAGGCAGTCTCCTTTTCAAACTGGTTTACTCTTCAGTGTTGATAATTGGGATACTTGTGAATTTAATGCCCGCAACACATCCCCCCCCCCCCAAAAAAAAATGGGACAGCAAGAAAAGACTGGGAAAGTGTAGGAATGCTCAAAAAACGTCTCTTTGGAGCATTGCACAGGTGAACAGCTTAATTGGGAACAGATGAGTCTTATGATTGGGTATAAAAGAAGCATCCCTGAAAGGCTTAGTCATTAATCACACAAGCAAGAATGAAGTGACATTCATCACTTTGTGAACAACTGTGTGGGCAAATAATCCAACAGTTTTAGGATAACATTTCTCAGTTACGATTGCAAGGATTTTGGGGCTTTCATCATATCAAAAGATTCAGAGAAACTAGAGAAATTTCTTCATCTAAGCAACAAGCCCAAAAACCAACTTTTAATGCCTGTGACCTTGAATCCTTCAGGCAGCAGTGCTTTAAAAACCAACATCATTCTGTAAAGGATATTGCCACATGGGCTCAGGAATACTTTGGAAAACCATTGTCAGTTAACACTGTTCATTGCTACATCTACAAGTGCAAGTTAAAACTCTACCATGCAAAGCAAAAGCCATATATCAACAACACCCAGAAATGGTTGTGTGCTGTGGTCTGATGAGTCCACATTTCAAATTATTTTTGGAAATCATGAACGCCATGTCCTCTGGGTTAAAGAGGAAAACGACCATGCAGATTGTTATCAGCGTTAAATTTTAAAAAAAAGAAAAAACAAAACATCTTCCGTGATGATATGGGGGGGTGTTAGTGCCCATGGCAAGGGTAACTTGCACATCTGTGAAGGAACCATTAATGCTTAACGGTACATACAGGTGTTGGAGTAACATATGCTGCCATCCATCCATCCATCCATACATACATACATCTTCTTCCGCTTAATCCTTTTTGGGTCGCGGGGGAGCTGGAGCCTATCCCAGCATCTTTGGGCGAGAGGCAGGGTACACCGTGGACAGATCGCCAGTCCATCACAGGGCCAACACAGAGAGACAGACAACCATTCACTCTTACAGTCATACCTAAGGACAATTTAGAATCCCCAGTTTTGATGCCAGTTAACCTAACTTGCATGTTTTTGGCATGTGGGAGGAAACCGGAGAAATCCCGGAGTAAACCCACGCAGACACGGGGAGAACATGCAAACTCCACACAGATCATTGTTGGTCGGAAAAGGAACGGAGATTAATGAACAGATAAATGCATTTTAAGTTCTGAAAGGAGTTCAAAGGTGGTAGGTTCATAGAACTTATATCAGGAGTATCCAGAAAAATTAAATCTAATTTGGACAACAGACCTTTAGCACAGCAGAGTCAGATTGTGTCCCCTGGTGGTAGCAGGCGGTCTGGAACCAATCTTGATCTGGATGGTTGTGTGTGGATTCTGTTGAGAGAAACTGACAGGTTCTGCCTCAGCACAGCTACAGGCCTACTCCTGGGATCACAAACATGGAAGCTGGATGCTCATTCCACTGACCGATGTCTTTTTACGCACACAAAAAAGAATTTGGCCAGGTTGTCAAATTCCAGATAATATTTTTTTAATTCAAAGTCCGATCAGAAAATCCCGCTTGATGAATAAAAAAAAGAACAACAACACAAATCTGTTTCTTCCGATGTGTTGTGGTCACAACAAAGTTGATTTAAGCTTAGTAAAAAAATCAAACAAAATCTTCATAGTATGGTAATTTAAGAAAAAAGGAGTAAAATAGAAAAAGTGAAAGTATACACACAGCATAGCTCTTGGACGGGTTAGAAAAAGGGAAGAGCAGGAACACTGCTTCTTCAAGAGACCACTCCCAACTTTCAACTGCAACTG
This sequence comes from Pholidichthys leucotaenia, assembly GCA_020510985.1. Taxonomy (NCBI): domain Eukaryota; kingdom Metazoa; phylum Chordata; class Actinopteri; order Cichliformes; family Pholidichthyidae; genus Pholidichthys; species Pholidichthys leucotaenia. The sequence goes on from CM035836.1 coordinate 302,408,594, forward strand.
GAGACAAAGGAAAGTTTTACCCAACTACATTCAAAGAGTTTCTTTGTTCAGCAGACGTCGTAAAACTGACTAAAAAGGAGATGCGTGGAAACTTGAAAGCTGATTGGTCAGTTCACAATTTTTGGAATGTACCCAGGGAGAGATAGGATGCATAAGATTTGATATGAAAAAGTGAAATCCTCCTAAAACATTCATGCCGACTATGAGAGCATAAATTCTTTAAAACTTTAGTGACTAAGCTATTCTACTTAATAAAGGAACAATGTGCCTACATGGTAAATGTGATAATTTCTTTATAGTAGGTATGTAAAATTAATCCTCCCTGAAAATAAACACATCAAATCATATCAATAAAAGCATTTCAAACCATAATTGTCCATCACAGGGTCCCACCATATCTTCAATAGTGGAGATTGTCTGTGGAGAGGATAAGTTATTTCATTGTTCACAATTAATAGTTTAACTTCAGAGAGAAAACACCTAATCCTGAAAAGAAATATTCCTGTGTTATCCATTGGAGGACAATGTTGGACTTTTGAGTTTCAATAAGGAACCTTAGTGGCCGAGTCTGAAGAACATCAAGCCATAAACCTGTCATTTTTGCATTCCTTTGACAAATGGATTTGAGGGGAAATGACTCCAGGCCTTGAGCAGGGATTAACTTATCCACTTTATGGCCAAGGGCATAGGGTTTCACAGCTTCGATTCTTGGATGAAGAATGACCAGACTTTTGGGTGAAACAATTTCTCCTCAGCAAAGAATAATTTTATAAATTTGAAGCCAGCAGTTGACACTACACCAAGGGACATTCTACATTTGTTACAACAGCGTGACTTTGTAGTAAAAGTGTGGGCAATACACTGGCCTCCTGCAGTCCAGACCTGTCTCCCACTGAAAATATGTGGTGCATTATGAAGCACAGAAATGACAATGGAGACCTTGGACTGTTGAACAACTGAAGTCGTACATCAAGTGAGAATGGGAAAGAATTCCACATAAAAAGCTTCAACAGTTAATTTCCTCAGTTCCTAAATGCTTATTGAGTGTTCTTAAAAGGTGATGTAACAAAGTATTAAACATGCCCCTATCCCAGCTTTTATGGAACATGTCACAGGCATAAATTCAAAATGAGGGAATATTTGCAAAAAAACCCCCAATAAAGATTATCAGTTTGAACATTAAATATCTGCACTTTGTAGTATATTCAATTGAATATAGTTTGAAAAAGATTTTTAAATCATTGTATTTTGTTTTTAATTTACATTTTATACAACGTCCCAACTTCACTGGAATTTGGGCTGTACTCCGGTGACAGCGGAATTTCAGGGCTGATTAATTATGGTGCCCAACTCGCTTGTACTTGAATTCATGAAGTTGCATGTGTTCACATCTTTACATTTCCCTCTCTGCCATGTGCTGCTTATTCAATGGCGGACGCACACCTTGCATCCGTGGTCCATCTTGTGTTGTCACAAAAGGTAAATATTTCCCCTCAGAATCATCCTCAGAAGCTAAATAATCCCATTTAGAATCACAGTCGGCAAAAATCAGAGCAAGTGCTTCCTCAGTGTTGAACGTACATCTCGCAATCGTCTGTATTTTGTCTTCTTCTATGTTGTACCAGAGAGGTGGCCTAGAGGTAGAGCATCTGCCCCACAACCGGGAGGTTGGGGTTCAAGTCCCAGCCAGATCATGCCAAAGGCCATATAAAAATGGAACTTCCTGCCTTCCAGCTTGGTGCTCAGCAAAAATGGACCGGAGGAGGGAAATGTGGGCAGCAGTGGCTCAGGAGGTAGAGCGGGTCGTCCAATAACCAGAGGGTTTGCAGTTCAAATCACGTTCTTCCCAGCCATCCTGCCGTTGTGTCCCTGGGCAAGACATTTTACCCACCTTGCCTCCAGCGTCCATGACACTGGGTATGAATGTGTATAAATGTTCAGTAATGGTCAAAGAGGCCGTTGGCAAGGATTTGCAGCCACATTTCCATCAGTCTGCTCCAGGGCAGCTGTGGCTACAGTACCAGCTTACCACTATCAGTGTCTGTCTGGAGTGAATGAAAAAATGGACTCACTCTAAGTGTTTTGAGATTTCACTTGACATGTAAAGCGCCATATAAATCTAATCCATTATCATTCTTATTATTGTGTGCTCCGATACTTGCTTCTGGCTCTAACTGGATTTTCTGGAACTTTGCATGGACAGCCACAGTGGAATTGTGCTAGAATTCAAGCTATACATGCCTGCCATCTCGTGATGTAAAATGGTTAGTATATCTGCAGTTATTTTTTGTGTAGTTTGTGTATTCTGACCTACTTTCTCAGCATCACGTGGGAGGTCACGGTACTGTGACAGTAGCAGTTAAAGGCATTATTAACATGTAACTGCGCTGCACATTTGGTCTGAATGGACCTTTACTTTACAGACCTGCAAAGTCTCTGCATCTCTGCTGCTGCACTTATGCCAGGGCAACAGCAGTTAACACAGGTGCAGGGCAATCAGTTAATTAGTGCAGGTGTTATACATAGACCTAAACAACCACACTTTTCAATTTAAAAGCATAAAGATTAGCACAAACCACTAAAACAGAAAATAAAGGCATGCAAAAAAAAATTAAAAAAACATGTAAACCTAATTTAAAACTAAATAAACTATTCTCTACCTTTTCTGTGTCAAACTGTACTTTCCTGAACTTCCTTTTTCTGTCACCAAGTCTTCTTGTCTTCATTCCCGTACACAGAAATAGATAGCCCAAGTACTTTATGAATTCCACCAAAAACAGTTTACTGATATAACTACTCTTTATATGGATAATGCAGTAATTGGGCAAGATAAAGGAAGAATTTGGCAAACTGGAATTCAAATTATTAAACTATACTTTTTGATTAAATACTAATTAATTAAATTTTATGGTATAAAAAGATATAAGAAATAAAAACAGTTGCTTATTAGACTACATACATAAACATGGTGTTGAAGGATTAGCAAGCACTGCTGCTTTCCAACTAGAACGGTCCAAGTTTGAATCCTCTGGTTAGCAGGGGCCTTTCTGGAGTTTACATGTTCTCCCTGCGCCTGCCTGGGTTAGCCTGAAAAACTCTGGTTTCCTTCCAAAGTGTATAAATAAGTCAATTCATGTAACCACCGAGGCAGCCTCATGAATGTTAATACATTGCTGTTGCCCCTCAAACCGCCAATTAGCAAACAAAACCATTTATCTGTTGCTCAGATTTCAACCACTTCCTCAGTGTATGAAGCTGGTAAACACTCAAAAGACCACACACTAAATGACATTTAGAAAAATAATCAATACTTCGAAAACCTGCAGGATTACCATAAAGTTTACAGCTGCTGGAATTAATTTAACTTCAGGCCAAGGCAATATTAAAGCACTGAGAGGCTGTTGTGGTTGTAGGAGTTCAGGATGGTCCAAGGACTGCTTAAACATCCAACATCATGGTTTAATGTGGAGTTTAACATTCACTACAACAGTGTGATTCTACCTATGCTTGAAATGTATTTGGAATTACATATAACAGTAGGAGAGAGAGAGAGAGAGAAAAAAATGAGCTTCCAAGGAAAAGCAGAAATGGTAGTTTATTATTATCACTATCAATATCATTGTGCCCTATGGCCAGCACATCAGATAAATAAATAAATATAATAATAAATAATGAATAGCCAGTTTTTCTTTGACATCTTCAATAAGAACAGTGGTACCAGTGTTTCCTCACAAGTGAGAATGTTATTGGTTTGAATCCCCAGGCTGGCAGGGGTAGGAGTCCTTGTCTTGTTTGCATAGTTACTGACTAAGGTTGCGCAATAGTAGAATTTCTGCTGATGGCCTATATGCCAATCGTTTAAAACTAGTTTTGCTGATATCAATATATGCACATTTTTTCCTACCTACAGTGGCGTGAAAAAGTGTCCCCTTCCTAAATTCTCATTTTTTGGTATGTTTGTCACACTTAAATGTTTCAGATCATCAAACAAATTTAAATATTAGACAAATATAACACAAGTAAACACAAAATGCAGTTTTTAAATGAAGATGTTTATTATTAAGGGTAAAAAAATCCAAACCTACATGGCCCTTTGTGAAAAAGTGATTGATTTGGATCAGTGCATTTTGAGATTTTTTTTTTTTTTTAAATTTTGCAAAAAAAAAAAAGTTATAATTGGGAGGTTTGTTCAATAAAATTTGAATTATGCTCTATTGGTTGATGACTTGAAAATTAAGACTTTCATTTGCATAGACTATTTAGGAAAATCAAAGACAAACATCATTGGCATAATAATTTGGAATGCAGTGTAGTTGGTCTGTGCCACTTTGTATTGTTATTACTTAAATGTGTTGTGAATTGTATTTTCCTGAAAAATACTTTTAAAACAACAATATATTAATAAAATGTTTAGAAAGGTGCACGATTAAAGTCTCTATCTTCTTCTTCAAAAAATATTGTATTGATGAAAAAAATACTTTTGAATTTTTTTTTTGTGTCCGAAACAATCATAATATTTACATCTGAGCAGTTGGACAATGAGAACTACGGTGGCCAGTAAGGACGCCACAGCCAGTAGCATACAGCCATGGACAAAATTGTTGGTACCCCTCTGTTAATGAAAGAAAAACCCACAACGGTCACAGAAATAACTTGAATCTGACAAAAGTGGTAATAAATAAAAATTCTATGAAAATTAACCAATGAAAATCAGACAATGTTTTTGAATTGTGGTTCAACAGAATTACTTTAAAAAACAAACTCATGAAACAGGCCTGGATAAAAATGATGGTACCCCCTAGAAAAGACTGAAAATAATGTGACCGTAGGGACATGTTCAACCAAGATGTGTCCTCTAATTAACATCACAGGTGTCTACAAACTTGTAATCAGTCAGTCGGCCTATATAAACGGTGACAAGTAGTCATTGTGCTGTTTGGTGACATGGTGTGTACCACACTAAACATGGACCAGAGGAAGCAAAGGAGAGAGTTGTCTCAGGAGATTAGAAAGAAAATTACAGACAAGTATGTTAAAGGTAGATAGATAGATAGATAGATAGATAGATAGATAGATACTTTATTTCGAACAAAAAAGTATAACAAAAATAAAACAAATGACAAATGCAATAAAGTAACAGTATACAGTGTTCGAAAGGGAGAAGGAAGAAGTGAACACTCCTCTTTTCCATAAATACACCCATGTGAGTTATATACAAATTACCACATTTAAGACCCCAAGTAAACAATTAACTGTATTATATAGGTAAAGGCTTTAAGACCATCTCCAAGCAGCTTGATGTTCCTGTGACTACAGTTGCACATATTATTTAGAAATTTAAGATCCACAAGACTGTAGCCAACCTCCCTGGACGTGGCTGCAGGGGGAGACGGATAATACGAATGGTAACAAAAGAGCCCAGAACAACCTCTAAACACATTCATGGTGAACTCCAAGGTCAAGGTACATCAGTGTCAGATCGCACCATCCGTCATTGTTTGATCCAAAGTGGACTTCATGGGAGATGACCAAGGAGGACACCATTGTTGAAAACAAATCATAACAAAGCCAGACTGGAATTTGCCAAACTGCATGTTGATAAGCCGCAAAGCTTCTGGGAGAATGTCCTATGGACAGACGAGACAAAACTGGAACTTTTTGGCAAGGCACATCAGCTCTATGTTCACAGATGCAAAAATGAAGCATACCAAGAAAAGGACACTGTCCCTACTGTGAAACATGGAGGAGGTTCTGTTATGTTGTGGGGCTGCTTTGCTGCATCTGGCACAGGGTGTCTTGAATCTGTGCAGGGTGCAATGAAATCTCAAGACTATCAAGGTATTCTAGAGAGAAATGTGCTGCCCAGTGTCAGACAGCTTGGTCTCATTCACAGGTCATGGGTCTTGCAACAGGATAATGACCCAAAACACACAGCTAAAAACACCCAAGAATGGCTAAGAGCCAAACATTGGACTATTCTAAAGTGGCCTTCTATGAGCCCTGATCTAAATCCTATTGAACATCTGTGAAAGGAGGTGAAACATGCCGTCTGGAGAAGGCACCCTTCAAACCTGAGACAACTGGAGCAGTTTGCTGATGAGGAGTGGGCCAAAATACCTGCTGAGAGGTGTAGAAGTCTCATTGACAGTTACAGAAATCGTTTGATTGCAGTGATTGCCTCAAAAGGTTGTGCAACAAAATATTAAGTTAAGGGTACCATCATTTTTGTCCAGGCCTGTTTCATGAGTTTGTATTTTAAAATAATTCTATTGAACCACAATTCAAAAGCATTGTCTGATTTTCATTGATTAATTTTCATAGAATTTTTATTTATTACTACTTTTGTCATTATCAGTTATTACTGTGACCATTGTGGGTTTTTCTTTCATTAACAGAGGGATACCAACAATTTTGTCCACGTGTGTAACTAGGTTGACATCATGTTCCGTTGTCTCACATAAACGTCATACCTCAAAAGAGTCCTCCTTGACATTTTGTATCTTGCTCGTAATCGCCAAAGAACTGAGATTTTTGAATAGTCTCTGCTGCCTGTTGATGTTTGTCTCTGCAAACTCGTACAATATTACAGGGGAGGCAAGAATAAGTGTGACACGTACTGGCCAGGAGGTCACAATGTTGATGATGCCATTTTGGAAAGAAATTTTTTCAAGGATTTAATTGAGTCTAAGAGCCTGCAGCATATTCATATAAGGCAGTCGATCTGTAAAGAAATTATTACACGTAAAATAAAAAGCTTGAGATTCACAGTAGTTGGCCATGTGTTTTGGTGTTACATAAATTAAGTGTGTTTAATATTTTACAGTATTAAAAATGGATCAGTTAAAAGATTTTTATTTTAAGAAAAGGAAGTACCATTGAAAATAAAATAAAATATTATTTCAACCTCTTTGTTTCATGAGTAATACATTACTGTGTCATGATCCTGAGCACGAGGGTGGTGGGGGGGTGGGGGGGTGTACTCAGCCTCAGTTCAAGTTTAGTCTTTTTTTGTTTGTTTGCTTGTTTGTTTCTTATGGTCTGTTGTATTTGGTTCCTGTGTAGTTATGAGTTGTCAGTATTCTTAGTCTTGTCCTTATTGTCCTGTCTTGTTATTGTCATTTTGTATTTAAAGTTAAAATAAATACTTTTTTGTCTTTGTAGTGGTGAAAAAACTAGTGGGATGTGTTGTTGGGTTAGGGTTTGTTTCAGACAACTGTGTGTGACACAGGGAGCTGTTCTTTATAAGGAAAGATTAACACCCTCTACACAGAGACAGGCTGTGACTGCAGACAAAAGTTCAGAGGATCCACAAAGTGAGGTTACTTCAAGTAAAAAATATATATTAAAAAAATTAAAATTCAGGAAGCCCACAAAGGGAGGTGAAAGTAATATAAGCAGCCAGCATTAGGAGCCGAAACATCACAGGTATCCCAAAAAGGAGAAAATCAATAAACAAAAGACTATTTAACAGACTTTGAGGGAAAAAGTATTATCATCTGATCGTTGATTATTGCTACAAAATGCACATTGAGCCACATTTGTACATTTACGAGCATTCAAAAATTTGAAAATCATGAAAACGTTAACACATTTTTTATAATGAAATTCCAAAAGTAAATTTTATATCTTTTGTATTCCTTATAAGTAATGGGAATATTTCAAGCTGTTTCAAACTTCTAAAATCTGTGTTCTATAAGGATCGCCTTGAGTTATGTTTGAGTATTGCTGTTGTTATTGGAACCTGAGCGCAGCCCATGTTCTCACCTTGATTGTTTTTGAGTATTTCTTGGTTGTCATTATTATTATTATTATTATTATTATTATTATTATTATGGTAATGTATCATTCCTGTCTTGATCTTTGTTCTGGTTTGGCTTTTATTTTGATAGTGTTTTTTTATTTACTCCACCCTAGCATGCTGTTTATGTTCCTGGCTGTTTCTTATTGTTGATGATTTGATTGTCCACGGCTGTTCCTAATTTTCTGTCTAGTACTTATACACACCGCGCTGTGTTTTCAGTGTAGTGTTCTCCTGTTACTCTTGTCAAGCCATGTCAAGCCATGTTTTCATGATCATGTTTGTTCTTTCAAGCCTGTAAGTTTGTCTGCCTTATGTTGTAATCTTGTTTGTCAGCCCACACACTGTGTTTATTTGCCCTTTAATAAATATCGCAAACTTGAGTCTGACATTTGACTCCTGTTTTCCTGCCCTGGAGGGGTTCAGCCATAACATTACCATGAATTACTGGTGTGGCATGCATGGAGGTGATCAGCTTGTGGAACTGCTGACGTGTTTTTAAAGCCCAAGTAGCTATGATAGCAGCTTCCAGCTCATCTGTGTTGTTGGGTGTTTCTCATCTTTCTACCTGCCAAAGAATGGATCTATGAAGATCAGTTCAGTTTGTTGTCTGTGTCTTATGGTTGTCTTTTGCATTTAATTATATTCTATGAGCTTGGTTTATTTTTACTGTTAGTATTATTGTCCTGTGTCTTTAATAATAATAATAATAATAATAATAATAATGCATTAGATTTATATAGCACTTTCCATAGACACTCAAAGATGCTTTACAATTGATACATTATCCATTCACTCCACAGACAATGGTAGCAGTAAGCTACTTCTGTAGCCATAGCTGCCCTGGGGCAGACTGATGGAAACATGGCTGCCAATCTGCGCCAACGGCCTCTCCGACCACTACCGAACATTTATACACATTCATGCTCTGTGTCATGGACACTGGAGGCAAGGTAGGTAAACTGTCTTGCCCAGGGACACAACAGCAGGATAGCTGGGGAAAGCAGGGTTCGAATCGTCAAACCTCTGGTTATTGGACGATCTGCTTGTAACAATATGGTGATTAATAATTATGATCAGGTATAAAAATTATTTAATTTGTATTAATGTATTGGAACCTGAGATGAATTCTCGGTTCATACACACAGGAAAAATTAATATACACTTGTGGGGCACCAGCTCCTCTCTCTAAGGAGCAATTTTAATCTTTAACTTCACTTTATACCTGTTTATTCACTCAATAAATTAATTAATAATCAGTCTCAAAATTTTTGTGAATTTGATACTGGGGACATTGACCAGACTCAGAATGAAATAATATTCCCAAGAACTTCTTTCATTTTCATATATTTATTAAATGAAATGATGATTAAAAGACATTGCAATGATTTAATTAACCATGAAATTAAACTTGTAAATGATAGATTAACAATGTAAACATTTGCAGAACCAGGGTTAAAATGTGAGTTGAATTTAGATCAGTTTGAAGTTAACAGATTATGGAAAACAACGCAAATTTATGGGGAAAATTAAACTAATTATATGGGAAATTCTGGCTTGCTCTTAAGAAAATGAAAATGGGATTTTAATGAAAAAAGGATTATGTTAATGGTTCCTTAATTTTGCATTTGATCAAATATTGAATTACTTTCAAATCTCAAGTGCTTGATTCAGCAGACGGATTAAGAAGATGCAGCTCACGTGATTTCTTGGTTGATGGTCGAAACTGAAGATCCTTCTGCATCACTGTCTGGAAGTTTCCGATGTGTGAAAAGTGCCAAAAGCCGGAATATTTGTCCAGCAATTATGCGGTGATACGGCAACTTTTCCAGTCGGTTGTCACAAGATGAGGTTTTGTATGTTTGATCACAATGGCTTGGGCCTAGCCCAGGACGTATCTTCCTCATGGCATGGTGATTTCTCCAGCTGCGCATGGCCGTGGATCAAAGACTTCTCATGAAAGAATTCGAGAGGCATTACCCAAAATCTGATCAAATAGCAAAATTAAAAGAATTTTCGGACTAGTTGAGATGAAAATAGTTTCTAGTGTGTAAGTTGGTCAATATAAAAATTAAAAATAAAGTCAAGATTAAAAATGGCGAGTTTAAAGAAAGTTTAACAGGAAAAGTTATAAAAATAAAGACGTCTAGGATTGGAGTTTTTAACTCCTAATTAGAATTGAGCTCAAGAAAGGAAAAAAGATTAATTCCTAGGTGTTTAAAGAAAAACCAGAAAAAGACATGTGGAAGAAGGCTTCTTTGTTCGGCAGTCTTTGTTCTCCCGAAAAGATCTGTGCTGTGTAGACGAGACGTGGACTGGACAAAGACAAAAGGAGTAAGAGTGTGAAGAGATAGAAAGAGGGTGTCGTTTCCTTTTTATCTGGGGAAACTTTCGCAGGCCTCTGTGATTGACAGAAACTCAGACCAATAGCCTTCCTTCATGGCTGGGCTTTATAAACTTTAGTCCAATAAACAAATAGACTTTTGTCTGAAACTTTGAGAGAGCTGTTGTCAAGCAAGGATTGGCCGTGATAGGTCACATGATTTGAGAAATGTTTTTGGTAACTTTTTACACTTAATATTCATCTATACCCTTGTATATAAACTAAGCTAACCTTAGTGATTAATGTAACTTATAATCAGTGCTTATAAATTAACATGCAGGAATAAACATTCATTTAAACATTTTAGCATGCACATATCTAAAATCAAGGATTAATATATTTCAAACCCATTATTGTCCACATCAAAACAGAGTCTATTTGCTTTTCATGGTGTCCTGAAAAAAGAGAAATGTTGAGAAGTGAGTTAACAATAATGTGGTTAAAAGGTTTGCTGGTTAACTCCAGCATGTCCCAGAGTTGCCAGTAGAGGCCAATGTTGAGGTGTGGATATTTTGTAGTGACCATATGAGGGGCTCCAGAGGTCTGTCACTTGTCCACCTTTTATTGGGCCATAAGATGTGTTCAAAGGAAGTGCATTAAAAAGGATTCTGGACTCTGGTTTTAACAAAGGAATGTGAGATCAGCTGTGGTCCTGGGATGGAAGAGCAATTCTTTGGCTGTCCTTTTCCTGAGTGAAACAATGTCTTTAAGCAGAAGAATAATTCTTATTGATGAACCAAAGTGGGATGATGCTACATGCTCTACTTCCTGAGCCTCTGCTGCCCACATTTCCCTCCTCCATTCCATTTTTGCTGAGCACAAAGCTGGATGGCAGGAAGTTCCATTTTCATATGGTCTTTGGCATTACCTGACCTGGACTTGAACCCCAACCTCCTGGTTGTGGGGCGGATGCTCTACCTCTAGGCTACCACCCTGGTAACAGGGGACATAACAGGGGATGTTGTGTCATCCCCTGTCTACCCTCATTGTCATCAGTTTAGTCCTGTGTGGATATTTTTTTGCTTATTTTCCTCAGCTCCTCATGTTTCTGTATCCATAGCCACTCTCCCTCATGTGTGCATTGTTCAGCCCCTGATTACTCTCCCAGCTGTCCTGTGTTTCCTAATTATGAGTTCCCCTATGTATGTGACTGTCTGTCCTTGTCTTGTTGAGAGGTCATTATGTCGTTCATCCAGCTATGTCTCTGTCTATGCTCCTAGCCCTTTCCTATGTAAGTTTGCTTTGCTTTGTGTTTGCCAAGCTTTTTCTTTAACCCTTTGAGTGTGAGAATTTGCGTGCCCCTAGTGGCAGAGCATGGCACTGCGCCTGCCTTCTCACTCTGACATGATCGCCTGCATTGGGAATTTGTACTGATTTGCCAGTTTCAAAAGGTGTCAGACATCCGTTGGAGGACTCAGTGGATGACACATAATACATCAAAGAAGAAGAACTCCTCATTTCCTTTTCCTGTTTGTAGCAGTTAGCCCAGAAAGATAATATGGCCAAGATCGTCACCGTCACTTTTTCGGCTTTGTACGCAGAAAATAGCCCAGGATACAAGCAAAATTTATGTTGGATAATCATAAGACTTTGTGGATGTGGTAGAGATTTTAAATTACCGGCAGAACGCAAAATATGGACCATGTTGGGTGAAAACACAGTGGCCTTGCCAGCCAGCCAGCCAGCCAGCCAGCCAGCCAGCCAGCCAGCCAGCCAGCCAGCCAGCCAGCCAGCCAGCCAGCCAGCCAGCCAGCCAGCCAGCCAGCCAGCCAGCCAGCCAGCCAGCCCCCCTTTGTCAAAAGCAAGTGAGAAATTTCTGGGGTTTTTTTTAAATGTACTGATTTCTTGTTCATATACTTTGAAGATAAGATGATGAGGTACCTCTGTACAAAAAACGGTGTCAAAAGACTGAACCATTTTTTCTGTAAATACGTCCAAAGTCCAGTTTTGACTGAGTTATGGAATTTTAAAGAGGTGCTGTGACATTACGCAAATTACATGCATAAATTTATTCCTATCATATTTTACATCTTTCTAATTGACAGTAAACCATTATCTCTTGCCACTTTCAAGTTATAGCCTTGGAAATCTGAATTATTTTATTGACAAAAATATTTACCACTCTTGACCACTAGGGGTTATGTCGCAGTTCAGCAACATACACACTCATAGGGTTAAGTTTGCCAACTGTATTTTAGCTCTCAGCCCACGCCCTGCTTTGATTTTGTCCCTGGGTTTTTGTTAAATAAATTACCATTTTGCCCTGCATTCCTGCCTGCACATCTGAGTTCTATCTTCAACCCTCATCTGCTGCCAAGCAGATATATGACAGTATAACCTCTCCAGTCTTGGACTCAGCAGGCAGGAGGAGTCTGATGTGTGGGCGAGTTGTGGGCTGTCCAGATAATGGAGGACTTTATCTCTGATGCTTGCACCTCCCTCACGCTGGAGGAGGCACTGGACTGCATGAATGCCACTGCCTGGATAACAGGGGCATTCCCCAGCCTGTGGCACTACCCCACCCTCAATGAGCTGCTACAGCTCGTCATGTCCCTCCAGCAGATGTACCGTGTGATGGTGGGAGACTTACAGGCAATGCTGCAACCTGCGCAAGTGAAGGAGTGTCCCCGTGTCCCGGCGTCTCTCCCACTACACCATGCTCCAACTCTACCTTCGCCAGCCTCGCCTTCACTTCCCAAGAAGCAGCTTGCAGCCCTACGAGCTCCTTGGGAGATGTCCACCGCAGAGAGGTAGCAATTCTGGGGGTCCTGCTTGGCGTTTGGCAGTCCCAGGTGGAAGGAGAGCTCTGCGAGATGCCACTGCTCTCGGCACTCCACCCCAACACCAGTTTGTCTCTTTACAGCTCACTAGCCACTCCACGGGCTGGAGGAGAGCACACATTCCCAGTGTTGTTCAGCATCCGCTCCACTGCTGTGGGGCTCAGTCATCTTAAAGGACTCACCGCCATCAGCTACACTGGCTCCCACAGCAGCTGCAGTACCGACCCCCAGGACAGTTATTACACCGGCACCCATGGCAGCTGCAGTGCCAGCTCATTTATTTATTGTCCCCAAGGTGATAATAAATAAATGACTGAGACTGATTGAGACTGAAAGACTTTTTCTGCACTGGTGCCCTCGCCCACTGCTACTCCTCAGACTGCCTCATCTGCTGCCCAGCCAACAGAAATGACTCCGACCCCTGGTTCATCTCCACCTGCGACAGCAGAGCAACGGAACAGGCAAGTACATACTTGTTTCTCATTGCCACCTGATGAGATGACTTGCCTTGTTTTGGGTGAGGAGTCTGAGCAGCAGCCCTCTTCTACTGCTGAGCCCCCACCTTCTGTTTCTGTTGTCACCCCTGTGATAGTGCTGTCACCATCCCTGGTTTCTCTGCTTTTCCCTGAGGTGCACGCTACAGCTCCGGCAGTCTCCGAGGTGCACAAGCCTGCTGCAGCTGTTGCCGAGGTGCATGTCCCTGTTCCTGCTCAGCCCGAGGTACACGATCCTATTCCTGCTCAACCCAAGGTGCACATTCTTGTTTCTGCTCAGCCCGAGAGACACACTCCAGGTCCTGCTACGCATCCTGAAGTTGTCACCCTGGCAGCAGAAGATCAGGAGTCAACCTTATCATTTATTTTCTACCACCATTATAGAAAAGACTTGCCTTGCTGCTGGTGTGTGTGTGGGGGGGGGGGGGGGCAAGTGGGGTCCTTTCCACTAGTCTCTGCTGCTGTTGGCTGTGGTGCCACCTGGTATCGGGAGGACTATGACAAGGACAAGCACGAGGTACACACATGAAGATGGCGCCTGCGTTTGGCCTGGCTACTGCCTCTCGTTGTCTGTGTCGTCTATCTTTGTTTGCCATTTTTGTTGTTTTATCAATCCTATCACTAAATGAATGTGTCTTCGCTACACTGAGATATGATCGACAGTCGTTGTACTGGATTAAACTGTCTATGGAAAAAATCATTTGACTCTTGGGAGGGCTACAGACAAACTTTTCCGCCCCCGTTTGTGTGTTCTCCCTCCTCACCTGAATACCGGCTTCTCTTTGCGAGCTGGCGTCCTGGTAAGCCTGGGAAGAAGCACAGGAGACAGTGTTGCAGAGCTGGCTGTCAAGCTAAGAGGAGACAAGCCCTCCGGACTGAAGGTTTCTGGTCTGGTCACCGTGAACCTACCCAGTGTCTGCTGCAGGTTCCCATCCAGGACGTGACTATGGATGTTCCTCTGCAGCTGCTGGATTGCTGTCCTGTCTCACAGGCACTTATGTCCAGGACACTTGTGGATGGGATCATGGTTTTGCCATCAGGGTCTCGAGTTGTCCTGCCTGACCAGAGACTGACCGCCCGGCGCAGCTGGAAGTCACGTGATCGAGTCAGGTGCTTGCTGTCAGTTTCACTCTGATCAGCTGTGAGTGCAGCTGAGCTGTCACCCATCTGGATGGCGTTACTCAATCCTCGCTCCATTTCTAACACATCCCTCACTCATAATGAACTTTTCTTGAGAGAGCATAAGGATTTTATGTTCCTGGTGGAAACGTGGCAGAGAGAAAATGAGTATTTCTACCTGAAGGAGCTCTGTCCCACTGGCTGTTCTGTTATCGGGACTCCCCGGATTGCGCGACGTGGTGGAGGACTCGCTGTTGTATACCGGGACAGCCACCTGTGCAGACTGGTAAACTCAGAGCCTTTCTCCTCCTTTGAGTCTCAGATCATAAATGTTGGGACCTTTAATGCATTTTACTGTGTTTTAATTTGCCTTCCTCCTGGTCCTGCAAGTGTCTTTCTTACGGATTTTACAGACTTTTTATCTTCTCTCATTAAATTGGAGAGGGTTTTAATCATTGGTAATTTTAACATTCATATTGATGATGTTACATGTAACACAGCTGTTGACTTTTTATCCATCACTCATTTGAAATGAGATGCATATAGTGCCACAGCTCTACCCCCCATTGGCAAATCAGATCACTGCATGGTCATGTTAACACCCAAGTACGTTCTCCTTGTGCAAAGGCAACCTGCTTATACATGGACTGTGAGGAGGTGGACACAGGAGGCTGCTGATGCACTACAGGACTGCTTCGAGACAGCGGACTGGAGCGTACTCTATGAACCACATGGGGTGGATATAAACAATATGACTGACTGCATCACAGAATACATTAGATTCTGTGAAGATATGACCATGCCAGCTCAGACTGTACACTGCTTCTCCAACAACAGACCATGGGTCACGAGAGACCTGAAAGCACTTCTGAACAAAAAGAAGAGAGCTTTTAGGGCTGGAGACAAGGAGAAGCTGAGGGGAGTGCAGCATGAGCTGAGAGGGATGCTGAGGAGGTGCAAGGACAATTATAGGAGGAAGTTGGAAGATAAATTCAGGCAAAACAATGCTAAAGATGTGTGGGAGGGAATGAAACAAATAACTGGATGCAGGGGGAGAGTCAGGTAGTCATCTGGGAGCCAGGAGAGAGCTGAGGAACTGAATCTGTTTTTTAATAGGTTTAACTCACAGTCTGTCACCCCAGTAGCAAAACCAGACCCCCACACACTCCTCCCTACCCACCCTCCTGTGCAGAACCACTCTCCGTCTCCCCCCTCCTCCTCCTCAGGGGGTGCCAGGACCCTCTCTCCCTTCACGGTGACTACAGACCAGGTGGAGAAACAACTGGAGAGACTCCATCAGCGGAAGGCGGCAGGCCCTGATGGCATCTCTGCCAGGACCCTGAGGACCTGTGCCAACCAACTAGCTGCGATACTGAAACACCTGTACACCCTGAGCCTGAGTCTGGAGAGGGTACTGGTGCTGTGGAAGACATCCTGCCTGGTTCCTGTCCCCAAGAAGCCATCTCCATCGGACTTGAACGACTATCAACCAGTTGCCTTCACATCTCATGTGATGAAGGTCCTGGAGAGACTGGTCTTAGCCCACCTGAGGCTACAGGTGAAGACGTGGCTGGACCCTCTGCAGTTTGCATATCAGCCCCATTTAGAGTTGAAGATGCTGTCATCTACCTGCTGCAACGAGCACATCTGCACCTGGATGGTGGAGGAGATACTGTGAGAATCACATTTTTTCATTTCTCCAGTGCTTTTAACAACGTCCAGCCACTGCTGCTGGGTGAGAAGCTGCGGGTGATGGGGGTTGACAGCTCTGTGATCTCCTGGATTACTGACTACCTGACAGGCAGACCACAGTTTGTCCGACTGGGCAATGTATTGTCTGGAGTGGTGGGTAGTGATACGGGAGCTCCACAGGGGACTGTGCTCTCTCCTTTTCTCTTTACCTTATACACCACTGACTTTCAGTACAACCAGAGTCATGCCACCTACAGAAATTCTCTGACGACTCAGCTGTTGTGGGGTGTAAAAGAGGAGAAGAGGAGGGGGAGTACAGGGCACTGGTAGACAGATTTGTGGAGTGGATGGAGCAGAATCACCTGAGGTTGAATGTCAGCAAGACCAGAGAGATGGTGATTGACTTCAGGAAGAGGAAGATGCCTTCTCAGCCACTATAGATTAGGAGGAGGATGTGGGAGTGGTTGAGGACTACAAATATCTGGGTGTTAGGATCAGCAGTGGGTTGGACTGGAGATCCAACACCGATGCTGCGCACAAGAAGGGGATGAGCAACTCTACTTCCTGAGGAAGCTGAGATCCTTCAACATGTGTAGCAGGATGCTGGAGCTTTTCTACCAGACCGTCGTTGCCAGTGCCATCTTCTTTGCTGCTGTCTGTTGGGGTAGCAGTATTAGGGCCAGAGATACCAACAGACTTGACAAGATTATCAAGAGGGCTGGCTCTGTGATTGGTCTCAGACCAGAGACCTCTGAGACAGTGGTGGAGAGGAGAACACTAAATAAACTGCGATCCATCATGGACAATCCTGATCACCCCCTCCACCACACACTAGACAGACAGCGAAGCACTTTCTCCAGTAGACTACTACAGCTTCGCTGTCAAATGGCCAGGTACAGGAAATCTTTCCTGCCACATGCAATTTCACCGTACAATAACTCACTATGATGTTGTATTCTGGTAATAACAATGTTGCCACACTGCACCTTACAGACTATCTGGTACCTCACATTTCACTCTGCTCCTGATAGTCCTTCTTTGTGCAATGGGATGATTCATGTGTTTATACGGGTCATCATATATTAAGCTATGATGTATATAGGTTTTATAGTCGTGTTAATTTTACTTTCCACGGGTAATCCCCTTGTCTGTCATGTGTGTGTTTCTGTTGTTTGGTTGTCTACTGTCATGCTGCTGTTACACTGTAATTTCCCAGTTTGGGATCAATAAAGTACATCTATCTATCTATCTATCTATCTATCTATCTATCTATCTATCTATCTATCTATCTATCTATCTATCTATCTATCTATCCCTCATCCAGCATGTTTCAGGCCCTACACATGCTAAGGGTCATACCTTGGGACCTTGTTTTTTCTTTAGGCTTTCTTTAGAAAAGCGCTATATAAGTGCAGGTTAGTTAGTTAGGCTTGAATACTGAAAATGTGTGTGTGGATGACTTCCAGATCAGTGATCACAGCTGTGTGCTTTTTAATCTTAACTCCCCTGTGAATCCTTCCCCTCTGAAAATGGCAGCAAAAAGACGAATCATTAACAAAGAGGCAGCAAATGACTTCTCTGATTTGTTTGAGCCACACTTACTGATGGGAGTTAAAGATCCTGATGTCATCACTCAGACATTAGACAGTCACTGTATGGCTATTTTAGAAAAAGTGGCTCCAGTGAAATCTGTCCTTGCTTCTTCTAAAAAGTCTCATCCCTGGATAAATGACTCCATTCGATCCTTTTGAAGAAATT
Source organism: Pholidichthys leucotaenia (assembly GCA_020510985.1). Taxonomy (NCBI): domain Eukaryota; kingdom Metazoa; phylum Chordata; class Actinopteri; order Cichliformes; family Pholidichthyidae; genus Pholidichthys; species Pholidichthys leucotaenia. Next base: position 302,426,618 of record CM035836.1, read on the forward strand.
GTCGTAAGGTAAGAATGCTTATGGAAATCCATCCAATTGGAGGTTCACAGACTCCATCTAAGAGAGCTTAGAGCCTCTTTAAATGACATGTTGAGGGATGCCAGGAATCAGTATTTTTCAAAAATAATTTTCACAAATAAGAAAAATCCTAGAGTCTTATTTGACACAATTAACAGACTTCTGTAAAGCAGACAGTAACAAATTTCTTAGTTGATAAGATCAGAGATATCAGGGAAAACATTTTGCCATCGTCTTCTCTTAACTGTGCCAGTGTTATGCCCTCATCTTGTACTTGGTCCACTTTTTTTCCACAATAACTTTATTGAACCTTTTCTTTTTTTTTTTTAACAAACATGATACAAACAATCAAACACTAACACTAAAGTACTACAAAAAAAAATGCACTAAAAACACCAACAACCACCAACAAAATCAAGTCTTCAACAATGCTCCTCTGTTTAGTCTAGACAATCCAATACATAAGTATACATATTATGTTCACCAGTTTGGAATTTACAAGGTCCACACACATCATTCACCTTCTTCTTCAAGAGTTATGTTTAAATTTTTTACATAATCAATAAAAGGTCTCCATATATTCTCAAACACAATTTCCTTTGATTTTAGTATATATGTTATTCTTTCTAATGGAAGGTTTGTTAACATCTGTCTTAACCACTGAGTCACATCTGGTCTATGAGTCTTTTTCCATAATAGTGCAATACATTTTTTGGCATTAAGCAAACTGAGGTCTATGAATGTTCTTTCACTTTTATTAAAATTATGCTTTTCTGGGTACAGACCCAACAAAAACAGTTTAGGATTCAATATGATTTGTTTTGAGATTATTTTTTCAATTGTTACCCTCACCTCTTCCCAAAACATTCTTATTAATCTACATTCCCATAAACAATGAAATAGGGTTCCTTTACTTTCCATGCATTTTGTGCATGTATCTGGTATATTTTTGTTATATCTATTTAACTCCTCCGGTGTAACATACATCCGCATTAACCATTTGAAATGTATCAATTTAAGGCGTGCATTTATTGATTTGGTTTGAGCTTCTGTACAAGCCAATTCCCATTGTTCCTCTGAAATTTCAATTTGCAGATCTTCTTTCCAGTAGTTTAATCTTTTCAGTGAATTTTCACTTGAAGATAGTGTCAATGAGTTATAAAACTCTGAAATAATACCCTTTCTTTTACTATCTTTCATCATCATTTTTTCCAAGGATGAATAAATAGGTCGAGTGAGAGCTTTATTTTGATTTGATCGAATAAAGTTTCTAAGTTGAAGATATTTAAAAAAATGTGTTCTATTGAGATTAAATTTGATCCTCAGCTCTTCAAAAGACATTATGTTGTCTGCACCTGGCAAATATAAATCCTGAATCTTTTGTATCCCTTTTAAATTCCATACTTTAAATACAGCGTCCGCTCTCCCTGGTTTAAAATATTGATTACCCCATATTGGACTAAATTGTGACAATAACTGTGGTTCTTTTAAATAGTTTTTAGCTTCACACCATATTTTGATCATATGCTTTACAAATGGATTTTTAACTTGTTTTTGTAATTTTTTTGCCGAATCTGAGTATATGAATATGGGAAGAGGTAAAGGTAAATTGTATGATTCCATTTCAGTCCAGTGAGGGAGATCATTTGATGAAAAATAATATGTCATAGACCTCAGTTGTGCCGACCAATAATACAACATAAAATTTGGACATTTCAGACCTCCACGATCAAATGGTAAATATAATAAAGACAAACGTAATCTAGCCCTCCTGTTGTTCCATATAAATTCCACTAACTTTTTTTTTATTCTTGAGAATAGATCTAAAGGTGGTGATAAGGGAATGTATTGAAATAAATAAAGTATTTTAGGTAAAATATTACTTTTAAGTATATTGATTCTCCCGATCATCGACATTGGTAGTGACATCCATCTCTGAGTTAACTCACTGATATCTGACATTAAGGCTTCATAGTTGACACTGGCGACTGATTCTAGCTTAGGCATAATTTGGATTCCTAAATATTTAAACTGATTTACAACATTGAATTGATTTACCTCAGGGGCTGGGTAATTTCTCTGGGTCTCATTTAGCATTAATATTGAAGATTTAGTTTTATTTATTTTATATCCTGATATTTCCCCAAAATTCTTTATTAAATTCAACAAGGTTGGAATTGATTTTTTTAGATTCGACATAAACAAAATTATGTCATCGGCGTACAGGGAGATTTTATGTTCTGTTGGTCCAACTTTAATTCCATATATTTGTGAATGTAAACGTATCGCTATCGCTAAAGGTTCAATTGCCATAGTAAACAGTAAAGGTGAAAGTGGACAGCCTTGTCGACATCCTCTATTTATTTTTATTGGTTTTGAAATATTGTTATTTGTTAGGATTTCTGCTGTAGCATTATTGTATATTATTTGAACCCATTTTATGAAATTATTTCCAAGTCCAAACCTTTGTAGTACTTCAAAAAGAAAGGGCCATTCAACTCTATCAAAGGCCTTTTCGGCGTCCAATGATAGGAGAGCTGTATCCGGTGCTTCTTTATTAAAATAAATAATATTAAATAGTCTTCTTACATTATGGAAGCCTTGTCTACCCTTTATAAAGCCATTCTGATCTCGATTAATAATATTTGGTAAAATTTCTTGTATTCGTCTTGCTAAAATTTTACAGATTATCTTAAGGTCGGCGTTTAATAGGCTTATTGGTCTCATATTTTCACATTTATTAGAGGGCTTACCTGGTTTTGGCAGCAGTATAATTAAGGCATTATTTATGTATGATGGTAAATTATTATTTTGAAATGCTTCTAAAACCATTTCCAAAAAAGGTTTTATTAATTTATTCTTAAATTTTTTATAAAGGTCAACTGGAAGACCATCTGGTCCTGCACTTTTTCCTGATTTCATATTATCAATGGCTAGCCCAACTTCTTCTTGACTAATTTTAGACTCCAATATCTCCCTGTTTTCATTTGGAATACACGGTATAGATAGTTCGTTCAAAAACCCATTTAGTTTTGTTAATTCAGGTTCATTTTTGGTATCATATAATTTTTCATAGTAATCTCTAAAGGCTCTATTAATTTCTAAAGGATCTATAACTACCTGTCCATTACTTATAATACTGGTAATTGGTGTTTTAATTTCCAATTGTTTAATCTGCCATGCTAATAATTTTCCTGATTTTTCACCTTGTTCATAAAAAGATTGTTTCAATCTTAGAAGACTCGAGGCAGCTCTATTCGCTGATTTTTTGTCGTATTCAGCTCTCAAAATCAGTAATTCATTCTCCAACCTTGGGTCACTCCCTGCATACACTTTTTCCTGAAGATTTTTTATTTTATGTTCCAATTTAGCTCTCTCCTCTCGAGTCTTCTTAGATTTTGATCCTGTATAACTAATAATATGTCCCCTAATAAAAGCTTTGAAAGCCTCCCACTTTACACATGCTGATGTTTGTGTAGTATTGATGTCAAAGAACTCGTCTATCTGTTTTTCTATATACTTGACAAATTCCTCATCCTGAAGCCATTTATGCTGAAATTGCCATCTACCTGATTCCTTTATCAATTTTTTATCTACATATATTAGACAACAGGGTGCATGGTCAGAGATCACGATGTTATCATAAAAGCAGTTTTGAATCTTGGACCTTAATTCTGTGGAAATCAAAAAATAATCAATACGTGAGAATGTCTTGTAGGTACTGGAATAACAAGAATAGGCTTTAACTTGTGGTTTCATTTCTCTCCATATATCTAACAATCTCAATTCTTTCATAAAATGGTTAATAGTCATCCTACATCCAATGTGCGTACAATCCAGTCCTGTTGATCTATCCACACCTGGATTCAATGTACAATTAAAATCCCCTGCTATTATATGTTGCCCTGTAAGTGATGATAAGATGAGAAATAAATTAGCAAAGAACTTCTGGTCATCTATATTGGGACCATATAAGTTCACAAGATTTATATTTTCTAATAGCAAAGAACCTTGAATGATTACATATCTTCCAAATTTGTCTCCAATTACATTTTTCACTTGAAAAGGAACTGATTTATGTATGAGAGTCATAACTCCCCTGGCTCGGGATGAAAATGAAGAGGTGAATACACTTCCCTGCCATCTACTCCTAATTCTTTTAACATCCTCCTCTATCAGATGAGTTTCTTGTAAAAACACAATTCTTGAACCCATGTCCTTTATTTTATTCATAACTTGTTTAAGTTTTTTTAAATTTTGTAGACCTCTGCAATTCCATGAAGTTAAATTAAGATTAACACTTTGGTCCATGATCAATAGAGAGTTTGGGATTACCTTGCAGTGTAAACATGCTCATACAGAGAAGCAAAAACATGAGTGGTTGAACATTCATCCTACAAACTACACACAAACAAATTCCCCCTTCCCACACTTGTGGCAAACCCCCCAAAATCAAAAGAAAAATTCTGTCTCCCGATATAGCCATCGACTGTTCCACATCCACGGGGAACAGCCTAAGCCACTCCTTCTTCATCCTCCCAATCACCCTAACTCTACTGCTTTTAATGACGTAACATTAACTCTCCTCTGTAGTTTTCCAACTTAACTCCAAAATTTTTACCAACTTTGTACATCCTAGTTTTTTTTTTTTGTTTGTTTTGTTTTTGTTTTGTTTTTTTTTAATATATAATACAATCTATATTTTGTAAACTTACTATTTACTTCAAGTCAGTCAGATGCCTGTGCAAATGCTTAGTTATTCTACCTTATATTTTGTTCATGCTTAGCTCCCACCAGTCTCTTCTTCTTCTTTGATCTTCTTGATGAACTCCTGCGCCTCCTCTGGGGTCTTGAAGATGTGGGTTCTGCCCTCATACGTGGTCAGCAGTCTCGCAGGATAGATTACACCATGACGAATCCCAAGGTTGCGCAGCTCCTTACGTACGGGATCAAACTGCTTCCTCAATTGCTGGATTCCTGTGGCCAAATCTGGGTAGAACCGCACCTGCTGGTCCTGGTGTTTAATCTCTCCTTTAGCACGTGCAGCGTTGAAGATCTTCATCCTGTCTCTGTTGCTTAGAAACTTCATAATTAAGGTCCTCGGCGGTCCCTTATCTCTCCGTGGGCCAATACGATGTGCTTTTTCCAGAACCACTGCTGATTGCAACTCCTCGCTGCCCAGCACCTCCGGAATCCACTTTTCCAGAAAGGAACATACGTCCCGACCTTCTGATTCCTCTGGAAGACCCACCAGCCTCAAGTTATTCTGTCTCGACCGAGATTCCAAATCCAAAATATTATCTTCCAGAGATTTATTTTTTTTTTCCAAAGTGCGCACCTTTAATTGAAGACGGGTGACGTCATCTTCAGCACTAGCGAGACGGAGCTCCATCTGCGCCGTTCGTTCTACACAGTCACCCAATTCCTTTCTTATTCCTTCCAGCGCTGTCATAATCCCATCAAATCTAGAGGAAAAGTCCGCTCTCATTGAACTCATGGCAGCCATCAGCGCATCTGCGCCATTCCCCGCAGAAATCGCACCGCCGCCAGCTTCCTCCGCCATATATGGAGCCTTGTTTGCTGCGTCACAGACCTGAAAGTCCGTTAATTTGGACTGTTTCGGCGGCTCGCTTTTTCCTTTTCCTGGTTTTCCAGCCTTAGGCTTCGCCGACATATCCTCGCCCAAATGCTGGGATACGTTCTGTCCCAAATGAGAGAGTTATTTGCCGATTTTTTTTTTTTCCAGGAGCAGAGCAGAGCGAGACACGTCCGTCCTACGTGGCAGCCATAACCGGAAGTCACTTGGTCCACTTTTAATCCAGTGACCTTTCAGGACATCACAGCTCTGCTGCAGAAGATGAAACCCTCCTCTTCCCCTGCTGATATTCTCCCTACTAAGCTGTTTTAGCTGTTTTTGAGTCAACTGGTCCTTCAGTTGTTGAATTGATAAACATTTCACTTTCCACTGGTGTGGTTCCCAGCTCCTTCAAACATGCAGTGGTTGAACCAACTCTTAAAAAGCCGAGTTTGGATCCATCACAGCCAAATAATTATAGGCCAATCTCTAAACTCCCTTTCATATCAAAAATTTTGGAAAAGGTAGTGGCTGAGCAGCTTATGTCATTTTTGGCAAATTGTAATATCATGGATAAATTCCAGTCGGGCTTTCGGAAAAATCATTCTACTGAAACAGCTTTAGTCAGAGTCTCCAGTCACATTATGATGGCGGCTGACACTGGTAAATACACAGTTCTGGTTTTATTGGATCTTTCTTCTGCCTTTGATACTGTTGATCACTGTATAATGATCAACAGACTCAAAGAGCTAGGGATGTCTGGTTCTGTTTTAAAATGGTTCTCATTGTACCCCATCGGAAGAACCTTTAACGTGTCTGTGAATCAGATCTTTTTTGAAATAGCACTATTCATGTGGGGTACCACAAAGCTCAGTTTTAGGACCTGTTTTATTTCTAATATACATTTTGCCACTGGGATGGATAATTAGCCAGTGCAAAGATATTTTTTTATCATCTTTATGCTGATGATATTCAGTTGTATTGCTCTTTTAAAGAGTCCACATTAATCAATTAATTAGAAATTGTTTCTTCAATCTGAAGAATATTTCTAAGTTAAGAACCCTGGTGTCAAAGGCGAAACTTGAGATGATTATACATGCTTTTATTTCTTCTCGCTTAGACTATTGTAATAGTCCTTTTACCTGTCTGAGCCAAAAGCATGTTCAACGCCTACAGGTTGTTCAAAATTCGGCTGCTAGACTTTTAATTCACACTAAGAAAAGGGATCACATTACACCAGTTTTAGCAGCACTTCACTGGCTCCCAGTTGGTTTTAGGATTCAGTTTAAAATTTTAGTTCTTGTTTTTAGAGCGAGTCATGACCAGGTCCCTAAATACATCACCGAGCTGCTTAAAGTGTACAACCCCTCACAGTCTTTGAGATTCTCGGATCAACTTTTACTGGCTGTCCCTTGAACCCATTTTAAAACTTGAGGTGATAGAGCCTTTCAGGCAGTGGCACCAAAATTATGGAATGCTCTACCACTGTCTTTGCACTCAGTAGACTCTGTTGATGTTTTTAAAAAGCAGCTGAAGACACTTCTGTTTAAACAGTCTTTTTAGTTTGATTATGGATTATGGTTTTTATGTTTTTAGTCTTTACACTTGTTTTTAATGCCTTTATTGTTGTATTTGTGATAGTGTGTTTTATTTTATTGTAAAGCACTTTGTGATTCTCTCTGTGAGAAATGCTATATAAATAAATTTTACTTACTTAACTTACTTACCTCACTGATCTCCTCGTCCGAGGTGGCTGTGTTGAGGATGGAGCCACAGGAGGACCATGCTCTCATCCCAGAGGACATGGGCCCTCCATCTGTTGTCCCAGAGGTCATGGGACACCCACCTGTCTTCCCAGAGGTCACAGGACCCCACTCATCATCCCAGCAGTCATGGGACCCCCTCCCACCGTTCCAGTTATCAGAGGACCTCCACCCATTGTTCCAGAGGTCATGGGACCTCCACCCATTGTCCAGGGGATCGAGCAGTCTGCTCCACCTTCACTACCTCGGATCGCCGCTCCTCAGTTGCTGTTAGCCCCTGTGCAAAAGGTCCCTCAGGTACTGTCTTTAGAACAAAAGACTCCTATGTTGTTACCTCTGGAGCAAAAGACTTCTATGTTATTTTCTGGGCAAAAAGCTCCACTGTTGCCATCTTCTGAGGTTAAAGATCCTATGCTGTCACCTTCTGAGGTTAAAGGTTCCATGTTGTTACCTCCCAAGGTTAAAGTCTCTGTATTATCATTATCTCTTGGAGGTTAATGTTCCTATGTTATCATTATCTCCTGAACCAAGAACTTCCATGTTAAACCCCATGTTAGGGGCTCTTGGGCTTGGCGCTCCCATGGCGCTGACTTCACCTGTCTGGTCACCCTTGGACTTTGGTGGGCCACCTGATGCACTGTGGTTTTGTGTTTGTTGGGCCTTGGACTTTGGCAGACCACCAGATTCATCATGTTCCTCCTCCTGGTGGTCGTGGGACTTTGGTTGACCACCTGATGGACATTTTTGCTCTTATATTCTTGTTTTCCCCACCGTGCCTTGCCCCGCCCATTTTAGTGTTACTATGTTTTTTTTAGGGGTGTCAGGAATCCACCCCTTAAAGGGGTGATTATGTCATAATTGGGGCACAGCCAGGGACCATGTCCATGCTTTATGTTAATTTTGGATCTTTGCTTTTCCCACAGCATTATTATTGTGATGATTATCATAATCATTAAGTGTCCTTGTTAGTCTGTCATATCATTTCATCCCCTGTTGTCAGTGTTGTATGGTTGTCTTTTGCATTTAATTATATTCTATTATCTTGGTTTATTTTTATTGTTAGTATTATTGTCCTGTGTCTTTAGTCATGTTGTGTCATCCCCTGTCTGTCCTCATTGTCATTACTTTAGTCCTGTGTGCAGATTTGTTTGATTAGTGTCCTCAGCTCCTCATGTTTCTGTACCCATAGCCACTCTCCCTCATGTGTGCATTGTTCAACCCCTGATTACTCTCCCAGCTGTCCTGTGTTTCCTAATTGTGAGTTCCCCTATATATGTGAGTCTCTGTCTTGTTGAGAGGTCATTATGTTGTTTACCTAGCTATGTTTCTTTCTATGCTCCCAGTCCTTGCCTGTGTAAGTTTGCTTTGTGTCTGCCAAGTTCAGTTTAGCTCCCAGCCCACACGCTGCTTTGATTTTGTCCCTTATTTTGGTATGAACAGGTTAGAACTTGAACCCATGACCTCCCGGTTATAGGGCAGATGCTCTACCTCTAGGCCGCCACTCTGGTTGTTTGATCTTGTATTATTTATTAGGAGAGGAAAAAAAGGATGGAGAAAGATGTAGTATTGTTTTATGGTTTTGTTTGTTTTTTTTTGGGGGGGGGGTCTTTTCGAAAAGGTCAGCATGCACTTGTTAATCATGCAAGCTGCTGGAGGCATTAGCCTGCAGTCTTATTCCATGAAAAGCAGGTTGTCAAACAACTTAATGTCAGCTATGACAGCTGTGTGAGGATGATTAATGTCTCAGTAAATTACTCCATTTGATACACTTTATAGCTGTCAAGTCTTCTGTAAAACTACATCTTCCAGCGCATAAATAAGTTTATTTTTAGTCATGTAGAAAGGCTGAACATGCATTGAATTAATAAACAGCCTGATCAGAAAGATAAGAGTCACTGGGAAATTTACAAAGCCCATTAAAAAAACAACAGCAACCATGCGCAAATACTGTACAGATTAATGTAAGGCTCTGGCCATACCTAATACAACATTACAGCTTTTCATTCATTAGTAGGTAGTGGTGGACTGGTGCTGTCAAAAACGGTGAATAATTAATCTGCCTGTTCAGTGCTCAGAACTTTGCAGAAGGCCAGCATCAGCAGTGCTGCTGGGTCTCCAACATAGATGAAAACCTCAGACTTCAATTAGGACAAATCGATAAAGTTGAGAAAATCTGAAGAATTCCTCAGATGCTGTTGTCTTTGAGTTGTTAAATGGAAGAAAATGAAGCACAAATATTGAGCAGGGAAATGGCTGAAAAGATGTTTAGATATCTAAATAAATTCCTTATATGTCTGTGTTTTGTTGCAGTCATTTTGCAGTTTTTTTTTTCCCTCCATAACACTCCTGTCATCCCCTAGTAGTATTTTAGAAGCAGAAAAATAGAACATGTCCAATAAATTCACAACTAATGGAAAAAGTAACTCCAATACTAAAGAGCAGTATTGACCAAGTCATTCCAACATTCTGTGAAAAGAAAAATCTTGTTAGTGGTGCTTAAAAGTTTGTGAACCCTTTAGAATTTTCTACATAAATGTAACCTGAAAGATCAGATTTTCACACAAGTCCTAAAAGTAGATAAAGAGAACCTAGTAAAATACATGAGACAATATTTTACTTTTTTGTTTATTTATTGATGAAAATGGTCCAATATTATATACCTGAGTTGCAAAAGTTTGTGACCCTCTAGGATTAGCTGTAAGGGTTTGGGCATTACTGTGGTCATCTCCTCACTTTATGTTCATATTTGTTTTTCTGTTATCTTCAGGACATAAGTTCAGCCATGTCCTCGTCTTTTTTTTATTACATATGTTTCTCTGTACTGTTTATCATTTGTATTTTTGGTCCCAGTGTGCTCTGTCTGCTCAATCCTGCCCATCCAGTGCTTCTCCGTTACCCTTGATTATTTCCCCACCTGTCATGCGTTATCTTGATTATTCCTCTGTCTACATATGTGCATTTCAGTCTGTGTCAAGTGTGGTGGCATTTTGTTTCTTCCATATCCCCATCAGTTTGTCAGCCCGGTTTGAGTTCTCAGCCCTCGTGCTGCTTTTTCTTTTGTCTCAGTTTGGTTTAATAAATCATTGTTTTTGCACTAAACTCCTGCCTGCATTTGAGCCTGTGTTACCCACCTTGACATTAGCAGGTAATTTGAAGGTGAAATTAGAGTCAGGTGTTTTCAGTCAATAGGATGACAATCAGATGTGAGTGGGCACCCTGTTTTATTTAAAGAATCTTTTTTTTTTTTTTTCCAAGACCTATGAAAGTGTTAACACATATTTGTGAATGTGTATCATGGCATGAATAAAGGAGATTTCTAAGGGTTACAAAACCATCTCTAGAGAGTTGGGACTTCATCAAACCACAATAAAAGACAGAATTTAAGACCATCATTACCTTTCCCCAGGACTGGTCAACCAACTAAGATCACTCCAAGACCAAGGCGTGTAGTAGTTGGTGAGGTCACAAAGGACCCCAGAGTAACTTCTAAGCAATTAAAGGCCTCTTTTGCATTGGCTAATATCAATGTTCATGAGTCCACCATCAGAAGAACACTGAACTAAACTAGAAAAGCACTCGGAGAGCGCAGACCTCCGCCAAGCACCACAGTTCCCCCCATACAGTGTTTGTGTGTACGTTTTCAGATTCCTTGACCATGAAAACATATGACTAGCATTTGGACTGACAATGATAGGATTAGTGGTTCAGTAGTTATTCACGAAAATGACATTTTCCGTAATGGCAGCCACAGTTCCGCCCATATAGTGTTTGTGTGTACGTTTTCAGATTCCTTGACCACGAAAACATATGACTGGCAATTGGATTGACAATGATAGGATTAGTGGTTCAGTAGTTATTCACGAAAATGGCTTTTTCCGTAATGGCGGCCACAGTTCCCCCCATATAGTGTTTGTGTGTACGTTTTCAGATTCCTTGACCACGAAAACATATGACTAGCAATTGGATTGACAATGATAGGATTAGTGGTTCAGTAGTTATTCACGAAAATGGCATTTTCCGTAATGGCGGTTTTCTTGTGGATGGTGATCCGGATGATCCCCAAAATTTAATCAGTTCTTCCTTGTAGCATTTCCAACAACGCCTGGAAGTTTCATCGAAATCCGTTCAAAACTTTTTGAGTTATCTTGCTAACCAACAGACAAACAGACAGACAGACAGACAGACAGACAGACAAACCCCGGCAAAAACATAACCTCCTGGCGGAAGTAATTACAAGGTCAAAACGTCTTTTTTTCCAGTGTGATCATCTGCAGTTTGCTAAAGCTGGACTCGCAGTGCAATGTTTAGACTGACATTTACTGACATTTTAGCAAACGTCTAGCTTCGCTGAGTTGGTAAAAGTTAATGACAGTTGGAGTTTGTTGACAAACACTGGCGAACATTGCGTTTGTTGAAATTTTTCAACATGCTGAAAATTTACTGGCATTTGGAAATAAATGTTGGTTAAAGTTGCGCTCAGTTTGTAAAATTTCCTGAGCGCTGGGCTAAGTTGTGCAGAGCCAGCCTGAGTCGGCCTAAGTTGGATTCCATTGGCCAACGTCAACTGAAATGCTGGTGGAAGCAGATGTTTTTAGACAAAACTCACTTTTCATACATGCGTGGACACAGATGAAAGCACAGCAAGTGTGTCAAAAATCCAGGAGAAATGCTGAAACAGTGTCACTGTCCATGGCGCTGGAATGCCAAAAGCCCAGACAGCAAAAGGTGGAATTAAAAAAAAAAAAAAAAAAGAACAAGGAAAAAATATGTTTAATCTCCAAAAAAATGTGACCACTCAAAAGACAGGGGAAAAAAAAGTCCTCATTGTGAAATTTACTATTTTCATTTTCTGCTCTGTGCAAAATCCTCAAGGATTTATTTGTTCAGCTTCCATTGTGGGAATCAAAAAGTGCTTATGTGATGCCAAAAAGTAAATAACATTTAACACAATTTTTAAAAAAAAACATCGTGTGTCATGTTATATTTCCTTGACGCATTGTTTTGTATAAGCTTTTCTTGCTTCAGTGAAGTTGTAGGACTTACCCCATTATAGGCCATTCAGTCTCTTTCTCGCTCAAAAAAAAAGTCTGAAATTCTCAACTTCAGTCCAAGCAGGAATAATAACAAACTTAAAATTACCCAATGAAATTGGCAAAGTGTATGAGATGTGTACAGTCAAAAAGAAGCTCCAGAATGCCAGGAAGCCTCCACAAATCCTGACCTTTATATGAACATTACCTGACGCTGAACTCAGCTGACTTATGCTGCATATTCATTTTCTTAAGTTGATCTAAGTTGGCAACCACTACACATACCTAAGTTGGCAAAAGTTTGCTTCTGCTAATCAAAAAAATGAATGCAATGATGACAAACCCTGCCAAACACTTGCTAATGTTCATAGAAGTTGGTTTGCGCTGGATTAAAAAAATCCTGCTCGCAAACATAATTTCACCAATCTCATTTCTCTGATTTTTCCAAATGTCTGTAAACGTCGATCCAAACGCTGTAGTGTGAATCAACCCTAAAGATCACATGGACAAGCCCAAAGGCTATTGGAAAATGTCTTGTGGACACATGAGACCAAAATAGAACTTTCTGGTTTGAATGAGAAGTGTTTTATTTGGAGAAAGAAGACGCTGAATTCCTGCATAAGAACCTTATCCCATCTGTGAAACACAGTGGTGGTAATATCATGGTTTGGGCCTGTTTTTCTGCAGCTGGGCCAGGATGACTTGTCATCATTAATGAAACAATGAATTCTGAATTATACCAGCAAATACGAAAGAAAAATGTCAGGACATCTCCTCATGAACTGAATCTCAAGAGCAAGTGGGTCATGCAGCAAGACAACGATCCTAAGCACACAAGTCATTCTATCAAAGAATGGGTAAAGAAGAATAAAGTTAATGTTTTGGAATGGCCAAGTAAAAGTCCTGACCTTAATCTAATTGAGATGTTGTGGGAGGAACTGAAGCGAGCAGTTCATGCAAGGAAACCCACCAACATCCCAGTGTTGAAGCTTGTAGGAAATGAATAAAAACGAGAATTTAAACAAACACAGAAAGCTGAAAATATACAAATAAACACACACACTCACACGCACACATGAGATATATATACAGTGCTGTAAAAATGTAATTGCCCCTTCCTGATTTCTTATATTTTTGCATATTTGTCACACTTAAATGTTTCAGATGCTCAAACAAATTTTAATATTAGACAAAGATAACCTGAATAAATTCAAAATGCAGTTTTCAAATGATGATTTCATTTATTAAAGGACAAAAAAACTATCCAAACCTACCTGGCCCTATGTGAAAAAGTATTTGCCCCTCTTGTTGCATCATGAATTAACTGATTAAGCATATTTTTTGGAAAGCTGAGTTCAATTTCAGTAGCTACACCCAAGCCTGATTACTACCAGACTTGTTGAATCAAGAAATCACTTAAACAGAATGTGTCTGACAACCTGAAGTAGGCTAAAAGATCTCAAAAAGCAACATATCCCACTGTAAGCTAAATAAATTCAAGAACAGATGAGAAACAAAAATCTAGAACAATGTCTAAAGAACTGCAGGCCTTACTTGTTTCAGTTTGGACTCTGGTCCACGATGGAACAATAACAAAGAGACTGGGCAAAAATGGCATCCATGAGAGAGTTCCAAGACAAAAACCGCTGCTGGACAAAAAGAACACAAAGACTCGCCTCACATTTGCCAGAAAACATCTAGATGATCCTCAAGACTTTGGGGAAAATGTTCTGGGGACTGATGAGACAAAAGTTGAACTTTTTGCAAGACATGTGTCCTGTTTTATCTGGCATAAAACTAACAGAATTTTATAAAAAAAAGAAAAAAAAGAACATTGTATCAATAGTCAAACATGGTGGTGGTAGTGTCGTGGTCTGGGACTGCTTTGCTCCTTCAGGACCTGGACAACTTGCCCTAATTGACAGAACCATGAATTCTGCTCTCTACCAAAAAAATCCTAAAGGAAAATGTCTGGCCATCAGTTCATGAAGTCCTCAAATGTGACTGAATTTAAACAATTCTGCACAGAAGAGTGGGTCTGCTGGGGCAGTGGCATCACAGCAGCCGATAGGAAGAGACTGAACAAACTGATCAAGAAAGCTAGCTCTGACCTGGGGCAACGCCTTGACCCAGTGGAGGAGATAGGAGAGAAAAGGATGGTGGCTAAGCTGTTAGAGTGACACCCTATGCAGGACATACTGAACGCACTGAGGAGCTCATTTAGCAGTAGACTACATCATCCTAGGTGCACGACCAAGAGGTTTCGCAGGTCCTTCCTACCTACGGCTGTCAGACTGTATAACCTAAGCAGGGCTGCTCGCAGAGATAGCAAAAAACGTGACGACCTAATAGTATTGAATACAAAAGACGCAACAGACTTACACAAAATGGTCCCCTCCAGTATACAACTAGGACAATATCAGTTGCTACGGAGGGTGACAATATGTATGGATACATATTCATACTATGTGGGGTAACTAAATAGACACTTATGCTGTTTATTCCATCTAGCTACAATGCTCTGCACGGTGTATATATATTTATATATTTATGTGTACATATGTATATTCACTGCTCTTATTCTCTTATCTTCTAAATTATTGCTCTGAGTGTTGCTATCCCTGCGCTGTTGCAATCCTGGAATTTCCCCATTGTGGGACTAATAAAGGCTTATCTTATCTTATCTTAAAATTCCTCAACAGTGATGTAAAAGACTCATTGCCAGTTGTTGGCACCAATGGTGGCACAACCATTTAGGTTTAGGGGACAGTTGGGGGCAATTACTTTTTTCACATAGGGCCAGGTAGGTTTGGATAGCTTTATAGTCAGGAATTGTAGAAAATGTATAAAACAAAACCTTAACCTTTTAACTGCCCTAGGTGCCATGTGGCACCGGGGGAAATGCAAGGCAACTCAATGCCCCCCCCAGTGGTCAAGAGTGGTAAAAAAAATTGTCAGTTAAATAGTTCAGATTTCCAAGGCTATAACTTAAAAGTTACAAGAGATAATGGCTTACTGTCAATTAGAAAGATGTAGAATATGATCCAAGGTTTCAGATAGGAATACATTTATGCATCTAATTTTCATAATGTCGCGGCAGCTATATAAATGACATAACTCAGTCAAAAGTGAACTTTGGACAAATTTACATAAAGAATGGTCCGTTTTTTTGGATGCCAATTTGTCTACAGGGGTATGTTTTTATCTAATCTTCAAAGTGTATGAGCCAGAAAATCAATAAAATGTAAAAAAAAACATATTTCTCTCTTACCTGTTACCAGGAGGGGGGCTCGCCCGCCCGCGTGACCGGTCCGTTTTTGTCCATCGTAGCCGATGTTTCTGTGTTTGCTCAGCCATTTACATCGTGTACCACATCTGCAAACTCTTATGATTACCCCAAGTGAATTTTGATTGTATTATGCTGCTATTTTTTCCCATTTCATGCAGTTTCCGTCATCATCGCTGCCGGGATAACCGATCATGAAGACAAACACATTGGTGTGTGAGCTCAAAGCGGAAAAAGGAAGAAGAATAATGAGGATTTCTCCTTCTTTGCTATATTCCATGTCAGCCATGATTCCTTTGGCACATGTCTGCCACCTTCTAAACTGTCAGATCAATAGAGATTAGTACAAATTCTCAGTATAGCCGGGGGACGTCAATAAGTTGACACGTGCAGTTGCTGCACTGTTCCTACTGGGGGTGTGTGACCCATCTATTGAATCTGGGCAGTTAAAGGGTTAAAAAAGAAACAGAATGTTGGAAAAATACACATAAAAATCCTTTAAATATTTTTAACGTATTTTTTCAACTTTCTGTATCTTTATTTTACATTTATACATTTTCTACACCTCTCTGTGGATTGGTACCTTATCGTGGCAGAGGGCTTTGTGTGTCATAATGATCCCAGGAGCTATGTTGTTAGGGCAACTTGCCCCTGCTAGGGTCTCCCAAGGCATTTTGGTCCTGGTTGAAGGGCCAGACCAAGAGCGGTCCAGTGAATTCCCATTAAAAGGTTAAAGCAAGGATCCAATGTACCTCAAAGGAGCCATATGGGTCCACTTTTCAGTGGGCTCACCACCTGCAGGAGGGATCATGGGGTCATGGTGCTATGTGAACGGGCTGGGCTACTCTGCATGGACTGGTGCCCCCATGACCCAGACCCCTGGATAAGCGGTAGAAGATGGATGGATGGAAATTTTCTGCAATTCAAGACATGAATTATTTGTTTTTCCACATTTTTATTATACCCCATGCACCAAGGTTGTGGAGAGTATAATGTTTCTGAACAGTCTGTTTGTCCATTTGACATTTCTTATTGTCACCACAATAGTTTCTACATTTCTGATTGGGTTGACTTCAAATTTATACAGAAGCTTTAACTCATCAGTGCCTTGGACAAGTTTGATTTAGACGTAAATCTCATGAAGCATGACTCGCTAGGGGATAGCAAGCTTGAATCATTGACAGAGATGTGTGACGTCTGACATACTTTCCAGCAAGTTTGTCAGCAGCAGTTAAAAGGCAGCATGTGTGTGACAATAGTTACCATGAATTAGTGATTCAAATTACTCCACCAGCGTATTGAAAGACAAATAATATATGGACAGTACTGATACTCAAATAACTCACCACTCTCGAGAACCAGACAAAATCTGGAGCAACTGCAGTGTTTTGATGATGAGTGCTTTGAGAGGATCATCATGGGTAAACCTAAAGACTCCACTTCTCCAACATCACCTACCAACAACTTAAATCAATTATACAAGTAAATTCAATATTAACCAGATAGACTTAGAAGTACCAGTAAGGGTGATGTAACTTTTAAGTCTTTGTTCCCCTAAATTGCAAAAGAAAATATATAGATTATGAATGAATGATCCATGAGGGAATCCATGAGGGAATGACCCCCTCGTGGATTGTTACCTTATCGTGGTGGGGGGGTTTGTGTGCCCCAGTGATCCCAAGAGCTATGTTGTCCGGGGCAATTTGCCTCTGGTAGGGTCACCCAAGACAAACTGGTCCTGTGTGAAGGGCCAAACTAAGAATGATCCAACAGTCTCTCATTACGAATGCTAGAACAAGGATTCAGTGTACTCCGCCCAGTATGGGGTTACCGGGACCCCACCCTGGAGCCAGGCCTGGTGGAGGGGCTCGATGGCAAGTGTCTGGTGGCAAGGTTTCCACCCATGGGACCCGGTCTGGCTCAGCCCAAAGGAGTTACATGGGTCCGCCATCCAGTGGACTCACCACCTGCAGGAGGGACTATCGGGGTCCGGTGCTATATGGATCAGGTGCGGTCACAGGTGAAGACCTTGGTGGTCTGATCCCAAGCTTCCTAAACTGGCTTTTGGGACGTGGAATGTCACCCCTCTGCTGGGGAAGGAGCCTGAGCTGGTGTATGAGGTTGAGAGATATCAGCTAAATATAGTCGGCCTCACCTCAACACACAGCTCCGGTTCTGGAACCAGTCTCCTGGAGAGGGGCTGGAGCTTGACCTACTCTGGAGTTGCCCCGGGTGAGAGACGATGAGCAGGGATGGATATTCTTGTATCCCCCGACCTTGCTGCCTCTATAATGGAGTTTTCCACGGTGCATGAAAGGGTTGTTTCCCTGTGCCTTCGGGTTGGGAAACGGGTTCTGACCATCAATTCAATTCAATTCAACTTTATTTATATAGCGCCATTTCACAACAACAGTCATCTCATAGCACTATCAACTGAAGGGGGAACCCCCACAGTTGCAGAAAGACCCCAGCAATCAGGCGATCCCCTGTGAGCAAGCACTTGGCGACGGTGGAGAGGAAAAACTCCCTTTTAACAGGAAGAACCCTCCAGCAGAACCAGGATCAGGGAGGGGCAGTCATCTGCTGCGACTGGCTGGGGGGTGAGGGGATAGAGAAGAAGAAAAGAACAAACATGTAGAGAGCAAACAGCATGATGGGGACTCAATCTATGGGAGAGAACAAACAAATGTTAATGACCAGCAAAAAAAAATATTTCATTGAGAGTGAGAAAAGGAGTAAGGCCCAGTGCATTACTGGAGGTCCCCCGGCTGACTAAACCTATTAGCAGCATAACTAAGGGAGGGTTCAGAAACACATGATCCCTCCCTAATTGTAGGCTATATCAAAAAGGTAGGTTTTAGCCCTATTCTTAAAAACAGAGATCGAGTCTGACTCCCGAATCCAGATTGGCAGCTGATTCCACAGGACAGGAGCTTGATAACTGAAGGCTCTGCCTCCCATTGTACTTTTGGAGATTCTAGGTATTACAAGTAATCCTGCATTTTGGGAGCGTAGTGCTCTGTTAGGATAATACGGTAGTATCAGATCTTTTAAATAAAAAGGAGCCTGATTGTTTAGAACTTTGTAAGTAAGAAGAAGGATTTTAAACTTAATTCTAAACTCTATGGGAAGCCAATGAAGGGAGGCCAGAACCGGAGAGATATGATCTCTCTTTCTAGTACCTGTTAAAACTCTTGCTGCAGCATTTTGGATCAGCTGAAGATTTTTTAAAGATGTTTTAGGACAGCCTGATAATAAAGAATTACAATAATCTAATCTCGAGCTAACAAAAGTGTGGATCAGTTTCTCAGCATCACTCTGAGACAAGATGCTCCTAATCTTGGCAATATTACGCAAATGATAGAAGGCAGTCTTAGAAACAAATTTAATATGTGAATTGAAGGACAAATCCTGATCAAAAATAACTCCAAGGTTCCTCACAGAGCTATTAAGAGAAAGAGTAACCGCATCCAAACTGAAAGTTTGATGTGGAAAGGAATTTCCAAGGTTTTTTGGACCAACAAGAATGACTTCAGTCTTATCTGAATTTAATAGCAGGAAATTACAAGTCATCCAAGCTTTGATTTCCTTAAGACAAGCTTCTAACTTGGCTAATTGATTACTATCATCTGGCTTCATTGACAGGTATAATTGTGTGTCATCAGCATAACAATGAAAATGTATACAGTGCTTTCTAATAATGTTGCCTAACGGAAGCATATATAAACTAAAAAGAGTAGGGCCTAGCACAGATCCCTGTGGAACTCCATGACTAAGCTTTGAGTTGAAAGAAAACTCATTATTTACATGAACAAACTGGAACCTATCAGATAAATAAGATCTAAACCACTGCGACAAAGTTACATTAAGTCCAACATAGTGTTCTAATCTATCAAGTAGAATATTATGATCGATAGTATCAAAAGCTGCACTAAGGTCTAAAAGGACAAGTACAGAAACTAGTCCATTATCAGATGCAATGAGGAGGTCATTAATGACCTTCGCTAAGGCTGTTTCAGTACTATGATGGATTCTAAACCCAGATTGAAACTCTTCAAGTAAACCATTTCCCTGCAGGTGGTCAAATAATTGCGTAGCAACAACTCTTTCTAAGATTTTTGAAATGAAAGGGAGATTAGAGATTGGTCTATAGTTAGCTAAAGCTCCTGGATCTAGCGTTGGCTTTTTGAGTAAGGGTTTAATTACAGCCGTTTTAAAAGCCTGCGGTACATGGCCTAAAGTTAATGAAGAATTGATTATATGAAGAATAAGGCTACCAATAAGTGGGAAGACTTCTTTAAATAACCTGGTAGGAATAGGGTCTAAAAGACAAGTTGAAGGTTTGGATGAGGAAACTATTTTGTCTAACTCACAAAGGTCGATTGGAGTAAACTCATCAAGACAGACATCAATAGAAGGAGTTGTAGTAGTTACAGTATTTAAGTTAACTGTGGGAAGAATCTGATTGATTTTTATCTCTGATGGATGAAATTTTATTATTGAAAAAGTTCATAAAGTCCTGACTAGTAAGCTCTAAGAGAATGCTAGGATTGACAGAGTCCTGACTCTTTGTCAACCTGGCTACAGTACTGAAAAGAAACCTGGGATTATTCTTGTTCTCTTCTATTAATGCAGAGTAATAACTCGTTCTAGCTTTTCTAAGAGATTTTTTATAAATTAAAAGATGATTTCTCCAAGCTAAATAGATTTCATCTAAATTAGTGGAGTGCCATTTTTTTTCTAATTGACGAGTCTTCTGTTTTAAGCTACGAGTTTCTGTGTTGAACCAAGGAGTTAGAAAGCTCTGATTAGACTTTTTCTTTTTTAAGGGGGCCACCAAGTCTAGAGTCTGATGCAGAGAAGCTGAAACACTATCCATCATGTTATCAATTGTGCCCTTTAGAGGTAAAGTGGGCTATCCCACAAAACCATTATTTACATTAGCTCATTTTCTCAAAATAATGGTTTTGTGGGATAGCCCACTTTACCTCTGAAGGGCACAATTACAGAAGGAGCAAGCTGTCTATAGCTTATTTCCGTTGTGTTGACACATGGCATAGAGGAAACAATCTGCATAAATTTGGTAACAGCATCATCTGAGAGGCATCTACTGTAATAATATTTTTCTTTAGGAGCCAAATAGTCAGAAATAGTAAAATCAAAGGTTAACAGACAATGGTCTGACAGTACAGGGTTATGAGGAGACACTACAAGATTTTCTATTTCTATGCCATATGTCAGAACAAGGTCCAATGTATGGTGGAGGTAATGAGTAGAATTTCCTACTTTCTGAGAAAACCCAATCGAGTCTAATATTGAATTATCATTATAATGATAATTACAAATTATCATTTGTGCCTGTGCACCAAATGATGGTTCAGAGTACCCACCTTTTTTGGAGTCTCTGACTGGGGTGCTGGAAAGTGCTCCTCTTGGAGACTCCATTGTCCTACTGAGGGACTTCAATGCACATGTGGGCAACGACAGTGAAACCTGGAGGGGGTGATTGGGAGGAACGGCCTGCCTGATCTGAACCCAAGTGGTGTTCAGTTATTGGACTTCTGTGCTAACCACAGTTTGTCCATAACGAACACCATGTTCAAACATAAGGGTGTCCATATGTGCACCTGGCACCAGGACACCCTAGGTCACAGGTCAATGATCAATTTTGATATCGTGTCATCAGACCTGCGACCATATGTCTTGGACACTCGAGTAAAGAGAGGTGCAGCGCTGTCAACTGATCGCCACCTGGTGGTGAGTTGGATCCGATGGCAGGGGAGGGTGCCATTCAGACCTGGTAGACCCAAACGTATAGTGAGGGTGTGCTGGGAATGTCTGGCTGAGGCCCCTGTCCGGGAGGTCTTCAACTCCCACCTCCGGAAGAACTTCAACTACTTTCTGAAGGAGTCTGGAGACATGGAGTCTGAATGGGCCATGTTCTCCACCTCCATTGTTGAAGCGGCTGCCCAGAGCTGTGGCCGCAAGGTCGTCGGGGCATCTTGTGGTAGCAATCCCCGAACCAAGTGGTGGACACCAGTGGTGAGGGGGGCCATTAAGCTGAAGAAGAAGTCCTATCAAGCTTGGTTTGCTTGTGGGACTCCTGAAGCAGCTGAGGTGTACCGGCAGGCCAAGCGGAGTGCAGCTCGGGTGATTGCTGAAGAAAAATCTCGGGTATGGGAGGATTTCTGTGAGTCCATGGAACAAGACTTTCGGTCAGCCTCAAAGAGATTGTGGCAAACTGTCTGACGGCTCAGGAGGGGGAAGGAGCTCCCTGTCCACACTGTGTATGGTGCGGATGGGGCACTGTCGACTTCGACTGGGGATGTCATTGAGCGGTGGAAGGAATACTTTAAGGATCTCCTCAACCCCACTGACATGCCTTCCACAGAGGAAGCAGGGCTTATGGAACAGGGGGACGATTCGCCTATCACAGGGGCTGAGGTTGCCAAGGTGGTTAAAAATCTCTTTGGTGGCCGGGCCCCAGGGGTGGACGAGATTCGCCCTGAGTACCTCAAGGCCCTGGATGTTGTAGGGCTGTCATGGTTGACACACCTCTGCAACATTGCGTGGAGGTTGGGGGCAGGGCAACCGAGGTGGTTGTTCCGCTCTTCAAAAAAGGGGACCGGAGGGTGTGCTCCAACTTTAGAGGGATCACACTCCTCAGCCTCCCTGGGAAGGTCTATGCCAGGGTGCTGGAGAGGAGGGTCTGGCTGTTGGTTGAACCTCGGATTCAGGAGGAGCAATGTGGTTTTCGTCCTGGCCGTAGCACATCGGACCAGCTCTTTACCCTCTTGAGAATCCTTGAGGGCCCAACAAGTTTACATGTGTTTTTTGGACTTGGAGAAGGCATTTGAGCGTGTCTCTCGTGGTTTTTTGTGGGTGGTCCTTCAGGACTATGGGGTATCAGGCTTATTGTTACAAGCTATTCAGTCTCCATAGGACCATTGTGAGACTTTGGTTTGTATTGCCAGCACTCGGTCGGACTCATTCCCAGTAAGAGATGGACTCCGCCAGGGCTGCCATTTGTCACTGATCCTGTTCATAATTTTTATGGACAGGATTTCTAGGTGCAGCCAGGGAACGGAGGGTGTCATGCTTGGTGACCACGGGATCTCATCTCTGTTGTCCTGCTGTCTTCATCCAGCAATGACCTACAGGTGTTGCTGGGATGGTTTGCTGCTGAGTGTGAAGCAGCTGGGATGAGAATCAGTACCTCCAAGTCTGAGTCCATGGTCCTCAGCTGGAAAAAATTGGATTGTCCTCTCCGGGTTGGGGACAAGTTCCTGCCCCAAGTGGAGGAGTTTAAGTATCCTGGAGTCTTATTCACGAGTGAGGGGAGAATGGAGCAAGAGATTGACAGACGGATCGGAGCAGCATCTGCAGTGATGCGGACATTGTACCGGTCTGTTGTGTTGAAGAGGGAGCTAAGCTAGAAGGCAAAGGTGTTGATTTACCAGTCAATCTACATTCCTACCCTCACCTATGGTCATGAGCTTTGGGTAATGACCGAAAGAACGAGATTTTGGATACAAATGGCTGAAATTGCTGGGCTCACCTTCAGAGATAGGGTGAGGAGCTCAGTCATCCGGGAGAGCCTCGGTGTAGAACCACTGCTCCTCCACAATGAAAAGAGCCAGTTGAGGTTGTATGGGCATCTGATTAGGATGCCTCCTGGACACCTCCCACTTGAGGTGTTTCGGGCACGTCCCTCTGGGAGGAGATCACGGGGCAGACCCAGGACTCGCTGGAGAGACTATGTCTCCCAGCTGGTCTGGGAACGCCTTGGCATCTTCTCTGAAGAGCTGGAGCAGGTGGCTGGGGAGAGGGAAGTCTGGGCTTCTCTGCTTCAACTGCTGCCTCTGCGACCCAGACCTCCGGAAAAGCAATAGTAGATGGATGGATGGATGGATGATGGATGAATGAATGAACAGAATGAACAGAACTTTATTGTCCACCAAGTACAAATTTGTCTTCAGCTCATCACATAATGCATGCTAAATCATAAAAATTGCAACCATCATCAAAAACATACATCTACAAACAGGACATGGTAATTCATAAACATGTTCACATATCTTTATTCAGTAACCTAACTGCATTTGGCACAAGAAATCCCTTACAAACATTTCTGCTTACTAAAGGAGCTCGATCAGACCAGGATGACTCAGTTTCTGTCCCAAAATCAAAATGGGAGACAGATTAATTAATCTTGATCTATTAGTCAAGATGAAAGCTTCTGGACACAAATATGCTTAAACACCTTTAAGATGGCTAAAAATTGTAATTTACAACTCATACAGTACTTCTACATAGAACTGGGCAGCATGGTGGTGCAGTGGTTAGCACTGTTGCCAAACAGCTAGAAGGTTCCAGGTTCAAATCCCCACGCTAGCAGGGGTAGAAACCTTTCTGTGTGGAGTTTGCATGTTCTCCCTGTGCTGTGTGGGTTTCCTCCGGGAGCTCCAGTTTCCTCCCACAATCCAAAGACATGCATATTAGGTTAACTGGTCATTCTAAATTGTCCCTTGGTATCTGTCTCCTATAGGCCCTTAGAATAGAGAGTTAGTACTAGTGAAGCACTTTGAGTGGTCTTTGAGACTAGAAAAAGCGTTATTTAAGTACAGGTCCTTATCCCCTTATCACTAACTCATTACACAGGACAAAGGATGTCCTGTGCACCGGTCTAAATGTTCTGGCAGAAGACATGTGAAGACCTATCAACATGACTTAGGTGTTCCCCCCACCCCCTTCCCGTGGTTCCTGGCAGTGCTCTGGGGACTGATGCCCGTGTTCCTCTGTGTGCATGTGTGCGTGCATATGTGTCTGTGAGTGGGTGTGTGGAGGGTACGTATCTGGAGGAAGGGACTCCATATGTGGGCTCAGGGTGTGTGTGTCTGCTTGTTTGTATGTATAGGTGTGCTGTTCTTTCTGGAAGTAAGACTGCCAGAGGAATGGGGACTGACATATGGAAACACCCCAGTATCTGGGTTGAGTCTGCAAGCTTTGCCCCCAGGACCTGGGGTGGAGGTCGCTAGCCTGTGGTGCTGATGATGCATCTGGAGTGTGACAATAGTGGGCCGTGGGTCTCCCGGTCTGGTGCCCCTCACCCTGGGTTGGGACCTGGATAGTGGTCTCTGGAGCCAGTTTGGGAGCTGGTTTCTGGGAGGGGATGGGCTCTTTCTGAGGGCTGCCTCCCTCCCAGTCTTACCTATTCCCCGCCCTCCATCTCCTTCCCCTACTCTAGTTGGACCATGCATCTTGTTTGATATGCATGGGGTTTTGGGGTGGGGGTGTGCTGGAGAGGGTCTCTCACTTGTTACATTGCACTGCCACCCTCACCTCAATTTTAATTGCACCATATACACTGAGGGTTTGGGTGGAGGGTGGTGGAAGCTTTGCTGTCCATAGTAGCAGGGTGTCCCATGACATCATCCCCCAAATTTTAATTGTACCGTACTTTAGTAGTACATACAGTGGTGTGATTTCTCATTTTTTTGTATGTTTGTCACACTTAAATGTGTCAGATCATCAAAAAATAAATAAATATTAGACAAAGATAACACAAGTAAACACATGTGTGTAAACATGTAGGTTTTAAATGAAGGTGTTTATTATTAAGGAGGAAAAAAGTCCAGACCTACAAGGCCCTGTGTGAAAAAGTGATTGCCCCTAAACCTAATAACTGGTTGTGCCACCCTTAGCAGCAACAACTCCAATCAAGCGTTTGCAATAACTGGCAATGAGTCTTTTACAGCACTATGGAGGAATTTTAGCCCACTCATCTTTGCAGAATTGTTGTAATTCAGCCATATTGGAGCGTTTTCGAGCATGAACCGCCTTTGAAAGGTCATGCCACAGAATCTCAATTGGATTCAGGCTAAGACTTTGATTTGGCCACTCCAAAGTCTTCATTTTCTTTTCCTTAAGCCATTCAGAGGTGGTTGTCCTGCTGCAGAACCCAAGTGCGCTTCAGCTTGAGGTCATGAATAGATGGCCGGACATTTTCCTTCAGAATTTTTTGATAGACAGCAGAATTCATGGTTCCATTTACCACAGCAAGTCTTCCAGGTCCTCAAGCAACAAAACAGCCCCAGACCATCACACTACCACCACCACATTTTACTGTTGGTATGATGTTCCTTTTCTGAAATGCTGTCTTACTTTTACGCTGGATGTAATGGGACACACACCTTCCAAAAAGTTCAACTTTTGTCTCGTCAGTCCACAGAGTATTTTCCCAAAAGTCTTGGGGATCATCAAGATGTTTTCTGGCAAAACTGAGATGAGCCTTTGTTCTTTTGCTCAGCAGCGGTTGTGGTTTTTGACCAGTCTCTTTCTTATGGTGGAGTCATGAACACTGACCTTAACTGAGGCAAGTGAAGCCTGTAGTTCTTTGGATGTTGTAGTAGGGTCTTCTGTGACCTCTTGGATGAGTCGCTGCTGTGCTCTTGGGGTAATTTTGGTTGGCAGGCCACTCCTGGGAAGGTTCACCACTGTTCCTTGTTTTTGCCATTTGTGGGATAATGGCTCTCACTGTGGTTCGCTGGATTCCAAAAACTTTAGAAATGGCTTTATAACCTTTTCCAGACTGATAGATCTCAATTACTTTGTTTCTCATTTGTTCCTGAATTTCTTTGGGTGGCAACATGATGTCTAGCTTTTGAAGATCTTTTGGTTTACTTCACTTTGTCAGACAGGTCCTATTTAAGTGATTTCTTGATTGAGAACAGGTGTGACAGTAATCAGGCTTGGGAGTGGCTAGAGAAATTGAACTCAGCTTTCCAAAGATAAGATAAGATAAGATAAGATAAGCCTTTATTAGTCCCACAATGGGGAAATTCCAGGATTGCAACAGCACAGGGATAGCAACACTCAGAGCAACAATCAGAAGGCAAGAAAAAACAAGAACATCTAGTAAACATATGTACATATTACTATAAATGTATATATATATAGACACACAGTGCGGAGCATTATGGTTGGTTGGTGAATGTGCAGCAGAAAGTCTAAGCTCTCTCTCCGCGGATGCGGCGGGCCAGCTGGAAGTCTTTGGGCATGATGGTGACCCTCTTGGCGAAGAAGAGACCCACCAGGTGGGCCTCGCTGGTCTCCTGCAGAGCCATGACGGCGAAGCTCAGGAAGCGCAGGACAGTCTTGAAGTCCTGAGTGATCTCCCTCACCAGGCGCTGGACGGGCAGCTTACGGATGAGCAGCTCCGTGGATTTCTGGTAGCGACGGATCTCTCTCAGAGCCACGGGCCTGTGACGGCAAGGCCTCTTCGCTCTGCCGGTGGCCGGAGCGCCTCTCCGAGCAGCCCTGGTGGCTAGCTGTCTCCTGGGGGGCTTCTTCCTCCAGTAGATTTTACGGGCGGTCTGCTTGGTTCTTGCCATCGCTCTTTATTATTCTGTCTTATATTTCTTGCACGCCGCCTAAACTCCAGCCCGGCACCCGCGTCGTTTTCGCTACAGCTCCCGGTATGTCGAGTTTCCCATTAGCACCGGGCGGCGGCCAAGTGCTAGCTAGCACCAGCTCCACCCCGCTGTAACGTCTCCCGCTGCAAACAGTGGCTCCGTCCGCCGACCCGGGAGACCCCCGGGGCGATCCGTGCGTCCGTGATATATATTCAGAGTGAAAGGTGTAGAAAGAAGAAGGAAGATAAAAACAAAGGCTGTTGCAACGGGCAGCCGACTCGTGTGGCGCCACCGGTCCGGCGGAACCGGAACCGGAAAAAGGTTGTGATAAACCACAGTTAATTTATGTTGTAACAGGGGAGGCAATCACTTTTTCACACATGGTCATGTAGGTTTGGATTTTTTTTACCCTTAATAATAAATACCTTCATTTAAAAACTGCATTTTGTGTTTACTTGTGTTATCTTTGTCTAATATTTAAATTTATTTGATCTGAAACATTTAAGTGTGATACACATACAAAACAATGAGAAATCAGGAAGGAGGCAAACACTTTTTCACACCACTGTATAACATAACATAATATACAATTACACAAACTCATCACGATTCACATATGGGTGTAAGGTCTTCCTCCACCCCTGTTGCCCTCCTTCTGCCATGGGCTTGGGACCTGGCTGGTGGCCTGGGATGTGGTGCTGGCATCGACCCCGAGCCACTGCTGGTCTGCTGGGGGGTGTCTTGGGATAGGTCTGCAAGGTTGAGTGAATGGATCATGAGTTGGGGAGGGGCACATGGGTTTATATGCATGAGTGAGTGAGTGCTTGTCAGGGGGTACCAGGCAGACAGGTGTGGTACCTTCTGGGCCCCTGGTGTCAACTCCGGCGTTGGAGGTAGCTCCCACTGTTTGCTACTGTCTCTCCTGGCCAAGAGTAACTGGTGGTTCCCGAGGATCTAAGGGTGTGCTGTGAGTCCACTTTGCAGGGGTGTGCCAGGGGGCACCCACATCCCTGGCATGGAGCTGGCCCCTGGTGCTCATGTCTAGCTCTGCTTGGGGGGGGGGGGGGCTGTCTGGCACAGGGTGGAGGTGCATAGGCCCTGTCGATCGGCCGTGCAGAACCCTTGCCCTCCCTTCTGGGGTGGATGGCCTCAGGGCTTCATGCTCTGTGAGGGTTGCGGGTTGCCCAGGAGGTGGGGGCATTTCTGTGGCTTGCTCATGCTCCTGGGAGGGAGGGGGGTTGCTGTAGCTTGCTACCCTCTGTCTTTTCTTTGTATAGTTCCTGACAAGCCAAGCGTGCACACACACACACACACACACACACACACACACACACACACACACACACATCTATCTGTTCTCTTTCAAGTGTAGATATCAGGCCCTTGCGGAGAGCTTCTCAGAAGCAGCAACTGTTTCTTGTGTTTTCTCTTCATTTCTTTTTCTTTCTTTGCCCCCCCCCACTCCTTGACCCCCCCACCTCTTCCGACCATTACATATCCCTTCAATAACCTCCCCCATTCCTCCCTGTCAGTTCCAGCAAAAGACCATATAAAGTGTTAACGTTTTCATATAGCAAGTGGAGTCTATAAATACTATTTATATATATGGCATATATCAAATATAAGCAAAGTCCCTTTTGGCAAAGCAAATCTGCTTGGCACAAAAAGGCAAACAGATATCTCTTCTGTTTTCCAAGCTGTTGGATAGGACAGGTAAAAAAAAAAAAAAAATCTGAGAGGTGCCGTTTTTTTGGGAGGGGAATTTGTACTTTTTATCTCCATTTTACTGTATGGCGTTCCCACAATTGCATCTACATTTCTGATCCCCTTTCTGAACACTTCCTACTCATACAGAAGCTTTGACTCAAATGGGGGGAGTGGAACAGGAGGAAAGGGCCTGATACCACTTTTAAAGGGGATATATTGTAGAGAGAAATGAGCAGGCGAGGCAGTAAGCTGGATCAGAGTGGACTTTATTCTCTAACTACAAGTCAACAAGAATAACCCAGGTCGCTGGGCATCTCTCTTTTATATTTTACATCCTCGCCTAGCGGCCTTGGGGGTTCACACTACAATACACACAATCACAATACACATCCTCACCAAGCCTATCAGCGCATTAACATACTGTCCGGTGGTTTACACCACAATACACACAATCACAATGCGCGTCATCACAAAGCCTGTCGGCGCATTATCAAGCAGTCCAGTGGAGAAGTCACAGTCTGTCCGGTGCATCTGCCTAACAGTCCTTTAGCATCTCCACCTCTGCTGTCCCGTCTCGACCCCCCGACGGCTTCTCTCCTCCTGTGCCATTCAGTCTGAGTGGAGAATGTAACGTCTAGGTCCCCCACAGCCCCCCCCCCCTGAACACTCAGAATGGGCCTTAACCCTCATGTCCTGTGGGCTTCAGCCGACGTCCGTAGCAGCTATAACGGGGAGTCGCTGGCTCCGAGGAGCTGCTGTGCCAGTGGGGCGCTCCTGGAGGTGCGTCCGTCTGTGGGGGAACATTGGGGGGGGGCACATCTTCACCCTGTCATTGTGACTGAGCTGACGAGTCATTCACCTGGGGAGCTCTCAGTGGGGGTCGTCCACGCCGAGGAGCTCGGGCCAACACCACCTGCTCATCTGCTAATACGAAGGCGGGCTTAAGCCTGTCAGTGCAGACTGTTTCTCTGCGTCCCCCCAAGTCTAACACAAAATGTTTATCCCCAGGTTCCAACACTCTGAACGGTTAGTCGTGGGGCGGGCGCAACAGGGTCCGGTGGGCATCGTGCCTGACAAACACGAACGATGCATCCTTGAAGGTCCTTGGGACGAAAGCGCGGGGAAAACAGTGGTGAGCCGGGTCAGGTACTGTCCCTGCTTCTGCGCTATGTAGTGAAGGTGGGGATGGATCGGTGTTTGGCGTGGGGCTGTCAGGCAAAAATTCTCCGGGAAGCCACAGTGGCTGGGAGAAAACAAGCTCTACTGGGGAGGCAGCCAAATCCTCCTTCGGTGCGGAACGCAACCCTAAAAGAACCCACAGCAACCGGTCCACCCAATTTGCGTCCGTAAGCGAAGCCCTGAGCGCTGCTTTAAGCGACCTATGGAAACGCTCGCATAACCTGTTGGCCTGGGGGTTGTAATCGGTCGTGCGATGAATGGTGATGCCCAGTCTCCAGGCCATCACAGACCAGAGGTTGGAAACGAACTGCAGGCCCCAGTCGGACGTGATATCCAAAGGGGCGCCGAAGTGTGCCACCCATGTCACCAAAAAAGCGCGTGCAACTTCTGAAGACGTGGTGGAAGCTAGCGGCACCGCTTCAGGCCAGCATATGGTGCAGTCCACCACTGTCAGGAGGTGCGTGAACCCCTGCAATGGTGGGACGGGGCACACGAGGTCCACGTGAACGTGGTCGAACCTCTTAGCCAGGACATGGAACGGCTCAAGGGGGGCCTTTGTGTGCCTGTGCACCTTGGCTCGTTGGCACACTACGCAGGCTGCAGCCCACTCTTTCACCTGTTTGCGCAGGCGCGGCCAGACGAACTTTGCTCCCACCATTTTGACTGACACCCGCACTCCCGGGTGCTCCAGGGAGTGAACCGACTCAAACGCAGCAGCGCCAAGCGCATGGGACCACCAGGCACGGGCGGCCTGTGGAAACGTCACAGACTGGGGGGGGGGGGGGGTGTCTTGCAGTATTCTGCTCTCCAGCCTTAACCCTGTTGGTCCAGACTGGAGCATGCAAACGTCCGCGTCGTCAACCTGCTCGGCAGCCATAGCTGTGTAATCTATCCCTACATAGACTGGTGCCACTAATGCGCGTGAGAGGCAGTCTGCCACCACGTTGAGTTTACCAGCTGAATGTCGGTCGTAAACGCTGAGATCGCGGCCAGCTGCCTTTGTTGCCGGGCTGACCATGGTTCCGAAACCTTGGCCATAGCGTACATTAGCGGCTTGTGGTCCACAAATGCAGTGAAGCTGCGCCGTTCCAGCCAGAACTGGAAGTGGCATATGGCCAGGTGGAGAGCCAGTAACTCCCAGTCAAATGCGTTGTATTTACGCTCGTTGTCGCGCAAAGACCTGCTAAAAAAGGCGAGCGGCTGCCAAGACCCGGCGACACGCTGCTTCATGACGGCTCCTATGGCCACGTCCGATGCATCGGTAGTGAGCACTATCTGAGCCGCCGGGTCCAGGTGTGCCAGTAGTGCAGCGTGCGCTAGGGCTGTTTTGGCATCGGAAAATGCCTGCTCCAGCTCAGGAGTCCAGTCGATGCTGTCCGCCGGTTTCCGTTTCTTAAGCACGGCGTACAACGGCTGCATGAGCTGGGCTGCGCGGGGGAGGAAACAGTTGTAAAAGTTAACCATCCACAAAAAGTCCTGCAGTGCCCTGACCGTCTGAGGCCAGGGAAAATCTGCCACTGCGCGCATTTTGTCTGGTAAGGGTATCGCGCCCTCCGTTGAGATTCAGTGGCCCAAAAAGTCGATTACTGTAACCCTGAACTGGCACTTCGCCAGGTTGATTATTAACCCGTGCTCTTCCAACCTCTGGAAAACCATCTTGAGGTGGGCTACATGTTCATCCTTGGAAGCGCTGGCCACCAGGATGTTGTCCAGGTAGACAAACACAAATGGCAGCTCACACACCACCGGATCTATCATGCGTTGGAAGGTTTGCGCCGCGCCTTTTAACCTCGAAAGGCATGCATAGGAACTCACTTCACTTCCGCTTCTGAGAGAGAGCAGACGCTTTTCTTTCCTCTCCCTCCTAATCCTCTC
The DNA here is from genome assembly GCA_020510985.1 of Pholidichthys leucotaenia. Taxonomy (NCBI): domain Eukaryota; kingdom Metazoa; phylum Chordata; class Actinopteri; order Cichliformes; family Pholidichthyidae; genus Pholidichthys; species Pholidichthys leucotaenia. The sequence goes on from CM035836.1 coordinate 302,458,465, forward strand.
CCTTCTGATCCCAGCTTGCAATGTCACTCTTCTCCTGGCTGAATCTTAATCCAAATGGAAATTATGGATCTGGAAAGCGGCTTATATGCGATTGTCACCACTTTAAAAGATCGGGTCAGGGGGAACCCAAGGGAGACTCATGGCATTGGAATTCATGTGTCTGTGTGATTCGACTGAGACTGAGATTGAACTGATCACAGGATCTTCTGTTTGGCCCCTGGAGTTTTCCTAGTGTATCGAAATTATCTGGGTGAGCTAATCAAATGCGGACCCCGGCGTAGCTCCCTTAACAAATTCAACAATTCGTCCAGCTGGGGGGAGCACTGACTGTCAGCGGCAGGATTAACATGGAATTTACTATCTGGCATGCATTGAAGAGAGAATGAACTCTCTGGACATGTTTTACCTATGTTTCGGTAGGTGGATAACATCTGTGGATCGCTGAGTGCTCTCCAGAGAATGATCTAAAGTATGATTTAAGCCTGTATGAAATTGAAGCACAGAATCGAAGAGAGAGAATTTTTTTTTTTATTCTCTGAGTGCACTGTGCAGATTTGACCTTGTGTTTTGGTGCCCTTGTTTACATTCCTCCTCGATGAAGATAACGCCGGAGAAGTGGCTTATGTCTACCCATACATCAACAATCAGTTGTTGTCGTCAGCGGATTGGTCTCTCAAGGACAATGCCCATGTGCCTTCTGCAAGGAAGAGGAAAAGAGAGATAGACTCTGATCTCTGGACTTGTTTATAAGTCACATGATTATAACATCTATCCACTGCCAGGAGGCGCCCTCTGCTGCTCACTAACAACTGTTACACTCACACTACACAATGACATGCAAATATACACACACTGCTCTCCCTCCCTCTGCTGTGTGATTGTATCTATTGTCTGCTAATGTGCATAGAGGTTTTTTTTCTGTGTAATCAAAATTTGGCTCATGAGCTTATATGAGCTTATACGAGCGTGATTCTGATAACTATGTTTTTTCTCTCTGCCTATTGTGTTCCCCCCCCCTTCCCCCCTTTACCCCCACTGCAGACAGGCGCCTTTATGGCTGCCGTGTCATTGGATGCGCCTAACGTGCGCGCCCAATGCCAAGTCAAATTCCTTGTGTGTTTACTTGTAAATATACTTGGCAATAAAGCTGTTTCTGATTCTGATTCTGATTCAAAAAGACCGAACAGTGTTATTACTGCCATTTTGGGTATCAGTAGAGTCATTTTTGGGGGTTTCGTGACCAACCTCCCAGGACCTTTTTTTTTCACTGGATTTAGCATTCTAGACCCATTTTAATGAAAATAAGCTCCCATGTACCTCCCAAAAATTACGGGAAACCTTTTTTTTTGCCCAAAATTCAAAATGGCCGCCAAAATGCATACCACCACCTATATTTCAGTAACTAATTCAGCTAGGAGGTTGATTTTGGTGTCTAGACATAGGTTTTTGGGGTCAAGCATTCCATTAATGCTATTAGTTTACTTGTGAAACAAACCCATCACGATGAAATCCAATATGGCCACCAATATGGCCACCGATTAACATTTTTTTTGTTTCTTGACTACTAAGGCACCAAAACAGAGGTTTAAGGGGTCATACTATCTGTTTATTCCAATAAAAGTGTGTTTAAATGATTACATAATCGAGAAATCCAAGATGGCGGCCGGCTGTCATTTTCACATGCAATGGACTTTTTCATATCCGTCACCAAATGAGCTAAAAATGTCAAATGAGGTATCCTTACATTCATTTTTAATAATTATTAGAAAGCTCCTGCATTGATTCAGTGATTTCACTGAGGAACACTATGCTTGATTCATTGATTCCTTTTTGCATAGCAAGAGAGAGGATGCAGTGATTTTGTAACGTCTGTGCTGCCATAATATGTAGTCCTAATCTTTCCAATTTAACCAAGGTTGCCAGGTATGTATAAATTTAGCTTTAAACTTATCTGGAGAGGTTAGAATTCTGAATCTTGTTCCATACTGTATAGTCAGGTAATGTTAGCATATTGACCATGCTGCTTGCTTAATGCTACCGTAATGACAGTAGACAGTACAAGGGCCTTTGACTCTAGGTCTTGTCATCCCTCCTTTTTCTCTCCTCTGTTCTGATAATGACAAATTTGTTTTTGTTTTCAGACACTTATTCATATAAAGTGAGGGATAAAATGGATGCTGCAAGTGACAACGATGAATTACCATCAACGTCTTCCGGTGAATATGAATGCATTCTACGTTGTGGTCAACCATGTACCAAAAGTGACTCTTTGGATAATACCAAGGACCAAAAATGGAATTCAATTCGTGAAAAAACTCTACGATGGAATGGACTTGATCGGTTTCAATGTGGGAATATTGATTGGGCCAAAGGGCCAAAAGGGCATTATATGCACCAGACATGTTACACCACGTTATCTAACAAGCGTTGTCTATCTCAAGCCGAGAAACGTAAGCATAAATTAGAGGTAGATCTTGAAAGAGACAATCAATCAGTTCAGGGGGATCCATCTCCATCTGCTTCTCTCTTTTCACCGAAGAGGCTCCGGTCCAGCATTGGTATTGTGCATGACAAGAACCTATGCGTGTGGTGCAATAAGGGACCACAGAAAAGCAGTTACCGGGACTGGAAACAATTGCTCCTAATATCAACAAAGGACACCTGGAGAAAATTCAAGTTACACACTGTACACCTGAATGATCCGGTCCTGAGGTCGAGGCTCAACACGCTGATTGCATCCATTCCAGACTGTGAAACAGCTTTCGGGTGGGAAATCCGTTACCATCGCGGCTGCTGGAAACACTACATTCCCGATTCCCAGCCTCTTACAGAAGAAGTCACTCAACACCCGCAGGATGTAAATCTGCGAGAAGCACAAGCCATCTTCTTCAATCATGTTCGTAAGGTGATCTTTGATGAACATGAATTTCGGACATTGCAGAGTCTACTGGAGGACTATCAACGAATTATCTTAAATCATGGACATGACGCAAAAGTAAAGTCGAATTATGTGAAGGGAATTCTTATAAAGGAATTTGAGGAGGACATTGGCTTCCATAGACGTAGTCGGTTAAATGAGAGTGAACTGGTATATGACAAGAAAGCTGCAGCTACCTATGTAGAAGCAGCACTTATCCTTAGGCATAAGCGAGGATCAGTTGGTGAAGAACGTGGCAGTACGACTCAAAGAGCAAGTTGAAGCGACTGATACTGTTCCCTGGCCTCCATATGTATTAGAGTTGGAGAAAAAGGAGGACCTAAATGGGCTACTCCTAAAGCTAATAACATGGCTAAAACACCCAAGTAAATCAGAAGTTGATGACAACCCATCTGTCCGGACCATTGGGTCGATCCTCACGAGCTACATCACAGGAAGGCGCACTTCCTTTGAGGTGAATCTCTCTGTCTTGCTACATCGAATGACCAAAAGTAGAGAGATCGTAGACCTGCTGCACAAAGATGGCCTAGGCATCAGTTACAATGACGTCCTCATGTTGCGAGACTTCTGGGTGTTCAGTGATCTCAAGTCCTCCCCGAATTGTCCCTCCGAACTTGCCTTTGGGAAGCCTGCAATCGCTGTAGTTGACAATGATGACTTTAAGAGTGATACATTGACTGGTGCTGGCCAGGCGCATCGCACTAATGTCATGTTTGTTCAGCCAGAGACATTTGATGAACCATCGGAGAATCAGGAGGATGGGTTTGTTTCACAAGTAAACTAATAGCATTAATGGAATGCTTGACCCCAAAAACCTATGTCTAGACACCAAAATCAACCTCTTAGCTGAATTAGTTACTGAGATATAGGTGGTGGTATGCATTTTGGCGGCCATTTTGAATTTTGGGCAAAAAAAAGGTTTCCCGTAATTTTTGGGAGGTACATGGGAGCTTATTTTCATTAAAATGGGTCTAGAATGCTAAATCCAGTGAGAAAAAAAGGTCCTGGGAGGTTGGTCACGAAACCCCCAAAAATGACTCTACTGTATGTCTGCTGTGCGTACCGGGACCTGGTAGTACCTGCGGACCAGGTCCACCTTGGAAAAAATGCGTGTCCCGGTGAGGTGGACGGAAAAATCCTGAATATGGGGGATTGGGTAACAATCGTGCGCTGTGGCATTGTTTAATCTGCAGATATCTCCGCATGGTCGCCACGATCCCTCGGCTTTAGGCACCATGTGTAGTGGGGACGCCTTTGGGCTGTTTGAGCGCCTGATGATGCCCATCCTTTCCAAGCTGGTGAACTCCTCGCGCACACTGGCCAGTTTAGCTGCATCCAGGCGCCGAGGTTGTGCAAAAATGGGCGGCCCCATGGTGGTAATGAAGTGCTCCACCCCGTGCTTAGTTACGGCCGCCAAAAACGATGGAACCGTGAGCCTGGGAACTAGGTGAGTAGTGTGTGGAACTTTCCCCCTGGAGCTGTGATGCTAGCCAGTGTTGTGGACCCGGCTTCTCGAGCTGTATAGGGCAGAGAATCAAAAGACATAGCGTTAACCCCTTGACGCCTGTTGTCGCGAATTCGCATCAAACCGCTTCCGCTCCAAATGCAACCAAAATACCGTCTGTATTCCTCCACTTCTGGTTGGAGCACTTCCAACACATACCTAGGAACCTTTTGCAAGCATTAGGTTCTCGTAGGAACGGTCAGAGACGGAGCACCATCCATTTCCTGATTGCTAGAGTTAGGGTAAGGGTTATAGTTTGCCAGTCATGAGAGTTGAAAATACTGAAAATAACTTTGTTGCATAAATAAAAGACTCTTCATACTTGAGATGGGAACAGGTGCTTTTTTACCTTTTTTTACCATAGATGCCTGTTGTCGCTAATTTGCATCATACCTAAAATTATATCTATTTTATGTGCTATAGTCAAATTAACTTTCTCAACTTAATTTAGCATCTACTTGAAAACAAAAACACAACTGAATTTTTTTTTTCATAATTGGAAATAAATTCAGGCGTTAAGAGGTTAATCAGGCGTCTGTTAGCCACATCGACTAATAGTCCGTGTACACACAAAAAAATCTGAGCCCAAAATGGGGGAGTTACATGCTGCTATGACGAAGGACCATTGGTAGGTACGGCCGTGCAAGGACATGGTCAGTGTCCTCTCACCAAAAGTCTTAATGTCTGAGCCGTTTGCAGCTGCCAGTTCAGGGCCACTACTTCCAGCCAGCCGGTCTGCGTAGGATGGCAGGATGAGGCTCTTTTGGGAGCCGGAGTCCACGAGGAACTGTTCCCCGGGCATGAGTCCATCACATAGAGCAGCTTGGTTGTGTCACCGGCGGGTCGCAGCTGCTACTGACTGCCGGTCCTGGCGTTTCCTGAACGCTTGAACAGGCACGGTGGCATGCATCGGCATGCATCTTCTCCAAAGCGGCGGTGGTAGAAGCAGAGCATGCCCTTCCAGTGCTTCTTGGCCTCCGCGGCAGCCACCATCAATGGTTCCTCGCCCTCAGAATCAGAATGAGATTGACTGCCATTGGTCATGTAGTACACAAACTAGGAATTTGTCTTGGTGCAATGCTGCAACATTAAACATAGAGTAACACTAAAGATAAAAACTATGCATGCAATAAAAGGTAGAATAAGAATAAGTAATGCTAATCTATGCAATTTTTAAATATATTAACAAGAGCAGCAGATATTGTGGAGTTCCACATAGTGCAGTCGGCAATGCAAAAAGAAAACAAGTGATAATTGTCATGAGTCCGGTTGAGCTGCTGTACATAGTGTTCAGCAGTCTGATGGCAGAGGGGAAGAAGCTGTTCATGTAGCGGGAGGTTTTAGTCTGAATGGACCGAAGTCTCCTGCCTGAGGGGAGGGGGGCAAACAGTACGTGTCCAGGGTGTGAAGGGTCGGCTATGATCCGACCTGCACGCCTCCGGGTCCTGGAGATGTACAGGTCCTGGAGGGATGGGAGCTTGCAGCCGATCACCTTCTCAGCAGCGCGCACAACGCGCTGCAGTCTTAGTCTGTCCCTGGCGGTGGCTCCTGCGTACCACACGGTGATGGAGGTGGTGAGGATGGACTCGATGATGGCCGTGTAGAACTGCACCAACATCTTGGTGGGTAGCTTGAGCTTCCTCAGCTGCCACAGGAAGAACATCCTCTGCTGGGCCTTTTTGATGAGGGAGCTGATGGTCGGCTCCCACTTGAGGTCCCGGGTGATGGTGGTGCCCAGGAAGCGGAAGGAATCCGTAGTGGTGATGGGAGAGTCTGTGAGGGTAAGGGAGGGCAGAGGGGCTGTGACTTTTCTGAAGTCCACGATCATCTCCACTGTCTTCAGAGCGTTCAGCTGCAGGTTGTTGTGGCTGCACCAAGACGCCAGCCGGGCCACCTCTCTCCTGTAGACGGACTCGTCGCCGTCGGAGATGAGCCCGATGAGGGTGGTGTCGTCCGCAAACTTGATCAGCTTGACAGACTGGTGGCTGGAGGTGCAGGAGTTGGTGTACAGGGAGAAGAGCAGGGGGGAAAGTACACAGCCCTGGGGTGATCCGGTGCTGATGCTTACAGAGTCCGAGACAGTCTTTCCCAGCCGCACATGCTGCCTCCGGTCCGTCAGGAAGTCGGTGATCCACCTGCAGAGGGAGTCAGGCACGTTGAGCAGGGACAGCTTGTCCTGGAGCAGAGCGGGGCGGATGGTGTTGAATGCAGAGCTGAAGTCCACAAACAGGATCCTGACGTAGGTTCCCGGGGAGTCCAGGTGCTGCAGGATGGAGTGGAGGGCCAGGTTGACTGCGTCGTCCACAGACCTGTTGGCTCTGTAGGCGAACTGCAGCGGGTCCAGGAGGGGAGTGGTGATGGTCTTGAGGTGGGGCAGGACCAGGCGCTCAAAGGACTTCATGACTACAGAGGTGAGCGCTACAGGTCTGTAGTCGTTAAGTCCAGTGATCCGTGGCTTCTTGGGGACAGGGACGATGGTAGAGGTTTTGAGGCAGGCCGGCACGTGGCATGACTTCAGGGAGGTGTTAAAAATGTCTGTGAAGACAGGAGTCAGCTCCTCCGCACAGTGTCTCAGGGTGGAGGGAGACATGCCGTCCGGACCGGGGGCCTTGCGCGGGTTCAGTCTGGAGAGCTGTCTGTGCACGTCCTGCTCACTGATGGCAAGGGCAGGGGGGGAGGAGGAGGAGCCGCCTTTGATGAAGTGGGGACCATGGAGGCAGTGACACTGGGGGAGGGGGGGAGTTGGGCACAGCTGACGAGGTGTCAAAACGGGCATAGTGTTGGGACAGTCTTTGACAAAGGGCTTTGTCATCCTGTCCCTTAGAAGCCTGAGGCCGATAGTTGGTGATTTGCCTCAGTCCTCTCCACACAGAAGCAGAGTCGTTAGCAGTGAACTGCTGCTGGAGTCTCTCAGAATACACAGATTTAGCTCTCCTCAGCTCTCTGCTAAACCGGTATTTGGCCTCCTTGTAGCAGTCCCTGTCTCCACTTTTCAACGCTGCTTCCTCCTCCTTCCTGATCTGTCTGAGCTTAGCTGTAAACCAGGGCTTGTCGTTGCAGTAACTCACCCTGGTGCGCGATGGAAGAATGCACTCCTCACAAAAGTGGATATATGAGGTCAGTGTCCGTGTACTCATCCAGATCATGCGTGGCTCCTTTAAACATGTCCCAGTCAGTTGTTTCCAAGCACGTACGCAACTCCTCCACAGCTTCACTGGTCCATTTCCTCGTAGTGCTCACAACAGGTTTTGTGAGCTTCAGTCTCTGTCTGTATGTGGGGATCAGGTGGACCATCACGTGATCAGATAGTCCGAGCGCAGCGCGGGGAACAGCGCGATACGCGTCCTTAACTGTAGTGTAACAGTGATCCAGCGTGTTCTCTCCTCTGGTGGGGCATTTAATAAACTGTTTGTAATTTGCCCTCGCTGGCCATCTCACTGGGTTCCGACGCCGCTGCATTCACAGCAAAAGTTCTGGTTGCCAGGATAATCTGATCCGCCTCTTGAGCCAGCGTCTGGTAGTTCTGCATAGCCAGCAGCTGTGAATTAGCGAGGACAGCTCTGGCCACTGTCAGGAGGTTCTGTAGGAAAAGGTGGGCAAAGATGAACTGCTCGCCATCTGTGCCCATCAACGCCAACATCTTCTCCATTAATTCGACCGCCGACCCGTCTCCCAACTCGGAGGAGCCTTTCCGTTCTCTCGCAGTCCGAGAGCATGTAGCGCTGGGTCAGCGCGGTCTTGAGAGTGTCATATTTGCCGTGGGCTGGGGGCCGTTGGAACAGGTTCGCCACCTGCTGTGTTGTGCTTGCATCCAGCGCTACAACCACGTAGTAGTACTTGGTGTCATCCGCCATCACTCCACGGAGCTCGAACTGGGCCTCGGTGTGGAGAAACCAAGCCTTCGGGTCATGTAGCCAAAAGTCTGGGAGCTTGACTGAAATGGCGCACGCGGTGCTGGTGCCTCCAGTCTGGGTCATCTCCGGGGTGTTTGCCTCGAGTTCCATTCGACATCTGAGGTCACCAGTGTAGAGAGAAATGAACAGGCGAGGCAGTGAGCTGCATCAGAGTGGACTTTATTCTCTCTAACCACAAGTCAACATGAATCACCCAGGTTGCTGGGCATCTCTCTTTTATATCTTACATCTTCGCCTAGCGACCTGGGGGGTTCACGCCACAATACACACAATCACAATATACATCCTCACCAAGCCTATCGGTGCATTAACATACTGTCCGGTGGTTCACACCACAATACACACAATCACAATGCGCGTCATCACAAAGCCTGTCAGCGCATTATCATGCAGTCCAGTGGAGAAGCCACAGTCTGCCTGGCACAGTCTGTCCGGTGCATCTGTCTAACAGTCCTTTAGCATCTCCACCTCCGCTGTCCCGTCTCGACCCCCTGTCGGCTTCTCTCCTCCTGTGCCATTCAGTCTGAGTGGAAAATGTAACGTCTAGGTCCCCCACAATATCATGAGAATTTCTTTTTCAGTGCTATTGCACATTTACAGTGCATCCGGAAAGTATTCACAGCGCTTCACTTTTTCCACATTCTGTTATGTTACAGCCTTATTCCAAAATGAATTAAATTCTTTTCCTCAAAATTCTACACACAACACCCCATAATGACAATGTGGAAAAAAGTTGTTTTTTTTTTTAGATTTTTTAAAATTTATTAAAAATAAAAAAAAAAATAAGAAATCACATGTACATAAGTATTCACAGCCTTTGCTCAATATTTTATTGATGCACCTTTGAAAGCAATTACAGCCTCAAGTATTTTTGAATATGATGCCACAAGCTTGGCACACCTATCTTTGGGCAGTTTTGCTCATACCTCTTTGCTGCTCCTCTCAAGCTCCATCAGGTTGGATGGGAAGCACCTGTGTACAGCTATTGTCAGATGTCTCCAGAGGTGTTCAACTGGATTCAAGTCTGGGCTCTGGCTGGGCCCCTCAGGGACATTCACAGATTTGTCCTGAAGCCACACCTTTGATATCTTGGCTGTGTGATTAGGATCGTTGTCCTGCTGAAAGACGAACCGTCGCCCCAGTTTGAGGTCAAGAGAGCTCTGGAGCATGTTTTCATCCAGGATGTCTCTGTACATTGCTGCGTTTATGGGGTAACCCCCACAACAGCCACGGGCAAACAGAGCGCTCATCCGGGGCAATTAGCAGAGCAATGAGATGTGTGTGTTGAGATCAATAGGCAGCCTCTCTGTGTCTAGTTCAGGCGCCAGTATCCTGTGGATGTGTATGACTCAAATGCAAACATTCATGCTTCCTGCTCTCATTGTGGTACGAATGTCACATGCCGCCCTGCAATGTCTTTGATGTTAACATGCCTTTGATGTATTGTTTGTAGCTGGGTATTTAAGTGGCTGAATATGATATGTTCACTCTCTTCTCTTCTCACTCTGACTGCTCAACTGGCCACACCATTGCCTGAGAGCCTGAGGACCAGCCAGCCCGTCTGCACAGGGCTGGAGTGAGTTCCTATGATGGCAATGATTGTTGAATAAACTTCCTTTAAAAAGTCCAGTCGCCATGCCTTATTTTAACATCACCACACATTCATCTTTCCCTCTATCCTGACTAGTCTCCCAGATCCTGCCACTGAAAAACATCCCCAGAGCATGATGCTGCTACTGCCATGCTTCACTGTAGGGATGGTATTGGCCTGGTGATGAGCAGTGCCTGGTTTCCTCCAGATATGATACCTTTCATTCATGCAAAAGAGTTCAATCTTTATCTCATCAGACCAGAGAATTTTGTTTCTCATGGTCTGAGAGTCCTTCAGCTGCCTTTTGGCAAACTCCAGGTGGGCTGCCATGTGCATTTTATTAAGGAGTGGCCTTCATCTGGCTACTACCATACAGACTTGATTGGTGGATTGATGCAGAGATGTTTGTCCTTCTGGAAGGTTCTCCTCTCTTAGTTTTTGGCTCTTTATCTCAATTTAAAAATATAAGACATACAAACTCCCAGCCACAAATATAAAATCGCCACTCTTGGGAGATATTCACTTAGCTGTTTTATTTTGTAGAAAAAAAAATCAAAGATATGATGCTTTTTTAACAGCTCTGAAAATTCTGGTTTGTAAAAAAAACATGCCTTGAAAATTAAATTACTGTAATTACCTTTTTTAGCTCAAGTAGAAGCAAAAAAATCAAATCAAAAATATGAAATCAATCAATCATGATAAATAAAACATTATCTTACAATTTGACATTTCTAAGAAAATATCTGCAAAAATTCAAATGGGAATATTAGTCTGTAGTTAAGAAAGTGCTGCAAGACTCTAACAGGCTGTTACACCTGGCTGATTGACAGAAAACATAGCCTTAACTAGAGAGCTGTTAGCTGAAGCAATGGAAAGGATTATACAAACCCTTTAAGAAGATACAATATGGAGTGTGGCACTAGATGCTGGTTGTTCCCAATGAACTTTGTCTCAAACTTATGTTAAATGCAAACAAACAAAAAAAAGATTAAATAAAGAAAGGTACTATATAGGAAAAAATAAGAAAGATATCAAAGCACAAGGGCAGAACACTCAAAGCAATAAAAAAAACTTGAAAAAATGCACAAGAAAAGGAATGAAAATCAAATGCTCAGAAACAGATGTCAGAGTTTTTGACTGAAATGATAGAAGTCAGCTGAAAGAAATGTTATTTACATATAGCTAGGGCATTTTAGAAAATCTCTGGACCATCTGTAAAAAAATTGCTTACCAATAGCTTTCTTCACCAATGTGTTCATATAGGTGTCTACTAACACCTCTCATTTAGTTCCAACCCAAATCCTTGTGGAAAATTCTGGGGAGCCAATCAAACTTGGGCACCCGGAGGGGGGGGGGGGGGGGGGGATGGAAAAATATTTTTTTTTCCCAGTATTAGCGTGTGAGATGTCTAACTAGGGGTTTCTGGGGGTGCTGAATCGATTCCAACCATTAGTTTTGAGTAAAAACTACTACCTGACCATAAAATAGGCCACGCCTACTTTTTTGCGCCCACCGAAATATGTAAATATTGGTATTTTTATACGTATCTCAACACACAATTTTTACACGTATCTCAACACACAATGCTCAACACCTTTGCAGCAGCCGGCCACCATCAGTACGCTAAGGGAGCAAGGCTGTATGTACAGCTAATGCACCAGCGACAGGACAGTCCAGTGTTCCAGGAAACTCTTACCAAATTCACCGTGTATGGAAACCGTGCAGTCAGGTTCTCAGACCATGAGTGGTCAGGTACATGGACTGACATCACGATAGAAACCACACTCATGCGTGAGGCCAAGTCCTCAGGCGGTCTAAACAGAGGACGCTTCCGGAATGAATCTGCTCACAAGTGTTGGGTTCAGACGCTAAACCACTTCTCGTGCATTCACCAGGAACTTGAACGAGGTATGAACAAGCGTGGGGTACCTGACCACACAGACGTCACAAGAGCCCAGATGAAGAATGACGAAGATGCTGTCAACGCCATTGTCGGATGGTTGGAGGAGGTCAACCCCTTCGATGCAACACGGGACAAGAAGACCCTAGTATCCTTTTCAACAGGAATCAGCAGCACTCCCGAGGACCCAGTCAACGCTGATCAGGCAGAGGAGGGTGGCAGAGCCATGCAGGCCAAGATGAATGGACGAACTGTTCTGGATTCAATGGAAACTAAGCACAAGGTGAAGTCATTAGAGAGCCTCAGAAGTGGACCCAAAGTCAATGGGAAGAAGCTGGTTATTGACTCACTCAAGCTCTTCAACCGTCTAATCATCATCAGTGAGCGTGAAGTCAAGACCAAAGAAGCTCTGCGATTTGAGTTGACGCCAACACCGATGTCTCTATTTGACAAAGACCAGAAGTTGCGAAAGCCAGACAAGGCTGCCCTAGCAAGATTTCTGAAGGTATTTGTGGAACCCGTTGAACAAACCCCCTGCACGAGTCTGGTGATTGATGGTGGGTGGCTCCTGCACAACGTCAAGTGGGAGGCTAACCTCACCTGGAAGGGCATCGCTGAGAGCTACCTCCAGTTTGTGAAGTCCATGGGGAGCCAGTGTCTCCGAATCACTGTGATCTTTGATGGATACGGCAGCTCCACTAAGGACCATGATCACCTGAGACGAACAAAGAATGCATGCTGTGACATTCTGATTCACCCAGACATCAAAAGCTTCGTTCCAAGAGAAAAGTTCCTCGACAACAAGAGCAACAAGGCCCAGCTCATTCTGCTACTTGCTGAGACATTCAGTAGAAATGGGATCAGTGTACAGCAATGCCACAATGATGCAGACACTGCTATAGTCCGGGCAGCTCTAGATGAGGCAAAAGATTCTCCTGTTGAGGTGAGGGCTGAGGACACCGACATTATGGTTTTGCTGATTCATCATGCTGCAGACCACCCCATCTTCCTCACAACAGCCAAAGAAACATCTTATGATGTTGCAAAGATCAGGGAGGCCCTCCCAGAGAGATACCGGAAGTATTTGATCTTCTTGCACAACTTCTCCGGCTGCGATACAGTGTCAGCGATTTCTGGGTTTAGCAAATCAACTTTGGTAAACAAGCTCTGCAAGACTGACGAGGTGGAAAGGGCCATGGATGTGTTTCTGGACATCCGAGCCAAGAAAGATGATATCATTAAAGCCGGCTGTGAATTATTTAAGCTCATGTTCCATGGAAAACCACCCAAAGACTTGGGGGACTTGAGATCTGACATCTTCAGCAAGCGGGCTGCTGCTGGGAGCATCAAACCTGAGAAACTGCCCCCGACAACAGAAGCTGCAGCGCAGCACTCTCTACTAACTAACTAACTAACTAACCTGCACTTGTATAGCGCTTTTCTAGTCACAAAGACCACTCAAAGCGCTTTCATTAATACTAACCCTCTATTCTAAGGGCCTATAGGAAACAAATATCTAGGGACAATTTAGAACAGCCAATTAACCTAACATGCTACGAGCTTATCTCCAAACTAGAGATTGGCTGCTGTTGCAAACTCCATCATTGGATGTCTTGGAGTACGGATGGAAGCTCGGTGACCAAGGTTATGCACCGGTCCCTTCAACAGACCCCATCGCACCGGACTATCTTCTGAAGTTTGTCAGCTGCAACTGTGAGGGGGACTGTAGCACACTTAGGTGCTGTTGTAAAAAGCAAGGAGTCAAGTGTATTTCTGCTTGCTGCAAATGTCATGGTAACTCTTGCCAGAACATCAACCAAACAGATGATGAGAGCAGTGAGGGAGATGCCAGGGAGTAGGGTAAAGTACCAAGGTTTTAATCTTGAGATACATTTCTGTTGGACATTATAATGGGGCATAATGGAAGTAAGAGAAGTGGGAACGACTACTTCCCATTGCACACTTATGTTGCAGTGTTTTGTACACTGTTTTTAGAGTGGGTCTAGCTCAAATTCAATGATAGAACTCAATTCAGCATTCTAAAAAACTCACTATATAAAGCCAGTGAGATACGTATAAAAATACCAATATTACATATTTCGGCGGGTGCAAAAAAATAGGCGTGGCCTATTTTAATGGTCAGGTAGTAGTTTTTACTCAAAACTAATGTTTGGAATCGATCCAGCACCCCCAGAAACCCCTAATTGGACATCTCACACGCTAATACTGGAAAAAAAATATTTTTCAATTTTTTGACCCCCCCCCCCCCCCCTTTGGGTGCCTAAGTTTGACTGGCTCCCCAGAATTTTCCACAAGGATTTGGGTTGGAACTAATTGAAAGGTGTTAGTAGACACCTATATGAACACATTGGTGAAGAAAGCTATTGGTAAGCAATTTTTTCACAGATGGTCCAGAGATTTTCTAAAATGCCCTAACTAAGAGAGAAATGTCAAACATAAACCATCAATAATAAATAAACAGAAGAAAACAAGGTTACAGTGGGCTAAATAGAAGCAGTCATGGACTGTGGATGATTTGATTATAAAAAGTATATCAAGAATCTTTACTGGGCAAGGAGCTTTGTTTGGTACTGTTCAAAAAATATAAAGGTAACTGTTATGGACGCCCCTTGCAGGGCATCAATGAGACGCTAGAGACCAACCAGTGAGTTTGCTTGTTTATTAACAAAAGACTAGGATGACAAAATAAACAGCCACGTGAGGCAAAAACACGAACATAAACTAAGGCACAAGATAACCAACTACGAGGATAAACTGAGAAGGGCAGCGAGGCCAGAGCCTGCGCTGAACAATAAACACTTACAAGAAGATGACCGAAGATGAAACACAGGAAAGACTGGAGCAGGGGAAAGGAACTCCAGTCACATACACGGCGGTGCACGGAATTGTAGATCACAGCGAGGAGTGAGGCTCGGCTGCTCCCTTAAAAGGAACTCCAATTATAACGACTTATGTATTTAAAAATACAAACACTGGCCTCCACTATTAAAATACATTGTTAGAACTACATAAACATTTATTGTAGTTATAAAAATCGTTTTTGTTTACAATGTAAATCGATACATGGCGACCACCATGTTTTCAGGTGCGCAATGCATTCTGGGGGCAATGACGTAGAATGGTTGCAGCCGTTTTTTCTGTCTTATACAAGCCAAGAAGCAAAGCTACGAACTACTGCCATTTGTCAGTGAAAATGCCACATTGTGCGGCTTTTGGATGTAATTTCCAATCAAAGGGAAATAGAGTGAGGTAAGCCTCCATAGCTTTCCTAAAGAGGGAAAGTTGAAGAAAAAGTGGGGCGGCAGCGGCTCAGGAGGTAGAGCAGGTGGTCTAATAACCCGATGGTTGGTGGTTCAAATCCCGCTCTCCCCAGATATCCTGCCGTTGTGTCCCTGGGCAAGACACTTCACCCGCATTGCCTCCAGTGCCCATAACACTGGGTATGAATGTGTAAAAATGTTTAAATGTTTGGTGGTGGTTTTGGCGGAATGTCCGCCATGTTTCTGTCACTCTTTGAGTGTCTATGATAAAGCGCTATATAAATCTGATGCATTATTATTATTATTATTATTAAAAGTGGGAGGATGCGGTTGGAAGAGTCCAACTTCCCAAAGACCCGCAGCTGTGCTCTCATCACTTTAGCCCTGAGGATTTTGAGGATTTTCGTCGCCCCCAGCTCATGAAAGAGCTCACAGGTGTGTCTGGCTACAAACGACGGCTTAATGCAAACGGCATCAAAGCTTTGATGTGCTGTGATACAGGACAGATCTGTAAAGCAGGCATGCATCCTGTTATACCACTTTAACAAGTGACTGAACAAGATACATTTATAGCATCAGGTACCATGGACAGCGGCAGAAATGAAGTGGAGCTCATTGTAACAGATGCTCACAAAAACACCATCCAGCATGACCAGCTCTAGCTTCCTCGCGGCTGCTGTCTTCATTCTCAAGTCCATTTTCACTTTGTGTGTCTTCGTCATTGTCTTTATTGCTTTGGCTTCGCACTGGTTCGAACTGAAAAGGTTGTTTACAGACCGCTGCTGCTACAACCAATCTACGTCACTACCCAGAATGCATTGCGACGTAAACAAAAATGGCGATTTCCATCATAATAAAGTTTTTTTAAAAATATATAAAACTGGGAATTATTTTCAAAAAAATTATATTATAGTTATGTTACTAACATCAAAATAAAGCATATAGTGCTAACATGCCAATATAATCGGAGTTCCTTTTAAGTTCAAAACGCACACCAATCACAGAAGGGGAATGTAATCGATGAAATGACCTACAGCTGCCACAGCGCCGACTCGGCTTTGACAGCCGGAAGTCCCGCCGTGACGCTGTCACAATAAAAGCCCTGGAGGAGGCCACATCGCCAGTCCCAAGATAAAATGGGAGAACAGGGAAAATACTGAACAACCTGAGCGCGGATGGAATCAGCGCTCAGGCCATAATAGTAACTGGTTGAAGAAAACAAGCACATGTCCACAGTCACTGATGGTGAGGGGACTGGATTGTCAGGAAAAGGACCAGAGGAGATGGAAGTCATTATCTTTAGAGTGAATAATCTGTTCTCATTCCATCATTGGGTTTGGTGATGCTGAATTCATTTTTCAGGATGATAATCTGTCCACAGAGCAAAGAATCTTTTTTTTTTTTTCCCTATGACAGACTTATCAACTCAATGGCATGACCAACAAGCAGTTCAGATCACAATCTGATTGAAAAATTTATGGTTTAGCTTAAAGAAAATGGTCCATGACAAGACTCCATCCTGAAAAGCTGATCTGTCAACTACTGTATGAGAAAGCTGGAACTTGATTGATGAAGAATATTTGTTTACATTAGGTGAAGTCCATGCATCACAGAATTCAAGCTGTCATGAAAGAGGTATAACTAAGTGTGCCTTCACATCTAACCTGTTAATTCTGGACTTTTGGAATATTCAATTTGATCCAGATCAAAATTATAGATGTGAAACCTCTCCTGGATCACAGTCTGGACCAAAGCACAAAAAAAATCTGGTATGGCAAAAGTGAGTGGTCTGAACCTTGGACTGATTCACTTATCGTTAAAAAAATTCAGAAAGGTTTGGACTATCGATCCAAACACAAGCATTACGACAGCTGAAAAGAGAAAATGAGCCATGGCAGCACTCGCTGAGAGCAAGAGAGCCTTTTTTAAATTGAAATATGCCCTTTAGTGGTACAAATATTAAATTTTAAAAAAATAATACAAATGACAGAGTACACAAAAGATTGGAAGAGCAATGTCATCTGAAGGGTGGCCAATAAGAAGGACAAACGTCCATTTTAATGAAGATATGGATAACATTTTTGTCATGTACCGCTGCCAGGAAAGCAGCATAAACATAACCAAGACGGAGATGAGGTTCAGTATGTTTAATAACTTCAGATCACAGCAAACAGACAGATGAAGATGAGGAAGAGGACGAGTTAATGGCACATAACACAGGTTTACGATGTGACAAAGAACTACATTTCAAAAATAAGAGAAGGCGTGGTCAATTTGTCCAGATCATGACAGTGCCCCCCCCCCCCGAGTGCGGATTCTAGCCATCCAAAAAGAAAACAAAGAACACTCCAATTAGGTGGGAGGAGGGGGACAAAGGCATGGTGGGGCAAAACAAGGACACAAACACAACAGAAAAATGTTCATCAGATGATCGGCCAAAGTCCCAAGACCACCAACAGGAGGAATATGGCAAATCTGGTGGTCTACCAAAATCCATGGACCACCAGACGGAGAAATATGGTGCGTCGGGTGGCCTACCAAAGTCCAAAAGCCACCAGATTCAGGAGTAGGGTGGGTCAGGGGGTCACCCAGAGTTCATGGGCCCCCAGATCAAAGAACATAGTGAGTCCGGTAGCCTCCCCAAGTCCAAAGACCACCAGACAGATGAACACGGTGCATCAGGTGGCCTACCAAAGTACAAGGACCACCAGACAGATGAATACAGCACCGTGGAAGCGCTGAGCTCAGGAGCTTCTAACACAGGAGCTAACAAAGGAACTTTAACCTCAGGAGAAAATGACAACATGGGAACTTTCACTTCGGGAGATAATGACAACATAGGAACTTTAACCTCAGAAGATAATGACAACATAGGAACTTTACCCTCAGGAGATGAAAGTATAGGGGCCTTTTGCCCTGAAGAAGACAATATAAGAGTCTTTTGCTCTGGAGACAACAACATGGGAGTCATTTGCTCAGGAGATAGCACAGGAGTCTTTTGCTCTTGAGATAACAATACTGGGGCATTTAGTTCCGGGGACAGTACCTGAGGGGCCTTCGGTGCAAAAGCAGGCGAGGAGCACTGACCCCAGGTGGCAAAGTTGGAGTGGACCGCTCAGATGACCAAGGTGGAGCGGACTGCTCGGACGACCTAGGTGCAGTGGACTGCTTGGGCAGCCAAGGTGGAGCCAACTGCTCCAATGATGGTGATGATGGAGCGGCCAGCTCCGACGATGGTGATGATGGAGCATGGTCCTCCTGTGGCTCCATCCCCAACACAGCTACCTCAGACGAGGAAGGAGGACAGGAGGTCAGTGAGGTGACACCACAGTCAACACAATCATCAACAGCAGGGACTGGTGGGGAGGACCCAGAGACAGGTGGGAGTTGCACCCCACCCCCCACCCCCAGGAGCAAGAAAACGTCTTTCTAGTATTGATGTTATAAATACAAAAGACAAAAACTTGCCTTAACTCCTGGTCCACTGCTGCTGGGGTGATGACATCGGAAAGGGCTGGCGGAACAGCTGATGATGTCTGGAGTGAAGCTGCTGAAGCGGTGATCTCATGAAGAGTTGACGGAACAGCTTGTGAGGTCTGGGGAAATGCAGTTGAGACGGTCTGATGAGCTGGCGGGGCAGCTAATGAAAACAGCAAGAGAGGAGCTGGCGGGGCAGCTGATGAGGAGTTCTTGAAAACAGCAGCAGGTGGAGGAGGTAGCATCGAAGTCTGGAGAGCAGCAGCTGCAGAGAAGGGTTGAAGAAGAGCAGCAGCCACTGGAGAGCTCATCCTCATGGATGTGGAGGCCATGGCGGTGGGGATGACCTCAGAATGAAGAGGGAGAGCAGCAGTGAGCGATGGTATTACATTAGAGGCGGCAGCAGAAACAGGTGGCGAGAACCCAGAAACAGCAAATAGCTGTGACCGGGGCCCCTCCCCCGGAGCAAGGCATTGCTCCGGGAGAAGAATGCCTTGCATATTGCCAATTAATGAAGCAATACACTTGATTAATTGGTGTTAAAAAATGGAGGTACTTACCTTGCTCCATCCTCTGCCATTGCTGGTGCTGCTCCTGGCAATCTGGGGAAGTCCCTCTGGGTTGCAGCTGAAATCCTTCGGGGGGCAGGGGCTGCCAAAAACCGGCCTTGAGCCGGCACCGGAGCTGGTGCATTTCATGGAGCAGAAGCGGAGCTTTGGGAGCAGCAAGGAAGTGTGGGTACTGGAGCACGGCATGAAGAGAGAGACACCAGAGCCAGGGACCGCTTCTCCATCGGCACAGGCTTTGGTGCTTGCGACAAATGCCTCCTCAGCCCGTGAAGTGGCTGCAGGGCTGGTGAGGCTGGCGTTGAAGCTGGAGGGCAAGGGTGAGGAGAAGGGGATAGTGTAAGAGCCAGGGGACACTGTCTCATTGGCACAGGCTTCGGCTTTCTCGATGAGCTCCTCCCTAGCCCACGGCATGAGCACTGCAGCTAGATGACAGAGGAGATTAAATCTGCTCCCTTCGGAATTTCCTCTAGATGCAGATAATGATGGATAAAAGCTGCAGCATCCTCCAGGTAAGCCAGCGAGTGTTTTGGGTCAGGAGCAATGTGAGCCATGTTCAACAGCTGGTCCACTTGGATGGTAGTAGAACAAAGCTCCCACCCCATGCACATACTGAAAACCTTCATCTCATGGAATCCTTTTTTGGTTGTGTCATACTGTAATGTACCGCTGCCGGGGAGGCAGCATAAACTGACCCAAAGTGGAGATGAGGTTCATTATATTTAATAACTCCAGAGCACAGCTCAAGGCTGGATAACCCAAAACAAAACAAACAGATGAAGATGAGGAACAGGACAAGGTGATGGCACATAACACAGGTCTACGACATGACAAAGAACTGCAAACTGAGAAGGATTCAAATACACAGACACTGATGAGGGAAAATTACAAACAGCTGAGGGGCATTAAGTGACAAACGTAAATAACAAATCACAACTGATGACAGGAAGGAGGACTATGACAATAAAACTCAGCAGAGCAACAAGGAAGTACTTCAAAATAAAAGCAAACATATCAAAAATAACAGAAGGTGTGGACAGTTATTTCCAGATCATGACAATTTTAGCCGTACTAAACTATTTCACTTCTTTATGCGGTTAAGCCTTCCTCAGTGTCAACTTACAATGTGATAACTGATGTGTCCAGATCTGCAGAAAACACTTCCAAGGATTAGTAGCATATTAGCTAACTAGTACAGTATGTGCTAACTACACACATGTCATAACAACAGGACCTAGGTGCCTCACATCAAGTTGTTTGGTTCTCTTCAATAAGGAGCAGTGTGAAACCAAACCTAACCATGACAAATGTAGACAATGGGACAAAAGCATGAACCTTGTTCTGGGCCTTGGTGGAGACTTTAAGGTTTTTGACATTTCTATTTTTTTTTTCTTGTTACCGTAAGTTTTTAACATCTTCTTGGAGCGGATCATGAACATTGCCCTAAATGATCATGTAGACACAATCAGCAATGGAGTAAGAATCATCACTAAACTCAGATTTACTGACAACATTGATGGACAAACAGGGGAAGAAGACGAAATGGCCAACCTGGTCAAAAACTTTGACAGAGCAGTGGCAAAATACAGAAGGGAGATAAGTGCTGAAAAGACAAATCTCATGACAAATGAAAACAGTGCCATCAGATCAGATTTCACAGTCCAAAACCAGATGCTTTTCAAGTACCTAGGGGCTGTCAACAGTGATAAAGGATCAAGATCTGAAAATCCATTCAAGAGCTGCATAGACTCCATACTGTCAATACTCAGTATGGAGCGATAGAAACATGAACCTGCACCATAAGAGCAGACTCCTGCATGCGTTGGTATTCTCCATCTTCCTGTATGCATGCAAGACTTGGACCATCATAGCTGAACTGCAGAAGACGATACAGGCTCTGGAAACGAAATGGTACCATGCATCTTATTTATCTAACAATCTGGCATCATTTTTATCCATAGTTCTAAAGCCTTGACTACTCAGAGTTGTGACCAGGAAGCAGAGTCACAGTCTTACATGCCTCTCTTCAGCTTCTCTCCATCCGCCACCCCTCAACTTAGCCCCTGTCTTCCCCATCAGGGAACCACTGTCTGCTCCCTCTGAAGTAAATAAAAATACAATGTATAAGCATCCCAAAGTGATTAAACAAAAAGTTGATAAAACTCAAATTAAACATGTAGCATCTAAATCTAATGACTTAGCCCTTGTTCCTCCTCATAATTTAAAAATTAAATGTGGTTTGTTAAATATTAGGTCTCTAGCTCCCAAGTCTTTGCTAGTCACTTTGCTAGTCTGGGATCGTCACTTCCTTGTGGTAACGTATCGTCACTTCCTGTTTTGCTGTCTGCCTGTGTGGTTTGCTTTGTGGTTTGCTCTCTAGCCACTAGCTATGGCTACTAGCTCTCTTTCCTCTCCTCCTCTGGTGTGCTCTCTCTGTCAGATGTTTAGCTACACCTCTGCCTCTTTTAGCGATAACGGTAAATGTAATAAATGTTGTCTTTTTGAGGCGCTCGAGGCGAGGTTGTCTGATTTGGAATCCCGGCTCCGCTGCATTGAAACACCGTCTGCGCCAGTTAATCTTGATGGACGCCCATTAGCTGCAGCGGAGCTAGCTAGCTTAGGTCCCACTGTCAGCGGTCCCTCGGCTCTCCTCAGCAGCGAGGAGACTGGGTGGGTGACGGTGAGAAGGAAGCCTAGTCGCAAAGCCCCGGTTCACCACCAACCTGTTCACGTTTCTAATCGTTTTTCCCCGCTCAGCGACACACCCGCTGAGGAAAAAACTCTGATCATTGGCGACTCTGTAGTCAGAAACGTGAACCTAGAGACTCCAGCGGCCATAGTCCAATGCATTCCTGGGGCCAGAGCAGGCGACATCGAGTCAAATTTGAAAATGCTGGCTAAAAGTAACTGTAAATATTCCACAATTGTTATTCACGCCGACATTAATGACATCCGTCTCCGGCAGTCGGAAGTCACGAAACTTAATATAGAATCGGTGTGTGACTTTGCAAAAACGATGTCTGCCACTGTAGTATTCTCTGGGCCCCTCCCCAATCTGACCAGTGATGACATGTTTAGCCGCTCGTCATCCCTGAACCGCTGGCTGTCTGTGTGGTGTCCTGCAAATGACGTGGGCTACATTGACAATTGGAGCTCTTTTTGGGGAAAACCTGGTCTTATGAGGTGAGACAGCATTCATCCCACTTTGGATGGTGCTTCTCATTTATCTAACAATCTGGCATCTTTTTTATCCAAATTTCCAAAACCCTGACTACTCAGAGTTGGGACCAGGAAGCAGAGTCGCAGTCTTACACGCCTCTCTGCAGTTCCTCTTCATCCGCCACCCCTCAGCTTAGCCCCTGTCTTCCCCATCAGAGAATCGTTGTCTGCTCCCTCCAAAGTGAATAAAAATATAATGTATAAGCATCCCAAAGTGATAAAGCAAAATATTGGTAAAACTCAAATTAAACATAAAGCCTCTAAACTGAATGATTTGGCCTCTGTTCCTCCTCATAATTTAAAAATTAAATGTGGTTTATTAAATATTAGGTCTCTAACTCCCAAGTCTCTGTTAGTCCATGATCTGTTAATTGATCATCAGATTGATTTAATATCCCTTACAGAGACTTGGTTAGGACAAGAGGATTATGTTGGTTTAAATGAATCAACTCCCTCTGGTTATTTAAACTGTCAAAATCCCAGAAGTTCTGGTCGTGGAGGAGGAGTAGCAACAATTTACCATTCCAAATTACTAGTTAATGTAAAGCAAAAAACATGTTATAATTCCTTTGAGGGCCTGGTCCTCAGTATTGGGCACTTTAGCAATTTTAGGTTAAACCCAATTTTATTTGCCATAGTTTATCGTCCCCCATCAACCTACTCAGAATTTTTATCCGAATTTGCTGATTTCTTAGCTGATTTAGTGCTGAAATCTGATAGAATAATTATAGTAGGGGACTTTAATATACATGTGGATGTAGATAGTGACTGCCTTAATGTGGCATTCAATTCAATATTAGATTCGATTGGGTTTTCTCAGAAAGTAGGAAATTCTACTCATTACCTCCACCATACATTGGACCTTGTTTTGACATATGGCATAGAAATAGAAAATCTTGTAGTGTCTCCTCATAACCCTGTACTGTCAGACCATTGTCTGTTAACCTTTGATTTTACTATTTCTGACTATTTGGCTCCTAAAGAAAAATATTATTACAGTAGATGCTTCTCAGATGATGCTGTTTCCAAATTTATGCAGATTGTTTCCTCTATGCCATGTGTCAACACAACGGAAATAAGCTATAGACAGCTTGCTCCTTCTGTAATTGATAACATGGTGGATAGTGTTTCAGCTTCTCTGCATCAGACTCTAGACTTTGTGGCCCCCTTAAAAAAGAAAAAGTCTAATCAGAGATTTCTAACTCCTTGGTTCAACACAGAAACTTGTACCTTAAAACAGAAGACTCATCAATTAGAAAGAAAATGGCGCTCTACTAATTTAGATGAAATCTATTTAGCTTGGAGAAATCATCTTTTAATTTATAAAAAATCTCTTAGAAAAGCTAGAACGAGTTATTACTCTGCATTAATAGAAGAGAACAAGAATAATCCCAGGTTTCTTTTCAGTACTGTAGCCAGGTTGACAAAGAGTCAGGACTCTGTCAATCCTAGCATTCCCTTAGAGCTCACTAGTCAGGACTTTATGAACTTTTTCAATAATAAAATTTCATCCATCAGAGATAAAATCAATCAGATTCTTCCCACAGTTAACTTAAATACTGTAACTACTACAACTCCTTCTATTGATGTCTGTCTTGATGAGTTTACTCCAATCGACCTTTGTGAGTTAGACAAAATAGTTTCCTCATCCAAACCTTCAACTTGTCTTTTAGACCCTATTCCTACCAGGTTATTTAAAGAAGTCTTCCCACTTATTGGTAGCTTTATTCTTCATATAATCAATTCTTCATTAACTTTAGGCCATGTACCGCAGGCTTTTAAAACGGCTGTAATTAAACCCTTACTCAAAAAGCCAACGCTAGATCCAGGAGCTTTAGCTAACTATAGACCAATCTCTAATCTCCCTTTCATTTCAAAAATCTTAGAAAGAGTTGTTGCTACGCAATTATTTGACCACCTGCAGGGAAATGGTTTACTTGAAGAGTTTCAATCTGGGTTTAGAATCCATCATAGTACTGAAACAGCCTTAGCGAAGGTCACTAACGACCTCCTCGTTGCATCTGATAATGGACTAGTTTCTGTACTTGTCCTTTTAGACCTTAGTGCAGCTTTTGATACTATCGATCATAATATTCTACTTGATAGATTAGAACACTATGTTGGACTTAATGTAACTTTGTTGCAATGGTTTAGATCTTATTTATCTGATAGGTTCCAGTTTGTTCATGTAAATAATGAGTTTTCTTTCAACTCAAAGCTTAGTCATGGAGTTCCACAGGGATCTGTGCTAGGCCCTACTCTTTTTAGTTTATATATGCTTCCGTTAGGCAACATTATTAGAAAGCACTGTATACATTTTCATTGTTATGCTGATGACACACAATTATACCTGTCAATGAAGCCAGATGATAGTAATCAATTAGCCAAGTTAGAAGCCTGTCTTAAGGAAATCAAAGCTTGGATGACTTGTAATTTCCTGCTATTAAATTCAGATAAGACTGAAGTCATTCTTGTTGGTCCAAAAAACCTTAGAAATTCCTTTCCAAATCAAACTTTCAGTTTGGATGCGGTTACTCTTTCTCTTAATAGCTCTGTGAGGAACCTTGGAGTTATTTTTGATCAGGATTTGTCCTTCAATTCACATATTAAATTTGTTTCTAAGACTGCCTTCTATCATTTGCGTAATATTGCCAAGATTAGGAGCATCTTGTCTCAGAGTGATGCTGAGAAACTGATCCACGCTTTTGTTAGCTCGAGATTAGATTATTGTAATTCTTTATTATCAGGCTGTCCTAAAACATCTTTAAAAAGTCTTCAGCTGATCCAAAATGCTGCAGCAAGAGTTTTAACAGGTACTAGAAAGAGAGATCATATCTCTCCGGTTCTGGCCTCCCTTCATTGGCTTCCCATAGAGTTTAGAATTAAGTTTAAAATCCTTCTTCTTACTTACAAAGCTCTAAACAATCAGGCTCCTTTTTATTTAAAAGATCTGATACTACCGTATTATCCTAACAGAGCACTACGCTCCCAAAATGCAGGATTACTTGTAATACCTAGAATCTCCAAAAGTACAATGGGAGGCAGAGCCTTCAGTTATCAAGCTCCTGTCCTGTGGAATCAGCTGCCAATCTGGATTCGGGAGTCAGACTCGATCTCTGTTTTTAAGAATAGGGCTAAAACCTACCTTTTTGATATAGCCTACAATTAGGGAGGGATCATGTGTTTCTGAACCCTCCCTTAGTTATGCTGCTAATAGGTTTAGTCAGCCGGGGGACCTCCAGTAATGCACTGGGCCTCACTCCTTTCCTCACTCTCTATGAAATATTTTTTTTTTGCTGGTCATTAACATCCGTTTGTTCTCTCCCATAGATTGAGTCCCCATCGTGCTGTTTGCTCTCTACATGTCTGTTCTTTTCTTCTTCTCTATCCCCTCACCCCCCAGCCAGTCGCAGCAGATGACTGCCCCTCCCTGAGCCTGGTTCTGCTGGAGGTTTCTTCCTGTTAAAAGGGAGTTTTTCCTCTCCACCGTCGCCAAGTGCTTGCTCACAGGGGATCGCCTGATTGCTGGGGTCTTTCTGCAACTGTGGGGGTTCTCCCCTACAGTTGATAGTGCTATGAGATGACTGTTGTTGTGAAATGGCGCTATATAAATAAAGTTGAATTGAATTGAATAGTCCATGATCTGTTAATTGATCATCAGATTGTTTTACTATCCCTTACAGAGACGTGGTTAGGGCAAGAGGATTATGTTGGTTAAATGAATCAGCTCCCTCTGGTTATTTAAACTGTCAAAATCCCAGATGTTCTGGTCATGGAGGAGTAGAAGCAACAATTTACCATTCCAAATTACTAGTTAATGTAAAGCAAAAAACATAATTACTTTGATGGCCTGGTCCTCAGTATTGGGCATGTTAGCACTTTTAGGTTAAACCCAATTTTATTTGCCATAGTTTGTCGTCCTCCCTCAGCTTACTCAGAGTTTTTATCTTAATTTGCTGAGTTCTTAGTTGACTTAGTGCTGAAATCAGATAATCTTAGAAGGGTACTTTAATATACATGTAGATGTAGATAATGATTGCCTTAATATGACATTTAGTTCAAAATTAGACTCGATGGGGTTTTCTCAGAAAGTAGGAAATTCTACCCATTATCCCCACCACACGTTGATCCTTGTTCTGACATATGGCATAGAAATAGAAAATCTAGTTGTGTCTCCTCATAACCCTGTACTGTCAGACCACTGTTAACTTTTGATTTTACTACTTCTGACTCTTTGGCTCCTAAAGAAAAATATTACTACAGTAGATGTTTCCCACATGATGCTGTTACCAAATTTAAGCAGATTGTTTTCTCATGTATCAGCATAACAGAGATAAGCTATGGAGATGTTACTCCTGTAATTGATAGCATGGTAGATAGTGTTACAGCTTCTCTGCATCAGACTCTAGACATGGTGGCCCCTTTAAAAACAAAAAAGTCTAATCAGAGATTTCTGACTCCTTGGTTCAACACAGAAACTCGCACCTTAACCCATAAGAACCCAGACCCCTTTCTCTTTCAAGAAAAATTATGGGACCGTGGGTTCTTGTGGGTTAAAACAGAAGACTCGTCAATTAGAAAGAAAATGGCACTCCACTAAATTATATAACTAAAATCTGTCTGGCTTGGAGAAATCAACTTCTAATTTATAAAAAAAATCTCTTAGAAAAGATAGATAGATAGATAGATAGATAGATAGATAGATAGATAGATAGATAGATAGATAGATAGATAGATAGATAGATAGATAGATGTACTTTATTGATCCCAAACTGGGAAATTACAAAAGCTAGAACAACTTATTATTCTGCATTAATAGATGAGAACAAGAATAATCCCAGGTTTCTTTTCAGCACTGTAGCCAGGCTGACAGACTAAGGACTTTGTCAATTCTAGCATTCCCTTAGACTCTAAGGGAATGCTAGAATTGACAAAGTAAGCTCTAAGGCTTAGAGCTTAGAGCTTACTAGTCAGGACTTCATGAACTTTTTCAATAATAAAATTTCATCTGTCAGGGATAAAATCAGTCAGATCCTTCCCACCATTAATTTAAATACTGTAACAACTACAGCTCCTTCAACTGATATTTGTTTGGATGAGTTTACTCCAATTGACCTTTTAGAGTTAGATAAAATAATTTCCTCACCCAGACTTTCAATGTGTCTACTAGACCAGTGATTCTCAACTGGTGGGTCACGACCCAAAAGTGGGTCGTGGACAGCAGATCAAAAAATAAATAATTTTCTGAAGTTCAGTTACATCTGAAGTCGGACTTGTCTTATTTTGAAAAAAAAATTATTTTGACAGGCATGCGTCAGGGAGGTGCAGCTCTCTGGTGCAGTAGGCATGGTATCCATCATTTGATTGACGTTCACTTCAAGTTTGTTTTGCTATTCAGAGGTGAAATGGAGAAGCGCAAATATGACCTGGAGTATTTGAAATGTGGATTTTCATACATTCAGGATATAAAGGGGCAGAAGCCGCAATGTGTAATTTGTAGTGAAGTGCTTGTGCATGAGAGCATGAAACCATCCAAACTTAAGCGCCATTTAGAAACTAAACATCTCACATGCAAAGACAAGCCGATGGAGACAGATAGACTGGACAGTGAGCATTGAGCATTTGAGAGTTGCTCTCTCCACTGTCACCCCAGACTTTGAAACTCTGACCCACCAAAGACCTGGTTTTACCCACAGAGACAGATTACACAGATTGTGTGTAATCTGTCTCTCCCCGTGTAACTGGGAGTGGTCCACCAAAGACCTGGTTTTACCCACAAGGCGCTTTTCTCCCTCCGAGATGCGAAAGACAGTCGACTCCCTCATCAAACTTTTGTATGGCAGAAAAATAGCCATATCACCTGTAATGCTGAACAAAAGGTGGAATAATGCAACCTTCCTCTGCTGTCTGAAGTACCTCCAGTCAGAGGACCCAAGCATATTTAAACACAGCGCAGTTTCCGACTACAGGAACAGGGTGGAGGATCTTCTGGCATTTCTCGGTTTCGTGGTGGAGTGTGGAGCTTAAGAAAAACAAAATGAAGACTTTGGAGTGGCCTAGTCAAAGTCCTGACCTGAATTTGATTGAGATGCTGTGGCATGACCTTAAAAAGGCAGTTCATGCTCAAAAACCCTCCAATGTGGCTGAATTACAACAATTCTGCAAAGCTGAGTGGGCCAAAATTCCTCCACAGTGCTGTAGAAGACTCATTGCCAGTTATCGCAAATGCTAGATTGCAGTTGTTGCTGCTAAGCCCGGGTGGCCCCAGGCTGGGGCAGAGTTGCACTTGCAGTGACCCCGAGCTGGAGCAATGATGCACCCTCGGTGGCCTCAGCTGGAAAGGAATCAGCAACCATGGAGGTCCCGGGCTGGGACGGAGCATCCGCGACGACCTCAGTGGGAGGGGCTGAGCCCATGATGGCTTCAGGTGGCGAACCTGGACCCACGGGAACTTCTGACTCAGGTGGATCTTCCCCAGCGACCCTGGGAGAATTAGCCAAATTACAGGCTTGTTTTAAGGAAATCAAATCTTGGATCACTTGTAATTTCTTGCTATTAAATTCAGTTAAAACTGAAGTCATTCTAGTTGGTTAAAAAAAACAACAACTTAGAAATACCTTTCCAAATTAAACTCTTAGTTTGGATGTGGTTACTCTTTCTCTTAATAGTTCTGTGAGGAACATTGGAGTTTGTGATGATCCGATGAGCATGCTCTCCCTCCCCTCCTGTTTCCCAGCTCCAGAGCTGATCACGCTCACCTGCGTGATTGTGCACACCTGCGGCTATCTCATCAACCAGCTTTAAAAGAACCAGTCTGCAAGAACTTCTTCACTGGATTGTTGGGTATTGCTGCCTGAAACAACTAATGTTAATGCTATTTGGCGTTTCTTCTTCCTGGTTGTCTTACCTTTGTGTGTCTTCTCCTCTTCAGGTTTTCTGCCATCTCAGCGGTGTGTCTCCGGGGCTGTGCATGCTCACTTGAATCTTTCATCTCAAGGACGTCAACTGAACCCAGGTCTACCCACTTCTCCTCTCCATTCAGCCGTCTCCCCTTGTTTGTAATCCCGCTGATGTTTCCCCCACCAGCTCCAACCACCACACACTGGAGTTCACCGCCAGACTCTCTGCTAGGGTTGTAAGTCTCTTTTCCTCTTTCTTATCTCCTCTTATCTCTGGAGTCACATCATTAATCATCTCCCTTTGTTCTCCTCTGCAGGCTGTGTGCTGCTCCAGCATGCCCACCTGTGTTTGTGTTAAGTTGTGCATTTTTGTTTATTGGTGTGTCTTTTTGTGCATTTATTAAGTTTGCGTTATTGTGCATTTTTGTGTTAAACTGTGCAAAACATTCCCACCTCAGTTCATCTGGTGTTGCTGCTCTGTGTCTGAGCCTCTGGGTGTTAAATCATGACAATGTGGAGAAAGGAGGTATGCGAGACAACGAGCTGGACGACACAAAAACTTTATTCCTTCTCCAACATAATTTACAGCAAAAGACAATCCCGGGTCTCTGTGCATTCTTCTTTTATCTCTTTATTTCCATGCATCGAGACCCGGAACTTCTGACCATTCATACATTGTTGTATGAATAAAGAATTGTGTGGCACATTAACATAATACTGGCACCGCTCCAACTCCTTTCTTCTCTCTGCGGCTTCCGCATCTTTTACTCTCCCCAGGGGGCGCATAGAACCAACAGTCCCATCTTATGCCCCCTGGTGACACCTCTTCATTCGGTCCATTGGCCGCCTCTTTTCCCCTGCTTTCTCTGGATGAAGAAATCCCCCACACCAGAGTTATTTTTGATCAAGAGCTGTTTTTCAATTCACATATTAAACTTGTCTCTAAGACTGCCTTCTATCATTTGTGTAATACTGCCAAGATTAGGAGCATCTTGTCTCAGCGTAATGCTGAGAAACTAATCCATGTTTTTGTTGGCTCGAGATTAGATTTGTCATGATGCTGAGCAGGGGGGGGGGGGGGCACCGTGCTCATGCTTTCAGTTTGTCTTAGATTATTTTCTGTATTTCCTTATTATAGTATATATTATATATGTATTTCCTTATTATTGTGCAATACTACACAGAGTGAAATATTTGCTGAATCAACCCACACTATATACCTTGTATCATTCATTAATACTCCCATACATGACATATTGTAATGAAGTATGGGGAAATACATATAAAACAAACATATATCCACTCTTTATGCTTCAGAAGAGAGCTATTAGAATAATAAACAAAGCAGCTTACAGGGAACCAACAAACCCACTTTTTCTTAAATTAAAAGCTTTCAAGTTGAAAGATCTGGTTGACTTTAAAACTGCAATAATGTTTAAAGTGAATCTATCACTGCCCGCAAATATCCAAAAGTTGTTCCAAATCAGGGAGAAACAATATCACTTCAGAGGAACATGTATATTTCAAAAACCTTCAGTGAGAACTACCACCAAGCAACACTGTGTTTCAGTGCAAGGAGTCAGATTATGGAACGATTTTGGACCTGAATTAAAATCATGTACAACGCTTGGACAATTTAAACAAAAACTAAAGGAAGAAATACTCCAAACATATATACAAGAGGACATGTAAAATCACATAAGGATTGACATATCCAGCCTGTGTTGTGTTGTAGCTTAGTCTTTTTGTCACATTTTGTCTTAGCTTCGTTCTGAATTGTAATCGCTCTTTTTTTTTTTTCTTTTGAATTCTTGGATGGAATATGGGTGGGCAATATAAGCTGCGGCTTCAGCCATCACCCATTTTGGATAACTTATGCTGAACTGTATAATCAGAGGAGTTATTGTCTAATTTGACCTTGTTGGATTTTCTTTCCCCCTTTGTTATATTATTCTGTTTCTTTTAACCTGTACTATCCGAAATAAAGATTCATTCATTCATTCATTCATTCATTTCTGTCTTACAATTAACTTCATGCTTGGTTTTGGATGTATTGTCATTTGAGTTTGCCATTTGTTTCTGTTTATGAAAGTTCTTGTGCTTAGTTATTTTGTCATTTACATTATGCATCCATGACTGTCTAGTTTTAGATTGTAAATATTATTTACCTGTTGTGACATGAGCCTACCTCTACCTTTACTTAGTCCTTTTCTTGTATCTTGATTCCATCCATCCATCCATCCATCCATCTTCTACTGGGGTCCCACTGGGAGGAGACCCCGGGGCAGACCCAGGACTCGCTGGAGAGACTATGTCTCCCAGCTGGTCTGGGAACACCTTGGTATCCTCTCTGAAGAGCTGGAGCAGGTGGCTGGGGAGAGGGAAGTCTGGGCTTCTCTGCTTGAACTGCTGCCTCCGCGACCCGGATCTCTGGAAAAGCGGTAGCGGTAGAAGATGGTATCTTGATTCTATTTTTGGTAATTGTCTTGTCCTCATTTTTATGGATCATTTCTCCCTGGTTACATTATCTGGTCTGTGATCACTTTATGTTTGTAGTTAGCTGCCTTTTGTCATGTCATCTTGTGCTTTTATTGTGACAGCGCCCTGTGTTTACTTCCCCTTGTAGATCAAGTTTGTGGGCTGTCATTTGTGTTCTGATTGCTCTCGTTCATGTCGCCCACACCTGCTCATCGTTTGTAATTATGTCCTCTGTGTGCTATTTAAGGTCCTCTGCAACGGACTGCGTTGCAGCGTCATTCTGAGTGTTTAGACAGGAGTTCCCCATCTTATTTTTTTTCCTCTCAGGCGTGTGCTCTACATTTCAGCCTGGTTCAGTCCAGGCTGTTCTCTCGTTTTCTCCCGACATGCGCTCAGCCTCCGTGTTGTTCGTCTCACCATTACCTGCCTGTAAGTTATTGTGCCTTTGTTGTATTTTGTGTTTTTCATTATTAAACGTAAGCAACTCACAGTTCAGCATTTGGGTCTTCCTTCCATCCCTGCCAGGCCGGTTTATGACAAAATTATTGTAACTCTTTAATATCAGGCTGTCCTAAAACATCTTTAAAAAGTCTTCAGCTGATCCAAAATGCTGCAGCAAGAGTTTTAACAGGTACTAGAAAGAGAGATCACATCTCTCCAGTTCTGGCCTCCCTTTATTGGCTTCCCATAGAGTTTAGAATTAAGTTTAAAATCCTTCTTCTCATTTAAAAAGCTCTAAATAATCAGGCCACTTTTTATTTAAAAGATCTGATAGTACCTTATCATCCTAATAGAGCACTATGCTCCCAAAATGCAGGATTACTTGTAATACCTAGAATCTCCAAAAGTACAATGGGAGGCAGAGCCTTCAGTTATCAAGCTCCTCTCCTTTGGAACCAGCTGCCAATATGGATTTGGGAGTAAGACTCAATATCTGTTTTTAAGAATAGGGTTAAATCCTTCTTTTTTGATATAGCCTATAGTTAGGGTGCGATAAGGCGATCCTGAACCCTCCTTTAGTTATACTGCTAATAGGTTTAGACAGCCGGGAGACCTCCAACAATGCACTGGGCTTCACTCCTTTCTTCACTTTCAATGAAATACCTTTGCTGGTCATTAACATCTGTTTGTTCTCTGCCATAGATTGAGTCCCCATCGTGCAATTTGCTCTCTACGTGTCTGTTCTTTTCTTCATCTCTATCCCCTCAACCCCTAGCCAGTTGCAGCAGATGACTGCCCCTCACTGATCCTGGGTCTGCTGGAGGTTTCTTCCTGCTAAAAGGGAGTTTTTCCTCTCCACCGTCGCCAAGTGCTTGCTCACAGGGGATCATCTGATTGCTGGGGCCTTTCTGCAATTGTAGGGTTTTCTCTTACAGCAAAAAGGCCAGTGTTAAATTGACTCTGACAGAGTCAATTTAACACTTTTCCAGATGCTATACAGCTCCACAATCACCAGAGTTAAATTTACCTTTTTAAAAGGGTTAAAAAAATTAACACTGTGCCAGGGTTACTTTCTGACTCACAAAGGAGAGTTAAAGCAACACCTATGCGAGTTGACAAGTAACCCTGGTGAGAGTCATTTTTACATCTCAGTAAATGTTAGTTTGACTAAATTAAGTGTAAGATATTCACACCAACAAAGGGTTAAAATTAATTCTAGATTAAATAATTATTGATTACTGTAAAAATAAATTCCAACAAAAACTATTTGCACGACTGTCATTTATTTTTTCACAAATTAAAACATTGTGAATGCTGGTATAATATACAAACCTTCATCAAAACACTGCATGAACTTTGAATGTCGAATGGTTTCTGAAACTTCAGTTCAGACATTCTTACATACACTTCTTCTCAGTGTTTACAATTCTGAATACATGATAAAGCTCGTCAAAATTTTTTGTAAATAACTTCTTTGCCAACAAGTAAACATTGTTTTCCACCAAAAATATATCACATACAGTATTTGACAAAAAACTGCCATGTCATGACTGATCTACATTCTGTCTTTAATAAATAACAAATTTTAGGATTTCTACACATGAATTTCAAAGTCTCTAAAACTGGCACATACACAAAAGTATCGGTACTTGCTCATGCATTCCAGATATTTTATTTCTCTTACTGTCATATCTCATTTCCAGTGGTATTTCTACTGGTTCAACAGTTCCCCATTTTAAGTTAAAATATTTATTTTGCTTCCATTCTGTGTGCAGATTTGTAAAAGGGTTTTCAAATTTTTCAAAACATTTATTTATGACAGAAATGTTGGGGTCATTTTGAGGTAAAGCAGAAATAGTAGCACACTTTGATTGTGAATGAAGCTCACTAGTTAGTTCCTCCAAGTCTCCTACAATTGAAGATACTAAACTGTTGCTAATACCACTTCCCTGTAATTTGGCCACAATGGATGCACACTGAGTTTAAAGCGGCTGGGATGAGAATCAGTACCTCCAAGTCCGAGTCCATGGTCCTCAGCTGGAAAAAGGTGGATTGTCCTCTCCGGGTTGGGGACAAGCTCCTGCCCCAAGTTGAGGAGTTCAAGTATCTCGGGGTCTTATTCATGAGTGAGGGGAGAATGGAGTGAGAGATTGAGAGACGGATCAGAGCAGCATCTGCAGTGGTGCGGACGTTGTACTAGTCCATTGTGGTGAAGAGGGAGCTGAGCTTGAAGGCAAAGCTGTCAATTTACCAGTCAGTCTACATTCCTACCCTCACCTATGGTCATGAGCTTTGGGTAATGACCGAAAGAACAAAATTGCAGATACAAGCGGCTGAAATGAGCTTTCTTCGTAGGATTGCTGGACTCACCCTCAAAGACTGGGTGAGGAGCTCAGTCATCCGGGAGAGGCTCAGAGTAGAACTGCTGCTCCTCCACATTGAAAGGAGCCAGTTGAGGTGGTATGGGCATCTGATCAGGATGCCTCCTGGACTCCTCCCACTTGAAGTGTTTTGGGCATGCCCTTCTGGGAGGAGACCCCGGGGCAGACCCAGGACTCGCTGGAGAGACTGTCTCCCAGCTGGTCTGGGAATGCCTTGGCATCCTCTCTGAAGAGCTGGAGCAGGTGATTGGGGAAAGGGAAGTCTGGGCTTCTTTGCTTGAACTGCTGCCTCCGCAACCCGGACCTCCGGAAAAGCGGTAGAAGATGGATGGATGGACGGATGGACAGATGGATGGATGAATGCACACATTTCTTTGGTTGGATATTTACATTGTACTGAAACACTGCTCTCAGGAGAAACACTGGAAGAACTATATTCATTCAGATGATTAAACTGGTCATCACATGCATGTGCTTGTGATGAACTTGCAATTGACTCACTCGTGGAACACAGAACTGTAGACGTTCGAGCAATTTGCTGATCATTGCTATGTACACTATTAAGGTGCTTCCAGAAGCCTGCATAGGTTAAAAACTGATGTCTACAGCCTTGCTGAGCACAAAACAATTTAAATGTGGGTCCAGGATAATAACTATGTTCAACTCTTAAATGTGAAATCAACTGTCGACTTGCAGCAAACAGTTTTTTACAGATAAAAGAGGTCAGCATAGTTTTAACCTCTTACTCACAGAATGAGAGTGTCATGGACTGGTTAAGCAGTCTGGCATGCAAGTCTCTCACTCTGGGTGACTCCTTCATTTTCCCCACATCAATGTTATAAACTGTTGTCTGCAAGAATATGTAGAAATTCACTAATGCAGCCTCATAACACAAATTAAACACAAATTGTGCTTTGAAAAGTTCATCAAATGCCTCAAGGGAATGGTTTGCCTGGCATGGGATGAGATGCATCAATGCTGTTGCATAGCTGTCAATCTTGCTCTTCTTTCGCCCCACAGCAAGAAGGTACAGGTGCCCAGCTGGGTGGTTGCAGAGATGCTCCTCCAAACTGCAGCATGACTGGAATTAAGATAAGAAAACCAAAGTTTATGCATGAGAATTAAAGGAAAAATGTAATTTTTCACTGGCTAGAGAAACATATGAATGCTTATCTTCCCCCTTCACTTTCCATGTTATTCTCTTTAAACTCATATTTTCGCACGTAGTTAAGGTGAAAATTATTACAACCACCTTAAAAAAGTAATTACCTTATGAAAGACTACAAGTCTTTCCATCGCATCACATGCGCTGATTTCTGGAGACTTGGGTCCACCTGATCTTGGTGGAAGGAGATGAATCAACAGCAACAGAGAGGCCATTTCTTCATCACAGGCTGAGGACAAGAGGTAACAAAAATTAACCCAGGTTTCACAATCTGCAGTATGAATTAACACAGAAAGATCTGATCAGATTATTTTAACGATTTCCACTCTACTGTTTGTAGTTATTCCAAAAAGCAGATAATCTTTTAAAAACAAATGAGCTTCTGTTCAGAGACATGATGAATGAAGACTGATAAAGGATGGGGGCAACTATCACATAAGTATACCAAATGTGTACAAAAAGAAAAAAACTCACTTGTTGCCAGGGGATCACTTCCTGGGGGGGGGGGACTTTCTGCTGATGGCAAATGGCATCAGCAGAAAGTCTTAAACACCAGAGGTGTTTAAGACATTTAGCTTCTTTTATGACATTTGGTTTGAAGAACACATCCCATTTCTGAAGCAGCCTGGAGGACGCCTCGTCATAAAATAGGAGTGCAAAGTCTTGGTCCACCTTTAAGAAAGAATACCAGAAACTGTAACAGGACATGCTTTAAAATTTCAAACTACTCAAAACAGTTCATTTAAAACTCACCAGCCCTCTAGTGTCCGGGAATCTTGGGAAGGTGGAGAAGATGTCAGCACTTTTGCCGGGGTTATTAATAAGCTTCTGTCAATGCTGAAAGGTCTGTCTCATCTTATGGAAAATCACAGACCTATCTGTGGTATGATTGAGCAAAGACATGGCCTCTTGGCAAGCATCCCTAGCAAGCTGATTCTGAGCCTGAATAGAGCGTTGGAAATTTGGTCCTCTTGGTGAAACATCTATGGGACACCATGAATGCAGTGGAGATCCTCGATGAATCTTCCTTTGGACAGTTTTCAGACACCAAAAAATGCATCCAGTGCTGCTTGCAGCATCATTGAAGTGTTCCTAATATAAGATAACACGTGCGCGGTCATACTCAACATAAACATTACAGAGAATTTAAAGCTGCCATCGTGTGCATTTAAAGTAATATATAAATGTGTCTGAAAATAAGAATGAACATTGCATACATAGCCTTTGTCAGCATATGGATCCCTGAGGGAAGGGAAGAGTGTCACTATCCCAAGAGCATACTCGTCTCTTACTGCTTTGGTGGGAAGGTGCCTTATGAGAAAAATGATAAAGAAATATTAATTTATGTATGTAAGCATCACTTTGTTTTACTGTGTTAATATTTATGTTATTTTTATTTGTGTATTACTTAAGTCTGTCTGCACTTTGTTACAAGTCTGTTACTGAAACCAATGTAATGATATTTTGTTCAATCAGCTAGGGTGTGTATTTTTTAGTGGTCATGGACAATTAATTTTTTTAATTGTGATTAATCTTTGTGTATGTTGAGTTAATCGTGATTAAAAACATGTTAATCGCATTTTTTTCCATACAGATACAGTGCACCTTAAGTCAGTAATTTTTTCAAGTTTGTCATACT
This sequence comes from Pholidichthys leucotaenia, assembly GCA_020510985.1. Lineage (NCBI taxonomy): Eukaryota > Metazoa > Chordata > Actinopteri > Cichliformes > Pholidichthyidae > Pholidichthys > Pholidichthys leucotaenia. The sequence continues at coordinate 302,495,858 of CM035836.1, forward strand.
GTTATAAACATGGGAGTGGACAAATATGCTTGCTGTCTTCACCTGCAGGTTTATTAAAGCTCTCAACATATTCAAAATGACAAAAACTATGCAGAATATTCTCCAGAAATATTGCTGCCTGTGCAAACAACAGAATGCCAGGGCTCAATAACATCACTGAACAACAACCAGCACCTGCTGAAAAGGAGCTTGCTCTTTCTTCCATAGCAAATCAATCAATCAACTTTATAAAGCACTTTAAAAAGCAACACTTGCTACACAAAGTGCTGTACAAAAAAGACACCCATAAAAACATAAAAGCAAGGAGCAGGACACTAGCACAAAAACAATATAAAATCAACAAGACAATATAAAACTCAGCATGAGTAGAAACCAGAGTCAATAAAATCAATAAAATAAAAGGTAAGAGAAGCAAACATCCACCACTTTTAAGGAGATCAACAAAAATTTCCCCTGCAAAAATGGCAGGGGAGTGAATGGACATTATGAACACTGCTTGAATTTTTTTTTTTAGACTGGTACTCACCAACAGTTGGCGCTAAGGGGATAAAAACAGGTGAATTTCTGTCTGTCTCAGCAGATGGAGGTCAGCTATAACCTAGCATGTAGCTACGAGCTACGAGCTAGCTAGCTTCCACAGAAGAAGAACAACACAACAGCCAGGCAAAGTTTTGGAGGAGGCTGTAACAATTATCCAGGTGAGAGCTCCGACAGATCCTAACGTTGTAAACTTAAACATGACAGCACTTTGAGGATAGCCATGGCTGTAATCCAGCTTGTTTGACTTAGCAATGTCTGCATGGCACGCACAGTGTCAGTGGCCACAATGGCCTTGGTACGGAGAGCCGCTAAGCCAAAAAGTACTGTTTGCACTTTCTGCCATTAACTGCCGTTAACTGCAATCACAAAATTTGTCCCCATTAACGGGGGCAAAGCGTTAACAGGCAATTAACACAAAAATGCCAACACCACTAGTACTTTTGAATGACAAAGTATATGAATTACAATCAGTTGTTGTGCAATCACTATTTGACATAAATAAAAAAGGATGAAGCAGACATACCCATGATTGTCAATCATGTGAGCCACTGATATGTTAACCATTTGTCTTCGTCTGGCATCCCTTAGGATCCCTGTTGTTTGGTACTCCTGCAGCACGGTCCCCCCCCCCCCCACCCCCCAGATTTGCTTCTTAGCACAGTTTCAATAAACTAAGAAAACAACATGATAAGCATCCCTTTAGACAGTCAGTATATCTAGAGAAATGTAAAGAAACTCGGAATCAAGCTTTTACAACCTGTTCAGCAGCCACTGCCTCTATCCTCGCTCTGTATTCTTTATCTGTATCCTCAATTTATTGTCTTTTGCTTGGAACCTCATCTACAACTAGAGTTGATGTGCTTGCACTGGAGCTTGTGTCAAATGTTTCAGAAGCAGAAGACCAGTCAGAGAACTCTAAAAGATGAAAAGTGTGTTAGCTTTATTTTGCAGTGTGCCGTGCATTTTTTCCATTCTTTAAGTCTCACCATCATCAGTGAAGGCTGTCAGCACCACATCAAGTTGTCTGATGAGGTCAATGAAGATTTCTGTATCAACTTCTGTCCCTATTGTATCCTTGTATATGACTTTTTCATCATGGAGTAAGCAAAATTTCTCAATCACTGGAAAAGATAAGAAAACATCACAAAACCCATTCCATCTTGAATCCCAATTTCAAAATAAATGGCATTATTAATGGCCTGCTCGGGAGTTTGTTCTCTTTCCTTGAGAAGGCACAAATTGCAGTTTATCATTTAACTCTGATTTATAAAAATGTGCATAATATTTAATCAACACAACATTACAGAGCTTACACAAAAATGTTTTAAATTGGTAAGAGTGTAGTTTTAAACTTCACCCTAATCTAAATCAAAGCAAATGCACTTACACACCTTGTTCATGAAGTTGCATAAAGTCAACTGTCCAACAATCTCATCCAACTTCGTATATTTCCGCTGTTGCTTAAACTTCACAGAGACCAGCATTTTTTCTAACACATAAAAGACAATGATATAAAATGACATTAAAAAGGAAGAAAAACCCAAGCAAAAACAAAATAAGAAAAGAAAATAAAGAAACAAACACAACAGTGTTGTTACACTACCAAAAACTGTGATTAAAACAATACCTCCTATCTGCAGAAATTTGTTTGAAATACTGACATGTCCGATGTATGCAAAAATTCAATGGACCTCTTGCACAATGTAGATGCACATACTGGAAATAGTGTCCGAGCAGCTCATTTTTATTTTATAACATTTGATTGTTTTTGTAACCATACTGAGCAGTTAAATAATTCCCCAGTTAGCGTAGCAGCTAGCAGCTATCGTGTTTGTGTGTGCGCCATCCCAAATACCACTGCATAAGCTGTAATAGAGCTGTGAAACTCATATGTCTGACTCCCAGTTGTTACCTGACTTCTTTTAATATTATTTTGTGTATGCAGAATCCCTGGGTTATTGATGTTACCATTACTGTTATTGATATTAGATTAGTTAGTTTCCAGTTGCTAGTGTGTTATTTATTCTCTTAATGAATGAATGAATGAATGAATCTTTATTTCGGATAGATTAAAAGTAGAGATTAAAAAAGAAACAGAATAATATAACAAAGGGGGAAAGAAAATCCAACAAGGTCAAATTAGACAATAACTTCTCTGATTATACAGTTCAACATAAGTTATCCGAAATGGGTGATGGCTGAAGCCGCAGCTTATATTGCCCACCCATATTCCCTCCAAGAATTCAAAAGAAAAACAAAACAAGAGCGATTACAATTCAGAACGAAGCTAAGACAAAATGTGACAAAAAAAACTAAGCAACAACACAACGCAGACTGGATATGTCAATCTTTATGTGATTTTACATGTCATCTTGTATATATGTTTGGAGTATTTCTTCCTTTAGTTTTTGTTTAAATTGTTCAAGCGTTGTACATGATTTTAATTCAGGTCCAAAATCGTTCCATAATCTGACTCCTTGCACTGAAACACAGTGTTGCTTGATGGTAGTTCTCACTTAAGGTTTTTGAAATATACAGTACATGTTCCTCTGAAATGATATTGTTTCTCCCTTATTTGGAACAACTTGTGGATATTTGCGGGCAGTGATAGATTCTTCACTTTAAACATTATTACTGCAGTTTTAAAGTCAACCAGATCTTTCAACTTGAGAGCTTTTAATTTAAGAAAAAGTGGGTTTGTTGGTTCCCTGTAAGCAGCTTTGTTTATTATTCTAATAGCTCTCTTCTGAAGCATAAAGACTGGATATATGTTTGTTTTATATGTATTTCCCCATACTTCAGTACAATATGTCATGTATGGGAGTATTAATGAATGATACAAGGTACACTACCGTTCAAAAGTTTGGCGTCACTTAGAAATTTCCTTATTTTTGAAAGAAAAGCACTGTTTTTTTCAATGAAGATAACTTTAAACTAATCAGAAATACACTCCAATATCTAATATACATTGCTAATGTGGTAAATGACTATTCTAGCTGCAAATGTCTGGTTTTTGGTGCAATATCTACATAGGTGTATAGAGGCCCATTTCCAGCAACTATCACTCCAGTGTTCTAATGGTACAATGTGTTTGCGCATTGCATCAGAAGGCTAATGGATGATTAGAAAACCCTTGTGCAATCATGTTAGCACAGCTGAAAACAGTTTAGCTGGTTAGAGAAGCTATAAAACTGACCTTCCTTTGAGCAGGTTGAGTAACTGGAAAGAAATATTATTTCAAATACAAATCATTATTTCTAACCTTGTCAATGTCTTGACTATATTTTCTATTCATTTTACAACTCATGGTGGTAAATAAGTGTGACTTTTCATGGAAAACACAAAATAATTGTCTGGGTGACCCCAAACTTTTGAACGGTAGTGTATATAGTATGGGTTGATTCAGCAAATATTTCACTCTGTGTAGTATTGCAATTGATTTGGATATTTTACCTTTAATATAATTAATATGTGACTTCCAACACAGTTTATTATCAATTATTACTCCAAGAAATTTAGTTTCGGATACCATTTCAATCTCTACACCATTTACACTGAGTTTAGATACAAAGATGTTGTGATGGTTGTTAAAAACTATAAATTTTGTCTTACTTAAATTGAGCGTTAATTTGTTTGAATCAAACCACAGTTTAAGCTTTCCTAATTCCTTTCTGAGTGTATCCAAAAGTTGTTCCAAATTGCTTCCACTGCATAATAAATTAGTGTCATCAGCAAACAATTTTAAATCCATTTTTTCCGAAACTTTACATATATCATTTATATACAGTTAGGCCCAAAAATATTTGGACAGTGACACATGTTTTGTTATTTTAGCTGTTTACGAAAACATATTCAGGATACAATTATATAATCAATATGGGCTTAAAGTGCAGACTCTCAGCTGTAATTTGAGAGTATTCACATCCAAATTGGAGCAAGGGTTTAGTAATTACAGCTCTTTAATACATAGCCGCCTCTTTTTCAAGGGACCAAAAGTAATTGGACAATTGACTCAGAAGGCTGCAAAAAAAAATAACAAGGCTGCATGGGCTCTTCCCTCATTAACCTGTCATCAATTAAGCAGTTAAAAGGTCTGGAGTTGATTCCAGGTGTGGCATTTGCATTTGGAAGCTGTTGCTGTGAACACACAACATGAGGTCAAAGGAGCTCTCAATGGAGGTGAAAGAGACCATCCTGAGGCTGAAAAAAAAAAAAAAAGAAATCCATCAGAGAGATAGCAGAAATGTTAGGAGTGGCCAAATCAACAGTTTGGTACATTCTGAGAAAAAAAAAGAGTGCACTGGTGAGCTTGGGAACTCAAAAAGGCCTGGACATCCACAGAAGACAACAGTGGTGGATGATCACAGAATCCTTTCCATGGTGAAGAACAACCCCTTCACAACATCCAGTCAAGTGAAGAACACTCTCCAGGAAGTAGGTGTATCAGTATCTAAGTCTACCATAAAGAGAAGACTTCATGAGAGTAATTACAAAGGATTCACCACAAGGTGCAAACCATGAATCAGCCTCAAAAATAGAAAGGCCGGAATTGACTTTGCCAAAAAACACCTGAAGAAGCCAGCCCAGTTCTGGAACAGCATTCTTTGGACAGATGAGACTAAGATCAACCTGTACCAGAATGATGGGAAGAAGAAAGTTTGGAGAAGAACTGGAACAGCTCATGATCCAAAGCATTACATCTTCTGTAAAACATGGTGGAGGCAGTGTGATGGCATGGGCATGCATGGCTTCCAATGGCACTGGGTCACTTGTGTTTATTGATGATGTGACAAAAGACAGAAGCAGCCGGATGAATTCTGAAGTGTATAGGGATATACTTTCTGCTCAGATTCAGCCAAATGCAGCAAAGTTGATTGGACGGCGCTTCACCAATGATCCAAAACATACTGCAAAAGCAACCCAGGAGTTTTTTAAAGCAACGAAGTGGAATATTCTGCAATGGCCGAGTCAATCACCAGATCTCAACCCAACTGAGCATGCATTTCACTTGCTCAAGACAAAATTTGAGGCAGAAAGACCCACAAACAAGCAACAACTGAAGACAGCTGCAGTAAAGGCCTGGCAAAGCATCACAAAGGAGGAAACCCAGCATTTGGTGATGTCCGTGGGTTCCAGACTTCAGGCAGTCATTGCCTGCAAAGGATTCTCAACAAAATATTGAAAAACAACATTTTACTTAGGGTTATGTTTATTTGTCCAATTACTTTTGAGCCCCTGAAATGAGGAGCGTTTGTATAAAAATAGCTACAGTTCCTACATGTTTAATCATATATTTTTGTTCAACCCCTTGAATTAAACCTTAAAGTCTGCACTTCAATTCCGTTGTAGTTGTTTCATTTCAAATCCAATGTGGTGGCATGCAGATCCCAAATCATGAAGATTGTGTCACTGTCCAAATATTTCTGGGCCTAACTGTACATATTGAATAACAATGGCCCCAAAACTGAACCCTGTGGGACTCCACAAGTAACCTTCAGTAACTGTGAGTTTTTGTTACCAACACATACATACTGATATCTATTCTTTAAGTAACTACATAACCAGGACAGTGCTACCCCCCTAATACCACAATTTTGTAGTTTCTTTAATAATAAATTATGATCCACTGTATCAAATGCTTTTTTAAGATCCAGGAATACCCCAACTGAATACTCTTTATTTTCAACAGCAGTTGATATTTTTTCTATAAATTCCATTAGAGCAAATGCAGTTGTCCTCTTGTGTCTGAACCCATATTGCTGCTCACACAATAAATTATTCTTCAGTATGAAGTTGTCAATTCTCTCATAGAATATTTTTTCAAGTAATAAACTTTGACTCACTCCTGGTAACAGTGCATGGACTCAAATGAACGTGAATGAGCTTGTGTAAAGATTTTGTACAATACATGTCCATTACACAGCTCTATTACAGCCCATGCAGTGGTATTTGGAATGGCACAGACATAAACAAACACGATAGCTGCTAGCTGCTAAGCTAACTGGGGAACTATTAAATGGCTCAGTATGGTTACAAAAATGATCAAAATGTGAAACATGATCTTTATAAAGAAAAAAATGATCTGCCCACACACCATTTTGAGTATGTACAATGATAACTGAAAGTGATAAAACTAATTTATTTTCAAGAAACCACCAAGAGAATGGGAAAATATAATGAAAATGGAACCGAAAATGTGGGTTGACTGGAATGCAGAAGTACATTACCCTACATTGTGCAAGAGCTCTATAAAGGGGTTGCACGTGATGTCAGTGGTCACGTGCCACATTGTTTTTCTGCCATTTTGGATGGCAAATAGCGTAGACCCTGTGTTGATAATAATAATAATTCCACTAGCACCTACTCAGCCCAACTCAACACAGTGTTGTTTGTTATCCATTATGACTGAATACCACCATATGTGAGTGAGATCTTTACAGCAAGGCGGTCCGACACTCCCATGACATCATTTGTATGTGACAAGCAAAATACAAGATGGATATGGAGGTGAGCCTACTGCTTGCTGGCTTTTTGTCAGAGTAAAGGCAAAAAAGGAGAGCGAGAGAAGACTACAGGCGGCAGGACAAAACTCTGAAAAGGTTCTGGAGAGTTTAGGAAGCCATGGGGCAGCAGAAGACGTGAGGATATGAACTAGATCACATCTGAGGGTAAGCTATTGATTCCTCATGCTAATTAAGCACTAATAAGTCCCCTGAACTACATTGTAATTTTGGCAAGTTATCACTATTAGGTACTAAAATATGTATGCTGTGCATGTGTGTTTCAGATGGCTCTCTTGTGGCAAAATTATTGCTTCAACCCGTCGGTCTTCAACCGAGCCTCTCAGTGGTAGGATGTCACCCCAGCTTCACAAACCACAGTGATTGCAGAACTTCAGAGTGTCTGAAGAAAGGTTTTTCTTCCTGTGCTACAGATTGCTCTGATCTGTGTGAAAACCATGGAGAGACTTTCGAGACACCATGGGATGTATCTGCTCCAACCGGTAGTGTTGTGGCAAAAAATGATCAACTGCCAAAAATTGATCGCCAGGTGCCATATTATAGTTATGGGGTTATATTAGCTGTAAAATATATATTCCAACAGGTAAACAGCACTGAGTTGGGTATAATAAAATATATTTAACAATTACGATGCATTTTTAACCCAAAACAAACTTAATATAGGATTAAAAGCAATTAAAATAATGCAGTCACAAGGCTACATGGAAAATACATGGGTTTACTGGATATATACATGAAGACACTGTATAAATATATATTCTATGTGTGAATAATGTACTATGTACTCCTTTTGTATTGCACTAGGAATTTTTACAATAAACTTATGTGCCTTTTGCAGCTATGTCTCCACGTTTGGTTGTTTTATTTGCGAAGGTTACCAAGTTTTAGTGACATTAAATGCTAAAAGATTGGAAAAGCTATCTAAATAATCCAGCAGTTTGAGAAATCACGTTTGGTTTGGTGTAAGTCTGTCAACAGAAATATGAGCCAAAAAGTAGTTTGTGTTAAAGCATGTTAAATCCCATTAAACCCTAACTCATTATCAGGAAATACAGATGCTAATATGGCCCAGAATTCCTCCATATACTGGTACTATCACTAAAGTGTGCAGTGTCTTCTGCACTGGCACATCCAACAATACAGTCTTCAGTAAATAAAATAATTGTTGTTGGTTACTTTTTCTTAAAAATGAGCCATTATTTTCAACGTCATTGATAAATGTTTGGTTTGTACTGTTGACTCTTCCCACCGGTGTCTTAACAGACAAAATAGAAAATCATGATGCAAACACATATGGTGGTGTGAAAAAGTATTAGCTTTCCTGATTTCTCATTTTTTTGTATGATTGTTACACTTAAATGTTTCAGATCATTAAACAAATTTAAATTTTAGACAAAGATAACTCAAGTAAACAAAAAATGCAGTTTTGAAATTAAGGTGTTTATTATTAAGGGGAAAAAAAACCCAAAACCAAAACTACATGGCCCTGTGTGAAAAAGTGACACCCCCACCCCCACCCCGGTTAAAACATAAATTAACTGTGGTTTATCACATCTTTGGAAAGATGAGTTCAATTTTTCTAGTCACACTCAGGCCTGATTACTGTCACATCTGTTCTCAATCAAGAAATCACTTAAATAGGACCTGCCTGACAAACTTAAGTAAACCAAAATATCCTCAAAAGCTAGACATCATGCTGTGATCCAAAGAAATTCAGGAACAAATGAGAAACAAATTGCCTCTCACCCAAAGATGCTGGGATGGGCTCCAGCCCCCCCGCGACCCAAAAAAGGATTGAGCAGAAGAAGATGGATGGATGGATGAGAAACAAAGTAAATGAGATCTATCAGGCTGGAAAAAGGTTATAAATCCATTTCTAAAGCTTTGGGACTCCAGCGAACCACAGTGAGAGCCATTATCCACAAATGGCGAAAACATGGAACAGTGGTGAACCTTCTCAGGAGTAGCTGGCCAGCCAAAATTATTCCAAGAGCACGGCGACGACTCATCCAAGATGTCACAAAAGACTCCACAACACCCAAAGAACTGCAGGCCTCACTCGCCTCAGTTAAGGTCAGTGTTCATGACTCCACCATAAGAAAGAGACTGGGCAAAAATGGCCTGCATGGCAGAGCTCCAAGACAAAAAAACACTGCTGAGCAAAAAGAACATAAAGACTCATCTCAGTTTTGCCAGAAAACATCTTGATGATCCCCAAGACTTTTGGGAAAACACTCTGTGGACTGACGAGACAAAAGTTGAACTTTTTGGAAGGTGTGTGTTCCATTACATCTGGCATAAAAGTAACACACTGTTGTGTCCGAATTAAAGAGGAGTCGAGGTGACATTTTATGGGTTTTATTACAATAAGAACTATGCACACAGGAGTCCCTACCGCGAGTGCAGGAGCCACAGCAAAGAGACAATTTGTCTCCCGCAGCTGGCTTATATATCACAGGTGACACCACCCACCAGAGGCGGGGCGTCATCCCTCCCTAGCCTAGGGCACCGCCATAATAATATATATTATATACAATCTTACATCCCCCCCCTTTTGAAAAATGCAAGCACACAAATTCTCCCAACCATATAATTTACACCTGATTCACACTCTAATACAAAAAGATATAGGCCTACACACGCACACACCACACTGGCCCAGCGGAGCTCTCCGCCATGTACACAGTCACTGAAAGGAAGAGGGCCACACACCAAAATAAATTAATCCCAATGAAAATAGTCATATATATACAAATAAACAATTACAGACATGAACAATGGCGGTACCCAACCCCATAAAATCGCAGGATATACACCAGAAAACACAGGGATTCCTGACAAAAATTACAGAAGTTACACAATAAAGGGCAATTATCACACTCACACCCCACACGAACAATTGCGCCTACACTACTTTTTTTCAATGAAGATAACTTTAAACTAATCAGAAATGCACTCTATACATTGCTAATGTGGTAAATGACTATTCTAGCTGCAAATGTCTGGTTTTTGGTGCAATATCTACATAGGTGTATAGAGGCCCATTTCCAGCAACTATCTCTCCAGTGTTCTAATGGTACAATGTGTTTGCTCATTGCGTCAGAAGGCTAATGGATGATTAGAAAACCCTTGTGCAATCATGTTAGGTCTGCAATGCTGTAATTGCTGCAAATGGAGGATTCTTTGACGCAAGCAAAGTTTGAAGGAAAAAATTATTATTTCAAATACAAATCATTATTTCTAACCTTGTCAATGTCTTGACTATATTTTTTATTCATTTTACAACTCATGGTGGTAAATAAGTGTGACTTTTCATGGAAAGCACAAAATAATTGTCTGGGTGACCCCAAACTTTTGAACGGTAGTGTAGGTGCTACTGCACCCTCAGCACACACAACATTCAGTCACCAGGCATTCACAACGTACAACGGTGGTTAAGTGCACATAAACAAATAGTCAAACAGGCAATATCACACAATTCACAGTATCACATTGACAAAGATGTGTCTTTTTTTTTTTAAACTTCAGAACATATCTTGAACACCATAACATTAACCTTCGCAGAGACACTTTAAATGCACTAAATCAGACACACCATAAGCCCCCATTCAAAACCTAACCCGGGTCTTCCGAAGGCCCGCCCTCTGGAGTGTCTGTCCCGTGGCCCACACCCAGTGCGTCTCTGCTTTCTTGTGATAGGAGGCGGGCTGCACTGATGTCCCTTTCTGCCCAAACGGCGCAGCCCGTTGGGATGCCATCTCGACCCATCAGTCAAATTCAGGTACCCGTCACTGTCGGACTGGACCACCCATAGATTATCCTGTCCAACTTTCAGTTCTCTTGAACTGCACACCCGACCAAGCCGAGGCTCGACCCTAGGACAGACGTCATCACCCTCGCCCAGGGGAGCACTCACTGGCTTCCTCTGTCATCTGCGTCGCGATCTGGTACCTTTATGGCTCCTCAGAGGTCCCCCAAGTTGACTCGAGCCTTGTCCCTTGTTTTCATTTTTGGCACGGCTAGGGTTCGTGCCATCTGATGTTACCATGGTTGCTAGTCGTTGTTGCGTTGGAGCGGCACCAGTAACTGTCGGCTCAACGGTGGTATCCAGCCAGCCACTGGAGCCCTGCTGCTCACACTCTCTGGACCTTTCCGCCACCACAGGGGCCAAACCATGCCGTTTGAGTCCACCATCCGTGGGACCACAAACACTGGCACAGAGCCCCCGTCTCGTCGGCGTACTATGGTGCTGGCAGCATCCCTCTTCACCTGGAATAGGCTACCCAAAGTCCCACACTTCATCGCCACTTCCCACATAAAATGGTCGGTTCCACAGGCCACCACCTGACCACTCCTCCACTTCTCCGCAGGTGATGGAGAACCCAAGCCCGTAAAACAAGCCACAGACCATCAGATTATTTCTATCTCGAGACACCATGAATTCGGCTGTGCATATAGAGGCCTCCTTGTACCTGTCATAACCCGAGTGTCGGTTCTGTCCACACTCGGGTCTCATATCATATTTCCCTGGCTTTGGCAGCAGAGGATTCCTTCTTGCTCCTCGGACTCTTATTGTGAAGGCGCCCAGGGGAGCTCCCTGCTGTCAAAGTCAGCTGCTGCGCTGCTGTCATTTGGAGCAGCTGCGCTGCATTGGGGTCATTAGCCGCCAGAGATAAAAGCTGGTGCTGAATGTCCTCCAATGCGGCAGTCTCTGTTATGTTCCTGTTATGTTCAGCTACGTTCTGGTTATCGCTGTTAATCTCTGTTAATTCCTGTTAATCTCTGTTAATTCCTGTTAATCTCTGTTATGCTCTTTTATGTTCCTGTTGATTCCTGTTAACGGTCCTGTTTGTAAGGTACGTTCAATGTTACTAACATTCATTGTTATTCGTCTGGCGCATCGGGCGCTCCCCGGCTCAGACGTACTCATTCCTTGTGTGTATTCCTATGCCTGTCTAAACCTGCACTGTAAATAAACATCACTGCAAACTCACTGGTGACTGAGGCGTCTTGTGATGGTCCGTGAGGGCCATCATGACAGTAGACTGCCGCCAAACGCCCGGAGAGGATGCGTTGTATCGAGACGCCATTCACCGTGCAGTTTGCAGTAGTGGACTGTTTGTTCCTACCTGTCTGAGTGTCTGCAGCGAGGAGTATAACGTCATCCAGGGGCCGTTGTCGGCGCCTGGACAGGCAGCTAGCGGAGGTTCTGGAGAACGTAGACAGCACCATCTTCACCGCTACGCTGTTGGACGCTCCCAGCGACATTCGTAGACATCTGGACTACGCTGAGGAGTTTCTGCTCAATCTCCCCCTCGAGTATGATGATCTCCCGGAGGTGATAGCGAGGTGGGAGGAACTCGCCGCCCAACGCGAGTCGCTTCGTGGGCTGGAGGAGAGGAGCAGGAAGCAAGGGAGAAAGCATCCACGCTCCCTGCGCCGTTGTTCTGTCCCCGTCCCGGAGAGGAACCAGGAGTACGCGCCGTCTCGGAGCCGACGACGACGTCGGCGTAACGACGCAAGCTCTCCTCAGCAGAATCCTCAGCTGAAACCCCGTCTGGATCCAGTTCCGGGTCGCCGCAAGGGCTCAACCACCCACACAACTGTCACTCCTGCGCCTCGTCAGAGGGGAATCCCCGCAGCCTCGTCTTTTTCCGGGCCTTCGCCTGCTGTCCCGTCAGCGCTCCATGCCCGACTGACCCCGGCTGTCGCCCCCTCCTCCTCGTCGCCTATCCTGGCTGCTGTGTGTCTCGGGAGCTCCGTTTCGGCGAGTCCCATCCCGGAACCGTCTCGAGTGGCCTCACCTCGTCTTCCCAGAGGGCCCTCTGTCGCCATCCAGCGGGGAAAGGGAGGAACGACGTCCCCCACAGCGGGAACCATCTTACCCTCAGGAGAAAGGCAAGTGCATGATAATTTCTCTCATTTCGATATTGTTTTGCCTTGTCTGACTCCTGGGGGTGGAGTTCGGGGTATGCAGCCCCCCGAGCGCCCTCCACCTGCTGCGGATGAAAGAATTAACCCTGCTTCCTCTGTGTCTCCCTCCGCTGAGCGGTCCTCGACACCAGGCCAACGTCGCTGAATGAGGAGGGGGCCTGTGGTTCTGGAGAGCCTGGTTCCGGTTCTGCAGCCACGCCGCGGGCGGAGGAGGAGAGCGGACTGCAGCATGGAGCCTTCGCCGATGAGAAAGCGTCCCCGGGGTTCCACGGAGGAGCGGTCCGGTCCAGCGGGTCGAGGTTCTCCTGCCACCACGCCGTGCGGGCCATCGGCGTGGACATCGTTGCCGGAGGACTCTCAAGCTGCGCACACCATCACGCCAGCTGCGGAGCCCGACGCAGCTGAGTGGGAGCCTGAGGACAACCTCCTTACATCTGAGCCCGGATCTTCGCAGTCCTGGACGGCGTCAGAACCCGAGCTCAGGCAAGTGCTCTTCTTTGTCTTTCTTCTCCACCTCTTAGAGCATTTTTGCCTGTCTCAAGGGGAGATGAGCCGGGTGCAGCCGCCCGCTGCTTCCGAGCTTATCTCGCCGGGTTCTGGCGCTGCCGGTGATCCTGATCCCGGGTTTTCTCTCTCTCTTGAGCCTTCTCCCAGGGTCGCCGGCGAGGGGCTGCTCTCGCCTGCTGCGCCAGAGGTTCTGGTTTCGGGGTTGGAGGTCGAGTCTGGTGCAACGCCGACCCAGTCGGGGTCCGTCATGGGTTCGGTTCTGGAGGCCCAATCGGGGTCCACCATGGGTTCGTTTCCGGAGGCCCAATCGGGGTCCGACGTGGGTGCAGCACCAGCAGGTCCTGGATTCGGTGAGGGAGCTGCAGATCCCCGGCCACCGGATGCTGGACAGACTCATTCCCCTCTTCACCCTCATCACCATCGTCATCCTCCTCATCTCCCTGAGGAGCGCTGCCCATCTTCTCCTGGGGCCGTTGGGGTTCCGATTGCTTCGCCCGGTTCTCCCTCATCTCTCCCCTTTTCAGCGGGACCGCCGGCTACTTTAACCCAATGGTTCTGGTGGGCTAGCGATGCGGGTCGGCCGCCCGAAAGACTGTCTCGCCAATTTGGCTCTCTGGGTCGGCCTCCCGACATATTGGACTCCCTGTGTGGCGACCTGGTCCGGCCGCCTGAGACTCTCTGCTTCCGAGCATGGGACCGGGGTAGGCCGCCCGAACTGTCCCTTTTTCCCCTCCCTGTTCTGTGGTCACTAGATGCCGGACGACCCCCCTGAACCTTTTGCCCCCATCCCTCAGGGTCAGGACTACTCCCTCCCCGGAGTTCTGATTTCGTCTGTGAGACTGTTGGGGTGTGTGTGTGTGTGGGGGGGGGGGGGGGGATTGATTTGTGTTTGTGTGGTTCACTACTTTGTTTCTGTGTTTGGTGGTTCTTTTCCCTCCACCTTATGTCAATGTGTTTTTTGCCAATAGGTGTACTGCCTATTTTGATTCTGTTCTTGTCACCCACATTCAAGGGAGTATGGTTTTTTTTTTCCCCTGTCTCTACTGCCTTGTAGGTCTTGTTTTTTGTTTCTCTCCCTCCTGCCAGCGCCCCATCCACCCACCCTAGGGGGGGTGGGGGTGGGGGGGCTTGGGTGTTACTCGGGCCGCTCAGAGCTCGGCCTCGAGGGGGAGGAACTGTCATAACCCGAGTGTCGGTTCTGTCCACACTCGGGTCTCATATCATATTTCCCTGGCTTTGGCAGCAGAGGATTCCTTCTTGCTTCTCGGGCTCTTATTGTGAAGGCGCCCAGGGGAGCTCCCTGCTGTCAAAGTCAGCTGCTGCGCTGCTGTCATTTGGAGCAGCTGCGCTGCATTGGGGTCATTAGCCGCCAGAGATAAAAGCTGGTGCTGAATGTCCTCCAATGCGGCAGTCTCTGTTATGTTCCTGTTATGTTCAGCTACGTTCTGGTTATCGCTGTTAATCTCTGTTAATTCCTGTTAATCTCTGTTATGCTCTTTTATGTTCCTGTTGATTCCTGTTAACGATCCTGTTTGTAAGGTACGTTCAGTGTGACTAACCTTCATTGTTATTCGTCTGGCGCATCGGGCGCTCCCCGGCTCAGACGTACTCATTCCTTGTGTGTATTCCTATGCCTGTCTAAACCTGCACTGTAAATAAACATCACTGCAAACTCACTGGTGACTGAGGCTGTTATATCTTTCACCCTTTACGTTACTTAATATAACAATAATAACTCGGACCATCGACGTAATGTTCACGGTTTATTAGCGTAGCAGCAACTCATAGCACACAGCCAACGACAACACACTCTGACATCACAGGTTACCCATAATGCTTTTAGCAAAGCACTACGGCGGGTGCCGTAGTAAACCAAAATACATAACATCTCCTCCCCCCTTACAATAGATGTCCTACAGGAGATACCAAGTGTCTTTGTTTTGTCTCTCTTTTTTTTTATTATTATTATGCTACCTTAGGAGTGAGGGTAGACTACCTCATCCCATAACTGTACCCCTGGGGATTATTCTGCCCCATTAATGTGGGTCAGTTACTATCTAGTCTAATAACTCAGACGGACAGGAGGTCGTCGCTCCCTGGTGGGATATCGGCGCTCTGCAGGAACATGAGTCTGTGTTCTTTCTAATGTGGAGGTTGCTTCTGGTGCTGAAGCAGAAGAAGATGTCACATCTCCAGCTGGAACTCCGGTCTCTGAAGTGGTTGAGTTCTGTACTGGTGTAGGTGGACAAAGTGGTGAGTTGGTGAGTGCATCTTTAGGATATCCAAGAGACGGTTCTGCAGGCGCTGGCGGTGTCTGCAGGAGTTGATCCACGTGCCTTTTCCAAACACTGTCAGTGGTTTGAACTGTATATGAGACTGGTCCAGTTTGTGCAATAACAGTTGCAGGAACCCACTTAGGTTCACCTCTGTAGTTCCTGGCCAGCACAGATTCTCCTGACTTGAACACTCTGTCCTTTGCCCGATGTTCTCTGTGCATGATTTGTTTCTCTTGTTGCTTTTGCACAGTGTCCTTTAATCCTGAGGGTTTCAAAAGGTCAAAGGTAGTGCGCAGATCTCTCTTGAACATCAGACTAGCAGGGGTTGTCTTTGTGATTGCATGTGGAGTGTTGCGGTAGTTTAGCAGGAACTTGTGCAGCCTCTGATGCAGTGTTCCTTGACCTTGTGATGCTTTCAATGCATGTTTCATTGTCTGCACAAACCTTTCTGCAAGGCCGTTCGTCACAGGATGGTATGGAGCTGATTTAATGTGCTGCACTCCATTAGCTTGTAGAAAAGCATCCATTTCTTGTGAAACCAACTGAGGTCCATTGTCAGAAACTAGTTGTGCAGGAGACCCAAAACGACTAAACATTTCTCCTAATGCCTCTGTGGTCTTCTCTGTGGTGGTTGACCTCATAATAGCCACTTCAGGCCATTTACTGTGTGCATCCACAGCAACGAGAAACATTCTGTCCTCAAACGGACCTGCAAAGTCAATGTGCACACGATGCCATGGCTCCTGTGGGAACTCCCAGGGATGGAGAGGAGCCAATGGTGGGTTGTTCCGTACCTTGTGACAAGATGAACAGCTTTTGGCTATTTCTTCAATCTGCTTGTCAATGTTTGGCCACCAAAAATAGCTTCTCGCTATTTCTTTCATTCTCACGATTCCACTATGTCCTGCGTGAAGTTGCTGTAACACTTTTGTTCGACATGACAGGGGAATAATCACTCTCCTCCCCCACAGCAAACAACCCGACTGAACAGACAATTCTGTCCACTTCCCAAGGAAGGGCTTCAAGGTTGCGTCATCACCCGCAGGTTGTCCATTGATGATCAAGTCCATGACTGCCGACAACACAGGGTCATTTCTAGTCCCCTTTTTCACCTGCACAGCTGAAACAGGTGCGTTTTCTACCTCTGTGAAGTAGAAGATGTCCACAGTGCTTGACTCTGGCTTCATGACAGGAAGTGGTAATCTGGATAACCCATCTGCATTACCATGACAGTCTGACTTTCGATACCGGATGTCATAGGAGTGTCCTGACAACAGCAACGCCCACCTCTGCAGTCGGGACGCTGCAAGAGATGGTATTCCTGTGTATGGTCCAAGGATGGTTGTGAGAGGTCGGTGGTCAGTAAAAAGTGTAAACTTCCGTCCATACAAGTATTGGTGGAATTTTCTGACACCAAACACAATGCTCAGAGCCTCTCTTTCCAGTTGAGCATAGTTAGCTTCTGCCTTGTTTAATGTCCTTGACGCAAAAGCGATTGGCTTTTCCTCACCGTCTAGCATTACGTGGGAAATCACCGCCCCTACGCCATAAGGAGAGGCGTCGCAGGCAAGCTGGATCGGAAGTGATGGGTTGAAGTGGGTCAGAACCTCTGATGCCGTCAGCGCATCCTTTGCCTTCTGAAAAGCCTCCTGACAGCTTGCTGTCCACTTCCATGCTTCCTCTTTGCGCAGCAGGTTATGCAGTGGTTTTAATAGTGATGCCAAGTTTGGTATGAAACGTCCATAATAGTTCAGCAGTCCCAAGAAAGACTTCAGCTGACTGACATTTTGGGGTGGAGGTGCATCCACAATGGCTGTGATTTCCGATGGTGCAGTGTGCAGTCCCTTAGCATCGATCACATGACCTAAGTATTCCACGGATGACTGGAAAAACTCGCATTTATCCTTGCGGATTCTCAATCCATATTCCTCCAGTCTCGTGAGAGTTGCATCCAAGTTGCGCAGATGCTCTTCATCATCTGCTCCTGTACACAGGATATCATCCAGATAGCACTGCACTCCTGGTAATCCACTCAGGATTTGATCCATAGCTCGCTGAAAAAGTGCTGGAGCAGATGTGATGCCAAAAGGCAGTCTGCAGTATCTGAAGAGTCCTTTATGGGTGTTGATAGTCAGCATTTCACGTGACTGCTCGTCTACATGCATTTGTAAATAAGCCTGGTTGAGATCTATTTTGCTGAACTTTTGTCCCCCACTCAGCCCCGCAAATAAGTCATCAATCAGTGGAAGGGGATACTGCTCTGCTGTTAGTACAGGGTTTACTGTTACCTTAAAGTCTCCACAGGTCCGGATTCCTCCGTCCTTTTTGGGTACTGGAACTATGGGCGTGGCCCACTCACTGGTTGTCACAGGCTCCAGAACTCCATTCTTGACCAGAGCATCTAAGTCAGCCTCCACCTTTGGTCTGATGGCGTACGGCACTGGTCTGGCTTTCATGAACACTGGTTTACTGTCAGGTTTGACATGCAGCTTCACTATAATTTTTTTCATACTGCCTAGCTCATCACGAAAAACCTTTTTGTGCTTTTCCAGTATGGCCTGCAGCTGAGTGGAACTGTGTGACAGCTTCCTTACTTCTTGCCAGTCAAGTTGGATTTTCTTTAGCCACACACGCCCCATTATAGCTGGACAGTTGTTCTTGGTAACATAAACTGGAAGCTCAGCAGTTTGGCCATTGTACTGAACAGTTACCTCTGTCATCATCTGTCATCCGGTTCCGGGTGAGGACGGGTAAGGACGCACGGGTAAAGGCTCCCAGTTCGTTTCTGGTTAAAAGGCAGATAAACGCAGTTAGAACGCAGTTTGGAGCTGGCGTTTTGACCTTTTTTTGTTGCTGCCGCTGGAGTGAGAACCTACTCGTGAGAAATAAGGGGAATTTGTCAGTAGTGGCTGGTGTAGCAATTGGCCTCTCGCCCCTCGCACTCAGGAAAACAAAGGGATTTCTCCCACGTGTGTTTTTTTTTTTTTTTTCCTACGATCGGATTCAGCGATCATCGGCTGGGAAAATGGGTCCCAAGAAAGCTCTGCAAAATGAAGATGAAATAAAAAAAGCGCTGGATTTCTTGGCGGAAGAGATTTCCGCTGTAAAGGCACAGCAAAGAAGCATCCTGGACCTAATGGAGGAGATTAAAGCGCTGCGGAACCAGAACGCTGAGAAAGACAGGAGGCTGGCGTATCTGGAGAGCAGAATGGCTGAGATGGACCAGAGCTCTCGGGCGAACGACGTGATCATCACGGGGCTCCACATCAAACCCCGATCATACGCGAGAGCAGTGGCTGCAGACAGCAGTGGAAGTCAGCTGGATGAGGAATCCGCTGAGCAACAAGTGGCGGCCTTCATGCAGGCCAAAGGAATCCAGCTGGACTGCAACAACATAGAGTCCTGCCACCCTCTGCCCAGGAAAAGCGGCGACAAACCGGCTGTGATCATGAGGTTTGTGAACAAAAAACACAAGACTGCGCTACTGAAACAAGGTAGGAAGCTAAAAGAAACAAACATTTACATTAACGAGCACCTCACGAAGGAAAACGCAGAAATAGCCAGGAAAGCAAGATACCTGAAAAAGCAGAACAAAATTCAAAACACCTGGACATCAAACTGTAAAATATACATCAAATTAAACGGATCACCCGAAGAAGCCAAGGTCATTAACATCCGTAATATTATGGAACTGGACAATTATCAATGAATATTATGAACTGGAGTCACAGCAACAATTCAGACAACTGTAGGACACTGAAGGATTTTACTCATCTGCAAAAAACATTCAACAACATGAATCAAAAAAATCAACAAACAGGGACAACAGGAACTGAAAGTTTTTGAATACACAGATCACAACCCACAGGACATAGAATATGACATAGACCCTGATAATAACTTATTTAGCTCCATCAATAATGACTGTAATTACTACACAGATGAACAGGTTAACACAATGGTCACATCTGATTTCAATATTTCTATGATCCACTTCAACAGCAGGAGTCTCTATGCAAACTTTAATAACATTAAAGATTATTTACACCAGTTTAAAGAGCCATTCAATATTGTGGCAATATCAGAGACGTGGCTCAGTGAGGAGAAAGGAGTGGATTTTACCATGGATGGCTATGAACTAAATTATATAAATAGAAAAGTGAAAAAAGGAGGAGGAGTTGCAATTTTTGTTGACAAGAGCTTGAAATACAAGGTTGTTGAAAATCTGTCAGTAACTGTGGATGATTTATTTGAATGTATTACAATAGAAATCTGTCTGGACAATGTGAAGAATGTAGTAGTGAGCTGTGTATATAGGACACCTGGATCAAACATTGACTTATTTAAGGACTGGATGGAAAAAATGTATGCAAAACTAACTCATAAAGTTATGTTCATCTGTGGGGATTTCAATATAGATCTGATGAACTCAAAACAACATAGTTTGACAGAAGAATTTATCAACACAATGTACAGTATGGGTTTACATCCAACAATTACCGGACCTAGCAGAATCATGTCACACAGTGCCACACTAATAGATAACATATTCACAAACATTATGGAAAATAATATCAGGAGTGGGCTTTTATTGAATGACATCAGTGACCACCTGCCGATTTTTGTTGTCTATCAATGTGATTATAGGAAGAAAAAGTATACCAAAAATATTAAATATAAAAGAATAAGAACCGAAGAATCAATGCATTTACTGACAAAGGAATTATTAATACAAGATTGGAAGATAGTTTATGATGAAAATGACATAAATAGAGCATATGATAAATTTTTACAAATATTTCAATCATTGTACAATAAATACTGTCCTATAAAACAATACAGTGACAGACAACAAAAAAAAAATATTCCTTGGGTCACCAAGGGGTTAATAAATGCATGTAAAAAGAAGAATACATTATATAAACAATTCATTAAATGCAGAACTGTGGAAGCTGAGATCAAATATAAAAGATACAAAAATAAGCTTACTACTATAATGAGGACCTGTAAGAAAGAATATTACAACAGAATACTAGAGGATAACAAAAATAACATAAAAGGAATATGGCAAGTACTCAATGGGATTATTAGTAATCGTCCTAAGAATGCAAATTATCCAGAATATTTTATCGAAAATGGCAATTTGATAAATAATATGGAAGATGTGGTCAGTGGTTTCAATAAATTTTTTGTAAACGTTGGTCCTGAATTAGCAAAATCAATAGTGACACCAGAAACAAACTACAGTGGTTCTGTGAATGAAATAGAAGATAGAAATCCAAACACAATCTTTTTGGATGCAGTTACTGAAAAGGAAATTATCGAGACTGTGAGTAAATTTAAGAACAAAAAATCAACGGACTGGAATGAAATTGACATGACAATAGTGAAAAAAGTAATTGAGGGAATTGTTAAGCCACTCACCCACATCTGTAACCTGTCATTTCAAACTGGTACATTTCCAGATAAAATGAAAATAGCAAAAGTAATACCTCTATACAAAACAGGAGACAGTCATTGTTTCACAAATTACAGGCCAGTCTCTTTACTCTCACAATTCTCCAAAATACTTGAAAAAATCTTCACTAAGAGACTGGATGATTTCACTGAAAAACACAACCTCCTTACAGATAGCCAGTATGGTTTTAGAGCAGATAAATCTACATCTTTGGCACTGATCGAACTTATAGAAGAAATTACTAGTTGTATAGATAAAAAAAATTGTTGCTGTAGGAGTATTTATAGATTTAAAGAAAGCTTTTGACACCATTGACCACAGAATACTACTAAGGAAACTGGAAAGGTATGGGATAAGAGGGGTTGGACTGAGTTGGGTGGAAAGTTATTTAAGTAACAGACAACAATTTGTACAAATTGGAGAGCACAAATCACCCTTCATGGACATCACTTGTGGTGTGCCCCAGGGGTCAGTTTTTGGACCCAAACTCTTTATTTTATATATAAATGACATATGCCAAGTATCAAAAATTCTGAAATTTATTTTGTTTGCGGATGACACAAATATCCTTTGCACTGGTGAGAATTTGCAGCAGGTTTTAGAGGTGGTCACAACTGAAATGAAAAAATTAACGCAGTGGTTCAACAAAAATAAATTATCTCTAAATCTAAAAAAAACAAAGATTATGTTGTTTGGAAATTATAAAATAAATCATGAAATAATGGTAACGATAGATGATACCAGAATAGAAACAGTACAGGAAAATAAGTTCCTGGGGGTGACGCTTGACAATAAAATCTGCTGGAAACCTCACATCAGTCACATCCGGGCCAAATTAACAAAATGTATAGGCATACTGGGGAAGACAAGACACTTCTTGGACTATAAATCATTGGTCTTATTGTACAATTCACTGTTTTTACCTTATCTTAACTACTGTGTAGAAGTCTGGGGAAACACCTACAAAACCAACCTACAGTCAATATGCACATTACAAAAAAGAGCTATAAGGATAATAAACAATGCAGGATATAGAGACCATACCAATTCGTTGTTCTTAAAGTCACATGTCATAAAGTTCATCGATTTAGTTAAATTTAAGACAGCACAAGTAATATACAGGGCAATTAATAATCAACTACCAACTAATATACAAAAAATATTTAAAAAAAGAGACAATGATCATAATTTGAGGGGAGACTTAAACTTTACAAAACCCAAGATACGTACTACCAAGAAAAGTATGTGCATATCTGTCTGTGGGGTGGATTTGTGGAACAGTCTAGAGCCGGAACTGAAACTATGTACAAACAGAAATCAATTCAAAAAGAGGTATAAGCATCATTTGCTGAAAGGGTATATGTTAGAAGGGTAGTAGTTATATGTACGATTCATTATGTTCACTCTGGGATATTATGGGACACTATGGAATGGTGGGTAGGACAGCACTGTGTATATCTGTTGTTTGAGGCTGGTTTTGTTGTATGGACATCATTGTATGTTAGAATGGATGGGTGTTAATGTTGATTTGTAAAAAATACAGTAAATTGTTTACTTGGGGTCTTAAAGGTGGTAATTTGTATAAAATTCACATGGGTGTATCTATGGAAAAGAGGAGATGGAATTAATAAGTGTTCACTTCTTCCTTCTCCCTTTCGAACAGTGTATAATGTTACTTTATTGCATTTGCCATTTGCTTGTATTTGTTATATTTTGTGTTCGAAATAAACTATCTATCTATCTATCTATCTATCTATCTATCTATCTATCTATCTATCTATCTATC
Organism: Pholidichthys leucotaenia; assembly: GCA_020510985.1. Lineage (NCBI taxonomy): Eukaryota > Metazoa > Chordata > Actinopteri > Cichliformes > Pholidichthyidae > Pholidichthys > Pholidichthys leucotaenia. The sequence continues at coordinate 302,518,880 of CM035836.1, forward strand.
TATCTATCTATCTATCTATCTATCTATCTATCTATCCCTTTCATGGGCACTCGGTGTCCAGTATACGCCCTGAAGACGGTGTCTGAAGGTCGGAGTGGAAGATGTTTCAGAAACTTCTTGTAAATGCCATGCGACACAAGTGATGCCTTTGATCCGGTGTCTATCTGCATTTTAATAAAATGTCCCTCCACTTTTGGTTTAGTCCAAAAGCCTTCTGAGCCTTCATTCACATTCATAATCCGGACAGTATTTATTGCAGTTGACACCTCTTCCTCTGAGGAGCCGCTCACTCTGTCCTCGCCATGTTTAACTGTGTGAACATTTCTTTTCTTTTTGTATTTTACCATGTCACTTTTATTCCTTGTCTTTGGGCCTTTGTCTTTGCTCCTTTTGCTTCTACATGCCCGCTCCACGTGGCCTTTTTTCCCACAGTTGTTACAGTCCATCTCTTTGTACCAACAGTCATTAGGAAGGTGTCCCACCTTGCCACAGCGGAAACATGACCCTGTTGCATTGGTTTTACCACTGTTGAGCTTATGTACTCTGCCTGTAGCATGCAGTTGGTGTGCTTCTTTGGAAGCCATCTCCATCATCACACTAATGTTAATGGCTCTTTCAAGCGTCAAATCACTTTCTGTGAGTAACTTCTTCTGTGCTGCTTCATTCCGTAGTCCACACACAAGCCTGTCTCTTAATGTGTCATTTAAAACATCTTTAAATTCCCAGTGTTCGGCTAACTTGTGTAGCGCTGCAACAAACATGTTAACAGACTCACCCTCTTCTTGGTTACGTCTGTGAAACCTGTATCTTTCTGCAATCACTAGAGGCTTGGGTGAGAAGTGGTGGGTTAGTGTGTCCACCAGTTCTTTGTAGGTTTTAGAGCCTGGCTTTACTGGCTGTAGGAGGTTACGTAGTCGGTTAAATGTCTTGGGACCCATCACACTCAGAAAAGTGGGCACTAACTTTTCATCCGTTATTCCATTAGTCGCGACGAAATAGTCAAAGCGCTCAGTATAGGAGCTCCATTGTTCCGCGCTCTCATCAAAGGGCCCGATAGAGCCAATGACTCCAGCCATTTTAACACTCCTGGTTGAATGTCGCTCTTTCCCTCGCGGCTCCTTTCTGTAACGTCGTTTCTTCCCTCCGGCGTTACTCACGGAGTTTTTTTTTGTCCTTAACGATTTCCACTGCTCCGCTCCTCCCCGCTTAGCAGACAGCCCGCAGCATCCACCTCAGCACAGTGGCGCGGTGTATCACCCTGTCAGCACAAAGTAGCGGCGGGGAAAAAAAACGACAAAAAACTCTCCTCCATCGCGGACTGCAGCGTCGGTCCAGACGTCCTCGTCGCCACTTTTTGTTATATCTTTCACCCTTTACGTTACTTAATATAACAATAATAACTCGGACCATCAACGTAATGTTCACGGTTTATTAGCGTAGCAGCAACTCATAGCACACAGCCAACGACAACACACTCTGACATCACAGGTTACCCATAATGCTTTTAGCAAAGCACTACGACGGGTGCCGTAGTAAATCAAAATACATAACAGAGGCGTCTTGTGATGGTCCGTGAGGGCCATCATGACAGTACCTCACCGACAGCCACACCGAGCCCATGATGTCAAGGGGGTTATCCATAACCATAACAGGCTATACTTGTTCTACTCACTGTGTAGTGGGGAAAACACTGTCTTACTGTTTACAAGTTCAGAATGGAGACCGCTGACCCCGTGTCCACCAACAACGGTATCGGTGTCCCATCCAGCAAAATGTTGCAAATAATACGACCATCCGTGTTGGGCGAGACCGTGTGGACCACCATAGGTGCTTTCTTTTTCACACTGTCCTTTGCAGGTTTCCGTTCCTCCATGTCGAAATTGCAGCAAACTCTGGTGAAGTGATGGAGCAAACCACACCGTCAATAACGCTTGCCCCTCACTGTGCACTCCCTGGCTCAGTAGCGGTGCCTGCTGGATCCGCAGCCTTAGCATCTTGGCGTCCCCAGGGCAGACCGTATTTTAACGATGGCCGTGTAATCGTCATCGCTTCCATCATCCGAATCCAAGGCCAGGGCCTTCCACTGTGCGTCGTTCTTGGGCAGGGCTTCATTATCACCGAGGTGTCTTGTTAACCATTCCGCTGCCTCGTGTTGCTGCGCTAGCTCCAAGGCCGCTAGCAGAGATAGCTCACCAGCATGAGTTAGCAGGCGAACTCTTGCCGAGGAGTAGGCCACGTGCTCGGCCAACTGGTCGCATACCATCTCCTCCTCCGAAGCCCCAAACCTGCACTCACCTGCCAGCTGTCGAAGGTCCACCACGAACTGCTGGTTCGACTCTCCGGGTCGCTGGCACCGCTGTCTGAACTGAATGCACCACATTATGGTATTCTCTAGGGTGCAAAAGTAGCCGGCCATGACCCTCACAATGTCGATGAAACTGTCACCTTCTCCAAACTTGCTCAGGATTCTCTGGCCCTCCATACCTAGGTTATGGACCAGAATAGCCCTTGCTCTCAATTTACCCAGGTTGCCGAGGTCTAGCGCCAACAGATAGTTCTGGAAGGCCACATATCACCTGGCCCAAGGGACCAGCGGCTCACCCACAGCCTCCAAAAAAGGATGAAGCATGGTAGCAGCCCTCTCCATCTCCGTATATCCTCGTCGCCAAATGTTGTGTCCGAATTAAAGAGGAGTCGAGGTGACATTTTATGGGTTTTATTACTATAAGAACTATACACACAGGAGTCCCTACTGCGAGTGCAGGAGACACAACAAAGAGACAATGTGTCTCCCGCAGCTGGCTTATATACAGTATCACAAGTGATGCCACCACTGAGAGGCTGGGCGTCACCCCCCCCTAGCCTAGGGCACCGCCATAATAATATAATATATATAATATACAATCCTACACACACCATTTCAGAAATGGAACATCATACCAACAGTAAAATATGGTGGTGGTAGTGTGGTGGTCTGGGGCTGTTTTGCTGCTTCAGGACCTAGAAGACTTGCTGTTCTAAATGGAACCATGAATTGATGGCCCAACCAGTTATTAGGTTTAGGGGGCAATCACTTTTTCACACAGGGCCATGTAGGTTTGGATTTTTTTGCCCTTAATAATAAACACCTTCATTTAAAAACTGCATTTTGTGTTTACTTGTGTTATCTTTATCAAATATTTAAATATGTTTGATAATCTGAAACATTTAAAAGTGACAAACAGAAAAAAATGAGAAATCATGAAGGGGCAAACACTTTTTCACACCACTGTAAGTCACTAAATTGTTTATTACAATCACCAGCAAAATCCAGATTATTTGGAATGTGCAAAATTCAAACTTTAAACTGTAAAAAAAGCTCAGAATGGGTCACACACGCTGGCCACACACGCTGACTCCTCGCCTTTGCAAAGTGTCCCAGCACACCAAAGAATGCTTGACTAAAGGCAACATTCTCAGCCATCTCCTCCCTTCACAAGGCAGTTTCATGGGATACAGGTCAAGTGGACCCCTGATCAAGTGAGCACCCCAAGTGGATCCCAGGATCAAAGCTGTATATGTACAAGTACATTCTCAATTCAATGATTTGTAAACGCAAAGAAGGAGAACAACAAGAATTTGTGTAAAACTGTTGGAAAGACTTTTCCCGGTCACCAAGAAGTGTAAAAAAAATATATATATATATGTAAGATGACAACTAAGCTGACCCAGAGAAGGTTTTGGCTCTGTTTCTGCTTTCAAAAGACTTTTCTTCTCCACCGCTGCTGCTCATCACCGCTGACTGCCCCCAGATGATAATCCACAGAATAGGTATGTGGGACTAGAATGTTCTGAATGAGGCTTTAAAAAGCTCCAAATCAGTTTATTAATCACTGGATTGAAAATGTACTTGTACATGTACAGATTGGACCCCAGGGTCCACTTGAGGTGCTCACTTGGTCAGGGGTCCACTTGACCTGGTCCCATTTCATGCTCTCTTGTCTCACTGAGAAGCAACTGGATATGCTGCTGGTCCTGGTTTAGCAGATCTTCAGCCTGCGCTGGGACTCTAGAATGAAAATACATCCATCCATCCATCCATCCATCTTCTTCCGCTTAATCTTTTTCGGGTCGCGGGGGAGCTGAAGCCTATCCCAGCATCTTTGGGCGAGAGGCAGGGTACACCCTGGGCAGATCGCCAGTCCATCGCAGGGCCAATACACAGAGACAGACAACCATTCACTCTCACAGTCATACCTAAGGACAATTTAGAATCCCCAGTTTTGATGTCAATTAACCTAACTTTCATGTTTTTGGCATGTGGGAGGAAACCGGAGAAATCCTGGAGTAAACCCACACAGACACGGGGAGAACATGCAAACTCCACACAGATCACTGTTGGTCGGGGGCTGGGATCGAACCCAGGATCCCCCAGCTAAGGGTGAGTTACTGTGCTGCCGCAGTGCTAACCACTCTGCCACCGTGCTGCCCTGAAAATACACACGTATCTTAAGTACATGCACAGCACGAAAGTGCAACATATAAAAAACTACTTTTTAACCAGGATTAACACTGTCTTATTAAATCAGATGTTGTCGACACAAGCGCAAAATACAAGCAGAGCACAGAGATAGCACTGATGGCTAACTAGCTAGCTCACTGTCTGCATACAGGAGACAACAGTTTTGTTTGTTCAAAGAAAGCTTTCCACCACTGGGACAAATAACGGCAAAGATGCATAATATCACATCACTCACCATCCTCCATCACTGATTTCAATAATGATGATGCCATGGTTGGGTCGACACCACTCTGTGACAAGTGTCATTTTATTCTTCTTCAATTTATGATGATACGCCTTGCCTGATTCCCGGTAGGGAGGCTCAGGATACACAGTCCCCTGAACTCTCACCACCTGCTGCAGTAATTAATTGCTCACCAGCCCTCTCCGTGTCTTCTCCTTTGTGCCCTGAGTGTTCGCTGACCCCAGGATTGAGCCGCCTGACATGGGAGGCACCTGTGGCCCTGGAGGACCAAGGTCCGGTGCCAACGGTGAGCCGAACCCCAGCTGCCACGCTGGATGAGTCACCAATGTGGGTCACTCCACCTGGGGGCACCAAGACTGCGTCCACCATCATGCCTGCTGTGGAGGCCGCTGAAGCAGAGTTAGAGACAGAGCTGGACCTCCAAAGGACCGGGCCCAAGACGTCGTCGTCATCTGGATCAACAGAGCCCTGGATGGCAGTGGAGTTCGAGCTCAGGTAAGTGCTCTCCTTTGTTTTTCTTGTCTCAGTTTTGGAGAAGTCTTGCTTGGCTCTTGGTGAGGAGAGCTGGGTGCAGCCGCCCGCTGCGCCTGAGCTCGCCTCGCTGGGCTCCGCCGCTGCCGGTGACCCTGATCCTTCTTCTGTGTGTGTGTTGTCTGAGCTTTCTCCCAGGGTCACCGGGAATGTTCCAGCACAGCCAGATGTCTCCGTGGGTCCAGGTTTGCCGCCCGAGGTCGCCATGGGTCCACCTTCCCCCACAGTGGAGGTCATCACAGGTACTCTGTCCCAGCCCGGGACCTCCACTGGTACAGCTCCCCCTCTGCCCAAGGCCGTCATCTGGGTTCCTCCTCCTCAGTCCGAGTCTCCATGGGTGCTGTGTGCTGGTCAGGGACCCTCATGGGTGCTGCGCCCCAGCCTAAACTCAATATGGGTGCTGCGCTCCAGTATGGGCCCGCCATGGGTGCTACGCACAAGCCCGGGGTCCACCATTGGGGCAGCACTGGCCCAGTACGGGTCCACTGAGGGTGCAGCATTGGCCCAGTCTGGGCCCACCATGGGTGCAGCATTGGCCCAGTCCGGGCCCACCGTGGGTGCAGCATTGGCCCAGTCTGGAGGCACCGTGGGTGCAGCATTGCTCCAGCCCAGAGCCACTGCGTGTGCTGCTACACTCCAGCCCGGAACCACCGCGGGTGCTGTTATGCTCCAGCCCGGAGCCACCGTGGGTGCTGCCATGCTCCAGCACAGAACCACCGCGGGTGCTGCCACACTCCAGCCCAGAGCCACAGTGGGTGCAGCTACGTCCCAGTCCGGGACCTCCGCAGGTGCAACCGTGTCTCAGTCCGGAACCACCGGGGGTGTTGCCGGCCAGCCCGAGGGCGTCAAGGCCTCCCTTCTTCTGCCCGACACCATCATGGTTCCCCCTCCACTGCCAGATGCTGTCGTGGGTTCTCTTCCGCCACCAGACACTGTCGTGTTCCCCCTCCTTCAGCCCTTTATCCCTTCACTGGGCCTTCCCATGGGGGAGCCACCTCCTGGGTCACCCCTCCAGTCTTGGTGGCTTAAGAACTCTGGCCGGCCGCTCACTCTGTTCCCCAGCCATGTCAGCTGAGAGTAGTTGAATAATTAGGTCACCTGCTCACTCAGCTGCCCACAAATGCTGCTCATTTAATTTCATGTATTTAAGCACTGCCAGCTCACTTTCTCATTGTGGCAGTCTTGATCTGATTTGACTGGATCTGATTCTACTGAGTTGTCTTCTCAGCTCCTCCACAGCAATTCCGGCTCTGGAGTGCCTTTTCTTGTAAGTTACCCTTGCGTGTATTTTTGTGTTTCCTGCACAGTTTTGGATTTTTTTGTTCTTAAATTTCACTGCTGCAGTCTAGTGCGTGAGTCTGTCTTTCTGCCCCGGAGGGGCCATTCTTGACATAAACAATTAAAAATGAATTTAAGACTTTTTTTTTTCAAATTTTCTGTAAAATGTAATTCTAAACAAATAGTGAGGAATAAATTAGGACACCTCCCATCTTTTTTAAGGACACCCCTACATTCATTCCTACTTAAAATTTCTAAAATAAATGCGCCACCGGACCGGTGGCGCCACACAAGTCGGCTGCCCGTTGCAACAGCCTTTTTTTTATCTTCCTTCTTCTTTCTACACCTTTCACTCTGTATATATATCATGGACGCACGGATCACCCCGGGGGTCTCCCGGGTCGGCGGACGGAGCCACTGTTTGCAGCGGGAGACGTTACAGCGGGGAGGAGCTGGTGCTAGCTAGCACTTGGCCGCCGCCCGGTGCTAATGGGAAACTCGACATACCGGGAGCTGTAGCGAAAACGACGCGGGTGCCGGGCTGGAGTTTAGGCGGCATGCAAGAAATATAAGACAGAATAATAAAGAGCGATGGCAAGAACCAAGCAGACCGCCCGTAAAATCTACTGGAGGAAGAAGCCCCCCAGGAGACAGCTAGCCACCAGGGCTGCTCGGAGAGGCACTCCGGCCACCGGCAGAGTGAAGAGGCCTCGCCGTCACAGGCCCGTGGCTCTGAGAGAGATCCGTCGCTACCAGAAATCCACGGAGCTGCTCATCCGTAAGCTGCCCGTCCAGCGCCTGGTGAGGGAGATCGCTCAGGACTTCAAGACCGTCCTGCGCTTCCTGAGCTTCGCCGTCATGGCTCTGCAGGAGACCAGCGAGGCCCACCTGGTGGTCTCTTCTTCGCCAAGAGGGTCACCATCATGCCCAAAGACTTCCAGCTGGCCCGCCGCATCCGCGGAGAGAGAGCTTAGACTTTCTGCTGCACATTCACCAACCAACCATAATGCTCCGCACTGTGTGTCTATATATATATACATTTATAGTAATATGTACATATGTTTACTAGCTGTTCTTGTTTTTTCTTGCCTTCTGATTGTTGCTCTGAGTGTTGCTATCCCTATGCTGTTGCAATCCTGGAATTTCCCCATTGTGGGACTAATAAAGGCTTATCTTATCTTATCTTATCTTAAAAAATGCAAATAAAAACAAAACAAGGTTAGACATAGATATGTGAACATTTCTTAATAAAGAACTGAATGTTTAAAGGGGTGTCCAAATTTTTTCATGTGACTGTACACAGCACATTCAGCACATTTGCCAAAAAACTTTGACTCTTAAAGACTTGCATGCTATCATGCCGCTAGCTAATGTTTTCATTCATTTCATTTCATTTTTTATTTCTGTCAGATCAAACAAGACTAAAAAAGAAAAGAAAAAGAAAAAAAGGCAGCATATTTCAGACAGAATGGGTGTAGGCAGAAGCAATAGCTTATTTGCGCCTACCCCTCATATGTAATACAAATATACAGCCGACCTCAAAGTCATAATATTGTTAAGATAGCGGTGCTAACAAGCATGTATATTGCCCATACAAGTTTTATTGGAGCTACATTCTATTGTTTAAAGCATTCATTTCTCAAAGATTCAGTAAGTTTTCCTAAAATGTACTTACCTTAAGCATCTTAATTGATAGAGGAAAATGCAGTCAACTTGTCTCACTCTCTGCTCGTCTACCAGCCAATGTCTACAGTCAAGTGTGCGCGCGCCTGGGCGGAGCTTTGTTTAAAATCAACTCGCTCAAACTGAACTCTGTCAAATAACCCCAACACTGGACATCATTTACTGTAACTCAGGAGAGGGTGAAAAGTACACTTTGAGAGTCAGTATCAACTCTGAAATGTTTGACCCCCAAATTTCAAATCTCCATTTTTTGCTGTGTGGTGCTATGAGATGACTATTGTTGTGAAATGGTGCTATATAAATAAAGTTGAATTGAACTGAATAACATTTTTGGCATCTTGTACTTGGACTATATCTCCAAGAAGCAAGTCCACAGTATTGTCCAGCATCATAATGGGACCCATGAAGCTTTCCTTACAACAGTAAAAAAAGAGAAAGTTGAGATGTTATGGCCATGTAACAAAATCCAGTGGTCTTGCAAAAACAGTGCTACAGGGGCCTCTGAAGGGGAAGAGAAAGAAAGGAAGATGGGAAACGATGAACTGACAATGTGAGGAAGTGGACAGGAAAATCTTTTGTGGAGACCCAGGCAGTGGCCCACAACTGCAAAGGATGGAACAGACTGGTGGACAAGCTGTCAGGACAGCGCCCCAACAACTACTCAAAAACAAGTTAAAGCAGCAAGATAGCAACTGTAAAGCTCCATTTTTTGAATCAAATATTTTACAAAGCTAGAATTTTTAGCTGTTTTTCCTACCAAGTGAAACAGTTGAATTCCATAACTTTTGCCCAAGGTTATACTATATACAGTATATTGTGTGTAGACTGCAGCAAGGTGCCATCTATAAGACAAATAAGAATGTGTGCTGTATCATGTAATGAAGACCATCTTATTTGGAATGGTTTATTTTGTCTTAACCACAAAAGCTGTTAAGTATAAATCCCTACTGCTCTGGCCTCTCTCTAAAAGAAGAGGACTGATCCTTTATCCTCTTTGCCTTTCTCTGTATTCCTTTTCTTGCCACCATCCTACCTCTCGGGAAGGTGATTCATATATCAAAGTGTTTCACCACTGTCCACTCTGGGGCAATCAGAAAACATGGGATAATTGGGTGACAGGAATTCCCCTAAAGCCCACAGTGTCTCTTCTGACTGGAAAAAGAGCATAAATAAAAGAAGAGCAGAGTGACAGGGTGGTAGCCTGAAGCCAAAGAAGTTCAATGAAAATCAGGAAGAGTGAGTGATGACATGCATATCAATTATCCTCCTGCAAGGTAAACAATGACTCCCAATTACCAGGCCAAGTTTTAATTAAGATGATGGCGGAGTAATTATTGCCCCTGACAGGGATGATTGAGCTTAGGAGTCCATGTTCTGATTAGGGCGTCTGTCTGGATGCTTCCTATCCTATAGAGGTAATAATGACATGACCTCTTGTCTTCAGAGGACAGCTTGGTTCCATAGAGAGAGAGCTTGCAAACACTCTTGGCTCTTTTTTAAAATATGAGCGAGTACATATAAGGAAAAGGGTGAAGGGTGGGTCAAAAACTCTTGGAGTGGACTTTTTTTTTTTACTACTCAACTGCATAGCTCCGTATACAATATTGGTTCAATCAGTCAATCAATCAACTTTACTTATAAAGCACTTTAAAAGCAGCACTTGCTACACAAAGTGCTGTACAGCAAGAAAACACACATGAAAACATAAAAGCAGGAAGCAGGGCACTAACACAAAAACAAGATAGAACCACAGTCAAAAGAAACAATAAAATAAAAGGTAAAATAAATAAATAAAAAAAATACCATTTCATTCAATAAAATCAATGTCTAACACTGGGTCGAAGGCCATGGAGTAAAAGTATGTTTTAAGACGGGTTTTATAAAAGGACAGTGAAGGTGCTTGTCTGATGTCCAGGGGTAAATCATTCCATAACCTAGGTGCCATGATCAAAAAGGCTCTGAGCTTCCGCCTCACCTTTGGCACCCCCAGAAGCAGCTGTTAAGCTGACCTGAGGGACCGGGTGGGAGCGTAGGGATGCAGAAGCTCAGAGAGGTAAGGCAGAGCAAGACCGTTCAAGGATTTAAAAACAAATAAAATGATTTTAAAATGAACTCTAAAATGCACGGGCAGCCAGTAGAGTGAAGCTAAGATTGGTGTGATGTGATCTCTTCCACATGTACCTGTTAAAAGACAAGCAGTGGAATTCTGAACCAGCTGCAGACGCGAAAGAGATGACTGGCTGACACCAACATAAAGTGTGTTACAGTAATCCAGCTGAGATGAAATAAAAGCATGGATTACTGTCATGGGCAGTGAGAGCGTGCCCCCTACTTCCCGTTCATCTCTCCTCAGGTCATCAGCGCACCTGAGTGAGAGGACACACCTGTGCCCTCTCATCAGCCAGCGTTCATAAGGAGGCATCCTTCAGTGATTCAATGCTGGCTCGTCTGGGTATAGTGCCAATCAAGACAGCAAGTATTTGATCCACACTGGTAAAAAAGTTATTAACCTGTGTGCTTTTTCCCCTATTAAAGTTGCTGCCATCATGCGGGTGTGTCACCGGGACTGCGAGTGCTCTCCTGCCACATCTCCACTCATCCACAGCAAACCTCTACCCGGTCAGGCACCACCAGCCCCATTCCCTTCACCCTGCTGGTTCATCTATTCCCCACCGGGGTCCTCCCGGTTCTCCCACGGAGCTACCATAAGTGGCAATTTGGCTAGCCCATTTTCCCTTACTCCATTCCTCCACACTCAGCTCTCGTTTTCTCTCCACAGGCTCTTCTTCTGGCGAGTGACTATTTCTGTAGCTGTGCAAGGATTTGCTATTTAATAATGACTCTCAAATGTGTATTATTGTGTGATTGTCCCTTCTTGTTGCTGCATCATGCATGTGAGCTGATTATTTATTACATCCATGACAGATTACTATTTCCAGGTGCGATCTAGAGAGAATGGGTTTTACTTTTGCTTAACACCTTAGATGAAAGAAGCTGGATTTTACCACAGAAGGAATCTGAGTGTCTAATTTAAAATCACTGTCCATGATTAAACTAAGGTTCTTAACTGTCGATTTCACGTAAGGAGTGACGGGGCCCAGGTTTACAGGAGGGGACTCACGGGGTCACTAGGTCCAAACACCATCACTTCTGTGTTCTTATCATGAAAATTTAGAAAATTTAGGGCCATCCAAGACTTGATGTCTTCAATGCATGCCAGGAGTGGGTATACTGATAAGGCAGCTTTTTGTTTTAGATGAACATATATCTGACAGTCATCAGCATACAGGTTGAAGGAGATACCATGCTTTTTAAAAATGGAACCCAGCGGAAGTATGTACAAAGAAAAAAGCATGGGCCCTAGAACTGACCCCTGTGGGACCCTATATGGCAGAGGAGCAGAAGAGGATTCAAACCCAGAGATGCTAACTTTAAAACTCCTGTCTGCCAGATAGGACCTAAACCAGTTGAAAGCAGTGCCACAAATGTCCACTAGGAGCTGCAAACATGAAATTAAAACATGATGGTCCACTGTGTCAACAGCAGCAGTTAAATCAAGCAACACAAGAACAGCATATTCACCTGAATCACATGCTAAGAGGATATCATTAAAAACTCTTAACAAGGATGTCTCTGTGCTATGAAGAGCTTTGAAACCAGATTGAAAAACTTCCAAAATACCGTGTTCATCCAGAAAATATTTCAGCTACAAATAGACAATTTTCTCTAAAATTTTTGAGAGAAATGGCAGCTTGGAAATAGGCCTACAATTTGGCAACATGGTATGATCAAGACCAGGTTTCTTAATCAAGGGCTGCACTACTGCATGTTTAAAATTTGCAGGAACCACACCAGATAACAGGCTGCTGTTCAAGATGGTGAGAACTGACTGACCTATACTGGGAAGCACCTCTTTAAAAAGTCTAGGAGGGACAGCATCACAAACAAGTGGTTCGTGGTTAGGCAAACAAGCCTCAGAATACTAAATCACACAGTTTTGGAGGCATTAAGTGGACATTGGTGGCATAACAAGCAAATCCACAGCAATTTCCTTCCAACTGCAGCACGATGAGCTGGCTAAAATCCTCTATAAAGAACATAAAAAAATGGCAAGGACCATTACACCCCACACACTAGAACAAATACAGTATCTTCACCCAAAGATGTTTAGTTTCTAGGAGATATGGGAAAGGGCATCAGCTTGTGTATTCTCTGCCGGATGTATAGGTTGAAGTAATAATGATCTCATGAGCCGAGTTTTACATTCTGGAGAGACAAGTATAAATGACAACAGGTCATGAACTAAATCCTATGTAAACTTCAAAATGGTGCAAGCTAGTAAAAGAGTGCTTCTTTTTCGTCAGTCCATCAATCCATCTATCTTTTCCAGAGATCCGGGTCACATAGACAGCAGCCCAAGCAGAGAAGCCCAGCCTCCCCTCTTCCCAGACATGCTTCCAGCTCTTTAGAAGGGACACCAAGGCCTTCGTAGGCCAGCCAGGAGACACAGTCTCTCCAGCATGTCCTGCGCCTGCCCTGTGGTCTCCCTCTACCAGTGCCCAAAAACGTCAAGTGGGAGGCATTAATGAGGGATTCTAACTGGACAACCAAATCACCTCTACTGGCTCCTTTCAATGTGGAGGATTAGTGGCTCTACCCTGAACCTCTCCCAAATAACTCAATTCCTCACTCTGTCTCTATGGGTGAGTCAAGCAATCCTACAGAGAAAGCTCATTTCAGCCACTTGTATCTGAGATCTCAGTCATTCGGTCATTACCCAAAGTTCATGACCATAGGTTAGGGTAGGAACATAGATTGAGCAGTAAAATGACAGCTTTTCTTTAGAGCACGGCTCCCTCTTCCCCAGGACAGACAGTACAACATCCACATCACTGCTGATGCTGCTCCAATTGATCTGTCAATCTCTCACTCCCAAGGGCGTAACTTTATTTCAAACAGTGGGGGGATTGAGATCTCTGCCCATATAAGGATTAAAAAAAAAAATCTTTTTATTATAGGACTGTCAGGTCATCAGTACAGGCAGTTGTCTCCAATGTCCTCTTTTTCATTTTTAAAGGAAAAGGACTTTTTTAAGTAAAAAATGACAGTATACAGTATGCATCCTATTGTGGAGGAAAAGCGCAAAATCATTAACTTTGCTAAAAGGACAAGGCTAATTTACCCCTTTATTTAGGCATTCCCATATGAGTAACAGTTGTAAAAATTATTTCCCTAATTTACCAAATCTATATTCAGCCTTGTAATAGTCTATGCCACTATGAAGCAGCAGGCGTACTTAATACCCATTATGTGTTTAGTATTTCAGCACTGGCAGAAATCAAGTTTTGACTATTGTTACCTGGTCACATGTGCCTCCTGTGCCTCCCTGGTTACCTTTATTTCCTCTCCTTCTTGGTTCACCCTGCTGCTGCCACATTCTTGCTCCTGATATAAAAAGGCTCAGTTAATGTTCAAACGGTTTAGAAGAGGTACTTCATGGACAGTTTTGGAGGATGTAATTCATGCTAGATTTTTGACCTTCTTCCCTCTTTATAGCATCTTAACAGTGCAATCAGTATTAAATGAGGTTAATCTATCTGCTGAATGAGGCTTAATCACCATTATTTTTAACTCATTTATTTTGTTATTAATCAGTTGAGGTAATAAACACATTTATTCTGACAGGACTAATGTTTTTTCATTAACCCCTTGCACTCCGATCAATTTCCCTAAAAACACCAAAAAATAATGTGCCCAAAGTAAATCGAAAGCTGTTCTTCAACCCTTTGCAGCATCTTCATGGGGTTGGTCTCATTTAAAAGAAAACACTTTGAATTTTTTGGCAAAACAGTCATAATCTCTCTAAGTGCTCCGGCCACTGAGTTACACTCATCTAAACATACTGAACTTGAAGAAAATAAATTTGGCCTGGGTGTTTTTTTGGATACAAATGCTTGCAAATAACACACAGCTTCAGATCCGGGCTGGAAAATGCAACAGAAATGTACAACCAAGTGTTATCCAGCTGAGGTCAAAATTTTGTAACAATACCACAAAAAATGAATATATTACACAGCTTTTTCCTCAGGTAGTTCCCAGGCGTTTTTGAACTGTGCCAAATTGTGCCAAATGGCACAGTTTGGAAAAACGTCTGTAACTTTTGAATGATTCAATGTAGAAGCTTCATTTTAGGCTCTAATGAAAGGTGACACTCAGGGCTGTGTCTGTGTGTGTGTGGGGGGGGGGTTGCCCCCCCTCACTACAGAGGACGGACATCTGCCATCGCTACATGACGGAATAGACTCATGTGGCGATGTGGCGACAGCGGCGCAGTCACCGCGGCTCCCCCCTCCTCGCTACAGAAGAATAGTGGGGGGGGGGGCGGCGTTCACGGTCTGGACGTGGAGCACGACCCGTGTACCGCGGCGCACGAACTTCAGACTTCGTGCACCGCACAGTTTTAATTTACCGATCAGTCAAAAGTCATTTTTGATTACAATTTTCAGGGATAAAGAATAATTTAGCTTATAACACCTTACCTCTTCACAGCAGTGTCCTGGCAAACTTCTCTTCCTCATTGTCAGATGAACGCGATGCTGGTCCGCTCGTGGTTCTGGTCTCGCGACCCGATCAAAGGGCGCTCTTGTGCGCCCTCATGCGCACTAGGACGCAGAGACTTGCCCGCCCACGGTACAACGGAGTGCAAGAGGTTAATTTATGATGTCACCACTTGCCACCATGTGGCTATTTCTTACCAAGCAGATGAATTAAGGATACTACTGGGATTTAATCAGCTAGACTATGACAAAAGGAACAGTTATCCTGCCTGCAGAGACATTATGAACACAGCACACCACACCTTAGGTGTACCATTTCATTCATGAAATAATAGCAAATCTTTGAGTAGATTTGTGAGTAAATCATCCTGGTATTAAAAACTTACTCTGGATTCATTATCTAGACATTTAATTTTTTACAATGACATGCAGTTTTCAAATTTAGGATTCAGGTATCCCCCCCCCCCCAAAAAAGAAAAAAGGTAAATAACAAATTTACCTTTACCAAATTTACAAGAAAAAAGCATGCAAATTTAGGAGAAAAGAGTATAAATTCACAAGAAGAAAGTAGGAACTTAATGACAGTCAAAAAAGAAATGTATAAAAATTTAGAAATTTAAATGATTTTGCAAAAGCTCATATTAGATGGAAAGTTTAAATTTATCCCCTTCACAATGTACGGCTGTGTATCCACAGAGCACTTTTTTGGGGGGGAAAGGTTACTAAACAATGAACAGGACCAAACAGGACACCAAATGGCAAAATAATAAATTAAATCATTTTTTATGTTAACATTTAAAGAAAATTGGACATTGTTGTAATAATGCACTGGACACAAAATGCCCAAATAAGACAAAAAAAATCATACAGAAGGACCAAATGGGACACTTTCAAATTTTTTTTGGTTTTTTTAAAGCTTTTCAAATAGTATCAATTGAATTAACAACAGAAGGACCACCTGCTGCACCTGACATATAAGCCGTGCCCATTTGTCAGTAAAAATGATTTAATTCATTATTTTCTGTTCATTTTCTGTGTAATCCAGCCATTTAATGTGCTCAGTTCCCTCAGTGCAAAAGTACTCTCATCTGTGAGTGTTTTTTGTTGCTGCATGGATGGTGCTGAAAGTTTAAAAAAGTTCAACTTTTGGAGCTCATCAGCAGCACACCTGTCATGATTACTAAATTGACAGCTTGCATGCATGATGCAACAGCACAGGAAGGAACCACACAAGGGGGCACGTTCGACAATTTATTAAATATCAAAAGGCTCACAACAACAGAAACAGCAACTCGCCAGAAGAATCCACCTGAGGAGAGAAGACAAGAACTGTCAGAGAAGGAACAGAGTAAGGGGAAATGGCCAAGCCAAATTGCCACTTACTTAGGGTTCTGAGGAAGAACCGGCAGAACTCCAGCGGGGAATAGACGAACCAGTAGGGAGGGGGAATGAGCTGATGGTGCCTGACCGGGTGGAGGTTGGAAACCGAGGGATTAGTGGAGATGTGGCAGGAGAGTGCACGCAGCCCTGGAAACACACCCACACGATGGCAGCAACCTGAAGAGGAGAAGAGAGCGAGGTTAGACAGCATGTCTAAACTAGCAAACAATTTATACCTGCTTGTCTTGAAGGGGCAGTATACCCAGACGAGCCAGCGTAGAATGCGTGGAGAGGGCCTTCTTAAGTACGCTAGCCGATGAGCAGGTGCAGGTACGTCTTCTGTCTCAGGTGGTGTGATGAATTGACAAAGATGAGACAGGACGGGAGGGGAGTGCTCTCACTGCCCATGACAGTCCCCCCCCCCCACCACCTTCTAGGAGCACCTCCTGGCGGTCCAGAGGGCTTTTCTGGGTAGGCTTGGTGGTAGGCCCGGAGCATGTCTTTATCCAGGACCCGTGAAGTGGGGACCCAGGAACGTTCCTCCGGGCCATAGCCCTCCCAGTCCACCAGATACTGAAGACCCCAGCCTCGATGGTGGACATCCAGGATGAGACGAACAGTATAGGCGATGTGGCCGTCGATGATCCGGGGAGGAGGAGGCAGCTTGGGGGGGGGGGGTGCAGAGGGGACTGACTGAGAGGGGTTTAATGTGTGAAACATGAAACGTGGGGTTCACTTGCAGGGACGGTGGTAACTTGAGCTGGACCGACGCGCCATTGACCACCCATGACATGGTGAATGGGCCCAGGAAGCGGGGGGATAGCTTTCTGGATTTCTCCTTAGAGGAATCTGGCTCACTGCTAGACAGACCTGCTGTCCAACAGCATATTTGGGGGCAGGGACCAGCTTCCTGTCAGCAGCAGCCTGGGTGCATTCCGTAGAGCGAGCGAGAGTGGCCCAGGTAGACCTCCAGATGCGTCGGCAGTGGCGAGCATGGACATCCACGGACAGAACTGCGACCTCCCTCTCCGCCATAGGTAGCAGTGGGGGCGTGTACCCCAGCAACACCTCTAATGGGGTGAGTCCAGTTGCAGAAGAGATGGCTGAGTTTAAAGAATACTCCACCCAGGTCAGGTGTATGCTTCAAGACCATGGGTTCTCAGCTGCTACACACCACAGGGCGGTCTCCAGGGACTGGTTGGCGCGCTCCGCCTACCCATTGCTTTCACTGAGATTTCCTGAGGAGAGACTCACTGTGGTGCCCAGGGTCCGGCAAAAGGCCCTCCAGACCGGGGACATAAACTGGGGGCCCCGGTCAGACACAATGTCCATAGGAATGCCATAGATCCAGATGACGTGCTACATCAATAAGACTGCTGTCTCCAGGGCCGAGGGGAGCTTCGGGACAGCAACCAGGTGAACAGCCTTGGAGAAGCGATCCACAATGGTGAGGATGACATTTTTGCCCCGGGATGGGGGGAGTCCGGTAATAAAATCCAAGGCAATGTGGGACCAAGGACAACCAGGGGTGGGGGGGTGGAGGAGGCCTGACGGGGGAGAGGAGTCCGATTTTCCCCGGATGCAGGTCTGGCAGGCCTTAACATATTCTCGTACGTCCTGTCACAGCATGGGCCACCAGAACACTCGCCAGACGAAGCCCACAGTTCGGGCGATGCCAGGATAGCACACAAAGCGACTGGTGTGACCCCACTGGATGACATAACTGCGGAGGGCGGCCAGGACTTACAGACGGTTCCGGGGACACCCTACTGGCACAGGCTTCTGGGACTGGGCCTGACGGACCATCCACTCAATATCCCAAGTAAGGGCTCCAAAGACGCACAAAGGCGGAATGATGGTTTGGGGTGGGGGGGTGCTACCTCCCCAGAATCAAACTGGTGTGGTATCTCATCTGGTTTGATGTTCCGGACACCAGGCCGGTACGTGATAGTAAAATTAAATTGCTGAAAAAATAGAGACCAGCAAGCTTGCCAGGCGTTAAGTTGGCAGGCTGACCGCAAGTACTTGAGGATCTTGTGGTCGGTCCAGACGACGATGGGGTGAATGGTACCCGCCAACCAATGCCTCCACTCCTCCAATGCCAACTTAATGGCAAGCAGCTCTCTGTCCCCCATGTCATAATTCCTCTCGGCCGGTGTGAGCCGACGAGAGAAATATGCGAACGGATGGAGCTTCTGATCAGGGGTTGTGCGCTGTCACAGCACAGCGCCAACCCCCAAATCAGATGCATCCACCTCAAGGACGAATTGGAGCTGCGTGTTGACCTGAGCCAAGATACTGTAGGTGTTCCTGTGAACAGGCGCTTTAATTCAATAAATCCCTGCTCAGCTGCCTCGGTCCACCGAAAGGGGACCTTAACGAAGGTTAGCTGTGTTAAAGGCAATGCCACCCCACTATAGTTCCTTATGAACCTGCGATAGAAGTTTGCGAACCCGAGGAAGCGTTGGAGCTCCTTACGGGACTGGAGAGTTGGCCAATCCAGCACTGCCTTGACCTTGGTCGGGTCGCAATCAGTCTCCCTTCAGCCACTATGAACCCCAAGAAGGTGGTTGATGTTGTGGAGAACTCACACTTCTCACACTTCTCGGCCTTGACGTAGAGCTGGTTCTCCAGAAGCCATTGCAGAACGGCTCTGACATGGGCTTCATGTTCCTCTGGTGAGTGGGAGAAAATTAAAATATCATCCAAGTAGACAAGTATGAATTGGAAAAGCATATTGCGAAGGACATCGTTTATTCACTGCTGGAAGATGGTGGGGGCATTAGTGAACCCGAATGGCATCACCAGATATTCAAACTGCCCCTGGTGAGTTTTAAATGCCGTCTTCCATTCATCGCCCTCGCAAATGCAGACCAAATGATATGCATTTCTAAGGTCTAGCTTGGTGAAGACTCGTGAGCACTGAAGGAGCTCGAATGCTGAGTTAATCAAAGGCAGAGGATACTTGTCTTTGACAGTGATCACATTGAGCTCCCTATAGTCTATGTACAGGCGCAGCAAGCCATCCTTCTTTCCCACAAAAAACAATCTGGCCCCGAGTGGGGCTGAAGATGGCCAAATAAGGCCGGCATTCAGCAACTCATTAATGTATTTCTCCATCGCCTCCCTCTCCGGGCCAGAAATACTGTACAGCCGACTGGACGGCAGCTTCACCCCCGGGATGAGGTCAATAGCGCAATCGTAGGAGCGATGAGGTGGCAGTGACAACTCCTTCGATTTGCTAAAGACCTCTCCCAAATCATGGTATTTCCGGGGGATGAGGCTGAGGTCCAGCGGCTCAACCGAAGAGAGGGAGACGGACAGAACTGGGGGACATTCCGCTGAATGCATGCAATTTGCCATGCAAAATGGGCTCCAGGAGGAGAAGGTATTTTGTACCCAGTTAATAATTGGATTGTGCCTCCGGAGCCATAGGTAGCCACGAACCACCGGGGAGCCCCAAACGGGAAGAACTAGGAACATGAGTTCCTCCCGGTGGTTCCCGGAAAGAAGGATGGAGATCGGCGTCGTGCATTCAGTGACTACTGTGACCTCCTGGCCTGAGATAGTGGTAACTCTCTGGTTGTGGGGCAATTTATGCATGGGAATACGATAGCAATATGTGATTAATAATTATGATCAGGTATAAAAATTATTTAATTTGTATTAATGTATTGGGACCTGAGATATCCTCCGGGTCCACACACACAGCAAAAGTTAATAAACACTCGTGGGGCACCAGCTCCTCTTTAGGGAGCACTTTAATCCTTAATTTCACTTTATACCTGTTCACTCAATAAATTCATTAATAATCAGTCTCAAAATTTTAGTGAATTCGATACTGGGGCTTTAAAACCAGACTCAGAATGAAATAAATTCCCAACAACTTCTCTCATTTTCACATATTTATTGAATGAAGTGATGATTAAAGGACATTGAAGTGAGTTTCATTAAACATTAAATTAAATTTGTAAATGATAGAGTAACAATGTGAACATTTGCAGAACCAGGGTGAAAATGTAAGCTGAATTTAGATCAGTTTTAAGTTAACAGATTATGGAAAACCGAACGCAAATTTATGGGGAAAATTAAACTAATTATATGGAAAATTCTGGATTACTCTTAATAAAATGAAAACAGAATTTTAAGGAAAAGAAGAGTTATGTTAAGTGCTCTTTAATTTTGCATCTGATCAGATACTGAATTATTCTCAAATCTCAGACGTTTTATTCAGCAGATGAGTAAAGAATGCAGCTCACGTGACCAGGTTGAAAATCCTTCTGCGTCGTCGTCTCCTCGAAGTTTTCAATGCAAAGAAGTGCCAAAAGGCGGAATATTTGGCCAGCAAATATTCTTTGATATAAGATGAGATTTTGATGTGTTGATCACCTGGGCTGAGATCCAGCCCAAGCATCTCCTTTTTCGTGAAGTGTTGATTTCTTCAGCTGTGTGGTGGCGAGCTATGTCGTCGGGATCAGCTGCTTCTCACCAGGGAATTTGAGAATAATTACAAAATCTGATCCAATAGCAAAATTAAAAGATTTCTGCAACTTAGTGGAGGTAAAATTAGCTTCTAGTGTGTAAGTGGTCAATAAAAATTGTAAACATAAAGTCAAAATTACAAACGGTGAGTTTAAAGAAAGTTTCAAGAAAAAGTTTTAAAAATAAACGTCTAGAAATGGAGTTTGACTCCAAATTTAGGATCTGAGCTCAGGAAAGAAAAAGATTAGTTCCTAGATGTTTAAAGAGAAACAAAAAAGCACGTGGGAGAAATGTCCTTTGTTCTGGCAAATGAAGAGTTCTTTGTTCTCCCGTAGTGATCTGCCATAAAGTGTTCTTCTGTGTAGTGACAAGAAGCTCGAGAAGAAGGAAAAGAGGCCAAAAAGAGAGTGTATCTTCTCTTTATCTGTGGGAAAACTTTTGCGGGCTTCCAGGAATGGACAAAAGTTCCAGGCAATAGTTTTCCTTCATGGGTGGGCTTTAAGAACTTTAGTCTAATGAACAAACAGGCTTTTGTCTGTAACAACCAATACCTTGAGAGAGCCGCTGTCAAGCAGAGATTGGCCGCGATCGGTCACATGATTTGAGAGACCTTTTTTTGGCAACCTGATACAGTCTTAAAACTGAACATTCATCTATACACTTATGTATTTCAGTGGTTCATCCAACTTTATAACTAGTGCTTTTAAATGAACATGCAAGAATAAACATTCATTTAAACATTTTAGATGCACATATTTAAAATCAAGGATTAATATATTTCAAACCCATTATTGATTGTCCACATCAAACATCAAGAGTCCATTTGCTTTCCCATGGTATCCTGAAAAAGAGAATGTTGAAAATTGAGTCTTGTAACAAGAATTGTAGTCAAATAGTTCACTGGTTAAATCCAGCATGTCCCAGAGTTGCCAGTAGAGGGAAATGTTAAGCTGTGGATATTTTGTAGTGACCATATGGCATTCCACAAAGGTCTGTTTTTTGTCCACGTTTATTGGGCCCTAAAAGGTTCAGGAGGAATTCTTGAGACTGGTTTAACAAAGAAATGTTAGTTCAGCTGTGGTCTTGGGATAAAAGAGCAGTTCTTGACTGTCCTTTTCCTAGGTGAAACAATGTCTTTAAACTGAAGAATAATTTTATTGATGAACCAAAGTGAGATGATGCTACAATACCAACCTGCCGCACAAACTGGGCAGAGATGAAATTACCCTCTGACCCAGAGTCAATCAGCGCCATAGTCCTCCTCTTGACCCCCAGCAACTGCATGAGGGCCGAGATTGAAAAATTACCGGGGGGAGTAGATTTGGTCCCGCCCGCCAGACCCCCATTGGTTACTGACGGGCCGAGTCTTTTGGCAGCTGGTGGCATTCATCACCAGCTCTCGCTACCCATGACAACACCTCAGTAATCAGCTGATCAGAATCAGGCTGAAAGGATACCATGATCATTATTTAACAGCAAAAGCTTGAAATAATGGATATTTTCTTACCTATTTGATGCTGTTTAATGAATTTAATGAAGTGCTTCAGGGCAAGCTGTAAAACCCAAAGCCAAGCTTCAATGGATAGGTCAAGCAGTTGCTACGATACAGGGTGCAGTGTAAGGAAACCACAAGTTTGGTTGGCATCGGCGTGGTGACGCGGCCGCTTGGTGACGTCATCACACCGAGCACATAAAAGTAAGGGACGGCCATTTTGACTCTCCTCTTTTACACTTGCTGTTGCAACACTCTGTCTCCCAACAACAATACTCTGTACCACCAGCAAAGAGTTTGTGTAATAAAGTTTGTGTTCTCAGCAAATGCCACTCTCTGTCGGTCCTTCCATGTTTTCCAGACATAACATCTGGTGACAAGAGTAAACAATGGAAGCGTGTTTGAGGCCACTACAGCCATTTCTGGAAATCCCTGATGAGCCGCCCGTGCCGTGGCCGCTCTGGTACAGCTCCTTCACTACCTATATATTGGCATTGGGCCTGGATGAGCTAGATAAGGTACAGAAACGAGCTCTACTGGTTCACTAGCTGGGCATAGAAGGCCAACATATTTTCTGCATGCTAGGACCAACAGAAACATTTTCTGATCCAGTCGAGCTGCTAGCTAGCTACTTCGCCACACACGACAAAGTGTTGGTGCGGCACATTAGGTTTCACCAATGGTGGCAGAAGACCGGAGAGATGCCACAACAGTTTGTTGTGGATCTCCGCTACCTAGCTAGCATGCGCAGATTCAGTTTGTTGGAGGACAAAATGGTCCAAGACCAGTTAGTCGGGCACACTAACAACCCACAGCTGAGGACGAAAGATGCTAACGGCGCAAATGACATGACGCTAGCTAATACCATTGAGCTAGCATTCAAGCTAGGATCCACCAACAGGTTAGCATCGGAGCTAGGTGTGCAACAACAACAACAACAGCCAAGCCACACAATGCTAGCATCCGCGGTAACCACAGAAGGGCCCGGTGATCATGGCAGAGGAGGCTGAAGTGAACACTGTGGATCAGAAGAATGCTATGAGGCACTTCTCATGTGACAACTGTGGCTCCCCAATGCACCGAGAGAGAGTGCATGCCTGTCTTGCAAGGGAGCAACAATATAAGTGATGTGGCAAATTCAATCACTTTGCTAAGGTTTGTTGGTCAGCACCACTGCCGAGCCACAAGTTCCGGAGGTACAACATATGCATTCTACGTGGTTGGCTGGATGATGTTGGTTTGATGCTCCTGCTCGACACTGCAGTGGTGAGATCGATGTTGAACTGGGTCACTGTGAAGAAGTTCTTTCCCAGCCACCCGATCGGAAAAAACAGCAGTTGTACAGGTATAGTGGCTACCGGGTCAGTAATCGAGGGACCATCACACTAATAGTCCTCTACACGTCAAGAGTCGTTACTAATTTTGTTTTCCAACTGGTTGTGCATGGAGACAACATACTAGGATGTAACATGCTCTATCAACTGGGCTTCTCCATCTGCAACAGAAACGGACTCCATTTGACCGATGAGGATGAGTGGGACGCAACACACCCAGACGACGATGACGAGGGTACAGCTGTCCTGTGCTCATAGGAGGAGCTCCACCCAGAGAAGAGGAAGCAACCGGACTCGCCTCAGATCCTCGCCCAGCATAAGTCTCAGGGAGCCACTGCAGAGCTGCAGGAGAGGGAGCCCGTGTCTATCGGGAACCCCGGGACACAACAACCTGGCGCAGTTTCTACTAACGGCAACAGCAACACATTGCCATGACCAGACTTCCCAGGAGAGGGGGAGAAGAAACCAGACTCCTTCTGAATCCATGCCCAGCACCAGCCTCCAGGAGCCACCACTGAGCTGCAGGATGAAGAGTCTGTGATCCAACAAAATGCAGTAGTGCCACCGGACGCCTTCCGAATCCACGACTGGCACCACCCTCCAGGAGTCACCGCTGAGCCACATGATGACGAGTCCGTGACCCAACAGGATGCAGCAGAACCACCACAACCTGGTGGATGCCCCACAGCAGACGTGAGAGTCACGCCATCACAACCATGGTGCCGAATATAGCCAAAGAGAGCACCGCTTGCAGTGATGGACTGGGTTCAGGTACACAGAACCAAATGACCGGACCCGCATTCAGTCTCAACGCCATCTCCACCACAGGGGGCACCCATCATGATCACCGTGCAGTTGGGATCAGTGACCTTCCAGATGGCAGATGGTTCGGTGTGGCACATCGACTGCCTTCGCCAAGTTCGAGCAGTTGCCCCGACTGACACGGCCATGAGTCGACTTGCACGGTATGGGACCCGGACTGGGGTTTTGAAGAAGACGATCCCAGTCCGTGGGTTTCCGCACCTCCAGGGGTGCATCCACCACGGGCTCGCTACAAGGCCCATCCAACTGAACTGCCTTCCTCAACGAAAGGACTGTTTAGCTAGGGGCGTGGCTACCAACCAGTAGTGGCATAATAAACCACTCAGCCGTGCTGGGCCACATGTTAGTCTACCCGCTGTCCCTAGCTAGTTTGGGGTTCTTTAATGGTAACAAATTGGGGAGGGTCAATTAGATTTTGTGTGCTCATCTGTTTTTCCAAGTGGGGAGGGGGGGATGAATGTGGTGTAAGAAAACCACAAGTTTGGTTGGCATCGGTGTGGTGATGCAGCTGCTTGGTGATGTCATCACGTCGAGCACATAAAAGTAAGGGATGGCCATTTTGACACTCCTCTTTTACGCTCGCTGTTACAGTGCTCTGCCTCCCACCAACAATACTCTGTACCACCAGCAAGAGTTTGTGTAATAAAGTTTGTGTTCTCAGCAAAGCACCACTCTCTGTCAGTCCTTCCATGTTTTCCAGACATAACACAGGGCAGAGACCTTTTTATTAAGAGTGCTTGTGAAATGCCCGAACAACAGGTTTAGAGCATTGTTATGTACTCCATGGACAAGCAGCCTACGCAAAGTTAACAGCCAACTCCTGTAGGGTGATACCTAAAATGGCTAATGAACAAAGTCACGTAAGTGATTATGTCATGTGAATATGGTCCACAGCTCATGTCACTCTGACCTATTTTTTTGTTTTTTTCCTGGCATGACACAGGTACTGCCACTGTTAGCAGTGCTAGCTTTATGACACAAATCAGTGTGACCAAAGATTTTAAGGCTCTTCTTTGTGGAATGCTTGTCAGTGCACTAGACAGACTCATCATTGATCTAAAGTTGATTATATACAGTGGGGCAAAAAAGTATTTAGTCAGCCACCAATTGTGCAAGTTTTCCCACTTAAAAGATGAGTGAGGTCTCCAATTTTCACCATAGGTATACCTCTACTATGAGAGACAAAATGAGGGGAAAAAAATCCAGAAAATCACATTGAAGGATTTTTAATGAATTAATTGGTAAATTCCTCAGTAAAATAAGTATTTGGTCACCTACAAACAAGCAAGATTTCTGGCTCTCACAGACCTGTAACTTCTTCTTTAAGAGGCTCCTCTGTCCTCCACTCGTTACCTGTATTAATGGCACCTGTTTGAACTCTTTATCAGTATAAAAGACATCTGTCCACAACCTCAAACAGTCAGGCTCCAAACTCCACTATGGCCAAGACCAAAGAGCTGTCAAAGGACACCAGAAACAAAATTGTAGACCTGCACCAGGCTGGGAAGACTGAATCTGCAATAGGTAAGCAGCTTGGTGTGAAGAAATCAACTGTGGGAGCAATTATTAGAAAATGGAAGACATACAAGACCACTGATAATCTCCCTCCATCTGGGGCTCCACGCAAGATCTCACCCCGTGGGGTCAAAATGATCACGAGAACAGTGAGCAAAAATCCCAGAACCACACAGGGGGACCTAGTGAATGACCTGCAGAGAGCTGGGACCAAAATAACAAAGGCTACATCAGAAACACACTATGCCGCCAAGGACTCAAATCCTGCAGTGCCAGACGTGTCCTCCTGCTTAAGCCAGTACATGTCCAGGCCCGTCTGAAGTTTGCTAGAGAGCATTTGGATGATCCAGAAGAGGATTGGGAGAATGTCATATGGTCAGATGAAACCAAAATAGAACTTTCTGGTAAAAACTCAACTTGTCGTGTTTGGAGGAGAAAGAACACCATACCTACTGTGAAGCATGGGAGTGGAAACATCATACTTTAGAGCTGTTTTTTTGCAAAGGGACCAGGACGACTGATCCGTGTAAAGGAAAGAATGAATGGGGCCATGTATCGTGAGATTTTGAGTGAAAACTTCCTTCCACCAGCAAGGGCATTGAAGATGAAATGTGGCTGGGTCTTTCAGCATGACAATGATCCCAAACACACCGCCCAGGCAACGAAGGAGTGGCTTCGTAAGGAGCATTTCAAGGTCCTGGAGAGGCCTAGCCAGTCTCCAGATCTCAACCCCATAGAAAATCTTTGGAGGGAGTTGTAAGTCTGTGTTGCCCAGTGACAGCCCCAAAACATCACTGCTCTAGAGGAGATCTGCATGGAGGAATGGGCAAAAATACCAGCAACAGTGTGTGAAAACCTTGTGAAAACTTACAGAAAACGTTTGACCTCTGTCATTGCCAACAAAGGGTATATAACAAAGTATTGAGATGAACTTTTGTTATTGACCAAATACTTATTTTACCGAGGAATTTACCAATTAATTCATTAAAAATCCTTCAATGTGATTTTCTGGATTTTTTTTTTCTTATTTTGTCTCTCATAGTTGAGGTATACCTATGATGAAAATTGGAGACCTCTCTCATCTTTTAAGTGGGAGAACTTGCACAATTGGTGGCTGACTAAATACTTTTTTACCCCACTGTACATGTCATAAACCATCCTTTTTAAGAGCTATAAAGGACACCAAACACATGCTGTGAGTTTTGCACATTTATTAACAAAAACACAAACATACAGAAAAACACTACACTTACATTAATGAGGTGATGAAGGCACCGGAGGAGAGCGGGGCTCATGACCAGGAGGGAGGAGAACAGCCTGGGAGAAACACTGGCTGAGGTGCTCGGACATGCTGGGAAAAAAGAGATTTACTCAGCCGGAGTTGCACCCAAAAGGAAGCGCGGCTCAGGGCTGAGCTAAATGGTAAAGGAGAAATGTACTTGATCGGAGCGCTCCCATTCACCTCTACAGTGTAGCATCAGCTCTTCTCAGGCCAATTCAGGAGATCACTCTTCATCTTAACAAAACTCTCACTCAAGGTCTGGTCAAGAATTGCTGTCTTTCTTCATCATCAGGACCCCAGTGTAAACAATTTCCCTTTGTAGAGAAACCCGATAAGGACATGCTTTTAAAGGATTAAAAAGTATGTCATAAAATTCTCTCATGCTTTCTCCCTAAGCAGATAAGAAGCCTTCGTACCAGGAACTGATACTCTTAAAAAGTCATACACGCCTTAAGCTGACAGGTATATGGTTGTCTCCCTTTATGGGACACATCCCAGAAGCTCCATAACACTCAAACTGTCTCCCTTTCTGCATGCCAGATCCAGGGGGGGGGGGGGGGGGGGGGCATGTTCAGGTCATCTAAAAATGATCTACAGCTCAACAGTACCTCCTAGTGGACAACTACGGAATATGTTCATTACAAGCTGTAACTGTTAATTCTGGCTGAACATTAAACTCTTCAAGTTCTCATTCCTCAGGATAACTCTGGACACTGTGAAGATAATTGTCCTTGTGATGGACAATAATGGTTTGCAATAATTCATTAATTCTTGATTGCATTGTGATTGCATGTTGGAATGCTGATTAATCTTATTCTGATGTGTGTCAATTATATAAGGACACATTTATAAAAAAAAAAAAACCTAATCACTGAATATTAACCTTGAGTCACTAAATTTAGTTAGATTTTATATTAAGTATATAAAATCAATTTCATAGGAAATGTATGATGGTCTTCTGAAACTGGTAAGTCCTTGTCTGTATCAGCCAACCACAGGCTGCCCCAGTCAGATGATACCCTTCCTTTCATCCTATTGGACAGCTACAGACAAAGAACTGCTTGCTGATTGGCTCTTACCCCATTCAAACCTATTTTGGTAGCTGGAAATTGGTCCGTCTTGCTGCCAGTCATACTTTTATGATATCAGAAGCACAACCCTTTAAAAATAGAGAGGGAGCCATCCTAGGCAGAGTTCTGTGAGTTCTGTAAGTTCTGTTAGTTGCTTTGTCTTTGTGTGTCTGAACCTTGTCAAGTCCTGTGCTAGTTTTCTTAAGCTTTTGCCTGTTTTTTCTGGTAACTGAGGAGAAACCATCCCTTTTTAAGTGAGCTCACCTCTATGTGGAAGTCAGACTTCCAAAAAGCCTTTTCTTCTTCGCCTCAGAAGTCATGCTTATCCTTTTTAAACATTTTTCTTGGACTTTTGGACTTTTCCTGCTGTTAAAGTGGACTTTTAATTTCCCTGCCTTTAAAGTGGACTAATAGAAATGTTGGACTTTTCTGTTTTCCCACAGAGAAGAACTCAGACCTCATGGGTGAAACTGCCTAAATGCACTTTTCCTCCAGCCTTTAGCTGTCCTGTGGGCCTTGGACATCCTAAATTTCGGACTGGTTGCCAAAAGACGTCATGCCTGGCCTGGTGCTTAAGATAAGAGATAAGATAAGATAAGATAAGCCTTTATTAGTCCCACAACGGGGAAATTCCAGGATTGCAACAGCACAGGGATAGCAACACTCAGCCGCAGCTTAGCCGCTAACTCCACCGGCTACACTCTTGTGAGCCCCCCCTCCCCTTCCCAGTGAGTCCTGTGTTCCGAATGTTGTCTGGGAGAGCCACTGATCCTTCCCCGAAAAATACCACCTGCTGGCACCCACCACTGCTGAATACCTGGAGCTACAGCTGTTCGTAAGTGAGACTCCTACTTTCCTATCTGCTGGGTTTAAACGAGATGTCCCAAATACACACGTGGACAAAATTGTTGGTGCCCCTCTGTTAATGAAAGAAAAACCCACAGTGGTCACAGAAATAACTTGAATCTAACAAAAGTGGTAATAAATAAAAAGTCTATGAAAATTAACCAATGAAAATCAGACAATGCTTTTGAATTGTGGTTCAACAGAATTATTTTAAAAAACAAACTCATGAAACAGGCCTGGACAAAAATGATGGTACCCTTAACTTAATATTTTGTTGCACAACCTTTTGAGGCAATCACTGCAATCAAACGATTTCTGTAACTGTCAGTGAGACTTCTGCACCTCTCAGCAGGTATTTTGGCCCACTCCTCATCAGCAAACTGCTCCAGTTGTCGCAGGTTTGAAGGGTGCCTTCTCCAGATGGCATGTTTCAGCTCCTTCCACAGATTTTCAATAGGATTTAGATCAGGACTCATAGAAGGCCACTTTAGAATTGTCCAATGTTTCCCTCTTAGCCATTCTTGGGTGTTTTTAGCTGTGTGTTTTGGGTCATTATCCTGTTGCAAGACCCATGACCTGCGACTGAGACCAAGCTGTCTGACACTGGGCAGCACATTTCTCTCTAGAATACCTTGATAGTCTTGAGATTTCATTGTACCCTGCACAGATTCAAGACACTGTGTACCAGATGCAGCAAAGCAGCCCCAGAACATAACAGAACTTCCTCCATGTTTCACAGTAGGGACAGTGTTCTTTTCTTGGTATGCTTCATTTTTGCATCTGTAAACATAGAGCTGATGTGCCTTGCCAAAAAGTTCCAGTTTTGTCTTGTCTGTCTATAAGACATTCTCCCAGAAGCTTTGTGGCTTGTGAACATTCAGTTTGGCGAATTCCAGTCTGGCTTTTTTATGATTTGTTTTCAACAGTGGTGTCCTCCTTGGTTGTCTCCCATGAAGTCCACTTTGGCTCAAACAATGACGGATGGTGCGATCTGACACTGATGTACCTTGACCTTGGAGTTCACCATGAATGTGTTTAGAGGTTGTTCTGGGCTCTTTTGTTACCATTCGTATTATCCATCTCCTCCTGCAGCCACGTCCAGGGAGGTTGGCTACAGTCCCATGGATCTTAAATTTCTGAATAATATGTGCAACTGTAGTCACAGGAACATCAAGCTGCTTGGAGATGGGTCTTATAGCCTTTACCTTTAACATGCTTGTCTATAATTTTCTTTCTAATCTCCAGAGACAACTCTCTCCTTTGCTTCCTCTGGTCCATGTTTAGTATGGTAAACACCATGTCATCAAACAGCACAGTGACTACTTGTCACCCTTTAAATAGGCCGGCTGACTGATTACAAGTTTGTAGACACCTGTGATGTTAATTAGAGGACACATCTTGGTTGAACATGTCCCTATGGTCCCATTATTTTCAGTCTTTTCTAGGGGTACCATCATTTTTGTCCAGGCCTGTTTCATGAGTTTGTTTTTTAAAATAATTCTGTTGAACCACAATTCAAAAGCATTGTCTGATTTTCATTGGTTAATTTTCATAGAATTTTTATTTATTACCACTTTTGTGAGATTCAAGTTATTTCTGTGACCATTGTGGGTTTTTCTTTCATTAACAGAGGGGTACCAACAATTTTGTCCACGGCTGTATCAATTATAATTGAATATAACCAATATTTCATGGTATAATTAGTCCACCAGCCGTAAAGAGAAGTTATATGCTGAAGGAAATTCATATTATCTTTTCAGTAACCTCCACTCATTTTTGTAGATTAATTCCGAAGTTTCCTTTTTGAGATAATCAGCTTATCTAATTTTTCCACCATAAAACTGCATTCTGATTTTGTTAGTTACCTCAGCCTTCCATTGCATTACAGTTGAAATATAAGATCTGGTTTCCTCTTGGTTCCACAAAGGTTTAATTATAGATTTTATGCTCAGGAATCCATTAACAGTTGATGTGACATCTAACGCCTGTTGATCATTTGAACATGATTACCAGTCATTTGAATGTAATGTCATTTAACCTGAATGAGTTTCAATTAATAAACTTGTAAATGAGAGAAGCTGAAGTGTTTTCCTTTGCAAATACGCTTTCCTGGGTCACGGCAGTAAAGAACTCACTAATGCTTGAGACTGATTCATTAAGTAATTGACGGTACAGAAATTAATTAATAATTCGTTCTTTTGGAACTGGTGCACCTTATTTACGAGTGCTTTTCTCTCTTATTTAGTGAGTGTCGGGGTGACTGTTTACCTCTGTCCCCATGCACACCCACTTTAAAAAAAAAAAAAAAAATCCTGTACCTTATTACACTATATTTTATTAAATATTGCTACAACGGCAAACCCAATATTCCTCAGAGTGAGACTGAACTACTGAGGAGGTAAACAGTAGGACGCGGGGAAATGTTGCCGTGTTCTTAAATAGGCAAATGAACAGCTGATTAATGCATGATTTGATTTTTGATTTTGATTTTGTATATTTTATTGATCCCCAGAAGGGAAATTGAGGGCATCCACCTGGATGGATAAAGCAGCCACGGTACGGTGCTATCCCTTAACCATTCACACACACATTCACACCTAGGGCCACTTTTAGGGTCTCCAATTAACCTAACCTGCATGTTTTTAGCCTGTGAGAGGAAACCGGAGAAATCCTGGAGTAAACCCATACAGATACGGGGAGAACATGCAAACTCCACACAGATCACTGTTGGTCAGGGGCTGGGATCGAGCCAGGGATCCCATGGCCAAGGGCGAGTTGCTGTGCTGGTGCAGTGCTAACCACTGCTCCACAGGTGTAGGTACATGAATGAGGAAATAATCAAACAACAAGTGACAACTGTGCAGCCTGCAAAACAGTTCGACAGGTGGAAGCTGCACAGGGTGCTGTCAAAATAAAAGCACTGACCGGAAACTAAATGATAAAACAAGAATATGATACACAACCCCAAGAGATCCCAATAAGACCAAGGATACAAAATGACACACAATAAATGGACAGGACTATAAGGACAAACCTAAGAATACAGACAACTCATAAACAAACAGAGACCAAATACAGCAGATCATAATAAACAAAGAAACAAACAGAAAAAGACTAAACTCAAACTGAAGACTGGGCACGGCCCCCACCCATGCCCACGTTCAAAACAGTGCCCCCCACCCCCCACCCCAAGGGGTGGACCCCAGACACCCTAGGGCAACATCAAAAAGAAAAGAGGACCCATCCACAAAGGAGACTGCCCCAACAAGAAAAACAACCCACCCCGGGCGGGAGGAGGGGGAAACTAGGCATGGAGGGAACGAAACCAAGCAGAAAACAGAAAAAAAAACACTCATGACCCACAACACTGTACAACAGGTGGCAGTACAGGACTCTAGGACCACTGGATAAGTAGATGAGGCAGGTCGGGCGGCCTATCAGAGTCCCAGGACCACCCGGTTACGTGGTGGAACATGTTTGGTGGCCTTCCAGGGTTCTTGAGCCACTCGAGCAAATGGCGTAGCCCGTTGGGTGGTCTCCCAGAGTCCCAAGACCACCGGAGTGTGTGCTGGAGCAAGTCAGGTGGCCTCCCTGCATTCCAGAACCACCAAAGCAGAAGGAGCAGTCCATCGGGTGGCCTCCCAGAGTTTCAGAGCCACCCAAGCAAACAGCTTGGTCCATCGGGTGGTCTCCTAGCATCCCTGAGCCAGTGGGCCATGAGGAAAAATCCCCCCCCCTTCCCCACCTGGAGGGGGTAGCCAGACCCAGTGCCTACCACGAACCGTGGGAGCTGGGAGATGGAACCCCAATGAGGAGGGTGGCTGATAAGTGAGAGGGCTGGCCGTAGGGATGGCTGACAAGCATAGCTGCACAACGTGAGGGCCAGATGAGGGGAGTGACTGCTCGGCGGAGACCTCTGGTGAAGGTGGGAAACTTGCAATGTTCTCAGCCGACAGTGGAGAACCCTCAATGACCTTGAGCGGAGACGGGGGACCCTTAACGACCTTGGGTGGAGATGGAGGCCTCTCGACGACCCCGGGTGGGGGCGAAGCACCCACAGCGGACTCGGATGGAGGCAGAGCACCCATGGTGGACTCAGATGGAGGTGGAGCACCCATGGTGGCTTCAGACAGAGGCAGAGCACCCAGGGCGGCCTCAGACAGAGGCAGAGCACCCACGGCGGCCTCAGACAGAGGCAGAACACCCACAGTGACCTCGGGCAGAGGCAGAGGACCCACGGCAATCTCAGGCAGAGGCAGAGGACCCACGGTGACCTCAGGTGGAGATGAGGGACCCATGCTGATCTCTGACAGAGATGGAGGACCCTCGATGACCTCCAGCGAAGGTGGACGACCTTCAGGGGCCTCAGGTTATGGCCTGGACAAAAGGACAGAGACAGACAGTGGATCAGCATTGTCAGCAGCGATGGAGCCCGGCAAGAAGACCTCAGAAGCAGAGAAGGCCTGCAGCTGATTCTCCCCACCTTGAGCAAGACAAGGTTTCTCTACAACTGATAGCATAGAAACAGAACAGAGTACTTGCCTTGGCTCCAGCTCCACCACTGTCCAGGACTCCAACGATTCAGGCTGGGACGTCTCCAGTCTATTCACCTGGGCGTCTCTTCCTGACGTGGTCACCTCAGACAGGGAGGAAGAGAAACAAAACGGAAAATTACCAGCAGCAGTAGAGCCCAGCGAGGAGAGCTCAGGAACAGAGGACGTCTGCAACCAACTCTCCTCACCATGAGCCAGACAAGATTTCTCTAAATCTGCAGATGTTAACCTTTTGAGTGTGAGATTTTGCGTGCCCCTAGTGGCAGAGTGCGGTGCTGCGCCTGTCATCTCATTCTGACATGATCGGCTCCATTGATGATTTGTACTGATTTGTACTGATCTACCAGTTTCAGAAGGTGGCAGACATCCGTTGGAGGACTCAATGGATGACACGTAATACACCAAAGAAGAAGAACTCCTCATTTCCTTTTCCTGTTTTTAGCATTTTAGCCCAGAAAGCTAATATGGCTGCCGTCCGTCATCGTGCACCGTCACTTAGTTGGCTTTGTACACGGAAAATAGCCGCGGGCTATAAGCAAAATTTATGTGGGATAATCATAAGACTTTGTAGATGTGGTAGAGAGTGTAAATGACAGAATGCAAAATAATGATCACAATGGGTGAAAATGCAGCAACCACGGCAGCGAGCGAGTCCCCTTAGCCACCGGTAAGTGAGGAATTTCTGTGTTTTTTTAATATTGTACTGATTTCTTGTTCATATACTTTGAAGATAAGATGATGAGGTACCGCTGTACAAAAAACGGTGTCAAAAGACTGAACAATTCTTTGTGTAAATATGTCCAAAGTCCAGTTTTGACTGAGTTATGGAATTTAAAGAGGTGCCGTGACATTATGCAAATGAGATGTGTAAATGTATTCCTATCTGAAACTTTGGATCATATTTTACATCTTTCTAATCGACAGTAAGCTATTATCTCTTACCACTTTCAAGTTATAGCCTTGGAAATCTGAACTATTTTATTGACAAAAAATATTTACCATTCTTGACCACTAGGGGTTATGTCACAATCGGCGACAGACGCACTCATAGAGTAACACAGAACAGAGTACTTGCCCTGACTTGAGCTTCTCCGCCGTCTAGGACTCCGGATCCTCGGCTGCAGCGACTCTTACAGCAGGCACGATGGTGGATGCAGCTGAAGAACTCCAAGGGAGGGCAGCCGATGCTGGTGGAACCCCCGGCATGGCAGCTAACGCTGGAGATTGCCTCACCAATGATGCTAACTCCCATACCGCTGAAACCAGGGGACACTCTCTTGTCTGCTCAAGTTTCAACGCACCAGGACTGCTCTTCTCCCCGTCCAGGACATGGCTGCGAGGCTGGAATGGTGTCCTCTAGGACTACAGGCTCCTCTGTCATCTGTCTGCTCCATCCCAGGACCAGGGGACACTCAGGGAAACGGGAAGAGACACGGGAGTAGCAGGTGAGGGTGAGATAGCAGCAGCAGATGGTGAGGACTCAGCCAAATTAGGCTGTTGTTGCTGAGCCTCACCACCGGGAATAAGCAAGACTTTTTATTTTCATGTGCAGAAAAACACGCTTGCCTTATTTCCTGGGGCGTGATGGTTTCTGGTGCTGCAGGACCAGATGATGTCCATCCGGAAGCTGAGGTCATCTGGCAAGATGGCTGTGACACGGACTTCTAGCAAGGGGGGTGAGGCGCCGGAGTCAGGGGACGCTTCTTTGTCAGCTCAGACTTTGGTGCAGATGAGACCCCCACCCTGCGTGGAGGAGCCAAGGAACACCTCACTGATGGCACCAGGTCCCAAGACACCGAAACCAGGGGACACTTCTTTGTTGGCACAGGCTTCGGGACACAGTGGACACTCTTCTCCTGTGTAGAATGTGACTGCAGGGCTGGATGGGAGCCCTGTTGAACCGCAGGCCCCTCAGATGTCCGGCGGCTCCTTCCCAGGATCGATGGATGCATGGAAAGGGACACAGAAGGAGCAGGTGAGGACAAAATTGCAGCTGCAGGCAGTGAGGACTCAGCATCAGTGGTCTGCTGATACTGAGCCTCACTACCGGGAATAAGGCAAGAGAATTCATTTTTATGTGTAGGAGAATGCAAAAGAATTTGCCTTAATTCCTGGGGCATGATGGTTACTGCTGGGGTGCCAAATGAAGCGCCTCTGGGAACTGCGGAAGTCATCTGGCAAGTAGGCAGAGACATTGGCTCATGAAGAGGTGGGTGAGGCTCCAGAGTCAGGGGAACTCTGTCTTCGACTCAAATTCTGCTCCACCCGATGAACCCTCCCCCAGCTGCTGCATAAACTCTGGAAGAAGCCTTGACTTATATTCCAGTAACAGCTCCCTCTCCACTGCCAAGACCCGCTGGCGCTCCTCCAGCCCCTCCGCAGTAGGACCATCAGGAGGCATGAGGATGAGATGCCCAATCTGGCAGGCTGCAGGCTCTTCCAACATTGGAGGAACAGCTGATGAGGCGGGCCCCTATTTGGGAGGAGAAGGCAGGGCTGCTGCTGAAGAGCGGCGAGAGACTGAAGGCTTCCGTGCCTGGGAGTGCTTCTTCATCGGCTTAGGCACGGTAGATGGAGAGCCTCTCACCTGCCCACGGAGCTTGTATTGGGATTCAGCAACAGAAGCGAGAAGAACCATGAGTGCGGGATAGCTCCATAGACTAGAGTTGGCTTTGATTACCTGTGCCGCAATGTCCAGACTTCTCACGGCCACTTTGGGAGTGTGGGACGTGCAAGCAGCCGAGATAAACTCCACTACTAGTCGCGCAGCCCCACACTCCACCTCATCCAGTCCCAACACACTAAAGTCCATACTGGCAGACATCTCCCCAAAAACCCCGGACTAACCAAAAATACAGGAGAGAGAAGAAAAAAGAGAATAAAAGGCAAAAACCCACAGCAGCTGGTGTCCATACACTGGCCGTGTCCTTCTGTCAGAAATCACCCTTTTTAAGGGCTATGAAGGACACCAAACACATGCTGAGTGTTGCACATTTATTAACAAAAACACGAACATACAGAAAAACACTACACTTACAGTCATGTGAAAAAATTATGACACCCCATTAAATATTCAGTTCTTTATTAATTAGTGTTCACATATCTATGTCTAACCTTGTTTTTGTTTTTATTTGCATTTTTTAACCCTCTGAGTGTGTATGTTGCAGAACTGAGACATAACCCCTAGTGGTCAAGAGTGGTAAATATTTTTTGTCAATAAAATAGTTCAGATTTCCAAGGCTATAACTTGAAAGTGGTACGAGATAATGGCTTACTGTCAAATAGAAAGATGTAAAATATGATCCAAAGTTTCAGATAGGAATAAATTTTTGCATCTAATTTGCATAGTGTCGCTGCATCTCTTTAAATTCCATAACTCAGTCAAAACTGGATATTGGACGTATTTACACAAAAAATGGTTTAGTCTCTTGATAGCATTTTTTGTACAGAGGTACCTCATCATCTTATCTTCAAAGTATATGAACAAGAAATCAGTACATTTAAAAAAAAATAGAAACTTCTCACTTACTTTTGACAAAGTCAGAGTGAGAAGGCAGGCCATGCTCTGCCACTAGGGGCACACAAATTCTCACACTCAAAGGGTTAACATTTATGTTAACCATTGTAAGTGGGAATGAATGTGGGGGTGTCCTAATTTATTTCTCACTATTTGTTTAGAATGACATTTTACAGAAAATTTGAAAAAATTCTTCAATTCATTTTTGTTTAGTTGTTTACATGAATCTCCCAGTATTTTTAACAATGATATTCAATATCCATATGTCCAAATATGTTTAAAAAAAAAACACACACGTACGGTGGGGTAAAAAAGTATTTAGTCAGCCACCAATTGCGCACGTTCTCCCACTTAAAAGATGAGAGAGGCCTCCAATTTTCATCATAGGTATACCTCAACTATGAGAGACAAAATGAGAAAAAAAAATCCAGAAAATCACATTGAAGGATTTTTGAAGAATTTATTTGCAAATTATGGTGAAAAATAAGTATTTGGTCAATAACAAAAGTTCATCTCAGTACTCTGTTATATACCCTTTGTTGGCAATGACAGAGGTCAAACGTTTTCTGTAAGTCTTCACAAGGTTTTCACACACTGTTGCTGGTATTTTGGCCCATTCCTCCATGCAGATCTCCTCTAGAGCAATGATGTTTTGGGGCTGTCGCTGGGCAACACGGACTTTCAACTCCCTCCAAAGATTTTCTATGGGGTTGAGATCTGGAGACTGGCTAGGCCACTCCAGGACCTTGAAATGCTTCTTATGAAGCCACTCCTTCGTTGCCCGGGCGGTATGTTGGGGATCATTGTCATGCTAAAAGATCCAGCCACGTTTCATCTTCAATGCCCTTGCTGATGGAAGGAGGTTTTCACTCAAAATCTCACGATGCACGGCCCCATTCATTCTTTCCTTTACATGGATCAGTCGTCCTGGTCCCTTTGCAGAAAAACAGCCCCAAAGCACGATGTTTCCACCCCCATGCTTCACAGTAGGTATGGTGTTCTTTCTCCTCCAAACACGACAAGTTGAGTTTTTACCAAAAAGTTCTATTTTGGTTTCATCTGACCATATGACATTCTCCCAGTCCTCTTCTGGATCATCCAAATGCTCTCTAGCAAACTTCAGACGGGCCTGGACATGTACTGGCTTAAGCAGGAGGACACGTCTGGCACTGCAGGATTTGAGTCCCTGGCGGCATAGTGTGTTACTGATGTAGCCTTTGTCACTTTGGTCCCAGCTCTCTGCAGGTCATTCACTAGGTCCCCCCATGTGGTTCTGGGATTTTTGCTCACTGTTCTCGTGATCATTTTGACCCCATGGGGTGAGATCTTGCGTGGAGCCCCAGATCAAGGGAGATTATCAGTGGTCTTGTATGTCTTCCATTTTCTAATAATTGCTCCCACAGTTGATTTTTTTCACACCAAGCTGCTTACCTATTGCAGATTCAGTCTTCCCAGCCTGGTGCAGGTCTACAATTTTGTTTCTGGTGTCCTTTGACAGCTCTTTGGTCTTGGCCATAGTGGAGTTTGGGGTCTGACTGTTTGAGGTTGTGGACAGGTGTCTTTTATACTGATAATGAGTTCAAACAGGTGCCATTAATACAGGTAACGAGTGGAGGACAGAGGAGCCTCTTAAAGAAGAAGTTACAGGTCTGTGAGAGCCAGAAATCTTGCTTGTTTGTAGGTGACCAAATACTTATTTTCCACCATAATTTGCAAATAAATTCTTTAAAAATCCTTCAATGGGATTTTCTGGATTTTTTTTTTCTCATTTTGTCTCTCATAGTTGAGGTATACCTATGATGAAAATTAGAGACCTCTCTCATCTTTTAAGTGGGAGAACTTGCACAATTGGTGGCTGACTAAATACTTTTTTGCCCCACTGTACACATGTTTATACAAGGTGTCCTATTTTTTTCACGTGACTGTACAATGAGGTGATGAAGGCGCGGGAGGAGAGCGGGGCTCATGACCAGGAGGGAGGAGAACAGCCTTGGAGAAACACCGGCTGAGGCGCTCGGATATGCCGGGAAAAAAGAGATTAACTCAGCCAGCGTCGCACCAGAAAGGAAACAGGGTTCACAGCTGAGAGAAACAGTAAAGGATAAATGTACCTGGTCGGAGCGCTCCCGTTCACCTCTACGGCAAACCCAATATTCCTCAGAGTGAGACTGAACTACTGAGGAGGTAAACAGTAGGACCCGGCAACATTTCCCCGTTGCTGTGTTCTTAAATAGGCAAATGGACACCTGATTAATGCATGACAGGTGTGGGTACATGAATGAGGAAATAATCAAACAAGTGACAGCTGTGCAGTCCACAAAAGAGTTTGGCAGGCAGAAGCTGCAAAGGGCGCTGTCAAAATAAAAGCACTGACCAGAAACTGAATTATAAAACAAGAATATGATACACAACCCCAAAAGATACCAATAAGACCAAGGATAGAAAATGACACACAATTAATGGACAGGACTATAAGGACAAACCTAAGAATACAGACAGCTCATAAACAAACAGAGACCAAATACAGCAGATTATAATACAAACAAACATAAAAAGATTAAACTCAAACTGAAGACGGCTGGCTCCACCTCCACGGCGGCTCCACCTTCCAGTTCTGCCACCACCCGTGGCAATAAGAGGGCAGTGGGCAGGAGGGGCAGTCCCTTTGCCACCTCTTCTGCCTGACGGTTGTGCTTGTACTGTATAGTGTCTCCCCTAATAAACGTGTGTTCAGTTTGACACCTGGCCTCGTCCTTGGCTCTATATATAGACGTAACAGCGGCATCATGGCATCAGGCGCCACAACGCTCAGTGAGCAAAACAAAGAAGCCAAAAGCAACAAATTTGACTAGAAAAAGATATTACTAAAGATTTAATGCTTAAAAAATTATATCATAAAGTTGCCATGATTGCGTAGATCTAAAGGATAATTCGGCATATGTGGAGGTGCGTGAGCAGACTGGAATGAGTATCAGTAGGGACCTGGGTTGGACAAAGCAGCGGCCCAACTGGGCAGACCATGGTCCTTGGTGGGGAGGTACGCCCAGCCTGCCCAGTCAGTGATAAATGGGAGTCCCTGCTGCTGCTTCACCCATGTGGTACCACTGTACTTTGCAGGACTGCGAGTCCCCCCTCCCGTGCAAGTAACTAAAAATTAAAAACTTAATAATAATACTGCCATGATTGTGGAGCAGAATGGCTGGAATGACTTAATGACCAAACAGGACACAAAACACCCAGATAACGAAATAAATTGCTTTTAGTTAAATATTTACTGACAAATGGGCAACATTGATGCAATGGTTGCAGTCAAACGGGTCCTTCTGCTGGGTATAATAATGTTGGGTGTTTTGTAGTTAATTTGATCGATTACAGTTTTAGAAAACCTTTTAGTAACAAAATATTGCTAAAATATAAAATGATGCACTACAGTGGGCCTCAAATATTTGTAAACCTGTCCTGTTGCATGAGTTTATTGACGATACACCGAAGAAATTCAATATTACGCTGAACTCCATCACTGAACAGTGGTATAAACTAAAATAATTATGATGACTGAACAACTCCCATTCCCCAAAGTGCAAGATACACTATTATGAATACAAGTGATAAAAGATAACACAAATAAGTGATCTAACAAACAAATAAACAAGGGATCTGAAACAGTCGCTCATGTTGGATGTCCCATTCATTTTCAATAATTAGGTATTCTGTGATTAATTTTCACACAATCAAATAAATCTTAGTGCCACTCCCTTTTATATTTGTCAAAGTCTAACATGTGTGATTGCCAACATATAGCCTACACCTCTTTGTATGCCACTTTCAAACACAGGCTACATTTGTTCCTGATTGGCCTAATTGGCCTAATTGGGATATCTGCTTTCAGACAGGAGTACTTGCGTTTTACGGGCAATGCACTAGTGTCTTAGATTTGACATTAGCGTCTGGAAATAAAAGGCATGTAACAGTATGTTCCACCTGGTTGTCATTTGGATTTGCATTGTGACAGTGGACAGATTTGGTTTAGTCCAGTGCTTCTCAATTATTTTTTGCAAAGCCCCCCCTAGGAAAGAGAAAATATTTCGCGCCCCCCCAACTCGCCGCAGTGACTATAAATAAGATCATTATCTATAAAAATTGTATAAGTATACCTAAAATTGTATCCTTTTTAACATTAACAAAAGAAAAAAGCAATATAAATCAACTTTCAACAAATATTAACTTTATTTTGCCACACAGAAACCCTGTTATAGTCTAAAACAGAAAAAAAAAACTTAAAGTGCATCAAAGTGCCTGAAATAAAAAATATGTCAATCCTTATTTAAACTAGAAACATTTTTGAGCAACTGAACCATTTGATGCTGAGAAAAATAATTCAATCAATAAATAATATTAAATGTAAATTGATCTGGAACATTAACACAGGAGTACCAATATATTTAACATTTTAGTCTGAAGAAAAAGGTAGAAAAAGGCAGTATCAACTCCTCTGCAATTGTGTGGGGGTTTTTGCACTGCGCAATTTGGTGCGCCACTTTAAATGATGCTGAAAGTGCTCGCTGGTTTACTGATGTAGCGTTCACAAAGCGGGATGATTGTTGGCCGTACTCCGCACGTTTTCGCTGAAAAAAATCAAGCGGCTTATCAACGTGTTGCGGATGTAATGTCTGTAGGTGACGTCTTAATTTATTTGGCTTCATGCTGTCCGCTGCCAACACTTTCAGACACAGTGAACACACCGGTCTTTCCTCGTCTCCCACCGTAGTCACAGTGAAGCCAAGCGCTAGATAAGCTTCGTCATATTTCCTCGTCTTAGCTTTTGGGAGACTTTCATTTGTCTCTTTACCTCTGTCTCTCTCCGCCTTTCTTTTCGTTACTGTTAAATATTTCTCCATGGTGTCTCTCGAGGGGTTTGTTGACAGCAATTTAAAAAGTTTTAAACTCCCGCACAGACTTTGACAATGAGAGCGCCACTGCACCACCTGCTGCCGTGGATGTGCAATTACACTTTACACGGCAAAAGCAAAGCCTGTTCCCCGGGGTCACACGCGCCCCCCCCCCCCGACATCGCATCTATTTAAGAAGGACTGGTTTAGTCTAAGCTGTAAGACTGAAGTGGTGTTTGATGGTGTTTACTACCTTCATACTCCAGATAACATCACCTTCTGTCTGTCTGTCCATCCCTCCTATGTGGATGGCAGATAAAAGGATTTCTCCCACAGCAGCAACACTCGATGAGCAGTGATCCATCTGTTGACTTCAACTGTATTGCAAGACTATTTTATTTTATTAGTTTATTTCAGTCTAAGGCAGTTGTATTGATTGCCAGTTTAACACCAGTCCACTTCGTGAACTCATGTTCATTGCTTATTCCACAAGGTCAGAACAAAATAACATACTGTATTTTTTTTAAACTCTACCTCCGTTATCAACACCTCAGTGTCACACTCAGTGAAATTATTCCCGCAGGACTGGCAATCATTGCTTGACAGGAGTGATAGAAGGGGCATATAGAGTCATTTATAGTCATTAGTGGGAAGAGCCAAGGCGGAGTAAAGAGATTGTGTACATACACCGGTTTTCACATTGAACTGGGATTTATAAAGAAAATGAGGATTAGTGTGCGAACAGTTTTATACATCTGAAAATTCCTCTGCGCATGTACAGTACACCCGGAAAGTATTCACAATGCTTCACTTTTTCCACATTTTGTTATGTTACAGCCTTAATCCAAAATTGATTAAATTCATTTTTTCCTCAAAATTCTACACACAATAACCCATAATGACAATGTGATTTTTTTTTGAGACTTCTGCAAATTTATTAAAAATAAAAAACTTAAGAAATCACATGTACATAAGTATACACAGCCTTTGCCATGAAGCTCAAAATTGAGCTCAGGTGCATCCTGTTTCCACTGATCATCCTTGAGATGTTTCTATAGCTTAATTGGAGTCCACCTGTGGTAAATTCAGTTTATTGGACATGATTTGGAAAGGGACATATCTGTCTATATAAGGTCCCACAGTTGACAGTGTATGTCAGAACACAAACCAAGCATGAAGTCAAAGGAATTGTCTGTAGACCTCTGAGACAGGATTGTCTGGACGCACAAATCTGGGGAAGGGTACAGAAAAATTTCTGCTTCTTTGAAGGTCCCAATGAGCACAGTGGCCTCCATCATCCATAAATGAAAGAAGTTCGGAACCACTGGGACTCTTCCTAAAGCTGGCTGGCCGTCTAAACAGAATGATCAGGGGACAAGGGCCTTAGTCAGGGAGGTGACCAAGAACCCGATGGTCACTCTGTCAAAGTTCCAGCGCTCCTCTGTGGAGAGAGGTGAACCTTCCAGAAGGACAACCATCTCTGCAGCAATCCATCACTCAGGCCTGTATAGTAGAGTGGCGAGACGGAAGCCACTCTTTAGTAAAAGGCACAAGGCAGCCCACCTGGAATTTTCCAAAAGGCACCTGAAGGACTTTCAGACCATGAGAAACATCTCTGCTCTGATGAGACAAAGATTGAACTCTTTGACGTGAATGCCAGGCGTCATGTTTGGAGGAAACCAGGCACTGCTCATCACCAGGTCAATACCACCCCTACAGTGACGCATGGTGGTGGCAGCATCATGCTGTGGAGATGTTGTATTCAGGATAGAGGGAAAGATGAATGCAGCAAAGTAGAGACATCCTGGATGAAAACTAGTTCATCTTTCAGCAGGACAATGACCCTAAGCACACAGCCAAGATATCAAAGGAGTTGCTTCAGCACAACTCTGTGAATGTCCTTGAGTGGCCCAGCCAGAGCCCAGACTTGAATCCAATTGAACATCTCTGGAGAGATCTGAAAATGGCTGTGCACCAACGCTTCCCATCCAACCTGATGGAGCTTGAGAGGTGCTGCAAAGAGAAATGGGTGAAACTGCCCAAAGATAGGTGTGCCAATCTTGTGGCATCATATTCAAAAAGACTTTAGGCTGTAATTGCTGCCAAAGGAGTAGTGGCCTAGTTGATAGCGCATCTGCCCCCACAACTGG
This sequence comes from Pholidichthys leucotaenia, assembly GCA_020510985.1. NCBI lineage: Eukaryota > Metazoa > Chordata > Actinopteri > Cichliformes > Pholidichthyidae > Pholidichthys > Pholidichthys leucotaenia. The sequence continues at coordinate 302,563,006 of CM035836.1, forward strand.
GAGGTGATAGGTTCAAGCCCTAGCCGGGTCATACCAAAGTCCATATAAAAATGGTACTTCTAGCTTTGTGCTCAGCATAACAGAATGGGGAAAGAAAAAAGCTGTTTGTGGCGCCGTCTTGCATGTATGCATCTAGCGGCCCCTCTGATTCTAGATGTGATTAATATTGTAGATAGGAGAAATATAAATTTGTTTTACTGTACATGATTGGCTGTATGGATTGAATGACAATAAAGTTGGCTTCTTTTCTCAAAGGTGCATCAACAAAGTATTGAGGAAAAGGTGTGAATACTTATGTACATATGATTTCTTAGTTTTTTATTTTTAATAAATTTGCAAAAATCTCAAAAAAAACTTTTTCATGTTGTCATTATGGGGTGTTGTGTGTAGAAAGGTGTGCAAAAAAGCATAGAAAGCCAAGAAACCAGTTGAAATCCATCACAATTTAGGAAGCCAGCCCATCCCCCTTCAGTGCAAACTAATTTCAGCTGGTTAAGACCTGACTGATAGCCTTTTAAAAGGTCTGTGAATATCAGATTGTCACACCACAAAGAACTCATGATGGGTAGAAGCAAAGAGGTTTCTCTAGACCTTCACAACCTTATTGTTGCAAAACATAATGATGGCATTGGTTACAGGTGCACTTCTAAACTGCTGAATGTTCCAGTGAGCACTGTTGGAGCCATCATTCGGAAGAGGACAGAACATCATTTTGCCTTAAACTGACCATGACCAGGAGCTCCTCACAAGATTTCTGACAGAGGAGTCAAAAGAATTATCAGAAGAGTTATCCAAGAGCCAAAAACCACTCGTAGACAGCTCCAGAAAGACCTGGAGTTAGCAGGTACTGCTGTTTCAAAGAAAACAATAAGTAATGCACTCAACCGACATGGGCTCTATGCCCGCTTACTTTGCAAGATTCCATTGCTGAAGAAAAAGCATGTTGAAGGGCGTTTAAAGTTTGCTGTACAACACTAGGGCAAGCCCGTAAAATACTGGGAGAATATAGTCTAGTCAGATGAGGCCAAAATTGAACTTTTTGGATGCCACAACACAGCATGTTTGGAGGAGAAATGGCACTGCACATCAGCCCCAAACACCATACCAACAGTGAAGTTTGGAAGTGGGAGCATCATGGTGTGGTGGTTGTTTTTCAGCACATGGTAAAGGCAGATTGCATATAATTGAAGGAAAGATGAATCGACAAATGTACAGAGACATCCTTGATAAGAATCTGTTGCCATCTGCAAAGATGCTGAAGATGAAATGAGGGTGGATATTTCAGCAAGACAATGATCCAAAACACACAGCCAAGGAAACTCAACTGGCTCCAGAGAAGGAAGATAAAGCTGTTAGAATGGCCCAGTCAATCACCTAACCTGAATCCTATTGAAAACCTATGGAACAAACTGAAGATCAAAGTTCATAGAAGACAACCATGGAACCTTCAAGATTTCAAGACAGTTTGCGTGGAAGAATGGGCTAAAATCACTCCGGAGCAATTCCTGCATCTAGTTGCTCCGTACAGGAGGCGTCTGGAAACTGTTATTACCAACAAAGGCTTTTCTACTTAATATTAAATTAATTTCACAAAGTGTGTTCAATACTTATTCCCTGTGTCATTCCACTTTATTAAATATAACTTGTTTTGTGAACAGTTACCTTGATTTCTTTGTATGTATGGATTTACTTGAGTTGTTACTGATATCCAGTGTTGGGCAAGTTACTTAAAATAGTAACTAGTTACAGTTACTACTGTAGCGTGACCTTGAGTTCCAATTTATAAATTATTCTTTGCTGAAGAATTTTTTCTTTCAACTCAAAAGTCTGGCTTTTGAGACTGCTTCTTTCACCCAAGAACTAGAGCTGTAACCCTGTCCATCAGCTATAAAGTGGAAGTTAATCCCTTTCTCCAAGACTCTTTGGCAAAGGAATGTTCAAATTGACAGTTTTATGATCGACATAGTCAAGACTTTGGAAGCCAAGACTCTCCAGTGAACAACTTGTTTCACTGTGCCATCTGATGGACAAATCAGGAACATTTAAATTTGTCATGCGCTGGCCCTCACGAGCCAGCATAAGACGCACAGAGTCACCAGTGAGTTTACAGTGAGTTTTATTACGGTGAAAAGTTAACACAAGATGCAGGGGTAATGACACATAAGTCCTTACACACTTCCGGAGGCGTAAGGCTAGACAGCTCACTTACGAGTCCATATGAGGAGACGGTCACACACAGGCAAAGGTTGTTTAGTAATAGCTACACAGGCTGCTGAAGCAAAGACACACAAAGGTCTACTTTCACCGGAAGGGGTAAGGCTAAAAGCTCACTTACTGGTGCCGGAGAAGTGACGGTCAACAACAAGCAGACAAGGTAGATGATAGTCCAAGTCATCCGTAGCTCAGACGTATAACGACTGACACTGCTGCGTCATACCGCCGCCAGTGCTGGGCTTATATGGCAAAACACTAACGACAGTAATGACACTCAGCTGGCCGACCGTTGACAGGCGGAAACCCCACCGAGCACCTTCACAATAAGAGCCCGGTGAGGCCAGAACACAGCCCGCAGCTGTCAAGGCCGGCAGCGAGACATAACTTTAACCCGTGTGCGATCAGAACCGGCGCTCGGGTCATAACAAAATTTTTCCTTTGCAGTGGAATTTATGCCTTATGGACTATGAACTAACTCATATTCTTTCTCTTAGGACAGTATCTGCCCACAAAGACCTGATTGAACTCTGGGACAGACAATAGGTTTCAAATGCTTTTATTGATATGATTCGATTTGATATGATTGTGATATGTTCTGCTGTTTTCAGGATGAAATTGATGTTTGCATGCTTATTATCACAAGTTAATTACAGTAGATGTAGATGCATTTTATGCTCCTTTATTGAGTGGAATATCTTAGTCACTAAAGTTTAAGGAATTTATGCTTTTTTTCAGCAACATGTGTCTTAAAAGGGGGTCTCACTTGTCAGATCAAACGTCTCTTCCCCTTCTCATTCTTCAGAAGACCATAGCTGCACTTTAACTGACCAACAGAGTTCAAAGCTTCATTGCATTTCCCTTTTTAGGTCAAGTTTATGATCCTTGTTGGAAGAAGCTCAAATATAATTGGGCCACCTCAGGTCTCATGAAGTTTTGGGACCAGCCTGCAGCACTAGAGAAAACTTAACTTTTATTGCTCTTTGTTCAGAGTCTGCTCGGGGGTGGCTGGCCAAAGCTGTGAGCAGCTTTCTCTGCTTCTCCAATTTTTCTCCTATCTTTTTAAAAAGGGCCCAGAGCCTGTCGTGCTCTGTGTAAATCCCGTTTCTTTTCTTAAAAATTCATTTTTCTTATTTTATTCTTCTTTTTCTTTAAATCATAGTGCAAGAAGATTTTGTTTAATTTTTTTTTTAAGCTTAAACCAGCTCATTTCAACCACCAACATTGGAAGAAATGAGTTTGTGATGTAATTTGACTTTCTGATGAGACTTTGCACCATAAACTAATTCCTTCTTCAGTGCATCAGAGAAGACCTCACCCAGCATGCTGGAGACCAGCCTTTGTGGTCCCGGGAGGAGGCCCTAACAGTGGTATGGAGTCTCCACACAGACCCATGCTGGTCCAGTGAAACAGAATCCAGTGGACCCACCTGCTACTCATTGCGACGCAAAGTTTCTGCGGCTGACGGTCTGTTATGTAATTTACACTTGTCTTCAGAATATTCCCGGTATAAGTTCTTTGAACCTAATTTTATGCAAACACCCATCAGAATCTCAAAATGCATCTTGTCTTTCATTAATCTATGTTCTTTTTCAGAGTAAAACAAATTTTCTAATTTTTTAATAAAGTTATTTATCATTACCTCCGCCAAGGAGGTTATGTTTTCATCGGCGCTGGTTTGTCTGTCTGTCTGTCTGTCTGTCTGTCTGTTTGTTAGCAAGATAACTCAAAAAGTTAGGGACGGATTTTCATGAAATTTTCAGAGATTGTCAGAAATGGGATATCCTACAGATGATTAGATTTTGGTGATGATCTGAGAGTGCATACCTCCACCAAGGGCTTTGTTTGTATTTGTGCAGCAGGATTACACAAAAACTATTGCATGGATTTGGATGAAATTTTTACCAGAGGTGGTTCTTGGGCTACAGAGGAGCCCATTATATTTTGGTGATGATCTGAGAATGCATACCTCAGCCAAGGCTCTTATCTTCTCACAGTGTGTTAGCAACAATACTTCAAAACGGATGGACAGACTTTGATGCAATTTTCACCACAAGTGGCTATAGGCCTACACACAAACCCATTACATTTTGGAGGTGATCCATGACAAACGGAAGGAGCCTTGGTGGACGTATGCGCTCTATGAGTGCTTTTCTAGTTTTCTTCATAAAATCACATCCACTTTTCTCAACCAATGCTATTTTATGGTTTTCCATTTTACAGTATTTTCTGACAAATTAAACTATGCTTCATGTGGTTCCACAAATGCTTGATTCATAAGTAACTCAGTAACAGTCTATGATGCCCATGATACATGTAAATTCTCTGTTTTAAAGTTATGCAAATATGTTAACCTATTCTGACATTTCTTATTAAATCATTGAAAGGCATATGGGAGTTATTGTTTGATTTCATGTCCATCTTCTTGATCATCAGAGACAAGAACTCACACAAGGGTTTATTATGAGACTGATCAAATATTTTCAATAGGATTATTAACTAAGGCTTAACTTACCAATTGCTAAATTCTTAAGCTTAAGTCTTTGTGCATAAGAGTTTCCGCCTCTATAAAACATGGATGATGGCCTAATGAGGAATTGAGTGTGATGAAAGTAAATATTCATTCCTACTCACATTCATATTTACACTAATACATGTTTCAACATTAAATAACCTATAAAACCCTTTAATTTCACTACACTACTAAAGTTACTTATCAATTACTGCATGATTAAAGTAACTAGTTACTTGGAAAAGTAGCTTTCACGTTACTTTTAAGTGGATACTTAAATCATCTTGCACACATAGCAAGACAATTTAATTAATTGATTACATTACGGGCTTATTAATGTCAGGCTGAAAACAGACAGAGAGCTTTTAGAACATGTTCAGTCTGCTTTATCCTGCCTTGAGAGCTCTTATTGTGGGAAAAATCTGAAGAAAATCAACACAAAATTGCCAGTAATTTCCTCAGTTTGAAGTGAGACATAGGGTTTGTGGAGTGAGTGTCATGAATTGCCCACTAGGGCAGGACTGAGGACCCCAAACGCACGCTGTGAGCTTGCACATATAAGATAAGATAAGCCTTTATTAGTCCCACAATGGGGAAATTCCAGGATTGCAACAGCACAGGGATAGCAACACTCAGAGCAATAATTTAGAAGATAAGAAAATAAGAGCAGTGAATATACAGTACATATGTACACATAAATATATAAATATATATACACAGTGTGGATCATTGTAGCTAGATGGAATAAACAGCATAACTGTCTATTTAGTTATCCCACATAGTATGAATATGTGCCCATACATATTGTCACCCTCCTTAGCGACTGATATTGTCCTAGTTGCATACTGGAGGGGACCATTTTGTGTAAGTCTGTTGCGTCTTTTGTATTCAATACTATTAGGTCGTCAACTTTTTTTGCTATCTCTGTGAGCAGCCCTGCTTAGGTTATAAAGTCTGACAGCCGTAGGTAGGAAGGACCTGCAAAACCTCTCGGTCACGCACCTAGGATGATGTAGTCTACTGCTAAATGAGCTCCCCAGTGCGTTCAGTATGTCCTGCATAGGGTGGGACTCGGACTCCAGTAGAGATGACAGTTTAGCCACCATCCTTCTCTCTCCTATCTCCTCCACTGGGTCAAGGTGCTGTCCCAGGACAGAGCTAGCTTTCTTGATCAGTTTGTTCAGTCTCTTCCTATCGGCTGTTGTGATGCCACTGCCCCAGCAGACCACTCCAAAAGTGATGGCTGATGCCACCACCGAATCGTAGAAGGTCTTCAGGAGCACCCCTTGTACACCAAAAGACCTGAGCATCCTCAGTAGGAACAGCCTGCGCTGCCCCTTCTTGTAGAGTGCATTGGTATTGTGTGACCAGTCTAGTTTATCGTTCAAATGAACACCTAGGTACTTGTAGGATGTCACCATCTCAATGTCTGTTCCCTGGATGTTTATTGGTGCTGTGAGGGGTTGTCCTTGCCTGCAGCAGTCCACCACCAGCTCCTTAGTTTTTCTCGCGTTGATCTGGAGGCAGTTCCGATGGCAGCAGTCCACGAAGTCCTGGATAGGTCCTCTGTACTCAGCCTTATCTCCGTGAGGCCAACAATCGCAGAGTCATCAGAGAACTTCTGTAGATGACAGTGTGTTGTGTTGTGTGAAAAGTCTGCAGTATAAAGGGTGAACAGGAAGGGAGCCAAAACCGTTCCCTGGGGGGCCCCCGTGCTGCCGATGATCATGTCGGACACACAATCCCAGGTTCTCATAAACTGTGGCCAGTTTGTGAGGTAGTCCAGGATCCATGATGACAGGTGCTGGTCCACCCCTGCGCACAGCAGCTTGTCCCTCAGGATCATCGGTTGGATGGTGTTGAAAGCACTGGAGAAGTCAAAGAACATGATCCTCACCGCGTTACCAGGCTTCTCCAGGTGGAACAGGGAACGGTGAAGGAGGAAGATCACTGCATCCTTCACCCCAATGCCATGCCGGTAGGCGACCTGGAGTGGATCTATCACTGCTCCCACCAGGGGGCAGGGGTGAGCAAGGAACAGTCTTTCCAGAGTCTTCATCAGGTTAGACGTCAGGGCCACTGGTCTGTAGCTGTTCAGGTCTCTGGGGTGGGAAGTCTTTGGTACGGGTACCACACAAGATGTTTCCTACAACTGTGGTACCCTCCCCAGCTTCAGGCTCAGGCTGAAGATGTGCTCCACAATCCCACACAGCTGGTCTGCACAGGACTAGAGAAGCTTCACGCTGATGCAGTCTGGACCTGAGGCCTTCCTCCCCTTGATCTTCCTCAGCTCCGCCCTCACCTGGGTCTTAGTGAGGGTCAGGTTGGGGCTGGGGAGCTGTGTGCTGGGAGCGGGGGGGGGGGGGGGTTGTTGGTGGAGGTGAGGGTGGCCTGCGGGACGCTGGAGGAGAATGGGGCTCACATCTGCGGAAAAAAGGGGAAAAGACGGAGTCACACCCAAAAGGAAATGAGGCTCATGTCTGGGAAAAGGGAGGAATAAAGATTAAGTCTAAGACAGAGCACACCCATTCACCTCCGCAGATAAACATGATGATAAACAGAGAAAAGTAATTACCAGTAACTCAGAGGAATACACAGAAACAACCAGTAGGACACGGCAACAGGAAGCGTTACCACTGTCTTAAATAGACACATGGAAATTAGCAAATGATTCACAGCTATGGGTCACGTGAGCAAGGACTAATCAGATACAATCTGTGACAGGTGTGACAGCCCGCCAACAGAACTGAAATACCGGAAATAACAAAGACCACCGTCAAAGTAAAAGCACATACCGGAAATAAAGAATAACCCAGAACAGAAAATACACAAAATGACTAATGACAACAATTCACGAAACAAGGACAAGAACCAGACAACAGGAAATGACAAAACTAATTAGAAAAGCACTCGGAGAGCGCAGACCTCCGTCAAGCGCCACAGTCCCCCCCATACAGTGTTTGTGTGTACGTTTTCAGATTCCTTGACCACGAAAACATATGACTAGCAATTGGATTGACAATGATAGGATTAGTGGTTCAGTGGTTATTCACGAAAATGGCATTTTGCGTAATGGCGGCCACAGTTCCCCCCATACAGTGTTTGTGTGTACGTTTTCAGATTCCTTGACCACGAAAACATATGACTAGCAATTGGATTGACAATGATAGGATTAGTGGTTCAGTGGTTATTCACGAAAATGGCATTTTGCGTAATGGCGGCCACAGTTCCCCCCATACAGTGTTTGTGTGTACGTTTTCAGATTCCTTGACCACGAAAACATATGACTAGCAATTGGATTGACAATGATAGGATTAGTGGTTCAGTGGTTATTCACGAAAATGGCATTTTGCGTAATGGCGGCCACAGTTCCCCCCATACAGTGTTTGTGTGTACGTTTTCAGATTCCTTGACCACGAAAACATATGACTAGCAATTGGATTGACAATGATAGGATTAGTGGTTCAGTGGTTATTCACGAAAATGGCATTTTGCGTAATGGCGGCCACAGTTCCCCCCATACAGTGTTTGTGTGTACGTTTTCAGATTCCTTGACCACGAAAACATATGACTAGCAATTGGATTGACAATGATAGGATTAGTGGTTCAGTGGTTATTCACGAAAATGGCATTTTGCGTAATGGCGGCCACAGTTCCCCCCATACAGTGTTTGTGTGTACGTTTTCAGATTCCTTGACCACGAAAACATATGACTAGCAATTGGATTGACAATGATAGGATTAGTGGTTCAGTGGTTATTCACGAAAATGGCATTTTGCGTAATGGCGGCCACAGTTCCCCCCATACAGTGTTTGTGTGTACGTTTTCAGATTCCTTGACCACGAAAACATATGACTAGCAATTGGATTGACAATGATAGGATTAGTGGTTCAGTGGTTATTCACGAAAATGGCATTTTGCGTAATGGCGGCCACAGTTCCCCCCATACAGTGTTTGTGTGTACGTTTTCAGATTCCTTGACCACGAAAACATATGACTAGCAATTGGATTGACAATGATAGGATTAGTGGTTCAGTGGTTATTCACGAAAATGGCATTTTGCGTAATGGCGGCCACAGTTCCCCCATACAGTGTTTGTGTGTACGTTTTCAGATTCCTTGACCACGAAAACATATGACTAGCAATTGGATTGACAATGATAGGATTAGTGGTTCAGTGGTTATTCACGAAAATGGCATTTTGTGTAATGGCGGCCACAGTTCCCCCCATACAGTGTTTGTGTGTACGTTTTCAGATTCCTTGACCATGAAAACATATGACTAGCAATTGGATTGACAATGATAGGATTAGTGGTTCAGTGGTTATTCACGAAAATGGCATTTTGTGTAATGGCGGCCACAGTTCCCCCCATACAGTGTTTGTGTGTACGTTTTCAGATTCCTTGACCATGAAAACATATGACTAGCAATTGGATTGACAATGATAGGATTAGTGGTTCAGTAGTTATTCACGAAAATGGCATTTTCCGTAATGGCGGTTTTCTTCTGGACGGTGATCCGGATCACCACCAAAATGTAATCATCTGTAGGATACCCCATTTCTGACAATCTCTGAAAATTTCATGAAAATCCGTCCATAAGTTTTTGAGTTATCTTGCTAACAAACAAACAAACAGACAGACAAACAAACAGACAGACAAACAAACCAACGCCAATGATCACATAACCTCCTTGGCGGAGGTAAATATACACTTCAAGGAAAGAACTAAGAGGAAGGTGAGGACAAGAAGAAATACAAAACCCCTTAGTGCTAATAATACAAAACTGATAGGTTCCAGCCCCCCCGCGACCCGAAAAGGATTAAGCGGAAGAAGATGAATGAATGAATGAATGATAAATACTGAGGTACAAAAGGGAAACTACAGACAAGGACGAAGTGGGCTTAAATATAAATGCAGGAATATAAATTGAAATATAAGATAATCCAAAAACACATCATAATAATAAACACAATGAGAATGACCAAACTAAGACTCAAAACAGCAACAAGGACAAACTCAAATACAAAATAAACCAAGATGACGAAATACAGAAAATGACCAACATAAACTTGAGACCTGAGCACGGCTCTCCACCTGTGCTCAGTATCATGACAGTGAGAGAGAGGGCAAAATAGTGAGTTGGCAATGCTGCATAAAGCTGTCAATGTTTTTTATCTTTAATATTATGGATTTAATCTGATGTGCAGTGATCCAGAGAGAATGTCCATTATCCACAGTCCAAATGTCTGCTGTGACAGAGACATGATCCAGTCCTTTCAAAGCTCAAATCCACTTTTTAATAATCTTAATCCAGGTAGCAAGTAAATGTGTTTTAACTTCAGTGGATCACAGTCTCAGCTGTCTGATGGAAAATGACGTATTGTAAAATGACAATTCTGTAATGACATATCTGGCAATCAGTCGGTTTAATTCTTGCTGGGTCACAAACTGTCCAGATGCATACCTGTGCTCAAAATCCAGCCATGGGTGTTCCGATAGCATAAATCCACTAACACGGTGTTAGCTTAGCATAGCATAGCACTACTTTTCTAGGACCTTGTTTCTGTTCTTAGGCGCTTTTGAAGATTGCAGTCAGTCTCAACCTCATTTAGCTTGCAACCCAATGTGCTTTTGTGGGCGATTCTATATTTTGGGGTACATTCCATGTCCGCTGATGTTTAGTGATGTTACTGACTATTAAACATCTTTTTTTTCTCTGTAATTTCACATTTTAACCATGTATACACATAATGCAATATAACTGTAAAACATTTCACATATTTTCTGATTATTATTATTTAAAATCTATAATGATATTCTTAGAGTTTTCATTTTTTCCATGTCCGATTTCCCGTTTCACTGTGTTGTGATCAAAATAAAGTACTAAAAAACATCAAAGTCAATAATATTATTTTACAATGTTCTTAAGAGTGTTAAGTACTAGGAGAAAATAATAATTTCACATTATATTTTAACATCTTAATACTTAAAATTATTAATTTTACCGCTGTCCGCAAAATTCATGTCAACTAAGTTACCAACAAGACTCCCCCCGCTGAACCCAAAACTGGTTTGGTCCAACACCATGTGACCGGCCCTGTGTGGTGACGTCTTCCTTTCTGGCGGGCATTTTGAATGCATTATGGTGAGTCTCCTCTCACTTCATTCAATATTTGATCTAAAATTACATGTGGTCTGAGAGTATATTAATTAAGCATCAACTAAGTTACTCATATAATCATGGGTTTTGATATTTCAATATTTAAATTAACTTACCTGATTAAAAAACCTGTTATCCTCTTTAAGAAAATGCCATGTGCATAGCTATGCTACATTAGCTAAGGAAGTTATGAGAGAAAACATGGAAATTGTCAACTAAGTTACCTGTCAACTAAATTACACAGACTGGGTAACTTAGTTGACATGCAACTCCAGTGCTCTCTGACATCAGTAATTTTCTCTACATTGTCGTCATTATCAATCTGCCTATCTCAATGAATACTGTAGTTAATAGAGTGCATTTTACTTTTTCACTATTCAAGTTAATTTAGTATTTTAAAATCTATTTGAAATAGGTGTCAGCAGCTGAAAAACAGCGCAGATACAGGGCTCGAAGAGATGCTGATCCAGCAAGAAGGGCAGCTTATTTGGAGAAGCAAAGACAGGCATGGCACAGGCTAAGGGTACAGAGAAAGGTGAAAACTGTTGAAATGATGAGTGAGAGAGAGAAGAGAAGCAAGAGGGCCTATTGGAGGAAGGCGCAGAAGGAAAGCAGGGAAAGAAAGATGAGTCTTCAGAACTTATGTACACCACCAGGGAGTCCAGGCAGCCCAGGTCCAGGCAGCCACCTTGCAGGAAGTGAAATTCCTTGGGGTCCTGAGCTAATTGGAGAATGGTGTGTTGTAAGGTACGAAGGGGACATTTACCCTGGGATAATTCAGGACACCATGGAAACCCATGTACAGGTGAAGTGCATGAGTAACATTGGCGTAAACCACTTCTTCTGGCCACTCAGAGAGGATGTGCTATGGTACCTGTTTGAGGATGTGCTGAGAATGATTCCCCCTCCAAAGGCTGTGACTTCACGCCATGTTGAAATTGACAAAGAAATATGGTCAAGTTTGTAAAAAGTCCTAGTGAGGTTTATATGGAATGTATTGATCAGTTGAATGTTTCATATATTACAGTTGTATTTCAATGTAATTCTGTTCTACTGTATTAACTGAATACAGCACAGGGCAGTTCATCAATTGTTATTTGTTGCCCTTTTACTGCTTTTATATGTATGTGAATCAAAGTCGTTTCATTTGATTCTGCTTGGAAACGTGAATGAGTTCTACTGATGATTAGGCCTACTACTGATACTTTACTGTAACTGTGTAACAGTTGCATGCTACTTTGCTTTGTTCATGTTCTTTTCACTGTTTTATCCATCACCTTGACTACTTAAATGATATTTCATTAAATTTCATACTACATTAAAATAACATGGTACAAGTTGTTTAATGTGTCCTGTCAACTAAGTTACTTGTGTCAACCGCGTTACCTCCATCGTCAACTAAGTTACACTTACATTTTTCAAGTTAAAGAATGAAAATGAGGTCAAAAACATAATTTCATGATTGGTATAGATGTGACCAGTTGTGAACTTTGGCAGCCTTTTGTTTAAATTCTGAAAATGACTGATATGACATTTTTGTAAATGAAAACATCATGGTCCTAATAACAGTTGTAGTCGAATTGCTTACTCATGGGGGGAATTTTAATAGTTAAAATATATATTTAAAACAAATAATTGTAGATCTGGCAGAAAAGACTAAATATGTCTCCAACTCTAATTTTAATTTAACTGTAAGATTCTGCCAAATGATTGAAATCATATCAGTTTGTCCGTAACTTAGTTGACAGATGGGGAAGGAAACACATTTTATTTAATTAAAAATAGAAAAAATGGTTAATGATTAAGCTTTGCAACAACTGGATATGTTACCCTGAAGGATTATGCTAACTTGTAAGAGTGGTTGATTCACTGAAAAACAATATATATATAATTTTTTTTTCTTATGGTGAAATGTACCCCGAATTATAGAATCACCCTTGTCCTTAATCATGACAAAGGGAAAATAATCTGTCTATTTCCACAAAAACAAAGTAGCTTCATCTTTTCCTCCACTCAGATGTGAACAGGCTCTTAGGAACAGGTCATGTTGACTGACCGCTGCGTCAGCTACGTAGGGTCAGTTTGTATTTATTTGTGCTAAAATATCTATCCATATTGATAAAACGAGTAATGCAAGTAATGCATCTGATCAAATTTCAGTAATTGCAACGCATTACTGAATTTTTAAACAGTAATTTTGTTACACAGCACGTTATTGCAAAAGTAGTGGCATTATTGTAACGTGTTACTTTATAAAGTGTTACTCGCAACACTGCTGATATCTGGTGAAAATCTGAGGTCCATCAGAAATATGTTTAATGACAAAAATGTTGATGTGTTCAATACTTATTTTTCCCTCTGTAGATGAGTTTAATACCCGGGTTCAACCATCCAAACCAATGGAAAATGCACAAGAGGTGGAGAAGAGTGTGGAGGCAGGGTGGAGTGGGTGGAGTGACAAGTGTCGGGGTGATTTGCAGCAAGGATAGCAGCTAGACTGAAAGGGAAGCTTTACAAGACAGTAATGAGACCTGATGTATGGTTTGTTGATGGTGGCACTTATGAAAAGACAAGAGACAGGGCTGGGGGTGACAGAGTTGAAAATGCTTAGATTCTCATTGGGAGTGACTAGGAGGGACAGGATTAGAATGAGTACTGTATATCAGAGGGACAGCTCAGGTAGAGCGGTTTGGAGATGAAGTAAGAGAGGCAAGGCTGAAGATTCATGGATGTAGTAAAGGAGGACAGTAACAGCCGAAAAGAGAAGAAGAAGAATATCCCCAAATTTAGGAATATCTTTTTGAACGGTGATGCTGAGAAGCTAGTCCATGCCTTTGTTACTTCTAATTTCCCCATTGTGGGACTGATAAAGGCTTATCTTATCTTATCAAGACTATTCCACATCCTTATCAGGCTGCTTTTAAAAGCCCTTTAAAAGTCTTCAAATCATCTAAAATGTTGTCATGAGATTACTAACAGGAACTAAAAAAGAAAAACTACATTGTTCAGATGGCTTCCTTTCACTGCTTCATTATGAATTAAAAATTTAGTGTAAAATCCTTTACTGCCCATTCAAAGTTCTGAATGTTATCTTAAAAACCTCATAGAAAATATCATTGAAACAAAGCATGCCCTCCCAGGCTAGCAGGATTGCAGGATGAGTTGTGAGTCATGGAATCTTGCCTGGAAAATGGATATTGTACACTACATGGATGGAAAGGAAACTGGCCTTCATGATAGGCGATATTAAGTGTCTCGTAGTCAGAAGTGTAAGACAAACCTGGCAGCAGCTAAAAATACATCTGGTGGTTTGTTCAGGAAATGGTGGCTAGTGTTTGTGTGAGATTTTTCACTGCTCTGCTCAATAACAAGGCCAAGGAATTCTCCAAGGGACCAATTTCTGTCTGGTCTACAGGCCAATGTGGTTCTGTGTTAAGCTGAAGATGAGATGGAAGAGGGAGGAAAGATCAAATCCTAGTAATTGGTTTATGTGTTAACACTGAGACACCTGCCACTATCTTTTATTTGCCACAATCCCTGAAAACTGTTTTTTTGTCAGACTTTTGGTCCCTTTAGGCTAAACAGAAAAGAAGAGCTTCTCCTAAGAATGAGGGGTTTCTGCAAAATACCAGGAAGTGCTGCAGAGGATTGTTTTACATTCCACATAACAACATAGCCTCCCTCTGAAACTCATTTTTTTTCCTCACCCTTGGCCCAAACTGGATATCATTCCCGACCCTTTCCTGTAGGTTTTTGAAATACAACAGGGAGGACCTCATTATAAATGTCCAGGAAGAGGGTGTATGTAACCCCAAGCCACACTACTCATCTGACCCTGAAAACTGTAGGTGTTTCTGAATTCATCAGGGAGGAAGGCAATGGTAGGTGTCCAGTGCCACACCAACGGGATGTGACCAGCAAATGAGATAGCACCAGCTATGTTTCCACCTCCTATGGAAGAGAGTAATTCTGCTGCCCCACTGACCCTGAGTCAGCAGTATCTTGCTAGAGGATGAACAATCTGAGGCAGTCAATGTAACAGTATTATTTATCTAGTAGTTTTGGTATTTCTTTACTTTTTACCAATAATGTATTGATGCTCTTAATATAATACATGTCTTCATAAATTAAACAACACAAAGAGCCACTGAAGATGAAACTTTAATGACATAATACCAAAATAATCCTGTATTAATCGTATAGGGTGAATATGAGGAGGAGGATATATATTTGAGGATGTAATGTATGTTGAACAGTGTGTTGCCTGTCATGGATTTCGTTACCTACAGGTAAAATAGAATTGTGTAAGGTTTGTTTAATTATTCTTTTTGTCTTTTCTTAATTATTTACTTTATGGTTAATGCTTGTAAAGTTTGCTTCATCGGTAATAACAGCATTGCCAGAGCGGAGGAGGTGAGCAGCTATGTCAATGGAAAAAGCTATTGCAGCAAACCAATTTAAAAAACAAAAGAGTAATTCATGGCATAATGATGGAAAACATTAGACAAAAGACTAAGAACAACATATTAATTGCAATGGTGAGAAAAAGACAATGGGGGCACCTCACAATTAATGATATTTATGATAGAATCTTCCATTACACAAATAAGAGTACTTTTCAAGTACATTACCAGAAATGTCAGCACAGTTTAATCATTTGTATTTGGTCTGAAAGTCTGAACTATTCTGAAAATTGTTTCACACCATGAACCAGAGCCATGATTCAGTTTGATGGGGACCAAGGCCACCTCATTTTCCCAGAACAAATTTTGGCGGTTTGGTCCAGACATGGTCAAAGGGCAGTTTTTACACCTGTAATTTTGGTCCAGCTCAAACTGAAAGATTCAAAAGTCTGGACCAAAAGAGCATGGTCTGTAAGCAGCCTTACTACTTTAACCACACTGTACAAAATTATATTTAATGTAAGAAGCAATCGTTAGATCTATGGATTGGTAGGAGCTCTTTTCCCAGCTATCCTCCCCTTCTTCTTCTGTCTGCAGCTAATCAGATGGTGTATGTTGAGTGTTCATGTGGCGCACTGCCACCCCCAATCCAAAACCAGAGGAGGAAGTATAATCTGTCAGGCTACCAGCACTCCCCCTACACCTCATGTCTTGCCGTATGTCTGCAGCACCAAGCCAGCGGGGTGGAAAATTGCATCTTGTCATTTAATTTGAAAAAAAAAAAAAAGTGATGTGGGTGGTGGTGGTGGTGGGGGTCTACAATCTTTGTTTTCACAGTGCTAATCTCCCTGTTCCTCTGCTCCACTTAAGTTAAAAGCTAAGCAAAATGAAGCAGGCTTCATCTGTATCTGCAATCTGCCCGGACAGGTTTGAGAGGATGTAGAAAGATGAATAATGATCAGCCTCCTTGTCCACCTGCATTTTCACATTTGCTGAGTGGGAGAAATAAATTACCCCAGCCTAGGATTCAAGGTACTTAAGAGAACTACATCATTATTAGGAAAATAACAACCTCAGTGGCTTACAACAGGTAAACATTGGGCCACTGTGCTCCCATAAACTATTCAATGTAAAACAAAGGAAACTGTATAAAGCAAATGCATTCATAGGTGGACACAATTGGAGTTTTCCGAACATGACTTTGCTATATTGTCACATGAACAAAACTCTATCAAACCAAGTAAATAAAGCAGGTTCAATAAAGTTAATTGCACTTGATATACTGATATACAGCTGTTCATCTTAAAAAGATTTAAAAAAAAAAAAAGCCAGGTGTAGTGTATACAAGCATTGCAGTATTTGATGTTTTTGCTCAAAAATGCCTTCATATTGGAGGAACTCTTTCATACTTTTATCTAGTTCTTTTTAAATTAAGCACCATGATGCAACATGATTTGCAAAATACAACCCCTGGCAAATACTATGGAATCACAACTCTTGAAGGTTCAGTTCTTTTTTTTAATTTTTTTTTTACAATAAATTACAGAAAACTATTTCTATTTACCAGGTGAACATTCCAGATTTGTAAAATGTACCTTTAACGCTAAGTTTATTAACCCCTTGCACTCTGGTCAATTTCCCTAAAAACGCCAAAAAAATAACGTACCCAAAGTAAATTAAAAGCTGTTCTTCAACCCTTTGCAGCATCTTCATGGGGTTGGTCTCATTTAAAAGAAAACACTTTGAATTTTTTGGCAAAACAGTCATAATCTCTCTAAGTGCTCCGGCCACTGAGTAACAGTCATCTAAACATACTGAACTTGAAGAAAATAAATTTCGCCTGGGTGTTTTTTTGGATACAAATGCTTGCAAATAACACACAGCTGTCAGATCCGGGCTGGAAAATGCAACAGAAATGTAGAACCAAGTGTTATCCAGCTGAGGTCAAAATTTTGTAACAATACCACAAAAAATGAATATATTACACAGCTTTTTTCTTAAGTTGTTCCCAGGCGTTTTTGAACTGTGCCAAATTGTGCCAAATGGCACAGTTTGGAAAAACGTCTGTAACTTTTGAATGATTCAATATAGAAGCTTGATCTTGGGCTCTAATGAAAGGTGAAGGGCTGTGTGTGTGTGTGTGTGTGTGTGTGTGTGTGTGTGTGTGTGTGTGTGTGTGTGTGTGTGTGTGTGTGTGTGTGCGAGTGTGTGAGACGGCGCACAGACTGGACACGGTCCATGCGCCGTCCGGACTGGACCGGAGCCGTCATGTTGCGATAACGCACAGTTGTAATTTACCGATCGATCAAAAGTCATTTGGATTACAATTTTCAGGGATAAAGAATAATTTAGCTTATAACACTTACCTGTCCACAACAGGTTCAGGTTACTTTATTTACAACGGCAGTGTCGCTGGCGAACTTCTCTTCCTCATTGTCAGACGAACATGACGCTGGTCCGCTTGTTACGGACTCGTGGTTCCGGTCACACGACCTGGTCAAACCATAATTCCATTATTGCGGTTTTGCGCTTCCATGATTGCGGTTTTGGCAAACGATTTTTCAAAACAAATAAGAACAGTAGTAAGAAAAAAAAGACTGGCGAACGCCTGTGTGTCACCCAGCCTTACACAAAACAGATTTTATGCAAGGGACGCATGCTTTCGAACTTCTGTGCTTCAATTGGCTCGCTGTATTCGCAGCCGTTGGTAGGCGGGTCCTTCTTGCTAGGTTTTCAGTCATTGGTTCTTCAAGGTTTCAGAAACCCAATTCAAGGCTCTTATTAGTCGAATGAGAGGTCAATCACATCTAAACTAATCAAAGCACTCCTTTGGCTTTCTGTTTGCGGCTGTGTCTGTAGTGGAAGAACAGAAATGCAGCTTTTTTTTTTCTTCTCCACTGTAAATTTGCATTTGGATAGAGATCGGGAACCTGAAGAAAAGTTTTGAAGGTTTTTGTTTTGTGACAAGATGCTTTAAAATCCCAAAAAAAATCACTTCTTCATCACAAAACCTACTTTTGATTGATGGAATGAGAGAACTGTCGAGGAAGTGGAAAGGTGGTTGGTCCAGATGGCATTCTTGTGGAGGTTTGGAGATGTTTAGGAGAGATGGCAGTGGACTTTTTGACCAGACTGTCAATCTTGGAGAGTGACAGGAACTCCCCCACCTGAATTCTGAAGCAGAATCACGACAAAGCCACTGAGCGATGGGCTACAGTGATGTGAGGCACACCGCCGAACCAGATGATAACAGGGATGGCTATTAGGGTGACTAAGATCTGAAGAAAATAACAATATAAACCGTGCTTACATCGAGTGTCCTGTTAACAATGTTAGCTAGTGGGCTAATAGACTACCTTTAGCCTGTAGATGGCTGTGCGAGCCAAAAGCAGGTACAGGGCAAGTGATCCACTGCTAAATCTCAACAAAGCATCCGGCTTGCTGCAATCAAAATGTCTCGGGACCAGATGCTGCTGGCTCCCCCACCGCCCTCTGTGGATCCGCGCTGCTCTCGTGGGCAGCCTAATCAATCCAACTTTCAACTGGCCATGACAGCAAAGTGGAGTCCCATAAAGCCATACTGCCATTTGAGATCCCTTGGTTCGGTACTTCACCGAGGGTCACTGGCCAGGTTGCGGCAATCGGGGGATCCCTCTTACGTCAGCTGGGCACAGTTGAAATGGTGAAGGATGGTTCTTAAAGTGACAGGCCTTAAATCAGAGCATTTAAAGAAAGCCAGGAAAAATAAAAAAACAAATTTGCTTCAATAATTTTAAAAAATTAAGAAAATGTGAACAAAATATGTCACAAATATTTCATAAAGACATGTCTGAGCTATTAAAATCTGGAAAAAGTGCAGTCAATGACCCCTTTAAAGAACACTACCCGACTGACCAGGAGATGCAGGAGCAGATAAAAGCACACGGAACACACACACACAAACAGGAATTTGCCACAACAAAAAACCGCCAAACAAAGAAACTACAAAAGCTCATGGAAAGGAAAAACAGGAAAAGACAAACACACATGGAAACCAGCAATAATGTCAAGGTAAATGTCAAGGTAAAGTTTAAACATTTCCTTTTCATCCTTTTCTGGAATAAGAAAAAACATACGATAAGGTGCCAAGAGAGGAAGTGTGGTACTGGATGATAAAGTCAGGAGTGGCAGAGAAGTATGTGAAGGTGGTGCAGGACATGTATGAGGACAGTGAGACGGTGGTGAGGTGTGCTGTAGGAGTGACAGATGGATTCAAGGTGCGGGGTGGGGTGGGGGGTGTTACATCAGGGATTGGTGCTGAGCCCCTTCTTGTCCACAATGGTGATGGACAGGCTGACAAACGAGATCAGGCAGGAGTCTCAGTGGACCATGATGTCTGCAGATGACAAAGTGATCTGTAGTGAGAGTAGGGAGCAGGTGGAAGTGAACCTGGAGAGGTGGAGGTATGCTCTGCAGAGAAGGGGAATGAAAGTCAGTAGAAGCAAGACAGAATATGTGTGTGAATGAGCGGGAGGCAGGTGTAACGGTGAAGATGCAAGGAGTAGAGATAGTGAAGGTAGATGAACATGGGGTCACGCATCTAAACCAATAGACAGTGAGAAGAGAGATGAAGTGCAGGCATGGTGGAGTGGGTGGAGATGAGTGTTTGTGACAGAAAGACAACAGCTACAATGAAAGGCAAGATTTACAATATGGTAGTGAGACCTGCTATGATGTTTCATTTGGAGATTGTGGCAGTGACAAAAAGATAGGAAACAGAGCTGGAGGTGGCAGATTTGAAGATGCTGAGATTCTCATTTTGAGTGACTAGGAGGGACAGGATAGAAATGAGTATATCAGAGGGACAGCTCTGGTTGAGTGGTTTGGAGACAAAGTAAGAGAGGCAAGGCTGAGATGGTTTGGACATGTGCAGAGGAGGGATAGTGGGTATACTGGACCAAGGATGTTGAAGATAGAGCTGCCAAATACTAGTGTTCACGTTTTGCCAAAAATCCTGCATATTTGGGGTCTGTTAGCAGAAACGCGTCCAAAGCACAAGCTGAAGGACATCAGGAAGGATTTTGGTCAGTCCCCTGTAGCCTCATTAAAGTACATGTATTAGATATATTCAGACATATGTTTCCTTGTGTCCAACAAAATTATTCAGTTAGTACAAGAGACGAGAGGCTCATAAAAGATGCATGTTTAATGAAAATATAAATATATATAGATAATAGAAAGCATTCATTGAAACACTGGATGAAGATCAAATGTGGTCATAATTTTGACTGTGGGGAGTAGGGAAAAGAGGGTGAGAGGGTTATACTTATTAACCTTTCAGAAATGGCTTATGAGATGAGGCTTTATTGATGACTCAGGTTATGAAGTCACGATGATTTCTCAGGGAAGCTGGAATAAAAGGTTAAACTATTCACATTAATTGCCCTACAAGGTCATTTATTGACAGCTCCTTAAGCTTCTGCCAGCACAGACAGAACAGGAAAAAAAGAAGGAAGAAGGAGAAGAGAAGATGAAGGTGGCCAGTCATTTGGTGTTGCTACTAGCTCAGAACAAACACTTCTTTGATAGCACCAGGCTTTCTAAGGAGTTCATGAATAACTCAGAGGGTAGGGGCTGAAGACAGAGATGAAACCTCAGAGGGTTCGATTTCTCATGAATAAAATCACCCAGGACATTCAGATCAGCAAATACATTGCATTTGTTCATAAATGATTGTGCCCTTGCTGCTGTGGTATAAAGCAGTCATTCTTTGTCAGATTCACTACTTAAAATACAGTGCTGTGAAAAAGTATTTGCCCCTTCCTGATTTCTTATATTTTTGCATACTTGTCAAACTTAAATGTTTCAGATCAATCATCAAACAAATTTTAATGTTAGACAAAGACAACCAAGGTAAATACAATATACAATTTTTAAATGATGGTTTTGTTTATTAAGAGAAAAATGCTATCCAAACCTACCTGGCCCTATGTGAAAAAGAACCCCCCCCCCCCCGCCCCCGCCCCAGTTACATTATGAATTAATGGTGAATAACCACATTTTATGGAAAGCTGAGTTCAATTTCACGAGCCACAAACAGGCCTGATTACTGCCAGGCCTGTTGAATCAAGCAATCACTTAAATAGAACCTGTCTGACAAATTGAAGGACACTTAAAAGATCCCAGAAAGCAACACATCATGCTACAATCTAAAGAAATCTGAGAACCGATGAGATACAAAAAAAACAGAACAACATCTAAAGAACTGCAAGCCTCACTTGCCTCAGTTTGGACACCAGTCCATGATCCAACAATAAGAAAGAGACTGAGCAAAAATGACCCAGCCCAGAGCTGGAGTGCACTTCGCTGACTGCTCGGTGGCCTGGCCTCCTCTGGCCTTCCCTCTTGGGGCGGATGCCTGGCTGTCCTGGGGCTTGGTGGCTTCAGGGCATTTGTGCTCTGTGGGGGCTGTGGCCGTACCCCTGAGAGTTGGTGGCGCTGTCTTGCTTGCTCGCAGTTCCGAGGGAAGGAACGTGGGTGTTGCTGTGGCCTGCCTCTTTGTATTTTTCCTGGCAAACCACACACACTATCGCTTGCACATGATTTCACACGCACACGTGCACGCACACACGTACACACTTACTGTATGTCTCTGTTCTCTTAATTCAATTCAATTCAACTTTATTTATATAGCGCCATTTCACAACAACAGTCATCTCATAGCACTTTCAACAATAGGGGAAACATCCACAATTGCAGAAAGACCCCAGCAATCAGGCGATCCCCTGTGAGCAAGCACTTGGCGACAGTGGAGAGGAAAAACTCCCTTTCAGCAGGAAGAAACCTCCAGCAAAATCAGGATCAGTGAAGGGCAGTCATCTGCTGCAACTGGCCAGGGGGTGAGGGGATAGAGAAGAAGAAAAGAGCAAACATGTAGAGAGCAAACAGCATGATGGGGATTCAATCTATGGGAGAGAAAAAACAGATGTTAATGACCAGCAAAAATATTTCATTGAGAGTGAAGAAAGGAGTGAAGCCCAGTGCATTGTTGGAGGTCCCACGGCTGTCTAAACCTATTAGCAGCATAACTAAGGGAGGGTTCAGGGGCACCTGATCCCACCCTAATTATAGGCTATATCAAAAAGGAAGGTTTGAACCCTATTCTTAAAAATAGGGATCGAGCCTTACTCCCGAATCCAGATTGGCAGCTGGTTCCACAGGAGAGGAGCTTGATAACTGAAGGCTCTGCCTCCCATTGTACTTTTGGAGAGTCTAGGTATTACAAGTCATCCTGCATTTTGGGAGCATAGTGCTCTGTTAGGATAATAGGGTAATATCAGATCTTTAAAATAAAAAGGGGCCTGATTATTTAGAGCTTTGTAAGTGAGAAGAAGTATTTTAAACTTAATTCTAAATTCTATGGGAAGTCAATGAAGGGAAGCCAGAACCAGAGAGATGTGATGTCTCTTTCTAGTACCTGTTAAAACTCTTGCTGCAGCATTTTGGATTAGATGAAGACATTTTAAAGATGTTTTAGGACAGCTTGATAATAAAGAGTTACAATAATCTAATCTAGAGCTAACAGCAGTGTGGATCAGTTTTTCAACATCACTCTGAGACAAGATGCTCCTCATCTTTTCAATATTACACAAATAATAGACAGCAGTCTTAGAAACAAGTTTAACATGTGAATTAAAGAACAGCTCGTGATTAAAAATAACTCCAAGGTTCCTCACAGAACTATTAAGAGAAAGATTAACTGCATCCAAACTAAGAATTTGATTTGGAAAGGTATTTCTAAGGTTTTTTGGACCAACTACAATGACTTCCGTCTTATCTGAATTTAATAGCAAGAAATTACAAGTCATCCAAGCTTTGATTTCCTGAAGACAAGCCTCTAATTTGGCTAATTGATTACTATCATCTGGCTTTATTGACAAGTATATGTCATGATCAGGTGAGCGTGCGCCCCGGCTCCGCAGGTGATCAGCACACCTGCGTGAGTGGATGCACCTGCTGTCTCTGCCTTGCCAGCACTTAAAAGGACCAATTCGTGAATGCTCCAGCACTGGCTCATTGGGTATAGCTGCCATAAAACCAAGCAAGTAAGTTATTGCACGTATACTAAGGAACCTTATCGTAATTCCTTTTCTCCTCCTTTTCCCCAGGTTGCTGCCATCTCTGCGGTGCGTCTCCGGGGCTTGTTGTGCATTCACCTGCTCCATCATCTTTATCATCGCTCCAGGCTGCCTCTCTCCACCCGCTCAGAGACTTCACCCAGCTCCACGCCTTCCCCACTCCCTGCCAGCTACATCCACTACACACACAGCTACATACACTGGGTTCCTCTGTCGGGTTCTCTGATCACCTCTCGTAAGTAGCCTCCTTGTGATTCCCTATTCCCGGTCTCCATCCTCTTACTAACCAGCTCTCATCTCCCTCTTACAGGCTGGATTCTCCTCTGGTGAGTGGCGTCTTTCCCTAACTTTGTGTCCCCTTTTGATTAATAAAATTGTGTTTAAACGTAGCTTCTCTGTGTCATGTGTGTTCACTGGTGTAGTGATATTTAATAAAAAAAATATAGTGTAATCAATCAGTCTCAAAATTTAGTGAGTTCTTTTACTGCCGTGACCCAGAAAACATATATGCAAAGGAAAAATGCTTCAGCTTCTCTCGTTTATAAATTTTATTAAATGAAACTCATTCAGGTTACATGACATGGCATTCAAATGATGAATAAACAGATTCAAATGATAAACAGGTGTTCAATATCACATCAACTGTTAGGGGATTCCTGAGCATAAAATCTATAGTTAAACCTTTGTGGAACCAAGAGGAAACCAGATTTTATGTTTCAACTGCAGTGGAAGGCTGAAGTATCTAACAAAATCAGAATGCAATTTTATGGGGAAAAATTCCATAAGCTGATTATCTAAACAGGAACTTCTGAATTAATCTAAAAAATGAAAGGAGGTTGCTTAAAAAGGAATACGAATTTTCCTTCAGTTTATAGCTTTGTCCTACGGCTGGGGGACTAATTGTACCATGAAATATTGGTTATGTTCAATTGTAATTGATATTTTTAGGACATCACGTTTAAACTCAGCAGATAGGAAAATGGGAGTCTCACTTACGAACAGCTGTAGGTCCAGGTGTTCAGTGGTGGCCAGCGCCAGACGGTGGTATAAGTTCGGGAAGGCTCAGTGGCTCTTTCAGACAGTGTTCAGAACACCGGGGGGGAGGAGCGACTGCTGGTCGGTTTTCAGATCGTTCACAGCTGTGAGAAGCATAGACTCGGCTGGGGGCTCACGCAGGGCAGGCAGCGAAGGCTGCCAATGGAGCAGGTATGGAGTCCTTTGGCAACAAGTCCGAATTTAGGATGTCTCCGGCCCGCAGAACAAAACCAAAGACCGAAGGAAGAACGTTTTATTCAGTTTCACCCACGAGCTCCTAGTTTCTTTACGGGGTCAAACGTGGATGAGGCCAGAAAAGAAATGTCAAAAAATTCTATTAGTTCACTTTAAAACAGGAAAATTAAAAGTCCACTTTAACAAACATTTAAATAGAATAAGAATGTCTTCTGAGGGGAAGAAAAAAAAGATTAGAGAGTTTAACTCTCTTTAAAGACGAGCTCATAGAAAGAAAAATGATTTCTCCTCAGTTAACCAGAAAACAAGTAAAGCTTATCAATAGACGATTTAGGAGAGTTAACGCAGGATTTGACAAGGTTCACACACACAAAAGACTTCTTAAAACTCACAGAGCAATTTAGACAAAAGAAACTGCAAAGTACAAAGAACGAAAAACTCTCTTTTCTCATCTCTCGATCTCTTCTGTATGCAGGGTGGCTCTGAAGCATTTAACTGAAGCGCGCTGCTGGGTCATAAAATGGGGCCGGCCGCAAGACGGGCCAATCATCTTCCATAAAGAGGAGTTTGAATGGGCTTTTATCCAATGAGGGAACATTTCTTTATTTGTGAACAGCCAGCTATGTTATCCAGTAGAAAGTCAGCATGGTGATTGGTTATCACGAGAGGGAAGACAGACAGAGATTCATAAAACATTCAGCTCTTATGGAATTATATACTCAATATACACTGGGGCAAAAAAGTATTTAATCAGCCACCAATTGTGCAAGTTCTCCCAATTAAAAGATGAGAGAGGTCTCCAATTTTCATCATAGGTATACCTCAACTATGACAGACAAAATGAGAAAAAAAATCCAGAAAATCACATTGAAGGATTTTTAATGAATTAATTGGTAAATTCCTCGGTAAAGTAAGTATTTGGTCACCTACAAACAAGCAAGATTTCTGGCTCTCACAGACATGTAACTTCTTCTTTAAGAGGCTCCTCTGTCCTCCACTCGTTACCTGTATTAATGGCACCTGTTTGAACTCGTTATCAGTATAAAACACACCTGTCCACAACCTCAAACAGTCAGACTCCAAACTCTACTATGGCCAAGACCAAAGAGCTGTCAAAGGACACCAGAAACAAAATTGTAGACCTTCACCAGGCTGGGAAGACTGAATCTACAATAGGTAAGCAACTTGGTGTGAAGAAATCAACTGTGGGAGCAATTATTAGAAAATGGAAGACATACAAGACCACTGATAATCTCCTTCGATCTGGGGCTCCACGCAAGATCTCACCCCGTGGGGTCAAAATGATCACAAGAACAGTGAGTAAAAAGCCCAGAACCACAAGGGGGGATCTAGTGAATGACCTTCAGAGAGCTGGGACCAAAGCAACAAAGGCTACCATCAGTAACACACTACGCCTCCAGGGACTCAAATCCTGCAGTGCCAGACGTGTCCCCCTGCTTAAGCCAGTACATGTCCAGGCCCGTCTGAAGTTTGCTAGAGAGCATTTGGATGATCCAGAAGAGGATTGGGAGAATGTCATATGGTCAGATGAAACCAAAACAGAACTTTTTGGTAAAAACTCAACTTGTCGTGTTTGGAGGAGAAAGAACACCATACCTACTGTGAAGCATGGGGGTGGAAACATCATGCTTTGGGGCTGTTTTTCTGCAAAGGGACCAGGACGACTGATCTGTGCAAAGGAAAGAATGAATGGGGCCATGTATTGTGAGATTTTGATTGAAAACCTCCTTCCATCAGCAAGGGCATTGAAGATAAAACGTGGCTGGGTCTTTCAGCATGACAATGATCCCAAACACACTGCCCGGGCAACGAAGGAGTGGTTTTGTAAGAAGCATTTCAAGGTCTTGGAGTGGCCTAGCCAGTCTCCAGATCTCAACCCCATAGAAAATCTTTAGAGGGAGTTGAAAGTCTGTGTTGCCCAGCGACAGCCCCAAAACATCACTGCTCTAGAGGAGATCTGCATGGAGGAATGGGCCAAAATACCAGCAACAGTGTGTGAAAACCTTGTGAAGACTTACAGAAAACGTTTGACCTCTGTCATTGCCAACAAAGGGTATATAACAAAGTATTGAGATTAACTTTTGTTATTGACCAAATACTTATTTTACCGAGGAATTTACCAATTAATTCATTAAAAATCCTTCAATGTGATTTTCTGGATTTTTTTTTTTCTCATTTTGTCTCTCATAGTTGAGGTATACCTATGATGAAAATTAGAGACCTCTCTCATCTTTTAAGTGGGAGAACTTGCACAATTGGTGGCTGACTAAATAGTTTTTTGCCCCACTGTAAAATCTAACTAATTTAAGTGACTCAAGGCTAACATTCAGTGATCATGTATTTATATCATTACTAATAATTTTAACATTCATTTGAATAACACTCATGAAAATAAAACATTCCTAAGACATGCACTCTGAATTACTGAAAACCATTGTTGGTTATCAAAAGGGTGATGATTTTCACAGTGTCCTTAGAATCCCGGGGGGGTGATACCTGGAAGAAAAGCTTAATGTTTAGTCAGAATTAACAGTCAGATTACACAATGAAACATTCCATAGATGTCCACTAGGAGATACTGTTGAACTGTAGGTAATTTTTAGGTCTCTGGAACGTGAGCAGGGGGCCTAGAGGGTTCTGGGAAATGTCTAAAAGAAGGAAGAAGGCCATATATCTGCCCGCTTAAGAAGTTTATGACTTTTTAAGAGTATCAGTTCCTGCCACGAACGGATAATATCAGCATGAACTGTCCAGTTGGGGAATTCACTCCAAGAGTTTATGGTCCACTTAAGCCTTTCAAAGCAAATCCTGATCAAGTCTCTCTACAAAAGTAAATTGTTTAAACTGGGGTCCTGTTGAAGACACACAGCATTCTTGACCAGACCTTGAGTGAGAGTTGCTTTAAAATGAAGAAATGTGAAATTTCTTTAAAATGAAGAAAGTGATCTGGATTGGCCTGAGGAGACGTCGATGCTACACTGGTGTAGAACCCTGCACGTGAGCTGACCATTCTCTCTATCATGACAGAAAGAGCCAGCCAGAACGTAGGCTCAGCAGGGGCTGCATCAGCAGAGCACTCCGTCTTACACCCCCTCGACGTCACAGAGAGGCAGGTGACCATGCTCACGCAGCAGCTGCAGACTATTAAGCAGCAGCTGTGCACAAGCACCAATCATCTTAGCCATATGTCTTATTGGGGCCCTGCCCCTCCACCTGCCACCCCTGTTTCTTCCATCATTCACCGAACTACCTCTGTTCCCTCACCGGTCCCGTTGCGGGGGAGGTGGGGAAATGTAAGGGATTTCTGTGCCATGTTTGGCTTTATTTGGGCCAGGTGTGCAGGGAGTATCCAGATGATACGTCCAAAATTCATTTCATGATCCTCCTGCTGCGAGACCGAGCCCTTAGCTGGGCTGTCTATTCTCAATAGCATGGAGGGTCCTAGTTATACGTTTGATAGGTTTGTTAGTGAATTTTTCCATGCCTTTGACTGTACGGAGAGTGAGGACAACATCATGAGCTGTCTCATGTCACTCCGCCAGGGGAGCCAGTCTGCCTTAGTAAAGGTCTCTAATGACCTCCTGACTGCATCTGATAATGGACTTGTCTCTGTTCTTCTTCTTTTAGATCTCAGTGCAGCCTTTGACACTATCGATCACGCCATTCTACTTGATAGATTGGAACACTTTGTTGGACTCAGTGGAACTCCGTTGCAGTGGTTTAGATCTTATTTGTCTGATAGATTTCAGTTTGTCCACGTCAATGATAGATTTTCTTCCCGTTCTAAGCTCAGTCACGGAGTTCCACAGGGATCTGTGTTGGGCCCTACAATTTTTAGTCTATATATGCTCCCGTTGGGCAATATCATCAGAAAGCACTGTATACATTTTCATTGTTACGCAGATGACACACAACTATACCTGTCAATGAAGCCCAATGATTGTGATCAGTTGGCCAAGCTAGATGCCTGTCTTAAGGACATCAAAGCTTGGATGACTTGTAATTTTTTACTATTGAACTCTGATAAGACTGAAGTCATTGTTGTTGGCCCAAAACATCTTAGAAATTCCTTTTCAGATTATGCCCTTAATTTAGATGCTGCCACTCTCACTCTGAACAGTTGTGTGAGGAACCTTGGAGTGATTTTTATCCAGGATTTGTCCTTTAATTCACATATTAAAAATGTTTCTAGGACTGCCTTATATCATCTGCGCAATATTGTTAAGATCAGGAGCACCTTGTCTCTGGGTGATGCTGAGAAACTGATTCACACCTTTGTCAGTTTGCGATTAGATTATTGTAATTCGCTATTATCTGGTTGTCCTAGAGTATCTTTAAAAAGTCTTTAATTGATTCAAAATTCTGCTGCTAGAGTTTTAACTGGTTCTAGAAAAAGAGATCATATTTCCCCGGTTCTGTCCTCCCTCCATTGGCTTCCCATTGAATTCAGAATCAAGTTTAAAATCCTTCTTCTTACTTTCAAAGCTCTTAACAATCTGGCCACCCAATATATAAAAGATCTGATATTACCTTACCATCCTAACAGAGCATTACGCTCCCAAAATGCTGGCTTACTTGTGGTGCCCAGAATCTCCAAAAGTACGGTGGGAGGCAGAGCCTTCTGCTACCAAGCCCCTTCTCTCTGGAACCAGTTACCACTCTGGTTCTGGGAGTCAGACTCAGTCTCTGTCTTTAAGAACAGGGTAAAAGCCTTCCTTTTTAATATAGCTTTCATTTAAGGAGGATTTATGTGTCTTTTAACCCCACTCTTGTTCTATTGTTATCTGATCCATACTGCTGGTTGACCTCCAATATTGTACTTGGCATCTTACTGCTATGTTCTTTATGTCTGTCCTTTCCATCCTCCCTATCCTCTCATCCCCAGCCAGTCGCAGCAGGCGACTGCCCCTCCCTGAGCCTGGTTCTGCTAGAGGTTTCTTCCTTCCAAATGGGAGTTTTTCCTCTCCACTGTTGCTTAGTGCTTGCTCATAGGGGATCATCTGATTGCTGGGTCTTTCTGTGACTGTGTGTTTTGTTTTTTTGTTTTTTTTCCTGCACTGTGGCGCCACGAGACGGCTTTTGTTGTGATGTGGTGCATTATAAATAAAGCTGAATTGAATTGAATTGCTGCCGACTTCTCTGTGGAGTTTTGGGTTATCACGGTGGACTCTGGCTGGAATGACATTGCTTTACACAACGCTTTCCTCCAGGGTTTAAATGCCAATCTCCAAGATGATCTGGCAGTTCTTGTCATTCACTCTTGCCTGGACGGACTCATTGATCAGGCCGTTTAGACAACCGATGACGTGAGTACGCGAAGGAGAGCAGGACCTCTTCCGTCCGTTTCGCGCTCGCATCTCCCAGCTATGGACATAGGTGGAGCCGACTCATCCTCCAAATCAGTGGTGCTTGGCCGAGCCCATCTGGCTCCGGAGGGGCGCCAGCGATGGAGGAGAGCCGGTGCATGCATGTACTGCAGCTCTTTAGAGCACAAACTGTTTAACTGCCACCTGAAGCCCAAAAGACACGGCCCATCAGTAGCCATGGGGGGTCTGAAGGGCAAGAATCTTATTCATCCCCCCAGTAATTTTTCCATTTCAGCCCTCATTCAGTTGCCAGGGGTCAAGAGGAGGATGGTGGCATTAATTGATTCAGGGGCGGAAGAAAATTTCATTTCTTCACGGATCGTGCAGGAAATAGGCATCCCTACGACTAAATTGCCTACTCCATTAAACATCATGGCATTATCTGGTAGTAATGTGGCTTCTATTACCGAATGCATGGCGCCGATCTCCGTCCTCCTTTCCTCCACTGGGAGACTTTATCATTCTTTATTCTCCCTAGTTCATCCTCCCCTGTGGTTCTGGGGTACCCTTGGCTCCAGAAGCATAATCCCATTATTGATTAGGCACAAAATTCCATCTCTTCCTGGAGCCCTTTTTGTTTAGCATCCTGCCTCTGTTCGGCCGAGTGTTCACCATCCCTGCCGATCTCCTCTCCTCCTGTGGAGCCGCCGGATCTCAGCCTTGTACCCAAGGTCTATCATGACCTTGGGGAGGTCTTTAGCAAGTCGAGAGCGTTCTCTTTTCCTCCTCATCGCTCATATGACTGTGCTATCAATCTCCTCCTGGGTGTGCAGCTGCCGTCCAGCCGGCTCTACAGCCTTTCTGGGCCAGAGAGGGAGGCGATGGAAAGCTGCATCAAGGACTTTCTGAACACCGACCTCATTCAGCCCTCTTCAGCTCCTCTTGGGACAAGGTTTTTTTCTTTGTTGGGAAGAAGGACGGATATCTGCGCCCGTGTGCTGACTACCGCAAATTAAATGCCAAAACAGTCAAAGATAAATACCCTCTGCCCCAATCAACTCCGCATTTGGGCTCCTTTAGCGCGCGCAGGTGTTCGCGAGGGGGATGAGTGGAAGGTGGCTTTTAAAACACACTTGGGGCAACTTGAATATCTCGTGATGCCTTTTGGGCTTACCAATGCCCCCGCCATCTTCCAGCGCATGATTAATGATGTTCTCCACGATATGGTTAATCAATTTGTTTTTGTCTACCTTGACGACATTTTGATCTTTTCCCGCATGCCAGAGGAGCACGCAGTCCATGTCAGGGACATGTCACAGCAGCTCTTGGAAAACCAGCTCTTTGTGAAGGCCGAAAAGTATGAGTTTGCCACCCGCTCGACTTCCTTCCTAGGGTTTATTGTTGCTGAGGGGGAACAGAGGGCTGACCTGGCCAAGGTGAAGGCTGTGTTTGATTGGCCTACACACCAGACCCGCAAGGAGCTTCAACGCTTCTTGGGGTTTGCAAATTTTTATCGCCGTTTCATTAGGAATTACAGTGGGGCAGCACAGCCTCTGACTCAGCTGACCTCGGTCAAGGTGCTTTTCCCCTGGTCCGAGGCAGCCGAGCAGGCCTTCTCCAAATTGAAGGGCCTGTTCTCCAACACCCCCATCTTGGCCCGGATCGACCCTTAGCTCCAGTTCATTGTAGAGGTGGACGCTTCTGATTCGGGGGTGGGCACTGTCCTCTCACAGCACTCAACCTCCAATCAGAAGCTCCAATCAGAAGCTCCAATCATGCGCGTATTTCTCTCGGCAGCTTACGCCAGCCAAGAGGAACTACCACATAGGTGACCGGGAGCTTTTGCCGATTAAACTGGTGCTTGAGAAGTGGAGGTACTGGCTGGATGGAGGGCCCATCCCATCGTAGTGTGGACCGACCATAAAAATTTAGAGTATCTTTTGGTCAGCCCGCAGATTAAACGCCAGGCAGGCCCACTGGGCCCTATTCTTTCTTAGATTTAATCTTACCATCACTTACAGGCCTGGCTCTTGCAACATCAAACCGGACACTCTCTCCCACCAGTTCAGCCCTGACCTACCAGCCCCCTTCATTCCCCCAACCCATTGTGCCATCCTCATGTATTCTTGGAGCCCTTACCTGGGAGACCGAGCAGAGGGTCCGGCAGGCCCAGCCTACTGAGCCCAGACCCGAGGGGGGACCTGATGATTGTCTATTTGTCCCAGCCAGCCTCTGCAGTGACGTCATCCAGTGGGGCCATACTAGCCACTTTTCCTGCCACCCAGGGGTTTCCCAGACTATTAATCTGGTCCAACAAGTATTCTGGTGGCCCACCCTGTGGACGAACGTCCGAGACTACGTCAAGGCATGCCAAGTGTGCATCTGTAACACATCTGACTCCTCACCTCCTGTTGGCCTTTTACACCCATTCCCAGTCGACCTTGGTCACACATCGCCCTGGACTTTGTTACTGGACTTCCCCCCTCGCAAGGCAACACTATTATCCTCACCATCGTGGACAGCTTCTCCAAAGCTATCCATGTGGTGCCCCTCCCTAAGCTGCCTTCCATCTCTGAGACCACCAACCTGGTGACCACCCACATCATCCGTCTGCATGGCATTCCTCTGGATATTGTGTCTGACTGGGGTCCACAATTCACCTCCCACGTGTGGAAATCCCTTTGCCGCTCCTTGGGCACCACGGTCAGCCTCCTGTCCGGGTACCACCCACAAAGTAACGGGTAGGCTAAGTGGCCAACCAATCCCTGAAGGCCACCCTCAGATGACTGGCATCCTGTAATCCATCCACTTGGAGCACCCATCTGACCTGGGTGGAATATGCCCACAACTCTGCAGTCTCCTCATCTATGGGATAAACGTGCTTTGAGGCCTCCATGTGGTATCCCCCCACCCATTGTGTATGGCAGAGAGGGAAGTCACCGTACAATCTGTGGGGGCCCACGCTCACCACTGCTGTTGGCTTTGGAGAGCCTCTCGGGCTGCTCTTCTCTGCTCTACTGAGTGGAATCATCAGTATGCGGACTGCAGGTGGGTTCCAGCACCCAAGTATACAGTCTGGCACCGCATGTGGCTGTCGGCAGACCAGGTGGCCTTAAAGACAGAGTCCCAGAAATTATCACCTCACTTCCTGGGCCCATTTACAATCTCCCGGGTCATCAACGATGTGACGGTCCACCTGGAGCTTCCGCCGACACTCCGTATTCACCCCACATTCCACGTCTCAAGCATCAAGCCCCTCTCCACCAGTCCTCTCTGCCCCCCCCCCGAATCTGCCTCCTCCTCCTTAGATCCTCAATGGCCAGACCACCTACACTGTCCAGAGTATTCTGGATGTTCACTGTCAGGGCCAGGGGCTGCAATACCTGGTCCACTGGAAGGGATACGGCCGCGAAGAAAGGTCATGGATCCCTGGCTCTCACTTCCATGATGAGGGGATGGTCCGGGCCTTTCAAGCTTATCCCAACAAGCCCAGTGGGCCGCCAAGAGGCACCCCTTGGGGGGGGGGGGGCACTGTCATGATCAGGTGAACGCGTGCCCCCCTCTCTTTCTGTGGGAGGTTCTTCATCTTGACCCCGGCTCCGCGGGTGATCAGCACACCTGCATGAGTGGATGCACCTGCTGTCTTTGCCTTGCCAGCGCTTATAAGGACCAATTTGTGAATGCTCCAGCGCTAGCTCGTTGGGTATAGCTGCCATAAAACCAAGCAAGTAAGTTATTGCACGTATACTAAGGAACCCTATCGTAATTCCTTTTCTCCTCCTCTTCCCCAGGTTGCTGTCATCTCTGCAGTGTGTCTCCGGGGCTTGTTGTGCGCTCACCTGCTCCATCATCTTCATCATCGCTCCAGGCTGCCTCTTTCCACCCACTCAGAGACTTCAGCCAGCTCCACGCCTTATTTACCTTTTGTTCTTATTAAAGACAAAAAATGTTTATGGACAGGATTTCTAGGTGCAGCCACGGAATGGAGGGTGTCATGCTTGGTGACCACAGGATCTCATCTCTGTTGTTTGCAGATAATGTTGTCCTGTTGGCTTCATCCAGCAATGACCTACAGTTCTTGCTGGGATGGTTTGCCGCTGAGTGTGAAGCGGCTGGGATGAGAACAAGCACCTCCAAGCCCGAGTTCATGGTCCTGAGCCGGAAAAAGGTGGATTGTCCTCTCCTGGTTGGGGACAGGCTCCTGCCCCAAGTGGAGGAGTTTAAGTATCTTTAGATCTTATTCACGAGTGAGGGGAGAATGGAGCGAGAGATTGACAGATGGATTGGAGCAGCAACTGCAGTGATGCGGACGTTGTACCGGTCCGTTGTGGTGAAGAGGGAGCTGAGCTCTAAGGCAAAGCTGTCGATTTACCAGTCAATCTATGTTCCTACTCTCACCTATGGTCACGAGCTTTGGGTAATGACCGAAAGAACGAGATCGCGGACACCAGCGGCTGAAATGAGCTTTCTCTGTAGGATTGCTGGACTCACCCTCAGAGATAGAGTGAGGAGCTCAGTCATCGGGGAGAGGCTAAGAGTAGAACCGCTGCTCTTCCACATTGAAAGGAGTCAGTTGAGGTGGTATGGGCATCTGATTAGGATGCCTCCTGGACGCCTCCCACTTGAGGTGTTTCGGGTACTTCCCACTGGGAGGAGACCCCGGGGCAGACCCAGGACTTGGTGGAGAGACTATGTCTCCCAGCTGGTCTGGGAACGCCTTGGTATCCTCTCTGAAGAGTTGGAGCAGGTTGCTGGGGAGAGGGAAGTCTGGGCTTCTCTGCTTGAACTGCTGCCTCCATGACCCATACCTCTGGAAAAGCGGTAGAAGATGGATGGATGGATAAAGACAAAAATTGAAAGGAGATGTTTTTACCTTCTTTACATGTTTCGACTGTTCACTGCAGCCTTCGTCAAAAGTGTCAGCTGATTGCTGTCAGGTGTCATTTTATCAGCTGACTTTTGTAGGCGGGGCAAGCCCAGCAGACATGTCAGATCCACCGGGCCGGCCCCACTTTCCGCTGTCCGATGGTCTCTGGAGAATGTAGTCTCAGGTGTGGGAAAGCATAAAGGCCTCCTCATCCCAATTCATGCTATCTTTTCCCCACTTCCTGATTTCTATGGCCTCCTTGATCCAGCGTTTGTGTCTATTGCTCTCCAATCCAACAATTTTTGCGTTGTCCCAGTCCATGATGTGATTATTTCTTTTGCAGTGATCTGATATAGTTGATTTTAATGTTTCTTTTTCTGCCTTTTCTTTTTGTGATCTTGTGAGTCATCCTTGTGTTTCCTTTTCACATTCCTTCTGGTTTTCTTTTTTCCTTGTGGTGAATGATCTTCCCGTTTCTCCAATGTAGGTTTTGTTGCATGATCTGCATGATATTTCATATATTGCATTGCATTTTTTGTCTTGTTCTATTTTGTCCTTGGGGTGTACCAATAACTGTCTTAATTTTTTTGTGTGGTTTTACTGCTGTGTTTATTTTGTATTTTTTCATGAGCCTTTGAATTGGTTCTGTTAACCCTCGGATGTATGGTATAGTTATGGTGTCCTTGTTTTTGATTTTGTCTTTTGTTCTGTGTCTTTCTTCCTGTTTGTTTTCTTTGTTTTTGACTTGCTGTTTCACTTTGTTTAGCTCCACGCCTTCTCCACTCCCTACCAGCGCCATCCTGCTGGTTCACCTGTTCCTACTGGGTTCCTCTGTTGGGTTCTCTGCTCGCATCTCGTAAGTAGCCTCCTTGTGATTCCCTATTCCCGGTCTCCCTCCTCTTACTAACCAGCTCTCGTCTCCCTCTTACAGGCTGGGTTCTCCTCTGGCGAGTGGCGTCTTTCCCTAACTTTGTGTCCCATTTTGATTAATAAAATTGTGTTTAAACATAGCTTCTCTGTGTCATGTGTGTTCACTGGTGTAGAACCCTGCATGTGAGCTGACCATTCTCTCTATCATGACAGTATAATTGTGTGTCATCTGCATAACAATGAAAATGTATACAGTGCTTTCTAATAATGTTGCCTAGAGGAAGCATAAATAAACTAAAAAGAATAGGGCCTAGCACAGATCCCTGTGGAATTCCGTGACTGAGCTTTGAATTGGAAGAAAACTCATTATTGACATGAACAAACTGGAACCTATCAGATAAATAAGATTTAAACCACTGCAAGGTAGTTTCATTAAGTCCAACAAGGTTTTCTAGTCTATCAAGTAAAATATTATGATAAACAGTATCAAAAGCGACAGTAAGGTCCAAAAGGACAAGTACAGAAACAAGTCCATTATCAGATGCGATAAGGAGGTCATTAGTGACCTTCACTAAAGCTGTTTCAGTACTATGATAGATTCTAAACCCAGATTGAAACTCTTCAAATAAACCTTTTCCCTGCAAGTGGTCAAATAATTGCGAAGCAACAACTCTATGATTTTTGAAATGAAAGGCAAATTAGAGATTGGGCTATAGTTAGCTAAAACTCCTGGATCCAGCGTTTGCTTTTTAAGTAAGTGTTTAATTACAGCAGTTTTAAAAGCCTGCGGCCTAATGTTAATGAAGAATGGCCTAATGTTAATAGTATTATTTGGAGAATAGAGCTACTAATAAATGTACGTGGAGATATCAGGCTCATGATATCTCAGAAACTGAAGCAACAGAAAATGTTTTTTTTTTCTGTTTGTTCCCCTTTCTTTCTCTCCCTCTCCCCACCCCCTCACCTCCTACCCCTCCCGACCACTTTAAATCTTCTCTTCCTGATATTAGTGTATGCAAAGTTCTGACTTTGAAGAAAGTCTTAAAAATGTCTTTAGACAAACTGATCACAGTTAAGGCTAGACCAGCAGCAGATATAATTAGTTACTATTGTATTAATATCTTTATTATCTGCTCTACTTACAGCTGTCTTGCTTTTTTCTCTTCCTCCTTTTTAACTATTGAAGGATAATTTCTCTTCATTTTCTTTGAGTGGCTTTTTTGCTGTCATTAGCAACATGCACACTGCTTGCTATGGACTTAACATTAAAATGCAGGGGTGAGCGGAGTCTCATGTGCAGATTGGGCATTGTTACTGTTGCAGTTTAAAGTTTTCAACACCCGGAGCCCCATATAATAACCTGGGGGCCCAAGTATATGCTATTCCAAATTAATCCAAACATCAATCACTTTTCTCAGATATTTTTAATTGAAAGTAACAAAAATATTTTGAAAATGTAAGGAAAAGAAAGTACAGAAATCTTTGTTAAAATGTAAACAGCAAAAGTAAAACATTAGAAAAATAAATAGTGGTGAAGTACAGATACCTTAAATTTCTACTTAAGCACAGTATTTTTACAGTATTTTTACTCTTCTACTATATACTATATTTTTACTCTGTTCCTATACTCTGGCACTCTTCCGGCGCCACACGAGTCGGCTGCCTTTTGCAACAGAGGCTCAATTCTGAGTCTTTTTTTTCCTTCCTCTCTCTTCTGATCCGGTGACAACTCTCTGATCCGGTACACCTTTCACTCCATATATATCACGGACACACAGTTCGCCCCAAATGTCTCCCGAGCCGGTGAACGGAGCCACTGTTTATAGTAGGAGACGGTACAGCAGGGAAGAGTTGCTAGCACTCAACCGCCACCCGGTGCTAACGGAAAAACTCGACATACCGGGAGAACTGAGGCGAAAACGCCGTGGGTGCCGTGCTGGAGTAAGGCGGAAGGCAAGAAATATAAGGTACAGACCCACTCTCCCATCCGTTGTCATGGGGAATGTACGATCGTTACTGGGAAAGGTAGATGAGCTAGCGGCTATCTCCCGCTACGATAGCATATACCGGGAGTGTAGCCTGTTCCTATCCACAGAGTCTTGGCTAACTGAATTAGCAGCAGATGCTAACATTGAACTGGAGGGTTTCCACGCGATACGGGCAGACCGAACATCAGACAGTGGCAAAGCAAGGGGCAGTGGAGTGATAATGTATGTTAACAACAACTGGTGCAGACCGGGACATATCATTGTTAAACAACAACACTGCAGCAAAGACATTGAGTTGCTAGCTGTTAGCATGCGGCCTACATATCTCCCGAGGGAATACTCACACGTGATCTGCATTGTTGTTTATGCAAATCCGACGGCGAACGCTGGGACAGCGCGTGACGTCATCCATTCAGTAACTGGCAGGCAGCAGACACAACACCCAGATGCTCTTCTCCTCATCTCAGGCGATTTCAACCATGTTTCACTGTCTCCCATTCTACCCACGTTTACCCAGTATGTCACATGCCACACCAGAGACAATAAAACACTGGACTTATTCTACGCAAACACTAAGGAGGCGTACACCTCATCACAACTCCCCCCACTCGGGAGATCGGATCACAACTTGGTTCATCTCCGGCCGGTGTACAAACCCCTAGTGCACAGACAACCTCCGGCCATGCGCACAGTGAAGTTATGGTCTGAGGAGGCAATGAACACTCTAAAGGGCTGTTTTGAAACCACCGCCTGGGAGCAGCTCTGCGATCCACATGGCGAGGACATCGATGGCCTCACTCACATCATCACGGACTACATCAGCTTCTGTGTGGACAACACCGTTCCCACCAAGACCATATGGTGTTGTTCAAACAACAAACCCTGGATCAACCCTGAGATAAAAACACTTCTGAGAGAGAAGAAGAGGATCTTCAGGTCGGGGAACAGGGGGATGCTGAAGTCCGTACAGAGGGAGCTGAGGAAAAAGATCAGAGAAGGCAAGGACAGCTTCAGGAAGAAGATGGAGGACAAGCTGCAACAGAGCGACTTCAGCGGGGTCTGGAGAAACCTTAAAACCATCTCTGGGCTCCAGAATACCTCCCCCCAGGCCACAGGGGGCAAGGAGTGGGCGAACAATCTGAATCTGTTTTTCAATAGGTTTGACCAACCGCCCTCCCCCCTGACTGCACAACAACCACTGCTGCCTCTAAAGACATCGAGTCCTGCTGCCCACTCCCCACTCCACCAACACCCCCCCACTCCCAACACACAGCCCCCCAACCTGACCCTCACTAAGACCCAGGTGAGGACAGAGCTGAGGAAGATCAAGGTGAGGAAGGCGTCAGGACCGGACGGCATCAGCACAAAGCTCCTCAAGTCCTGTGCAGACCAGCTGTGTGGGATTGTGGAGTACATCTTCAATCTGAGCCTGAAGCTGGGGAGGGTACCACAGCTGTGGAAAACATCTTGTGTGGTACCTGTACCAAAGACTTCCCACCCCAAAGTTCTGAACAGCTACAGACCAGTGGGCTTGACGTCCCACATGATGAAGACCCTGGAGAGACTGCTCCTTGCTCACCTCCGCCCCCTGGTGGGACCAGCGATGGATCCACTCCAGTTCGCCTACCAGCATGGCATTGGGGTGGAGGATGCGGTGATCTTCCTCCTTCACCATTCTCTGTCCCATCTGGAGAAGCCCGGGAATGCGGTGAGGATCATGTTCTTTGACTTCTCCAGTGCTTTCAACACCATCCAACTGATGATCCTGAAGGACAAGCTGCTGTGCGCAGGGGTGGACCAGCACCTGTCATCATGGATCCTGGACTACCTCACAAACTGGCCACAGTTTATAAGAACCCGGGACTGTGTGTCCGACACGATCATCGGTAGCACGGGGGCCCCCCAGGGAACGGTTTTGGCTCCCTTCCTGTTCACCCTTTATACTGCGGACTTCTCACACAACACAACACACTGCCATCTACAGAAGTTCTCTGATGACTCTGCGATCGTTGGCCTCATCTCCAACGGAGATGAAGCTGAGTACAGAGGGCTTATCCAGGACTTCGTGGACTGGTGCCATCGGAACTGCCTCCAGATCAACACAAGAAAAACTAAGGAGCTGGTGGTGGACTGCCGCAGGCAAGGACAACCCCTCACAGCACCAGTAAATATACAGGGAACAGACATCGAGAAGGTGACATCCTATAAGTACCTGGGTGTTCATCTGAACAATAAACTAGACTGGTCACACAATACTGACTCACTCTACAACAAGGGACAGCACAGGCTGTTCCTACTGAGGAGACTCAGGTCTTTTGGTGTACAAGGGGCGCTGCTGAAGACATTCTATGACACGGTGGTGGCATCAGCCATCACTTTTGGAGTGGTCTGCTCGGGCAGTGGCATTACAGCAGCCGATAGGAAGAGACTGAGCAAACTGATCAAGAAAGCTAGCTCTGTCCTGGGGCAGCGCCTTGACCCAGTGGAGGAGATAGGAGAGAGAAGGATGGTGGCTAAACTGTCATCTCTGCTGGAGTCCGAGTTCCACCCTATGCAGGACATAATGAATGCACTGAGGAGCTCATTTAGCAGCAGACTACATCATCCTAGGTGCACAACCGAGAGGTTTCGCAGGTCCTTCCTACCTACGGCTGTCAGACTGTACAACCTAAGCAGGGCTGCTCGCAGAGATAGCAAAAAGACGTGACAACCTAATAGTTTTGAATGCAAAAGACGCACTAGACTTACACAATGGTCCCCTCCGGTATACAACTAGGAAAATACTGGTCGCTATGGAGGGTGAGAATATGTATGGGTACATAATCATACCATGTAGGATAACTAAGTAGATGGTTGTGCTGTTTCATTCCATCTAGCTACAATGCTCCACACTGTGTGTTTATATATTCATATATTTATTCCATCTAGCTACAATGCTCCGCACTGTGTGTGTTTATATATTTACATATTTATTCCATCTAGCTACAATGCGCCGCACTGTGTGTGTTTATATATCTACATATTATTCCATCTAGCTACAATGCTCCGCACTGTGTGTGTTTATATATTTACATATTTATTCCATCTAGCTACAATGCTCCGCACTGTGTATGTTTATATATCTACATATTTATTCCATCTAGCTACAATGCTCCGCACTGTGTGTCTCTCTCTCTATATATATATATTTATATTTATATGTTCATATGTATACTTACTGCTCTTGTTTTTTTTTTCTCTTGCCTTCTGATTGTTGCTCTGAGTGTTGCTATCCCTGTGCTGTTGCAATCCTGGAATTTCCCCATTGTGGGACTAATAAAGGCTTATCTTATCTTATCTTATACACCAATGATTGCTCTTCGCTGTATATGGGCCCTTTTAATGAGAAGGACAAGCAGTGTACCATGAAAGAAGAAAACAGCTTGTACTCTGGTGGAGTCCTCAGCCAACAAAGACGGATAGAGATGTTAAGGATTTCATTGTAGGATTAAATTGTTTTTTGTTGTTTGATTGTTGTTTGTTTTTTATCAACTTGTGTGCTTACCGGCAAATATTGTTAAAGAAATAGTTCAGATACAAGTTGGTCAAACATCGTGCTCATGATAGTCCTTTCCATAACCTTTCACAATGGCAAATATCATTTTGATATCATGTACCTGGAGCTAGCACTGATATACTGTAAGTATTCCATTTTCTCCACTGAGGCAAAATGGCACAGGTGCATTTGTGATGAGTTTCTGTCACCTACTTACTGTAACAATCTGAAACCCTGACACAGGCTACTATGAGTGGATTTGATGGCTCTGTCATGATGTCAGAAAATTGCTTCCGTCCACTTGTCCTCGCAGAGGGAAACTTTGCTGAAGAGGGTGGAATCATTTATGTTTATATGAAATCTCTGTGGCTGAGTGATTGTAGTCAAAATGTTCATGCTAATAAACCCTGTGTATTTGGAGGACTTGTGGCAAATCAGAGAAGTTTAGGTTTAATCCAACTTGTTCCATCTTATAAACACCAAAAATACAATCTGTGTATATCCATATCAGTACTAAGGATCTTTACAGCATTAACTACCTTCATTTTGCCTTCACCCCAACTCTACTGTCACTAAAGAGGAGGGTGAGATGAAGCAGAGGCATGTTTTCTTTATTCAAACTTGAGTTTACCACAGATATATTGCTCCGTCAGATGTAGTCATTGTGTTTATTCTCTCAAGGACAAGAACATCTCCTTCCTCCACCTTCAAGGCTGGCTAGAGCTCCAGATGTGACTTGTGTTTAATCTCTGCTTTTGATTGTTAACATGCACAGTTGTCAGCGCTCAGAGTAAAATGCATTTTCTATCTGAACCGAAGCTCCACAGCACAATTGCACTGCAATAGCAAGCAGCTCCAACAAATAAGCTGTTCTCAGCATTTATTCATTCATTCACCAAGCAACTCATTCATCCATTCCTTTGGCAATGTGTTTTTACCTTGTTTGTCTATTGACTTATCAGTTATAATCCCTTATGGTCTGAATATTTCAGGGACTGCCAATCTACCTGGATTTTCACTCACAACCTGTCATAAAACGCCCTTTTCAAGGGCAATGAAGGACACCAAACACTCACTGTGAGTTCTGCACATTTATTAACATAAACACAAAAAAACAGAGCACTACGTTTACATACAACGGGATGATGGAGGCACAGGAGGAAAACGGGGCTCAACGTCACCAGATGGGAAGAATAGTCTGGAAGTGAAACAGGCTAAAGCATGTAGGAAAGCCAGGCAAAAAAGTGAATAAACCAGCCAGAGCACACTCGAAAGGGCATGGGGCTCACGGCTGGAAATAAAGGTAAAACAGAGCTAATGTGGAAGGAGCTCACCCATTCACCTCAACGCCAAACCAGTTTCACTCACTCAGGGATTAGGCTGATTCCTCTGAGGAGGCTAACAGTAGGACACAGCAACAGGGAAACATTGCCATGTTCTTAAATAGGTGAATGAAAAGATGATAATGCATGGCAGGTGCGGGTACATGAATGAGGAAATAAACAATGAGTGACAGCTGTGCAGCCCATGAAACAGTTTGACAGGCGGAAGCTTCACAGGGCGCTGTCAAAATAAAGGCAGGGATCAGAAACTAAATAATAAAACAAAAATATGATACACATGTCATGAACTTGGGTTTGATGGTCTCAAACCCAGTTCTATGACGCTGTGGCTTTGTTGCCTCTTAATTTCCATCAGGCGCTCTCAGGGAGCCTCTTGGGTCCATTCAGCTCCCTGACAGCCCAGCCACGCCTCCTCCTCCTGTCAGTGGGACCAGCTGTGTCTCATTATTGTGTTTACATTTCTGTTCCACACACACACACATTCACATGCACTCCCCTGCACACATATACACACACACACACACACACACACACACACACACACACACACACACACATCCATTCATCTTCACTCATATGCTCAGACATTCACTCATGCACACCTGTTTCCCCTCAGTCCAGCCCACACATTCATTCACTCTTTCTCACCATCGATCTCTCTCCTCATTAGTGGCAGCACTCTTAAGGTCTGGTGCTGCTGGGAGAGATTGCGGGATCATTGGTTGTTCTCCACTCCCTGCTTAGTGTGTTCAGCCTGACTGTCAGTCTTTTTCTAACACTACCTGACGTCTGTTCGTTACCTGTTGTTAGCAACTGTTTCTGCTCGCCTGCACATTGGACAGCACCGACTGCCTCGGACTTCTCCAGCTCGTAAGTTTATTTTGCCTTTCTCCCTGTGCCGTTCAGCTCTCCTGCGGCACTAGGCATTCTCTCCCTTGGGCTGTTGAGCGTCCTAGAGGCGTTCCTGTTCTCCCGGTGCTTTCCATGTCCATTTGCTTATCTCACTGTTGCCAATCATAACTGTCTGCTGGAGTGAACCTTGTTTTGTTCAATAAATTGCACGCAACGTACTCTGCATGTGGGTTTTCTTCTCCTCTCCCCCCGTGTGCTGTGTATTGGCGCACGGGGATGTAACAGAATGATCCGGCCAATTTAAAAACCAGCGAACAGTTGTGCGTGTTTTCTCCCTTTTATTTTTTCTGATTTTTTTTCCTCACTCACCTGTTGGGAGAATGATGTCCTGGGCGAACGAAGCTGAGCTACGTGGGTTGTGTGTCCTGGAGGACCTTGTTTCACGGATTCAGACCACCAGGACTCCTGAAGCAGTTCGTGCGGGCCGGGACAGCGCAGTGCATTTGATGGAGAGATGTCCAAATCTGCGGGTTGCCAGACAAGTGTTTTTTCAGTCTATTTTTCATAATTATGATAAACCTTGTCTGTCACCCGAGAGAGGGGAGCGGGTTGAGCATTCTCCTGCGTACTCTCCTCGAGCTACAGCCAATAAAACCACCATTTCCTTTGCGTCTCCTCAGATTATGCAGGCGGACCAAGCATCTCTGACGGCCACGGTCCATGGGAGGAACCAGCTC
The DNA here is from genome assembly GCA_020510985.1 of Pholidichthys leucotaenia. Lineage (NCBI taxonomy): Eukaryota > Metazoa > Chordata > Actinopteri > Cichliformes > Pholidichthyidae > Pholidichthys > Pholidichthys leucotaenia. The sequence continues at coordinate 302,607,159 of CM035836.1, forward strand.
TTCTCTCAGCCTGCTGAATCATGCTCGCGAGGTCCGAGAGGAACTGTCACAGCTCCAGCTCCCTGGGATGCTGCTCCGGCTGTTATGTCAGCCGGATACCCCAGGGCCATCGCAGCTCAGGGTCCCTCGTTCACAATGCCCTCATCGGCCACTGGGAGCGCAGCCGGTCCTTCCTCAGTCCTGCCCGTCATTCAGGATGTCGGGGCGGCACCTTCTGGTTTTCCCAAGGATCCTGAGGTTGTCATCAACGTGGAGACGAAGGAGATGGGGGTGACTGCAATGGACACCACCACGCCCGAGGTGAGCAGGTAAGTTTGTTTTCATTCTATCCATCCATGTGATAAATAATCTTGCCTGTCTCCCGGGGGTGAGGCCCCGTTTAGGCAGTCCACTGGGTTTTCACCACCCGTTGCAGCAGTTTATCATTCACCTACCCTCTCCATATCACTTTCTCTCATCTCTGAGCATCCACCGGCCCTGGAGGTCAATCACCGGATGAGGGAGGAGCCCATGGAGCTGAACGACTCTATCCCAGCCCCGCGGGGCCGCCCTGGTCAGGGGGAGAGTGCTGTGACCCACCTGAAGCCTGTGCCGACAAAGGAGCGTCCCCTGGCTTCAGTCTCCCGGGGTCCAGCGCAATGTGGGGTTCCTCCTCCAGAATCCTCACCGGAGGAGTCACCAGCATTGGAGAGTTCTCTGGAGGAGATTAGGACTACAGTTACCATCTTGCCTGATGCGGAGGCTGCCGCAGCAGAGTCAGCTCCCAAACCATCGTCCACAGCAAGATCAACAGAGTCCTGGACGGCGGTGGAGCTCGAGTTCAGGCGATGTGGGTTTTCTTCTCCTCTCCCCCCGTGGCTGCATAATGGCACACGGGGACGTAACAACACAACCCCCAAAAATACCAATAAGACCAAGGATACAAGATGACACACAATAAATGGGCAGGACTATGAGGACAAACCTAAAAATATAGACAACTCATAAACAAACAGAGACCAACTACAGCAAATCATAATAAACAAAGAAACAGAAAAGGACTCAACTCAAACTGGAGACTGGGCACAGCCCCCACTCATGCCCAGGATCACAAAACAACCATCTCAAGGTTTTGCTGGGAATGGTCTGAAAAAGAGAAAATATCCAGTGAGCAGCAGTTCTCTATGTTCAAATGCCTTGTTGATGCCAGAGGTCAAATGAGAATGGCTAGACTGGCCCAAGTTGACAGAAAGGCAACAGTAACTCAAAAAAAGCACATTATAACTGAGGTATACGAGAGAATCAGTGAAGGTGCAACACACTGACCCTCGAAGCAGCAGGAGACCTCAACTGGTGCAACTCCTGCCAAGTAAGAGCAGGAAATTGAGTCTACAATTCACATGTGCTTACCAAAATTAGGCACTGGAAGACTGGAAACACTGACTGAGCTGAGTGTCAAGCTTTGTTGCAACATTCAGATGGTAGGAACAGAATTTGGTATAACGAACATGAAGGAATTGGATACATCCATGGAGCATCACAGATGTACAGCCATAAATCAGCCGCTGTGTGATGGTAGCATATCAACATGGACCATTATCTCTGAGGAATGTCTCTAGCACTACTAATTCAAAACTCAAACTTATTAAAGTTAAACTTGAAGAAATTACAGAGAATCAACTTGATGTAGAATTTAATGTTTCACAACCCTTGGTCATGACTTTTGCTCTCCAGATGTGAAATCTGAAAGCATCTATCCATTACCAATGTTGGAAAGCAAGCATTTTGTGTCTCCACTCTGTAAACAAATTATGTTGTTAAATCAGCATCATAATTTGTGACACCTGCTAGGTGGAACGATTGTTTCATTGTGACACAAAACTTTTTCTGTAATGGAATGTGTTAACGTCTGTGTCTTATGTTGAGTTATGCATCATTTATTCAACTAATTCATAAGGACACACATCAGAAAAAAAACACAAGGGTTGGAAAGAAGAAGAAAAACAGGATTAAACATATGAAAACATCTTTAAAGGCTGTATGTTTCTCTGAAAGAATACTTTGCACTTTCAGCCTCCAGGTTTGTAGCGTTTCTCAGAGCACTTCAGTATTCTAGTCTTTACGAGCCGCTGCTGTGGTGGGGCATTGCCGGGAGTAATGTCAGCACTACTGCAGGGTGGTGGCTGCTGGTGGGTGATTAGGACCGAAGTGAGAGACGTCAAAGCAAATCAGATCTGAAATGTGGCATTATGCAGTCTTAATGGAGATTAAAAGCTCTCAGCATCTGTACTGCACAGCCCAGCCTTACCTGTGATCACCTCCACGGTCTATGCATCTGACCAACAAAAACACTAAAAGCCTCCAAATGCAGCTCTGCATCAAGGCCACTCGCTGAAACAGGGTAATTTTCCCTGAATCAGGCCAATAAAGGACAGCACATGCTTTTAGACCTGGGTGTGTGCGTGTGTGTGCATGTGTGTAAATTGCTCACTGTGTTTGTTGTTTCTGTGTTTGGACATTGAAAAGAAACATTGCTGTGAGCTGGATTTCCCAAGTAAACCTGATAGTAATGGGACTGACTTTCCACCATGTACAAACTATAACAGACCATATGAACCATGGCGTCACCCGTCTTAAGAATATAACCTGTCTTCAGATAATAAGGACAGAACATTCCATTTAGGCATGACTGCTCACTTAACGTTCTGCAACTTGAGAAAGTGAAAATTATGATGGGGAGGTGATACTGTTTTCTCTTGGGCTGCAAAACTGATGGACCTGCAACTTTTTGTCACCAAAGCCACAACTTATTGTACATCCACTAATATGGACTGCTATCTGTTACCTGTTGTTAAGCATCCAGCAGTGGAAGGACAGGAATTCTTTGGTTTAAAACATTTTTACACTTAGTATCTGTGTAATGCCCTGTCCTTTATATTAATCAGGCAACATTCACATTATACTTATATCATTCAGGGTCTGTACTTTGCAGTTTAATGTGCCTTCAGACAACTGGTGTTGTGAACTGGCACAATATAAAGTATAGCTGCAAGCAGTGATCATCGGGTTCCAGGCAGGTGTGGACTTCAAGGTCTTGTATTGCATAGCAACAGCATTTAAAACCTAATGTCTTCTACACATTAGTTTTTAAAGCAGCACTGTGTAACTTTCTTATTCCTTGTAGGAACACTGAAAAGGCCACAACCACAGTGACCACGACCCAAGTCCCAACAGCCAACAACAGGGTGTTTGGTTGTTGGTGGCTAAAGTCGTGCCCTGTGATATGATGCATGAACTGAGGCCACATCTGCTGTCCTCCCAGTAATCACATCAAAGAAAGAGTTGTTCCAGGCAATGTAGACCCACTCAGGCTATGAAGGAAGTGACATTCACACGGTCAAATGTTGGTGTACCATCAAAATACTTTTGCAAACATTATGCTGACATAAAAGTCTTATATAGTGTATCTTTTAGAAATACAGAAGAGGCATGCTGTTCAGAAGAACAAGACAGCCCTGGCAAGATTCAACCCCGAGATTTCCTGCATTCCAAGCACTCATCTTAACCACAACACCACACAGCTGCTTTTGCTGGCACTCTAACTTTCTCAAATGAGAAATGTTCAATTGAAAGGATTTCTAGCAGCAGTAGGACATAATGTAAAACTTAATGTGCACTATCCATTGTTTTCAAATGCACAGAAGAGGTGTGTTGCACTTTAGAAGAACGGCGGGTTACCAGAAGGATTTGGACCCAGGGACCAATATGGACCAACTGCCTTCCCACTCTTCTTCCTCTTCAAAACTGCCTTTACTTCCTTCTTAGTAATCCTTGGACCTTCCTTGTTCACTATCTTTCCTTCATCCATCCTCCTCTCTCTCTCATTTTCTTCATTTATCAGCTCCTCAAAGTACTCCTTCCACCTTCTCAACACACTTTTGTCACTCACTAGTACATTACAATTTCAGTCCTTAATCAACCTTTAAGCTGCACATTCTTTCCAGTTTGATCTTTCTGTCTAGCCAATCGGTACAAGTCATTTTGTCCTTTCTTAGTGTCCAGCCTCTCATACAACTCATACAACTCATACAACTCTTTTCCTTTGCCACATCTCTCTTTGCCATACGCCTAGACTCCAAGTACTCTACTTTTTTCAGCTCCCTGACTATCCCACTTTTTCTTTGCCAACCCCTTCTTTTGATTTTTTTCCTGTACCTCCTCATTCCAATACCAAGTCTCATTGTCTTTTTTCCTCTGTTCAGAGGATACACCACGTACCTTTCTACTTATTTCCCTCATGACTTTTGCTGTACCTGACTAGTCCTCTGGTAATTCTTCACTGCTACCCAGAGCATGTATCAACTCCTTGCTGAACTTTGTGCAACCTTCTTCCATCCATAACAAGGATGTTAAATTCATTCCATGGAGGGCCAAGACCCTGCCTGCTTTACTTCCACCCAGTTTCTTCAGCAGGTGTTTTCAGTGATCAGCAATCAGTGGGAAGAAATTCAGTGAAATCACCTGATGAAGGCAATGGGTGGAGGTAAAGCCTGCGGGGTCTTTGCCCTCCATGGAATGAGTTTGACACCTGTGATCTATAACTTCCCCCATTTATTTGTCGGCTTTGCCTTCAGTCTCTTTCCCTTCTTGCATTCCATACCTTCTGAGTTGTTTTCTGATTTCTTGGACTTATGGGTATTGTGATTTACTCTTGTTAATTCCAGGTTTATGTTGAATGTAGTAGCTGTGCCAACAGCTACTATCTCTTCCTAGCACTTTTCTTCTTCCAATAAAATGACTCATAGCACTATTCCATGGTATTATGTGGTGCAACACAGCTGACAAGACTGCAGCCCATGTCATGTCGATACAACATCAGTCTGATAAGGCTTCTGATAATTCGAAGCATTATCCTTTATGTGCAGATAGCATGAAAACTGACTCTAAACAGAATGAAACCTCTGTTTTGATCTCCTGTGCCCAGAGCTCTTCTTTATTGTTTACCCGTCAGCAAAGGCACTGAATGACCAACCAGCTTGGCTAATTTCCCAGATTCACTGACAGAGGTGCTATTCAGTGCAAACTGAGGTTTAGATGTCAATCAGAGTTGGATATAGCAGTGTGTGATGATTACAACCTTTCACTGCAGGATGCATTCAGACACTAATCAGAATAATCACTTTAATGAGGCCTCTTTACAAGCCATGCCATGCAGCACCAGGGAGCTTTGCTACTTCCTGTGTGGCCCACTGTTATTCTGCCTAATGAGATGAGTGGGATGAAATCCAGACAGGCTGAAAGAGTATTAGCATGCAGGGAGTCTCTCACTTCACAAAATATTTCAAGTAAAAGTAAAAACTACTGAAGAATCATTTAGCATGATCAGAAACATTTCAAATAATACTAACAAATGTCCTGAGCCCCACAACTTTCTGGCCTTCTGGCCTTCTAGGCCTGCGACTCATGAGATCACAACATTCCACAATCCTTCCCACATACTGACAATATAAACAGAGCTGTTTCCTTTGCCTTTTTACTTAAAAGTAGTCTCACATTGGAACCTTATCATTAAGCTCAGTCCTGAGGCATGCTGCTTCCAAACTGTCCAGTGCAGTAAGAACTGATGTCTTATACATTATTTTTTTTAAATTTATATTATCTTCATGAAATAAAAAATAATGACGCATTAAAGGCATGGCATCCAGGTTATGGAACCTCTGCACATCAAACAAGCACCTTCACTGTCCATTTTTAAAATCCATCTTAAAACACATTTTTACTCCTTGGCCTTCGACCCTTGTGACATTGATTTTTTTAAATGAAATGGCTTTTTTATTTATCTATTTACTTCTTCTACCTTTTATTTTATTGATTCTTCTTGTACAGCACTTTGTGTAGCGAGTGTTGCTTTTTAAAGTGCTTTATAAATAAAGTTGATTGATTGATTGATTGATTGGCTGAAAGGTCCCATTCACAAAACGTGCAAAGTAATTTCATTAAAACTGAACTACTAACTTCAACCCACCTTTAGGAAGTAAATGCACATCTCTTCTTTGTCTTAATGCTTGGTCCCTGGACATCCACCACAGTTGAAAGTGCTGTGACCTTTGAAGTAACCTAAATTTCTCCATGTCGTTTTGCAGAACTGAACAATTTTAAGCTGTACTATTGCTGAAAGTGGATTGTGTAAGATGCCCAAAGAACAGCTGCTCCTCAAAAACATGTAATAGATTTTTTTTTTTTTTTGTCTTTCGGCTGCTGCCTTTTGGTGTTACCACAGTGTATCATCACCTGATATCATGATGATCCAGATGTTGATTTGGCAAGGATCTTTGCACCGGATGCCCTTCCTGATGCAACCCTGACAATTTATCCTTGTGCACCGCCTGTGGCTGGGTAACCAACTTTCCTTCCTCCATTCTATTATTGCTGAGCACCAAGCTAGAAGGCAGGAAGTACCCTTTTTTTAAAATGGTCTTTTGGTATGACCCGTGTTGTGTCTGAAGAATTGGTGGACAATGACCATGTGCTAAGGTTAGCTTTATTGGGCTTAGCAACAATATAATACAGAGCAGCATGTAGATTGGCGCGCAGGAAGACGCAAGAGACCTCGTGTCACAGTGATGCCCACTATATACCCGTGATGTACTGATGTCACCTGTGCGTGTCTACAGTGCAGCACGTCACACCATATTGCATTCTGTATACTACATTAATACCCACCTCCCTTTTTAGAACATCAAAAACACAAAACTGTTATCCTCCCACTAACAGAGATTCAACCCGATGGAACAAACATTTCTAACTGGGCAACCGAGTAGACTGCCGGTGTGCCCACATGGCCTTGTGAGGTATTCTGCCACATGCCAGACCATGCCCTAACTACCAACTTGTATTCAAACCAGTCCCAAAGTCCTTGAGATGGAGAGATCTCCATTGGGGTTGTGCCAAGCGGGCTCAGGCCTTGCCAGTTCGGGTGGTTTCGGCGGGCTCCCCACTGGAGTTGCAGATTGTTCATCGGTGAAGTCCCAGTCTGGGTCCCAGTCTGTATGGGCCAGCTTGGTCACAGACTCCTGGTCAGTTGTGGGAGGTGGCGTTACCCTTCTCAGATGGCTGGCATGCCATCGTGACCCATCGACCAAAAGGAAGGTAGCTGGTCCTAGCTGATCTGCATTGACGTTGACCGGAATGACTGCAGCTCGTGCAGCAATTGGATTGATGGATCCAGACCCAGTTGCGTACCGTGAGCAAGGGGCACATCCACTTCACGATGTGCTGTTGCTCTTCCATCCTGCTGCCAGAGAAGAGTGCCATTACTGGAGTGTCGTCTGGTGGAAGACGTCAGTGGTTCGGAGGAAGACAGAGAAAGGTTGGTGTTGCCGCTGACGGGGCAGGCCCTACCTTCTTCAGGGTCCTTCGTGGATGTGGCATCTTCGACGTTTCGGAGTAGCAATAGGAGGATTTTTGGCCAGGTGTCTTCAAAATTTCAAAGTAGCAGCTGGGCGAGACTATCAGCATGAGTCTGATGCTGTGGGGCAGTCATGTTGTTGGCATGTCATCTAGTTCTGTTTCCTGCCACTTGATTCCCCAACCACATGACCCAGAGGGTGGGAGAGTACCTGCACAATGCTCTCCTTACCTAATCTTTGTGCAGGCCACTTCGACAACCTAAGTTGCAAAGCAACAGGTCTCCTGTGGTGCCAGCAGGTCTGAGAAGCTGGAAGTCGGTAGTAGGAACCTCAGGTCTTTTGGAGGTTAATTATTGCTCTGAATGTTGCCATCCCTGTGCTGCTGCAATCCTGTAATTTCCCCATAGTGGGACAAATAAAGACTTCTTATCTTGTCTTTTTTCTGCGGCGAAGAAGTGATGGTCGCACAGCTCCTGAGGGGTGACAGTGCCATGAGGTCCTTCCTGGGTGACCAGGTGACCCTTTTTTGCGGATGCCTCAACTGCCTCAATATGAGGATACCTCTAGATAATGTGAGGTAAAAAAGGCTCATCCTCAACTGACCTGGCTGGCTGCCCACGGTCAACAGGTTCTCTGTCTTAGTGGGTGCAAATTAAAGCTACAGATTGCATGTTGGAATGTGTGAACACTCCTCGATAATAACCCCAACTTTCCCAAGAGATGAACTGCTTTACTTGTCAAGGAGCTCGATGTCTTCAGTGTGGATATTGCTGCTCTCTCAGAGATGAGGGTCTCACATTCAGGGGAAAGGAGAGAAAAAACCGTACCCTGCTCTGGTCTGGTAACCCCAAGGGATCAAGTCCACAGGGCACTTCTGGCACTGGTTTTGCTATTGCTAACCAATTGCTCCCCCAATTGACTGATGTAGGATTTTATGTGCCACACACGGCTCTAGGGAGCCGCGCAATAAGAGCCAAGGGCGAGCCAGTGAGTCTTGATGTTTTATTTAGGGTGAGGGATGAGGAGAGCACAGATACTCATACAGAAGTACATTCACAGGTTGCACAGCGCAGGGGTAGGAAGCTCGTACCGGACATAGGGGTAACAAGGCGTACATACTCACAGCGGGTTACAATCACAGGAATGCTGCAAGGGGAGTAGAGGCTGACACCAGACGAAGGGGCTTCAGCCTAGCAGTGCTTATGTCGCAGCCCCGAGTCATCGAGGCTGCTCCTATTTATTCTCATTGGCAGCGCCCCAGCTGATGAGGACTAATTGGCCCCAGCCGTCCGTAATGCTGCCAGCTGGGAGCCTGCTGAGACGCCGCTCAATGAGAAGCAGGGATGAAGGAAAACATGGGCTGAGCGCTGAGACGGCATCTCAACCCATGGTGACAGAGCCTCCCCCTCAAGGTCGGGCTCCTGAACGACCAGGAACATCCCAGCCCCCCCCCCCCACCTAGGGTGGGAGGAAGGGAGGCAGGACCGGAGGGGAAGAAGCCAAGGGAAGGACAACACCAATGGGACAATGTAGGGTAGCAGGAAAAAAGGGAAAAAAAAGGAAAAAAACCCAAATACAATACTGAACAAAACAGGGAATAATTAACCCAGGTACAGATGGGGAGAAAAACTGGGTCAGAACGCCGGTTACACACTACTCAGAGAGTACCAACAATGTGTGATCCAGAGCAAGGAAAAAAAAAACACTAAAAAGGTAACAGGGCAAAAACGCTGAGAATGGTTAATAAGGGGAAAACACAATACACAGCGCTAATATATATATACATACACACACAGTCACCAAGAGAAGTGAAGGTGACTGGAACAAACGGACAATTACAGAGCATGGTTTTAAGGAAAACAAAGCGCATGACTATAATGAACAGACAAAATTACAAACAGGGCACAAAAAGGAAATGCTGAGTGCGGGCAAAGGAAAACCCACAGCACTACGAATATAAAAATGCACACAGTCACCTAAAGAAGCGAAAGTGACTGGAACGAACGGACAACTGCAGAGTATGGTCTGATAAACAAAACACATAACTCTACAATGCAAGGACAAGGCTAAAAACAAGGTACAAAAAGTAAAATGCTGAGTACGAGGAATGGAAAACACACAGCACTATAAATACACATCCACCAACAGGACAAAATATTACACCCGAGTGACCTCAATAATGATAAAAGAAAAAGCGACACCCGAGGAGTATGGCAGGCAGAGTCCAACATGGCCGAGGTGGCTCCGGAGGTCTCCCCGCCCATTGTCCAGTCGGCGAACCAGGGAAAGGGAAATGTTCGGACGGCGAACTCCGGACCCAGATCCCAGGAATCCAGTCCACCGGCAGCCGAACCAGGCCACCCAAAGGCAAACACAGACCAGTGGGGGGAACCAGACCACCGAACCGAAAGTCTTGCGGGTCGGGTCGTAGACCCGCATCACTCAACCACCAGGACCGTTGAGACGGACGAAGGGTCAGAGCGGGTCCCGGTGGAAGAGGCACAGGGGAGAGCCGATGACGAGGGCGACGAGCGTCAGGCCGCAGGAAAGCGGCCACCTCCTCACCGGACCTGAACAACACTGGGGCAGCACCCACGTCGGACCCCGATCAGGCCTTAGACGAACCCACGTCGGACACCGCTGGAGCAGCACCCACGTTGGACCCCGATTGGGTCTCGGGCGAACCCACGTTGGACACCGCACCAGAACCGACCTCCAATGTCTAACCTGGACCCTCCAGCACCACGAGGAACAGCAACTCCTCGCCGGTGACCCTGGAAGAAGGCTCAGAAGAGAAAACAGAACCAGGATCAGGATCACCGGCAGCGCCAGAACCCAGCGAGACGAGCTCAGACGCAGCGGGCGGCTGCACCCGGCTCGTCTCCCCTAGAGACAGGCTGAAGTGCTCAAAGATAAAAAGGGAGAAAAGAAAGGAGAGCACTCGCCTGATCTCGGGTTCTGACGCCGTCCAGGACTGCGAAGATCCAGGATCCGTCGTCAGGAGGTCGTTGTCAGGCTCCCATCCAGCCGCGTCGGGCCCCGCAGCCAGCACGATGGTCAGCGCAGCTTGAGGTTCCTCCAGCTCCGGTAACCCCGCCGACAATCCACTCGGCGTGAAGCCAGAAGAACCTCGTTCCGCTGGACCGAACCGCTCCTCCGTGCAGACCCTCAGTCGTCGGTGCAGACTCCACGCAGCAGTCAGTCCCCCTCCTCCGTCCGCAACGTAGCTGCGGAACCACAGGCCCTCTCCTTATCCCACCACGTTGACCCGGAGCCGGGGATCGCTCGGCGGAGAGAGACACAGAGGATGCGGGATTAGGAACACAGGTTACAGCAGGTGGGGGGAGTTCAGGGAGCTGCGAACCCTGAACTCCTCCTCCAGGAATGTGACAGAGCAAATCATTAAGCAGGTGTGAAAAAACTATGACTTGCCTGCCTCCTGGAGGTTGAGTATCGCCTGCTGTGGTGGATACTGCTTCTTCCTCTCCCCGCCCGGCGATAACGGAGGACCCCCCGGGAAATCATCTGAGGATCGCTCGCGTTGTCTCCAGCAGAGAGCTCACCAGGCCGGAATTCCAGGCACACACAGCAGTCAGGGAGCGCGTTGAGGAGGATGGGAAAACAGCCGGGGTGAGCCAGCCCGAATGTACAGGAATGACAGCGGGGAAATGAGGCTCAGGGAACGAGGCTGTGAAAACTCCACACTGACGAGGCGAAGAGGTGACAGCTGCGTGGGAGGAACGGTCCTGGCGGCGGCCCAGAACTGGATCCGGATGAGGTTCGTGCAGAGGTGACTCTGCGATGTGATGACGGCCATTCCCAGGGGACGAAGCGAGGGGGGAACCCCGGATTCGCCGCTCCAGATCGGAGATCGAGGCGAGGAAGGCGTCGAGCACGGGAAAGCTTCGTAGCCCTGGAGTCCTCTCCACCAATCTCACTGCCGCCGCCACATGCCTGAAGATGGTGACAGGGAACACAGTGGAGCTCGCGACAGCCACTCGGCCCCAGACATAACTGCTGTCAGCTGCGGCTCCTTGAAGGGAATCCCGAGTGACGTGGTGCAGGTCGGGGAAAGCCCTCTGGTTGGCGCGAACTCCCGGACTGGAATGACAGCAGGAACGGGATCCCGAAGCGGGGGGCAACGTCATCCGCTTCGGCCTCCTGCCGGGATTTCCATCCAACCTGCGGAGCTTCTCTCGCTGTGTACCTGTGGCGTCTAACCTGGCACTGTCCTCGAGATGGTACACAGAATGAGGGTAACAGTCCAGGAGTTCCTCAGCACGGCCCGGATGCCAGCGTCTCGCGTTGGAGGCGTCGTACAGGGTGAAGAGCGTCCCGTCGACAGGCCCCGAGATGGATCTCAGCTCGTCGCCCTGGCACCGGAAGTGACTCCTGGGAAACGGCTTGCTAGCAGCGCTGACACCCGGACAGAAAGGTACAGTTCCACGGCGACTCACGGCCGCCGGTAACTCGCCTGGCTGCGACATACTGTCACACACGGCTCTAGGGAGCCGCGCAATAAGAGCCAAGGGCGAGCCAGTGAGTCTTGATGTTTTATTTAGGGTGAGGGATGAGGAGAGCACAGATACTCATACAGAAGTACATTCACAGGTTGCACAGCGCAGGGGTAGGAAGCTCGTACCGGACATAGGGGTAACAAGGCGTACATACTCACAGCGGGTTACAATCACAGGAATGCTGCAAGGGGAGTAGAGGCTGACACCAGACGAAGGGGCTTCAGCCTAGCAGTGCTTATGTCGCAGCCCCGAGTCATCGAGGCTGCTCCCATTTATTCTCATTGGCAGCACCCCAGCTGATGAGGACTAATTGGCCCCAGCCGTCCGTAATGCTGCCAGCTGGGAGCCTGCTGAGACGCTGCTCAATGAGAAGCAGGAATGAAGGAAAACATGGGCTGAGCGCTGAGACGGCATCTCAACCCATGGTGACAATATGTAGTTTATTGTTGGTACAAGTATTAATGTAAATATGCATGTGAGTAGGAATGAAGATTTCTCTTCATTACAAACACACATAAGCTCGTGGGGCACCAGTCCAAAAGAATGGGCAATTTTATTAATAATTCTCTATTTGTAACAATAATGAATCAGTCTCAGAAACAAACCCTGTGACTTCTTCTCTGCTTTTAATCAAGAAGATAGACATGAAATCAGACAATAACTCCCATATGTCTTTTAGTAGTTTAATAAGAAATTCCAGGATATATGAACACATTCAAATGACTTTAAGACAGAGAATTCAAGATGTATTATAAGCACATTAGACTTGATAATGGATTACTGAGCATAAAGCAGTCCCTCCAGGATGTTGCAGGATGCTTTCATGATTGTTTGGGGCTAAAAAGCCTGAATTCGCTAGAGCTTTTTTAAAAAGTTGCGGTAAAAGTTGTAATGTTTTTAGAGTGTTTTCTGCACTAAAAGTTGTGGGAAGAATTCCAAATTTTAAAACAGATGTTTGGGTTTTTTTACAGTTTACAGCAGTGATATTCTATATAACAATATAAGAAAAGCACGGGATTGTCAAAAATTTCCTATTTCAGGTACATCTCAGAAAATGAGAATATCATGAAAAAGTTCAATATTTTTGGTCACTCATTTCAGAAAGTGAAACCCATATACTGTGTAGATTCATTACACAGAGAGTGATATATTTCAAGTGTTTATTTTAATTCTGAGGATTATGGCTTACAGCCCATGAAAACCCCAAATTCAGTTTCTCAAAAAATTAGAATATTACACAAAATTAATTTTATAAAAAAAAAGGTTTTTTAATACAAATGTGGACCAACTGAAAAGTATGTCCATGTACACACTCAGTACTTGGCTGTGGCTCCTTTTGGATTAATTACTGTATCAATGTGGCGTGGCATGGAGGTGATCAGCTTGTGGCACTGCTGAAGTGTTGTGAAGGCCCAGGTTGCTTTGATAGTGACCTTCAGCTCATCTGCATTGTTGGGTCTGGTGTCTCATCTTCCTCTTGACAATTCTCCATAGATTCTCTATGGGGTTTAGGTCAGGAGAGTTTGCTGGCCAATCAAACACAGTGATGCCATGGTCATTAAACTAGGTTTTGATACTTTTAACAGTGTTGGCAGGTTCCAAGTCCTGCTGGAAAATGAAATCAGCTTCTTCATAAAGCTTGTCAGCAGAGGAAAGCATGAAGTGTTCTTAAATTTCCTGGTAGATGACTGCACTGACTTTGGTCTTGATAAAACACAGTGGACAAATACCAGCAGATGACCTCTGTTCAGATAAAAGTAAATTTTGCATTTCATTTGGAAATCAAAGTCCCAGAGTCTGGAGAAAGAGTGGAGAGGCACAGAATCTAAGTTGCTTGAAATTTAGTGTGAAGTTTCCACAGTCAATGATTTGAGGAACCATGTCATCTGCTGGTGTTTGTCCACTGTGTTTTATCAAGACCAAAGTCAGTGCAGTCGTCTACCAGGAAATTTTAGAGCACTTTATGCTTCCCTCTGCTGACAAGCTGATTTCATTTTCCAGCAGGACTTGGCACCGCCACACACTGCCAAAAGTATCAAAACCTGGTTTAATGGCCATGGTGTCACTGTGTTTGATTGGCCAGCAATTTCTCCTGACCTAAATCCCATAGAGAATCTATGGAGTATTGTCAAGAGGAAGATGAGACACCAGACCTAACAATGCAGATGAGCTGAAGGTCACTATCAAAGCAACCTGGGCCTTCATAACGCCTCAGCAGTGCCACAGGCTGATCACCTCCATGCCACACCACATTGATAGAGTAATTAATCCAAAAGGAGCCCTGACCAAGTACTGAGTGTGTACATGGACATACTTTTCAGTCGGTCCACATTTGTATTAAAAACAATTTTTTAAAATTAATTTTATGTAGTATTCTAATTTTTTGAGAAACTGGATTTGGGGTTTTCATGGGCTGTAAGCCATAATCATCAAAATTAAAATAAATAAACACTTGAAATATTTCACTCTCTGTGTAATGAATCTATATAATATATGGGTTTCACTTTCTGAAATGAGTGACAAAAAATATTGAACTTTTTCATGATATTCTCATTTTCTGACATGTACCTGTGTAGGGATTTGTAAATTAAGCAGAAACTTCTGCTATACAGAAAAACTCTTGTGCAACAGTAAATACAAACATTAACACAATATCCATTACAACAGCTAAATTGCATTGAATGCATGTTAAAGGGTAGAGATTTGGAAATTATTGGCAGCACCTTCATTTGAAAACACCCTATGGTTCCCAACCACTCGGTACCAAGTGGAGAGGAAAAAATAAAATATTTTGTTGCACTGCATTAGCTATTGGAGTCTGTTGTTTTTTTTTTCGTTTTTTTTTGAAAAAAAAAATAGACAATATTCTCTCTATTTACAATGGGACAGTGAGGGGGAGGGGGATGGATGGGTGGGTGCGTTTGTCCGTCCACAAGGGATATTCACTTTTAAAGCTCATTGACCAGATGTAGTAATGATTTTACCTCTAAAGATGTTCAAACACTCGCTGTAAAGTAGTGTACTCTCCTCACATGCTCCCGCGAAGGGGTCCTTTTGGGGCAGGCGCATATTTTTCAACACAAACCCAGCGCTTCGCACATACAGTCAGGACGGAGACATGGCAAGGCGTCCACGGGCAGGCTGGGGGAGATGGAGGAAGGGACAGTGTTGAAAACCTCAAGGGTGAGTCTTTTTAACCCCTTGCACTCTGGTCAATTTCCCTAAAAATGCCAAAAAATAATGTGCCCAAAGTAAATCAAAAGCTGTTCTTCAACCCTTCGCAGCATCTTCATGGGGTTGGTCTCATTTAAAAGAAAACACTTTGAATTTTTTGGCAAAATAGTCATAATCTCTCTAAGTGCTCTGGCCACTGAGTAACAGTCATCTAAACATACTGAACTTGAAAAAAATAAATTTCGCCTGGGTGTTTTTTGGGATACAAATGCTTGCAAATAACACACAGCTTCAGATCCGGGCTGGAAAATGCTACAGAAATGTAGAACCAAGTGTTATCCAGCTGAGGTCAAAATTTTGTAACGATATCACAAAAAATGAATATATTACATAGCTGGCACAGTTTGGAAAAACGTCTGTAACTTTTGAATGATTCAATATAGAAGCTTCATCTTGGGCTCTAATGAAAGGTGACACTCAGGGCTGTGTGTGGGGTGGGGGGGTGGATTGTCTCTCTCCCCCCCCCCCCGCTACAGAGGACGGCCATCGTCCAGTGCACGGGTTAACGCGCCGCGGTCAGTCATGTGGCGATGACGCACAGTTGTAATTTACCGATCGGTCAAAAGTCATTTTTGATTACAATTTTCAGGGGTAAAGAATAATTTAGCTTATAACACTTACCTGTTCACGACAGCAGCATAGCTGGCGAACTTCTCTTCCTCATTGTCAGACGAACTTGAAGCTGGTCTGCTTATTACGGACTCGTGGTTCTGGTCTCGCGACCCGGTCAAAACATAATAACATTATTGCGGTTTTGCGCTTCCATGATTGTGGTTTTGGCGAACGATTTTTCAAAACAAATAACAGTAGTAATAAAAAAAGACTGGCGAACGCGTGTGTGTCACCCAGCCTTCGTCGTCGGCCTCCGTCGGTCTATGATGACCATGGAAGAGAATCCCAAACGTCTATTCTGCTGGGACAGCACCGCCTGTGGCTGAACAGGCCGATGCGCGAATGGCAGTCCCTGTCACACAGGTCGCACTTGTGGGTGGTCTCCGTGCTGCTGGGTCTGTGGCGGTTCTTCCTGCGGGTCCTTTTTTCATCTGCTGCAGCAGTCAGTGTCTCTTCACCCAGCCTTACACAAAACAGCTTTCGAACTTCTGTGCTTCAATTGGCTCGCTGCATTTGCAGCCATTGGTAGGCGGGTCCTTCTTGCTAGGTTTTCAGTCATTGGTTCTTCAAGGTTTCAGAAACCCAATTCAAAGCTCTTATTAGTCGAATGAGAGGTCAATCATATCTAATCTGTTCGCGGCTGTGTCTGTAGTGGAAGAATGGAAATGCAGCTTTTTTTTTCAGTGCGCTCTAGGACGCAGCGCCCTCGTGCGCTCTAGGATGCAGAGACGTGCCCGCCCGCGGTACACAGAAGTGCAACAGGTTAATCACACTCTGTTCGCAGATGCGTTCCATTACTCGCTATAAACTATATATTCACTACTCACTGTAAACACGGAAGTGAACGCGATGCAGTGATGCATTTGATTGGTTAGGCTGAGTGTTTCAGTGCCAGTTAGACAAATTTGATTGGTGAAATTGGCAGAAGTTGACGAGGACTGGCCAGAATTGTGGGAAAGTTGTGGTGATTGGACAAAGTTGCAAGGTTGTACAATAGTTGCGCTGATTGGCTGATTGTGTGAATTGGTGCGATCGCAACATCGCGAAATCCTGGAGGGACTGATAAAATGTATTATCAAACACTTGTGGAAACAAGGAAAACAATAGCTTAAATTGGCACTGTAATGGAAAATGAGGAACCATAAATCAAACTGGGAAAAAAAACTACAAATCCATTTCTTCCCATGTGTTGTGGTCAAAACAAAGTTAATTTAAGCTTAGCAAAAATCAAACAAAATCTTCTTAACACGGTAATTTAAGGAAAGGAGTAAAATAGGAAAAAGTGAATTTTAAAGAAGAGAAGTTTACACAGAGCACTGATAGACTCTGGGCCTTCTTAGGAAGGGGGGAAAAAAGAGGGGGAGAACAGAAACAGAAAATGCTCTTCAGTAGTCACTCCCAGCCTGCCGGACTGCAACTAACTGGAGGAACAAAAGAGTTTTCACAAGGTGTAGCAGGATAGCACAATAAATTTTATGACAACAGAGCTTGACCAATTACATTCAAAGATCAGGGTTGGAGCTGCCCATTACCATAAACTTTTGACCAATTACACTGAGTTTTTGTTCAACAGAGGTCGTAAGCCTGACTGAAAAGGGGATACCTGGGGACTTGGAAGCTGATTGGTCAGTTCAAAGTTCTGAAATGTGTGTCTCCCACAGAAAAGGGGAGAGGATTTGATATGAAAAGTGCAATCCTCCTAAAATATGCATATGCTGGCCGTTAAAGCATAAATTCTTTAAAACTTTAGTGACTAAGATATTCTACTTAATAATAAAGGAACAATGTGTCTACATCGTAAATGTGATAATTTCTTTATTGTGGGCATGCAAAATTAATTCTTCCTGAAAATAAAGCAACAAATATCAAATCATATCAATAAAAGCATTTCAAACCATAATTGTCATTCACAGGGTCCCGCCATATCTTCAATAGCGGATGCTGTCTTTTGTATACTTTATTGATCCCCAGGGGGGAAATTGAGGGCATCCACCTGGATGGATGAAGCAGCCACGGTACGGCGCTATCCCTTTACCATTCACACACACATTCACACCTAGGGCCAATTTAGAGTCTCCAATTAACCTAACCTGCATGTTTTTGGCCTGTGGGAGGAAACCGTCTGCGGAGAAGGATGAGTTAAGTCATTGTTCACAATTCATAGTTTAACTTCAAACAGAACTATTCCTGTGTTATCCATTAGAGGGCAATCCAATCATAAACTGCAATCATTTTCGCATTCCTTTGGCAAATGAATTTGACAGGAAATCACTCCAGGTCTTGAGCAGGGATTAATGCATCCTCTTTATAGCCTATGGTGTAGGGTTTCACAGCTCCAGTTTTGGGTGAAGAAGAGCAATTCATGACCAGACTATTGGGTGAAACAATTTTTCCTCAGCAAAGAATGATTTTATAAATTGGAACCCAGCAGTTAACACTACATATCCCCCCCTCTGTATCAATGATGAACTTCGATCACCTTTAGTACACACACTTGGCAGCTGGTTCCAAAGGAAGACCACCGACTCAACTGCTGACCTAATGGTTCTGATGTCCAAAAGCCCTAAGCTTGTAAACAGTATCTATTCCTGAGTATAGATCTTTGGGTTTGGTTTACAGTAATCAAAAAACTTGTAGGAATCTCCCAAAAAAATTTTGAATATGAACAAATAAAACTGTAAAATTGTCTGAAGAAAAAAATAAACTGCATATGCATGCGAAAACTCAAAAATTCTCTGTGTGCAAAAGTACAAAAATAAAAAGTATGTAATTCTTACATACTTGAGGTAAATGTTTCAGCTAAGTAATATTGAGGTACCTCAAGGAGGTTCAAATTGGATTGGTTTAGCTGGACTAAACCATGGTTCCACAGATGTCTGGGTCGTAGGGTGTTCGAGACCTTTGTTCTGGAAAACTGAAGCAGCATGGAATGTCATCATTGTTCTTTAAATATACTTGTTGCTCTTGATAAAAAGCAGCACTGTGCTGCACTTTTCATTGATCTGCCAAAGGCCTTTTGACACTGTGGACCACACAGTTTTAAAGCAAAGACTCAGTTTTGGACTGTCGGAACATGTAGTCTCCTGGTTCGCAAATTATTTGAGTGACAGGACCCAATGTATTAAATATGATGGTTTGTGTTCTAAAATTGTCAGTGTCCACAAGGGGGTGCCACAGGGTTCTGTATTAGGACCCCTCCTATTCATTATGTACATTAATGATCTAGGACAAAATGTGTCTGATGCTAGTTTGCATTTTTATGCTGATGACAATTATTTACCGCTTTGGCTCTTCCCCTGCTAATGCTGTTGCTTCTCTGCAGAAAGCTTTTAATGTGGTGCAGCACACACTTCTTCAGCTAAAACTAGTCCTTAATGCTGACAAAACTAAACTGATGTGGTTTTCAAATTTTAGGAAGAGTCCACAAATTTTTCCCACAGTGTCCACTTTTGAGGGAAATGAAATTGAGGTGGTTCACTCGTACAGGTATCTTGGTATTTTGCTTGATGACGCTCTGACTTTTAAGCCCCATGTTGAAAATCTTGTGAAGAAACTTAAACTGAAACTGGGTTTTTTATTTTAAAATAAATGTTTTCTTTTGAGGTTAAAAAGCGTCTTGTTACTGCAACTTTTTTATCTATTTTAGATTATGGAGACCTCTTGTATATGAACGCTTCAGCTCAGTGTCTGAGTAAGATTGACTCTGTATATCATGCTGTTTTGAGGTTTGTTACAAACTGTAGAGCCTTGACCTATCACTGTGAACTGTATTCTAGAGTGGGATGGCCCTCTTTGTCCACCAGGAGATTGACTCACATTTTTATTTACAAGGCCATGCTTGGACTGTTGCCCCCTTACATTTGTAATTTGATCACAGTAAGAAGTGTTGATTCTTATGGTTTGCGTTCTAATGATCATTTGTTGCTTTCTGTTCCATTTGCCCGTACTGAACTGGGAAAGAGAGCTTTCATGTTCTCAGCCCCCTCTACATGGAACATGTTGCAAAAAGACTGGAAACTAACGGTACTTGTTTCATTGAACGACTTTAAATCCAGATTGAGAACACTTGAGACGGCCTCACTAATTTGTAACTGTTTTATATGATTTGTATGTCATTGTAAGTGTATTTGTGATTTTTTTGCTGCCTCTTGGCCAGGACTTCCTTGAAAAAGAGGTTTTTAATCTCAACAGGTTTTTTTCCTGGTTAAATAAAGGTAAAATAAAATAACAACAAACAGTAAATTTGTGACCACTGAAAAAGGGGCAAAATAAGGTGAAATCAGGTTCATTGCTAAAGTGTTAACTGGGAAGGTAATGTTTCTAGCTACATCTGAGGGTAACATAGACACCAGCTGTGTGTGAGCATAGTCAACCTTTAACACGAAAAGACCTTGTTGAGTTTGATCGAACCTTCAGAGCAAATATTCACAACCAACACAGTATCTTGCAACGTTTTGGTAACGGTTTGTGGTTCAACTACCTGCCGTTTCAGTGTGGTGGTAGATGTGATCACTAGGCATAGGATTAAACTGAAAAACAGGAGGGCCATCATCCTGGCAAACAAACAGAAATGAGGGATTTTAATCTCATTCTTCCTGTTGGTTTTTTATCCTTAGACACCTGAGCAGCAGATAAAAATTATTCTCAGAGGTGGAACGATTTCTTTTTGAGATTGAACTCTAAACCTCAGGTATTTTATCACCTTTAGTGGAGATTTTGATGTTGTTAGCTCAAGCTAATGGTATTAGATGTTTTGTGTAAATTATTTAAAAATAGTAAGTTGATTGAAATTGATTGGAATTTATAATCTTTTGAGATTAGCTTTTTAGGGGATAATTTGGTTTCAGTTAACCCTTTTTTCTTTTGGAAGTTTTGATGCAGTTAACTGATTGGTTTGGAGAAATGCGACCGAGTGTACCTGAGCTAGTAGCTAGCTAATCGTTATTTATCAGACGCAGGCCTGATTTTAATCTTATTTATGGACTTACTGTGACAGTGTTGTCCCCGACAAGTCCCAAGGGGGTTTTGTAAAGTTTACTCTGATTGTGATGGGCCCATTTGAAAATGGGGTCCTGGATTTGGTACATAGGTGGCCAAAGTTTGTTATTGACATTGCATGGATCTGTCCACCTGGACAGGAATTTAGGAGCAATTTTCCTTGCCTGTAGACTGATTTTTTGCTTTTGCGGAACAAATGTGTAGAGGAAGACCTTGTCCCCCACTTGAGGTTTACAATAGCAGGCTTTTTCATCATTGTAGGCTTTGTGTCATTTGGCGGATCGGTCCAAGTGTTTTTGAAATGTGGCCTTGGGAACATTGTGCATTGTTTTGACGCCTCTGTGATCTGCAGCTGGAAGATTATGGGGACTGGCAGTCATCACCCCCCTCTGGTTTCAATGAACTACGAGCGGTGGTGATGACTGTTCGTGGGAAGCATGAATACGAGTGTCGTTGCATAGCTGCAGAGAAGGCTGCACCGCAGCAAGTGTTTTCAATTTTGGTATATCAGAGAGATTTGATGTGGGGAACACGTGAATAGTTGAGTCCAACCGGTGTTTGATGGTTGCATGGACCATGGGGTCACGGGCTTGAGTAGATATGCGTCTAGCGTTCATAAAAGTTGGGTCCACCAATGCAGAGCCCTGAGGTTGCGGAGGGTCTGGGGAGCTGGTTGATTTGGCTCTTGTGACCACGCAGGCTGCAGAGGTGGGGTGGGGGTTTCAGAAGGTGACACCAACATTGAGTCAAAGGTACAAAGGGGGCCATGTGGAGCTTTCTGCTCGGCCAGTGAGTTCCCAAAGTCAGTCGATTCCTTGCCTTGACCTTGTGTTTGAAGGTGACCTTTGACTTCTTGAGGACAATCTTCACCTTGGTTTTTGTGGTTGTTTTCAATCGGTTTCAGTTGTTCCAACAGTGCTAGTTGGGTGAGAGTCGGGGTGTCTGAAGTGTCAAGAAAAAAGCACTTTGATTCAGTTGTCTTTGGTAGGTTGAATGGGTGAGGGTGTTGAGTTTTAGCCCATAGTTTGAGATTCCTGAAGTCATTCAGTGGCTCAAAGAGATTTAGTAGGTCTTTGCAAACAAGCAATGGAATGGAGTCAGGTTTGGACAGATAGACTGGATGAGTCAAGGTCATTGGACCAATGGACACGCCTGACAGAGTCGTGCTAGTGAGAGCGTATGGTCGAACAGGTAATGAACAATGCTTCAGTTTTAAATCTTTGAGCACGATTAGCAGTTACACATAGTTTGTCAAAAAGCTTGTGTGACATGAGAGTGATGTCAGCGGCAGTGTCTAAAAGAACATCCTGAAATGTCAGTGGAAGGTAGAATTTTTGGGCCACCCCCCTTTCGTTTAGATCACACAGAAATTGAACCGGTGGGTCCACAAGGACTTGCAACATGTCATTTTTAGAGGGGTGGTCTTTGGTTTGCCAGAACATTACTGGACTGCGTTGGTTCCTTTGGTTCTTCTCCATTTGTAGGAGGGGTTTTCTTTTTGTCTTTTCTTCATAATTTAGGGCAGCGATTCTTAACCACAGGGCCGCAGCCCACACTTGGGTCGCGAGCGCTACCTAGAGGGCTGCAAAAAACTTTCAGTTTAACATTTGTGGGCCGCGAGGGCCGCCGGACGGCAACTGGAGACACCAGAGATATTATTGATTATACTGACATTCATGAGGCACTCAGTTGCAATACAGCTTCCGACCAGTTGGTGGCGGTAATGCGTAAGTCACTTGTTTACAAACTCCAATGTAAACAGAAGAAGACACTCAGTCAGTCGCTAACCCCAAGAGAAAGTTATGGAAAAGTTTTTAAAAAGAAAAAATGAATGCAAAGATTTTTTTTTTTGATTTTGTATACTTTATTGATCCCCAGAGGGGAAATTGAGGGCATCCACCTGGATGGATGAAGCAGCCTCGGTACGGTGCTATCCCTTAACCATTCACACACACATTCACACCTAGTGCCACTTTAGAGTCTCCAATCAACCTAACCTGCATGTTTTTGGCCTGTGGGAGGAAACCGGAGAAATCCCGGAGTAAACCCACGCAGATACGGGGAGAACATGCAAACTCCACACAGATCACTGTTGGTCAGGGGCTGGGATCAAACCAGGGATCCCATGGCCAAGGGTGAGTTGCTGTGCTGCTGTAGTGCTAACCACTGCGCCACTGCACTGCCCAAAGATGATGGTAAACCTGCCGAAAAGGGTAAAATTTTGCACAAATTCAATCCTCACTTCATTAGATACGGCTTTGTGAATGGAGGACATGAGGCAGAGCCAAGAGCCCAGTGTGTGGAGTGTGGGCTAACGCTATCAAACGGAGCCCTGAAGCCTTCAAGCGCCTCTTAGAAACAAAGCATCCAACACTTGTGGGAAAGCTGGTGGAATCTTTCAAGAGAAAAGAACATGGACTACAGATGCAGAAACGGTCTGTCATGTTAGTGACTGGTAACTCTAAATGTGCTTTGAAAGCCAGCTACCTCGTAGCCAGACGTGTGGCACAAAGTAGGCATTCACCATAGCAGAGCGGCTACGGATACATGCTGTGAGATGATCAGAGAGGCTGCTGACCATCCCACTCTAAAACGATACATTGAGTCATGGTATCATGGGCATTGCCGCAGACATACAGCATGCCATGCAAAAATTAATGAATGAAAAAAATAATCATATTCACTCACAGGTTAGAAAGCTATATTTTCAATTGCACTTTATTTAAAATTTATTTAAAGTTTATTTAATTTGAAACTTCTATTATTAATCTATTTTAATCTATTTTTTGTGTTAAGCCTTACTTGAGCTTTAAATTTGTTCTTATAGCAGCTTGATATCTTTCATGAATTGTTATAGCCTGTTTTGAAGAGGTGAATATAAAAAGGGAGTTGTAGCTTGGACTGTTGTGAAAATTATTGTTCTGCCAGGTAAAAATGAATCAAATTCATTCACAGATAAAAAAGACTATTTTTTTTATTTGCACTTTATTTAAACTTTAATTTCTTTTCTTGTAGCAGCTTGATTTGTTCCATGAATTGACGATTGTTTGGCATCTTGTTGTATGTGCAGGTTTACATATGAATAATAAATAAATGGGATGATCACATTGTATCATGCCTTTTATGACAATGTTTCAGCTTGTTAAGCTTTAAGTGGATTTGATTTAGTCATAGAATACAAATCAAACCAGGCGTGAGATCAGTTTATTAAACCAATACAATGTTAATATTTGAATCAGATTTATTGCCATTGTTCATGTAGTACACAAACTAGGAATTTGTCTCGGTGCCATGCTGCAACATTAAAAACATGATGAGATAAAGAGATAAACTAAAAAACTAAAGGACTAAAAATGTGCAATAAGTGTAGAAAAATAAGTAATAATAATAATAATAATGAGTAATACTAGTCAAGGCAGTTTTAAATAAATTAGCAAGTAGCAGATAATATGGGGTACCACAGTGCAGTGGAATGGGCTGCGGGCCACTTTTTACTGGAAAATTTGGGACCCGAGGTCAAAAAGGTTAAGAACCCCTGATTTAGAGTGTTTATCCTGGGTTGGCACAGCTGCAATAGCTAGGATGTCGGCAGTTTTATCTTCTTTGTCGTTTTGAATCTTCGCTGGGAGGTGTTTGACAGCTTCTATATCTCTACAGAGAGTAGGAGTTTCTTTCTACTTCCAAGGTTTCAGATTGGTCTCTACTTCTGAGCTTCTCCAGTGAGGTGGGGGAGACCTTTTACCGTGGTTTGACAAGATGGCGCCCACAGTGGTCGCCATGGTGCTTCGCTGCGCTTTGTTTTGTTTGTTTTTGTTCGTCAATTGTGCGTCTGCCTGCTCTTACACCCATGAAGAGCTACTAAATATCAGGACTTTCACTCCCACGGACCTACTCCCAGTTTTTTTGGCTCCTGCCGCCGATCTGGTTCACCTTTTAGCCCAAAAAGTGAGACGGCGAAAGAGAGGAAGATGAGCGGGCGCCCTCGTGCGGCTTCGCAGGAGAGGCACGTGTACGGCTTTGCCTGGGATATTTCTGTCCAACGTCAATTCTCTCTATAACAAGGTAGATGAACTGAGACTGCTGATGCGATTTAAGGACCTCTCCACCTCGTGTGCCCTCTGCTTCACTGAGACCTGGCTTAAGGAAAAGACACCGGACAGCGCGCTCCTCCTCGAGGGATTTCAGCTGTTTCGTGCAGACCGCGACACGGGGCTCTCCGGCAAGACCACAGGCGGAGGAGTCTGCTTCTACATCAACAGCAGCTGGTGCTCCAATGTAACTGATCTCCCAACACTGTTTGCCCGCTCTAGAATATTTATTCATCAAATGCAAGCCATTTTATTCCCCGCGTGAGTTTGCTTCATTCATCCTGGCCGCTGTTTATGTCCCGCCCGACGCGGATGTGCGCAAGGCTCAGTGCGCGCTCGCGGATCACATTCAGCAAGCGGATCGGACTTTTCCGGACTCTCTGGTTATTGTGGTTGGCGACTTTAACCAGAGCAACCTGAGCCACAAACTCCCTCGATACAAGCAGTTTATTAAATGCCCCACCAGAGTAGAGAACACGCTGGATCACTGTTACACTACAGTTAAGGATGCGTATCGCGCTGTTCCCCGCACTGCGCTCAGACTATCTGATCACGTGATGGTCCACCTGATTCCCACATACAGACAGAGACTGAAGCTCACAAAACCTGTTGTGAGCACTACGAGGAAATGGACCAGTGAAGCTGGGGAGGAGCTGTGCACGTGCTTGGAAATAACTGACTGGGGCATGTTTAAAGGAGCCATGCATGATCTGGATGAGTACACAGACACTGACCTCATATATCCAGTTTTGTGAGGAGAGCATTCTTCCATCGCACACCAGGGTGAGTTACTCCAACGACAAGCCCTGGTTCACAGCTAAGCTCAGACATATCAGGAAGGAGAAGGAAGCAGCATTGAAAAGTGGAGACAGGGACTGCTACAGGGAGGTCAAATACTGGTTTAGCAGAGAGCTGAGAAGAGCTAAATATGTGTATTCTGAGAGACTCCAGCAACAGTTCACTGCTAACGACTCTGCTTCTCTGTGGAGAGGACTGAGGCAAATCACCAACTATCGGCCTCAGGCTTCTAAGGGACAGGATGACAAAGCCCTTTGTCAAAGACTGTCCCAACACTATGCCCATTTTGACACCTCGTCAGCTGTGTCCAACTCCCTCCCTCCCCCCAGCGCCACTGCCTCCATGGTCCCCACTTCAAAGGCGCCCCCCTCCTCCCCCCCTGCCCTTGCCATCAGTGATCAGGACGTGCACAGACAGTTCTCCAGACTGAACCCACGCAAGGCCCCTGGTCCGGACGGCGTGTCTCCCTCCACCCTGAGACACTGTGTGGAGGAGCTGACTCCTGTCTTCACAGACATTTTTAACACCTCCCTGAAGTCATGCCACGTGCCGGCCTGCCTCAAAACCTCTACCATCGTCCCTGTCCCTAAGAAGCCACGGATCACTGGACTTAACGACTACAGACCTGTAGCGCTCACTTCTGTAGTCATGAAGTCCTTTGAGCACCTGGTCCTGCCCCACCTCAAGACCATCACCACTCCCCTCCTGGACCTGCTGCAGTTTGCCTACAGGTCTGTGGACGACGCAGTCAACCTGGCCCTCCACTCCATCCTGCAGCACCTGGACTCCCCGGGAACCTACGTCAGGATCCTGTTTGTGGACTTCAGCTCTGCATTCAATACCATCCACCCCGCTCTTCTCCAGGACAAGCTGTCCCTGCTCAACGTGCCTGACTCCCTCTGCAGGTGGATCACCGACTTCCTGACGGACCGGAGGCAGCATGTGCGGCTGGGAAAGACTGTCTCAGACTCTGTTAGCATCAGCACCGGATCACCCCAGGGCTGTGTACTTTCCCCCCTGCTCTTCTCCCTGTACACCAACTCCTGCACCTCCAGCCACCAGTCTGTCAAGCTGATCAAGTTTGCGGACGACACCACCCTCATCGGGCTCATCTCCAACGGCGACGAGTCCGTCTACAGGAGAGAGGTGGCCCAGCTGGCGTCCTGGTGCAGCCACAACAACCTGCAGCTGAACGCTCTGAAGACAGTGGAGATGATCGTGGACTTTAGAAAAGTCACAGCCCCTCTGCCCCCCCTTACCCTCACAGACTCTCCCATCACCACTGCGGATTCCTTCCGCTTCCTGGGAACCACCATCACCCGGGACCTCAAGTGGGAGCCAACCATCAGCTCCCTCATCAAAAAGGCCCAGCAGAGGATGTTCTTCCTGCGGCAGCTGAGGAAGCTCCAGCTACCCACCAAGATGTTGGTGCAGTTCTACACGGCCATCATCGAGTCCATCCTCACCACCTCCATCACCATGTGGTACGCAGGAGCCATCGCCAGGGACAGACTAAGACTGCAGTGCGTTGTGCGCACTGCTGAGAAGGTGATCGGCTGCAAGCTCCCATCCCTCTAGGACCTGTACATCTCCAGGACCTGGAGGCGTGCAGGTCGGATCATAGCCGACCCTTCACACCCTGGACACACACTGTTTGCCCCCCTCCCCTCAGGCAGAAGACTTCGGTCCATTCAGACTAAAACCTCCCACTACATGAACAGCTTCTTCCCCTCTGCCATCAGACTGCTGAACACTAAGTGACTTATTAGACTCTCGTGCACTACGTACAGCAGCTCAATCGGACTCATGATAATTATCACTGTTTTCTTTTGCACTACCAACTGCACTATGTGGAACTCCACAATATCTGCTGCTTGTTAATATATTTAAAAGTGCATAGATTAGTATTACTCATTCATATTCTACATTTTATTGCATGCATAGTTTTTTATTTTTATCTTTAGTGCTACTCCATGTTTAATGTTGCAGCATTGCACCGAAACAAATTCCTAGTTTGTGTACTACATGAACAATGGCAATAAATCTCATTCTGATTCTGGTTGCGCGCATCTTAAGGGTCCATACCGTATTCTTGTGACCAATCTGTTGGACTTTGCCTACGACAGCAGTCAGGCTTTCGCAAAGTTGGTCCTGAGTGGCATCCAGAAGACCTAGTTTGGTTTTGACCTTGATGAGGTCGGTTGGAGAAATGTCTCAGACTTTCATGTGATCGCGATGTAGGAGATGGAGTAGGGCGACTGGCTTCTTCCAACTCCAGGGTGTCAGAAGCAGCGCTGATAGCTAGCATGGTGGCAGGCTCAGTGTGCTTGTTGCATCTTTGTTGCTGTTTGTGGAAAGCATAATGTGCAAACTCTCTCAGCTGGCCTATTGAGCATGACCTTGGCTTAGCTGTAACTCCAGGGTAGTGACTCTCAGTGGGATGGACGTTCTGGATGAAGAGGGATTTAAAATTGTGGTCATCCGAAATATGCGAGAAGGTGTTGCTGGTAGTAGGCCTGTGGAGGCTCTGAGCAACCTTGTTTCATTGCCAGGGCTGCCAATAGCCCTAACTGTAGGCAGTCAGAATTCTTTTTTGATGGCTTCACAGAGTCGCATGTAGTCTGTCCTGATATGTTGTCTGTATATAAATTTTGACAGTGATGTTAGATAGTTTAATCAATCATCGATTGTCGACCGTAGCATCAGAGTACTTATGCAGAAAGTAGTCAATATCTTGTAAATAGGCTCTGGTATCAGGTGAACCAGTAGGGCCTGGATGAAATTTTGTAAGATTTCGCGCAATCTTGCCAAGGTCTGAAGGGGCACACACATGCTTTTCACACAATCGTTCATGCTTGAAACAGAAATCAGGTGACGCCGCACAGTAGAAGTCCCATTCTGATGACATGTGTTGTTCTTTCGGCCTAACCAACCCGTTTACGGTTCGTGGTCTTGGTTGGGGAGTAGCCGGAGTTTCTGGAGGTCGTTGAAGCAAATGTGGTCTTGCTTCCTTTTGTTGTTAGTATTCCTCCACTTCTTTTAAACCTTGGTGTACTTCCTATAGGAGCAATTGGCATTCCTTGTAGTCAGACTTCACGTTTTCAAGTTGACCTTCAACTCTTCTGACTTCCTTCTTTGTGTCCTGAAGGGCATCTTCAAGTTCAGTGTTCTCTTGGTGAAGAGAGTGTTTGTTGCGGGTCAATTGTTGCTTCTTTCACTTTGCCTGGTTCAAATCTTGTAACGCGTTAAGTTGAGCTTGAGTATCATCGTTTTCTTCTTGAGATTGTTCCAGTTTCTTCATTGGCGATGTATTCTCTTCCTGGAGAGAGAGGATTGTTGATTGCAGATTCCTTAGCTCATTCTCGGCGCAAAATGCTTTAGCTTCAGCTACTTTTAATCTCATGACTAATGCTAGTGCAAACTTTCCTAACACGCTGGGGAGATCCTTTCCTTTTGGTGGGTTTCCTACATAATCGTCCAAAAGTCTTTCAGTGAGTTGCTTCAAATCTTCGGGCTGTGTTCTCTTAATCCGTGTTGTGAAGCTAGATATAAAGTCAGAAGTCAGTTCTTCCCATGTTGTTTGAAGGTCATCCAGCTCGGTGAATCAGTCGGTTGTTTGTTGACCCACCATGTTTTACCGTTGTTTAACAGTTAGCTTGAAAATCAACTTTGTGAGTATAGCTAAATTTGTTAGTCAAAGATTAAATTTGATTATTATTTTGTAGTAGTGGTAGTTATAAGCTCTTTTAGAACTTGTTCCAACTTACATGCTTGTAAGAAGAGAGGAATAATATTGGAATTATTGTGGAAATGTGGAGATGTGTTAGTTTGTTTGCTGAAAATGTATTTTGATTTGTAGTTTAAAAAGTTGTGTGGATATTCTTCTTTACTTAACTTTTCAAAGCCTAGTATTGGAATTGTCATCAATAACTAGCTTTGGAATTTTGTTGAAGCTCACTTTAAAGTGAGGATTTTATTTACAAAAAGGGACCAACAAAAACAGAAAAGGTTAAATGTTTTAGAGATTTAAGGTTATATGTTTTCACTTTTAAAATTAAGGTTGATTTTTGTCTTTATTGTAAATATTTTCATTTGAAGCTTTAAATGTTTTAATATGTACAAATTAGAAAGTACGAGTTAATTGATTTTCTGTATTGCCACCAAGGATTTCTTAGGATTACAGCTAATTGTGATTTACTTGATTGTTACCTATAAAGTTTTATTTACAGAATAATCAATGTTTTCCACCTTTTGACTTTTCTCTTTTAAATCCTAGTGAAAAGTAGGGAGTTGGTTAGTTTCTTTTCCTGTGGAGAGAAAACATGAACCAAGAATAGCACAATGAATTAAAATAACAGAGCTTTTAAGTGTTAATTAATGTGGTTACATTTTGAAAAAAATTGGTAAATATTCAGTGAATCACTAAATCTTTTACCACCATGCACAGGGCTGACACTACTTTAAGGTCACTTTTTAATAAATATTAACATTTATTCGAATCCTTAAGTTGAAGTGGATTTCCTGTGGGAGAAATCAAACAATGCAGCACTTACAACACACATATATAGCTTTAAAAGTTTACAATTGTTGCTTAAAATGTGAAGATATATATGCTTTTAACTTTAAAGATTAAAATGTGTGGTTAAAATAAGCAATTAAATACAAAGTGTATGTTTTATACATTTCTGATGTTCATTTACACTGGGGACGATCTGATCCACCAATGAGAATGAGCTTTATGCGCCAACAAGTTTCTTTTTCCTCTGCTTTTGGCATAGAAACTTTACACTGGTTTTAAATTTGGGTTATTCTGAATAATATGGATTGCTTGGAAGTTAATTTGGAAGCTTGATTTGGTTAGAAGTCAGCTTAACCTCTTGTGCTCCGTTGTCCCACGGGTGGGCAAGTCTCTGCGTCCTAGAGCGCACGAGGGCGCTCTCATGCGCTCTAGGACGCATCATGGAGATTGTGATGTAGGTGGTGTATGGCTTCCAAGCGTGCACTGAAAATAAAAGCTGCAGACACAGCCGCGAACAGATTAGTTCATCTGACTGACCTCTCATTCGACTAATAAGAGCCTTGAATTGGGTTTCTGAAACCTTGAAGAACCAATGAATGAAAACCTAGGAAGGAGGACCCGCCTACTGTGAATGCAGGAGCCAATTGAAGCACAGAAGTTCGGGCTGGGTGAAGAGAGACTTACTGCTGCCACAGATGAAAAAAAAGGATGCAGGAAGAACCTGCTGCAGACCCGGCAGCACGGAGGCCACCCACAAGTGCGACCTGCACTCATTCCAGCAGAATAGACGTTTAGGATTCTCTTCCGTCATCATAGACCTACGGAGGCCGACGACAAAGGTCGTAAATCATTCGCTAAAACTGCAATAATGGAATTATGTTTTGACCGGGATCCACGAGTGGACCAGCGTCGCGTTCGTCTGACAATGGGGAAGCGAAGTTCGCCAGGACGATGTGGCTGTGAAGAGGTAAGGTGTTATAACATTTAAATGTTTATTTATCCCTGAAAATTGTAATCAAAAAATGACTTTTGACCGATCGGTAAATTACAACAGTACGGCGCACGAAGTACGAAGTGCGTGCGCCGCGTTACACGGTTCTTCGCCGCCTCCGAACCGTGAATGCCCCCCCCCCCCCCGCCGCTACGATTCTGTAGCGGGGGGTGGGGGGAGCCGCGGTGACAGCGTTGCTGTGGAAACATGACACATCCGAGTGTAATCCGTCATGTAGCGAGGGCCGATCTCCGTCCTCTGTAGTGGGGGGGTGGGGGGGACAACCCCCCACACACACACACAGCCCTGAATGTGACCTTTCATTTGAGCCCAAGATGAAGCTTCTATGTTGAATCATTCAAAAGTTACAGACGTTTTTCCAAACTGTGCCATTTGGCACAATTTGGCACAGTTCAAAAATGCCTGGGAACAGCCTGAGAACAAAGCTGTGTAAAATATTCATTTTTTGTGGTATTGTTACAAAATTTGGACCTCAGCTGGATAACACTTGGTTCTACATTTCTGTTGCATTTTCCAGCCCGGATCTGAAGCTGTGTGTTATTTGCAAGCATTTGTATCCAAAAAAAAAACACCCAGGCCAAATTTATTTTCTTCAAGTTCACTATGTTTAGATGACTGTAACTCAGTGGCCGGAGCACTTAGAGAGATCATGGGGATTTTTTTGCCAAAAAATTCAAAGTGTTTTCTTTTAAATGAGACCAACCCCATGAAGATGCTGCAAAGGGTTGAAGAACAGCTTTCGATTTACTTTGGGCACATTTTTTTTGGCATTTTTAGGAAAATTGACTGGAGTGCAAGGGGTTAACAGAGTTTTAGATGTAATTCTATAAAAGGATGTAGTTATTATAGTTGACCACCAGATGCAGTTCCTTCTGCACTCAAGGAGGAAGAGACCCAGTGACGCTGCTTGGACATGGTCCAACTAAGGTTTACCCCAAAATGGCAGCCAGGATGAAGACTCAACCCAAAATGATGGTCCCAAACTGGCAGTTGCACTGTCTGGTTTGGTGCCAGCAAGTGCAGCTCCAGGAAAACAATAATTAAACATACAACGAAGCACTTTTGGTCACCCGTGAATGCGTGATAAGGTCCGTTCAACAATAAACCACACCTTTGCTGTGTTTCATGCTTCTACTGGCTTGTTTCTGCCAGCAACTTTTTAAAAGAATGGAGAATTGGTCTCACTTTATTCCGGTTTGTCATGAGCCAAACTCCACTGACAATTCTAGAAGTTACTCAGATTACTCATGCAAGAACAATCTTACAATTTTAACTTTGCATACGATTCGGCGCTGTTGCCTCAATTTCTTCTCAGTAACCTTTATTACTGCTGTTCAGCATGAATTAGCTAGATTCACAGCCTTACAAATAAGGTTTAAAATGGTTAATTCAGTTTTTTTCCCCCATAGGAACCTCGCTACTAGGCTGAATTAATAAGAGACGGGTCGAATTCTTCACAATTCCACCTCTTTAGGCCTTTATTTTATTTAATTTAGCATATGGTAATGCTGTATTCAACTTTCAGCATGCTTTGAGAGACAATAGCTGTCTGTCCTGTGATCAGGATGGGTGAGTGGGCAACCCCCCTCCTCGCTCTTCACACACACAGGCCTTCCCAGCAGATAAGGGAGTGTCACAAATGTGAACGTGTGGCGAGGTCTGAGGCAAGAAACAGCCAAAATCTTCAATTCCAATTTTCTATTTTATTATAATTTACAAGTAAATCGTTCCAGACATCCGACACAATCCTTCAAGCTCTGCTTCAACAACAATGATCCACGAAATCACTCTAGGTCACAATCATCACACCTGTTTTAAGATATCTAAAGTCAATACAAAATCTTAATGAGCCATCCTTTTTGGGGACCAGCACAATCGGGCTACACCACTCACTGGCTGACTCCTCTATCACTCCCAGCTGCAACATCAAGTCAATTTCATGCTTCATTTTTGGGACCAATCGCTCCGGGATCCTATAAGATTTTCTACGTGGAACAGCTTCCTCTTTCAAATTAACCTTATGACGCACCAACGTGGTAAAACCAGGTCTCTCCTGAAACAACTCTGGATCCAATAATGTCTCTAACTCTCTCTGCTGATCCACCTGCAAATGAGACACTTGAAATAAACAAGGCTCTGACACATTTGTGGGAAAGGACTGTTCTTTCTCCTCATCCACTTCCGTCGCACAAATTAAGAGCTGATGTGTCTCCTGAAGAACAGGTTGCTGCTGCTGATGACCATATATCTGACACTCTTCACACTGACCATTACGCAGAATGTTAATTTTATATATTTCACCATGACTTGGTGCTGACAAAGTAGGTCTTGGAACTGAGCACAGTAATGATGGTTTCTCATTTTTTATGGCAGGACATGAGTATTGTGTGTGACCGATTTCATTACATAGATAACAACAGATCTCTTTAGACACAACATGTGACTTTTTGCTTCTATTATGTCTGCCATTTAAAAACTGTCTGGAATTGGAATGTCTAACTTGAGCTGGACCACCCCTTTTACCCTCATTAAACTTATTCCTGAAAGAGGTGAAAGAGTTGTCACGGCCGAGGGTAGTTCTCCTGTTGGCCGACAGAAAAACCTCCGCCAGACGAGTAGCGCCCTCTGCAGTCTTCGGGTCCCGCTCTTGTATCCAGACTCCCAGTTCCGGGTTCACCATGCGCAAAAATTGTTCCAAAATTAATTGTTCCATAATGTCTTTTATCGTTAAGGTCTCTAGTTTCATCCATTTACAAAACAGGTCTTTCAGACGTACATATAATTCAAGAGGGGTTTCGCCCTCATAAACGTCCAGGGACCGAAACCTCCTCCTATATGTGTCGGATGTGATTTCATATTTATTTAAAATAGCTTCCTTCAATTTCTCATAATTGTCCGTGTCTGTAATGTTCATCAGAACATATGCGCTCCGCGCTTTACCTGTAAGCAGAGGAGCCAGATGAATAGCCCACTCCTCTTCACGGTAGCGGCAGACTGTAGCGATCCTCTCGAATGACGCTAGGGCTAGGTAATGCTCGATGTCATCCTCGGGAGAGAGAGGATTCAGCCTGGGCTCGTGATGCGTTCGTGGCCTCCTTGGCCGCACCTGCAGCGGCAAATCATCCTCTCGCAGGCCAACCCGACTGGCCGTCACCCTAGGATCCTCCCTCGAAGCGCCATTGTCACCACTACGCTCAGTCCGGCTCCCATAGTCCTCTCTCAATTCCGCAACCTGCGACTCCATCCGATGAATATGATTCTCTACCGCCTGCCACTTTTGCTCCTGAAGAGTGGCTTCTTCCTCCATCTGGTGATCCCTGAGAGTCAGCGAACGCACCAAAGATTTCACCAGGCACGTTAGCTCCTCGAGCTCGCCCAGTCCGCTGACTCCCGGGTCCTCAGCCGCCATACCTGTGTCCAGGTCAGACTGCTCCTCTTGCCTCACTTTCCTTCTCGCCATGAGTCCTTCCGTCCACCAAACGCTACGACGTCGAGTAAAGGACCACCGCTGCCACCAAATGTCACAAATGTGAACTTGTGGCGAGGTCTGAGGTAAGAAACGGCCAAAATCTTCAATTCCAATTTTCCATTTTATTATAACTTACAAGTAAATCGTTCCAGACATCCGACACAATCCTTCAAGCTCTGCTTCAACAACAATGATCCACGAAATCACTCTAGGTCACAATCATCACACCTGTTTTATACTAACAGAGATAATTAGGGCTGATTAGCCCCTACCATAATCCCAGGTAAAACAACAAATCTTCCATCATTTACACATACCCACTAATCTCTAAAATACATAAATATTTTCCCAACTATACAATATAAATAACATATAATAAATAACAATCAGTGACAACAATAACAATATAAATAATTCATTAAATAATTCAAAACCCTTATTTGCAAAGCTAAACCACCCCTCTAACTTACCATAGATGTTTCCTTCCTGCTGGTGTCCTATAAAAGGCCCTCAACTCCTAACGGAGTCTTTTGCCTGGACATGCACAGGAAGCATGTTGGCAAAGGTATGTGCAATAACTTATCATCCATTATTTTACCCAAATACTTAACCATACAATTATCTCCCAAGACTTTCAAATTAAACAAAGACAGATCCCAAATAAATGTGTGTACTTTAACAAATAATCATAATAACATTTACCATTACAAATATAACATGATCACACAAACAATAAGTCATAACAGTGGTGACATCCCATCGTCACAGGGAGTCACATAGACATGCCTGACTGAGGGGCCAGTCAATTAAGTCCAGTGGCTGTACTATTAGACAGAGTAGAAATCAAGTTTTACCGTGCAAAAAGATCAGATTTGACTATACACACACAGCTTGTGACCTCAGAATTTCATGTCCATTTTCCAGACTTTATATGCAGAGCCTCGGGCGGGGCTCCATAAAAATGTAGGGTTTGTATGTAGTTTATTGCTGGCACAAGTATTAATGTAAATATGCATGTGAGTAGGAATGAAGATTTCGCCTCATTACAATCGCACATAAGCTCATGGGGCACCAGTCCAACAGAATGAACAATTTTATTAATAATTTTGTATTTGTACCAATAATGAATCAGTCTCACAAACAAACACTATGAGTTCTTCTCTGCTTTTAATCAAGAAGATGGACATGAAATCAGGCAATAACTCCCATTTGTCTTTTAGTAGTTTAATAAGAAATTTTGGGATATATGAACACACTCAAATGACTTTTAGACAGAGAATTCAACATGTATCATGAACACATTAGACTTGATAATGGATTACTGAGCATAAAGTGTATTATCAAACATTTGTGGAACCAAGGAAAACTATAGCTTAAATTGGCACTCTAATTGTCATGATCCTGGGCACGGGTGGGTGCTGGGACCAGTTTCCAGTTTAAGTTTAGTCTTTTTTCTGTCTTTCTCTGTTGCGTTGTCCAGTTATTGTGTTGGTAGTAATGTTTACATGTTAGGGTTGTGTTGTTTCATTATGGGTTCCGGTTTGTTTTATTTTGACAGCGCTGTGCAGCTTCCGGCTGTCAAACAGTTCAGAGCTGCACACCTGTCATTCATTCTGTTATTTTCTCCACTCATGCACCCGCACCTGCTACTAGTAATGGAACCACATTTAAGGGGCATGACAGTCTCTCCCAGTTGTCGTGGCATTCTTCAATGTCGTTTCCCTCAGTTGCTGTGACATGCGCTGAATGTATTCTGGTTGCTGTGGAAGAGAATGGGAAAGGTCTGTCCAGGTTAGTTTTTCCTTTATTTTCAGCCGTGAGCCCCGCATCTTCCTGGGTGTGCTCCAGCTGATTCTGTCCCCTTGCCCGGTGTTCTCAGGCTACCTCCCCCTGTAGACGTAGAGCCCCCGCTCTCCTCCAGCACCTGTTTATATGTGTTATTTGTAGTGTTGCGTTTTGTGTCTTTACATTAATAAATGTGCAAACTCACAGAGAGTGTTTGATGTTCTGCTTAGCCCTTAAAAAGGGTGATTTATGACAGAAGGACACAACCCATGAGGGACACCAGCCTCTGTGGGTTTTGTAATTTTTCTTTCTTTCCATAATTACTTTTTCCCCTTTTTGCCATCCTACGCCTGCTGACATCTCAGCAGGTGGAAGGCAGTTTTAACAGAGCTTGGGATGGGAGCTCTGCTCTGCACTCCAGGAAGTGGATGGACATATCACCGCCACTCGTGTATCTTCCACCCCAAAAGACGCTTTGTGGAACTTGAGCCTGGCAGAGGCAGCTGTGCAGCGTCACCCTCAGCTCGTGCTGCACGCCAAAGGCCGGAGAGGGTTTTTCTGATGGAGGATCTGCAGCGGGAGTATCACAGGAGGAGCTCTGTCCATGGATCGAGGTCTGTGCCAATAAGAGGGCATTCCTGGACTTCAGCGCCATCAGTTCCTCACCAGCCCTGAGCTCCGGCGTCCCGCCTCCCTCGCCAGAAACCCGAGCCTCCGCCTCCTTAACCAAACAACGTCAGTGGTTGGCAGAGGAGCCTCATCTGGTCCCACCGCAGCAGCAGGAACCATCAGATGCTGGGAAATAAGGCAGGTGGGTTTTCATTCCTTTTCCCATCAAAATGCTATACCTTGCCTTATTCCCGGTGATGAAGCTCAGCAACAGCAGCCAAGTTTAGCTGAGTCCTCATCACCTACTGCTGTTGACTCACCCTCACCTCCCTCTCCTGTGAGTTTCTCTGTGGCTTCCAAGAATCCGTCACTCTTTGGAAGGAGCCTCCAGATGGTGGGGGAACCAGCAGTCCAGGGAGTTCCGGTTCCAGCCATGTGGCCACGTCCGGGATGGAAGGAAAGCATCACCCGTGCTCTAAATCCTGAGCCGACCGTCATGTGTACCCTGGTTTCAGCAGCACAGGAGCCGGCACCCTCGGTGAGGTCACCTCCAGCATCAGCCATCCCTCCGGGAGATCCACCAACAGGGGACACCAAGCCTGGAAGCCTATTGGGTGCATCTACTATCACGCCTGCTGCTGGAGTCCTCGCAGCAGAATCACCAGAGTCCTGGGCGGCGGTGGCACTCAAGTCCAGGCGAGTACTCTGTTCTGTCCTAACACCCACAGATCTAGTGAACTCTTGTCTGCCTCATGGTGAGGAGAACCGGCTGCAGATGTCCTCTGCTTCTGAATTCTCCTCGCCGAGCTCCACCACTGCCAGTAACTCTGTTCGGGTGTTTTTCCTTTCCTCCCCATCTGAGGTGGCCATGCCAGGAGTTGACATCCAGATGGAGAGGACCAAGACACCCCTACCCTCTTCTGAGGTGGCCATGGCAGGTGTGGACACCCAGACAGAGAGAGCTGAGATGCCCCGTCCTGGATCGCCAGAGTCCTTGACAGCGGTAGAGCTCAAGCTCAGGCAAGTTCTCTTTTTTGTTTTCATTCTATCAGTTCTAGAGAGATCTTGCCTGGCTGTTGGTGGGGGAGGCCAAGTGCAGCCGTCTGCTGCGCCTGAGCCCTCCTCGCTGGGCTCCACTGCTACCAGTGACTCTGACCTGGTGTCTGTGTTATGTGTGTCTTATGTGCAACCTCTCTTATGTGTCTTATGTGTTATGTGCAACCTCTCTCAAGGTTGCAGTGGGTGCTGCCCCCCCCCCCGGTCAAGGTCTCCATGGGTGCTGCTCCCTCTCCGTTCGAGGCCTCCGTGGGTGCTGCGCCCCAGTCCGGGTCCTCC
Organism: Pholidichthys leucotaenia; assembly: GCA_020510985.1. Classification (NCBI taxonomy): domain Eukaryota; kingdom Metazoa; phylum Chordata; class Actinopteri; order Cichliformes; family Pholidichthyidae; genus Pholidichthys; species Pholidichthys leucotaenia. Next base: position 302,645,523 of record CM035836.1, read on the forward strand.
ATGGGGGTTGCTCCCCCTCCATCCAAGTCCTCCGTGGGCGCTGCCCACCCTCTATCCAAGTCCTCCCTGGGTGCTGTGCCCCAATCCAGAGCCTCCATGGGTGGTTCTCCCCCTTTGTCCGAGGTCTCTATGGGTGCTGCTCCCCCTCCGCCCAAGGCCTTCGTGGGTGCTGTGCCCCAGTCTAGGGTCTCCGTGGGTGCTGCTCCAACTCCGGTCCAGGTCTCCGTGGGTGCCGCCCCCCATCCATCCGGGACCTCTGTGGATGCTGCCCACCCTCTGTCCAAGACCTCTGTGGGTACTGGTTCCTCTCCGCCTGAGGCCTCCGTGGGTGGTGCGCCCCAATCCGGGGCCTCTATGGGCACTGCTCCCCCTTTGTCTGAGGTCTCCATGGGCGGTGCTCCCCCTCTGTCCGAGGCCTTTGTGGGTGCTGTGCCCCAGTCCGGGGTCTCCATGAGTGCTGCTCCATCTCCAGTCGAGGTCTCCTTTGGTGCTGCTCCCCCTCCATCCAGGGCCTCCGTGACTGCTGCGCCCCACTCTGGGGCCACCATGGATGCTGCCCCCTCCCTGTCCAAGAACTCTGTGGGTGTTGGGCCCTAATCCAGGGCCTCCATGGGTGCTGCTCCCCCTTTGCCTGAGGTCTCCGTGGGTGCTGCACCTTAGTCTAGGACCTCCGCAGGTGCTGCTTCCCCTTTGTCCGGGCCATTGTGGGTGCTACACCCCAGCCCGGGACCACCATAGATGCTACGCCCCAGCCCGAGGCCACCGTGGGTGCCGCATTTCAGCCCAAGGCCACCGTGGGTGGCGCTCTTCAGCCTGAGGCCACTGTGGGTGCCGTGCTGCAGCCCAAGGCCACCGTGGGTGCCGCACTTCAGCCCAAGGCCTCTGCAGGTGCTGTGCCTCAGCCCGAGGCCACTGTGGGTGCCGGGCATCAGCCCGATCCCTCCATGGGTGCCGTGTCTCAGCCCGAGGCCTCCATGGGTGCCACACCTCAGCCCGAGGCCTCTGTGGATGCTGCATCTCAACCTGAGGCTGTTGGGGTTCCACTGTCTACACCTGAGCTTGCCATGGGTTCCTCACCTACGTCTGAGTCTGTCGAGAGGCGTTGGGTCTGGCTGCCACCCCGGGGAGGGGGGGGGGAGCACATGGTTTGCCACGGCTCACTGGCTCAGGGATGCTGGGAGGCTGCCCAATGGGCTGCCCCTCCTGCCCGGATAGTTCTGGAACACAGGGAGGCTGCCCGACGTGTGCCAGTTTGGGCCACCCAAACTGCCTCATCCATTAATCAGTCGGGCTTGAGTTCCATACTACCACCTGTTGTACAGTGATGTGGGTCATGAGTGTTTTCTTTTTGTTTTTTTCTTTTTCTGTCTCAGTGCCTCTGTGCCTGGGTTCCCCCTCCTCCCCCACGGAGTGGATTGTTTTGTTGGGGAGGGTCTTCTGTACAGGGGGGTTCTTTTTTCTTTTGATGTTGTTGTGGGGTGTCTGGGCCCACCCCTTGAGGGGGGGCACTGTCATGATCCTGGGAATGGGTGGACGCCATGCCCAGTCTCCAGCTTAAATTTAGTCTTTTTTTCTGTCTGTTTCTCTGTTACGTTGTCCAGTTATTGTGTTGGTAGTAATGTTTACATGTTAGGGTTGTGTTGTTGTTTCATTATGGTTCCCAGTTTGTTTTATTTTGACAGCTCTGTGCAGCTTCCAGCTGTCAAACTGTTCAGCACTGCACACCTGTCATTCATTCTGTTATTTTCTCCACTCATGCACCTGCACTGGCTACTCATTATGGAACCACATTTAAGGGGCACGATAATCTCTCCTGGTTGTCATGTCCTTCTTCAGTGTTGTTTCCCTCAGTTGCTGTGGCCTGCGTGAGTATACTCTGGTTGCTGTGGAGGACAACGGTAGAGCTCCGTCCAGGTTAGTTTTTCCTTTATTATCAGCCGTGAGCCCTGCATCTTCCTGGGTGTGCTCCGGCTGATTCTGTCTCCTTGCCCGGTGTTCCCAGGCTACCTCTCCCCGTAGACGTACGGTCCCTGCTCTCCTCCAGCACCTGCTTACAGTATATGTGTTATTTGTAGTGTTGCATTTTGTGTCTTTACATTAATAAATGTGCAAACTCACAGAGAGTGTTTGGTGTCCTGTTTAGCCCTTGAAAAGGGCGATTCATGACAGTAATGGATAACGAGGAACCATAAAATCACATTTGTTAAGAAAAATAGATGCAATTTTTTCGAAGAAAAGGATGATTAAACTATTTCATACAAAGGAACATTTGTGTTACTCTGAAAAGGAACAGAGATTAATGAAAAGGTAAATGCATTTGAAGTTCTGAAAGGAGTTTGAAGATGTAAGGTTTATAGAACTCATACCAGGAATATTCTGAAGAATTAAATCAAATTTGGACAACAAACCTTCAGTGCAACAGAGTCAGATTGCATCCCCTGGTGATAGCAGGCCTCTGGAACCAACTTTGATCTGGATGGATGTAGATTCTGTTGAGAGAAACTGGCAGACAGGTTCTGCCATATGGCCCTGCTCCTGGAGATCACAAACATGAGCTGGGTACTCATTTGGCTGGCCGATGTCTTTTTATTTACAGAAAAAGGAATTTGGCTAGGTGGTCAAATTCCAGATAATATTTGTTTATCGTTCAAAGTCCAATCAGAAAATCACACTGGAAAAAAACAAACCACAAATCTTCCCATGTGCTGTGGTCAGAACAAAGTTGATTTAAGCTTAGCAAAAATCAAACAAAATCTTCTTAACACGGTAATTTAAGGAAAGGAGTAAAATAGGAAAAAGTGAATTTTAAAGAAACGAAGTTTACACATAGCACTGATAGACTCTGGGCCTTCTTAGGAAGGGGAAGAAAAGGATGAGAGCAGAAAATGCTCTTCAGAAGTCACTCCCAGCTTGCCGGACTGCAACTAACTGGAGGAACTAAAGAAAGTTTTCTCGAGGTGTAGCAGGATAGCACAATAAATTTTATGACAACAGAGCTTGACCAATTACATTCAAAGATCAGGGTTGGATCTGCCCATTAGCGTAAACTTTTGACCAGTTGCACTGAGTTTCTTTGTTTGAAAAGGGGATGCCTGGGGACTTGGAAGCTGATTGGTCAGTTCAAATTTCTGAAATGTGTGTCTCCCACAGAAAAGAGGAGAGGATTTGATGTGAAAAGCGCAGTCCTCCTAAACCATGTATATGCTGCCCATTAAAACATAAATTCTTTAAAACTTTAGAGACTAAAATATTCTACTTAATAATAAAGGAACAAACAATGTGTCTACATTGTAAATGTGATAATTTCTTTATGGTGGGCATGCAAAATTAATTCTTCCTGAAAATAAAGCAACAAATATCAAATCATATCAATAAAAGCATTTCAAACCATAATAGTCATTCACAGGGTCCCGCCATATCTTCAATAACGGATAGTGTCTGCAGAGAAGGATGAGTTAATTCATTGCTCACAATTCATAGTTTATCTTCACAAAGAGAAATATTCCTGTTTTATCCATTGGAGGGCAATGTTGGACTTTTGAGTTTCGGTGAGGAGTCTTACTGTCAGGGTCTATCGAATGCCATTGTAAACCTATCATTTTCACATTCCTTTGGCAAATGGGTGTGAGGGGAAATCACTCCAGGTCTTCTGCACGGATTAACGTATCCCCTTAATGGCCAATGGCATAGGGTTTCATAGCTCCAGTCTTGGGGGAAGAAGAACAATTCATGACCAGACTTTTGGGTGAAAAATTTTTCCTCAGCAAAGAATGATTTTATAAATTGGAACTCAGCAGTTAACCCTAAACTGATACGCCTCGACCAGTGTCTGATCGACTGACCCTATGTCTTGCCATCTCCACCACCACACATATGACTTTGATCAGTGTGTACGCACTGACAATGACTCACAACCCTGTCCATATACATAGCTGCTTTCTATTCTCAGCTTAAAGAAGTGCTACAAAAGATCCCCAGCACAGACACAATTGTATTGCTTCACGATTTTAATGCCAGAGTTGGATGCAACCGAGATGCATGGCCAGGAGTCCTCGGCAGATTTGGATGGGGATCTTTTAACAGTAATAGAGAGCTCTTATTGCTCTTATTGTGTTCTCACTCATATTGACTAACACTCTCTTTAATGTGCCTGATCATCACTTCTCCTGGAGACACCCAAGATCCAGACATGCCCATCTTCTGAACTACATTTTGATAAGCCAGAACAAGACTCATGACATGTGCATCGCTAGGGCCATGAGAGACCCAGAATGCGGCACTGACCACTACATGATAAGGTGTAGGCTCAAGGTCTCCATCCATCGGCCCAGACAGAGAACAGTCCCAAGCAAGAAGCTCAATGTCAAACGACTTAGGGAAGCAAATGTTCTGAAAGATCTCCATACTATTTTTGTCAGCGCTTCCCGCTAACTACCAAGATCTTCAGTGCTGCTGAGAAGTGGCAGAATCCCAGCTCATGTCTTTACAAAGCTGCTAAAGAAGTACTGGGGCACCCAAAGTGCAGGAATCAGGACTGCATGATGTCATCAGCGCATTAGAGACATTTCATCCTGCTGTTTTTATTGTTGCTGGTGACTTTAACCAGTGCAATTTACAGACTATACTTCCCAAATATTACCAGCATGTGGACATTCCCACCCATGATGGACATTCCCACCCATGATAAGAACACACTGGACCATGTTTACACCAACATACGTGGTGCATACAGAGTGGCACCCCGCCCCCACTTCGGACAGTCAGACCACATCTCTCTATTTGTGTACCCGGCCTACAGACAAAGACTGAAACAAACAAACCCTGTTCAGTGTTTCCTCTGGCTTAAAGACAACATATTTTTTTTTGGGGGGGGGCAGTAAACACATGACACTATTGTTACCGGAATATGTTAATTTTATACTGTTTTATTTCTTTTTTTTTTTTACATTTTGCACAGTAACTTCCATCCATCCATCCATCCATCTTCTACTGCTTTTCCAGAGGTCCGGGTCGCGGAGGCAGCAGTTCAAGCAGAGAAGCCCAGACTTCCCTCTCCCCAGCCACCTGCTCCAGCTCTTCAGAGGGGATACCAAGGCGTTCCCAGACCAGCTGGGAGACATAGTCTCTCCACCGAGTCCTGGGTCTGCCCCAGGGTCTCCTCCCAGTGGGACGTGCCTGAAACACCTCCAGTGGGAGGCGTCCAGGAGGCATCCTAATCAGATGCCCATACCACCTCAACTGACTCCTTTCAATGTGGAGGAGCAGCGGTTCTACTCTGAGCCTCTCCCGGATGACTGAGCTCCTCACCCTATCTCTCAGGGTGAGTCCAGCAATCCTACGGAGAAAGCTCATTTCAGCCGCTTGTATCCGCGATCTCGTTCTTTCGGTCATTACCCAAAGCTCGTGACCATAGGTGAGAGTAGGAACGTAGATTGACTGGTAAATCGACAGCTTTGCCTTAGAACTAAGCTCCCTCTTCACCACAACAGACCGGTACAATGTCCGCATCACTGCAGATGCTGCTCCAATCCATCTGTCGATCTCTTGCTCCATTTTCCCCTCACTCGTGAACAAGACCCCAAGATACTTAAACTCCTCCACTTGGGGCAGGAGCCTGTCCCCAACCCGGAGAGGACAAGGACCCGGAGCTCCAGCCCCTCTCCAGGAGACTGGTTCCGGAACCGGAGCTGTGTGTTGAGGTGAGGCCGACTATATCTAGCCGGTATCGCTCAACCTCGTACACCAGCTCAGGCTCCTTCCCCACCAGAGAGGTGACATTCCACGTACCAAAAGCAAGTTTAGAAAGCTTGGAATCAGTCCGCCAAGGTCTCCGCCTTTGACCGCCACCTAATCCACATAGCACCGGACCCCCATGATCCCTCCTGCAGGTGGTGAACTCACTGGAGGGCGGACCCATGTAACTCCTTCGGGCTGAGCCCGGCCGGGTCCCATGGGTGGAAACCCGGCCACCAGACGCTAGCCTTCGAGCCCCTCCCCCAGGCCTGGCTCCAGGGTGGGGCCCCGGTAACCCCATACCGGGCGGGGTACACTGAATCCTTGATATACAATTTATCATGAGAGTCTGTTGGATCGTTCTTAGTCTGGCCCTTCACCCAGGACCAGTTTGTCTTGGGAGACCCTATCAGAGGCAAATTGCCCCAGACAACATAGCTCCTGGGATCACTGGGGCACGCAAACCCCCCCACCACGATAAGGTGACGATCCATGAGGGGGTTTGCACAGTAACTTGGCATATGGAATTTACCATATGAACTATTGTACAACTGAGGCTTGAATATTGGAATATTGGGCCAGCTGGGGTCCCACCCAGACATCTTGTGTTTAGACTTTTTCACAATGTTATCCTTCTCTCCTTCCTCTGCTCTCACTTCTCCTGGACCCTCTGCCTGAACACTTTCCTCTCCTTGGCTCCTCTCTTCTGTCTCATCTTGCCCTCTCTGAGCTCTGTCTAATTCAGGTTCTCTCTCTGTCTATGGTGGTATACAAAGAGGTTAGAAAATAACAATGTCATGTTTTGTCCTGCAGGACTTTTTTGTCATGGTTTACATAAATGACAAAAATATGCATTTTTTTTTTGTATTTTTATTCTAGTGTTTCCTTTTTTTTCCATTGAGAGAGTAGGGAAGGGGAAAAACATTCATAATAGTAATTTACTCATGCATACTTAAATTATATGATCAGGTGGATATAGTAACCAGAAATTCTACTCATGTAAAAGCAATGCTTTGAAATTAATAATTAAAAGTAGACAACCAAAAATTTCTTGTAGAGTTTAGTGTACAAAGAGCACCCACTTAAAAACTTGAGTAATGACTTCAGTCAGTTTGAGGTTTTTCTCAAAAATTTAGAACAATTTTCTTGTAATTTTCTACTTTTCCTCTGTAAATTTATCTAAATTTGAAACAATTTTCTTCAAATCTGTAATTCCCTCTTGTAAAATGAACAGTTAATTTTTCTTGTACCTTTGAGACTTCATTATAAATTTGTGGATTATTTTATGGCTATTTTTTGTCTATTTTTTAAAAATAAAATTATTGTTTTTTTTAAATAAATTTGAAACAGACTGTGGTATTTTTTTTTACCTTTTCCTTATAACAATTTATATTTTTGACCATAATTTTGCAGAACCAGAACAGAGCAATAATTTAACTCTGATTTCAAAGAAAAAATATTAATAAAATTGTATTTAATGAAATAAATTAACTTAAATGACCAAAGATGCAGTTATTTCTGTTATAATATTACTATATATTTATAGTTTCTTTTAGAAATCTCCTCACCCCCCAGACAGCTGGAAAAACTTCCCTTATTTTGAAATCCAAATGTTGGCATGTTTAGTTTGTCTGAAGACCGCTGACGGATTAATGTCAGTGACTTTGTGAATTTTGGTAATCTTTACTTTCCTGGTGCATAATAGTGAACGTAAATTAGTTAATATTCACTAAGGTAAAGGTTAAAAACAGCTCCTTTTCATTCTTGACTGAAATAAGAAAAACAAAAAAACAATAATTAAACAAATCAACCAACTCGAGCTCTTAACCACACCTGTTAGCTAAGTGACTCTTCCATTGTTGCTCTCATTATCAGCGGGTTAAAACTATGATAAATGCCTCCAGTACTTACATACCTCTTCTGATTTTTTTCTGTGTTTAAAGTACTTTAATAAGCTCATGCTTTTCTCGGACAGTCACGCTAGTAGCGAGACACTCTGCCTGGCTGGCAACTAGAACAAGCGGACGAGGCGCTTCTGATTCTCCACGCGGATGACGGTGACGCACGTTGTTCGTGTGCATGCTTGCGGACTGTCATTCTTTCATAAGTTTTTCTAAACTAAATTCGAAGAGACAACGCCTCAGTGCCAAGTCAAAGAAGAATCCTAGTCACAGTCCCAAAGCCGAAAGCAAACAGCCCCGAGAGCACCTTGCAATAGGACCTGCCCTTCGCATACTACAACTAAACGTTGAAGGCCTATCTGCAGCCAAGCGAAGCCTTATCGAAGTCCTCGCCTTCCAACACTCGATTGATGTAATCTGCCTCCAAGAGACTCATATTGGCACAGAGGAAGCTGGCTGCTACACCATCAATGGCTTTGACCTCCTGCGCTATGTTCCACATGCCAAACATGGACGTGCCACCTATGTGCGTTCTGACATAGTTGAAGTAAACCACCTGACAACAACACATTTCTAAGACACCATAACCATTGGTGGCTTCCATATTGTCAATGTGTACAAGCCCCCTAGTGCCAACTGGGATCTGCAGGTCTTACCCACCCCACCCCACCCTGCCATCTATGTGGGGGACTTTAACAGCCATCACCCTGACTGGGGGTACCCAGCAGTGGATAGTGACGGGGAGGTACTTTGAGAATGGGCATCTAGAAATGATCTCGCTCTGATACATGACCCCAAACAAAGAGGAACCTTCCACTCTGCTAGGTGGAAGAAGGCCTATTCTCCTGACCTGTGCTGGGTTAGCTCTTCGAATGGGATGCCATATCCTACACAGATCCTCATTCTTGACGATTTTCCACACAGCCAACACCGGCCCCTGCTTGTACACATTGGCCTACAACTTCCAGTCATAAACAGCCCAAGGAAGATGCGCTGGAACTTCCGCAAAGCCAACTGGAAGAAATTCAGTGAAACTTCTGGATCGGATTGCTGTTTCCATCCCACTCCACACCATCACTGTAGATGAAGCATACAACCGCTTCTGCAGCGCAGTCTTCAAGGCTGCTCACACTGCAATCCCACGAGGCTAGCGACCCCTCTATGTCCCATGCCTGGACGGAGAAAGTGCTGCCCTCCTACAATCCTATCAAACATCAGGGGACCCAGAGATAGCAGACCATCTCATTGAATCGCTAAGTACAGCCCGGCGAAAGAAATGGGAGGAGACAGTTGCTGACCGGAGCTTTACCCACTCTAGTAGGAAATGTTGGAGCCTCATCCATCATCTAGGAGCTGCACAGAAGCCCCCTAGCCAAAGCCGAGCATCTGTCACACCCAACCAAGTTGCATCCCATCTATTGACCATCGCTAAAGCACCCCAAGACAAAGACACCAGAAGAGCAGTTACAACTGAGCTAAAAAAAACACCAAAAAATGCCTGTAAAGGAAACGAACCCTGAACCCTTCGAGGCTGCTGAACTGGAGAAAGTCCTACAGGGCCTGAAATGTGGAAAGGCAGCAGGATATGACAACATCTTCCCAGAATTCATGAAAAATCTTGGCCCCCGAGCCCTAACCTGGTTGACACAACTCTACACAAGGATCATACAAACAAACTCGATCCCAAAGAAATGGCGGACAGCAAAGGTCATTGCTATACCAAAACCTGGCAAAGACCACAAACTACCAGCAAGCTACCGCCCAAACTCCCTACTCAGCGTTCCTTATAAAATCATGGAGCGCCTGATACTGCAATGTATTTCCCCAGGAATAGAGGAAATTCCAAGTGTGGATCAAGCAGGTTTCCGCAAGGACCGCAGCACAGGAGAGCAAGTATTGGCCCTAACCACCTTCATCGAAAATGGTTTCGAGAGCAGACTGAAGACAGGGGCTGTGTTTCTCGATCTTACAGCCGCCTATGATACGGTCTGGCACAAAGGCCTCCTCCTGAAACTTACAAAGGCGATCCCTGCCTGGGCATCAGCAATTATAAAAACCCTGCTGACCAACCGAAGGTTCAGAGTCCAACTCGGTCAGAACACAAGCGCATGGAGAACGCAGAAAAACGGACTCCCACAAGGCTCAGTTCTAGCTCCAACCCTGTTCAACCTCTACATAAACGACCTGCCCACTACAAAATCCCGCAAATTCATCTATGCAGACGACATCTGTTTGGCAGTCCAAGCACCAGACTTTGAGCCACTGGAACAGGTGCTCACGGAAGATCTTGCCAAACTGGACCAGTTCTGCAAAACCTGGCACCTAAAACCAAGCCCAGCAAAAACCGTCTCCAGTGTATTCCATCTCCACAATGTAAAAGCTGCCAGAGAACTAAACATCCACCTGAGCGGACTTAAGCTTAAGCATGCCTCGAATCCAACCTACCTTGGAGTGACCCTTGACAGGACCCTATCCTTCAAGGAACATTTAAAGGGGACGGCTGCTAAGGTGAAGGCACGAAACAACCTGCTCTGCAAGCTCGCTGGTGCAAAATGGGGGGCGGCAGCCTCCACCCTGCGCACCTCAGCACTGGCCCTTTCATACTCTGTAGCAGAATATTGTGCCCCTGTCTGGTCCAGGTCATCCTACACACACCACGTAGACACCCAGCTCAACACAACAATGAGAACCATAACTGGGACAATTCGCTCAACACCACTCCCCTGGCAACCTGTACTGTCAAACATAGCCCCCACACACATCCGGCGAGCAGCACTAACTCAAAGGATGCTTCAAAAAGCCAAAGGTTCTCCTCACTTACCAATCTATGCAGATATCTACACCCCACCCACTGCCTGACTTCCATCCAGACGGCCGATTTGGAAAAACCCTCCCCCAGCTGACTTCACCATCCAGACAGCTTGGCAAGGGGAATGGGAGACCAAGGAGGTCCCAAACAAACACCTGGTGACAAACCCCAACCAACAGGTCCCGGGAGCCAACCTCCCAAGGAGACAGTGGTCTACACTCAATCGCTTCAGGACTGGACATGGCCCCTGCTTGGCCAGCCTTCACAGATGGGGCAGTATCCCTAGCCCACTGTGCGCATGTGGAGAGGAGCAAACAATGGAACACATCATAGAGGCTTGCCCGCTCCAAAGACTGGAAGGAGGATTACACACTCTCCATACAGCAAACTAGGAGGCAACTGCTTGGCTTGAGGACTTTGCATTCGCTAAATAAATAAATAAGTTTTTCTTAAATTTATATGTCCTGATAGAGCAGCGGAAATTTTTTCTGGCCACCACTGGGAAATGTTATCAGAGGAAACCCTGCTGTTATTAAACAAATTAAAAGCTGGACTCCAGAGGCTGAGAGCACCCTGCAAGACTGTTTTGCCCGGACAGACTGGGATGTGTTTAAAGCTGCAGCCACCTGGGAGGACTCTTCTGTAAACATACAGGACTATGCTGAGTATGTGACTGGGTACATTAGTGCTTGTGTTGATACCATCGTACCCACCATACAAGTCAGGAAGTTCCCCAACCAGAAGCCCTGGATAAACAGTCAGGTACGTCAGATGCTGCTTGCTCGCTCTCTTGCATTTAGATCAGGAAATGAGGCTGAGTACAAAGCTGCAAAGTATGGACTGAGGAAGGCTATAACAACAGCCAAGAGGCAGTACACAGAAAACCTGGACAACCTCTACTCCACTCCTGACCCTGGGCGCATGTGGCAAGGCCTGCAGCACACCAAAGACTACAAGAGAACCAACAGCAACACCGCAAGCTCCACAGACAGCCTGCCGGATGATCTCAACATCTTTTACACCCACTTTGAGACCTCCAGCTACAGTGCAGAGAGGAGACACACACACACACACACACACACACACACACACCCTCCTCCTCCACTTATAGTCTCACCAGGCCAGGTAAACAAAGCCCTGAGGAGAGGTGCTGCCCCTCATTCAGGACAGCATACCAGATACCCTGGACCCCCTGCAGTACGCCTACCAGCCCAACAGGTCCACCTCAGATGCCATTGCTGCTGCACCCCATTATTCTCTCTCCCTTCTGGAAGATAAAGACTCCTACATCAGAATGTTCTTTGTCAGCTACAGCTCCACCTTCAACACGGTAATCCCCCACAAACTCACCTACAAGCTGTCTTTACTTGGCCTGCACCCCACCCTCTGTGACTGGCTACTGGACTTTCTGACTAGCAGGCCTCAGTCTGTCAGGATTGGTAATAGGACCTCAGCCAGCATCATCATGAAAACAGGTGTCCCACAGGGTTGTGTTCTTAGCCCCATCCTCTACAGCCTCTTCAGCCATGACTGTGTTGCCTTCCACAAGGACAATGTCATCTTAAAGTTTGTAAATGACACAGCAGTGATAGGACACATCACTGGTGGCGATGAAGCATCCTACAGGAGGGAGGAAGCCAGCCTGGTGTCATGGTGTGAGGACAACAACTTCATCCTCAACACAGACAAGATGAAGGAAATGATTGTGGACATGAGGAAGGGGAGGAGACCTCATCGGCCACTGTTCATCCAGGAGCTTGAGGTGGAAAGGTTGCACGGTGGTGCAGTGGTTAGCACCGCGGCAGCACAGTTTTACCCTCGGCCGGGGGATCGCGGGGATCATGAGATCATGGGTTCGATCCCTGCCCCCGGCCAACAGTGATCTGTGCAGAGTTTGCATGTTCTCCCCGTGTTTGCATGGGTTTACTCCGGGATTTCTCCAGTTTCCTCCCACATGCCAAAACATGCAGGTTAGGGAGTTAAGGGGCGCTTGCGCACGCAGCGACCGGCAGCTGGTGGCTTGTCACCGGACTGCAGAACAAATCTACCTACAGGTACAAAATAAGTCAAAAAAAAAAAAAGGTGAGCAGCTTTAAATACCTGGGCATCCACATCAGCGAGGACCTTACGTGGGCACTTAACACCACAGAGCTGGTTAAGAGAGCTCAACAGCGGCTGTACTCTCTGAGGAGGCTGAGGAAGTTTGGCATTTCCTCCAAGATCCTCAACAACTTCTACAGCTGCATCATCAAGAGCATCTTAGCTCCTGCCGCCGATCTGATTCATTGTTTGGCTCAAAGAGTAAGACGGCGAAAAAGAGGAAAGCGAGGGGGGATTCTCGCTCGGCTGCGAAGGAGAGGCACGCGAACAGCTTTGCCTGGCATATTTTTATCCTATGCCAATTCTCTCTTGAACAAGGTAGAAGAATAAGACTGCTGATGCGATTTAAGGACCTCGCTTCCTCGTCTGTCATCTGTTTCTCTGAGACCTGGCTGAAAGGGAACATACCGGACAGCGCGATCAGCCTCGAGGGATTTCAGTTGTTTCGTGCTGATCGCGTCACAGAGCTCTCCGGTAAGTCTATTGGAGGAGGAGTGTGCTTCTGTATTAACAGCAGCTGGTGCTCTGATGTAACGGTGGTTTCACAACACTGTTCTACCGATCTAGAATTTCTCTCTGTTAACTGCAAGCCATTTTATTCCCCGCGGGAGTTTGCATCATTTGTTTTGATCGCTGTGGACGCCCCTCCCGACGCGGACGCGCGCGAGGCCCAGCGCGCGCTCGCAGATCACGTCCTACATGCGGAGCGGAATTTTCCAGGCTCCCTGGTTATTGTGGTTGGTGACTTTAACCAGAGCAATCTGAGTCACCGCTCCCCCGATACAGACAGTTTATTAAATGTCCAACCAGAGGAAATAACACGCTGGATCACTGTTACACTACAGTGAAGGACGCATATCGCGCTGTTCCCCGCGCTGGGCTTGGACTATCTGATCACGTGATGGTCCACCTCATTCCCACATACAGACAGAGATTGAAACTCACTAAACCTGTTGTGACCACCACGAAGAAATTGACCAGTGAAGCTGGAGAGAAACTGAACACATGCATGGAAATAACTGACTGGGGCATGTTTAAAGGAGCCACACATGATCTGAATGAGTACACAGACACTGTGAACTCCTATATCAACTTCTGTGAGGAGAGCATTCTCCTATCGCGCACCAGGGTGAGGTACTCTAATGATAAGCCCTGGTTCACTGCAAAGCTCAGACAGATCAGAAAGGAGAAGGAAGCTGCGTTGAAAAGTGGAGACAGAGACTGCTACAGGGAGGTTAAATATCGGTTTAACAGAGAGCTGAGGAGAGCTAAATCTGTGTATTCTGAGAGACTCCAGCAGCAGTTCACTGCTAATGACTCGGCTTCTGTGTGGAGAGGACTGAGGCAAATCACCAACTATCAGCCTCAGGCTTCTAAAGGTCAGGATGACAAAGCCCTTTGTCAAAAACTGTCCCAACATTACGCCCGTTTTGACACCTCGTCAGCTGTGTCCAACTCCCCCACTCCACCCAGCTCCACTGCCTCCTCGGCCCCTAATTCATCAAAAGCGGTCCCCCCCTCCTCCCCCCCCCCCCCTGCCCTTGTCATCAGTGAGCAGGACGTGCACAGACAATTCTCCAGACTGAACCCGCGCAAGGCCCCCAGGCCGGACGGTGTGTCTCCCTCCACCCTGAGACACTGTGCGAAAGAGCTGGCTCCTGTCTTCACAGACATTTTTAACACCTCCCTTAAGCTGTGCCACATGCCGACCTGCCTCAAATCCTCCACCATTATCCCTGTCCCCAAGAAGCCACGGATTACTGGACTTAACGACTACAGACCTGTAGCGCTCACCTCTGTAGTCATGAAGTCCTTTGAGCGCCTGGTCCTGCCCCACCTCAAGACCATCACCACTCCCCTCCTGGACGCGCTGCAGTTTGCCTACCGTGCCAACAGGTCTGTGGACGACGCAGTCAACCTGGCCCTCCACTCCATCCTGCAGCACCTGGACTCCCCGGGAACCTACGCCAGGATCCTGTTTGTGGACTTCAGCTCTGCATTCAACACCATCCGCCCCGCTCTGCTCCAGGACAAGCTGTCCCTACTCGGCGTGCCTGACTCCCTCTGCAGGTTGATCACCGACTTCCTGACGGACCGGAGGCAGCATGTGCGGATGGGGAAGTCTGTCTCGGACTCTGTTAGCATCAGCTTCGGATCACCCCAGGGCTGTGTACTTTCCCCCCTACTCTTCTCCCTTTATACCAACTCCTGCACCTCCTCCCACCAGTCTGTTAAGCTGATCAAGTTTGCGGACGACACCACCCTCATCGGGCTCATCTCCAACGGCGACAAGTCCGTCTACAGGAAAGAGGTGGCCCAGCTGGTGTCCTGGTGCAGCCACAACAACCTGCAGCTGAACGCTCTGAAGACAGCGGAGATGATTGTGGACTTCAGGAAAGTCACAACCCCCCTGCCCCCCCTCACCATCACAGGCTCTCCCATCACCATTGCAGATTCCTTCCGCTTCTTGGGCACCACCATCACCCGGGACCTCAAATGGGAGCCAACCATCAGCTCCCTCATCAAAAAGGCCCAGCAGAGGATGTTCTTTCTGCGGCAGCTGAGGAAGCTCAAGCTACCCACCAAGATGTTAGTGCAGTTCTACACGGCCATCATCAAGTCCATCCTCACCTCCTCCATAACCATGTGGTACGCAGGAGCCACTGCCAGGGACAGGCTAAGGCTGCAGCGCATCGTGCGCACTGCTGAGAAGGTGATCAGCTGCAAGTTCCCATCTCTCCAAGACCTGTACATCTCCAGGACCCGGAGGCGTGCAGGCCGGATCATAGCCGATCCTTCACATCCTGGTCACGTTCTTTTTGCCCCCCTCCCCTCAGGTAGAAGACTTCGGTCCATTCAGACTAAAACCTCCCGGCACATGAACAGCTTTTTCCCCTCTGCCATCAGACTTCTGAACATTAAGTGATTTATTGACTTTCGTGCACTATATACAGCAGCTCATGTCGTTCATCACTGTTTTTCTGTTGTATTATCGACTGCACTGTGGTACCCCATATTATCTGCTACTTGCTAATTTATTTAAATCTGCCTTGACTAGTATTACTCATTATTATTATTATTATTATTATTATTATTATTATTATTATTATTACTTATTATTCTACACTTATTGCATGTTTTTAGTCTTTTAGTTTTTTTTAGTTTATCTCTTTATCTCATCATGTTTTTAATGTTGCAGCATGGCACCGAGACAAATTCCTAGTTTGTGTACTACATGAACAATGGCAATAAATCTGATTCTGATTCTGATTCTGATCTTGACCAACTGCATCATTGCGTGGTACGGCAGCACTACTGCATTGGACTGCAAATGCCTGCAGAGAGTGGTGAAGACAGCTGAGAAGATCATCAGGACTCTACTCCCCTCTCTACAGAGCATCTATCACCGCAGAGTCCAAAGGAGAGCTGCCTCCATCCTCCAGGACCCCCCCCCCCCCACCCCTAGCGCAGAATGTTCACACTTCTACCCTCAGGCTGGAGGTACAGAAGTGTGAAAGTGTGACAACCAGACTAAAAACTCCTTCTTTCCCATTGCCATCAGACTCCTGAACAAATAAAACAATTCCGGACACAGCTTTGCAATTGGAATTCACACACTGGATGCTAAATTTGCACATTGTTCATTTGCATGCTGTACATACTGTAGTTCTCACCCCGTCTCACGTCCATATCATCTCTGCTGCTAAATTATCAGTGTACAGTCTACTGGGTATTATCAGGGCACACGACTTTATACAGAGGAATTCTCTCACTGGATGCTAATTTGCACATTGCTCATTTGCACATTGTGCATAGTCTCATGCCATTTCATGTTCATATCATCTCTGATACTAAAATTACCATTGTACAGTCTATTGGGTATTATCAGAAACAAGTCATACTCACTCAGTGAATTTTTATTTTACTCAGGGACAAATTATAGTCACCCAGTGAATTTTTCATTCTTCTTGTTTCCTCTAGTCTTAACTGCTTTAACTGTCCTAATTGCTTTTAATGGGTATTTATTAGTATTTATTAGTATTAGTATTAAGGTGTGTTTATTACCTTTATTAGTATTAGTATTGATGTGTATTTATTACCTTGGCATTCGTTGCGGACAGCAGAGTAAAATTTCATTGATTCATTTCATTGCTCAGGAAATGTTGCATTTCTTAACTGTGCACATGATAATAAAGCCTTTGAATCCCTGAATCCTTAAGATCCGCTGGCAAGATAGGATTACTGAGGTGGAATTAAGAAGGCGAGCAGGCATACCCAGTGTTGAGGCACTACTCTTGCAAAGTCAACTGCGATGGACTGGCCATGTAGTCCGTATGGATGACTTGCGGCTTCCTAAGGCCGTCTTTTACGGTAAACTTGATAGTGGTATAAGAAACAGAGGCAGACCCAAGTTCAGATTCAAGGACGTTCTCAAAAAAATCTGAAGACCTGCACCATTGATGTTGACTCCTGGTAGGTCAGAGCAAGCAACCATCTCTGGTGGAGATCTGTTGTCAGAAGCTCTGTCTCCCTGATCGATGTCCATCTACGGTGGGGCAAAAAAGTATTTAGTCAGCCACCAATTGTGCAAGTTCTCCCAATTAAAAGATGAGAGAGGTCTCCAGTTTTCATCATAGGTATACCTCAACTATGAGAGACAAAATGAGAAAAAAAAAATCCAGAAAATCACATTGAAGGATTTTTAATGAATTAATTGGTAAATTCCTCTGTAAAATAAGTATTTGGTCAATCCCAAAAGTTCATCTCAATACTTTGTTATATACCCTTTGTTGGCAATGGCAGAGGTCAAACATTTTCTGTAAGTCTTCACAAGGTTTTCACACACTGTTGCTGGTATTTTGACCCATTCTTTCATGCAGATCTCCTCTAGAGCAGTGATGTTTTGGGGCTGTCGCTGGGCAACACGGACTTTCAACTCCCTCCAAAGATTTTCTATGCGGTTAAGATCTGGAGACTGGCTAGGCCACTCCAGGACCTTGAAATGCTTCTTACGAAACCACTCCTTCGTTGCCCAGGCGGTGTGTTTGGGATCATTGTCATGCTGAAAGACTCAGCCATGTTTCATCTTCAGTGCCCTTGCTGATGGAAGGAGGTTTTCACTCAAAATCTCACGATACATGGCCCCATTCATTCTTTCCTTTACACGGATCAGTCGTCCTGGTCCCTTTGCAGAAAAACAGCCCCAAAGTATGATGTTTCCACCCCCATGCTTCACAGTAGGTATGGTGTTCTTTCTCCTCCAAACACGACAAATTGAGTTTTCATCAAAAAGTTCTATTTTGGTTTCATCTGACCATATGACATTCTCCCAATCCTCTTCTAGATCATCCAAATGCTCTCTAGCAAACTTCAGACGGGCCTGGACATGTACTGGCCTAAGCAGGGGGACACGTCTGGCACTGCAGGATTTTAGTCCCTGGCGGCGTAGTGTGTTACTGATGTAGCCTTTGTTACTTTGGTCCCAGCTCTCTGCAGGTCATTCACTAGGTCCCCCCGCATGGTTCTGGGATTTTTGCTCACCGTTCTCGTGATCATTTTGACCCCACGGGGTGAGATCTTGTGTGGAGCTCCAGATCGATGGAGATTATCAGTGGTCTTGTATGTCTTCCATTTTCTAATAATTGCTCCCACGGTTGATTTCTTCACACCAAGCTGCTTACCTATTGCAGATTCAGTCTTCCCAGCCTGGTGCAGGTGTATAGTTTTGTTTCTGGTGTCCTTTGACAGCTCTTTGGTCTTGGCCATAGTGGAGTTTGGAGTCTGACTGTTTGAGGTTGTGGACAGGTGTCTTTTATACTGATAATGAGTTCAAACAGGTGCCATTAATACAGGTAACGAGTGGAGGACAGAGGAGCCTCTCAACGAAGAAGTTACAGGTCTGTGAGAGCCAGAAATCTTGCTTGTTTGTAGGTGACCAAATACTTATTTTACCAAGGAATTTACCAATTAATTCATTAAAAATCCTTCAATGTGATTTTCTGGATTTTTTTTTCTCATTTTGTCTCTCATAGTTGAGGTATACCTATGATGAAAATTGGAGACCTCTCTCATCTTTTAAGTGGGAGAACTTGCACAATTGGTGGCTGACTAAATACTTTTTTGCCCCACTGTAGCTGAGGAGAAAGCTGAGCACAGTTGAAAAATAGCTGCCAAGACTGCCTCAGCTGTTGATGCTCAAGCTCATATCTCTTGCTTCTCCTGCCACCACTGCAGCAGACGATGCTCCTTCCATATTGAACTGTAGGCCAATATGTCACAGGAGTGACAGCCGGAGACAACCCAGCCGAGACTTGAACCTATGACCTCCCGGTTGTGGGGGTGGATGCTCTACCTCTAAGCCACCACTCCAGTAAAAATATGTAATAGATAATATGTTGGCTCAAATGCAATTGTTTAAAAAGCATATTTTTAACTTTAGATGTTTTGTGAAAATCCAGTGATGTGCTCAATTTAAAAACATTCCATCTTTAACTGTGGTGTACATTTCAGAAGCACCTATTTAGGGTTCAAAAGGCTCTTTTTACTCCTCTTGCTGAATATGAAAAGGGCCAAGGTTTTTCAGTATGATGCAAAGGGTTCTGTCCCTTTTTCGACACAAAATATCACAACACTTGTTAAACTGGCATTATGCTCTAAGAGATCACTCAATATGAATATGTATGAATCTCACAAGAATAATCTTTCTGCTTTTAATAATCATAAATTCAAACTACAGTGAAAACAATCAATGAATTCTTGGGCAGAATGCACTCTGGACAGCTGAGTCATTGTTATAAACTAGTTATTCATACAACACCATTTAGGTTTAAAATACAGGGACTCAGCACTGCTAAAAATTGGAGTGAGAAAAGGCCATCCATCCATCCATCTAGCCATCTTCTACCACTTTTCCGGAGGTCCAGGTCATGGAAGCAGCAGTTCAAGCAGAGATGCCCAGACTTCCCTCTCCCCAGCCATCTGCTCCAGCTCTTCAGAGGGGATACCAAGACCTTCCCAGACAAACTGGGAGTCACAGTCTCTCCAGCGAGTCCTGAGCCTGCCCCAGGGTCTCATCCCAGTGGGATGTGCCCGAAACACCTCAAATGGGAGGCGTCCAGGAGAAGTTCTGATCAGATGCCCAAACCACCTCAACTGACTCCTTTCAATGTGGAGGAACAGTGGTTCTACTCTGAGCCTCTCCCTGAGTTCCTCATCCTATCTCTAAGGGTGAGTCCAGCAATCCTACAAAGAAAGCTCATTTCTGCTGCTTGTATCTGTGATCTCATTCTTTCGGTCATTGCCCAAAGCTCATGACCATAGGTGAGGGTAGGAACGTAGATTGACCAATAAATCAACAGCTTTGCCTTAAAGCTCAGCTCCCTCTTCGCCACAATGGACCGGTACAATGTCCGCATCATGCCAGATGCTGCTCCGATCCATCTGTCAATCTCTCACTCCATTCTCCCCTCACTCGTGAATAAGACCCCGAGATACTTAAACTCCTCCACTTGGGGCAGGAGCTTGTCCCCACCTCGGAGAGGACAATCCACCTTTTTCTGGCTGAGGACCATGGATTCGGACTTGGAGGTGCTGATTTTCATCCCAGCCGCTTCACACTCAGCAGCAAACCCTCCCTATAAGACCTGTAGGTCATTGCTGGATGAAGCCAACAGGACAACATCATCTGCAAACAATAGAGATGAGATCCTGTGGTCACTAAGCATGACACGCTCTGTTCCCTGGCTGCACCTAGAAGTCCTGTCCATAAAAATTATCAGCATGATCGGTGACAAAGGGCAGCCCTGGTGGAGTCCAACTCTCACTGGGAATGAGTACGACTGAGTGTTGGCAATACGAACCAAACTCTCACAATGGTTGTATAGAGACCGAATAGCTCATAATAACCAGCCTGAGAAAAGTCTTTATTTTAATTTTTTTCCCCATTTTTGAAATGCTGAAATAATAAGCAAAAGATAGTCAGTAGTTTATGGTTTAAACTTTTAAGAATGAAAATGAAAACCCCTCTTCCTCGTAAATGTTACGGTCCTGTTCTCCCCCTGCAGCCCCAAAACTCACAAGCACAGAGTGAGAGTGAGGTGTAGTGGATCCAGTAGGGATGGGTTCCACAGTTCACTAAGACATACTGATCACTTCTGGTTTGTTTGCTAAAACAATCCATTTGAAAGATTCATACACTGAATCATTCAGTGCTGTACTGGAGCTTCAACTGCCTGCCACTCATTGAACTGAGAGTTGGCTGATCGGAGCAGGTGGGGCTCATTCCCTGATCTCAAATTCATTCATTGAACTGAGACTCGGCCTGCCAGTCAGCCATCATCATGGACATAAAACTTTTTTTCCGAGAAAAGAGTCAAGTTCAGGTGAAAGACTAAGGTCAAAATGATGTGACTTCACTGTCCACAGGAGGTGACCAGATGTCCTGGAAAATTTTCAGGACAGTCTATAATGAACTCTGTGTTGTTGTGAAAAGTGTGAAGTTATAGAAACAGATACTATAAACAAGCTATGAGGAGAATTGTTTGTATGTTGTATCAGATTACAATATGTAGCCTCAAGTGGGTTGCACCATTTAATGATGTAACATTAAGGATATAATTATATTAATATGATTATTAATAATAACTGAAATTAATAATTGTTAATAACTATTGACTTACCTCATTCTAACACTAGTGGGGCACCATTCGCAGTTTATCTAGAGGTGTGAGATGAAGGTGTGAGGTGGAGATACTTAGCTTAAGAATTTGGTTTAATTAATAATTTGACAATTATTTGATCAGTTTCATAATCTGAGCGTCAGCTCTTGATACTGAGTGATTCTGAAATCTGGACACACAAAACCATACCTTAAACTTAGTTTAGTACCTACTCTGTGGGTTGGTCTCCCATCCTGCTCCTGGTTATATTACCAGGAGAACTGCCCCTGATCCCCATTGTCACAGTGGTGAATAGTTAATCTCTGCTCTCCTCCTCACATTAGTTCCTAACTCTGTGGTTAAACATGATTATTTTTAGAGACAAAAAGTTGTTGTTTACCCTCTAAATGTGCATTTTTAATGGGTTGGTCCAGGGGTGTCAAACATACGGCCCGCAAACCAAAACCAGCTGCCTGGGAGTCCAAATTTCTCTCTGTGAATTTACAGCTTTCTTTCTAGTAAATTTCTGACTTTTTCTACTGATTAGAATTGTTCATGGAAATTTGAGACATTTTTTCTCCTTAAGACGAGACATTTTTCTCATCAGTTTTATTTCTATTTCTCTTCTGAGAAAGAAAACACCCATTCATGGCTGCACTACGTCTAATGATGACATAGTGCAGCCATGAAGGGGTGTCCCAATTCATATGGGTAGGCGAAGGGGTAGGTCTACAAATGAGAATTGGAACAGACCTCAAATCTATCTGTACTTCATTCTCACATTACAAATATTTTTCTCTATTGTTTTACAGTATTTATTGCTGTTCATAAATAATTAAAGTGTTTCTCTTGCTGTTTTTATGTATGTATAGGAGTCATTTACATTTGAAAAGATTGTAAATTTAGTTCAAGTAAATTTTAGCATGCCATAGTCCAATTTAATCATATTAAACATAATTTTCCAACCACAAAATTGTGGCTAGTGCAAAGGCTGAGTGGCTAGTAACTTTGGAAAATCACTAGCCACAGTGGCTTGTGAGCAAAAAAAGTTAATGTCAAGCCGTTTACAGGTTTTGCATGTATGAAATAAGGCTGTTATGTGACTTTGTATCTGAATGGAGAATTACTGAAACCACTGTAGGAAAACTGAGTATAATGCAAAGTTAATAAAAAGGGAAATTTTGGAAGAATGTTTTGTAAATAGAAAAACAGATTAACTTTACATTAGGCCCAAGAAAGGAATGTTAGTTACACAAAAAGGCTATGATTGAGGTGAATAAAGGTCTGACCCTGAAACTAAGGCTGTTGGCTGCCTTGCTTTCTTGGAAGACGTGCCGGAGTCTCTCTCCTGGGATGGCTGGGGTTCTTAAGAGACTCAGACCAAAACCAGAATAAAGCAGTCAAGCCTCATTGGGTCTGTAGATGCTGGAGGACAAGGGTTTCTAGCCCGACTGGCCCAACCTGAATTGGAGATGGGGCCTTGATGGCAGGATCCTCTCTGAGTCTGTGCCCAGGGTCTTGAACAGGGAACTTTCTCAGAGGTGGGGGCCCGACTTAGGGCCCGTAGTTTGGGTCTATTTGCGTCTTCTTAGAGCAATGGGTCGTCCTCGCTATGATGCATTTTGACATTGGAGGACAGTCCAAAAGGAAGCCTTAAGCTAGATTAATTCAATTCAATTCAATTCAGCTTTATTTATATAGTGCCATATCACAACAAAAGTCATCTCATAGCACTACCAAATGCAGGGAAAACCCCACAATTGCAGAAAGACCCAGCAATCAGCCCTGTGAGCAAGCACATAGTGACGGTGGAGAGGAAAAACTCCCATTTAACAGGAAGAAATTTCTAGCAGAGCCAGGCTCAGGGAGGGGCAGTCATCTGCTGCGACTGGCTGGGGGTGAGGGGATAAAGAGGATGAAGAGAACAGACATAAAGAACATGAACACTGAGAAGCCAAGTACATTATTGAAGGTCACCTGGCAGTCTGAATCTATTAACAGCAAAACAAAATGGGGGTTAAGAGACACAAAATCCCTCCCTAATCGTAGGCTATATTGAAAAGGAAGGATTTTACCCTGTTCTTAAAAACAGAGATCGAGTCTGACTCCCGGACCCAGAGTGGTAACTGGTTCCAGAGAGAAGGAGCTTGATAGCAGAAGGCTCTGCCTCCCATTGTACTTTTGGAGATTCTGGGTATTACAAGTAATCCAGCATTTTGAGAGCGTAGTGCTCTGTTAGGATGATAGGGTAATATCAGATCTTTTATATATAAAGGGGCCTGATTATTAAGAGCTTTGTAAGTGAGAAGAAGGATTTTAAACTTACTTCTAAACTCTATGGGAAACCAATGAAGGGAGGCCAGAACCGGAGAGATATGATGTCTCTTTTTAGAACCAGTTTGTTACGATCCGAGCATCGATCTTGTCCACACTCGGGCCATGTATCATCTCTGCTGGCCTTGACAGCTGTGGATTACATTCTGGCTCCACCGGGCTCTTATTGTGACAGCGCTCGGTGGGGTTTCTGGTTGTCAAGGTCGATCAGCTGTTTGGCATCACTGCTCGTTAACAACCGGCTTTATTAGCGGGCACTGGCAGCAGTTGATTGCTGGAGTATCG
Source organism: Pholidichthys leucotaenia (assembly GCA_020510985.1). Classification (NCBI taxonomy): domain Eukaryota; kingdom Metazoa; phylum Chordata; class Actinopteri; order Cichliformes; family Pholidichthyidae; genus Pholidichthys; species Pholidichthys leucotaenia. Next base: position 302,669,342 of record CM035836.1, read on the forward strand.
TCAAACATTCTTGGTCCTCGTTCATGTCAGGTTCGTGTTTATATTCTTGTTTATGTTCGTGGTTTAGGTCGTAGTGGCTGGGGTTAGCCCTACGATCCCTTGAATTCTGTAGTGTGTGTTTTTTCCCTCAGCGGCTCACAGCTTTGTATTCTCGTTTTGCCTTTGTTAAAATAAAACATCTAATGCAAGACTCACTGGAGACTTTTGGCGTCTTATGGTGGCCCGCGAGGGTCACCACATGACAGTATACTCCAGCCAAGGACGTCTAAATGGAGACGCCACACCGAGACGCCTTTCACCGTGAGTTTTTGCCGTAGGGTGGAGTTTTTCCCCGCTAGTTGGACTTGGTAGAGAGATGCCCGCCCGCAAGTGTAGTTTTTGCCCGGAGTGGCTGGAGGAGATTGACGGCTATCTTGTGGAAGCCGCCCTTCTCATGCCCACCGAAGTGGCCGATTACCACTTATGCCTCGCCCAGCGGGCCCTGTGCAGTTACCACCTTACCTCTACTCTGGAAGGAAGCGAGAGGTTATCATGGATTGTGGCACAGCGCGAATTGATGGCAAAAGCGCTCCAGGAAACCCCTCCACCTCCTGCGAGGACAGCGTCCCTGGCAAGAGTAGAGATCCATAGGCTGGAGGGAAAACCCGGCAGGAGACCAGCGGATCGGAATCCGGCTCCTGTCGCCCGTCCAGCCCCAGCGCCATGTGTTCCTGGGTCCCTCACCGTACCGTTGGCCCATAGGCCTCATCGCCATGCTCCTACCAAGTCCCATCGAGAGTCCCGTCCGGATCCAGCTCCGGGTCGTCGGAGGAACCCAGCCTCCCAGTTGGCCGCATCTCTTACATCACGACAGGAGGAAACCCCTGCAGTCGCCGCCGCTGGGTCATCTGTTCTAGCTGCGTTGTCAGCTCCTCATGCCCATATCGCCCGGGCTGTTATGTCCTCCTCTTCGATGTCATCTCCTGCGGCTGGGAGTGCTGTGAGTTGTGCTTCAGCGAGGCCCGTCAGCAATCCTTCCCGAGCGGCTCCTCCTCATCGCTCCGAGGGGCCTGCCGTTACCTCCCGGAGGGATAGAAGGAGAACTCCACCCGCTGCAGCAGGCACCATCTTCTCCTCAGGAGGTAGGCAAGTGCAAGTTTATTCATTCCACCATAACTGTGATTTGCCTTCTCTGACTTCTGGGGGCGGAGTTCGGGGTTTGCAGCCCCCCGAGCTCCCGCCACCTGCTGTAACTGTAATTCCTAAACCCGCTGCCTCTGTGCCTTCTTCTGCCGAGTGGTCCGCGACGCCAGTTCTACGTCGCCGGAGGAGGAGGGGGCCTGCAGTGCTGGAAAGCCTGGATCCGGCCCTGCAGCCACGTCGTGGATGGAGGAGAAGAGCGGACTGCGACCCGAAACCTGTGCCGACGATGAAGCGTCCCCGGGTCTCCTCACCGGAGCGGTCCAAACCAGTGGGTCGAGGGTCCCCTGCCTCCACGCCATACGGGTCATCGGCGTGGACATCAGTGCGAGAGGAACCTCGGCCTGCGGAAACCATCTTGCTAGCTGCGGAGCCCGACGCAGCTGAGTTGGAGCCTGTGCACGAACTTCTTCGCCCTGAGCCTGGATCGACGGAGTCCTGGACGGCAACAGAACCCAAGTGCAGGCAAGTGCTCCCTCTTGTGTCTCTGTCCCCTGTTTTGGAGCATTTTTGCCTGCCTCTCGGGGAGGCGAGTGAGGGGCAGCCACCTGCTGCGCCCGAGCTCGTCTCGCTGGGTTCTGTTGCTGTCGGTGATACTGATCCTGGTTCTTCTGTGTGTTCTGAGCTTCCTTGCAGTGTTACCGGCGCGGAGCCAGTTGAGGAACCAGTTGAGGAACCAACTGAGTTGGAGGTTCCAGGTTCGGGGGTGGAGGTCGTCAGCGGAGCTGCACTGACCCTGTCGGGGTCCCTCGTGGGTGCTGCTGTGGCCCAATCAGGGTCCAACGTGGGTGAGCCCGAGGCCCAATCGGGTCCCATCACGGGAGCTAGTTAGGGTCCAGCGGAGGTGCGGCGCTGGTGTGGTCCGAGGACGGTGGAAGAGCGGAAGTCCTTTCACCGCCTGGCTTGGTATGGGCTCATTTTGGTCTTCTGTCCACTCTACAGAGTCATCGCCCCTGCACATCATCGTTGGGGGCCGTGGGGGTCCCTTTTCGCTCGCACTGGCTCTCCCGTGTTTTGTCCTCGCCAGGGAGGCCGCCGCGGGCTGTTTTCCCCCGGTACTGGTGGCTAAGGGATGCGGGTCGGCCGCCCGATTTGTCATGTGTATTACTGGGTGACCTGGTTCGGCCACCTGAGGAGCTGTTTCGCCGGTTCGGCGCCTCGGGTTGGCCACCTGACATGTTGTGTGTTTTTCCGGGCGACCTGGTTCGGCCACCAGAGGAGTGGACTTCCTGGGCCTGGGACTATGATAAGCCGCCCGGTCATGTTCCGCCTCCCATGACCACCCGCCAGCTGTTGGACGCGGGGAGACCGCCTGAACTGTTCCTGTGGCGCTTGGTCTCCGCCACTCAGCATGAACTGTCGGGGGGGGGGGGTAGAGGTCATTTCTTTGTGGTATTCTGATCCAGCATATGTTCTTTTTTTTTTTTTTTTTGCTATCCTGTGTTTTGTTTCTTGTAATTGTTATTTGTGTATTTTGGGAATTTGCGATTTATGTTCTGCAGTTGTCTCACATATCCTGTGTGTATTTGATTTGGGTATATGGTATTTTTTTATCATCGTGTTTTGTATAGTTGTTTTTTTTTGTTTGTTTGTTTTTTTGCCTTAGTGAGTGTTGTATCTTCTGTTGTCCTGTCTGTGCTGTTTCTCGGCTTTTGTCTCTCTCGCGCCGGGCCTGCCCCCATCCACCCACCCTGGAGGGGGTGGGGGGTGGCATGGATGACTATGGGTGTTCTGGAGCCCGCCCTCGGAGGGAGGGCACTGTTACGACCCAAGTGTCGATCTTGTCCGCGCTCGGGCCATGTATCATCTCTGCCGCCTTGACAGCTGTGGATTACATTCTGGCTCCACCGGGCTCTTATTGTGACAGCGCTCGGTGGGGTTTACGGCTGTCAAGGTCGATCAGCTTTTTGGCATCACTGCTCGTTAACAACCGGCTTTATTAGCGGGCGCTGGCAGCAGTTGAATGCTGGAGTATCATCAAACATTCTTGGTCCTCGTTCGTGTCAGGTTCGTGTTTATATTCTTGTTTATGTTTGTGGTTTAGGTCGTAGTGGCTGGGGTTAGCCCTACGATCCCTTGAATTCTGTAGTGTGTGTTTCTGCCCTCAGCGGCTCACAGCTTTGTGTTCTCGTTTTGCCTTTGTTAAAATAAAACATTTAATGCAAGACTCACTGGAAACTTTTGGCGTCTTATGGTGGCCCACGAGGGTCACCACATGACACAGTTAAAACTCTTGCAGCAGCATTTTGGATCAACTGAAGACTTTTTAAAGATATTTTAGGACAACCTGATAATAGCGAGTTACAGTAATCTAATCTAGAGCTGACAAAGGCGTGGATCAGTTTCTCAGCATCATTCAGAGACAAGATGCTCCTAATCTTGGCAATATTGCGCAGATGATAGAAGGCAGTCTTCGAAACAAATTTAATATGTGAATTAAAGAACAGATTTTGATCAAAAATAACTCCAAGGTTCCTCACAGAACTATTCAGAGTGAGAGTAGTGGCATCCAAATTAAGAGTATGATTTGGAAAGGAATTTCTAAGGTTTTTTGGACCAACAAGAATGACTTCAGTCTTATCTGAGTTTAATAGCAGAAAATTACAAGTCATCCAGGCTTTGATTTCCTTAAGACAGGCATCTAACTTGGCTAATTGATTACAATCATCGGGCTTCATTAACAGGTATAATTGTGTGTCATCTGCGTAACAATGAAAATGTATACAGTGCTTTCTCATGATATTACCTAACGGAAGCATATATAAACTAAAAAGAGTAGGGCCTAACACAGATCCCTGTGGAACTCCGTGACTGAGCTTAGAGTTGGAAGAAAACTCATCATTGATGTGAACAAACTAAAGTCTATCGGACAAATAAGAACTAAACCACTGCAGCAAAGTTCCATTTAGTCCAACATAGTGTTCTAATCTATCAAGTAGAATGTCATGATCGATAGCATCAAAGGCTGCACTAAGATCTAAAAGGACAAGTACAGAAACAAGTCCATTATCAGATGCAATAAGGAGGTCATTAGTGACCTTCACTAAGGCCGTTTCAGTGCTGTGATGAACTCTGAACCCAGATTGAAACTCTTCAAATAAACCATTTCCCTGCAAGTGGTCAAACAATTGTGCAGCAACAACTCTTTCTAAGATTTTTGAAATGAAAGGCAGATTATTGATAAAGATAGTTAGCCAAAATTCCTGGGTCGAGCGTTGGCTTTTTGAGTAAGGTTTTAATTACAGCAATTTTAAAAGCCTGCGGTACAGGATAATAATGGTTACAGGATAACCATGTAGGATAACTAAGTAGACGGTTATGCTGTTTCATCCCATCTAGCAACAATGCTCTGCACTGTGTGTGTTTATATATTTACATATTTATTCCATCTAGCTACAATGCTCAGCACTGGGTGTGTTTATATTTATATATCTATATATTTATTCCATCTAGCTACAATGCTCCGCACTGTGTTTTTATATATCTACATATTATTCCATCTAGCTACATTGCTCCGCACTGTGTGTGTTTATATACTTGCATATTTATTCCACCTAGCTGCAATGCTCCGTACTGTGGGTGTTTATATATTTTCATATTTATTCCATCTAGCTACAATGCTCTGCACTGTGTTCATATATTCATATATTTATTCCATCCAGCTACAATGCTCTGCACTGTGTGTCTGTGTGTGTGTGTGTATATATATATATTTTTTATAGTAATATGTACATATGTATATTGCTTGCTTGTTTTTTTGTTTTTTGTTTTTTGTTTTTTGTTTTTTTCTTGCCTTCTGATTGTTGCTCTGAGTGTTGCTATCCCTGTGCTGTTGCAATCCTGGAATTTCCCCGTTGTGGGACTAATAAAGGCTTATCTTATCTTATCTTATCTTACATAACCCAAAGTTAAAGAATTAATTATATGAAGAATACGGATACCAATAATTGGGAAGACTATTTTAAATAACCTGGTAGGAATAGGGTCTAAAAGACAAGATGAAGGATTAGATGAGGAGATTATTTTATCAAACTTATTTTATCAAACTTATCCAAACAGATATCAATTGAAGGAGTTGTAGTAGTTAATGTACTTAAAGGCCAAATGTCACGTAACAGGGTACTTTAAATATCTTGAAACTAGATATAAAAGGGAACCGATCCGTTCGGGTCTTGGTGCATATGCTTCAGTAACAACGGAATATTCGTTAATTTAAAACTGCCGCGCTTGGCCTGACACGGCCCCTGGAATCGCCTGGGGAAGAAGGCGGAAGTGACGAAATCGATTGTACCCAAGTTTGATGCTTGGGGTATTTCAATTGATTGTTTATATGGAGACTGGAAGGTTGAAGTGAGCAACAAGAAAGAAAAAACTGGATATTTCACCCATACCTTAAAACGGGACTATCAGGGACAGCTGGGTAATAAGGGACACTTCTCTGGGAAATGTTTTCATACCTGTCAAGTGAGACGTTTTCGCCGTACTTCAACACCGTAAAAAGCGGCTATAAGGGACGGCGGAGCAACAAGGGACACCTCTCTGTGAAATGCCCCAAATGCAACTCGTGTTGTTATTGTCAAATATTTTAAGGATTCATGGATATTTGACAATAACAACACAACTCAGCGTCCGGCGCAAAATAAAAAAAAAAAGCAGAATTCTGTATTTGTAAGGCGATCTCTCTGTTCCTCAACCGCTGCCCAGCTGAACATGTAAAACCATTGTCCTAATGACTTCTCATTGTAGTGAGAATAGCTCACGCTGAGCGATCAGCCCGCCCAGACAATCAAACTAATGAGTGACTCCACACTTCTCATTGTAGTGAGAATAGCTCACGCTGAGCCATCTGCCAGCACCAGCTGTGGGGGATCACAGACAGGACGTGTTCCTCAACACACTCATTTTTTTTTTCCAGTATATTTTTCTTTTGGGCGTACAGAAATGGCAATACGCCCGTTTTTGCTAAAATTGCATTTTCCCCGTATTTTCCTTAAAATATTTGACAATAACAACACGAACTACATTTAAAACATTTCCCAGAAAAGTGTCCCACACCACTCCGCCGTCCCCCACAGCTGCGCTTGGCACCAAAATACGGCGAAAACGTCTCACTTGACAGGTATGTGCCTCCATTTTCATATTGATCTGGTCAATTTCTTGACAGCAGTGGCTCACCTCCACTGTAATAATAATGACATCCGAAAAATCAATATTTATGGGGCGCCCTCGACAGACCCCCTTTGGCTTCGCAATTCTGGAGGCGATTAATGTCCAGTTCAATGACATTTTCCACTGGTTCTGCTCTCTGGTCATCGTTGGAACTGTTGTCATCAGACAAAGCATCTGATTCCGTCTCGGACGGCTCGAACCGGTAAGGTTCAATGCCTCTGTCACTGTCTGAACCACTGACAAAAAAAAGACAAAAAAAAAAAAAGACAAAACTAAACTAATTTGTTCACAATCGCTGTCACTTTCCGTCATGATTGTCCAATGTTGATAAGTGTGAATGTGGATAGGCAGGGCAGCCAGGGTACAACTGGTGATGTCAAAAACATGGCCGTGGTCTGGACTGGCTGTCACAAGCCAGCAAGCAAGGTGGGGCCTTCACCTGGTGTATTTTGTGCAATTATGTAAATACAGGTGGGTGATATGGTCTCCGGTATGAATATTTGGTTTAAGCTATGTGTATTTTATCTAAATTCGTTGTTATTTAGAAAAAAAAATTGCGTGACATTTGGCCTTTAAGTTTAGGGTGGGAAGGATCTGACTGATTTTATCTCTAATAGATAGAATTTTATGATTGAAAGAGTTCAAAAAGTCCTGACTAGAAAGTTCAAGGGGGATGCGAGGATTGACCGAGACCTGACTCGTTGTCAGCCTGGCTATAGTGTTGAAAAGAAACCTAGGATTATTCTTATTCTCTTCTATTAATGCAGAGTAATAACTTGTTCTAGCTTTTCTAAGAGATTTTTTTATAAATTAAGAGATGATTTCTCCACACTAAATAGAATTCATCTAAATTAGTAGAACGCCATTTTCTTTCTAATTGATGAGTCTTCTGTTTTAAGCTACGAGTTTTTGTGTTAAACCAAGGGGTTAGAAATCTCTGGTTAGACTTTTTCTTTTTTAAAGGGGCCACCAAATCTAGAGTCTGATGCAGCGAGGCTGTAACACTATCTACCATGCTATCAATTACGGAAGGAGCAGGCTCTCCATCTTTTATTTCCATTGTGTTGACCCATGGTATAGAGGAGACAATCTGCAAAAAATTGGTAACAACGTCATCTGAAAGACAACTGCTGTAGCAATATTTTTCTTTAGGAGTCAAATAATCAGAAATAGTGAAATCAAAGGTTAACAGACAATGGTCGGACAGTACAGGATTATGAGGAGACACTACCAGATTTTGTATTTTTATACCATAAGTCAGAACAAGGTCCAATGTGTGGTGGAGATAATGGGTAGAATTTTCTAATTTCTGGGAAAACTCCATTGAGTGTAAAATTGAATTGAATGCCTTATTAAGACAGTCACTATCTACATCAAATGTATATTAAAATAATTATTCTATCTGATTTCAGCACTAAATCAGCTAAAAATTCAGCAAATTCGGATTAAAAGCTCTGAGGACGGTAAACTATGGCAAAGAAAATTGGGTTCAAGCCAAGATAGCCAACATTTCTCACACTGAGGACCAGGCCCTCAAAGGAATTAAAACATGATTTTTGCTTTACATTAACTAGTAATTTAGAATGGAAAATTGCCACTGCTCCACCTCCACAACCAGAACTTCTGGGATTATGATAGTTTAGATAACCAGAGGGAGTTGATTCATTCAAACCAACATAATCATCTTGCCCTAGCCAAGTCTCTGTGAGGGATATTAAATCGATCTGATGATCAATTAATAGATTATGAACTAGTACAGACTTGGGAGTTAGAGACCTAATATTTAATAAACCACGTTTAATTTTTAAATTATGAGGAGGAACAGAGGCCAAATTATTAAAGTTAGAGACTTGAGGTTTGGTTTGAGTTTTACCAACATTTTGTTTAATCACTTTGGATGTTTATGCATTATATTTTTATTAACTTTTTTATTAACTTTGAGGGGAGTAGACAAAGGTTCTCTAAGGGAGAAGACAGGGCAAAGTTGGGGTGGTGGTGGATGAGGAGTAGCTGCAGAGAGAAGTGTATTTATCAAGTTGTGTTGTATTTGTCTTGGGTTATAATATTTTGGGTAACCGGACACAGACACAATATCTATAGGGTTATAAATCGAAGACTGATCCAAACAGTGAGGATTATTTGGATTAATGGGGTTAACATGAGAAGTGGAAAGAAAAAAGGGCTGGTTGGCAGATCCAGGAACTTCGGAGTGAGTTAATGCACCAAATCCCAGTCACTGCATTAAAAAAACGCTGAATGGAATAGAACAGATTTTCCCTTAAAACACGTGCAAAATTGTCAACAAAACCAATGTTAAAAGAAGGACATGTAGAACACAACCAAGTATTAAGACTGAGAGTTCAGCTAAAATAATTACAACCTCGTCTGAAAGGGGCCAAAGGCCCAGAGATAAACACACATCTGCCATAGTTCATAAGAGTGGCCAGAAGGCTCCTGAAGTCACTCTTTAAGATCTCCGATGCTTCATCTGGGATGTTGTTGCATCCAACATGTACTATGACAGTTTTAGAATGGGGGAATTCATTTAATAGGTCAGGGGTAAGAACCTCAATGTCAGACACTCTAGCCCCGGGAAAAAATTTAATCACACAGTACCTGCTTCTGACGTTCCTCAAAATCGAGTCACCAATTACCAGTGTTGTCTGGGGGGGCTTTGTCGGTGGTTTCTGAAGTGGTGAATAATTTTGTCAATGTTGTTGTGATGGCGGGGTGATGCACTCTCTTCTTTTTGGAGCTGGTGTGTAATTTGGTACACCTAAAGTAGTCTTAATCCGGGGTTTGCAGGTTGAGCCGCCACTGAAGGAGAGGGATGAGGAGGAGGGGCGGCCATGGGTGGACAGCCAGCGTCCAGGTGGGGAAAAGATTAACCAGGCATGTTCTAAAATATGAAGGTATGCTTGAGCTCAGAGAAAAATATTATGAAAATTGATGAATTAAAAAAATAAAAGGCTTAGGCTGCTTCAAAAAAAAGGAGGAAAATTAAAAATCACTTTAATGAGTACTGTCATTCTAGGAAAAGCAGTGAAACTTTAGGGAAAAATTTATAAGTGTAAAAGTTTAGGTAAAGAAAGAATTCTCAGTAACTGTCAGGAGCCGAGCCGGCTTGGCTTCCCCCCGGCTCGGTCCTGATCTCTCTGTGGGTTTAGGTACCACTGTGTATGTTCATATTATGTATTATGTGCTGTTTCCATATCCATAGCCACTGCCTGACCAGCAGCTGTTAGACAGCCACTGTGACCTACTTTCTGTGAATACTACTGACAGTTTGCCGGTCTGGCCATGCCCCCTCTTTCTCTTTCATTTCCATCAGCTGTTCCCAGCCCCATTAATCATCTTTCCCGGTCCTCGCCCAGGTGCTCTTCATTACACCATAACCAGCAGTGTGTGTACTGAAGCGCCTTTTGCCAGTCACGCACTGGTGGGTCTTTGTCTAACTGATCGTCTGCCTGCTTGGGTGTGCATCAGTGAACTGTCAACTCCTCTACGGCATGTATCCACTCTGCACAGCCCGTGGTTCTCCTGCGTCCCCAAAGCGATTCCGGCCGTGGGACGCCAGCGTGGATACACGCCACATCTTATGCATTCGTAGGGCGATGCCGGCCCCCAAAAGTCCACTGTAAGTGTTTGTTGTACCTTTTGTAAGTCTTTATGTTAATAAATGTGTGTTGGTGGAACCCTGCTGGTAAATCCTCATTATTTCACCCCTCGCGGTGCACAGTAGAAAAGTGCACAGGAGGGTTCATGACAGAAAGATCCAGCCAAAAGAGGATTTAGTGGGTACACACACACACATCACTCTTTTGAACTGTTTGTTGGACTAACCTGTTTCTGGAAAGCACTATGCCCCGGTCTCGCCGAGGCAGAAGAGGAACGGCAGCGGGGTTTCCCATGGTGGCAGAGGCATGGGCCGCCGAGTTCATCCGGAGCTTCGTGAATGAGGCCCTCGCCACCCGGGTCCTGAAGAAGATGCTAGAATGCCTGGAAGAAGCTGTAGGAGTCCTGGAGGTGCATCCCTGGTTATGGGACTACCCACAGTTCACCGACCTGCTGGCTACAGTTTGTTCGCTCCAGCGCTTCTTCCCCGGGCTGATGTTTCCCACGGCATTGAGACGGAGGTCTTGTAATCAGCAAACCTTCATCCTACGCAACAATTTGCCTGACTCTCCTCTTGCTCCAGCATGGTCTGCACCGGAGAACAGGAGACAGTGTCGTTACGTGAGGAGACGCCGGGAGAAGCCTTCCCCTCCTTTGGCTGTCGATGTCCTTCCAGCCGCCGAGAGGGCCATGGTTCCCCGGGTCATGCCCACTTCCGCATCTCCCGAGCCGGCTCATCCGTCATCCAGAGGGGGAGCCAGAGCCAGCGTAGATAAAATAAGATAAGATAAGATAAGATAAGCCTTTATTAGTCCCACAATGGGGAAATTCCAGGATTGCAACAGCACAGTGATAGCAACACTCAGAGCAACAATCAGAAGGCAAGAAAAAAAAAAGCAAGAGCAGCTAATATACACTACCGTTCAAAAGTTTGGGGTCACCCAGAAAATTATTTTGTGTTTTCCATGAAAAGTCACACTTATTTACCACCATGAGTTGTAAAATGAATAGAAAATATAGTCAAGACATTGACAAGGTTAGAAATAATGATTTGTATTTGAAATAATATTTTTTTCCAGATACTCAACCTACTCAAAGGAAGGTCAGTTTTATAGCTTCTCTAACCAGCTAAACTGTTTTCAGCTGTGCTAACATGATTGCACAAGGGTTTTCTAATCATCCATTAGCCTTCTGACGCAATGAGCAAACACATTGTACCATTAGAACACTGGAGTGATAGTTGCTGGAAATGGGCCTCTATGCACCTATGTAGATATTGCACCAAAAACCAGACATTTGCAGCTAGAATAGTCATTTACCACATTAGCAATGTATATTAGATATTAGAGTGTATTTCTGATTAGTTTAAAGTTATCTTCATTGAAAAAAACAATGCTTTTCTTTCAAAAATAAGGAAATTTCTAAGTGACCCCAAACTTTTGAACGGTAGTGTACATGTGTACATATTACTATAAATATATATATATACACACAGACACACAGTGCAGAGCATTGTAGCTGCATGGAATAAATATATGAGTATATAAACACACAGTGCGGAGCATTGTAGCTAGATGGAATAAATATGTAGATATATAAACACCCACAGTACGGAGCATTGCAGCTAGGTGGAATAAATATGTAAATATATAAACACACACAGTGCGGATCATTGTAGCTAGATGGAATAATATGTAGATATATAAATACACAGTGTGTAGAAGAGCTTGAAATGATGAGGCGATCTGATATATAAACCAAAGTTTAATTATCAGCTCTCCTAACAAGTCTCATCTAGTGCAGAGGTAGCAGAAGGAAAAGAGACCGAATATCTCCGGCTCACTGACTTTATACTTGCACATAACAAAAGACATGCATAACAAAGGCTGACATCCCTCATTATCTTAATCCCCCCATTGTCTTGGTATTTCCTCCCCTCGCCCTAGGGGGTGAGGGTAGCTCCTCCGGTCTCCACCGCAGTGTCTGGGAACGTCTTTGTTCTTCACTTGGCAGTTGAGAGCCTTTGTCCTTTCAGAGGTGTGAAGTTGCTTTACATATGTAATTACCAAACATTTCCACACGCTTCAACATATGTAGGTTATGGAATATATGATTAATATAGCCCACAGCCCCCCCCCAAACGACTAAGAAAGGACAATAGAAAATTCACAGTCTAAGATAATTACTATGACATACTAAGTGTTACATCTCTTGCCACAGAAGAAACTTTCCAGCAGCCATGCCCCTAAGAGAGTTCAGTGGTAATCATAACAGCATAGTAAAATCATAAGTCGGTCCTAAACTGTTGCAGCACAATTAGTGAACAATTGTGGAGTAGTTTGCATCAGTCCCTGTGCTGTCTGGGTTTTAATCTTCTCCCAAAACTGCTGTGGGTTCGTTTAGGCGTCCTGCTGGGACCTCCTTGTGAGGAATCTGCAGCGTGGGAAGGAGAGTGGTTAATTGTTCCCTGCAGTGGGGCTGAGTCTTTTCTCTTGGGGGGTCTACCCCACCGAGGTGCTCTCGCCAACTGTGCAGGCTCGTCTTTCAACAAGAAGGCAGGTTTAAGTCTGTCAATGCTGACTGTTTCTTTTCTATCCCCAAAATCAAGCACAAAGTGTTTATCACCAGGTTCCAGCACTCTGAATGGCCCATCGTATGCTGGGCGGAAAGTTGGTTTTAAAGCTTCATGCCTAACAAAAACGAACTCAGCGTTTTTTAGAGCTTGAGGGACAAAAACCCGTGGAAAGGAGTGATGAGCTGGACCGGGGAGAGAGTCCGGTCCGTTGCTGCCTAAAAACCTTGGGACTGGAAGATGCCCTGGCTCTGGATTCTCTGGTAAAAATTCACCTGGGAGCCTGAGAGGTTGTGCAAAAACTAATTCTGCCGGAGAGGCGTCTAGATCCTCTTTGGGCGCAGCACGCAACCCCAATAAAACCCAGGGAAGTTTATTTACCCAATTTGTATCCGTTAGTGAGGCTCTGAGGGCGGCCTTTAAAGACCTGTGAAAACGCTCGCATAACCCATTAGCCTGAGGGTGATAAGCGGTGGTGCGGTGAATTGTTGCCTCTAAGCTGCTGGACATGGCTGACCAAAGCTCTGAGACGAATTGAGGCCCCCTATCGGACGTGATGTCCGATGGGACGCCGAAACGTGCCACCCAGTTTGTCAAAAAGACGCAAGCGACTTCCTCCGCTGTGGTTGCCGCTAGAGGGACTGCCTCTGGCCAGCGTGTGGTGCGGTCTATCATTGTTAACAGGTGTGTGAAACCTTGGGAGGAAGGTAGTGGCCCCACGAGGTCGACATGAACGTGGTCGAACCTTCTAGCAGGGATTGGAAAAGGCTCCAGAGGGGCTTTTGTGTGTCTGTGTATTTTGGCGCGCTGACAAGAAATGCAAGTTTTTGCCCATTCTTTTACGTTTTTGCGCAGGCCTGGCCACACAAACTTTTCGGCGACCATTTTAACCGAGGCGCGCACACCTGGGTGCACGAGGGAGTGAATTGCGTCGAAAATACGGCGGCGCCATGTAGCTGGTACTAACGGGTGAGGTCGGCCGGTTGAAACATCGCATATTGGGGGGGGCACGCCGTCGCGTAAACCCTTTTTCTCCAGCCTTAACCCTGTTGGTCCAGACAGGAGTGCGCGCACGTCCGCGTCACTGCTTTGTTCCTCTGCCATGGCTGCATAATTTATCCCTGCATGGATAGGTGCTGCGTATGTGTCTGCGTTAGTGAAGAGTTCTGCTGCTGAGGCAGTAAAATCTGTCTCCTCGCGCTCTGGTGATGTCACAGCGCGAGAGAGGCAGTCTGCTACCACGTTAAGTTTGCCTGCCACGTGTCGAATGTCTGTGGTGAACTCTGAAATCGCAGCCAGCTGTCTTTGTTGCCTGCCTGACCATGGTTCTGAAATTTTAGCCATAGCAAAGGTGAGCGGTTTATGGTCTACAAAAGCCGTGAAACTCCGCCCTTCTAACCAGAACTGGAAGTGGCGGATGGATAAATGAAGCGCTAGCAGCTCCCTGTCAAAAGTGCTGTATTTACGCTCAGTTTGGTTTAGCGATTTGCTAAAGAATGCTAAAGTTTGCCAGATCCCGCTGACATGTTGTTCTACACCTGCCCCTATAGCCAGGTCCAAAGCGTCTGTGGTTAGCGCGATGCGGGCCGAGGGATCTGGGTGAACTAACAATGTGGCGTTAGCTAGAGCGCTCTTTACTTCCGCGAAGGCGTGTTCGCGCTCCGGGGTCCATTCGACCGCGTTGGAAGCTTTCTTTTTTCTGAGCACGTCATATAGGGGCTGCATGAGCTGAGCTGCGTGGGGGAGGAAACGGTTGTAAAAAATTAACCATTCCTAAAAATTCTTGTAGCGATTTGACCGTCTGTGGCCGTGGGAAACTTTTTATCGCATGAACTTTGTCTGGAAGTGGAACTGCCCCCTTCGGAGAGACTTTGTGTCCTAAAAAATCAATTTGTGACACGCCGAATTTGCTTTTGGCTTGGTTGATTATTAGCCCGTGCTCTTCTAGTCTCTGAAAAACCGTAGTGAGGTGCTGCTCGTGTTGTTCCTCAGACGAGCTGGCTACCAGCATGTCGTCGAGGTAGACGAAGACAAAAGGAAGGTCGCGTAAGACCGCGTCCATCATTCGTTGAAAAGTTTGAGCAGCGCCTTTGAGGCCGAAAGGCATTCGCAGAAATTCAAAAAGGCCAAAAGGGGTTATTGCAGCTGTTTTAGGAATGTCCTCCGCTCGGACTGGGACTTGATGATAACCGCGGACTAAGTCTATTTTTGAAAAAATGCGCGCACCCGCCAGATGTAGTGAAAAATCTTGAATGTGAGGAATTGGGTAGCGGTCATGCGCTGTAGCATTGTTTAATCTGCGGTAATCTCCGCACGGTCTCCAAGAACCGTCGGATTTCGGAACCATGTGAAGTGGTGAGGCCCAAGGGCTCTTCGAGCGTCTAACAATGCCCAATTTTTCAAGGGTCGTAAACTCGTCCCGTGCTATGTTGAGCTTGGCCGCGTCTAAGCGGCGAGCTTTGGCAAATACGGGTGGGCCCGTTGTGGGAATAAAGTGTTCAACCCCGTGTTTAGCCACAGTGGCTGAGAATTTGCGAATTGTGAGTGCTGGAAATTGGGTGAGGAGTTGCTCAAACTTACCTCCTGCCGTGGTGACGTTAGCCTGCACAGGTGGTGGAGAAACTCGAGCTGAGCATGGAATAGAAGCAAAGGACAGTGCATTAACCAAGCGCCTATTTGCTAGATCCACTAATAACCCATGTGCACACAAAAAATCTGCGCCTAACAAGTTAAAACTCACCGCCGCTACAACAAATGTCCATCTGTAGTTGCGGCCGTGGATGTGGAGGTGCAGGCTCTTTTCGCCGAAAGTGTCAATGTTAGAGCCCTTGGCTGCCACCGCTCCGTTGCCCCGGGTGCCCATGCGTGGGAGGGCGTGACGAAACTCAGCTGAGCTCCTGTGTCGATGAGGAACTGCTTGCCGGTGTGTCCATCCGTCACATACAACAGCTTATTCTTCTCGCCGAGAACCGCTGCTGTTAACGGCTCTCGGCTTTGGCGTTTCCCGAAACCGTAAATTTGCAGGGGGGAACGCATTTGCGGGCCTTCTCGGCGAAACGGTGGTGATAATAACAGACGTCGCTCTGTCTGTTACGTTTTGGCCGTGTCGCTGTCACCGCGGGCTGGATCTGCTCAGTGGGTTGTGGCTCTTCGTGGTTCCAGGCATCAGCGTTGAGGTCTGCGGATGCTGCTGTGGGTGTCAGCTCCTTGCAGGCGTTGACGAGCCGATGAGCTTCATTGGCCAGCACGCGGAAGTCTTGGTGGTTGTTGCATCTCATGTTGGCGAGCGTCCCTCTCATGTGTGGCGGCAGCGTGCTGAGGAATATGAATTGGAAGAGGAAGTTGTTGTTGTCCTCTTCTTTCAGCTGTAGCAAATCCTCCATGAGGGCTTTAGGTTTGCACCCTCTGTGGCCGTAGACCGCCAGGATCTTCTCGGCTCTCTCTTCAGCTGAGGGGACGTAATTCGCCACGATGGTTGCTTTAAGCGTTTCATATTTGTCTTGGGCCGGCGGCTGCCGGATCATGCTCCGCACACACTTCGAAGTGGCGGCGTCGAGTTTGGAGACGATATGGTAGAATTTGGTATCGTCAGCCGTGATGCCCGCCAGTGCAAACTGGGCTTCAGCTTGCTGAAACCACGAGGCGGGGTCTTCTTGCCAGAAGTCTGGCAGCTTGACAGCGACGTCATTCGTGTATACCATCACTGCTGTGTCCGCAGGGTGAGAGTGCCTTGCTTCGGCTCTCATAGCGGTGCTGGTGCTCGGTTGAGCCCTCTCAATCCCTTCTGCCGGGGGGGACAGTCGTCCATCTGTTCCCCCGTCTGCATGGTCGCTGGCGTCTGCCTGGGTCGCCACAGATGAGTCGATTGCGGGGGTATGCCTCAGGACCATACTCGCGTCAGGGGTCACCAGTGTAGAAGAGCTTGAAATGATGAGGCGATTTGATATATAAACCAAAGTTTAATTATCAGCTCTCCTAACAAGTCTCATCTAGTGCAGAGGTAGCAGAAGGAAAAGAGACCGAATATCTCCGGCTCACTGACTTTATACTTGCACATAACAAAAGACATGCATAACAAAGGCTGACATCCCTCATTATCTTAATCCCCCCATTGTCTTGGTATTTCCTCCCCTCGCCCTAGGGAGTGAGGGTAGCTCCTCCGGTCTCCACCGCAGTGTCTGGGAACGTCTTTGTTCTTCACTTGGCGGTTGAGAGCCTTTGTCCTTTCAGAGGTGTGAAGTTGCTTTACATATGTAATTACCAAACATTTCCACATGTTTCAACATATGTAGGTTATGGAATATATGATTAATATAGCCCACACAGTGCGGAGCATTGTAGCTAGATGGAATAAATATATAGATATAGAAATATAAACACACCCAGTGCAGAGCATTGTAGCTAGATGGAATAAATATGTAAATATATAAACACACACAGTACGGATCATTGTAGCTAGATGGAATAATACGTAGATATACGTATAAATACACAGTGCGGAGCATTGTAGCTAGATGGAATAAATATGTAAATATATAAACACACACAGTGCAGAGCATTGTTGATAGATGGGATGAAACAGCACAACCGTCTACTTAGTTATCCTACATGGTATGATTATGTGCCCATACATATTCTCACCCTCCATAGCGACCGGTATTTTCCTAGTTGTATGCTGGAGGGGACCATTGTGTAAGTCTATTGCATCTTTTGCATTCAAAAACTATTAGGTTGTTACGTTTTTTTACTATCTCTGCGAGCAGCCGTGCTTAGGTTGTACAGTCTGACAGCTGTTGGTAGGAAGGACCTGCAAAACCTCTCAGTTGTGCACCTGGGATGATGTAGTCTGCTGCTAAATGAGCTCCTCAGTGCATTCAGTATGTCCTGCATAGGGTGGGACTCGGACTCCAGCAGAGATGACAGTTTAGCCACCGTCCTTCTCTCTCCTATCTCCTCCACCGGGTCAAGGCGCTGCCCCAGGACAGAGCTAGTTTTCTTGATCAGTTTGTTCAGCCTCTTCCTATCGGCTGCAGTAATGCTACTGCCCCAGCAGACCACTACAAAAGTGATGGCTGATGCCACCACCGTGTCATAGAATGTCTTCAGCAGCACCCCTTGTACACCAAAAGACCTGAGTCTCCTCAGTAGGAACAGCCTGCGCTGTCCCTTCTTGTAGAGTGCGTCAGTATTGTGTGACCAGTCTAGTTTATTGTTCAGATGAACACCCAGGTACTTGTAGGATGTCACCAACTCAATGTCTGTTCCCTGTATATTTACTGGTGCTGTGAGGGGTTGTCCTTGCCTGCGGCAGTCCACCACCAGCTCCTTAGTTTTCCTTGCGTTGATCTAGAGGCAGTTCCAATGGCACCAGTCCACGAAGTCCTGGATAAGCCCTCTGTACTCAGCTTCATCTCCATTGGAGATGAGGCCAATGATCGCAGAGTCATCAGAGAACTTCTGTAGATGGCAGTGTGTTGTGTTGTGTGAGAAGTCCGCAGTATAAAGAGTGAACAGGAAGGGAGCCAACACCGTTCCCTGGGGGGCCCCCGTGCTACCGATGATCGTGTCGGACACACAGTCCCGGGTTCTCACAAACTGAGGCCGGTTCATGAGGTAGTCCAGGATCCATGATGACAGGTGCTGTTCCACCCCTGCGTGCAGCAGCTTGTCCTTCAGGATCATCGGTTGGATGGTGTTGAAAGCACTGGAGAAGTCAAAGAACATGATCCTCACCACATTCCCGGGCTTCTCCAGGTGGGACAGAGAACGGTGAAGGAGGAAGATCACCGCATCCTCCACCCCAATGCCATGCTGATAGGCGAACTGGAGTGGATCCATCGCTGGTTCTACCAGGGGGCGGAGGTGAGCAAGGAGCAGTCTCTCCAGGGTCTTCATCAAGTGGGACGTCAAGGCCACCGGTCTGTAGCTGTTCAGGTCTTTGGGGTGGGAAGTTTTTGGTACAGGTACCACTCAAGATGTTTTCCACAGCTGTGGTACCCTCCCCAGCTTCAGGCTCAGGTTGAAGATGTACTCCACAATCCCACACAGCTGGTCTGCACAGGACTTGAGGAGCTTTGTGCTGATGCCGTCCAGTCCCGTCACCTTCCTCGCCTTGATCTTCCTCAGCTCCGTCCTCACCTGGGTCTTGGTCACAGTCAGGATGGGGGGCTGTGTGTTGGGAGTGGGGGGGTGTTGGTGGAGTGGGGGGTGGGCAGCAAGACTTGATGTCTTTAGAGGCAGCAGTGGTTGTTGTGCAGTCGGGGGGAGGGCGGTTGGTCAAACCTATTGAAAAACAGATTCAGATTGTTCGCCCACTCCCTGCCCCCCGTGGCCTGGGGGGAGGTATTCTGGAGCCCAGAGATGGTTTTGAGGTTTCTCCAGACCCCGCTGATGTCGCTCTGTTGCAACTTGTCCTCCATCTTCTTCCTGAAGCTGTCCTTGCCTTCTCTGATCTTTCTCCTCAGCTCCCTCTGTACGGACTTCAGCTTCTCCCTGTTCCCCGACCTGAAGATCCTCTTCTTCTCTCTCAGAAGTGTTTTTATCTCAGGGTTGATCCAGGGTTTGTTGTTTGAGCAACACCATATGGTCTTGGTGGGAACGGATTTGTCCACACAGAAGCTGAGGTAGCCCGCAAAGGTGTGAGTGAGGCCATCGATGTCCTCACCATGTGGATCGCAGAGCTGCTTCCAGGCAGTGATTTCAAAACAGCCCTTTAGAGTGTCCATTGCCTCCTCAGACCATAACTTCACTGTGCGCATGGCCGGAGGTTGTCTGTGCACTAGGGGTTTGTACACCGGCCAGAGATGAACCAAGTTGTGATCCGATCTCCCGAGTGGGGGGAGCTGTGATGAGGTGTACGCCTCCTTAGTGTTTGCGTAGAATAAGTCCAGTGTTTTATTGTCTCTAGTGTGGCATGTGACATACTGGGTAAACGTGGGTAGAATGGGAGATAGTGAAACATGGTTGAAATCGCCTGAGATGAGGAGAAGAGCATCTGGGTGTTCTGTCTGCAGCCTGCTGGTTACTGAATGGATGACGTCACGCGCTGTCCCAGCGTTCGCCGTCGGATTTGCATAAACAACAATGCAGATCACATGTGAGTATTCTCTCAGGAGATATGCAGGCTGCATGCTAACAGCTAGCAACTCAATGTCTTTGCTGTAGCGTCGTTGTTTAACAGTGATATGTCCCGGTCTGCACCAGTTGTTGTTAACATACATTATCACTCCACCGCCCCTTGCTTTGCCACTGTCTGATGTTCGGTCTGCCCGTATCATGTGGAAACCCTCCAGCTCAATGTTAGCATCTGCTGCTAGTTCAGTTAGCCACGTCTCAGAAAACAAAAGGAGAGAGCATTCCCGGTATGTGCTATCGTAGCGAGAGATAGCCACTAGCTCATCTACCTTTCCCAGTAACGACTGTACATTCCCCATGACAATAGATGGAAGCGAGGGTCTGTACCTTATATTTTTTGTCCTCCGCCTTACTCCAGCCTGGCAGCCGCGGCGTTTTTGCCTCAGTTCACTCGGTATGTCGAGTTTTTCCGTTAGCACTGGGTGGCAGTTGAGTGCTAGCAGCTCTTCCCTGCTGTATCGTCTCCTGCTATAAACAGTGGCTCCGTCCACCGGCTCAGGAGACATTTGGGACGATCTGTGTGTCCGTGATATGAATGGAGTGAAAAAAAAACGGATCAAAAAGAGAGAGGGAGGGAAAAAAAAGACAGAATTGAGCCGCTGTTGCAAAGGGCGGCCGACTCGTGTGGCGCCGGGTCAAAAAAAAAAAAAATGCCAAGTAGGATGACCGTCAGCTCTCTGCAGCTGTGACCATCAAGCACCGGGAGGACAGGCAAGTGTGTTTTCATTCTATGCAATATAATAATGACAAACATTGTCTGTCTCCCGGAAGAGAGGCCCAGCTTCAGCAATCCACTGGGTCCTCTCCTCCAGCTGCTGAGGTAAACCACTTTACTGTCTCATCGGTGTCTTCCCCACCAATTCCTGAGAGCGAGCAGAGCCACTGGACGATGGAGGAGCTGGGGGCCCTGGAGGATTCCGCTGCGGAGCCAGCCGGAACTGGTCCCCTGCAGTCACGCCGAGGGATTCATTGGCACTGTGGGAAGGGGCCAAACTCTCCATAGACGTGGAGAGGGACAATCATCCGCCTGCTGCAGCCGAGAACACCAAACACCGGGATGACAGGCAAGTGTGTTTTCATTTAACTCAGTAAAACCCCTTGTCTGTCTCCCAAGGGAGAGGCCCAGTCTCAGCAGTCCGCTGGGTCCTCTCCTCCGGCTGCAGCTATAAACTCATCCCCTGCTCTCTCTGTGTCTCCTCCCTTAATCCCTGAGTGCCCGCCAGTCCTGGAACTGAGCCGCCAGATGGTGGAGGAGTTTAGGGCCAGAGGTGATCCCCTGCATTGGAACCGCTGCAGGGGTATCAAGTGACTGCTACGACCATCTCGCCAGCTGCGGAGGCAACGGCAGTGGAGTGGGAGCCGGAGCTAGACCTCCTGGAGGCCGGGCCGGGGACCACATCACTAGGATCAATGAAGTCCTGGACGGTGGTGGAGCTTGAGCTCAGGCAAGTGTTCTCTCTAGTGTTTCTAACTGGCTCTGCCTGCTTGAGTGTGCATCAGTGAACTGCTGACTCCTTTATGGCGTGTATCCACTCCGCGCAGCCCGTGGTTCTCCTGCGTCCTCAAAGTGATTCCGGCTGTGGGACACCAGTGTGGATACACGCCTCATCTCATGCATTCGTGGGGCGATGCCAGCCCCCAAATGTCCACTGTAAGTGTTTGCTGTACCTTTTGTAAATCTATGTTAATAACTGAGTGTTGGTGGAACTCTGCTCGTAAATCCTCATTATTTCACCCCTCGCCATGTGCAGTGGAAAAGCGCACGGGAGGGTTCATGACAGTAACAAAGAGCTATATTTACCTTGTGTAAAAACTAGTGGTGTTTTCGCATTAATCACTTGTTAACGCTTTGCCTCTGTTAACAGCAACAAATTCTGTGATCATGGTTAATAGCAGTTGGCAGTTAATGGTAGAAAGTGCAAACAGTACTTTTTGGCCTAGCGGCTCTCCGTACCAAAGCCGCTCTGGCCACAGACACTGTACGCGCCATGCAGACATTGCTAAGTCAAACAAGCTGGATTACAGGCATGGAAATCCCCAAAGTGCTGTCATGTTTAACCCTTTGACATCCTTCTATTTATGGACATAAAAAGCGCCCTCACTGTCTGTGTCGCAGTGCTGTGCCTGTCATGTGATGTGTCAAGTGATGTCCTAAAACCCCCCAGTTGTACTAAGTATTGCACCTCACAAGGTGGCAGACAGATATAACTTACTGCTCTTGCCTTGGAGGACCCATGGCCCCCATATAACCCCCCCCCCACTTTTTGACACCAGAGAAAAAGAGTTTGTAAACAAATGTTGATGGATTGCAAGATGGATCGTAAGACGGAGGAGGCATTTGCTCCCAAATTTGCCAACTATGATTCTAAAAAGAGATTATTTAGCTTATGAAGGTAAATATCTACATTTTATATATATATATATATAACAGAGGGTGGGTGAAGCTTGTTGATTTGCACCTGCCATTGACCCCCAGCGCCATGTGACTGGACAGAACAATCGCGCCGGTTCACAGTCATCATATGCGATAAATTGGGGTGGAATAAAAGTGAAATTGCGGTGGAATAATCATAACGGTTTCTGGATGTGGGAGAGAAAGCTAAAATGACCGAGAGAAGACAAAATAGCGATGAAAATGATAACCAGGATGGACGAAAATGGACGAAGCGCACTGCCTGGCCAGCGGTAAGTGGTGATTTTCTTTGTTTGTTTACATTGTAACTGATTTTCTGGTTCATATGCTTTAAAGATAAATAACAAAATTCCCAAAACAACAAACGGTGACAAAAAACAAAACCATCCTTTCTGTAAATATGTCCAAAGTCCGCTTTTGACTGAAAGTTATGTAATTCAATATGGCTGCCGTGGCATTATGCAAATTAGATGTGTAAATTTACTCCTATCTCAAACGTTGGATCATAGTCTTCATCTTTCTAATTGACAGTAAGCCATTATCTCTTACCACTTTCAAGTTATAGCTTTGGAAATCTGTAACATCTGAACTTAATACTTTCCTGAAAAAAAACTTGGCCACCAGGAGAAGAGGAGGAAATGGCACAATGGAGCGCCATAGGCAGTCATTGGGTTAAGTTTACAACATTATCTGTTGGAGCTCTCACCTGGATAATTGTTACAGCCTCCTCCAAAACTTTGCCTGGATGTTGGCTTGTTCTTCTTCTGTGGAAGCTGGCTAGCTGGCTAGTGGCTACATGCTAGGTTGTAGCTGACCTCCAGCAGCTGACACGGACAGAAATTTGCCTGCTTTCATCCTTATAATTTTTGGTCCAACTGTTGGTGGGTACCACTCTAAAAAAATTCTCAAGCTGTGTTCGTAATGTCCATTCACTCCCCTGCCATTTTTTGCAGCACGGTGGGGTGTCATGATGGGTGAGAAAGTTGTTTGTTTATGTTTGCAATTTTTCTGCTAAAAGGGAAATTGTGTCTGTTGTGACACACAAGGTCCATGGTTTTGTGTTGATCTGCTTAAAAGTTGTGGATGTTTGCTATGGGAGAAAGAGCAAGCTCTGTTTGTGGCTGCTGGCTGGTTGGATGCTGAGTTGTGTTGCAGTGACGTTAATGAGCCCTGGCATTCTGTTGTTTGCACATGCAGTCTACTTTTGAGAATTTTCTGGAGAATATTCTGGATAGTTTTTGTCATTTTGGATATGTTGAGAGCTTTAATAAACCTGCAGGTGAAGACAGCAAGCATATTTGTTCACTCCCATGTTCATAACAGTATGACAAACTTGAAAAATTACCAACTTAAGGTACACTGTATCTGTATGGAAAAACATGCAATTAACACATTATTAATCGTGCTTAGCTCAACATTCCAAAAGATTAATCACAATTAAAAATTTTAATTGTCCAACACCACTAGTAAAAACAGGAGAGCTGTGTGAATGGACCCAAAGGCCCCAAAAGCCAGAGAGGAAAGACCCTGAGCTACAGTGCACAGCAGGGAAAATAAGAATTGAACACATCAACATTTTTTTCATTAAACATATTTCTGATGGAGCCACTGACCTGAGATTTTCACCTGATATCAGTAACAACCCAAGTAATCCATACATACAAAGAAGTCATGGCAACTGTGTCCACAAAACAAGTTATATTTAATAAAGTGGAATGACACAGGGAATAAGTATTGAACACATGAAGAAAATGTGGTGCAAAAAGGCATAAAAAGCCAAGAAACCAACTGAAATCCAACAGAATTTAGAAAGCTCAAATCTCATCCCCCATCAGTGCAAAATAATTTCAGCTGGTTAAGTCCTGACTTATAGCCTTTAAAAAGGTCTGTGAATATCAGATTGTCACACCACAAAGAACTCACGATGGGTAGAAGCAAAGGCCTCTCTCCAGACCTTCGCAACCTTCACAACCAAAGTGGTGGCCTAGTGGTAGAGCATCCGCCACACAGCCGGGAGGTCATGGGTTCAAGCCCCGGCTGGGTCATACCAAAGACCATATAAAAATGTTATTTCCCTTTGTGGCAGTCCCTTGCATAGTAGCGGCCCCTCTGATTCTTGATGTGATTAACATTTGTAGATAGGAGAAACGTAATTTCATTCTACTGTACATGATTGGCTGTATGGATTGAATGACAAAGTTGGCTTCTTCTTAGTATTATTGTTGCTGCAAAGCATAATGATGGCATTGGTTAGAGGCACATTTCTAAACTGCTGAATGTTCCAGTGAGCACTGTTGGAGACATCATTCGGAAGTGGAAAGAATATCATTTTACCATAAACCGGCCACGGCCAGGAGCTCCGCGCAAGATTTCTGACAGAGGTGTCAAAAGAATTATCAAAAGAGTTATCCAAGAGCCAAAGGACTACTCATGGAGAGCTCCAGAAAGACCTGGAGTTACCAGGCACTGCTCTTTCATAGAAAACAAGAAGTAATGCACTCAGCTGATATGGGCTCTGTGCCTGCTCACTTTGCAAGACTCCATTGCTGAAGAAAAAACATTTTGAAGCTCATTTAAAGCAAGCCAGTAAAATACTGGGAGAATATAGTCTGGTCAGATGAGACCAAAATTGAACTTTTTGAATGCCACAACACACAGCGTGTTTGGAGGAGAAATGGCACTGAACATCAGCCCAAAAACACCATACCAACAGTGAAGTTTGGAGGTGGGAGCATCGTGGTGTGGGGGTGTTTTTCAGCACATGGTACAGGCAGACTTCATGTAATTAAAGAATGAATGAATGAATGAATGAATTTATTTATTTCGGATAGTACAGTACAGGTTAAAAGAAACTGAATAATATAACAACAAGGTCAAATTAGACAAAGACTCCTCCTACTATACAATTCCACGTAAGTTATCCGAAATAGGTGATGGCTGAAGCCGCAGCTTATATTGCCCACCCATATTCCATCCAAGAATTCAAAAGAGAAAAAAGAGAAAACAAGACAAGAGCGATTACAATTCAAAACAAAGCTAAGACAAAATGTGACTGAGAGATAAAAAAAACTAAGCTAGGCTAAGTTAAGCGGTTACTATTCAAAAACAAATCTAAGACAAAATGTCACAGAGAAAAAAAAGAAAAAAAAGAAAAAAAAACTAAGCTACAACACAACACAGGCTGGATATGTCAATCCTTATGTGAGTTTACATGTTGTCTTGTAAATATGTTTGGAGTATTTCTTCCTTTAGTTTTTGTTTAAATTGTCCAAGCGTTGTACATGATTTTAATTCAGGTCCAAAATCGTTCCATAATCTGATTCCTTGCACTGAAATACAGTGTTGCTTGGTGGTTGTTCTCACTGTAGGCTTTTGAAATATACATGTTCCTCTGAAGTGATATCGTTTCTCCCTTGTTTGGAACAACTTTTGGATATTTGCGGGCAGTGATAAATTCTTCACTTTGAACATTATTATTGCGGTTTTAAAGTCAACCAGATCTTTCAACTTGAGAGTTTTTTGTTTAAGAAAAAGTGGGTTTGTTGGTTCCCTGTAAGCTGCTTTGTTTATTATTCTAATAGCTCTCTTTTGAAGCATAAAGAGTGGATATATGTTTGTTTTATATGTATTTCCCCATACTTCATTACAATATGTCATGTATGGGAGTATTAATGAATGATACAAGGTGTATAGTGTGGGTTGATTCAGCAAATATTTCACTCTGTGTAATATTGCAATTGATTTGGATACTTTACCTTTAATATAATTAATATGTGACTTCCAACACAGTTTGTTATCAATTATTACTCCAAGAAATTTAGTTTCAGATACCCTTTCAATCTCTACACCATTTACACTGAGTTTGGGTACTGGGTTGTTGTGATGGTTGTTAAAGACTATAAATTTTGTCTTACTTAAATTGAGCGTTAATTTGTTTGAATCAAACCACAGTTTAAGCTTTCCTAATTCCTTTCCGAGTGTATCCAGAAGTTGTTCCAAATTGTTTCCACTGCGTAGCAGATTAGTGTCATTGGCAAACAATATTAAGTCCATTTTTTCTGAAACTTTACATATATCGTTTATATACATATTGAATAATAATGGTCCCAAAACTGAACCCTGTGGGACTCCACAGGTGGCCTTCAGTAACTCTGAGTTTTTGTTGCTAACACATACATACTGATATCTATTCTTTAAGTAACTACTTAACCAGGACAGTGCTACCCCTCTAATACCACAATTTTGTAGTTTCTTTAATAATAAATTGTGATCTACTGTATCAAATGCTTTTTTAAGATCTAGGAATACTCCAACTGAATACTCTTTATTTTCAATGGCTGTTGATATTTTTTCTGTAAATTCCATTAGGGCATATGCAGTTGTCCTCTTGTGTCTGAACCCATATTGCTGCTCACACAATAAATCATTCTTCAGTATGAAGTTGTCAATTCTCTCATAGAATATTTTTTCAAGTATCTTGGAAAATTGCGGTAATAGTGAAATTGGTCTATAGTTTGAGAGTTCCCCTCTGTCGCCCGTCTTGTATATCGGAATTACTTTAGCTATTTTCATTGCATTGGGAAATATACCTGATTGGAGAGACAGGTTACAGATATACGTCAGTGGTTTTACTATGCATTCGATAACAGTTTTGACTAATAGCATGTCAATACCATCACAGTCCGTAGATGTTTTACTTTTGAACAATTTAACAATTTCAATGACCTCTCTGTGTTCTTTATGAAGATGGAGTCTTTTACAGCAGTGTTATTGCATATTGTATCACCTGTAGGCACCGTAGTGGGTATTTCTCGGGCCAGATTAGGTCCAATGTTAACAAAAAAATTATTAAATTCATCTGCAGGTGAAGCTATATTCACACTCTGAGTCGTTTTATTATTTTTTGGAATATTAGTTGGGTTGCTTGTATTTCTGCTTTTATTTCCAAGGATACTGTTGAGTATTGTCCATGTATTTTTAATATTGTCTTTGTTTTTCTCCAGTTCTTTACTGTAATAGTCTCTTTTACTACATCTTATTATATATGTTAACTTATTTTTGTATGTTTTATACCGCTGCTCTGCTTCTTTTGTCCTTTTCTTTAGGAAAGCTTTATATAATAAATTTTTCTTTTTACACACCTTTTGTAGTCCTTTGGTTAACCATGGCTTATCGGCAAATTGGTGTTTAAGCTTTTCTTTTTACTAATGGGCAGTTTTTTTCATAAAGAGTGGTTACAATGTTTATAAATGGTTCATAGGCTTCATTTACATCTGATACATAGACTTCTGTCCAGTCTTGCTTCAGCAAGTCCTCTTTAAAAGAATTGATTGCATTTGGTGATTTGTATCTGAACGATTTTGAAATTTTTTCTGCGTTGGGCCTCGTGTGGCCGTGCAAAGGTTGGCAAGTGGTCACTTATATCATTTATCAATAATCCACTTTCTATTTTCTTATCGATAACATTGACAAACAGGTTGTCAATAAGTGTAGCAGAGTGAACTGTGATTCTACTGGGATGTGTTATTGTGGGATATAGACTCATGCTGTACATAGAGTTCATGAACTCTGTAACTACATTTTGTTGATGTGGATTCAGTAAATCAATATTGAAATCTCCACAAATTGCTACCATTTTCTTACTAGTAATATTATTGTACAGCTCGACTAATTTATCTCTGAATGTCTCAATGCAAGTTCCCGGCGTTCTATATATGCAGCTTATGATTAGATTTTTTTGTTTTGTCTAGGTCAATCTCAACAGTAACGCATTCCAAGATCCCTGGTAGTGCAAATGACATTTCATTTACAAGCTTACACCTATACAGGTCATCAATATACAGTGCAACACCACCACCCTTTTTTTGAGTTCTGTTAATATAAAACATCTGATATCCCTCTATTGCCATCAGGGGAGCCTGTTCTTCATTAAGCCAGGTTTCAGAGACTGCAATAGCTGTGAATTTTCTGTCTAGCTGTTTTAAATAGCCCTGAATCTGTGGAAAGTTTTTGTTAAGACTTCTGCTATTGAAGTGTATTATTGACAGTTTACCATCTAATTGCACTTGACTTTTGAATTGCTTTTCAGTGTAATATTCACAGTGGTTATGAATATTATTGAAAAAGTGGTTATCAGGATCAATATCATTCTCCATCTCTTGTGGTTTATGTTCAGCATAGTGGCATATTTTCAGAGTTTGAGTTTCCTCACTCTGTGTCAGATGACTTCCTCCAGCTGGGGATAATTGATGTCTACTCGAGTCGATCATAAGTTTTTGTTTATTTTGCTTATTTTTTTTTTAAAGTACTTTGGCATGGAGTATCAAAAGAACTATTCTTATCGTGTGTATGAATATGGATTATCATTGACTCATAATTTTTTTTAATCGGTGTTCATCTGTATTTATTTAAGTCAGTAGCATCTCTGATCATTATACTCCTTGCTTGCTCTGGTGTTCCATTTAGTTTAATCCAAATTCTACAATTTCTTGTCCAGGTTGCCTGTATCTTATTTTGTTTTTTCAGCATCCGTGCCTGCCGTGCTAATTCAGCGGGGGGTTTTTTGTCAGGTGTTCATTTAGGTAAACTTGAGTTCCCTGTAGCTTTTTGGCCTGCCTCAGTAAGTCATTCTTTACCCTTCTGTTCACAAAGCGCATCACAATTGATTTCTTTGTTTTGGGATCTTTCTTCGGTAAAGCATAACAGGCTGAAATTGCATTGGCTTCTACCTTAATGTCTCTATTATTAAGGAACTGAAGCACTTGATTTTCTAAGGAGACTGATTCACTCATGGGAGCATCTTCATCATTCAGTCCTGTTGTGGCATGGGCGTATGACTGATATCTGATGTCTAGTCCACTTATAACTAGGTCATCAATACGAGAACCTTGTTCAAGATCCTCGACGCGTTGCTCCAAAAGACGCCCGTGTTGCTCCAGGTCCATAATTTTTTTGTCTTTTTCTTGAATTATTGAATGTAGGGCTTGTGCATCTTCTATTAGGCCTATTATTTTGGCCTGCTGGCTAGTCAATTTGGCCAATTCTTCTGACATAAAGTTCAGAGATTTTTTAATTTCTTCCATTTCCTCTTTTTTTGGTGGCATTTTACTGACCTGTGGATAGAAATAAACAGAGAATCCAGCTAGGCCTCAACTAGCCCAGCCGCTGCTGGACCCGCCGCAACCGAGCTCCTGCACAGCTCCTCCGCCAAGTAACGCTGCACAGCTCCGCAGATCACCGCCGTCAATCGCCGCCGCCTGCCGCCGTCTGCCTGGCCGGTTATGCTGCACACCACCGGCGCAGCCGAACTCCACTGATCACCGCCGCTGATCACCGCCGCTGATCATCGCCGCCTGCCGCCGTCTGCCTGGGTGGTCCAGGTGGCCCCCATCTCTCACCAACGTCGCTTCCGAGCTTCGATCCGGCTCGAGCTCGCGCTCAGCTGCTGCCTCGGTTAGTTCCTCCGGTAAGTCTTCATCGGAGGCTGAGTCACTTCGTGACTGAGTTAGGTGGCACAACTGGGCCAGCGTTAAGCTAACTAGCATTAACTAGCATTAGCATTAGCTTTGCAATTGCTTCGGGTAGCAGCAGCAGCTCTACCCGATTAAAGGGGGTATTCCAGCGGTTTTCTTACAGTGGTGGGAATTCAGCCCGTGGGTGTCCGTCACGAGCGCCGATCGCTGTAGGTTGGTTATTTTAATGGCAAAAAGCAGTGGCTGAATCTCAGCACTGAGAAAGTGTGGCCATCCCGGTCGCCATCTTGGAATGAAAAAAGGAAAGATGGACGGAGAGATATCCTTGTAGCATCATCAGCTGGGTTGGAATTAAAATTAATCCTTTTTCCTTAGAGAGGGAGTCTTGAAACTCAGACCCTTATCATAAAACCCCCAATCCAAAACACACTGGGAGGCCACAGCTTTGAAGCCTATGTCATCGGCCATAAAACAGGAATTGGTTTTAACTCTCCTAACATCAGTCTGACAAAAGAGATCTAAGACTGGCACTTGTATGATGGGATACCTGTCTGAGATTCACCAGACCATCTCATTCCTTACTCTCAAAACTGTGAAAGTCCAACAGTGTCCCCAAAGTGACAAGTGAAGTATTATGCCCATCCTCAAACTAGCAAAGATCCCACAGGAAATTAACTTTTTTTCCCTTAAGATTCTCACTTTTCAGAAGATATTTTTCAGAACACACTGGACGTTATAACTGGACTCTGATGGGCAATTCTGGTTTGAAGTGTTTCATTAATCATTGATTTGAATGTATTTTATGTTTGAAATGTCAGAAGAAAATTATATTTGCTGCATGCCACTATGAAATTGCATTTTATGGATACTAGTGCAGTGCCTGGTCACATGACCATATAAGGAGTTCTTCAGAATTCCTTATAAGGACTCCTTATAAGAAGTTAAGAACACAGACACACTATGTTCCAATATGAGGTCATAGAATTCCGGTCACATGATCATATAAGGAGTTGTTCAGAGCTCCTTGTAAAGAACTCCTCATATAAGGAGTTATTCTTAACTCCTCATATGGACACTACCATATAAGGTGTCATGTTCACTGCGTAACTTCGCAGCGAACATAGGAAATACCAGCGAGCCCAAAACGTAGAGTAAGTAACGTGTTTATTTACAATGGGTGAATGTGTCAAAAGTCCAAAAACAGTCACAGCAAAAGGGAAAGACACCCGGCTACAAGCTTGATTGGTTAAAGGGAATGCCTAACTCACTCCAATTAAGCAGGAGCGGAGAAAAAGGCACAAAAGAAGATTTACAAAGGTGTTGGAGCGAAAAGGCTCTGAGGGAACAATACGATTTTAGTCCAGGGGAAAACCAACCGATGCGAGCCTGGATATCCAAAGTTGACATTGCTAAGCTGCCACGCCGGCTGGTTGTACTGTCCTGCTATTTGTACAAAGCCCTAATGACAGCAAGTACAGTGGGGTAAAAAAGTATTTAGTCAGCCACCAATTGTGCAAGTTCTCCCACTTAAAAGATGAGAGAGGTCTCCAATTTTCATCATAGGTATACCTCAACTGTGAGAGACAAAATGAGAAAAAAAAAAATCCAGAAAATCACATTGAAGGATTTTTAATGAATTAATTGGTAAATTCCTCGGTAAAATAAGTCAATAACAAAAGTTCATCTCAATACTTTGTTATATACCCTTTGTTGGCAATGACAGAGGTCAAGCGTTTTCTGTAAGTCTTCACAAGGTTCTCACACACTGTTGCTGGTATTTTGTCCCATTCCTTCATGCAGATCTCCTCTAGAGCAGTGATGTTTTGGGGCTGTCGCTGGGCAACACAGACTTTCAACTCCCTCCAAAGATTTTCTATGGGGTTGAGATCTGGAGACTGGCTAGGCCACTCCAGGACCTTGAAATGCGTCTGACGAAGCCACTCCTTCGTTGCCCGGGCGGTGTGTTTGGGATCATTGTCATGCTGAAAGACCCAGCCACATTTCATCTTCAATGCCCTTGCTGGTGGAAGGAGGTCTTCACTCAAAATCTCACGATACATGGCCCCATTCATTCTTTCCTTTACACGGATCAGTCATCCTGGTCCCTTTGCAGAAAAACAGCCCCAAAGTATGATGTTTCCACTCCCATGCTTCACAGTAGGTATGGTGTTCTTTCTCCTCCAAACACGACAAGTTGAGTTTTTACCAAAAAGTTCTATTTTGGTTTCATCTGACCATATGACATTCTTCCAATCCTCTTCTGGATCATCCAAATGCTTTCTAGCAAACTTCAGACGGGCCTGGACATGTACTGGCTTAAGCAGGGGGACACGTCTGGCACTGCAGGATTTATGTCCCAGGCGGCGTAGTGTGTTTCTGATGTAGCCTTTGTCACTTTGGTCCCAGCTCTCTGCAGGTCATTCACTAGGTCCCCCCATGTGGTTCTGGGATTTTTGATCACCGTTCTCGTGATAATTTTGACCCCACGGGGTGAGATCTTGCGTGGAGCCCCAGATCGAAGGAGATTATCAGTGGTCTTGTATGTCTCCCATTTTCTAATAATTGCTCCCACAGTTGATTTCTTCACACTAAGCTGCTTACCTATTGCAGATTCAGTCTTCCCAGCCTGGTGCAGGTCTACAATTTTGTTTCTGGTGTCCTTTGACAGCTCTTTGGTCTTGGCCATAGTGGAGTTTGGAGTCTGACTGTTTGAGGTTGTGGACAGGTGTCTTTTATACTGATAACGAGTTCAAACAGGTGCCATTAATACAGGTAACGAGTGGAGGACAGAGGAGCCTCTTAAAGAAGAAATTACAGGTCTGTGAGTGCCAGAAATCTTGCTTGTTTGTAGGTGACCAAATACTTATTTTACTGAGGAATTTACCAATTAATTCATTAAAAATCCTTCAATGTGATTTTCTGGATTTTTTTTTCTCATTTTGTCTCTCATAGTTGAAGTATACCTATGATGAAAATTAGAGACCTCTCTCATCTTTTAAGTGGGAGAACTTGCACAATTGGTGGCTGACTAAATACTTTTTTTGCCCTACTGTAGATCAGCCGTGTGGCAACAGGTGCGTGACTGATAGGACTATGTGTGTGTGCGTGACTGTGAATGTGAGTGTGTGTGTGTGTGTGTGTGTGTGTGTGCGTGTGTGCGTGCGTGCGTGCATGCATGAGTGTGTGTGCGTGCATGAGTGTGTGAGTGTGTATGTGGTGAACCATACAGCTGGTGGACTCCTGGTGAAGAGGAGACGTGGCTGTGGGACTGGCGGAGAGCGAGGCTCAATCCGCCAGCTGAAATTAATAAACAATAATTAAACCCAACAGCCACAAGTCACGCTCGGGGTGACGACCCCAAACATGACAGGAGGAACCTGGACTTCTAAGAAAGACCCAGTTCCTGAGTTGGAATTGGGCCCAAATTTTTTTTATCATTTTATCCCACCAGCCTCCAGAGCCTGCCCTATGAATTTCAGCCCCCAACTCCCAGCGGTTATATCTTTTCCACCTCTGTGTTTATTTAATAGCACCCCTATGGACGTTCAATAAAGATTTTCCTTCCTAAACTTTCACATATCTGGGGAGGCTGAAATGTACAGGGGTTACTGAGCTTAATATTATAGCCATATATCCAAATTTTAAGCCCCCAAATCTCAGTGGTTATACCTTTTCCACCTCTGTGTTCATTAAATAGCTCCCCTAAGGATGATCATTAAAGAGGTCCCATCCTAAACTTCCACATATCCAAGGAGGCTGAAATTTGGTGATGCACACCCTCATAACCTCAGCAAAGCATGTATCAAATCCGAGGTCAGTCTGACAAACGGTTCGAGAGATATGCGAGGAATAGATAGAATGACACAAACAGAGAATCCTTACATTTATAGATAGATGCATGTTAATCACAGTAATAATGAAAAGTGGTCATGAATCACTGAATTTTTAATTTTAGCTTATATAATGTGAATTCCAGCTTAATCATCAAACTTTGTGCAAACCGTAGGCCATCTGACTTGAAACAGCCAATCACCAACTAGTCTTGTTTATGTTGACACCTCTTTCATTCTATTGGTCAGTTTCAGACAAAGAAACCTTTCCTGATTAGACAAGAGGGTTGTTAAATCCAGCCCTGTCTCCAGCTCTCAGATGTAATTGGTTCTTTTTACTGCCAGTCAAGTGTGTTTCTTTTGCAAAGCACTCACTTTAAAAGCTGGAAAACTCCCAGGTTTTTTAGTTAGTTTTTTTTATTTCTCTTATGAGGGTGTGTGATGATTTACTCTGCCTGCCTGATTCTCCACAGCTGCGCGCACACTTGCTCTCCCTCATCACCAGAGCTATTTAAGCCATGCTGCCCACAGGTCAGTACGGAGTCGTCTTACTCCCTTGGTCTGATGAGACCGGCACACCCTGAAAGGACTCACATCTCCACGACAAGTAAGCCATCTTTTCCCTCATCATTATTCTGCTCTCTAATCCCCAGTGCACAAGCAGAGATCCGTGGCGGCGGATCTTTCCCTCCTGGCGGCGGACCAAGCAACACTGCACCTCACCAACACCACTATCCTCTCCACCTGCAACCGGGACTGCGGGCGCTGTCTCCCTGTCCGGAGCCTTCGGGTCTAACCTGAGCTGTCCACCATCTCATCGACAGTAAGCGCTAACATCCCTGTATATTCCCTCCGGGGTTCAGACACTAATCCTCCCTGTCTTTGCTCATTCTTAGGGTTGCCAGGCTGCACGGTGCTCTGCTCGCCCCCGGCTGCTACACCTACACACACACGCATGCACACACCTACTCAGCACACAATAAAGATAATTGAATCTGCTTTTGAGTCTGTGTCTGCTCACTGGGTCCTAAAAAACATGTCAGGGTGAACATTTCAGCAAGACAATGATCCCAAACACACAGCCAGGGAAACTCTCAACTGGCTCCAGAGAAAGAAAATAAAGCTGCTAGAGTGGTCCAGTTAGTCACCTGACCTGAATCCAATTGAAAATCTCTAGAACGAACTAAAGATCAGAGTTCATAGAAGGCACCCACAGAAATTTCAAGATTTGAAGACAGTTTGTGTGGAAGAATGGGATAAAATCACTCCTGAGCAATGCCTTTGCCTAGTTTCTCCATACAGGAGGTGTCTGGAAGCTGTTTTACCAACAAAGGCTTTTCTTTTAAATAGTAAATGAATTTCCCCAAGTGTGTTCAATACTTATTCCCTGTGCTATTCCACTTTATTAAATATAACTTTTTTTTCTGTGAACACAGTTGCCTTGATTTCTTTGAATGTATGAATTACTTGGGTTGTTACTGATATCTGGTGAAAATCTCAGGTCAATGGCTCCATCAGAAATATGTTTAAAGAGAAAAATGATGGAGTTGCACTGTGTCTTTGTGGTTCTAGAGAAGGCATATGATAGGCCAGGAGAGGAAGTGTGGTACTGTATGAGAAAGTCAGGAGCGGCAGAGAAGTATGTAAGGGTGGTGCAGGGCAGCGAGATGGTGGTGAGGTGTACTGTAGGAATGACAGATGGATTCAAGGTGGGAGTAGGATTACATCAGGGATCAGCTCTGAGCCCTTTCTTGTTTGCCATGGTGATGGACAGGCTGACAAATGAGGTCAGGCAGGAGTCGCCGTGGACCATGATGTTTGCAGATGACATTGTGGTCTGCAGTGAGAGTAAGGGGCAGGTGGAAGAGAACCTGGAGAGGTGGAGGTATGCTCTCCAGAGAACAGGAATGAAAGTCAGTAGAAGCAAGACAAAATACATGAGTGTGAATGAAAGGGACGCAGGTGCAATGATGAAGATGGAAGGAGTAGAGGTAGTGAAAGTAGATGAGTTTAAATGCCTGGGGTCAACCATCCAAAGCAATGGAAAATGCACAAGAGAGATGAAGAAGAGAGTACAGGCAGGGTGGAGTAGGTGGAGAGGAGTATCAGGGGTGATTTGTGAAAGAAAGAGGGCAGCTAGAGTGAAAGGGAAGATTTACAAGACGGTAGTGAGACCTGCTATGATATATGGTTTGGAGATGGTGGCGCTGACAAAAAGACAGTAGGCAGAGTTGGAGGTGGCAGAGTTGAAGATGCTAAGATTCTCATTGGGAGTGACTAGAAGGGACAGTATTAGAAATGAGTATATCAGAAGGACAGCTCAGGTTGAGCGGGTTTTTTTTTTTTTTTTGTTACTTATTTGTACCCGTAGGTAGACTTGGTTTGCAGTCTGGTGACAAGCCACCGGCCGCTGGTCGCTGCGTGCGCGAGCGCCCTAAACCTACATGTTTTTTGGTGTGCGGGAGGAAACCGGAGAAATCCCGGAGTAAACCCGCGCAACACGGGGAGAACATGCAAACTCCACACAGCTCACTGTTGGTCGGGGGCTGGGATCGAACCCATGATCTCATGATCCCCGCGGTCCCCCGGCCGAGGGTAAAACTGTGCTGCCACAGTGCTAAACCACTGCGCCACCGTGCAGCCCAGAGACAAAGTAAGAGAGGCAAGGCTGAGATGGTTTGGACATGTGCAGAGGAGGGATAGTGAATATATTGGACAAAGGATGTTGAAGATGGAGCTGCCAGGCAGGAGGAAAAGAGGAAGACCACAGAGAAGATTCATGGATGTAATGAAGGAGGACATGGAGAAGGTTGGTGTTACAGAGGAAGATTCAAGGGATAGGGTGAGATGGAGGCAGATGATCCGCTGTGGTGACCCCTAAAGGGAGCAGCTGAAAGAAGAAGAAGAAGAAGAAGAAGAATGTTGACATGTTCAATACTTATTTTCCCCGCTGTATGTTGCTAGTTTAGGGCTTTGTTTTTCCTCATGTGAAGTTTAGGAGAGTTTCAATGAATCATGTGGTGGCTACACAGATCTTCTTTGTCCTTCTGGTCACATGACCCACTGAGGAGACTCGTGAATGAGAAAGCCTCCGGTGCTGGTCTGTCAGTAAGCTCCTGCAAATTTCTCACTACAGACAGTGACAGCTGGTCCTGCAGCTCTCGCTATACATCATCGCCAAGTTGCCTTTTTTTTTTTTTGAGAAACTGCTTTAAAAGCATGTACAACCATATTTTTGTTTCTTGAATAATTTCACTACATATTAATTCAAAGGTATTGCCAATCTGCAAGTTGGGCTTTAAAGATTCCAATGGTGGCACACATCAGTCACGAATCTGTGAGACTTTTTACAACACACACACGCACACACACACGCACACAGAGAGAAATAGAGAGAGAGAGAGGAGATAGAGAGAAAAATCCATTTGACCTGTCCGGGACTAAATTAAATAATCAATTACTCCTTTCCATGTGACTGTACCCCCCAGATAACTTCAAAGCTATTTACAACAGACTGCCTTGCCAAGATAACAAAAGGGCCAGTTACTGCTTAATCACTGCCTGTAGTAAACGGATGGCCCAAAACTCCTGAGGTGGTCAAAAACTGCATGGACCTTCAAGAAGCCATCCACATATTTTATGTTCTCCCTCTCAGGAAAACCAATGACAAGGAAATGAGCAAAAATACTGAAAAAGAAAAGAAACAAAACAATTCTCTTATTTGTCTATTTTCAGCCCATCTTGAGCCTCTGCAAACATTTTTTTCCATTTACTATTAGAGTCATTCATTTTCTTTTTATCTCACCAAAAGCTGTAACCAGTAGAAGATGGTAGAAAACCGCAGACATGGGTGTCAGTTCTATCTCAAGTCCATTTACTGTACAACCTCCATCCACTCATCACCTTGGCAAGAGCAGGATTAGAGATGTTTTAATCCAGATTTTTCACCACAGCCAAGGATGAGGCCCAACAGGGAGATTCATCACTTCTGCAACAATCCTGATAGATCAAAAGCACTCTAGCAGATTGAACCGCTCTACACAGGATTATGTATTTTCTCTTTTTCTACAGGAGTAAGCATATTTCTCTCTAGAAAACAAAACGGAAAAAGATACATACATACATACATACACTACCGTTCAAAAGTTTGGGGTCACCCAGACAATTATTTTGTGTTTTCCATGAAAAGTCACACTTATTTACCACCATGAGTTGTAAAATAAATAGAAAATATAGTCAAGACATTGACAAGGTTAGAAATAATGATTTGTATTTGAAATAATAATTTTTTCCTTCAAACTTTGCTTTCGTCAAAGAATCCTCCATTTGCAGCAATTACAGCATTGCAGACCTAACATGATTGCACAAGGGTTTTCTAATCATCCATTAGCCTTCTGACGCAATGAGCAAACACATTGTACCATTAGAACACTGGAGTGATAGTTGCTGGAAATGGGCCTCTATACACCTATGTAGATATTGCACCAAAAACCAGACATTTGCAGCTAGAATAGTCATTTACCACATTAGCAATGTATAGAGTGTATTTCTGATTAGTTTAAAGTTATCTTCATTGAAAAAAAATGCTTTTCTTTCAAAAATAAGGAAATTTCTAAGTGACCCCAAACTTTTGAACGGTAGTGTACATACATACATACATACATACATCTTCTTCCGCTTAATCCTTTTCGGGTCGCGGGGGACTGGAACATACTGTACCTATTTGCACAGCTTGGAAACAAGTGTGAAAAGGCTGTTTGGTTTTGTTTGTCACTCTCTCACAGTGACTTGACTCAGTCATTTTCATACAAATGCTAATGGAGTCTATGTCATTGTCCTTTGTCAGATTTACACAGTGTCAAGAAAACAATTGCATGAAAAATAGTAATAGTATTAATAGTACTTTTTATGAAAAGATTTTTAAAAAGAAAAAAACAGTTTCTGACATTTTTTTTTATTTCAATTAGCAATAATAATAATAATAAATATAGTTGTGACATGTGCAAACATATGGGCACTCATGTCCCCATGACTCAGATTCTTTTTTACAAGGTTTTACAAACTCAGATCTAAATTGGCTCATTAGGGCATGTCAACAATTATCATTAGGAAATGCCAGCCAGTACCAATTTCAAAATTTTGAAATTTTGATTCTTCAAACCTTGTGTAAACACTCAGCAACCATTGGTTCCTCTAAGCAGCTGTGTAAGGAAAATGAAAAGAAAGTCAGAGTTTTCAGCTTCCAGCTTCCACAGTAAGAGATGGCAGTTGAGAGGAACTATGGAGGTCAAGATGAGATCTGGAAGACCAACAAAACTTTTTAATAGAGAACTTCTCATAAGCTGCTCAGAATTGCAAATCACCTCCTTCCCTCCCAGCAAACTCAAGACTGGTGGCGCATTTTTTTTTTTTCTTCCTGCTGCCTTCAGAGAGAGCAGTCGCATTTTTCCTCCCTCCTTCTATCCTGCATTCCTGACCTAAATCTAAATCCCAGCTTGCTTGTGTCTGTGCCGTCTCACCATCTCGCTGATCTCAACCCAAATGGAAATACGGAAAATGGATATAAGCTGGGCTTTAAACGCAATTGACACCACCTTTTCAAACAGAAAATCGGGCCCGGGGGAGCCCAAATGTGGAGAGACCCATGGATTGGAACTCATGTGTCTGTGTGATTCGACTGAAGATGTGGAAAACATCTACCTGTTTTGGCTTTACGATCACAGGATTTCTGCTGATTGGCTCTGGAGTTCTCCTGGTGTATCAAAAATTTAACTGGAAGAGCTAATCAAAATGCGGACCCGGCGTAGCTGCTTCTTCAACAATTCAACCAGATGGGGAGTGCACGAATAGCGGCAAATGACCAACATGGAATTTACCATCTGCATGCACTGTAGAGAGATGGACTCTACCGGACATGTTTATCTGTGTTTAGAAGGGGAAACATCTGGAGTCGCTTTGTGCTCTCCAGGGAATGATATGAATTTAAAGCCAGTGAAATGTTAATTTGAATTGTAAGCACAGAATTATGAGAGAGGAAATCCTATACTCTGTCTGTGCAGATTCGGCCTTGATCGGCGCCCCTGGATAACTCACTCCTCCAGAGTTGAGATAAGCGGATGTGTCAGCTGGCTCTGCTAACCCAAACACTGCTGCTGTGCAATAAACAGAACTCTTCAAGGGACAGCGTTCATGAACTATAACATCTATCGTTGCCTAGGAGACTATTTGTTGTACTCCAGTAACTGATACACTCAACACTGCACACACACTGACATCATCATACTGATATACACACACTGCCCTCTCTCTGCTGTGTGATCTGTCTACTAAATGTCTGCTAAATGTGCATTGAGGTTTTTTTTTGCCTGCAATCAAAATTTCGCTTACTTACTGAGCGCCATTTTGATAAAACATGTTTTTTTCTCTCGCCTACTGTGTCATATCCTTTCTTTTTTTTTTTCTTTTTTTTTCCTTTCTTCTTTATGACTGGCGCCTAGCGGCTGCCTCGGCCTTAGATGCACTCTGCAGAGCATGCCCAAATGCCAAGTCACGTTCCGTTACCTTGTATTCATACATGTGTAATGACAATAAAGTTGAATCTCATCTCATCTCATTACCCCACTCCGCCAGGGCTGCCCTTTGTCACTGATCATGTTCATAATTTTTATGGACAGGATTTCTAGGCACAGCCAGGGAATGGAGGGTGTCATGCTTGGTGACCACAGGATCTCATCTCTGTTGTTTGCAGATGATGTTGTCCTGCTGGTTTCATCCAGCAATGGCCTACAGGTCTTACTGGGATGATTTGCTGCTGAGTGTGAAGCGGCTGGGATGACAATCAGCACCTCCAAGTCCGAGTCCATGGTCCTCAGCCAGAAAAATGTGGATTGTCCTCTCCGGGGTGGGGACAGACTCCTGCCCCAAGTGGAGGAGTTTAAGTATCTCCTAGTCTTATTCACAAGTGAGGGGAGAATGGAGCGAGAGACTGACAGACGGATCGGAGCAGCATCTGCAGTGATGCGGACGTTGTACCGGTCTGTTGTCGTGAAGAGGGAGCTAAGCTCTAAAGCAAAGCTGCTGATTTACAAGTCAATCTACGTTCCTACCCTCACCTATGGTCATGAGCTTTGGGTAATTACCAAAAGAATGAGATTGCGGATACAAGCAGCTGAAATGAGCTTTTTTCGTAGGATTGCTGGACTCAACCTCAGAGATCGGGTGAGGAGCTCACTCATCCGGGAGAGGTTCAGAGTAGAATCGCTGCTCCTCTACATTGAAAGGAGCCAGTTGAGGTGGTATGGGCATCTGATCAGAAAGCCTCCTGGACGCCTCCCACTTGAGGTGTTTAGGGCACGTCCCACTGGGAGGAGACCCCGGGGCAGACCCAGGACTCGCTGGAGAAACTATCTCTCCCAGCTGGTCTGGGAACGCCTTGGTATCCTCTCTGAAGAGCTGGAGCAGGTGGCTGGGGAGAGGGAAGTCTGGGTTTCTCTGCTTGAACTGCTG
Organism: Pholidichthys leucotaenia; assembly: GCA_020510985.1. Taxonomy (NCBI): domain Eukaryota; kingdom Metazoa; phylum Chordata; class Actinopteri; order Cichliformes; family Pholidichthyidae; genus Pholidichthys; species Pholidichthys leucotaenia. The sequence goes on from CM035836.1 coordinate 302,710,232, forward strand.
CCTCCGTGACCCAGACCTCCAGAAAAGCGGTAGAAGATGGATGGATGGATGGATGTTAATCTTCTTTCCAAATTTGTTCTTTCTTTTAGATGAGTATGAGTAAGGGCAAGAAAGCATGTACGTAAAGTGGCACTCCACCAAAAATCTTTTTTTTTTCTTGTTAACTTGTCTGTGACATGTCTTTTATGACGTACATGACATATCAAGAGTGAAGTCACTCAAATTTGTCATGTCTGATTTTTTTTTTTTTTTCTGTGAAAGTTCAGTTAGGCCCCTTTGAAAAAAAGACGAGTTTAGAGAGAGTTTTTGGTGATGTAACTGTAGCAGGTCTGTAGTGTTGAGCCAATCAGGACTCTGGCCTAACTTAAGTTAGCCTCCAGGGTCAGTTAGCATTTTTGGACAAGTGCTTTGAAAACTTGACCCAAATTGAGGTGAGTTTTACCGAGCCCAGTCTCAACAAAAACACGTTCAACTGCACGTTTTATCGCTCAGAGAAAACGTACAGAGGCACGTAAAAAAGATTTTTGAAGTGCAGTGGGTATGTGGCGTTTACAGCTTTAAGACAGCTGGGTAAGGGCAGTTTTTTTTTTTCACTTTTATTATATTTCAGAATCGACCAACTACCCCATACTTTAATCCCTAACCCTAACCTCACAGAAACCTTTCATTAGTGGAGTGAAAAACAAAATAAGGAAAAAAAAAAAAAAAAAAGAACGAAATCAGTGACATACGAGAGCAGGAGTCGAACTTGTGTGTTTTTTTTGTGTACGGTATTGGTTGAGATGGCTGTGTAGGTAGGTGTAGGTAACCGTGCGCCATCCCCCTCCCACCAATTGAATGAGCGTTGGGAAACCAAAGTAAGAGATGCGTTGTTCTGCGCATGCACGGTGAGAACTGTATGTGCAGTGAGTGAACTTGTAAAACTGTACCGAGGCACGTTTTTTGGGGTTTTTTTTATGATTTAACGTGCAAATGTACATTTTTAGAGGGGTGGGAAAATGTTTATTAGAATCATTTTTTACTGAGACTGGGTTGGTTTTACCATCAAACTGCTTTTAAGAACCGTTGCAATTTCAGCCATTATCCTGGGCCACCGTGCATACAACTGGGCATGTCCTTCAACTGGTCTTTTTATCACAGGATTTATTCCGTTTAATGTAGTGCTAGCCACTATTAGCCTTGTGGGATGTGGGTAGGATTATTCACAGAACCTGACATCTGAAGGAGGAAAAGTGAAAATATTTTCACACAAAACTGTAAAAATAAAAGAGTTTTTGTAGGAAAATTTTAGATATTGGAGATTTGCTTTTGTAGGGGATTTATATCCACTGGAGTTCACTTTAAAAACTTACTTGAGATGTAATTTTATTCTTGACACTCTGAAGGGTTTTTCTTATGAATTTATGGTAGTTTATTAGTAAATTAAGGACTTTTCTGTATTAAATGTGGAAGATTGTCAAAAAAAAGTTTACAATTTCATATGGACTTTTTTTCCCTAATTATTTTTGTTTTTGCCGCTATGAATTTAGGACTGTTGTACATTTGAGATTTGTTCTCAGATTTTGTTAGGGGTTTTCTCATAAATTTCAGACATTTTTCTTTTAAATTTATTCCTTTTTACCAATTCAATCTGTGAGTTTTTCAGTAAATTTATGTCCATTTTAAAATGAATTTACTATGTTTTTCCTAAAGAAATTGAAAAGCTTGTGATAAAAATGGGACTTCTTCACATGTAGCCTATTTTACACTTGATTTATAGAGCCAGAATATAACAATGATTTCAACTGTGATTGTCAAAAAAATAAAATAAAACTACATTCATAATATTAATTAAATAAACAATGAAACAGTCCTTTCTGTTATAATAGCCTGTCATATACTGTATGTTTGTATGCCTAAAACTCCTGACACCCCAATGAAAACCTCATGTTTTTTAAACCTAAATATTGGCAGGTATGCATTCTCTATTATACCGAATAATTTCAAAATGACCCCAAAAAATTCAGCATAATAATAACAATTTTGCATAATAATAATGATAATAATAATAATAATAAAAGCCAAGGCTGTCATCATAATGTGAATTATAAGTGTAGTTTCCCTGTCAAAGAGCTGCAGATGGCCTGTCTCCTGTCTCACATCCTCCCTGTCCAGGAGGGATGGGTAATCAGACACTGCATTCACTTACACTCAGAAATTTAATCTATATCTATTTGAACTTTTCTTAAATATAAATTAATTAATTGAACAAAGTTTGAACTAAACTATTCCTAAATTCAATAATATTTTGGGGGCAGATGAAAACCTCTGGTTAGAGTTATTTTGTGCACCTTATGTTTGTAACAAATTATCACAAGCTCACAGTCCAGCATGTGGGTCTCCTCTCTGCCCCAGTCGGCATTCATGAGAGAAGACCGCCACCAGTTTGGGACACAGCTGCTGTGGGTTTGTGCTTTTTTGTTACTTTTCCTATTTTTCTGGAGCTGTCAGCATGGTCCCTGACTACTCAGGTTCTATGGGCGGGCGTGCGTACCCGATGAGCCTGGGGTGGGAGGTTTGTAGACTACTGATGGAATTGGACAATCTCATCTCCAATGCTCACGGAGCACTTACCTCTAAAAACGCTCTCTGGTACCTGGGCTTCGCGGAGGAGGCTGCTCGCCGGTGCCCTCAGCTTGCACAGCATGCTGAGGGGGTAGAAAGGATCACGCTGATGGCGGCGCTGCGAAGGGAGAACAGTGGTAAGGAGAGGAGCTCCCTGAAGAAGTAGAGGTCAGCGCCTACGGGAAGGAGTCCCCGGTTCTCGGTACCACTGTCTCCTCACCTGCCTCCAACTTCACCTCCAGCTCCTGTTCCACGCCGCCGCCATCCAGCTCCAGACCGCTGGAGGAATTCCCCCGCCTCTCAGGCAGCAATTTCCCCTTCCCCGAGGCAGAAGACTCCCGCAGCAGTGCCCTCTCTGTGTTTTTCCTCTCCAGCTGTATCGTCAACTTCCTCCTTCTCCGCAGCTGCTGTTTTCCACTTCTCCTCGACGTTCCCTCACGCTGCTAAGAGGTTGGCTGTTTCCTCTCCGGCTCCGCCCGTCTCCATGTACGCAGGGGCAGCTCCTCCATGATCCTCTGAGGGGCCCATGACCACCGTAGCCACAGAGAGGGATGACTGTACACCAGCTGCAGCAGAGAACATCATGCCCCGGGAACACAGGCAAGTGTTCTTTCATTCTCTATCATCCTCCCATGAATTACCTTGCCTGATTACCAGTGGTGAGGCTCAGGTCTCGCAGTCCTCTGAGCTCTCACCTCCTGCTGCAGCCATGATTACTTCACCTGCTCTCTCCGCATCTCCTCCTATCCTATATCCCCTGGATGTCCACCGGTCATGGGATTGGGCCTCTGGATGATGGAGGAGCCTGCAGGTCTGGAGGACCGGGTTCCAGCCCCACAGCCGTGGTCCGGACTGAGGGAAAGGGCTGCCTCCAACCTGAAGCCTGCACCAACGATATAGCATCCCCTGGCTTCACCTATGCAGGAGTCAGCTCCAGCAGAAAACCGACCTCCTGAATCCAAGCCGGATGAGCCACCTGCGTGGGTCACCTCAGTGGGGGGTCCTGGGACTGCATTGACCACCATGCCTGCTGCAGGGGCCACCACAGCAGAGCCGGAGCTGGACCTGCAGAGGGCCCGGCCCGAGACGTCGCCACTTAGATCAATGGAGTCCTGGATGGCAGTGGAGCTCGAGCTCAGGAAAGTGTTTTCATTGCTTCTGTTTTGGAGAGATTTTGCCTGGCTCTTGGGGGGGAGGGGGGCCAAGTGAAGCCATCAGCTGCGCATGAGCTCACCTTGCTGGGCTCCACTGCTGCCGGTGACCCTGTTTCTCTGCCTCTCTTGCTTGAGCTCCAGCCCGGAGCAACCATGGGTGCAGCTTTGCTCCAGCCCGGAGCCACCGCGTGTGCTACTATGTCCCAGTCCGGGACAACCGAGGGTGCTACAGGCCAGTCCGAGGGCGTAGTGGTTCCCCCTCCTCTGTCAGGTGCCGTCGTGGTTCCCCCTCCTCTGCCAGGTGCTGTTGCGGTTCCCCCTCCTCTGCCAGGTGTCGTCGTGGTTCCCCCTCCTCTGCCAGGCACCGTCGTGGTTCCTTCTCCTCACCCTGACGTTGGCATGGGTTCTCCGACTCCTCCATCATTGCTCACCGCTGGTTCTTCCCATTGGGCAGCAGCCTTCTAGACTACTCTATCTGTTCAGGTGGTAAAAGAATTCTGGCAGACCACCTAATAGATTGTGCCGCAGGGTTGGGTGGCCTACATTCTCTGGTAGGCACCCGACTCTTTCAGTCATGCCATCTGCTGGGCCTGGGACTTTGGCCGCCCATCTGCTGAATTGTCCAGGTGTTCAGTCCAGGGGACTAAGGTGGTTGGGGTTTTGCCTGGTGTGGGTCCTTTGCAGGGTTTTGTTTTGTTCCCTCCTAGCCTGTTTCCCCCACCACCCACCCAGGGTGGTTATTATTTACCAAAGGCTGCAGTGCACAGTCGAAACATATAAAGAAGGTAAAAACATCTCCTTTCTATTTTTGTCTTTAACAAGAACAAAAGGTAAATAATTAAAAGAAGACAAAATGAACCTACTTGAGCTATTACAGGGTGGTTATTGTTATACTCCTTTTGTTGGGGGGGTCTTTTTTGATGTTACCTTGGGGTGTCTGGGACTTACCCCTTGAGAGGCCCTGTCATGAGCTGAGCACTGGAGGTTCTCACCATGCTCAGTCTCATGGCTTTTCTCTATATTTGCATATTTGTTGTATTTTGTGCCTTTTGGTTTTTGTATTTCTCGTACTGTTTCTTATTTTCCTGTTTATGTTTTAGCTTTGTTATTCTCTTATTTTGTATTAGATTGCATTTACTTCTCAGTCTGTATTTGTTGATATTTTATTCTTTATATCCATTACTGTTGTGTTCTCCCTCTGGGTTGACAGCTGTCAGTGGCATTTCCGGGTTTTTGCTCCATGTGGGCGGTGTCCCTGTCAGCTGTCAACCCCGGTCTTTCCCCTCTCATTGCTCCCAGCTGGTCCAGATTATTAATCATTGTTTTCTCCTGGCCACTATAGTATCCACACCTGTGTTCTATTGTATTATGCCTTATTTAAGACCGCTGCTCTTTGTATTCCTCGCGGCGGTCTTGACTGATGTCTAAACTCCCAGAAGTAAGTTTGACGTTCTGTGTTTTCTCCTTGTTACTGGGTTTATCTCTTTCTGGCTTTTGAGCTATTTTGTGCAGTTTATGTTTGTAATAAATGATCACAAGCTCACAGTCCACCACATGGGTCTCTTCTCTGCCTTCTCTGCGGCATTCATGACACACACGGTCTCGCACAGGCACACTCACACGCACACACTCACACACGCACACATATTGTATATGCTTTATTTGTAATTATCCTAACACTTTGTTCACCTACCACTGTATATACTAGGGGTGTAACAGCACGCTAAAATCACGGTTTGGTAGGTACCTTGATTTTAAGGTCACAGTTCGGTTCACTTTCGGTACAGTAAGGAAAAAAAATGCAAAACATAAAACTGCTTATCTTTTGTATAAGGGCTGCACGGTGGCGCAGTGGTTAGCACTGCGGCAGCACAGTTTACCCTTGGCCGGGGGATTGTGGGGATCGTGGGATCATGGGTTTGATCCCAGCCCCCGACCAACAGTGATCTGTGTGGAGTTTGCATGTTCTCCCCGTGTTGCGTGGGTTTACTCTGGGATTTCTCCAGTTTCCTCCCACATGCCAAAAACATGCATGTTAGGTTAATTGGCTGTTCTAAATTGTCCCTAGATATCTGTTTCCTATAGGCCCTTAGAATAGAGGGTTAGTATTAATGAAAGCGCTTTGAGTGGTCTTTGTGACTAGAAAAGCGCTATATAAGTGCAGGTTAGTTAGTTAGTTAGTTAGTTAGATAAGCGGGAACAGCTTTGACAAAAAACCTCTGCAAACTGCCATCAGTAAATTTTCCAATAAATAAAATGTATACAGTAAAACAAATAAATTCTCTTTTTAGCAAATGAACAATGCAGACAACTGCAACAGTAGAAGCTTGAATAGTCTGAATTATTCTTTTGTTTTTAGATAATTAAAATTTCTTATTGCCTGAAGCAGTGTTTTTAACCAGGGTGCTCTGGTATGTTCAGATTTCTGTGGGAAGTTAATGATCTGATTTCACTAGTTAACTGGTCAATAATTTGTCATTGTTGTATGTGTGTTGTATGTGTGCGCGCTCCCTCACCGCTCATGACAAAGTACACACGCTGCAAAAAATGACATCTAAGTGAGATAACATATCTTAAATTGAGGCTATTTGTGCTTTTTTTAATTTTTTTTTTTTTTTTACATGTAAAAAACAAGCAAAAAGTTTCTGCCGGGAAATTTTTACTTATTTTAAGCAATTTGATAAGTCAAATTTTCAAATTTTATGAAATAAAAACTATATATTAATGTTTTGTTGGTAATGTATTTCTTTTTTATATCCTGATGAGTGTTTAACATCTTTTCAATTAAAAAAAGATAGCAAATGTGCTATTTATCAAGGGGTGCCCAATTTTTTGCATACAACTGTAAAACCAACCTTGAATAAAACTGATGTTTAGATGGCAATTAAATTTTTGCATCACTGACTGAGTGAAAAAAAAAAAATGTGCCAAAGACAGAAAGTTAAACAAGCGCACAGGAATCACTTTTGAGCTGGCCCTCAGCCAATCACATGGGGAAGTCAATTTGGCATCAAAGGTCTCTGCAGTGTTCTCTGGTGTAAAACTGGAGGAAAATAGCTGTGATATCAATCTGGCATGTCAGAAGCCCGCGGGCCTGACACAGACACCCTGAAGCCTGGCTCCACAGAAGAGGGGTTAGAGGAGTAGGGGGTGGGGGGTGAAGCAGCACAGCTCGCTCCAACGTCAGCGCCAATGTCAAACCGAGGCAGAGAGAGTTCAAACACAGGACCCTGATTACTGCTTTGATGGGCGAGCCCTCAAAAGCATTCTGGCCCTAATGTGTATTCATGACTGTCAGAAAGAGGCAAGGTCAGTGTGTGGATGAACACACACACCTACGCACACACAAGTGTACATTATAGACTAGTTAATCTGCGCTTTGATGGCTTGACCCTTTCATAATGCTGTGAGGCAGGGCAAAAAAAATAAATAAATAAATAAATGCACAAGCAGGGTGACCCTAACCTTAACTCTGACCTCTCCTTTGAGACCAGAGGCAGAGGAAGAGTGGGAGGATAGAAGGAGTATAAAACAACCCGAGGCATTCTCCATCCCTCTCTGCCCTGCAGGCACAGCTCACTGGTTGTGTGAGCCTTTCTCTTCAGCTATACAATTTTACACTTTGGGCTCTGATAGAGGAAAAACCCAACAACAATCCAAATGCTGTCCTTTGGTGGGAAAATCATCGGCCAAAACTGTAGTTCTCACAGGCCATCATCTATCCCACGTGACACAGGGAATAATATCATATCAGCTTAACATATGTTTCATATCCCATTTGCTGAGTCTTTCATAGCTGAAATACTTTTATCAGGTTCTTCTACTTTCTTACTATTATTATACTTTCTGTTAAAAAGTTACTTAGCAACAACTTTATTCTTGCCAAAAAGTGAGGTTTTTCTCATAAATTTGTAACCTTCTCTGAAATTTGCAACTTTGAACTCATAAATTTGCATTTTTTCTTGTTGATTTGCAAGTTTTTATCATAAATTTTCCATTTGATTTTTAATTTTCTTCTCTAAAATATAATCTAGACCATGTTCCCCTCTAATATAGTACAGATCATATATAGAAACCTTAGTTAATGAATCATTTTCTGCTCAAAAAAATGATTTCATATCTGATGAGGAAAAACTTGACTGGCACTATTTTTAAATCAGTGAAATCAAAAGTTACTCAAAGAGCATGACCAAATTTACTTGAGTGAAAAGTACAGGCTGATCTTAAACATTTTACTCTAATAAGAATAAAAAGTATCCTCTACAATTTAGTGAAAAACTTACTCAAGTACATGTACTTGAGTAAATGTAATTAGTTACTACACACATCTGATCCTAATAAACAAACAAAACAGTATTTCATCAATTCCAATAGTTTCTATCCCACAATCCTCCTGTTTTCAGTCATTAATTGAATTATTGCAGTTGTGGTTTCCCTCCTTCTCATGTAGTACCTACTGTTTAAAACACTCTTCGCAATGGATTCTGGTAGTGGTGCAATGTGTTATGTATGAGCACAGTATTAGTAGTAGTAAGATGGCAGCTGTGTTGGCCAGGGAATAGACGGGGTGGCGGACTGCCGTTTCCAGTAGTGACCTTTACACCCAAGGTGTAAAGGGCATGGGCAGAAGAGGTATGTCCTCTTTCACCGTGGACCCCCTGGCTAGTGGAGAGCGCTGTGAGTCTATAGATGTTGTCATTTATACTGTTAATAAAGTTCCGTTAACAGTACCTCCACTCTGTTCATTATTGTGCAAGTTATGGACACAACATTTGGCAACGAGGTAAAAGTGGTTATGGAGAGGTCTGTTGCCAATTTTCGGCTGTTTCTGGAGGCCCCAGGCCAATCACCCATGCCCTGGCCTAGGTGGTTCACGGTATTTACCAACTATCTGGTGGCTTTAAACCTCGGCGAACTCGAGAAGCTTCGCATGAGGGCAGTTCTGGTTCATAACTTAGGCATGGAAGGACAGAGGTTTCTGGAAACTTTAGGAGGAGCCGATAGCTTCGACGAGGTCATGGAGCTAATGGCACACTATTTTCGCCCTCCTGAAAATGTCACTGTCTGGCGCATTCAGTTTTGACGGTGCTGCCAGCAGACAGGAGAACCTGTGAGACGATATATACTGTAGTAGATCTCTTTCAGCTGGTGAGAGAATGCCAATTCGGACACCTGGAAGATGAAATAATCCAGGATCAGCTGGCAGAGCATGTTCACTGTCCCGCAGCTCCATCGAGGTTTTTAACTCATCCGGGTGAGCTGACGTTGACCTCCGCTATTGAGCTAATGCAACAATTTGAGGCAGCTGAGATGATAGTGAGGGGCCTCAGTGAGAGGTCCACTCCGACCCAGGATGAGCTTCGCTTAAAGGTGCTGACGTTAGGCCCTGAGAATGAAGATAGCGGAGAGGATGAAGACTGTACCTCCGTGGTGAAGATAAGGTCTGTCCCAGGAACGCCTAGATGTTACGGCTGCGGGTCCCCTAAACACCACTATAAGTCCAGGGGGTGTCCGGCAAAGGGTAAGCGCTGTGGGAGATGTGGCTTGTTGCACCACTTCACCAGGACCTGTAAAAATTTTGAGCGAATTGATCAACAGCATGAGGCGGGTCCCTCGCCGAAGACTCCGACGGTAGTCCATACGGTTTCCCCGGAGACAAGTGGACACATTTGCTGCACTGTCTCGCTGGATGGCATCGAGGTGCCGCTGTTGGTGGACACTGGAGCGGTGACCTCCGTGTTAAATTTAGCAACAGTGAGGAGTCTATTTTCCCATTGCCGCATTCATAAACAGACTGCACCCTATTATGGCTATGGAATGAACAGGTTGACCGTCTTAGGATTTTTGGAGTTGGAGGCGAAGTACAAATCCATGATGATGCCAGATGCGCATTTCATAGTCACCGCCGCTGGAGCCAACATCATGGAGTGCAACGTGTTCTATGGACTGGGCTTTTTGATCGCCAACAGCACTGGAGAAGAGTGGTCAGGCTGCAGGTTGTAGACCCGACCTGATCCGTGTGTGGAAGATGAGGAGGTGTGGGACACTAATTGGTCTGGTATTACAGGAGGAGTGCACACCCGGAGCCACACAATGGCATCCCAGGATGTACTCGATGCCAGGGTCCAAGTTACCCTTGGTGTGGGAACTGGACGGCACGGCGGGACCCCTGGGGTGGCTGGTGGGGACGAGACGCCTGCACTGAAGAATGATGGGGCAAGACTAGGGGGCACAGTGTTGAAGCGCTCTAAGCGACGACCTTCAAGGAGGACTTCGAACCAGACCCACAAGACAACCGGTTCCGAAGAGGAGGCCCGCTTACGTCTTGGTGGTCCGAGAAGGCATGACAGAGCTCCCCTGCAGATTGGTGATAGGGTCCGCCCAACGGTCGAGGCTCGGCTGAGAGGGACCCACGGAACGCGTGAGCGGTGCGATAACCAGTGGCGGCTCCAGGTGGTGGCTGCCACGAGTGACGGGTATTTGGGTTTGTCGAACAAGACGTGGAGGCACCCAAGTGAGCTGCGCTGCATGGTGGAGAAGAGGAGACGGCGCAGTTTATCTCCAGAGGCCAAGAAACGGAAGTGATCTGGATGGGAACGACGAGATGGCAATCCAATGGGGTGGGGGGGGGGGGCTCCACTGGGTGTGACATGACTGGAGGTGTGTTTATTAGTGTGTTTTGGGTTTCATGCCAATGTGTCATTTTGTGTCTAGTTTCATGGTCCTATTGGTTTGTCCCCCGAGTGTATTTTGAAAAAAAAAAAAAAAAACTAAAACACTAAATTCATTGAGTTATGTGGGAAATGAAGTGGATTAATGGAGATGTGTAGATGTTTAAAAAAAAAGTTAAAGCATTTTGGTATTGGATGTGTATTATTAGTAGGCACTGTGAGGTGTAGCATGTTAAAAAATAATAATAATGTTAAATTGTCGTGGATCGGTTATGTGGTCCAACACTATTGATTTAATATGATGTGCCCAAGTGTGGAGTGGGGGCCACCAGTAGGGGGTATTTAGACCATGTATTTGTATTGTTTATTGATTGTTGTGTATATATGTATCATCATAGTTCTGGGATTATTTTCTTTTAGAAACACGGCTATATTTTTGTTTGGACTTTTAGTGAATAAGGTGGCAGAATAATCCACCTGGCCATGTAAGGGGGTACCAGTAGTCTACCTGGCCCTCTAGCTTGTGTTGTGTGAATAGATAGGTTTATTTATTTTTGTACATAGGATTTTACTGTTTGTGCGTGTGTCGGGTGATAAATTTGGGGTGGGCTAATTAGGGTACTTGCCATTTTTTTTGGGGGGGGGGGGCGTTATGTATGACTTTAGTATTAGTAGTAGTCATATGGCAGCTGGGTTTGCCGGGGAATAGACAGGGGTGGCAGACTGCCGTTTCCGGTAGTGACACCACCCGAGGTACAAAGGGCACGGGCAGAAGAGACACGTCCTCTTTCATCATGGACCCCCTGGCTAGTGGAGAGCGCCATGAGTCTGTGGGTGTTGTCATTTATATTGTTAATAAAGTTCCATTAACAGTACCTCCGCTCTGTTCATTATTGTGCAAGTTATGAACACAACACAATGCATTTCTATAAATACATTTAAACTAGTGGTTATTGGTGTAGAATTATAAACACATTCATCAAAAACTTATCACTTGCTTTAAATGTTTTCAGAAACTGTTTTCATGGTGTCAGACAAAGTTTACTACTAAGCCGCCATGTAGGACAATCCAAAAATCCATGAAGAGCCTGCCCACGATTTCAAAATGTGCACAATCAGGAGTGGCGTGGCATCTGCTTGGCTGTAGGAGGTTAGTAATCACTTTCATCTCGGTCAGATTACTCTTCACCGATTGTGAAATTTTTGGTCAATCTGGCAAAATCCCAGTAGTTCTTTTTTGTTTGTTTTGGTTGTCATCTGTCCCACCTCCATGCCAGGGAAACAAAGAAATATACAGTACATTATAATAAAGAGCCCTTCAAAACACCATAGTTAAAAGTACAAATTCAATCATGCCAGTGTCTCAAACATCCTTTATTATAACCATTGACAGTACAAAGACCCTTTCTGTGGAAGAATAACTATTTTTAAAGCCTTTGTAACTGTCATAACCCGAGTGTCGGTTCTGGCCACACTCGGGTCTCATATCTTTTGTTTTCCTGGCTTTGGCAGCTGAGGATTCCTTCCAGCTCCTCGGGCTCTTATTGTGAAGGCGCCCGGGGAAGCTCCCTGCTGTCAAAGTCAGCTGCTGCTCCACTGTCATTAGGAGCAGCTGTGCCGCGTTGGGGTCATTAGCCACCAGAGATATAAGCGGGTGCTAAATGTCCTCCAACGCGGCAGTCTCTGTTATGATCACCTGTTATGCTCATCTGTTATGTTCATCTACGCTCTGATTGTGCTCCTGTTACGCTCAGGTATGTTCCCTTGAGACTTCACTCGCACTGTTGTCCGTCTGGCGCATCGGGTGCTCCCCGGCTCAGACGTCACCCAGCCACTGTATGTGTTCTGTGTGTGTTCAGCCTTCTCTACAATAAATTACCACTGCAAACTCACTGGTGACTGAGGCGTCTTGTGACGGTCCGTGAGGGCCGTCGTGACAGTAACTATCATTAATGCATTAAAAATGAATGAAAATCACCTACTGACTGCTTTTATAAATTAAATTTAAGGTCTACTGCGACTTAATCTTAATGCACTGCTTTCAAAATACTTGGAGCCTATGCTTTGAAATATACAAAAAAGAAAAAAAAATCTATTTAATTCATTTTCACTGTCCATAATGGAAATAGAATTGCAGATTAAACTGACAAAATAAACTGATTAAAATGGACAAATAAAAAGAAGCAAGCAAGTAGCAAGCAGATATGCTAATGTGATATTCCTCCCACACTGAAAAATAAATAAAAATGTCAAAATTTTTTAACCACATTGTAACATTACCAACTCAGTGACGTCAGTACTTTGTCAAAGAAAAAAGCATTTGTTTTTCTGAAACATGAATTAAATTTTAAAAGACTTTATTATTGCATTTTTCAAACAGAACCCAAAGTTGATTTTGTTTCCAATAAACACAAATTATTTTTTATAATTTTGATAAAACATTTTGCTGGAACACAGAAAAACACCATAGACGCATGCACACTGCAAAGTCCTTCCAAAACTTTCTGCCGGAACTTTATGTAGGTTGCCATCTGCTGGATATTTTGTAAACTGGCAGCAGGGAGGAATTAATACGGCACAGCTTTTGGACTACCGTCGGTGAGTATGAATTTTTTACCGATAGGCCAACGGCAGTCAACAACATGACTATCAGCTGATGCCAATGTTCAGCCAAAACATCTGTGCATCCCTAACTATCTACAGAACTTTAATGGGGTTAGGATAGCCCTATATAGCCCCATTTCCACTACAGGAACCAGGAACCAATTTTACAGGAATTTCTCCCATGGTGTGTGTCTTCACTACAGGAACCTCCCCGTAAGGGTAAATTTTTAGGAACTTGTAGGGGTCAAAATATGGCCCTGGTCCAGGGTTGGTAAGTCAGAGCAGCCCCAAAAACTGCTGAGTGTGGCTTTTGAGTTGACTCAGTGATGACTGAATATAACGCAGCATCAGGAAAGACATGACACCACCCTGCAAAGCACAAATCAATAGGACAAGCCATTTATAAAAGCTTATCTGGAACAGTGTACAGCAGTGTAGAACAGGGTTTAAAAACTCTTCCTGAGGAAAGAAACGAATATGGATTTTGTGTACAAATAATCAGTAGCTTTGGTAAGAAGTATTTAATTTACATGTAAACGTTTCAGTGTTTTTTGTCAGATAAAGAGAGCCATCCACACTGATGAACTAGATCATTCTAGTGCGTAACAGCAGAACCTAACATGAACTGCATTTTCCAGACACAGGCTTCACACCGAACCATACCTATGTGAGGTTGAGCCAACAAAACGAGGAAGAAAATGTCTGTCATTTGTGTATCGTTTGTACACATACTGTATGTGCACGAGATTTTGTTTGACATTTTTTGTGGGATGGTGGCTGATGACCTCAACACTGGAAATAAAATATATATATATATATATATATATATATATATATATATATATATAAAACTTTAAAAGCATAAATGAAAAATTTCAAGTGCACAAACGATGCACAAATTGAGACTATTTTCTCCTAGTCATTGGGTAAAAATTTCTCATGCCACAGAATGAGTTTTTGTGTGATCAGAGAACAATAGTGGATTTTTTTTTTTCTTTGCTTAACCTACTGCTGTATATTTGGCAGGAAAAAGAAGAAAATCGGAAGAGTCCATGGGCCCATGAAATTGTTGAACAGAATATTCTCTCTGCCCCAAAGCTTCCTGGGACCCACAGACAGGTATGATAAAGCAAGCCCATAGCGGAATCAGTTGAGCTTGCAAATAATCACAATAATAATAATATTAATAATAATAATGAGACTGTTTAAAAAAAGGGAAAGCAAATATGAGCTAAGCGGAAACTCTGCTTTTAAAAAAACCAAAGGTCAGAACAAATACAAAGTATCATCCCATGTCTGTCACGGGAGTTAAACTGTGGAGCTGTTGCTTTGAAAATATCAAAACATGTTCTACTCTGAAGCAGTTCAAAAAATTGTACAAAGATGAGAAAATCTCTGAGTATCTCACTGTAAATGCTAGGAGATAAACTTATAATAACTTAAAGGTTTTTGGGGGTTTTTTTGTCTGCTTATTCTACTTGATTTTCTTTGTCGATTTTTGGGTATGACTTAAATTTTTATGTTATTGATTTAAAATTGTAACATTGTAGGCGCTATATAAGCACTAGCTTCAGCCTACACCCATTTGGTTGATCTTTTATGTGTTCTACATATTTTTGTTGTTTTTATTGTATGTATGTTCATTACCGAATAAAATTCACATTCATTCATGCATTCATTCATTAATAATATAGCCTAATAATAAATATCCTGTAATAATAATTTCAACTTGGATCCATAGAGCTGTTGCAGAGGATGCTTTTATGTATCTAATAATTTTTTTCCCCCGGCGCTGTAAGGAGAGACAGCTGTAACAGCAACAGCTCCCTTGTATTTGTGTCTTTATTAGTTTACTCTTGTATCCAGTGTTTCTTTTCATAAGGGCTCGGTAGTAAGACTCGGAATAACAACTGGACCAAGTTTTTCTATTTTTCTCCTGGTCTTTCTTTTTTTTTCTTCCTCAATGCAATGGAGGATCCAAGATGGCGCCCACAGCGGTCGACATGGTGCTTCGCTGCGCTCTTTGTTTGTTTTTGTTTGTCAATTGTGTGTCTGCTTGCACTTATACCCGTGAAGAACTTTTAAATATCAGGACTTTGACCCCCACGGACCTCCTCCCAGTTTTTCTAGCCCCTGCCGCCGATCTGGTTTATTGTTTGGCTCGGAAAGTGAGACGGCGGAAGAGAGGAAGACGAGCGGGCGCTCTCGTACGACTTCGCAGGAGAGGCTCGCGAACGGCGCTGCCTGGCATATTTCTGTCCAATACCAACTCTCTCTCTAACAAGGTGGATGAACTGAGACTGCTGATGCGTTTTAAGGACCTCGCCTCCTCAGCTGTCCTCTGCTTTACTGAGACCTGGCTCCGGGAAAATATACCGGACAGCGCGCTGCGCCTCGACGGCTTTCAGCTCTTCCGTGCTGATCGTGACACAGAGCTTTCCGGCAAGACCACAGGAGGCGGTGTCTGCTTCTACATCAACTGCAGCTGGTGCTCTGATGTAACGGTAATTTCCAAACACTGTTCTCCTGCCTTGGAATTTCTTGTTATCAATTGCAAGCCCTTCTATTCCCCGCGGGAGTTTGCTTCTTTCATAATGATCGCTGTGTACGCCCCTCCCGACGCGGACACGCGCGAAGCTCAGCGCGTGCTCGCGGATCACATTCAACACACAGAGCGGAGTTTTCCAGACTCGCTGATTATTGTGGCTGGCGACTTTAATCAGTGCAATCTGAGCCACGATCTCCCCCGCTACAAACAGTTTATTAAATGCCCCACCAGAGGATTAAACACACTGGATCACTGTTACACCACAGTGAAAGACGCATATCGCGCTGTCCCTCGAGCTGCGCTGGGATTATCTGATCACGTGATGGTTCACCTCATTCCCACATACAGACAGAGATTGAAGCTCACTAAACCTGTTGTGACCACTACGAAGATACGGACCAGTGATGCTGAGGAGAAGCTGGAAACGTGCATGGAAATATCTGACTGGGGCATGCTTAAAGGAGCCACGCATGATCTGGATGAGTACACGGACACTGAACTCATATATCCACTTTTGTGAAGAGAACATTCTTCCATCACGCACCAGGGTGAGTTACTCTAATGACAAACCCTGGTTCACAGCTAAGCTCAGACAGATCAGGAAGGAGAAGGAAGCAGCGCTGAAAAGTGGAGACAGGGACTGCTACAGGGAGGTTAAATACCGGTTTAACAGAGAGCTGAAGAGGGCTAAATCTCTATACTCAGAGAGACTCCAGCAGCAGTTCACTGCTAATGATTCGGCTTCCGTGTGGAGAGGACTGAGGCAAATCACCAACTATCGACCTAAGGCTCCTAAAGGTCAGGATGACAAAGCCCTTTGTCAGAGACTGTCCCAACACTATGCCCGTTTTGACACCTCGTCATCTGTGTCCAACTCCCCCCCCTCCCTCCAGCTCCACAGCCTCCACATTCCCTACTTCATTTAAGGCACCCCCCCCCCCTCCTCCCCCCCTCCCCTTATCATCAGTGAGCAGGATGTGCTCAAACAGTTCTCCAGACTGAACCCGCGCAAGGCCCCCGGCCCAGACGGCGTGTCTCCCTCCACCCTGAGACTCTGTGCGAAACAGCTGGCTCCTGTATTCACAGACATTTTTAACACCTCCCTTAAGTTATGCCACGTGCCATCCTGCCTCAAATCCTCCACCATCATCCCTGTCCCCAAGAAGCCACGGATCACTGGACTTAATGACTACAGACCTGTAGTGCTCACCTCCTGTAGTCATGAAGTCCTTTGAGCGCCTGGTCCTGTCCCACCTCAAGTCCATCACCACCCCTCTCCTGGACCCGCTGCAGTTTGCCTACCGAGCCAACAGGTCTGTAGACGATGCAGTCAACCTGGCCCTCCACTCCATCCTGCAGCACCTGGACTCCCCGGGAACCTATGCCAGGATCCTGTTTGTGGACTTCAGCTCCGCATTCAACACCATCCGCCCCGCTCTGCTCCGGGACAAGCTGTCCCTGCTCAACGTGCCTGACTCCCTCTGCAGGTGGATCATCGACTTCCTGACGGACCGGAGGCAGCATGTGCGGCTGGGAAAGACTGTCTCAGACTATACTAGCATCAGCACCGGATCACCCCAGGGCTGTGTACTTTCCCCCTACTCTTCTCCCTTTACACCAACTCCTGCACCTCCAGCCACCAGTCTGTCAAGTTGATCAAGTTTGCGGACGACACCACCCTCATCGGGCTCATCTCCAACGGCGACGAGTCCGCCTACAGGAGAGAGGTGGCCCAGCTGGCGTCCTGGTGCAGCAATAACAACCTGCAGCTGAACGCTCTGAAGACAGTGGAGATGATTGTAGACTTCAGGAAAGTCACTACTCCTCTGCCCCCCCTCACCCTCTCAGGCTCTCCCATCACCACTGCTGATTCCTTCCGCTTCCTAGGCACTACCATCACCAGGGACCTCAAATGGGAGCTGACCATCAGCTCACTCATCAAAAAAGCCCAGCAGAGGATGTTCTTCCTGCGGCAGCTGAGGAAGCTCAAGCTACCCACCAAGATGTTAGTGCAGTTCTACACAGCCATCATCGAGTCCATCCTCACCACCTCCATAACCGTGTGGTACGCAGGAGCCACTGCCAGGGACAGACTAAGGCTGCAGCGCGTCGTGCGCACTGCTGAGAAGGTGATCGGCTGCAAGCTCCCATCTCTCCAGGATCTGTACATCTCCAGGACCCGGAGGCGTGCTGGCCGGATCATAGCCGATCCCTCACACCCTGGTCACGTACTGTTTGCCCCCCTCCCCTCTGGTAGAAGACTTCGGTCCATCCAGACTAAAACCTCCCGTCACATGAACAGCTTCTTCCCCTCTGCCATTAGACTGCTGAACACTAAGTGACTCTCGTGCACCATGTACAGCAGCTCAACCAGACTCATGTCAATCATCACTGTTTTCTTCCTGCATTACCGACTGCACTATATAGTTCTCCACAGTATCTGCTGCTGGCTAATATATATTTTAACTGTTGACCAGTATCACTTAATCTTATCCTACACTTTATTACATGTATAGTTTATTTCTCTTATCTTATCATGTTTAATGTTGCAGCATTGTATCGAGACAAATTCCTAGTTTGTGTACTACATGAACAATGGCAATAAACCTGATTCTGATTCTGAGAACAATAGAGGTGGGGGCGAATGCATTGTTTACACAAGCAACCAGCTGACTGCACGAGGGAGGCCAGCGCTGCTGCCCGGCGCAAAGTCCCTGATCTCGGATGAGCTGAAGAAGACCCTCTGCAGGCAAAGGGCTGGAGCCAAGGTGAGGAGGAGGAGGAGGAAGAAGCACAAGCTGGTGATACTGATGTTCATCACGGGTAATGTGAGGTCGCTGGGGAGCAAGGCGGATGAGCTCACAGTGCTGGTAATGATGCAAAGGGAATATTGTGAGTGTAGTACCATGTGTTTTACAGAAACGTGGTTATACAGAGATTCTGGACAACAACGTAGCAATACCTGGCTTTAAGACTGTCTGGTTAGACAGGGACATTATAAAGAGTGGTCAAAGGAGGAGAGGAGGGATGATACTTTTTGTGAATAAGAGGTGGTATAATTCCAGACACATTCATGTGAAGGGACGTCTCTGCAGCTCAGACATTGAACTGCTTGCTGTGAGTATGCAACCTTATTATATGCCACGAGAGTTCACATGTGCCGTTGTGATTGCTGTTCATATCCCTCTATCAACTGATGCAGTGGTGGCATGTGATGTAATCAGCTCCACTGCTGCCACTTTATTGGCGCAGCACCCTGACCCATTAATGGCCATCACAGGAGATTTTAACCATGTCTCACTGGGCAAAACACTTCCAAACTTCCCCCAGTTTGTCGACTGTCCCACCAGAGAAAATAAACCACTGGATCTATCATATGCCAATGCCAAAGATGCATACACTGTGTAGCATCATCTTGCCTTGGCTCACAAATAAAATTATTCTTCATCTTAAAGGCATTGCTTCACCCAGGAAAAGGCCAGTCAAGAACTGCTTTTTCATCACAGGACCACAGCTGAACCAACATTCCTTTGTTAAGCAAACCTAAGGAATGCTCTCAACGTATTAACTCACATCATAAATAAATTGGAAATGCTCTTTCACCTGACTGTTTTATGGGTAATAAAACGTGGGCAAAGAACAGGCATCATAAACTTTAAAGACATTTCCTCAGGCCTAGGATTAGCCACAGCTCGACACTACCCCTGGTGGACGTTTCTGGAGCAAAGAAAGCTTTTGACTGTACAGGTTTTGAACTGAAATTAACTCTTTCTTCAAGTTTCATTTCTCAGGACAATTCTAAGGACACTATTTGTTGATGATCAATGCCTCTGTGGGACTTTGATATCCTGTGGACAATCAATAATGAGTTTGAAAGAATAAACTAATCCTTGGTTTTAAATATGTGCATGTTAAAAATGTTCTATGAAAGTTTATTCTTGCATGTTAAATTAAAAGCACTAGTTATAAAGTTGCATGAATCATTAAAGTAGGCTAGATTTTATACACAAGTGTATTGATGAATCTTCAGTATTAAGATGTGTGTATCAGGTTGCCAAAATGTCCCTCAAGTCATGTGACTGGTCGCCGCCAGTCTCTGCTTAGCAACAGCTTTCTCAATATTATTGGTTGCTACAGACAAAAGACTATTTGTTCATTGGACTAAAGTTCATAAAACCCACCCACGAAGAAAGGCTACTGGCTTGGGCTTCTGTCAATCCCCAGAAGCCCGCAAAAGTTTTCTGAAGTTAAAAAAAGGGGAGATGGCCTCCTGTAGAACACTTCAGAGAACACTATAGACTGCAGACCAGAGCAAGAGCAGAGAACAAGGAATATTGTGTTTGTGAAAACTTCTGTGTATTTTAATGTTTTTCTTTAAACACCTGGGAATTAATTCTTTCTTTCCTGAGCTCAAATCTTGATATGGAGTGAAACTCCATGCTTCACAGATATTTCTGTTTTTCTAACTTTTTATATTGTTAAACTTTCTTTAAATCCACCGTGTGTTTTTCAAGGACTGACCATCTCCATACTCGAAGCTATTTTCAACTCCACGAAGTCAGAAAAATGTCTTTTAATTTTGTTGTTGGGATCAGATTTTGTAATTATTCTCGAATTCCCTTGGGAAAAGCCACTGATCCATGAAAGCCTCGACGCAGCTCGCCATTACACGCCACTGAAGAAACCGCCATTACGCTTGACCTAAGCTCCAACTACTATCGCAGTCAAAATTTCATCTTGTGACTGTAGACCTTGGAAGCTGCTGCACCTTGTCCGAATATCTGCTGCCAAGATATTCTGGTTTTGGTGCCATGTTCAAATAAAACTTCAGAAGGAGTCTCAACAACTGGACCACCACACAAGGAATCACATGAGCTGTATTCTTTGTTCATCTGCTGAATAAAACATCTGAGATTTGAGAATAATTCAGCATCTGATCAGATACAAAATTAAAAGAGAAATAATATATTTTATTAAAATTCCATTTTTACTTTCTTAATTAATGTTGTTAAATGTTGTTAATGTGATGGTTAACATTGGTTATTTCACCTGTTTAGAAGTTATTTGAATGTAAGATCATTTAATCAGAGTTCATGAGGGGCAATGGATCAGCGTTCTCGTCGCGCCCTCCGCCAGTACCCGGGCTCGCCTGGGGAAGCTAATGATCCTACCAGCAGACTAAATTCGAAGAGACGACGCCTCTGTGCCAAGTCAAAGAAGAATCCTAGTCACAGTCCTAAAGCCGAAAGCAAACAGCCCCAAGAGCACTTTGTGGTAGGATCGGCCCTTCGCATATTACAACTAAACGTTGAAGGCCTATCTGCAGCCAAGCGAAGCCTTATCGAAGTCCTCGCCTTCCAACATTCGATTGATGTAATCTGCCTCCAAGAGACTCATATTGGCACAGAGGAAGCTGGCCGCTTCACCATCAAAGGCTTTGACCTCCTGTGCTATGTTCTACATGCTAAACATGGACGTGCCACCTATGTGCGTTCTGACATAGTTGAAGCAAATCACCTGATAACAACACATTTCTCAGACACCATAATCATTGGTGGCTTCCATATTGTCAATGTGTACAAGCCCCCTAATGCCAACTGGGATCTGCAGGTCTTACCCACCCTACCCCACCCTGCCATCTATGTGGGGGACTTTAACAGCCATCACCCTGACTGGGGGTACCCAGCAGTGGACAGTGATGGGAAGGCACTTTCAGACTGGGCATCCAGAAATGACCTCGCTTTGATATACGACCCCAAACAAAGAGGAACCTTCCACTCTGCTAGGTGGAAGAAGGACTATTCTCCTGACCTGTGTTGGGTCAGCTCTTTGAATGGGGAGCCATATCCTACACAGATCCTCATTCTTGATGATTTTCCACACAGCCAACACCGGCCCCTGCTTGTACACATTGGCCTACAACTTCCAGTCATATACAGCCCAAGGAAGATGCGCTGGAACTTCCGCAAAGCCAACTGGAAGAAATTCAGTGAAACTCTGGACCGGAGCGTTGTTACCATCCCACTCCACACCATCACTGTAGATGAAGCATACAACCGCTTCTGCAGCGCAATCTTCAAGGCTGCCCATACTGCAATCCCACGAGGCTACCGACCCCTCTATGTCCCATGTTTGGACGGAGAAAGTGCTGCCCTCCTACAATCCTATCAAACATCAGGGGACCCAGAGATAGCAGACCATCTCATTGAATCGCTAAATACAGCTCGGCGAAAGAAATGGGAGGAGACAGTTGCTGACCGGAGCTTTACCCACTCTAGCAGGAAATGTTGGAGCCTCATCCGTCGCCTAGGAGCTGCACAGAAGCCCCCTAGCCAAAGCCGAGCATCCGTCACACCCAACCAAGTTGCATCCCACCTACTGACTATCGCCAAAGCACCCCAAGACAAAGACACCAAAAGAGCAGTTACAACTGAGCTAAAAAAAACACCAAAAAATGCCTGTAGAGGAAACGAACCCTGAACCCTTCGAGGCTGCTGAACTGGAGAAAGTCCTACAGAGCCTGAAATGTGGAAAGGCAGCAGGATACGATAACATCTTCCCGGAATTCATGAAAAATCTTGGCCCCCGAGCCCTAACCTGGTTGACACAATTCTACACAAGGATCACACAAACAAACTCGATCCCAAAGAAATGGCGGACAGCAAAGGTCATTGCCATCCCAAAACCTGGCAAAGACCACAAATTACCAGCAAGCTACCGCCCAATCTCCCTACTCAGCGTTCCTTACAAAATCATGGAGCGCCTAATTCTGCAACGCATTTCCCCAGAGGTAGAGGATATTCTAAGTGTGGATGAAGCAGGTTTCCGCAAGGACCGCAGTACAGGAGAACAAGTACTGGCCCTAACCACCTTCATCGAAAATGGCTTCGAGAGCAGACTGAAGACAGGGGCTGTGTTTCTCGACCTTACAGCCGCCTATGATACGGTCTGGCACAAAGGCCTCCTCCTGAAACTTATAAAGGCGATCCCTGCTTGGGCAACAGCAATTATAAAAACCCTGCTGACCAACCGAAGGTTCAGAGTCCACCTCAGTCAGAAGACAAGTGCATGGAGAATGCAGAAAAACGGACTCCCACAAGGCTCAGTTCTAGCTCCAACTCTGTTCAACCTCTACATAAACGACCTGCCTACTACAAAATCCCGCAAATTCACCTATGCAGACGACATCTGTTTGGCATTCCAAGCACCAGACTTTGAACCACTGGAACGGGTGCTCACGGAAGATCTTGCCAAACTGGACCAGTTCTGCAAAATCTGGCGCCTAAAACCAAGCCCAGCAAAAACCGTCTCCAGTGTATTCCATCTCCACAATGCAAAAGCTGCCAGAGAACTAAACATCCACCTGAGCGGACTCAAGCTTAAGCATGCCCCAAATCCAACTTATCTTGGAGTGACCCTTGATAGGACCTTATCCTTCAAGGAACATCTAAAGGGGACGGCTGCTAAGGTGAAGGTACGAAACAACCTGCTCTGCAAGCTCGCTGGTGCAAAATGGGGGGCGGCAGTCTCCACCCTGCACACCTCAGCACTGGCCCTTTCATACTCTGTAGCAGAATATTGTGCCCCTGTCTGGTCCAGGTCATCTTACACACACCATGTAGACACCCAGCTCAACACAACCATGAGAACTATAACTGGAACAATCCGCTCAACACCACTCCCCTGGCTCTCTGTACTGTCAAACATAGCCCCTCCACACATCCGGCGAGCAGCATTAACTCAAAGGATGCTCCAAAAAGTTAAAGATTCTCCTCACTTACCAATCCATGCAGATATCTACACTCCACCCACTGCCCGACTTTCATCCAGACGGCCGATTTGGAAAAACCCTCCCCCAGCTGACTTTACCATCCAGACAGCTTGGCAAGAGGAATGGGAGACCAAGGAGGTCCCAAACAAACAGCTGGTGATAAACCCCAACCAACAGGTCCCGGGCACCAACCTCCCAAGGAGACAGTGGTCTACACTCAATCGCTTCGGGACTGGACATGGCCCCTGCTTGGCCAGCCTTTACAGATGGGGCAGTAGCCCTAGCCCACTGTGCGCATGTGGAGAGGAGCAAACAATGGAACACATCATAGAGGCTTGCCCGCTCCAAAGACTGGAAGGAGGATTACACACCCTCCATACAGCAAACCAGGAGGCAACTGCTTGGCTTAAGGACTTTGCATTCGCTAAATAAATAAATAAATAAATCAGAGTTCATTTAATAAATCTGTATAATGAGAGAAGTTGTTGGGAATTGATTCCATTCTGAGTCTGGTTTCGAAGCCCCAGTATCAAATTCACTAATATTTTGAGACTGATTATTAATTAATTTATTGAGTGATTAAACAGGTATAAAGTGAAATCAATTGATGAATTGTTCACCGAGAAAGAGGTGAGCTGGTGCCCCTAAGAGTGTTTACTATCAACTTTTTTTGTGCGTGTGGACCCAGCATAAATCTCAGGTCTCAATACATTAATACAAATTAAATAATCTTTATACCTGATCATAATTATAAATCACATATCACTACAAGTGCCACAGCTCTACCCTCCCTTGGCAGATCTGATCACAACCTGGTTCTGTTAAACCCCAAGTACGTTCCCCTTTTGCAAAGGCAGCCTGCTTACACACGGACTGTGAGAAAGTGGACACAGGAGGCCGCTGATGCACTACAGGACTGCTTCGAGACGACTGACTGGGACATAGTCTGTGAACCACATGCGGAGGACATAACCTGTGAAGACACAACCATGCCAGCTCAGACCGTGCACTGTTTCCCCAACAAGAAGCCATGGATTATCAGTGACCTACAGCCGTGGACAAAATTGTTGGTACCCCTCTGTTAATGAAAGAAAAACCCACAATGGTCACAGAAATAACTTGAATCTGACAAAAAATAATAAATAAAAACTCTATGAAAATTAACCAATGAAAATCAGACAGTGCTTTTGATCGTATGTGCGAGCGGTAGCCACAGACAGCGGAGGGAGGCTCGACGCGCTGGAAGATGAATCCATGGAACAACAAGTGGCGGCCTTCATGCAGTCCAAAGGAGTCCACCTGGACTGTAACACCATTGAGACCTACCACCCTCTGCCCAGGAAAAATGGCGACAAACCGGCTGTGATCATGAGGTTTGTCAACAGGAAACACAAGACTGCGCTGTTAAAACAAGGTAGGGAACAGAATGGAACGGACATTTATATAAACGAGCACCTTACAAAAAACGCAGAAATAGCCAGAAAAGCAAGATACCTGAGAAAGCAGAAAAAAATTCAAAACACCTGGATATCAAACTGTAAAATTTACATCAAATTAAACGGATCACCGGAAGAAGTCAAGGTCATTAACATCCGTAATATTATGGAACTGGACAAATATCAATGAATGTTATGAACTGGAGTCACAGCAACGAGACAATTGTAGGACACTGAAGGGATATACTCATCTGCTACAAGACATTTAACAACATGAAACAAAAGATCAACAAACAGGAACAACAGGAACTGAAAGTTTTTGAATATACAGATCACAACCCACAGGACGTAGAATATAACATAGACCCTGATAATAATTTATTTAGCTCCATCAATAATAACTGTAGTTACTACACGGATGAACAGTTTAACACAATGGTCACATCTGATTTCAATATTTCTATGATCCACTTCAACAGCAGAAGTCTCTATGCCAACTTTAATAACATTAAAGATTATTTACATCAGTTTAGAGAGCCATTCAATATTGTGGCAATATCAGAGACGTGGCTCAGTGA
Organism: Pholidichthys leucotaenia; assembly: GCA_020510985.1. Classification (NCBI taxonomy): domain Eukaryota; kingdom Metazoa; phylum Chordata; class Actinopteri; order Cichliformes; family Pholidichthyidae; genus Pholidichthys; species Pholidichthys leucotaenia. The sequence continues at coordinate 302,735,598 of CM035836.1, forward strand.
AGAGAAAGGAGTAGATTTTACCATGGATGGCTATGAATTAAATTATATAAATAGAAAAGTGAAAAAAGGAGGAGGAGTTGCAATTTATGTTGACAAGAGCTTGAAATACAAGGCTGTTGAAAATCTGTCAGTAACTGTGGATGATTTATTTGAATGTATTACAGTAGAAATCTGTCTGGACAATGTGAAGAATATAGTAGTGAGCTTTGTATATAGAACACCTGGATCAAACACTGACTTATTTAAGGACTGGATGGAAAAAATGTATGCAAAACTAACTCATAAATTTGTTTATCTGTGGGGATTTCAATATAGATCTGATGAATTCAAAACAACATAGTTTGACAGAAGAATTTATCAACACAATGTACAGTATGGGCTTACATCCAACAATTACCGGACCTAGGAGAATCACGTCACATAGTGCCACACTAATAGATAACATATTCACAAACATTATGGAAAATAATATCAGGAGTGGGCTTTTATTGAATGATATCAGTGACCACCTGCTGATTTTTGTTGTCTATCAATGTGATTATAGGAAGAAAAAGTATACCAAAAATATTAAATATAAAAGAATAAGAACCGAAGAATCTATGTATTTACTGACAAAGGAATTATTAATACAAGATTGGAAGATAGTTTATGATGAAAATGATATAAATAAAGCATACGATAAATTTTTACAAATATTTCAATCATTGTACAATAAAAACCGTCCTATAAAACAATACAGTGACAGACAACAACAAAAAAATATTCCTTGGGTCACCAAGGGGTTAATAAATGCATGTAAAAAGAAGAATACATTATATAAACAATTCATTAAGTGCAGAACAGTGGCGGCTGAGATCAAATATAAAAGATATAAAAATAAGCTTACTAATATAATGAGGACCTGTAAGAAAGAATATTACAACAGAATATTAGAGGATAATAAAAATAACTTAAGAAGAATATGGCAAGTACTCAATGGGATTATTAGTAATTGACCTAAGAATGCTAATTATCCAGAATATTTTATTGAAAATGGCAATTTGATAAATAATATGGAGGATGTGGTCAGTGGTTTCAATAAATTTTTTGTAAACGTTGGTCCTGAATTAGCAAAATCAATAGTGACAGCAGAAACAAACAGTGGTTCTGTAAATGAAATAGAAGGTAGAAATCCAAACACAATCTTTTTGGGTGCAGTTACTGAAAAGGAAATTATCGAGACTGAGTAAATTTAAGAACAAAAAAATCAATGGACTGGAATGAAATTGACATGACAATAGTGAAAAAAGTAATTTAAGGAATTGTTAAGCCACTCACCCACATCTGTAACCTGTCATTTCAAACTGGTAAATTTCCAAACAAAATGAAAATAGCAAAAGTAATACCTCTATACAAAACAGGAGACAGTCATTGTTTCACAAATTACAGGCCAGTCTCTTTACTCTCACAATTCTCCAAAATACTTGAAAAAATCTTCACTAAGAGACTGGATGATTTCATTGAAAAACACAACCTCCTTACAGACAGCCAGTATGGTTTTAGAGCAGATAAATCTGCATCTTTGGCACTGATCAAACTTATAGAAGAAATTACTAGTTGTATAGATAAAAAAATTTGTTGTAGGAGTATTTATAGATTTAAAGAAAGCTTTTGACACCATTGGCCACAGAATACTACTAAGGAAACTGGAAAGGTATGGGATAAGAGGGGTCAGACTGAGTTGGGTGGAAAGTTATTTAAGTACCAGACAACAATTTGTACAAATTGGTGAGCACAAATCACCCTTCATGGACATCACTTGTGGTGTGCCCCAGGGGTCAGTTTTGGGACCCAAACTCTTTATTTTGTATATAAATGACATATGCCAAGTATCAAAAATTCTGAAATTTATTTTGTTTGCGGATGACACAAATATCCTTTGCACTGGTGAGAATTTGCAGCAGGTTTTAGAGGTGGTCACAACTGAAATGAAAAAGTTAACGCAGTGGTTCAACAAAAATAAACTATCTCTAAATCTAAAAAAACCCCAAAGATTATGTTGTTTGGAAATTATAAAATAAATCATGAAATAATGGTAACGATAGATGATAGCAGAATAGAAACAGTACAGGAAAATAAGTTTCTGGGGGTGACGCTAGACAATAAAATCTGCTGGAAACCTCACATTAGTCGCATCCGGGCCAAGTTAGCAAAATGTATAGGCATACTGGGGAAGACAAGACACATCTTGGACTATAAATCATTGGTCTTACTGTACAATTCACTGTTTCTACCTTATCTTAACTACTGTGTAGAAGTCTGGGGAAACACAAGACCAACCTACAGTCAATATGCACATTACAAAAAAGAGCTCTAAGGATAATAAATAATGTAGGATATAGAGACCATACCAATTCATTGTTTTTAAAGTCACATGTCATAAAGTTCATCGATTTAGTCAAATTTAAGACAGCACAAGTAATGTACAGGGCAATTAATAATCAACTCCCAACTAATATACAAAAAATATTTTAAAAAAAAGAGACAATGATCATAATTTGAGAGGAGACTTAAACTTTACAAAACCCAAGATACGAACAACCAAGAAAAGTATGAGCATATCTGTCTGTGGGGTGGATTTGTGGAACAGTCTGGAGCCGGAACTGAAACTATGTACAAACAGAATTCAATCCAAAAAGAGGTATAAACATTTGCTGAAAGGATATATGTTAGAAAGGTAGTATTTATATGTACGATTCACTATGCTCACTCTGGGACACTATGGAATGGTGGGTGGGACAGCACTGTGTATATCTGTGTTGTTTGAGGCTGGTTTTGATGTATGGACATCAATGTATGTTAGGATGGATGGGTGTTAATGTTGATATGTACAAAATACAGTTAATTGTTTACTTGGGGTCTTAAATGTGGTAATTTGTATATAATTCACATGGGTCTGTGATGGACTGGCGATCTGTCCAGGGTGTACCCTGCCTCTCGCCCAAAGATGCTGGGATAGGCTCCAGCCCCCCCGCGACCCGAAAGGATTAAGCGGTAGAAGATGGATGGATGGATGGATGGATTCACATGGGTGTGTTTATGGAAAAGAGGAGATGGAATTAATAAGTGTTCACTTCTTCCTTCTCTCTTTCGAACACTGTATACTGTTACTTTATTGCATTTGTCATTTGTTTTGTTTGTGTTATACTTTTTTGTTCGAAATAAAGTATCTATCTATCTATGAATTGTGGTTCAACAGAATTATTTTAAAAAACAAACTCATGAAACAGGCCTGGACAAAAATGATGGTACCCTTAACTTAATATTTTGTTGCACAACCTTTTGAGGCAATCACTGCAATCAAACAATTTCTGTAACTGTCAATGAGACTTCTGCACCTCTCAGCAGGTATTTTGGCCCACTCCTCATGAGCAAACTGCTCCAGTTGTCTCAGGTTTGAAGGGTGCCTTCTCCAGACGGCATGTTTCAGCTCCTTCCACGGATGTTCAATAGGATTTAGATCAGGGCTCATAGAAGGCCACTTTAGAATAGTCCAATGTTTTGCTCTTAGCCATTCTTGGGTGTTTTTAGCTGTGTGTTTTGGGTCATTATCTTCTCGCAAGACCCATGACCTGCAACTGAGACCAAGCTGTCTGACAATGGGGAGCACATTTCTCTCTAGAATACCTTAATAGTCTTGAGATTTCATTGTACCCTGCACAGATTCAAGACACCCTGTGCCAGATGCAGCAAAGCAGCCCCAGAACATAACAGAACCTCCTCCATGTTTCACAGTAGGGACAGTGTTCTTTTCTTGGTATGCTTCATTTTTGTGTCTGTGAACATAGCGCTGATGTGCCTTGCCAAAAAGTTGCAGTTTTGTCTCGTCTGTCCATAGGACATTCTCCCAGAAGCTTTGTGGTTTGTCAGCATGCAGTTTGGCAAATTCCAGTCTGGCTTTTTTATGATTTGTTTTCAACAGTGGTGTCCTCCTTGGTCGTCTCCCATGAAGTCCACTTTGGCTCAAACAACGACGGATGGTGCGATCTGACACTGATGTACCTTGACCTTAGAGTTCACCATGAATGTGTTTAGAGGTTGTTCTGGGCTCTTTTGTTACCATTCGTATTATCCGTCTCCTCCTGTGGCCACGTCCAGGAAGGTTGGCTACAGTCCCGTGGATCTTAAATTTCTGAATAATATTTGCAACTGTAGTCACAGGAACATCAAGCTGCTTGGAGATGGTCTTATAGCCTTTACCCTTAACATGCTTGTCTATAATTTTCTTTCTAATCTCCTGAGACAACTCTCTCCTTTGCTTCCTCTGGTCCATGTTTAATGTGGTACACACCATGTCACCAAACAGCACAGTGACTGCTTGTCACCCTTTAAATAGTCCGACTGACTGATTACAAGTTTGTAGACACCTGTGATGTTAATTAGAGGACACATCTTGATTGAACATGTCCCTGTGGTCACATCATTTTCAATCTTTTCTAGGGGTACCATCATTTTTGTCCAGGCCTGTTTCATGAGTTTGTTTTTTAAAGTAATTCTGTTGAACCACAGTTCGAAAGCATTGTCTGATTTTCATTGGTTAATTTTCATAGAATTTTTATTTATTACCTCTTTTGTCAGATTCAAGTTATTTCTGTGACTATTGTGGGTTTTTCTTTCATTAACAGAGGGGTACCAACAATTTTGTCCACGTCTGTAAAAGCACTTCTTAACAAGAAGAGGGCTTTTAGATCTCAAGACAGGGAAGAACTGAGGAGAGTGCTGCTGGAACTGAGAGAGATGTTGAGGAGGTGTAATGACAATTATAGGAGGGAGTTAGGGAATAAACTACAGCAGAAAAATGTAAGGGTTGTGTGGACTGGAATGAAACACATCACTGGGTGTAAGCTAAGAGACGGACAGACATCAGGGAGCCGTGAGAGAGCTGACAATCTGAATCAGTTTTTTAATAGGTTCAACTCACCATCTGTCACCCCCACAACACAGCCAGACCCCCACACACCCCTCCCCCTCACTCTCCTGTGCAGCATCCCTCTCTTTCCCCCTCTCCTCCCTCCCCCTCCTCTGAAGACATCATCACCAACCCCCACATCACTGTGACTACAGACCAGGTTAAGAAACTGCTGGACAGACTTCACCAGCGAAAGGCTACAAGCCCTGATGGTATCTCCACCTGGATCCTGAGGACCTGTACCAACCAGCTAGCTCCTGTACTGAAACACCTGTACAACCTGAGCCTGAGTCTGGAGAGAGTACTGGTGCTGTGGAAGACATCCTGCCTGATTCCTGCCCCAAGAAGTCGTCTCCATCTGACCTGAATGACTATTGACCAGTTGCCCTGACATCTCTCCTGGAGAGGCTGGTCTTAGCCCACCTGTGGCCATAGGTGAAGATGTGCCTGGACCCTCTGCAGTTTGCATGTCAGCCCCATTTAGGAGTTGAAGACACTATCATCTACCTGCTGCAACAAGCTCATTTGCACCTGGATGGTGGAGGAGACCCTGTGAGAATCACATTCTTTGATTTCTCCAGTGCCTTTAACACCATCCAGCCACTGCTGCTTGGTGAGAAGCTCCGGGTGATGGAGGTCGACAGCTCTGTGACTTCCTGGATTACTGACTACCTGACAGGCAGGCCACAGTTTGTCTGGCTGGGAAGTGTCTTGTCTGATGTGGTGATTAGTGATATGGGAGCTCCACAGGGGACTGTGCTTCCTCCTTTTCTCTTCACATTATACACCACTGACCTTCAGTACAACTCCGAGTCATGCCACCTGCAGAAATTTTCTGATGACTTGGCCGTTGTTGGGTGTATAGGAGGGGGAGAGGAGATAGAGTACAGGGCACTGGTAGACTGATTTGTGGAATGGACCGAGCAGAATCAACTGAGGCTGAACATCAGCAAGACCAGAGGGATGGTGATTGACTTCAGGAAGAAGAGGACACCGACATAGCCATTATGGATTGGGGGAGGATGTGGAGGTCGTGGAGGGCAACAGATACCTGGGTGTCATGATCAGCAATGGACTGGACTGGAAATCTAACACCGATGCTGCGCACAAGAAGGGGATGAGCAGACTCTACTTTCTGAGGAAGCTGTTGCGCCCTTGTCTAGGGGAAAAGGAGCACACCAAAAACAGAATGGGAAAAGCCCGGTCTCAGTCCCCAAAAACCAAAGCCGGAGATTAATAACAAGTTCAGTGTGCTTTATTTACACATGAATTATTTATAGGCCAGTCAGCATGTCTCCGGGGTGAACCGAGGCCAAAATAATAAGTAAAACCCCACCTATCTTTACCCAAATCAGTGCTACTTATCCTATGTGAAACCAAACAGAACAAAAAGACAACCCTACACCTGACTTCCTACACTAACAAAAACAGTAGAAAAAACAGACACAAAGAAAATGGCAGCTCTCCCCTTCTGCTCTGTGAATATATACAAGAATGTGGTCTTACCAATTTATATACACGAGTACTTACAAGTCCTTTGGGAAAAAAGGTCACAAAGTAACTAACAGCAAATTAATCAAAAAACGACTAACACCAAATTAATCACAAGATAACGGACAACAAATTAATTACAAACTAACAATGAATTAATCAACCTAAGCAAAGCACACTGTTTTGTGAGACCGAAACGAGACACTGCTGCAGTCAAGCTGCCAACTGTCATCTGGTCCGGCCGGAGGTTTTAAACTGGCACCGGCGCGAGTTTCAGCCAGTCGCCAGTGACTTCTGCTCAGCTGTGGCGAGCTGTGCTGGCGAAGATCCTCTATGAATATGATGACTCACTGCAGCAGAAAAACACCAAACAGAAGACAGAAAGAAACGCAATCTAATGGCCAGGGCCATAACAGAAGCTGAGATCCTTCAATGTGTGCAACAAGATATTGGAGCTTTTCTACCAGGCCGTTGTTGCCAGTGCCATCTTCTTTGCTGCTGTTTGTTGGGGTTGCAGTATCAGAACCAGCGACACCAACAGACTTGACAAGATTATCAAGAAAGCTGGATCTGTTATAGGTCTCAGGCTGGGGACTTTTGAGAATGTGGTGGAGAGGATGACACTGAACAAACTGTTATCCATCATGGGCAACCTTGATCACTCCCTCCACCATACACTGGACAGACTTTTTCCATCAGTCTCCACTGCCGAATGGTTAGGTACAGGAAGTCTTTCCTGCCACATGCCATTTCACTGTACAATAACTCACTCTAATGTTGAATCTTGGTCATAACAATGCTGCCATACTGCACTTTACAGTCTAATTGGTACCTCACATTTCACCCTGCACCCAGTAGTCCTGCATTGTACAACTAGTATGATCCATGTATCTATATCGGTCATAATCTATTCATCTGCAATGTATATATAGTTATCTAGGCAGTTTTGCTTCCCCTGTGTAATTCCTTTTTCTATTATGCTGTGTGTTTCTGTCATTTTGGTCATCTACTGTGTCATGCTGTTGTTACACTGTAATTTCCCAGTTTGGGATCAATAAAGTACATCTATCTATCTAGAAAAAGAAGATAACTTTATTGTCATTCAATCCATACAGCCAATCAAGTACAGTAGAACGAAATTACATTTCTCCTACCTACAATGTTAATCACATCTACAGTAGAATCAGAGGGGCCACTGTCATGCAAAGCGCCACCACAGACAATTTTTCCTTCCCCCATTCTATTATGCTGAGCACCAAGTTAGAAGGTGGGAAGTATCATTTTTATATGGTGTTAGGTATGACCCCGGCCAGGGATTGAACCCACGACCTCCCTGTTGTGGGGGAGGATGTTCTCTCTCTCTCTCTCTCTCTCTCTCTTGTGCACATGGGTGAGTGTCTGTGGAGTGGAATGTGTATCGGAGAGTGATTGTGCTTTCGGGCGTTTATTCAAAAGTTTGTTAATCTGTAAAAATATCACTCGTGATTGTCACATTTTCTTACTGTCCACATTAGTTTTTCCAGAACATTGTAGGGGTTCACGGGGGTTTGGTTGGTGGTGCTGCGTGCTGTGCAGCGGCAGCCGGTGTGTGGCTGTGCGTCATGGCAGGCAGCAGCAGGCCTGGCAGCAGTGCTGCTGGCTTCAGTAACCTGTTCCGTTGACATGGTATTAAAATACCAGTCAGCGTGGAGTTTTCAGTAGAAGGTTGCAGTTGGAGAGCTTTTGGGGTATGAAAGTCTTAAGGCGGCTTCAAGAATGAATAGTGCCATTGTTATTTTTTGGGGAATTCAATTGATAAGGTAAACGCGGTGGCGGAGTGGTTAGCACTGCGGCAGCACAGCAACCCACCCTTGGCCGGGGGATCCTGGGTTCGATGCCAGCCCCCGACCAATAGTGATCTGTGTGGAGTTTGCATGTTCTCCCCGTGTCTGCGTGGGTTTACTCCGGGATTTCTCCAGTTTCCTCCCACATGCAAGTCAGGTTAATTGGCATCAAAACTGGGGATTCTAAAACTGTCCTTAAGTATGACTGTGAGAGTGAATGGTTGTCTGTCTCTCTGTGTTGGCCCTGCGATGGACTGGTGATCTGTCCAGGGTGTACCCTGCTTCTTGCCCAAAGATGCTGGGATAGGCTCCAGCCCCCTGCCGCGACCCGAAAAGGATTAAGCAGAAGATGGATGGATGATAAGGCAAACACTGGTTGAGCGCGGTGTTGTATTGAGAGGCACGCATACAGCAGTTTTCTCCCTCCTCCAAATCCTGCTAAAAGAGTAATATTGTCTAACGTGCCACCTTTTGTTAGTAACGGGATGCTGGAAAGGGAACTTTCACACCATGGGCAGATTGTTTCATTTATGAAAATGCTTCTGTCGGGATGTAAGTCAGATAAGTTGAAACATGTTGTGTCTTTTAGGAGACAAGTGTTTATGATTTTGAATGACAGTGATGATTTAAATTTAGTTTTGAAATTTAGAATTGATGGTTTTGATTATGTGGTTTTTGCAACCTCTCCCTATGAAATGTTTTGGCTGTGACAGGAGGGGCATTTGGTGCGTCGTTGCCAGGAGAAAGCTCCAGAGACAGAGGCGGAGCCTGCTGCGAGTGCTAGGGGCACGGGGGGAATAGTCTAGTGCGCAGTGTGGAGGAGCAGGGGGAGAAAAAGGAAGCTCAGGGGTCTGACAGGAGCTTGCAGCAGGACGGACAATGCTCCACTACGGCAGCTGCAGGTTCTTCTGAGCAGAGTCAGATCAGTGTAGAAGGGGAGGAGCAGGAGGAAATGAATATTGAGGAACTTAAAGATGATGATAAAGTGTGTGGACGTTGCTCTTGTTCAGGAAGAGCACAGTAACAATGAAAATGAGGTTGAATGGAAGAGGAAATGGGAAGGTGTTTTTGCCATAAAAGTACAGTAAGTGCTGGAGTGGCAGTTCTTTTTTCAAAGAATTTCTTGCCTGAGTCCATAAGGTCAGAAGAGGTGGTACCAGGCAGGTTACTTAAAGTGACTGCCAAGTACAAGAATTTAACTGTAATTCTGTTAAATGTATATGCCCCTGTAAGTTCAGGGGAAAGGTGTATCTTTTTTGACAAGTTAGCAGATACACTTTCTTCTTGTGCCTCAGTGGACTTTTTAGTTGTGTGTGTGTGGTGGTTGGGGGGGGGGGGTTAACTTCACTATTGACAACTTGGACAGGAATCATGTCCAAGTTGATGTTGATGATGGTTGATGTGTGGGGAACCAAACATGGAAATGACAGTAAATACTCATGGGTTCATAGTAGAGATAACTGCATCTCTTTAGCAAGATTGGACAAATTTTATTGTTTTGATCACCACCTGCAATCCTTTAAATCTTGTTTTATGTGCCCAGTGGAGTTTTCTGACCACTCTACTTTAGTTGGGAATGTTTTTAAGTGGGGTAAAACCCAGTAGTGCGTATTGGCATTTTAATACGGTGCTGACTGATGATGGCTATTTTAGGGATTGTTTTAACATTTTTTTGAAACAATGGCAGATAAAAAAAAAAATCTCAGTTTACATCTTTGCAGCAATGGTGGGATATTGGAAAGATACAAATCAAACAGCTTTGTAATCAGTACAATTTCAATGTCACAAAAGAAATCATGCAAACAATCAGAAGTCTGGAGACTGATATAGTGGACCTCCAAGCTTTGTTTGATTCCACGGGAAATGGAGGCCATTTTGCGGTGCTCAAGTCCAAAAAGGCCACATTGGCAGATCTGCTGGGGACTAGAGCACAAGGTGCATTATTCCGGTTACGCTTTCAGTGTATAATTGAAATGGATGCACCATCTAAGTTTTTCTTCAGCCTAGAAAAAAAAAAAATGGCCAAAAACGACTGATGCACTGCATCAGATCTGCTGATGGACGTGATCTTACAGACTCAGGTGAGATAAGGAAGAGAGCTGTGGACTTCTTCTCAAAATTGTACTGCAGTGAGTACATGGAAAATCTGTCTTTGTCTGAGATTTTTCTTACTGGTTTTCCCCAGGTGTCAGCTGAGGACAATGCAGACTTGGCACAGCCACTTACACTGAAAGAGCTTGAGGTGGCGCTGGGGAGTATGGAAAATGGAAAGGCTCCAGGAATAGATGGTCTTAATGCTGAATTCTACAAATCTTTTTGGTCTACTGTGGGTAAAGACTTACTGGATGTCCTTAATAAGATAAGATAAGCCTTTATTAGTCCCACAACGGGGAAATTCCAGGATTGCAACAGCACAGGGATAGCAACACTCAGAGCAACAATCAGAAGGCAAGAAAAAAAACAAGCAAGCAAGAGCAGCTAATAAACATATGTACGTATTACTATAAAATATATATATATACACACACACACAGACACACAGTGCAGAGCATTGTAGCTGGATGGAATAAATATATGAATATATGAACACACAGTGCAGAGCATTGTAGCTAGATGGAATAAATATGTAAATATATAAACACCCACAGTACGGAGCATTGCAGCTAGGTGGAATAAATATGCAAGTATATAAACACACACAGTGCGGAGCAATGTAGCTAGATGGAATAATATGTAGATATATAAATATATAAACACACCCAGTGCTGAGCATTGTAGCTAGATGGAATAAATATGCAAATATATAAACACACACAGTGCAGAGCATTGTTGCTAGATGGAATGAAACAGCATAACCGTCTACTCGGTCCGTCTCGGCGGTCCCTCCCGGGGGCTGACGGGTGCCCGTCGTGGAGCCGGCTGGGGGCCGGCGGTCCGGCGCGCCCGCCGCCGCGGAACTCCGACCTAATGACAGTGTGTCAAGAGGAAGACTACCACTCAGCTGTCGGAGCGCAGTCCTCACTCTTCTGTCCATAAAAGGGGATTTGTGTGAGATCAAGAACTGAAGACCTGTGATTCTGCTGTGTGCCGACTATAAAATATTTTCAAAAGTGTTGGCCAATAGGCTGAGAAAAGCAATAGGGAATGTCATACATGTTGATCAATCATACTGTATCCCTGGCAGATCAATCAGGGATAACATTTCTCTGATTCGAGATTATTTGGAGGTCTCTGGTCCTCTGAATTTAAAATATGGGTTGTTTTCTCTTGACCAAGAGAAAGCTTTCGATCAAGTGGAGCACCAATACTTGTGAAACACCTTTCAGGCATTTGGTTTCTCCTCTACTTTTATTGCCTTGGTCAAGACTCTGTATTGTGACATTGAAAGCATACTGAATGTTAATGGTGGTTTTAGCGCCCCTTTCAATGTGTGCAGAGGTGTTAGACAGGGCTGTGCAATGTTTGGCATGCTGTATTCCATAACCATTGAGCACATGCTCTGTTATGTTAGAAGGGAGTTGACAGGATTAAGACTAAGGGATAGCCCTATTCCGTTGCATCTTTCAGCCTATGCAGATGACATTATGGTGGCTGTAATGAACCAAAATGATGTACAAAAAACTCATTCACATCACCAAGTGTTTCGGAATACTCTCTTCTTCAAAGATTAACTGGGACAAGAGCACAGTCCTGCTTGTAGGCAGTTGGCAGGGGAATAAGCCAACACTGCCTGCTGGTTTTAAATGGGTGACACATGGGGTCAGGTACCTGGGGGTTCACCTAGGTGGTCCTGCAGAGATTTTATAAAACTGGGAGGGAGTTGTAGAGAACATGGAGGCTAGATTAAAGAGATGGCACTGGCTTTTGCCTCGGATGTCCTATAGGGGGTAGTGGCTTATCATCAACAACCTGGTGGCTTCTACTTTGTGGCACCACTTGGCAGTATTGGAGCCCCCTACCAATTTGCTGCCAAAGCTGCAGAGCATTATTGTCAGGTTTTTTTGGGACAGGCTACACTGGATACCCCAGAGTGTTTTATTTCTGCCAAAGGAAGAAGGAGGGCAGGGGTTTGTCCACCTGGCTAGTAGAAAAGCAGCCTTTAGGCTACAGTATCTACAAAGCTTTCTTAATGGGCCAGAAAACCTAATTTGGAGACATGTGGCAGACTATATTTTTAGTAAAGTGAGCAGTTTGGGATTTGGAAGAATGCTCTTTTTTATTGATTGCTCTTGGTTTGTCCTCAACAGCTTGTCGTTTTCTTATGTCAGTGTGCTCAAAACATGGGGAACCATGGAAGTTGGCCTAATGGACTCGAATACATCCTTATATTGGCTTTTGAAAGAGCCTATATTGAGGGCCTCTCGGTTGGCTGCTGCCTGGGAAGAGGTGCCAGTGCTATCCGAGGTCATGCTGAATAAGACAATAACCACGGTCCAACACTTGGTGGAACTGGCTGGTGCTGATCTGGATGATGCACCTACCCTGGCAAGAGGACTTGGAGTCTGGTCTGTTCGAGTGGTCAGTGTGATGCTGGAGAGGTTCAGAACGGCCCTTTCACCTGCAGATACAGCTCTTCTGGCACGCTGGTTTAAACAACATAACACCCTATAATTCTGACTCCCTTCCCAAGGCTGTGTATTCGGCCATATTTTACTGTCTGTGAAAGACTGGGTCCACTGCTGGATGTGAATGGGTAAGTCTGGTTACCACTGGACACAGTGACTGGAAAAACACTTTATCAAGCATGTGTGAGGACCTTAAACAAAGAAAAACTTAAAGAAAGGGCAGATACACCCTGGAGGGAGTATTTTCAATTAAAACCAAAGGTTAAACCCGCTTGGCGCACCCTGTACAAACCACCATTAACTAAAAATGTTGGTGATCTGCAGTGACGCATTTTACATGGTATTGTCACAGTAAATGCTTTAGTTTCTGTGCTTAACCCTACAGTTTCAGACTGTTGCCCTTTTTTGCTCTAGTAGACAATTTTTCATTGTTTTTTAAACTGTGTCAGGTTAAAGTCATTGTTTGGACTATTAAATAATTTAGTTACATCATTAGGGGGAATTTTTACTGACCACATGTTTATTTTTTGTTTCTCCTATGGTAATAAAAAGAAGAAAAAATGATTGCCATCTTTGCTTGACCCATTAAAAAGCTATCTACCCAAGTAGAAAAGACCAGTTAGAAAGGGGACAGAGTTGAGATGTTTTGGAAGTTTTTCAGAATCATGTTAAGGCTCGTGTAATGTTGGAGTTTCAGTATTACCTTAAAATGAGAAACTTGGATTCCTTTTGGAAGATGTAGGACCACAAGTGTGTACTTTTTTTCTTTAAAGGATTCTGAAATAACCTTTGTTGATGGATTGGGATGATTTATTTTCTTTTCATTCTGTTTTTTGCTGTTTTTTGTTTTGTTTTGGTTTTGCTTATGTGTATAGTTTTGTGTTGTAATGCATTGTTATTTTCACTTGAATAAATGGATTTCTCTCTCTCTCTCTCTCTCACTCTCTTTTCTTCCTTCTGCACACTCTGCATCCTCTCTGAAAGCAGACCTGATTTACATAGAGTTCAGCCTGTGGATAAATGTTCCCATCCTCTGTCATTTATTCCACCCCTGCTGTCAGAGCAGATAAAAGCCATGGCTGGATGTTTTGTGTTTGGCTGTCAGTGTTTTTATCGTACATAAAATCGCTCTGAAAGTGATCCTAACAATACCATCTGCCACTTCCGTTATGTTATCGCTGCAGTGTGGACTCTGCCATCCACTTGAGTTAAAACGATTTTTAAAACTATAGTTATCGTTCTGTGGTGATCCAAGTGCTGAGCTCACCCGCGCTCGAGTTACTCAGTATTTTTCTCCCATATTATTTCTGTTGGTTATTATTGGAGTTTCCAGGGCTTTTACTGTGACAGCGCCGCGGCCGAACTTCCGGCTGTCAAAGTCGAGCCAGCACTGTCACAGCTGATCATGATTTTGGTCATTACGTTTCCTCCTCTCCTGTTTGGTTCTTTGGTTTTTGTTATCAGTATTTAAGGGAGCAGCTGAGGCTCACTCCTCGCTGCGACCTGCGTCAACCAGGACTGGAGTCTCTATCCCCAACCCCAGTCTTCTTCCTGTAACTGATCCGTCTTCGCTCCATCACTTGTATTTATTCTATAGCGTCAGGTTCCGCCCTCGCTATGCTCTTGCATTTGATGTCAGTGTTCTTTATTTTGTGTTCTAGTTTAGTGGATGTGTTTTGCCCCACATGGCTCTTTATTTTGTTCTGTCAGTTAATAAACAAGCAATCTCTCTGTTGGTATCTGGCGCCTCATTTATGCCCTGAAAGGGGCAAACGCGACACGTTCTCTTTATCGTACTTTGTTTATGCCCTTAAGTTAGGTAGATCACCACTAAAGACCTAGTTGTAAAATGCCCAGCCTGCCACTGGGTTTTCTCATACAGCTGAGTCTCTCCTTAATTTGCAATTAAACAATTTATTTAGCGAATGCAAAGTCCTTAAGCCAAGCAGTTGCCTCCTGGTTTGCTGTATGGAGGGTGTGTAATCCTCCTTCCAGTCTATGGAGCGGGCAAGCCTCTATGATGTGTTCCATTGTTTGCTCCTCTCCACATGCGCACAGTGGGCTAGGGCTATGGGGGGGGGGGGGCTAGTGGGGGGCAATGGATCAGCGTTCTCGTCGCGCCCTCCGCCAGTACCCGGGCTCGCCTGGGGAAGCTAATGATCCTACCAGCAGACTAAATTCGAAGAGACGACGCCTCTGTGCCAAGTCAAAGAAGAATCCTAGTCACAGTCCTAAAGCCGAAAGCAATTAAACAATGGTAACCTTCATTAGAGCTCCAGACTTTTGTCCTTGTTAATTTCAATGTTTTTGCAAGTAAATTTGTTGTTTTTATGCAGATATGCACCTTTTTTTTTCTGATATCACTTTCCCTTTGTCACAGATCCGGGTCTGGGGTGGGTTTCCCAGACTACGGTGGAGGCTAGCCTTGAACCAACATACAGTAGTACGAGGGATCGTTCAACTAACAATCTTCTAACTTATGACTGTTTCTCAAAACATTCGGAATAATGTTGGACAATCTCAGTTTGAACTACGCTGGTTTCAACAAACGTGGTTCAAACTACAGCATTTCAAAGACTGTCAGAATACTTTGATCATTTCTGGAGTCGTCACGGTATGTAGCGTAACCAGAGAAACAAATTCACTACAGGTAGTGCATATGCAGAATCAAAAATGTGTAAAATATGAGCGGAATAATGGTTACAAGCATGACATATAGTTTTCTTTAGTGAAATAGCATGCTGTGAAAAAGTATTTCCCCCCTTCCTGATTTCTTATATATTTGCATATTTGTCACACTTAAATGTTTCAAATCATCAAAGAAACTTTAATATCAGACAAAAATAACCTAAATAAATACAAAATGCAGTTTTCAAATGATGATTTCATTTATGAAAGGAAAAACCTACCTGGCCCTATGTGGAAAAAGTAATTGCTCCTTTTGTTGCATTATGAATTAATTGTGATGAACTATATTTTTTTGGAAAGCTGAGTTCAGTTTCAGTAGTTACACCCAACCCTGATTACTACCAGACTTGCTGAATCAAGAACTCACTTAAATAGAACCTGGTTGACAACCTGAAGTAGGCTCAAAGATCTCAAAAAGCAACATGTCCCACCGTGATCTAAAGAAATTCAAGATCAGATGAGACACAAAAACCCAGAACAACGTCTAAAGAACTGCAGGCCTCACTTGCCTCAGTTTGGACACTAGTCCATGATGGAACAACATGTCATGAATCGCCCTTCAGGGCAGGATTGAGGACACCAGACGCGAGCTGTAAGTTTGCAAGTTTAATACTGAAAGACAAAAATTACAACCAAACACAAAACTTATAATAGCGGAACAGGTCACAAAAGGAAAACAGCACAGAGGCTGAGGCGATGGAATGCCAGGATATAAAATTAAAGTATACAGAGAGATACATCTGCGATGAGAGAGACACAGAATTAGGGTCTGGATATTGAGGACAACTTTGCAATGAGTAGCACTACAGCACCTCTTTAAATAGGGCAAAAGACATCAGCACAAATGTGTTATGTATGGTAAGATACCTCTATAAAGGAAGAGGCCAGATGGCTGGATGAACACAGTTATATTGAACATTGGTAATAACAGCAGACACACAGTAGACACCAGGCAGAGGGCACCGGTCGAAGAGGCCGCATCATGGATGCCCTCTGCTATTTATAGGACGGTGCACTGGTGGAACAGGAAATGCCCGCCACTACACCACACTTCACAATAAGGTGTCAAACAGAGGAGAACTCTCAAACTATAGACCAATTTCACTATTACCGCAATTTTCCAAGATACTTGAAAAAATATTCTATGAGAGAATTGACAACTTAAGAATGATTTATTATGTGAGCAGCAATATGGGTTCAGACACAAGAGGACAACTGCATATGCCCTAATGGAATTTACAGAAAAAATATCAACAGCCATTGAAAATAAAGAGTATTCAGTTGGAGTATTCCTAGATCTTAAAAAAGCATTTGATACAGTAGATCATAATTTATTATTAAAGAAACTACAAAATTCTGGTATTAGAGGGGTAGCACTGTCCTGGTTAAGTAGCTACTTAAAGAATAGATATCAGTATGTATGTGTTAGCAACAAAAACTCAGAGTTGCTGAAGGTCACCTGTGGAGTCCCACAGGGTTCAGTTTTGGGACCATTATTATTCAATATGTATATAAACGATATATGTAAAGTTTCAGAAAAAATGGACTTAATATTGTTTGCCGATGACACTAATCTACTATGCAGTGGAAACAATTTGGAACAACTTCTGGATACACTCGGGAAGGAATTTGAAAAGCTTAAACTGTGGTTTAACGCTCAATTTAAGTAAGACAAAGTTTATAGTCTTTAACAACCATCACAACAATCCAGTACCCAAACTCAGTGTAAATGGTGTAGAGATTGAAAGGGTATCTGAAACTAAATTCCTTGGAGTAATAATTGATAACAAACTGTGTTGGAAGTCACATATTAATTATATTAAAGGTAAAGTTTCCAAATCAATTGCAATATTACACAGAGTGAAATATTTGCTGAATCAACCCACACTATACACCTTGTATCATTCATTAATACTCCCATACATGACATATTGTAATGAAGTATGGGGAAATACATACAAAACAAACATATATCCACTCTTTATGCTTCAAAAGAGAGCTATTAGAATAATAAACAAAGCAGCTTACAGGGAACCAACAAACCCACTTTTTCTTAAACAAAAAACTCTCAAGTTGAAAGATCTGGTTGACTTTAAAACTGCAATAATAATGTTCAAAGTGAAGAATTTATCACTGCCCGCAAATATCCAAAAGTTGTTCCAAACAAGGGAGAAACGATATCACTTCAGAGGAACATGTATATTTCAAAAGCCTACAGTGAGAACAACCACCAAGCAACACTGTATTTCAGTACAAGGAGTCAGATTATGGAACGATTATGGACCTGAATTAAAATCATGTACAACGCTTGGACAATTTAAACAAAAACTAAAGGAAGAAATACTCCAAACATATTTACAAGACAACATGTAAACTCACATAAGGATTGACATATCCAGCCTGTGTTGTGGCTTAGTTTTTTGTTTTGTTTTTTTTCTCTCTGTGACATTCTGTCTTAGATTTGTCTTGAATAGTAACCGCTCAACTTAGCTTAGCTTAGTTTTCCTTTTTTTTCTCTCAGTCACACTTTGTCTTAGCTTTGTTCTAAATTGTAATCACTCTTGTCTTGTTTACTCTTTTTTCTTTTGAATTCTTGGATGGAATATGGGTGGGCAATATAAGCTGCGGCTTCAGCCATCACCCATTTCAGATAACTCACGTGGAATTGTTTAGTAGAAGGAGTCTTTGTCTAATTTGACCTTGTTGTTATATTATACAGTTTCTTTTAACCTGTACTGTATTATCCGAAATAAAATTCATTCATTCATTCAATAAAAATTCATTCAAACACCAACACTACATTCCACCCCCCAACCCCCCAGAAAAGTCCAAAACCACTCACTCAGTTAATCCCCCCCAATTTGGGACCTGAATCACGCACTAGCAAAACGAAAACTGATGTATCTAAATGGCCTAGCACATTCACACAACAAAACCTAAAATAGGGCGGACAGGTGGACTACCGTCTTGCCCACATGGCGCGGTGGATTATTCTGCCACCTGATAAGCTAAAAGAAAAATCCATGAATAAACTAAAATCATTGCCTTGTTCCTTGTAGGGTTTTATATGGTAGTTTATTGTTGGTACAAGTATTAATGCAAATATGAATGTGAGTAGGAACGAAGAGTTCTTCTCATTACCAACACACATAAGCTCGTAGGGCACCAGTCCAAAAGAATGGACAATTTTATTAATAATTCTGTATTTGTACCAATAATGATTCAGTCTAAAAAAAAAAACCTGTGAGTTCTTGTCTGTTTTTAATCAAGAAGATGGACATGAAATCAGACAATAACTCCCATATGTCTATTTGATAGTTTAATAAGAAATTTCAGAATAGATTAACACATTCAGATGACTTTAAGGCAGGGAATTCAACATGTATTATGAGCACCATAGACTGTTATTGAATTACTGAGCATAACATGTCATGGTGGCCGCTGGGCCGTCATCAGTCCCAGCTGCACGCACACCTGCCATCAATCTCCAGCGAGCTATAAAAGCCAGACCCGCTGACAGCTCTGCACGGAGTCGTCTGTCAGCATCACAGAGCTACGTCCCACGTTCTCAGCCACAGACCCATGCTACGCCTGACCAAGCTCTCCACGCCTCGTCACGTAAGCCTTCCTCGCACTCACCTTGTCCAGTTGTCCTCCCCTGTTCACAGGTGGATCCTCCAGGCGGCAGATCAGTCTTCCTTGGCGGTGGTACTACTGCTCCATCTCACCGGAGTCACTCCTCTGCCTCACAGCGCCAAGCAGCAAGCTCTCCTCCTGGCCAGCACTCTCGGAGCAAACGGAGATCCCACAGCAGCACTTGCAAGTAAGCGGCGTTCATTATCACATTCCTCTCTGTGGTGCAGTAGTAATTCCTCTGCTTTGTGTCCCTAGGGTTGCCAGGCAGCAGCGAGGCTCGCTCAGCTCCAGCACGCATCCAGCACCTCTCACATTCACACATACACACACAACTATTACACACTTGGGTGAATAAAGCTATTAAATTGTATACTCGAGTCTGTCTTCTGTCCCCTGGGTCAAACCATCATGTCAATACGACTCCGTCAAAACGACCCAGCGGACAGCGCGCTGATGCGCCGTCTTAACACCTTAGACGCTTGTGTAGACCAAATAGCTTATCAGCAGACCGTAATTCTCACCCAATTAGCACAGATTAACAGCCGGTTGGACCGTCTGGAGGGACACCAGGCGTTTCCTCCGGCCGCCGGGGCGCCACCCGTCCCCGCTAATCCTCCGACTAGCCAGGTAGGCCAGACCACCCTAACTTGTCTCACTCCCGTGCTGACACCTGCCCGCTTCAGCGGGAAGCTCGGGGAGGCACGGGGATTTCTGTTACAATGTGAGACTATTTTCCATCGGGTCCCGGGGGATTTTCCCTCCGACCATAGCAAAATTGGCTATATAGCAAACCTGCTAGAAGGTAGAGCGTTAGCCTGGGCTTATGCGGTAATGGCTAAGCCCAGCTATGCCCACTTAACTTATCAACAATTCCTAGCTGATTTTAACAAGGTTTTTGACCACACCGATCGGGACGCTGTGTTAACTTCCCGGCTGTTAAACCTTCGGCAGGGCAGCAGGGCTGCTGCCAATTTTGCTGTCGATTTCAGGGTAGTAGCTGCAGAGGTCGGGTGGGAGGACGCCTCGTTAAGTAGTATTTTTGTCCACAGTCTAAGCCCTGAATTAAGAGACGAATTAGCAAGCCGGGACAAGCCTGATAAGTTGAATGAACTAATTTCTCTTACCATAAGCTTAGACAACAGGCTGAAGGAGCGCGCCGCCGAGCGAAGGGCCTCTAGTCGCTCGAGCGTGCCGTGTTCTCGCTCCTCTCGGCCGTCCCAATTGACCCTGCCTCCTCCGGAGGAACTTCCAGGGCAGGAGGATATGATAATCGGGCGCTCAGGCATTTTGGCCGCTGAGAGACAACGCTGTAAGGAATTGGGGTTGTGCTTTTATTGTGGTAGTGCTTCCCATGAAATAGCCGAGTGTACTAGTCGGGTAAAAGAGGAGGTCCGTGGGTCACAGTAGGGGACTCACGGACGTAGGGTCAGTCAAAGCCCCTCACAAGTTGCCTCATCCTTATCCGGCTCATTTCCAAGCACATAGAACACTCCACTCACGCACTCATTGATGCAGGGGCTGAGCAGAGTTTCATCTCAGGAGACCTGGCAACCCGCTTGGGCCTCCCCTGTCAGACTTTCCGGCCACCTGTCAATTTGATCACCCTGTCTAAGACTCCACTAACAGCTGTTTCTCAACAGACGGCCCCCGTGTCTGTTATTATCTCAGGAAACCACCGGGAGGACATTCGTTTCTTGGTGCTGCCCACCTCCACCTCTCCTGTCATCTTGGGCTACCCCTGGCTGTGGCTGCATAATCCCACGTTTGACTGGCGGGCGGGAAGCATCATCTCATGGGGCCTGTTCTGCCTTAGCGCATGCCTTCAGTCTGCAGCGTGTGCCCCATCGGTGTCTGTGACCCCATCTGTGTGCCCCCCCCCCCCAGACCTGTCCAAGGTACTGGAGATTTATCACAATCTGGAGGTCGCCTTTAGCAAGTCACGGGCGCTGTCCCCCCCCCCCCCCCACCGCCCCTATGACTGCGCCATTAATCTCCGGGCTGGTGCCCCGCTTCCGTCGAGCCATTTATACAGCCTGTCAGCTCCGGAGCGGGAGGCGATGGACGCCTATATTAAGGAATCACTCAGCTCTGGGATCATCAGGCCATCTTCGTCTGCAGTAGGGGCGGGATTCTTTTTTGTAGGGAAGAAGGATGGCTCCCTGCGCCCTTGCATTGACTTCTGGGGTCTCAACGAGATCACTATCAAGGATAAATACACGCTGCCCCTTATGAACTCGGCCTTCGACTCTCTCCAGGGGGCTTCTTGGTTCACCAAATTGGATCTCCGCAATGCTTACCATCTGGTACAGATCAAGGAGGGTGATGAATGGAAGATGGGCTTCCGGACCCCAAGCGGCCATTTCGAGTACCTGGTGATGCCGTTTGGGTTGACCAGCGCTCCGGCCATCTTCCAGCGTCTCATCAATGACGTCCTCTGAGATTTCCTGGGCTCCTTTGTGTTCGTGTACCTTGATGACATCCTTATCTTCTCGCGATCACTGGAGGAGCATCAGGTACACGTTAGGCGGGTCCTTCAGCGTCTCCTGGAGAATCAGTTGTATGTCAAGGCCAAGAAGTGTGAGTTTCACGCCAGGAAGACATCTTTTTTGGGCTTCGTGATCTCACATAATCAAGTGCTTCCCGACCCAGCCAAGGTCAAGGCGGTGGTGGACTGGCCCACCCCCTCATCCAGAAAGCAGCTACAGGGGTTTCTGGGATTTGCTAACTTCTATTGCCGTTTTGTGCCCAATTTTGGAATTATTGCCCGCCCGCTGACCAGCCTCACGTCCCCCAAGACCCCCTTCTGCTGGACCAAGGAGGCTGCTGCAGCGTTCAAGAAGCTGAAGGAGGAGTTTCCCTCGTCCCGTGTCCTGACGCAGGTGGACCCGAATCTCCAGTGCCTGGTGGAGGTGGACACCTCTGATTCTGGAGTAGGAGTGGTGCTCTCACAACGTTTGCCTGTTGACGGGGTGATTCGGCCGTGCGCCTTCTTCTCTCGCCGCCTGCAACCCGCCGAGAGGAATTATGGTATTGGTGACAGGGAGTTGTTGGCGGTTAAGCTCGCCTTGGAGGAGTGGAGGCACTGGTTGAAGGGGGCTGCTCAGCCATTTGTCGTCTGGACCAATCATAAAAATCTGAGGACGGCAAAACGACTGAACTCCCGCCAGTCCCGCTGGTCTCTCTTCTTTGGGCGGTTCAATTTTACCATCACCTACCGCCCAGGGAGCAAGAACCTGAAGCCAGACGCCTTCTCCAGGCAGTTCTCGGTGGAGACATCTGAAGAACAGGAGGAGACCATCCTTCTGCCGTTCTGCGTTGTGGGCACCCTCGTGTGGGAGATCCGGGACAAAGTAAGGAAGGCTCAGGAGGCAGAGCCCGACCCAGGAGGTGGCCCCCCGGGGCGATTGTTCGTTCCCACAGCGGTCAGGAGTGAGGTTATCCAGTGGGCTCATGCCTCTAAACTAAGATAAGATAAGATAAGATAAGATAAGCCTTTATTAGTCCCACAATGGAGAAATTCCAGGATTGCAACAGCACAGGGATAGCAATAATCAGAGCAACAATCAGAAGGCAAGAGAAAAACAAGAGCAGCGAGTATACATACACTACCGTTCAAAAGTTTGGGGTCACCTCAGACAATTTTGTGTTTTCCATGAAAACTGACACTTTTATTTACCACAATGAGTTGTAAAATGAAAAGAAAATATAGTCAAGACATTGACAAGGTTAGAAATAATGATTTGTATTTGAAATAATAATTTTTTCCTTCAAACTTTGCTTTCGTCAAAGAATCCTCCATTTGCAGCAATTACAGCATTGCAGACCTAACATGATTGCACAAGGGTTTTCTAATCATCCATTAGCCTTCTGACGCAATGAGCAAACACATTGTACCATTAGAACACTGGAGTGATAGTTGCTGGAAATGGGCCTCTATACACCTATGTAGATATTCCACCAAAAACCAGACATTTGCAGCTAGAATAGTCATTTACCACATAAGCAATGTATAAAGTGTATTTCTGATTAGTTTAAAGTTATCTTCATTGAAAAAAAGTGCTTTTCTTTCAAAAATAAGGAAATTTCTAAGTGACCCCAAACTTTTGAACGGTAGTGTATGTACATATAAATATATACATATATATATATATATATATATATATATATATATATATATATATATATATATATATATAGACACACAGTGCGGAGCATTGTAACTAGATGGAATAGATATGAGTATATAAACACAGTGCGGAGTATTGTAGCTAGATGGAATAAATATGT
The DNA here is from genome assembly GCA_020510985.1 of Pholidichthys leucotaenia. NCBI lineage: Eukaryota > Metazoa > Chordata > Actinopteri > Cichliformes > Pholidichthyidae > Pholidichthys > Pholidichthys leucotaenia. Next base: position 302,759,036 of record CM035836.1, read on the forward strand.
AGATATATAAACACACACAGTGCGGAGCATTGTAGCTAGATGGAGTAAATATGTAAATATATAAACACACACAGTGTGGAGCATTGTTGCTAGATGGAATAAATATATAAATATATAAACACACAGTGCGGAGCATTGTAGCTAGATGGAATGAAACAACACAACCGTCTACTTAGTTATCCTACATGGTATGATTATGCACCCATACATATTCTCACCCTCCATAGCGACCGGTATTTTCCTAGTTGTATACCGGAGGGGACCATTGTGTAAGTTTATTGCGTCTTTTGCATTCAATACTATTAGGTTGTCACGTCTTTTTGCTATCTCTGCGAGCAGCCCTGCTTAGGTTGTACAGTCTGACAGCCGTAGGTAGGAAGGACCTGCGAAACCTCTCGGTTGCGCACCTAGGATGATGTAGTCTGCTGCTAAATGAGCTCCTCAGTGCATTCAGTATGTCCTGCATAGGGTGGAACTCGGATTCCAGCAGAGATGACAGTTTGGCCACCATCCTTCTCTCTCCCATCTCCTCCACTGGGTCAAGGCGCTGCCCCAGGACAGAGCTAGCTTTCTTGATCAATTTGTTCAGTCTCTTCCTATCGGCTGCTGTAATGCCACTGCTCCAGAAGACCACTCCAAAAGTGATGGCTGATGCCACCACCGTGTCATAGAATGTCTTCAGCAGCGCCCCTTGTACACCAAAAGACCTGAGTCTCCTCAGTAGGAACAGCCTGCGCTGTCCCTTCTTGTAGAGTGCGTCAGTATTGTGTGACCAGTCTAGTTTATTGTTCAGATGAACACGCAGGTACTTATAGGATGTCACCATCTCGATGTCTGTTCCCTGTATATTTACTGGTGCTGTGAGGGGTTGTCCTTGCCTGCGGCAGTCCACCACCAGCTCCTTAGTTTTCCTCGCGTTGATCTGGAGGCAGTTTTGATGGCACCAGTCCACAAAGTCCTGGATAAGCCCTCTGTACTCAGCTTCATCTCCGTTGGAGATGAGGCCAACGATCGCAGAGTCGTCAGAGAACTTCTGTAGATGGCAGTGTGTTGTGTTGTGTGAGAAGTCCGTAGTATAAAGGGTAGCGTGTCATCCTGGGATTTCTCGCACCATCGCACTTCTCCAAAGGGCGTTCTGGTGGCCAGGGCTGAGGAGGGATGTGACCAACTACGTCCGGGCCTGCGCACAGTGCGCCACCGGGAAATCCTCATCTTCTCATCCAGCCGGTCTGCTCCACCCCTTGCCAGTCCCTACTCGCCTCTGGTCTCATGTGGCTTTGGACTTCATGACAGGTCTTCCCCCTTCCAACCACTTCACCACGGTCCTGACGATCGTAGACCGCTTTTCCAAGGCGGCTCACTTCGTGCGCCTTCGAGGGATACCATCGGCATGGGAGACGGCGGATCTTCTGGTGCAGCATGTGGTCCGCCTCCATGGCATTCCCTCTGATGTCGTCTCGGATCGGGGCCCTCTGTTCGTCTCCCAGGTTTGGAAGGCGTTCTGCCAGGCGTTGGGATCCACGGTAAGCCTGTCATCAGGGTACCACCGTCAAAGTAACGGCCAGTGCGAACGGGCGAATCAGGAGCTGGAGGCTGCCCTTCACTGTGTCATCTCATCGAGCTCCTCTTCCTGGAGCACTTTTCTGCCTTGGATCGAGTACGCTCACAACTCCACGGTGTCCTCAGCAACTGGGATGTCCCCCTTCAGGGCATCGTTGAGGTACGATCCGCCACTGTTCCCGGAGGAGGAGAAGGAGGTGGCAGTGCCTTCTGTTCATGCTCACGTCAGGCGCTGTCGCCGGGTTTGGACCACCGCCCGCAGGGCTCTCCTCAGGACCGTGGAGCGCAACACCAGGATGGCCAACCGCCACAGGAGACCAGCACCGGAGTACAAGGTGGGTCAGCAGGTTTGGCTTTCCACACGCAATATCAATGTGCCAGCCGAGAAACGAAAGCTGACTAAGCGTTTCATCGGGCCCTTCCCTATTATTCGCATAATCAACCCTGTGTCTGTGCGCTTAGCTCTCCCCTCTTCCATGCGCATCTGCCCTACCTTTCACGTCTCCCAGGTGAAGCCCTTTGTCTCCAATCCCCTCTGCCCGCCCCCTGCGGCGTCTCCCCAACCGAGGATGATCAACGACCACCCGGCTTGGAGGGTTACCGCCATCTTGGATGTCCGCCGGCAGGGTCGAGGCTTTCAGTATCTGGTGGATTGGGAGGGATTTGGCCCCGAACACCAGTCCTGGATTCGCCCAGCGTTGATCCCTGACAAGCAGCTCATCCGCGACTTCCATCGGGCGCATCCAGGTAGGATGGGGCAGGTGCCTGGAGGCACCTCTAGATGGGGGAGTACTGTCATGGCGGCCGCTGGGCCGTCATCAGTCCCAGCTGCGCGCACACCTGCCATCAATCTTCAGTGAGCTATAAAAGCCAGACCCGCTGACAGCTCTGCACAGAGTCGTCTGTCAGCATCACAGAGCTACGTCCCACGTTCTCAGCCACAGACCCATGCCACGCCTGACCAAGCTCTCCACGCCTCGTCACGTAAGCCTTCCTCGCACTCACCTTGTCCAGTTGTCCTCCCCTGTGCACAGGTGGATCCTCCAGGCGGTGGATCAGTCTTCCTTGGCGGCAGTACTACTCCTCCATCTCACCAGAGTCACTCCTCCACCTCACAACGCCAAGCAGCAAGCTCTCCTCCTGGCCAGCACTCTCGGAGCAAACGGAGATCCCACAGCAGCACCTGCAAGTAAGCGGCGTTCATTATCACATTCTCCGCTGTGGTGTAGTAGTAATTCCTCTGCTTTGTGTCCCTAGGGTTGCCAGGCAGCAGCGAGGCTCGCTCAGCTCCAGCACGCATCCAGCACCTCTCACATTCACACATACACATACAACTATTACACACTTGGGTGAATAAAGCTAGTAAATTGTATACTCGAGTCTGTCTTCTGTCCCCTGGGTCAAACCATCATGTCATAACATGTATTACCAAACATTTGTGGAACTAAAAAAAACCACAGGTTAAATTGGCAATGTAATGGAAAATGAAAAACCATAAAGTAGCATTGGTTTAGAAAAACTGATGCAATTTTATGAAGAAAATGATGATCAAACTATTTTATAAAAAGGAAAATTGGTGTTACTCTGATAAGGTGCGGAGATTAATGAAAAGGCAAATGCATTTGAAGTTCTGGTAGGAGTTCAAATATGCTAGGTTTGTAGAATTTATGTATACCAGGAATATTCTGAAGAACTAAGTTTAAATTGGACAACAGAGCTTCAGCACAGCAGAGTCAAATTGTGTCCGGTAGTGGCAGCAGGCCTCTGCAAGCAAGCTTGATCCAGATGGATTTGCATGGATTCTGTTGATAGAAACTGACAGGTTCTGCCCTACAGCTTGGGGCTACTCCAGAGATCGCAACTGTAGAAGCTGGGTGTTCAGCATGCTGGGCGAGGTCTGCTCATGCACAGAAAAAGGAATTTGGCCAGGTTGGCAAATTCCAGACAATATTTGCTTATCGTTCAAAGTCCGATCAGAAAATCAAACTTGATAAATAAAAAACAAACCACAACTCCGTTTCTTCCAGTGTGCTGTGGTCAGAACAAAGTTGATTTAAGCTTAGAAAAAAAATCAAACAAAATCTTGTTAACATGGTAATTTAAGGAAAGGGAGTAAAATAGGAAAGAGTGAATTTTAAAGAACAGATAAAGTGAGCTAGGATTGGCTCTGGTCCTTCTTAGAAATAAAAGAATGGGAGAGCAGAAGCTCTGTTCCGACAAGAGTCACTCCCTGCCGGCTGGACTTGACTGACCAACTGAACAAAGGAAAGTTTTTCCAACGTGTTGCAGGATGGAACACTAAATTTTATGACAACTGAGCTTGACCAATTACATTCAAAGATCAGGATTGGATCTACCCATTAGCGTAAACTCTTGATCACTTGCACTGAAATTCTTTGTTTGGCAGAGGTCGTAAACTACTAAAAAAGGAGCTGCGGGAAGTCTTGGAAGCTGATTAGTTTGTTCAAAGTTCTAAAATGTGTGTCTCCCACAGAAAGGGGAGAAAGAATTTGATATGAAACGTGCGATCCTCCCAAAAAATGTACAGTGGTGTGAAAAAGTGGTTGCCCCCTTCCTGATTTCTCATTTTTTTGTACGTTTGTCACACTTAAATGTTTCAGATCATCAAACAAATTTAAATATTAGACAAAGATAACACAAGTAAACACAAAATACAGTTTTTAAATGAAGGTATTTATGATTAAGGGAAATAGATGGTTGGGCCACCCTTATCAGCAACAACTGCAATCAAGTGTTTGCAATAACTGGCAGTGAGTCTTTTACAGTGCTGTGGAGGAATTTTGGCCAACTCATCTTTACAGAATTGTTGTAATTCAGTCACATTGGAGTGTTTTCAAGCATGAACCGCCTTTTTAAGGTCATGCCACAGCATTCCAATCGGATTCAGGTCAAGACTTTAATTAGGCCACTCCAAAGTCTTCATTTCGTTTTTCTTAAGCCATTCAGAGGTGGACTTGCTGGTGTGTTCTGGATCATTATCCTGCAGAACCCAAGTGTGCTTCATCTTGAGGTCATGAAAAGATGGCCGGACTTTCTCCTTCAGGATTTTTTGGTAGACAGCGGAATTCATGGTTCCATTTAGAACAGCAAGTCTTCCGGGTCCTGAAGCAGCAAAACAACCCCAAACCATCACACTACCACCGCCATATTTTACTGTTGGTATGATGTTCCTTTTCTGAAGTGCTGTGTTACTTTTATGCTGGATGTAAAGGGACACACACCTTCCAAAAAGTTCAACTTTTATCTCGTCAGTCCACAGAGTATTTTCCCAAAAGTCTTGGGGATCATCAAGTTGTTTTCTGACAAAACTGAGACGAGCCTTTGTTCTTTTTGCTCAGCAGTGGTTTTTGTCTTGGAACTCTGCTGTCAGGAGCTCCCCGTGCGCTTCTCCATAGCGCATGGAGGAGGAGAAAAAGGACGAATGGATTTAAGTGCTGGGTTACACCAAACACACATTTATTAACACAAAAGTGAATACACAAAAGATAAGACAGCTCGGGTACACTTAAGAGTCCTTCAGGACGCCCAACACATACTGGAGGAAATACTGGGCAATCAGCCAAAGCGTAGCGGCTGTGCTGCACGGGGGAAACGCTGTGGAAGCATAGCAGCACAGCGGCGAACAGAAACGATAGCAGAGAGTACTCACAGTGAGGGGGCAGTCCGAGTAATCACAGCATTTCCGGCGAGCATACACAGATTTAGTCCTTCTGGTGACGTGATGGTTTAGACGGCGGAGAAAAACCATCTAATACATATAATGGTCCAGCGGCATTTGTCTAGCAAAGAGCTGCTTAAGTACAAATGCTGCTGGCCTAACAAATTGAGAACACCTGGGCAAGGCGCGGGAAGGATTATTAGCAGGACTGGGGACAGCTGATGGAAAAGAGAGGGAGAGCGAGGGGCGTAGCTGGACCGACAGACTGTCAGCAGCATGGGAGAAAGTAGGTCACAGAGGCTGACTAACAGCTGCCGCTCAGGCAATGGCTATGGGTATGGAAAAGAGTACAAAGTACACATAATGCACATATACCAAAGAATCAAACCACACAGAGAGATCAGGGCCGAGCCAGGGAAAGCCAAGCCTGCTCGGCTCATGACACTCTGCCATGCAGGCCATTTTTGCATTTTGTCTCTTTCTTATGGTGTGAGTCATGAACACTGACCTTAACTGAGGCAAGTGAGAGCTCAAGTAGGTTCATTTTGTCTTCTGTTAATTATTTGCCTTTTGTTCTTATTAAAGACAAAAATAGAAAGGAGATGTTTTTACCTTCTTTACATGTTTCAACTGTTTACTGCAGCCTTTGTCAGCCTTCTGACGAATTTTGATCAGCCGGCCACTCCTGGGAAGGTTTACCACTGTTCCATGTTTTCACCATTTGTGGATAATGGCTCTCACTGTGGTTTGCTGGAGTCCCAGAGCATTAGAAATGGATAGCAAATTGAACTCAGCTGTCAAAGATGGGATTAACCTGTTAATTTATGTTTTAACAGGGGGGCAATCACTTTTTCACACAGGGACATGTAGGTTTGGATTTTTATTTTTTACCCAAAATAATAAACACTTTCATTTAAAAACTGCATTTCGTGTTTACTTGTGTTATCATTGTCTAATGTTTAAATTTGTTGATTTGAAACATTTAAGTGTGACAAACATACAAAAAAATGAGAAATCAGGAAGGGAGCAAGCACTTTTTCACATCACTGTATATGCTGCCTATTTAAGCATAAATTCTTTAAAACCTTAGTGACTACGATATTCTACTTAATAATAAAGGAACAATGTGTCTACATTGTAAATGTGATCATTTCTTTATGGTAGGCATGCAAAAATCAATTCTTCTTGAAAATAAAGCAACACATATCAAATCATATTAATAAAAGTATTTCAAACCGCAATTGTCCATCACAGGATCCAGCCATATCTTCAATAGTGGAGGCTGTCTGCGGTGAAGGATATGAGTTCATTCATTGTTCACAATTCATAATTTAACCCAGCGACTGCCACAGGTGCTCCGTTGCACCATAAACCCCTAGTGGTCAAGGTTTTTTTCAAGAAAATATTCAGTTCAGATGTCAAAGATTTCCAAAGCTATAACTTGAAAGTGGTCAAGTTAGTTAGAAAGTGGAAAGGAAAGCGATAATGGCTTACTGTCAATTAGAAAGATGTAGAATATGATCCAAAGTTTGAGATAGAAGTAAATTTACTCACCTATTTTGCATAATGCCACGGCAGCCATATCGAATTACATAACTTTGAGTCAAAAGTGGACTTTGGACATATTTACACAAAGAATGGTTTTGCTTTTTTGTCACCGTTTCTTGTTTTGGGCATTTTGTTATCTTATCTTCAAAGTATATGAACCAGAAAATCAGAACAATGTAAACAAACAAACAAATTCATCACTTACCACTGGCCAGGCGGCTCACTCGCGTTGTCCTTTTGCGGCATCCTGGTTGTTATTTTCTCTTCTGTCTGTCATTTTATTTTTCCCCCTCACATCCAGAAACTGTTATGATTATTCCACCTCCATTTCACTTTTATTCCACCGCAATATATATGTATATGATGACATGGAACCGGCGCGATTGCTTGACCCAGTCACATGGCGATGGCATCGATAGCAAGTGAACATCAACCAGCTTTGCCCACCCTCTGTTATAACAAAATGTACTGTAGATATTTACCTTCATAAGCTAAATAATCTCTTTTTAGAATCATAGTTGGCAAATTTGGGAGCAAATGCTTCCTCAGTCTTGCGATCGAGTAAGATCTAGATTTGTTTGCAAACTCTTCTTCTCTGGTGAGGTTTAAGGATGGTTCTATGTCCACCATAAGTCTACCAAGGCAAGAGCAGTAAGTTATATGTGTCTGCCACCTTGTAAGGTGGAATCCTTTGTACAACTTAAATCAACTGGGGAGTTTTTGGCCCTGTCATATAACATCACATGACAGGAACAGCGCTGTGCCTGTGGCAGTGGGGGTGCTATCTGTCCATAAAATCTTGCCACAAGAAGGGTTAACTTCAGAGAGAAATATTCCCATGTTATCCACTGGAGGGCAATGTTGGACTTTTGAGTTTCAGTGAGGAGCCTTGGTGTGGCAGGTTCTGTGGAACATTAAGCTATAAACCTGTCATTTTTGCATTCCTTTGGCAAATGGACTTGAGGGGAAATGACTGCAGGCCTTGAGCAGGGATTAACTTATCCACTTTATGGCCTAATGGCGTAGGGTTTCACAGCTCTGATCTTGGGTGAAGAAAAGCAATTCATGACCAGACTTTTGGGTGAAACAATTTCTCCTCAGCAAAGAATGATTTTAGAAATTGGAACTCAGCGGTTAACACTACATACTCCCCCCTCTGTATCAATGGTGAGCTTCGGTCATCTTTGGTACACATACTTGACAGCTGGTCCCAATGGAAGACCACTGCTGAGCTAATGGTTCTGATGTCCATAAGCACTAAGTTTGTAAACAGTATCTATTCCTGAGTATTGATCTTTGGGTTTGGTTTATAGTAATAAAATAAAACTTCTAGGAATCTTTAAAAATTATTTGCATATGGACCAATATAAAATTGTAAAATTGTCTGAAAGAATAAAATACTGTATATGCATGCAAAAACTCAAAAATTCTGCCTACAAAAGTACAAAAATTAAAAGTATGTAGACTTTACATACTTGAGGTAAATGTTTCAGCTACACTACCGTTCAAAAGTTTGGGGTCACCCAGACAATTATTTTGTGTTTTCCATGAAAAGTCACACTTATTTACCACCATGAGTTGTAAAATGAATAGAAAATATAGTCAAGACATTGACAAGGTTAGAAATAATGATTTGTATTTGAAATAATATTTCTTTCCAGATACTCAACCTGCTCAAAGGAAGGTCAGTTTTATAGCTTCTCTAACCAGCTAAACTGTTTTCAGCTGTGCTAACATGATTGCACAAGGGTTTTCTAATCATCCATTAGCCTTCTGATGCAATGAGCAAACACATTGTACCATTAGAACACTGGAGTGATAGTTGCTGGAAATGGGCCTCTATACACCGATGTAGATATTGCACCAAAAACCAGACATTTGCAGCTAGAATAGTCATTTACCACATTAGCAATGTATATTAGATATTGGAGTGTATTTCTGATTAGTTTAAAGTTATCTTCATTGAAAAAAACAGTGCTTTTCTTTCGAAAATAAGGAAATTTCTAAGTGACCCCAAACTTTTGAACGGTAGTGTAAGTAATACTGAGGTAAGTCAAGGAGGTTCAGATTGGATTGGTTAAGCTGGACTAAACCGTGGTTCCACAGATGTCTGGGTCATAGGGTGTTTGAGACCTTTGTTCTGGAAAACTAAGCTCACATGGAATGTCATCATTGTTTTTTGAATGGCAACGAAGAGTAAATTTGTGATCACTGAAAAAGGGGCAAGATAAGGTGAAAACAGGCTCACCGCTAAAGTGTTAACTGAAAAGCTAATGTTTCTAGCTACATCTGAGAGTAACATAGATACCAGCTGTGTGTGGGCATAGTCAACCTTTAAAGGGCCTATATCATGCAAAATCGACTTTTTTGATCTTCTAAGCATGTTACAATATTAATTCCTCACCAAAAACACCCCCAAAGTGGTATTTTGCTCCATTCACGCATCTTTGAGTATTCCTCCTCAACCCTGCTCTCTGAGCTGCTGCTCCGCCCTGTCCCTGATAATGACTGGGTCCCCACGTTCATACGTATGAACGTGGGTGAGCCGCCCACTCCAGGAAGTGCCTGTGCTGCCAGCACCGCCCCCAGGCTAACGCACACACCCACTTTCTCCGCGCAGCTAATGGAGCGGTGATCAGCAAAACTCTTTCACTTTAGCACTGACGCTGTGAAGAAGTAGTTCCTCTCGCACCTAATCTGCTCAGTGACAACAACTGCTTGCTTTTTTTACGTAAGACAATGTCTTCTAAGTGGCATAAATGTGTCTTTGGCTGTGAGAGATTTAGGAGTTTGTTCAGCCTTCCTAAAGAAGAGCCTACTCATCAAAAATGGTTAAAATAGACCAGAATGCAGAGGCTAAAATCATAATATTAAACGTGATTAACCATACACTACATAAGAATAATATTATAGGCTAAAATAATAACAGGAGGCTAAAGAGTTCAACATGCTCATCCATCTTTTCTAAAGTTTACTGTAGATGTTGTTTTCGTGGGCGGAACCCAGCGACACGCTGCAGCAGCCGGCTCAGGGGTTACGTCATGAAATGGGCGGCAGCCACAAGAAGGAGAGGCAGAGCCTCAGAGATCGAGGCATCTTACTTCCGGGCTCTTGAAAATAACTCATATTTCATAAGAAATTCATTCTCCAGTGTACCAAAGGTAATATACTATCACATGCATGCATATAGTTTACTCTGAAAGGCTTAAAATAGCATGATATAGGCCCTTTAACACGAACAGCAAAAAGTTCAAGACCTTGTTTGACTGAAGCTTCAGAGCAGCGTTCAAAACCAACACAGTATCTTGCAAAGTTTTGGTAACGGTTTGTGGTTCAACCACCTGACATTTCAGTGTGACGGCATTGACCGAGTTAACAATGGACGTGCCAAGGGTAACAAGAGGCCTTAACGATGAGGCTGTTACTGAGAATCCACCTAATAATTGTTGACTTCTTGTCTTGGCTCTGCACAGTTCTGACCGGATGACAGTAAGTGCGATTGCTAGGTAGGGGGCTAGACTGAAAAACAGGAGGACCATCATCCTGGCAAACAAATAGAAGTGAGTGATTTTTTTTTTTTTTTATTATTATTATTTGATTTTGTATACTTTATTGATCCCCAGGGGGGAAATTGAGGGCATCCACCTGGATGGATGAAGCAGCCACGGTACGGCGCTATCCCTTAACCATTCACACACACATTCACACCTAGGGCCACTTTAGAGTCTCCAATTAACCTAACTTGCATGTTTTTGGCCTGTGGGAGGAAACTGGAGAAATCCCGGAGTAAACCCATGCAGATATGGGGAGAACATGCAAACTCCACACAGATCACTGTTGGTCAGGGGCTGGGATCGAATTTTAACCTTCTTGTTGGGTTTTTTTTTATTTATTTTTTATTTTTGACCACTGAGTGGCAGATGAACATTATTCTCAGAGGTGGAACAATTTCTTTTAGAGATTGAACTCTAACCCTTAGGTATTTTATCACCTTTAGCGGGAATTTTGACGGTATTAGCTTAAGCTAATGGTATGAGATGTTTTGTGTGTACTATTTGAAAATAGTAAGTTGATTGAACTTGATTAAGAGTCTTTTGAGATTAGCTTAAGGGATAAGTTGGTTTTAATTTACCCTTTTTCTTTTGGAAGTTTTTATGCCGTTAACTGATTGGTTTGGCGAAATGCGACCGAGTGAGCCTGAGGCTAGTAGTTAGCTAACAGTTACAGTATTTATCGGATGCAGGCCTGATTTTAATCTTATTTATGGACTTACTGTGACAGTGTTGTCCCTGACAAGTCCCATGGGTGTTTTGTAAAGTTTAGTTTGATTGTAATAAGCCCATTTGAAAATGGGGTCCTGGATTTTGTGCATAAGTGGTCAAAGTTTGTTGTTGACAACGTATGGATCCATCCACCTGGGCAGAAAGTTAGGGGCGATTTTCCCTGCCTGTAGATTGATCCGTGCATTTGTGGTACAAATGTATAGTGGAAGACCTTGTACCCCACTTGAGGTTTGCCATGGGAGGCTTTTTGGTTGTTGTACGCTTTGAGTCATTTGGCGAATCGGTCCAAGTGTTTTTGAAAGGTGGTTTTAGGAGTGTAGTATGTTGTTTTGATGGCTTTGTGTCCTGCAGCCGGAGGGTCATGGGCATTGGCAGTCATCACCCCCCCTCTGGTTTTGAGAAACTACGAGCAGAGGCAATGATTGTTCATCGGAAGCATGAATATGAGTGTCATCATGTAGCTGCAGAGAAGGTTGCATCGCAGGAAGTGTATTTAGTTTCGGTATGTTAGAAAAATTTGACATAGGAGCACATGTGCGGTTGGGTCTGACCAGTGTTTCACGGTTTTATGGACCATGGGGTCACGGGCTTGAGTAGATGTGCACCTAGTGTTCACAAAAGTTGGGTCCACCAATGCAGAACCCTTAGGCTGCAGAGGGTCCGAGGAGCCGGTTAATTTGGCTCCTGTGACCACACAGGCCGCAGGGGTGAGTGGGTGGGATTCAAAAGGTGACACCAATGTTGAGTCAAAGGTACAAAGGGGGCCATGTAGAGCTTTCTGCTCTCGGACAGTGAGTTCCCAAGGTCATTTGATTCCTTGTCTTGACCTTGTGTTTGAAGGTGACCTTTTGCTTCTTGAGGACAGTGGTTTTTGGGTTGCTTTTGATCGGGTTTAGTTGTTCCAACAGCGCTAGTTGCATGAGACTCAGGATGCCCAAAGTGTCAAGAACAAAGCACTGTGATTCAGTTGTCCTTGCTAGTTCAAATGGGTGAGGGTGTTGAGTTTGAGCCCATAGTTTGAGATTCTTGAAGTCAATCAGTGGCTCAAAGCGATTTAGTAGGTCTTTGCCGACAAGCAATGGAATGGAGGCAAGTTTGGACATATAGACCGGATGCATCAAGGTCACGGGACCAATGGAGACCTTGATTAGTGACACGCCCGACAGAGTCGTGTTAGTGAGCGTGTATGGTTGAACAGCTAATGAACAAGGTTCCAGTTTTAAGTCTTTGTGAGCGCGGTTAGCAGCTACACGTAGTATGTCAAAAAGATTGTGTGACATAAGAGTGATGTCAGCGGCGGTGTCTAAAAGAGCATCCTGAAACATCACATCTTCAAAAGTCAGTGAAAGGTAGAATTTTCGTGCCACCCCCCTCTCGTTTAAATTGCACAGAAATTGTGGAACCAGTGGTTTGACACGGATTTGCGAAATGTCATTTTTAGAGGCATGGTCTTTGGCTTGTGGTTGGGCTGCCATAAGAGCACTGGACTGCTCTGGGTCCTTTGGTTCTTCTCCATTTGTAGGAGGGGTTTTCTTGTTGCCTTTTCTTTGTGATTTAGAGCATTTATTCTGAGTTGGCACAGCTGCGATAGCTAGGATGTCAGCAGTTTTATCTTCTCTGTTGTTTTGAATCTCTGCTAGGAGGTGTTTGACAGCTTCTACATCTTCTCTACTGAGAGTAGGAGCTTCTTTCTTCCTCCAAGGTTTCTGATTGGTCTCTGCTTCTGAGCTTCTATGATGAGGTGGGGGAGACCTTTTACCACAGTTACGTGCATCTTGGGATCAGTATTTGTCATCTCGAGGGTCCATTCTGTTTTCTCACAATCTGTCTGGTGGATTTGGCCTACGACGGTAGTCGGGCTTTCCCACAGTTGGTCCTGAGCAGGAAACAGAGGACCTAGTTTGGTTTTGACCTTGATAAGGTCGGTTGAAGAAATGTCTCGAACTTTCATGTGATCACGGTGTAGGAGATGGAGTAGGGCAAGGGGCTCCTTCCAACTCCAGGGTGTCAGAAGCAGTGCTGATAGCTAGCACGGTGGAAGGCTCAATGTGCTTGTTGCGGTGTTGTTGCTGTTTTTGGAAAGCATAATGTGCAAAATTTCTCAGCTGGCCTATTAAGCATGACCTTGTGTTAGCTGTAACTCCAAGGTAATGACTCACAGTGGGATGGAGTTTCTGGATGAAGAGGGACTTAAAATTGTTGTCTTCTTCCATTCCTGGTGTATTTTGAGATCCAAAATATGCAAGAAGGAGTCACTGGTAGTAGGCCTCTGGAGGCTCTGAGCGGCCTTGTTTCACAGCCATACCTGCTGATAGCCCTGACTGTAAGCAGTCGTCGAAGAATTCCTTTTTGATGGCTTCACAGAGTTGCATGTAGTCTGTTCTGATATCTGATGGCTGTCTGTCTATAAATTTTGACACTGACCTGTTAGACGTTAGTTTAATCAAATAGATGTGATCGTTGACCGTAGCATCAGGGTACTTGCACAGGTAATAATCAATGTCCTGTAAATAGACTTTGTGTCATATTGACTGGACAATCAGCCTAAATGCAGAGTGCAACACCAAGAGAAACACACACAAAATACGTTTGACCGTTTATTAAATTTCAAAAGAACAATCTTGAGGAAAAACCAGTCACCCGCCAGAGGAGCAGCAAACCAGCAGAGAGAGAAGCGAGGCTGATTAGAAAGAGGAATGGAGGAGGATTGGGGAATCCAAATAGTACCACTTACGTGGGCGAGAGAGAGAGAGAGAGAGAGAGAGAGAGAGAGAGACTTTTGACTTTTAAAAAAAGGCTTTATTGTACAATTCCAAAATGCAAGAACACCAATATCACGGCCCCAAGTGTGTCACATCTCAAAAGTGCAAGCACAACTCATCCCCCTGACCCACAGAACACAAAACGTTCCCTACAGTCCATCTATTGGTGAATGCCTCCAAATCGTCCACCATTTGGTAGTAAGAGAACTCCACCTGGAGTCTGACTTTCAACAAGGCCTTGAAAGCAGACACAGGATCCACATTGCCAGCGTTGGTAGTCCGATTTTTTCTTGTCAGCCAGATGGCAAGTTTAGCAGTACCAGATAGGAAGTTCATCAAAGTGTGGGCAGACTTCCTTGCCACTTTATACTTTGGACCGTAAATGAACAAGCCAAAAGAGAAACGTTCACCCAAAGCCTGAAACCACTCCCGCAAAAGATCAAAAAGGCCAGATAAACAAAAACATTGAACAAACAAATGCTCCAGGGTCTCAACTTGGGAACAAAACAAACATTCCCCCCCCCCCACAGTTGGATCCAGGCATGCTCTGTATTTATTTGTAGCTATTGCCCCATGCACAATCCTCCACTGGAGATCTGCTGTCCGTTTTTCAATAGGGAGCTTGTACATGCACCGCCAGCTGCCTTTCGGGGAGACCTCTGGCCCCAAAAAACCCGCCCACCTTGACTCTGTCACGTCCATCAGAGAGCGCAGATTCAGAACCTTCACACAGATGTGATACACCGTCCTTGTCCCGACAAACTGGAACCTGCCCAGGTGAGGATTTCTGAAGGTCAGCAGGTGATCCTCTCCTCCCTGCCACTCCCCCACAGCTGGACTTATGGAAATGGCAGGAAAGTTGGACACAGTGTCGTCATCCCATTGATTGGAAAGAGTGCGGTTTGTCGCAAACGCTCGAAGCGGTTGTGGGAGGGCAGCGCACACTTCCCCCACCACCCTTTGCAGCAGTCTGACAGATGTAATGTTGGCACTCCGCCTCAGCGTTTCCATTGATGTGGTCGACATCTTCATAAGGTGACCAAGCTTGGTACAGCGTGCCTCTCACAAACAAGTCCGCAGACTGACCAACTGCAGCACCTTTGCGTCGATGAATCAATTGAAAAACAGTGGTTCCTCGAACAGCCACATGCCCGGTGCCTCGTCATGGAAGCGGGCTACGGTGAAGACTCGCCATGCATGCAAGACAGACGTGTAAAAAGCAGAAAGTCCAGTAAAGTCCACCTCCCCAGATGTCACGAGGAAGAGCTGCTTATCATAGCCCAAGCGACCAACTCTCCTCAGGAGCAGTTTAGCAGTGTCCATCCAGCAGGGTCCGCATCCGTAAAGGAGGCGATGTGCAGTTCGAAGCCTGAAGCAGGCGATCTTGGAGTGTATGTCCACCAGGCCCTGTCCCCCCTCGGCCACAGGCAGGTAGAGAAGAGGCACACGGACCCAGTGCCGACCAGACCAAAAGAAGTCCACGATGATCCTCTGAACCTCCTCCACGAGGCTCCTGGGCGGTGTCAAAGCAACAAGCCTATGCCAAAGAGCCGAGGCAACCAGATTATTTGCGACCAGAACCCTGCCCCTATATGACAGCTGTGGTAGCAACCATTTCCATTTTGAAAAGCGAGCACACACCTTGTCCTTAACACCCTCCCAGTTCTTTCGTTCAAACGCCTCCGAACCCAGAAAAAACCCCAACACTTTGAGACCGGCCGTCCCCCACTGAAGACCAGCGGGTAGCCGAGGGACGTCTTGACGCGACTTCTCCAGCAGCAAAGGACCAGCGGTAGAATCCTGACCCGTAACCAAGCTGTCCTCCAGCCTCTTGACAGTGTCCTCAAGTTCACTGACCTTGGCCTTGATGATGGCAGTTGAGTTCGCAGTGTACCGTTGTGGTGAGCTGCGTTTGACCAGATGGAGAGAAGGAACTGCAGCAGAGGAGCAACAGGCTGGTGAGTGCACCAAAACCCCTGGAGATGCACCGCTCCATTGGCAGCAACCTGAAGAAGGAAGACAACAACGTGTCAGGTAAATTACTTAACACAGAGAGCTTACACGTGAGAACTATTCTGCTCAAGGTAATATACCCAAACGAGCCAAGGTTGAATCACAGAAGAGCGCTTCCTTATAAACGCTGGCTCAGCAGAATCAGCAGGTACGTCAGATGAGGTGATTAGTAGAGCAGAGGAAACGGGATGGTGGGAGCGAGCACTCACCAGGACATGACACTTTGGTATCAGGGGAACCCATAGGACCTGGATCAAATTTCGTGACATTTCGTGCAATCTTGTCAAGGTCGCGGTCTGAAGGGGTACACACACGCTTTCCACGTGACTGTCCGTACTCGATTGTGTCAGGTCAGGCATTGGTTTGCTTGCTACCAGATAACCATGAAAACCAGTACTACCTGTCTCATGGGTCGGGGCGTCGGCGACTCAACCCGCAGCCCCGCCCTTCCGAGGGCATGGAGGGTGAAACTGGGCATCCTGGCAGAACTAAAAACAATATCTGTCGCAGGTCTGTGATGGACCACTCCCAGTTACATGGGGTGAGACTGGACATCCTAGCAGATAAGCACATCTGTCACAAGGTCTGTGGTGGACTTTTGCCAGTCAGTGCATTGTGACATGCACTACACAAAGAGCAGAGATAAACAAACCTATCATCTGGTCAGTCACTGCAACAGATACTGGAGTCAGTTTGTCTTGGCCTGTCCTTGCTACTGATAATACCGCTATCTGCCAAGAATGTGCTGCTAGTCCAGCAAAAGCTAGCGGTACTCAAATACTTTGCAAGCAGTTTCATGAGATGGTCGGTTTTGCCGGGTTTGCAGGGTGGGGATGGAGCTGCTTGGAGGAATCTGATTGGACCGTAAAGGGCCTTTTCCACTAGCACGCTTTAGCGCGACACGGGACGGCTCAGCACGCTTTGTACGCTTTTCCACAAGCCCCAACATGGTTTAACAGCCGCGATTCTCAGCCCCGCTGAAGGGCAGGGTACAGCAGTGCTGAGCTGGGCCGTGTTGTGATGTTAACAGACTGGCCGCCGCTGATTGGTCAGGTCATAACCGGCGCTGATTGGTCAGGTTGTAACCGCCCCTCTCCTCCTCCTCTTCTACCGAATCTTCACGCATTAGAGCTGGCCCGCGGTATATACTGTACCGCTAATACTACAAATCCCACAATGCTTTGCTAGTATGTCGGCGCGCAGTCGAAACCGGCAAGCGCTCCTTTTTTTCTGTTGACAGTCATTGACAACCATGCTCCAGTCACATCGGACAAATTAATTTCACCCTCTACAAAAATGGCCAAACGAAAGATGGACAACAGGAGCTTTCAAGACAGGTGGGAGGCAGATTATCTGTTCACGAATATAAAGGACAGACCTGTTTGTCTTGTGTGCGGAGCTAACGTGGCTGTAAGGAAAGAATATAACATAAGAAGACACTATGAAACAAAACATTATGAAAAGTACAAGGACCTGGACGTAAAGCAGAAGCTGCAGAAGGTGGAGGAGATGAAAAGAAGTCTGGTTTGCCGGCAGACTATGTTCATGAAAGCAAAATCAAAAAGTGAAGCTGCTGTAAAGGCCAGCTTTATTGTGGCGGCAGAGATAGCAAAATCAGCCCGGCCCTTTAATGAGGGAGAGTTTGTCAAAAAGTGCATGGTCAAAGTTTGCGACATCGTGTGCCCAGATAAAAAGCAAGAACTTTTAAATGTGAGCCTGAGCAGAAACACCGTGGCTGAGCGCTTGTGTGAGCTTTCCACTAATCTACATGAACAACTAATAAAAAAGGGAAAAGATTTATTTGAGGCTCAGAAAGGGAGATTTGAACTGCTCAGTAATCCATTTGCGATCGACGTGGAAAGCGCACCAACCAGCCTCCAAATGGAGCTAATTGAACTCCAATGTAATGACATGCTCAAATCAAAATATGACTCTGTTGGTGCTGCGCGGTTTCCATGTTTCCTCCCCGACACAATGCCTCAATTACGCACCCAAGCTGCTCAGATGCTCTCAATGTTCGGCAGCACATATCTATGTGAACAACTGTTCTCTATGGTGAAGGTGAACAAAACACCTCACAGAAGTCAACTCACTGATGAACACCTTCACTCCGTCCTGAGGTTTTCCTCAGCTCAGAGCCTGACCCCAGACATTGATGAACTTGCATCTAAGAAAAGATGCCAGGTATCTGGCTTAGACCAATGTGCAGAGTAAATCAGAGTGTAGCAAACTGAGCTTGAATATATCTGTTATTTATGCACTTTTTCTACTGCAAGGCATGGTCTGTTAATAGTTGAAATGTTGGATTTTTATTGAATGACATTATTATTTTTGGTTCTTTTGTTGTTGGCTTTGAAAAAGATTTACTTTAAAAAGGAACTTGAAAGGATACGGGGAGAGACATACTTTATTTATTTATTTAAATAAGAAATGAATACCACTGATGTGTCTTTTATTTCAAATTTAATTTCTCATGTGTTTGTAATATCAAGCTTTGGTTGTTCCAGATTCTGTGTTTAAGCAAAACTAAAGTTTGTTTCCATATGAAAAGGTTAAACATTACATATCAGTTGCAGTTAATTTTTCAATAAATATTGAGTTTGGCCCGTGACTTTACTTCACTGCTTAACTTTGGCCCACTGTGAATTTGAGTTTGACACCCCTGTCATAGACCGATGGAGACCGACGAACATCGTCATTATCATTATCATTATTGCCTTTGTCTTGTCTCCCCTATAGAGTGATATTCCTTGTCTCCAAGGCATGAGTCCCAGCCTACATCCTCGCTTTAAGTTGGGATTTTCTGTCTTTCACCTTATTATTATTATCCTGGGTTGTTATTTTTGTTATTATTCTTATTCTGTCTTGCATATTTATTTCTTCATTGGTCTTCCTGTTAGTATAAGTTTCTCAGCATTATTATTATTGTTATCGTCATTATCATTATCATTATTGCCTTGGTGGGGTCTCCCCTCTAGTCCCCTGTGTGTGATTATCTCTGCAGCCCCGTCCGTCCCGTTTTCTGTAACCATGCCCTGGCATCTCTGTTTGCCCCTGCTTGTTACTTCTTCTCCTGCTTGTTACTGTTCTGTGTTATGTTGATTACCTGCGTCTATAGATTTGTCTTTTTAGCGAGTCCTGTGGTCTGTATGATTTCATATAGACATCCTGGGTTGCTATTATTGTTATTATTCTTATTCTGTCTTGCATATTTATTTCTTCATTGGTCATCCTCTTAGTTTAAGTTTATCAGCATTATTATTATTCTTATCATCATTATCATTATCATTATTGCCTTGGTCTTGTCTCCCCTCTGGTCCCGTGTGTGATTATCTGTGTAGCCCTGCCCATCCCATTTTCTGTAACCATGCCCTGGCATCTCTGTTTGCCCTCCTGGAATATACAGGAGTGTAAAGTAATCATTTAAATTACTCAGGAAGGAGCATCATTTTGTAAGTGGAACCCAGTTAAGCTCACAAATGCTGAAATGTCCTTGAGCAAGACACTGAACCCCCAGTTGCCCCTGGTGGGTCAGGCAAGCGCCTGTGTGTATGGCAGCTCTGCCGCCATCAGTGTGTGAATGTGTGTGTGAATGGGTGGCTAGTGAATGGGTGGATGTGTAAAAGCGCTTTGGACCCACCACCCGTCATATCTTGCTGTCTCAGAAAATTTCTCATCGTCACAGCAAGCGCTGCGTGAAAAATAAAGTAAAGCGTTTGGCACAGCACTTCCTGTGAGCAGTAAGTGGCGCTATAACTTTTGTCATATTTTTGTGTAGGAGCGTGCTGAATGGGACCAAACTCTTTCATATGTGAAAATCATATGGTGAAAATTCGACAGTTTGTCCAAGTTACAACTGTCCAACGTATTGCGATAAGGTAAACTTGGACATGTGGCCATGGCAACACTTACATGTTAGGTACATGTTGCAGAACCATACAGAACAACAGAAGAGAGTCGCCTTGATTTACGTTCCACATTTGGTGACCCTTGGACTTTCCCAACCCTCCAAAGTATAAAACATATTGAATGGCAAGGAGTGAGTTTCCATGGCAACTGTGGTTATCCCAGGACAAAAGTGACTTCCACTGAGGGTAATCCAATGTGCTCTGAGAAACCACTGAAAATGTCATGTCATTCTTACTACTGGTCTTTGCGCAAAATTTGATACAATTTTGTGCAGTACCTCATGTCAACAGTAGGTGGTGGTGTGACAGTTTTGCAAATATTGATATACAGATGTGTTCAGAGTGGGATTAGTATGATTTGTGCAAAGTTTGGTCCAAATCAGAGGAAGATTGTCTGAGCTGCAACTGTCATGTTTTGCATGGTGAGGAAGCCATTGAAGCATGCCGGTTGCCCATCCATGCCCGTAGAAACCAAGTCTACACAAGTATTTCTGCATGCCCATTGCTGAAGGGTCTCCTCCTGTCTCAGACGGCTGTGTTGTTCACAGTCATGCCTGTGGCATACTGCTTGAACCTGAGGTGTTTCATCTTCACGGCATCTTTTCTGACATGTAGCAGTTCTCGCTCTATTGCTCTCCATCTGGTGGGTCTTCTTCTTCTTCTTTCAGACCACTGGTTAAGGGATAGGTGCATTGTAATTCCAGTTCATGGACAGGATGACGAAAATCGATCTGAGCAAAAAGTGGCTTCCAACCCTGTTCAGGAAGACCCATGCATGCCCGTAGAAACCAAGAAACCGGAGCACCCGGAGAAAATCAGCGCATTGCTTGGCATTTTACACATTTGTAGTGTAGACTGCCATTCTTCAAGGTTACGTATTTTTACTGTGTCAGCACCTCTTTAAAAACAACATTGCTCAGAAAGCGACGTTTTTGCTTAGTTTCTTCATCTTGAGCAAGAATACAAAGACTGCTTGATCTGCCAACTCTGCTCGCGGCAACGTAGAATTGGCTATGGCTGAAGAAATCTCTTGTGCAGAAAACCCCAACGTGCTGTAAAGACTGGCCCTGTGACTTATTCACAGTCATAGCAAAGCAGGATGTTACTGGAAACTGTTTACGTTGCAAGGTGAATGGAAGCATGTTGTAAGCTGGTATATGGTAAGGGGGCGAGGGCTGTTGCCGATTACGCCATAGACTTCCGGGTCGTAGCCACAGAGGTGGGGTGGGAGGATGCCTCATTGTGTAGTATCTTCATTAGAAGCCTCTGTCCTAGCCTGCGGGACGAGTTAGCTCATTTAGAAAAACCCTCCAACTTGACAGAGCTAATTTTGCTTGCTATCAGCCTTGACAACAGACTGAGGGAGCGGGCAGCTGAGCGTAGGACTTCCGGTCACTTGGGTAGTCAGTCTCGCCGTTCCCTACAGCCCCCTCTACTGGCGTTACCTGCAGTAGATTCCCCGGATGAGCCAGAGCCTACGGTGACAAGTCGAACTAAGCTGTCTGCTGCTGAAAGACAGTGATGGCGGGAACTAGGCTTATGTGTTTACTGTGGGAGCAAGGAGCACATGCTTGAGGTATGTCCCATACGGCCAAAAGGGGGAGTCTGTGGGTCGCACTAGGGGGACTCACAGACGCGCCTCAGTTAAAACCCCTCTCTAGCTTTCTGATTCCCATTCGTTTCTGTATCAAACACAAGGAATTCACTACACAGGCACTCAATGACTCCGGGGCCGAGCAGAGCTTCATCTCTGGGGAACTGGCAACCCGGTTGGGGCTCCCGGTTCAGTTATTGGAAACCCCCTTGAGACTGATCACCCTCTCTAAAGCCCCCTTTGCTACAGTTTCCCACTGGACCGCTCCAGTGTCTGTTATTACATCGGGCAATCATCGGGAGGAGCTGAGGTTATATGCTCTGCAGACCTCTTCATCCTCAGTTATCCTCGACTATCCCTGGCTTTGCCTGCACAACCCCTCCATAGACTGGCGATCCGGGAGTGTCCTTGCTTGGAGGTCATTTTGTTTGAGTGCCTGCCTTCAGTCCGCTGCATGCTTGCCTTCCGTGCCGCTGAGTGCCCCAATCCCTGCCCCTCCTGATTTGGATAAGGCCCCTCCCGAATACCACGACTTGGGGGCCGCCTTCAGCAAGACGCAAGCCCTTTCCCTTCCCCCCCACCGCCCTTATGATTGTGCCATTAATCTCTGCGCTGGAGCTCCTTTACCATCCAGTAGGCTTTACAACCTGTCTGCCCCGGAGTGGGAAGCAATGGAGACATACATCAAGGAGTCGTTGAGCTCAGGCATAATCCGGCCATCGTCGTCAGCGGTGGGGGCGGGCTTTTTCTTCATCAGCAAGAAGGATGGCTCACTGAGACCCTGTATAAACTTTAGGGAGTTAAACAACATAACTGTCAAAGATAAGTACACTCTACTTCTCATTAATTCATCCTTTGATTCCCTCCAAGGCGCCTCCTGGTTTTCCAAATTGGACCTGCGCAATGCTTATCATCTGGTGCGGATCCGGGAGGGCGATAAATGGAAGACGGCGTTCCGGAATCCGAGTGGACACTTTGAGTATCTCGTGATGCCATTCGGGCTCACCAACGCCCCTGTCGTCTTCCAGAGGCTGATTAATGATGTATTGAGGGACTTCTTGGGCACGTTCATGTTTGTTTATCTGGATGACATCCTGATCTTTTCGCAGTCCCTGGAGGAGCATCGTGTGCACATGAGGCGGGTACTGCAGCGGTTATTGGAGAACAAACTCTTTGTGAAGGCAGAAAAGTGTGAGTTTCATGTCAACCGGACTTCATTCCTGGGCTTCATTATCTCTTATAATGAGATCCTCCCCAACCCGGGTAAGATCAAAGCAGTGGTTGTGGCCTACCCCATCATCCAGAAAGCAGCTCCAACAGTTTCTGGGTTTTGCCAACTTTTACCGCCACTTCATCCAGAATTACAGCCAGATCGCTCTCCCCCTAACCAGTCTGACCTCCCTAAAGGTTCCTTTCCGGTGGACCGAGGAGGCGGCGGCGGCCTTTGCTGAACTAAAGTCCAAGTTTTCTTCTTCTCCCATCCTGACACAGGTAGACCTCTCTCTCCAGTGTTTGGTGGAAGTGGATGTTTTGGACTCAGGGGTGGGAACAGTTCTGTCCCAGAGGTCTCCGGCGGATGGCAAAATCCAACCTTGTGCGTCCTTCTCCCAGCGCCTATCTCCAGCTGAACGCAATTATGATATCAGTGACAGGGAACTGTTGGCCATCAAACTCGCCTTGGAGGAGTGGTGTCATTGGCTGGAGGGGGCCTCCCAGCCATTCATCGTATGGATGGACCACAAGAACTTGGAGTACCTTCGGACGGACAAGCGTCTGAACTCCCGCCAGGCCCGCTGGTCCTTGATTTTTGGGAGGTTTGATTTCACTATCACCTATCGTCCCGGGTCGAAGAACACGAAGCCGGATGCCTTGTCCCGCCAGTTTACCTCGGAGACAACGGAGAAGCTCCAACACCCTATTCTACCTCCTTCGTGTGTCGTGGGTGCCATCTCCTGGGGTATCAAGGACAAGGTGTTGAAGGCTCTGAAGGACGAGCCCGACCCGGGTGGGGGGCCAGCGGGTAGACTGTTTGTCCCATCAGCCATCCGGGACAAGGTTATTCATTGGGGTCATTCATCCAAGTTCTCATGTCACCCAGGGCAGGGATGCACGGTGGAGCTGATCCAGAGGACATTTTGGTGGCCGTCGCTGCAGAGGGACATCAGGTAGTACATCCGGGCCTGTCCTCAGTGTGCCACCAGGAAGACGTCTTCTGCCCCTCCAGCTGGATTACTCCATCCCCTCCCCATCCCCAGCAGGCCATGGTCCCACATGGCTCTGGATTTCATCACCGGTCTCCCATCATCCAACCACATCATGGTAATTCTAACTCTGGTCAACAGATTCTCCAAGGCTGCTCATTTCATCCCTCTGCAGGGGCTGCCCACAGCCAAGAAGACGTCGGACCTCCTAGTCCAGCATGTGTTTCATCTTCATGGCATCCCCTTGGATATCGTCTCGGACCAGGGTCCCCAGTTTGTGTCCCAAGTCTGGAGGGCATTTTGCAGTGCCTTGGGGGCCATGGCGAGCCTATCTTCGGGCTATCATCCTCAGACCAACGGGCAGTGTGAACAAGCAAACCAAGAATTGGAGGCCGCGCTGCAGTTCATCGCCACCAAGAACCCCTCGTCTTGGAGCTCCCACCTTCCCTGGATTGAGTATGCGCACAACACCACCATCTCATCAGCCTTAGGCATGTCTCCTTTCCAGGTCTCGTTGGGATACAATCCCCCGCTGTTTCCGGAGAAGGAGGGGGACATCACAGTTCCTTCAGTTCATGCCCACCTGCAGCGGTGTCGTCGGATCTGGAAGACTACCCGGGAGTCTCTGCAATGAACAGCCAAGCGCAACACGGCAGTGGCCGGCCATCACAGGGCTCCATCTCCCGCCTACCAGGTGGGCCAACAGGTATGGCTGTCTACAAGACACATTGACTTAAAGGGTGAGAGGAGGAAGTTGTCTCAAAGGTTCATCGGACCCTTTCCCATCACACAGATAATTAATCCAGTGTGTGAGCGGCTAGCTCTCCCCCCCTCCCTCCAAATCTGTCCTTCTTTTCATGTCTCCCAGGTCAAGCCTGTTTGCTCCAGCCCCTTGTGTCCTCCAACCAGGGACCCACCACCACCGATGATGATCGACGGCGACCCGGCTTGGAAGGTCAATGCCATTCTGGACGTCCGATGCCGGGGTCGCGGTCTACAGTACCTGGTGGATTGGGAGGGCTATGGGCCGGAGTGGAGATCCTGGGTGCGCCCCTCCTTCGTGCTGGACAAGCAACTCATCAGGGACTTCCACCGGGAGCACCCAGGTAGGATGGATCAACTGCCGAGAGGCGTGTCGTTGGGGGGGAGTACTGTCATGGCCGCCAATTAGGCGCACCTGCGCACACACCTGTCTGCCATTTGGCTCTGCCTATATATTCTGTGAGACCTAGGGATCAGCACGGAGTCGTCTGCTTCCATCCTGAGGAATCTGAACTCGCCAATCTCCACACTGAGCTTCCAGCCTCATCGTCCTCCAGCGCTTCTACTCGCCAAGGGTCTCCTAACCATTCGGCAGTCAAGTAAGCCTGAACCTTTCCTCTCACCCAACCTTTACCCCTGTGCACAGGCGGTGTCCTCCTGGCGGCAGACTCCCCTGCCTCGCTAACCTGCCTGCTGCATCTCCAGCGGGTGACTGGCATTGTCCTCCTGGCCTGGGCCGTTGTGCCAACCTATGTACTTCTCCAACTCAGCAGAAAGTAAGGACAGTTCTATCTGACACTTCCCCTGTCACGATGACCCCTAACTATCTCTCTGCTCTGTTCCTAGGGTTGCCAGGTTGCATGGTGCTCTGCTCGCCCCAAGCTGATTCAACGGCGCACTACACTCACTACAGACATTCACACACGCATCCACACACTCACACTGTTATTAATAAAATGTTAACTGTGCTTCCTGAGTTGTGTCTGCTTTCTGGGTCTGTACCATGTCAAAAACAATTATATAATTAATGAATAGACAGATTAAATACAGTATAACAAATCAGTAAAAAGAAATAGAATTTTTGTTGGCTTTCAAATAGCTGACTCTGAGCCACATTATTACCTCCGCCAGGCCGAAGGCCAGGAGGAGGTTATGTTTTTGCCGGGGTTTGTCTGTCTGTCTGTCTGTCTGTTTGTTTGTCTGTCTGTCTGTTTGTCTGTCTGTTGGTTAGCAAGATAACTCAAAAAGTTTTGGACGGATTTCGATGAAACTTTCAGGCATTGTTGGAAATGGTACAAGGAAGAACTGATTTAAATTTTGGGGATGATACGGATCACCGTCTGGATACAGGAATTTTTTAAAGGATTCTTTAACATTGTCAGATACGGCCATTTTCAACATGTGTGCAGGCCCAATGGAGGGCGCTGCTCGTCATGTCTGACGAACACAATCTCCGCCTTCTTCAAATTTTTTGGCACAAAAGCACGCGAAACACAGTGCTAGGCAGGGCTCGGCGGTGTGCCTGTGTTTGCGCTACGCTGCAAAAGCTCAGACGGGCAGTTGTCCGCCGCCGGATTATTTGGCAGAAATTCCCCGGCCAGCCATAGTAGCTGCGCAAAAAGAAGCTCTCTGCCGGGGAAGATTCCAAATCCTGTTTTGCCGTGGAGCGCAACCCCCTTTGCTATATTATTCACTTCCTTTTAACCTGTACTCTTAATCTATTCGAAATAAAGATTAATTCATTCATTCATTCATTCAATTGCAACGCCCGCAGCCTGCGACTTTGCAGATGCAGGAGATGGACACAACACCAACACTTCAGTTTATTACCTCCGCCAAGGAGGTAATGCTTTTACTAATGAACCACTAATCCTATCATTGTGAATCCAATTGCTAGTCATATGTTTTCATGGTCAAGGAATCTGAAAACGTACACACAAACACTGTATGGGGGGGGAACTGTGGCGCTTGGAGGAGGTCTGCGCTCTCCGAGTGCTTTTCTAGTTCCATTAAGTAATACTTAAGGATTTTTAGATAACAGCTAACTGAATTAAAAACAAACAAAATTAAAAACTTAATACCAATAATAATGGATGACAGGAGCTGCCAAATTATATACAGATAAACTAATGAATAAATTGACATATAAAAATAAATGCAAAAACTATTGCAAACAATAATGATGAGTTGTCAGTGGCTTGGGTCATAATAATAATAATAATAATAATATACAAGTAAGAACATTAATAATAATGATAAGAAGGGACAATAGGAATTTTTGAAAATCATGTGCTTTTCTTGTGGTGTTACATAAAATATAATTATAGGAAGGTCAGGTACTAATACAGTAACTGATTCTGGAAAGGTGCTCTTACAACTATTTAGGCAAAAGGAGGACAGTGAGAAACCACCTTATTATGAGGAGATTGTCTCATCTCCTCCAACAGCCCCTCCAGCTTTTTGTGTGTCACAGTCAAGTCCATATGCAGAATGCATGAGGCTGCTATCAAAACAGATGCCTCTCACTGCATATGTTCAAGAAAACCATGATCTGGTAAATGCAGTAACAGGAATGCTTCACATGAGGCCAATGCTGACCGTAGTGGACAGCAAAAAGGCTGCAGACACAGTACATCAGGTTATTAATCACCTAACACCTGCAGAGCCATCAGGCCAACATAACCACCTTTATGACAGGCAGGAGGTTGACGAGGTGGAGACCCCAAACAAATCAGGAGTAGTTACCACCTCCACCCCTACAGCAAACCAAAAAGCAGATGGAGGCACTGTTGATGTCTATTTACGTGAGTTTAATGAACACTTGAGCCAGACTTTAACTTGGTTAGAAAAGATGTCAAGTACTGGTGAAGGAGCCAACCCTAGGAAAATAACTGATTACACAGATAAAAAGCATCTACAGGCACATCAAAACAGTAGACATATGATGATTATGGTTTGACAATAGAAAATTTGACCAAAAAAGCATCACAGTGCACGCATTTACAAGTAGGAACTATACCTAAGGTAGATTATAGGAACATGCCCATGATAGCTACTGAAACCGGGGCGGCACAATATTCAGTATCAATATTCAATATCCCTTATTTTGTCCTGTCCCGGGCGAGCCCTTTGTGTTGGCACCCCAACAATGGTATCCATGCCCTCCACAAAGAGGGTGTGGAAGAGGTGCATACAGGGGAGGCATGAGACCATCAGGCCCACCCAGTGACATGCGCCTGCGGTGTTGCAAAAGAGGCCATTGGGCTCGTGGTTGTAGAGCTCCATCTACTGGCTGAGGAACTGTCTGGACAAACTATGCACCCACCCCACCTCCAGCACCCGGGGTGTGGCCAGATCAGCCACAGCAAACACAACTGCCTCAGCAATCACACATGGTTCCCAATCACAGCATGATGCCTAGTCAACAATGACTAGAGAGCCGCACAGAGAAGATAGTACTTTCTGATCCAATGCTATCCATCACGGTGAGAGACAAGACTTATGAAGTTATGGTGGACACAGGGGCTCGCTTTTCATCAATATCAACTTTTCTACCCCGTCCACGAATTATACATCAATGGTTGGCATCTTTGGGACCTCGAAACATCTCCCTTTCTCAGTACCACTGAACTGTTCATTGGCTGACTGGATTTGGTTCACTCTTTTCTGTGTTCTCAAGACTGTCCAGAAAATCTTCTGGGAAGAGATGTGCTTCTGAAAGTGAGGGCACACATCGATTTTGCTTCTACTGGAACTGTTGTGTGTCTACCAGATGGGACTATGCTCTGGTGCACATCAGATTTGTCTTCTTCCCTAAATGCTGCAAATACAGGAAGCAGACACAGAGGAAAATCAAACCTCTTTTGCAACTGTGTGGTGGCTGCAGCTGAATAATGTCAGCCCTGACAAAAATCAACTGGTGGACAAATACATTTCCTGGGCTCCATGGATTGACTCTGTTCGACCTTATGACTCCGCAGATGATCCACTCCATTCTACAATGAACTATTCACACGATGATCAGGAAGTGTATGATGATCAGTGGGAGACTTTGGCGGGGGTACAGGACTTGGTGTGTAAAGACATTTATGTGAGTCCACAAGGAGTCGCTGCTGCAGTTCATCTGGACAAAGACTTGTTGCTTCTGTATGCCCTCTCGGACACTGCTGCACCCCATGTTAGGCTGGGGGTGTCCGCAGGGGAGGAGGCAAAGGCACAGAGACCAATGGTGAAAAACTGTCTTAGGTTGACTGACTGTGTTGTCACACAGTGTAGGGACCTACATTACTCATCATCTGCTGATTGCTATCACATCTCATGCGGTGTCATAATTCCGGCCACTCCACAAATATTGCACCTAGACAGAACACATGGCAGAGACCATCCAGATTCTGGTGCACTTTTGGACGCTCTTCCCCCCACTCTTTGGTCAGACGGCTCTACAGACATTGGACTGATTACCTGTTCACCAGTCAAAATCTCATTGAAAGCTGTCATGAACCTCCCTGTGCGCTTTTACACAGTGCACAGAGAGGGGAGAAATGATGAGGATTTACGTGCAGGTACACAACAGCACATTTATTAAAGTAACAACAAAACAGACCAAAAGGGTGAAGATTTACAAAAACACAAAAACACACTTACAGTTGGCGTTCAGGGGCCGGCATCGCCCCTCAAATGCAGGAGGTGAAACGTGTACCCACACTGGCTTCCCACAGCCGGTATCGCAGTGCGGACCCAAGAGAACCACAAAATACGTGGAGTGGGTACATGTCGATATAGTCCTGACATAAGACTAATCACTGACTATACAGCAGACAATACAATGACCCAGCAATGCGTGACTGCCAAAAGGCTGCTTAAGTACACGCATTGCTGGTGATGGTGAGATTGCAACCACCTGGGCGAGAGCGGAGAGATGCAAACGGGAGTGGGAACAGCTGGCGGTAATGAGTAAGGAGGCGTGGTCGGACCGGCAGGCTGTCAGCCAGCGCTCACACCACAGTGAGCCAAAGAGAGCTGCCTCACAGCTTCCAGCCAGAGAGCAGTGGCTAAGGACAGGGAAGCAGCACTGAAATACATAATAACACATACACAGTGGCACTTAAACCCACAAGGCGGTCAGGACCGAGCCAGGGAAACCAAGCCGGCTTTGCCCCTGACAGAGCCCCCCTCTCAAGGGGAGGACCCCAGACACCCAAAGTAACATTATAAGGAGAAGGAACCCCCCCCCCCCGCCCACCCCCACCCCCAACAGGAACAACAACATGAACCCGGGCAGGAGGTAGAGGGGAAAGGAAAGGAGGGAACATAACACACCCCGTCCAGGGCCCACAATTACCCACCACCACCACTACCAAGGGTGTGGGGACTTGGGAGACCGCCCGGAGTCCCAGGCCCAGCAGACAGTCCCGCAAACAAAGTCCGGTGGCCTGCAGGGAAACACAGGCCATCTGGCCCAGAGACTCAGTCCCTCCAGTGGCCGGCCAACGTTGTTAAGCCACCAGGACCGAAGGGGTGAAGCAGGAGGTGGCCTTCCCACCGGGAGGCTCACTGGTGGGTGACCGGACCGTAGGGAGGAAACCGCCACAGCATCAGGCAGGGAGGAGAAGGGGGCCACGGCGTCCTCAGGCTGACCCACAGCACCCTCAGTGGTCCCGGCTTGGGACACAGCTACACCCACGGTGGACCCCGACCGGGCCAACGCTGCACCCTCAGTAGACCCCAGTTGGAATGCTGCAGCACCCATGGTAGACTCCAGTTGGAGCTCTGCAGCACCCACGGTGGCTCCCGGCTGGAGCTCTGCAGCACCCGTGGTGGCTCCCGGCTGGAGCTCTGCAGCACCTGTGGTGGCTCCCGGCTGGAGCTCTGCAGCATCCGCAGTGGCTCCCGGCAGGAGCTTTGCAGCACCTGCGGTGGACTCCAGCTGGAGCTCCGCAGTACCCGCGGAGGCTCCCAGCTGGAGCTCTGCAGCACCCACGATGGACCCCAACCGGGCCAGCGTAGCCCACCCAGTGGACCCCGCGCTGGAGTGTGGTGTCCATGATGGGTCCAGACAGGAGCGCAGCACCCACATCGGGCTGATCGTAGGGCGCAGCCCCCACAAGGGTTCTATGCCAGCATGTCGCACCCACGGAGACACCCTAGAAGGTTTCTCAGGAACAGGAGAAGAAACAAAGTGGTTTGCACCGAGATGGTCATAGCAGTCCCTTTATACCTCTGCAGCGGCTCCAACGCTGGGGACTCCACCGGCGTGGCTGCAGGGAAACATCTCTGTGTGGGCCCCTGGGCAGGATCATCCAGGGCCACAAAATCCTCCAACATCTGGCGGCTCGGTTCCAGGACCAATGGGCACTCAGGGATAAAGGGAGGAAACACAGAGGAAATAGAGGGTAAGCTAACAACTGCAGCTGGAGGAGAAGACCCAGCGGACTGCTGAGGCTGGGCCTCTCCCTCGGGAGAGAGACAAGATCCTTCATGAT
The DNA here is from genome assembly GCA_020510985.1 of Pholidichthys leucotaenia. Lineage (NCBI taxonomy): Eukaryota > Metazoa > Chordata > Actinopteri > Cichliformes > Pholidichthyidae > Pholidichthys > Pholidichthys leucotaenia. The sequence continues at coordinate 302,789,828 of CM035836.1, forward strand.
TTATTTGAATAGAATGAAAAAACACTTGCCTGTTCTCCTGGAGTTTGTTGTTTACGGATGCAGCAGGCTGACTGCCGTCCACCTCCGTCGACGGTGGAGGAGCCGTCTCCCTGGTGACAGAGGTGGGCATTCCTGGGGCGGCCCTGTGAGACCTTGCAGCAGCTGGAGGGATGATGGCTGCTGACGGAGGAGAAGGCTTCTCCCGGCGCTTCCACGAGGGGCGACGCTGTCCCTTGCTAGCTGGTGAAGAGCATGCTGGAGCAGTCTGCTGGAAGCACTCCCTCCGTCTCAATGCCGTTGAAAATGCCAAATTGAGGAATGAGCGCTGGAGCGAACAGACTGTGGCCAGCAGGTTGACGTACTGTGGGTAGTTCCATAACCCAGGGTGCGCCTCCAGGATTACCACTGCTCCATCCAAACATTCCAATGTTTTCTTTGGTCCCCAGGAGGCGAGAGCTTGCTCCACAAAGCTCTGGATATCCTTGGCGGCCCATTCCTCCACCACCATGGGAGTCCTCATTGCCGTTCCTCCCCCACTTCGACAAGGCCGGTGAACCTGGGGCATGGTGAGCTCCAAAAACAGGTGAGTCCCAAAAAATGTCACAAAAAGATAAAAGGGATGTGTGGGTGTACCTGCTAAATTCTGTTTTCGGGCTGAGTCATTTTGTCATGAACCTCCCCATGCGCTTTTACGCAGCACACAGAGAGGGGAGAAATGATGAGGAGTTACATGCAGGTATACCACAGCACATTTATTAAAGTAATGACAAAGCAGACCAAAAGGGTGAAGATTTACAAAAACACAAAAACACATTTACAGTTGGTGTTTGGGGGCCAGCACTGCCCCGCAAACGCAGGAGGTGAAACGTGTACCCACACTGGTGTCCCACAGCCAGAATTGCTGTGCAGACACAAGAGAACCACAAAATATGTGGAGCGGATACACGTCAATGCAGTCCTGACATAAGACTAATCACTGACTATACAGCAGACAGCAGACAACGTAATGACCCAGCAATTCGTGACTGGCAAAAGGCTGCTTAAGTACATGCATTGCTGGTGATGGTGAGATTGCGAGCCCCTGGGCGAGAGCTGAGAGGTGGCAAATGAGAGTGGGAACAGCTGGCAGTAATGAGTGAGGGGGTGTGGTCGGACTGGCAGGCTGTCAGCCAGTGCTCACACCAGAGTGAGCCAAAGAGAGCTGCTTCACAGCTGCCGGCCAGAGAGCAGTGGCTAAGGACAGGGAAGCACCACTGAATACATAATAAACACATACACAGTGGCCACAAGGAGGTCAGGACCGAGCTGGGGAAACAAAGCCAGCTCAGCTCCTGAGAGAAAGAAAATGCTCAACCAATATGGAGAGCACAGTATCCTCTCACAAAAGAGAAGGAGACAGGCATAGCAGGAACAATACAGGGTCTTCTCCAAGCTGGGGTTCTAGTGCCAATGCAGTCCCCATGGAACACACCAATTCTTCCTGTAGAGAAGCCTAGCAAAATGGACTACAGGATGGTCCATGACCTGAGATGCGTGAACTCAGTCGTCTCTCCTACGAACTACACTGTTCCAAATCCTAATCTGCTCCTGAATAGCATTACTCCACAGCACAATTTTTTTTTTTACTGTGGTGGGCATTTCTAATGTTTTTTTCAGCATTCCACTGCATGCAGATAGCAGGCCTCTTTTTACATTCACCTATCACGGTCAGCAATACACATACAGCAGCCTACCACAAGATTTTGTTGACTCACCAGCCATTTTTAATGACATACTGCAACAACATTTGCAGGATTTATTCCTGCCCCTTAGTACATTGTTGTTGCAGTATGTTGATGATTTGCTATTAGCAGGCCCCACTGCTGCCTCTGTGCTTTCAGCCATGGAGATACTCTTGAAACATCTTCACCAGAAATGCTACAAACTAAGCCACAAAAGGTACAGTGTTTTCACCCCAGAGTTCACTATTTGGGCAGGCTAATCACATCTTTTTTTTTTTTTTTTTTTTTTTTTTTTTCCTCTCGGCGCCACACGAGTCGGCTGCCTTTTGCAACAGCGGCTCGATTCCGAGTCTTTTTCCCTTCCTCTCTCTTTTGATCCGTCTTTTTTTTTCACCCCACTTATATCACGGACACACAGATCGTCCTAAATGTCTCCTGAGCCGGTGGACGGAGCCACTGTCTATAGCAGGATACGATACAGCAGAGAACAGCTGCTAGCATTCAACCGCCACCCGGTCCCATTGGAAAAACTCGACATACCGAGTGAACTGAGGCGAAAACGCCGCGGCTGCCGGGCTGGAGTAAGGCGGAGGACAAAAAATATAAGGTACAGACCCTCCCTTCCATCTGTTGTCATGGGAAATGTATGGTCGATACTGGGAAAGTTAGATGAGCTAGCGGCTATCTCCCGTTATGATAGCACATACCGGGAGTGCTCTCTCCTTTTGTTTACTGAGACGTGGCTAACTGAACTAGCAGCAGATGCTAACATTGAGCTGGAGGGTTTTCACATGATACGAGCTGACCGAACACCAGACAGTGGCAAGGCTAGGGGCGGTGGAGTGATCATGTATGTTAACAACAACTGGTGCAGACCGGGACATATCACTGTTAAACAACGACACTGCAGCAAAGACATTGAGTTGCTAGCTGTTAGCATGAGGCCTACATATCTCCCGAGAGAACACTCACACGTGATCTGCATTGTTGTTTATGCAAATCCGACGGCGAACGCTGGGACAGCACGTGACGTCATCCATTCAGTAACCAGCAGGCTGCAGACAGAACACCCAGATGCTCTTCTCCTCATCTCAGGCGATTTCAACCATGTTTCACTGTCTCCCATTCTACCCACGTTCACCCAGTATGTCATATGCCACACTAGAGACAATAAAACACTGGATTTATTCTACGCAAACACTAAGGAGGCGTACACCTCATCACAACTACCCCCACTCGGGAGATCGGATCACAACTTGGTTCATCTCCGGCCGGTGTACAAACCCCTAGTGCACAGACAACCTCCGGCCATGCACACTGTGGAGTTATGGTCTGAGGAGACAATGGACACCCTAAAGGGCTGTTTTGAAGCCACCGCCTGGAAGCAGCTCTGCGATCCACATGGTGAGGACATCGATGGCCTCATTCACACCTTCACGGGCTACCTCAGCTTCTGTGTGGACAAATCCGTTCCCACCAAGACCATACGGCGTCACTCAAACAACAAACCCTGGATCAACCCTGAGATAAAAACACTTCTGAGAGAGAAGAAGAGGATCTTCAGGTCGGGGAACAGGGAGATGCTGAAGTCCGTACAGAGGGAGCTGAGGAGAAAGATCAGAGAAGGCAAGGACAGCTTCAGGAAGAAGATGGAGGACAAGCTGCAACAGAGCGACATCAGCGGGGTCTGGAGAAACCTCAAAACCATCTCGGGGCTCCAGAATACCTCCCCCCAGGCCACAGGGGGCAGGGAGTGGGCGAACAACCTGAATCTGTTTTTCAATAGATTTGACCAACCGCCCTCCCCCCTGACTGCACAACAACCACTGCTGCCTCTAAAGAAATCAAGTCCTGCTGCCCACTCCCCACTCTACCAACACCCCCCCACTCCCAACACACAGCCCCCCATCCTGACCCTGACCAGGACCCAGGTGAGGACGGAGCTGAGGAAGATCAAGGCGAGGAAGGCGCCGGGACCGGACGGCATCAGCGCAAAGCTCCTCAAGTCCTGTGCAGACCAGCTGTGTGGGATTGTGACGTATATCTTCAACATGAGCCTGAAACTGGGGAGGGTACCACAGCTGTGGAAAACATCTTGTGTGGTACCTGTACCAAAAACTTCCCACCCCAAAGACCTGAACAGCTACAGACCGGTGGCCTTGACGTCCCACTTGATGAAGACCCTGGAGAGACTGCTCCTTGCTCACCTCCGCCCCCTGGTGGAACCAGCGATGGATCCACTCCAGTTCGCCTACCAGCATGGCATTGGGGTGGAGGATGCGGTGATCTTCCTCCTTCACCGTTCTCTGTCCCACCTGGAGAAGCCCGGGAATATGGTGAGGATCATGTTCTTTGACTTCTCCAGTGCTTTCAACACCATCCAACCGATGATCCTGAAGGACAAGCTGCTGCGCGCAGGGGTGGACCAGCACCTGTCATCATGGATCCTGGACTACCTCACGAACCGGCCTCAGTTTGTGAGAACCCGGGACTGTGTGTCCGACACGATCATCAGTAGCACGGGGGCCCCCCAGGGAACGGTGCTGGCTCCCTTCCTGTTCACTCTTTATACTGCGGACTTCTCACACAACACAACACACTGCCATCTACAGAAGTTCTCTGATGACTCTGCGATCGTTGGCCTCATCTCCAATGGAGATGAAGCTGAGTACAGAGGGCTTATCCAGGACTTCGTGGACTGGTGCCATCGGAACTGCCTCCAGATCAACGCGAGGAAAACTAAGGAGCTGGTGGTGGACTGCCGCAGGCATGGGCAGCCCCTCACAGTACCAGTAAATATACAGGGAACAGACATCGAGATGGTGACATCCTATAAGTACCTGGGTATTCATCTGAACAATAAACTAGACTGGTCACACAATACTGATGCACTCTACAAGAAGGGACAGCGCAGGCTGTTCCTGCTGAGGAGACTCAGGTCTTTTGGTGTACAAGGGGCGCTGCTGAAGTCATTCTATGACACGGTGGTGGCATCAGCCATCACTTTTGGAGTGGTCTGCTGGGGCAGTGGCATTACTGCAGCCGATAGGAAGAGACTGAACAAACTGATTAAGAAAGCTAGCTCTGTCCTGGGGCAGCGCCTTGATCCGATGGAGGAGATAGGAGAGAGAAGGACGGTGGCTAAACTGTCATCTCTGCTGGAGTCCGAGTTCCACCCTATGCAGGACATACTGAATGCACTGAGGAGCTCATTTAGCAGCAGACTACATCATCCCAGGTGCACAACCGAGAGGTTTCGTAGGTCCTTCCTACCAACGGCTGTCAGACTGTACAACCTAAGCAGGGCTGCTCGCAGAGATAGCAAAAAGACGTAACAAACTAATAGTTTTTTGAATGCAAAAGATGCAATAGACTTACACAATGGTCCTCTCCGGCATACAACTAGGAACATACCGGTCGCTATGGAGGGTGAGAATATGTATGGGCACATAATCATACCATGTAGGATAACTAAGTAGACGGTTATGCTGTTTCATTCCATCTAGCAACAATGCTCTGCACTGTGTGTGTTTATATATTTGCATATTTATTCCATCTAGCTACAATGCTCCGTACTGTGGGTGTTTATATATTTATATATCTACATATTATTCCATCTAGCTACATTGCTCCGCACTGTGTGTGTTTATATACTTGCATATTTATTCCACCTAGCTGCAATGCTCCGTACTGTGGGTGTTTATATATTTACATATTTATTCCATCTAGCTACAATGCTCTGCACTGTGTGTTCATATATTCATATATTTATTCCATCCAGCTACAATGCTCTGCACTGTGTGTCTGTGTGTGTGTGTATATATATATATTTTATAGTAATACGTACATATGTTTATTAGCTGCTCTTGCTTGCTTGTTTTTTTTCTTGCCTTCTGATTGTTGCTCTGAGTGTTGCTATCCCTGTGCTGTTGCAATCCTGGAATTTCCCCGTTGTGGGACTAATAAAGGCTTATCTTATCTTATCTTATCTTATCTTATCTGGTGACTCTGCGGTGTCTCCATCACAAAGGTCATCAAATCTCTCACACCCCAAACCACGCACTGTGAGGGAAATAATGTCATTTTTGGGTCTTACCAGACACAGCAGAAATTTTGTCCCAAATTACACTACGCTCATTCAGCCCCTGCGCGATCTTCTTAAAGAAGCGGGACACAAAAATCTCACATCACCATTGCAATGGATTACTTCAGCCAAGGGTGCATTTCATTTGGACATTTCATTTGGACATTTCTGAACAGCACGGAATTATAAATGCTGTGCTGTATCAGAAGGGGGAAGGTACAGGGTCAAGGTCAGTTCTAATGTATTACAGTTCAACATTAGATAACATAGAAAAAGGACATCCACTGTACACATGACAACACATATGTTGCCGCGATAGCCAAAGCATTGGAGAAAACTTCTCACATTACCATGCAGCACACTGTGATTGTGCACACAATGCACAGAGTAGCTTCATATCTACAAAGTGTGTTGTTCACACTCTCAGCCAAAAGAACACAAAGGTTGAAAAGAATACTACAAACTCCAAATGTCATTTACTCAAGTGAAGACAAAAACATGGCAGAGGACATGCTCACAGGTGAACCTCATGACTGTTGTGCAATTGTGGAAACAGGCATGAAAGCTGTGCCAAATCTTCAAGCAAATGAAATTGAACATCCAAATTTGAATCTTTTTTGTGATGGATGTTGTTACAGGAAAGCAGATGGATCTTTGAGTGCTTCATTTGCAGTTGTAAACTATGATGAAGAGACAGGTGTATTTCAAACTGTAGAGGCAGGAATGGTAGACCAGCCTGCCTCTGATCAAAAAGCTGAAATTGTAGCCCTCACTAAAGCATGTCAATATGCAAAACAACAAGAGGCAAACATATACACTGATTCAGCTTATGCTCACCAGGCTGCACATGTTGATTTGCCACATTGGAAAAGAAAAAGATTCCTCACTTCAACTAACACACCGATTAGACACCTAACTGACATGGTTAAGCTGTTGGAGGCCATGGGTCAACCAAAGAGGGTAGCAATTTTGAAGTGCAAAGGACATCAAAAAAGAAATGCTGTTGTAGCCAAAGGAAATGAAGCTGCTGATTTGGCTGCCAAGCAAGCAGGTGGCTATTCTACTCAAGCAAGCATGATGGTACAGAAAGAAGATCAAGAGTACATGAAACTAGGCACAGAGGAAATTAAGTAGTTACAGGAGAGAGCAAGTCCTGAAGAAAAAAGTAGGTGGCTAGAGAAAGGAGCAAAGAAGGATGAAAAAGGTTTGTGGGAATCAGTTGATGGAAGGCTAGTAGCCCCAGCTAAGGTGTTGTTGCGTAAAGAAGCACACTTGAAAGGCCATGTCTCAAAAACAAAAATCTCTGCTTTGACTGAAGCATATTGGTAGCATCCCCATTTAACTGATGTTGCAGAACTAGTTGTTTCTGAATGTGAAGCATGCCAGAAGTTTAATCCCAAGCGCACGTTAAAGGCTTCTATGGGAGCTTTTCCAGCCCCTGAAGGGCCATGGAAAGGCATTGTGATTGATTTTACAGACATGGGCCCAGAAAACAGATGCAGAGGCTACAGATATCTGTTGGTGCGTGTAGACACATTTACAAGATGGGTTGAGGCTAAAGCATGTAAAACAGAAAGTGCAAAGGCAGTGATTAAATGGCTGACTGAGGAAGTGATTCCTAGGCATGGGTTTCCAAGAGTGAACAGATCAGACAATGGAAGACATTTTGCAAATAGACATTTGAAAGAAGTTGAATGTGCCTTAGGCTTAAGGCATAAGTTTAGTTGTGTGGTGCATCCATCCTCCCAAGGGCTAGTTAAAAGAGCAAATGGTACACTGAAAAGAATGCTAGCCAAACAATGCACGGGGACAGGCATGACATGGGTTGATGCAATGCCATCAGCACTGATGGCACCGTGATCTACCCCCAACACAACGCTCTGCCTGACTCCTCATGAGCTGCTAACAGGGAGAAAGATGCCAGGACCATTTGTTGATTCACATTTGACACCTAGAAATAGTCAAGCTGTAGAGTTGTCACAGTACATCAAGAGTCTAAAGAAAATATCTGAAGCTCTCTCAGCAGGTTTCAGACGTTCTCAACGAGGAGACGCCGCCCCACTGGAACCTGATGACTAAATACTGGGTATGTGCCTGATGCTTTTACTACATGGTTGCAGTCAATCTTTGGATGTTGGGCAGAAGTAGTACGCTCAGTAATTCTGATCATAGTCATCTCGCTAGCAATGATACTCAGTGGGCTGCGGCTGTATCCCATGTCTGAGAACGCTGCTGGAAATATGCATAACCACTACCCTGTCTAAAGAGCCAGCCCAAAGGATGATGGCTCAAGTCCATTCCTAAGTGGAATCTAGGTCTCTCCTCCATGACAATGACCACTGAGAATCTGGGAATGACAGTGATGAAGGAGAGGCTATTGTTTGAAATGTTTATATTATGTATTTCTGCTATCCACTGTTCTGTCCACTGTACACACATCCAACACCACACACTCATGCATATGAATCTACATGAAAAAAGTGGTGTGCTGAAGGTACCCCCCTATGGTGGGCTATGTGCTAGCAACCTCTGCCCCCTTCTTATTTCTTGTGCTTTTTTACAGGTATCATCAAAATATTGTGCTATTTGAGGTCATGTAGTCAGAATAGATGTGAAGGTTTAAAGCTCTGTTGTACAGCAGATCTTGAGGCCTGGATTCAGCATACATGGACAGTAATATCTTCTGACTTGAAATGTTTTGCTTGCTCATTTATCATTTATCCATTTTGATGTGTCTTGATTCATTGATAAAAGCTATGTTAAAGGCCGCCAGGTGGAGGGGCCGGCATGAGAATTTTTACCTGTAAATATGCATCAATAAATAAAAGAAATGCATAAATATGATTGTTTAATGACATATCTCCCAACAGGTTTTTCGCTCGTGCCATAATCAATGAATCAAGCATATCCAGGGTCTGTGTGATTATGTGCCTGCTTTAAGAAGTCAGCTCCGAAAGAGGGATTCTGTGGTAGAAATGTTTAGATAAGTTAGGATATTAAATATTTTTTACACAAATGTGCTTTTGCTGTATGAAGTCACTCACACTGCTTCACCCTGAACATAAAAGATGTGGGTTAGTTATGCACACACACATCCCTTATCGCTTAGCAAACAATGGGCTGCTTTTGCTCACACATAGCCGGGGGTGGTAAACTTGTTCAGGGTTGTGACTAGAAATAATGAAGTCAGCATTCCTGAAGAAGTGAGCCATTGTTCAGCGGGATGCACCTGGCCAGGGGACCTTGGAGGAGAAAACAACTGATGGAGTCAGCATTCCTGAAGGAGGTAGCTATTGTCGGAGGCCTGGGGAATGCCCCAGACAAGAAGCTTTATGTACTCGATTTTATCGTTTTTTGGGGTCCAGCCTGATGGGTTGTGTCGAGACTAAGACCCACAGCTGTGATATTGTCCACATGATTCAAGAATAATTAAACAGATAAGTGTGAAATAGCATCTCTCATGTGATTCTTAAATCTCTGATGCATTTAAAATGGTTTTGTGCTGAATGATCAATTCTTGAACACACTTTTACAGAGAGAAAGAAAAAATAGTTTTTACAACCGGATTCTCATGAAGAGGCAGGAGTGCTGTCCCAGCCAGAATAAGTTTTAATCCCAGGTTTATTACAATATTTTTTTTTCAATTTCTAGTGTATTTTTCTCTCATTACATTCCTTTATCATTGTATGTTACTTTTCCTGTGTTTCTTTTGGATAAATCTTATATAAAATCTTATGTATTATTTTTAGAATCTTCAGATGAAGAGCCAGCTCCTAGCTCCAGCAGTGGGACAGGGTGGGAAAGGAGCCAGATCCTACGCAGTTGAAGTGGTCGTCATGCTTGTGTCGATCTTCCCCGTAGCAGGTCACCAATTCCCAGGTTTGTTACAATATTTTTTTTTTAAATTTCTAGTGTATTTTTCTCTCATTATCTTTGTTTCAAATTGCTTTATCATTGTATATTACATTTCCTGTGTTATATTTATAACCAGATAACAATAGGTAACTATTTCTATGCTGCTGAACATTTTTTTGTAGAAACACACCTTTCTTTTGGATAAATCTTATATAAAATCTTATGTTATATTTTACTCTATGTAAAAGGAACACCCTCTGTATTTGTAGGGAGCGCAATGTGGGGCTGTATATTCAGGTGGATAGGAACTGCTTTTTTTACCTTTCACGGCACCTAAAAATGCCTGGACATGATAACAAAAAATGCCTGTAAATTGAATACAGAGCCATCTGTATTTCCACGCGATACGGGCAGACCGAACATCAGACAGTGGCAAAGCAAGGGGCGGTGGAGTGATAATGTATCTTAACAACAACTGGTGCAGACCGGGACATATCACTGTTAAACAACAACACTGCAGCAAAGACATCAAGTTGCTAGCTGTTAGCATGCGGCCTACATATCTCCCGAGGGAATACTCAACTCGTGATCTGCATTGATGTTTATGCAAATCCGACGGCGAACGCTGGGACAGCGCGTGACATCATCCATTCAGTAACTGGCAGGCTGCAGACAGAACACCCAGATGCTCTTCTCCTCACCTCAGGTGATTTCAACCATGTTTCACTGTCTCCCATTCTACCCATGTTCACCCAGTATGTCACATGCCACACTAGAGACAATAAAACACTGGACTTATTCTACGCAAACACTAAGGAGGCGTACACCTCATCACAGCTCCCCCCACTCGGGAGATCGGATCACAACTTGGTTCATCTCCGGCCGGTGTACAAACACCTAGTGCACAGACAACCTCCGGCCATGCGCACAGTGAAGTTATGGTCTGAGGAGGCAATGGACACTCTAAAGGGCTGTTTTGAAACCACCGCCTGGGAGCAGCTCTGCGATCCACATGGGGAGGACATCGATGGCCTCATTCACACCATCACGGACTACATCAGCTTCTGTGTGGACAACACCGTTCCCACCAAGACCATACGGTGTTGCTCAAACAACAAACCCTGGATCAACCCTGAGATAAAAACACTTCTGAGAGAGAAGAAGAGGATCTTCAGGTCGGGGAACAGGGAGATGCTGAAGTCCGTACAGAGGGAGCTGAGGAGAGAGATCAGAGAAGGCAAGGACAGCTTCAGGAAGAAGATGGAGGACAAGCTGCAACAGAGCGACATCAGCGGGGTCTGGAGAAACCTTAAAACCATCTCTGGGCTCCAGAATACCCCCCCCCCCAGGCCACGGGGGGCAGGGAGTGGGCGAACAATCTGAATCTGTTTTTCAATAGGTTTGACCAACCGCCCTCCCCCCTGACTGCACAACAACCACTGCTGCTTCTAAAGACATCAAGTCCTGCTGCCCACTCCCCACTCCACCAACACCCCCCCACTCCCAACACACAGCCCCCCAACCTGACCCTCACTAAGACCCAGGTGAGGACGGAGCTGAGGAAGATCAAGGCGAGGAAGGTGTTGGGACCGGACGGCATCAGCGCAAAGCTCCTCAAGTCCTGTGCAGACCAGTTGTGTGGGATTGTGGAGTACATCTTCAATCTGAGCCTGAAGCTGGGGAGGGTACCACAGCTGTGGAAAACATCTTGTGTGGTACCTGTACCAAAGACTTCCCACCCCAAAGATCTGAACAGCTACAGACCAGTGGCCTTGATGTCCCACATGATGAAGACCCTGGAGAGACTGCTCCTTGCTCACCTCCGCCCCCTGGTGGGACCAGCAATGGATCCACTCCAGTTCACCTACCAGCATGGCATTGGGGTGGAGGATGCGGTGATCTTCCTCCTTCACCGTTCTCTGTCCCACCTGGAGAAGCCCGGGAATGCGGTGAGGATCATGTTCTCTGACTTCTCCAGTGCTTTCAACACCATCCAACAGATGATCCTGAAGGACAAGCTGCTGTGCACAGGGGTGGACCAGCACCTGTCATCATGGATCCTGGACTAACTCACAAACCGGCCTCAGTTTGTGAGAACCCGGGACTGTGTGTCCGACACGATCATCAGTAACACGGGGGCCCCCCCAGGGAACGGTTTTGGCTCCCTTCCTGTTCATCCTTTATACTGCGGACTTCTCACACAACACAACACACTGCCATCTACAGAAGTTCTCTGACGACTCTGCGATCATTGGCCTCATCTCCAACGGAGATGAAGCTGAGTACAGAGGACTTATCCAGGACTTCATGGACTGGTGCCATCGGAACTGCCTCCAGATCAACACAAGGAAAACTAAGGAGCTGGTGGTGGACTGCCGCAGGCAAGAACAACCCCTCACAGCACCAGTAAATATACAGGGAACAGACATCGAGATGGTGACATCCTATAAGTACCTGCGTGTTCATCTGAACAATAAACTAGACTGGTCACACAATACTGACGCACTCTACAAGAAGGGACAGTGCAGGCTGTTCCTACTGAGGAGACTCAGGTCTTTTGGTGTACAAGGGGCACTGCTGAAGACATTCTATGGCACGGTGGTGGCATCAGCCATCACTTTTGGAGTGGTCTGCTGGGGCAGTGGCATTACAGCAGCCGATAGGAAGAGACTGAACAAACTGATCAAGAAAGCTAGCTCTGTCCTGGGGCAGCGCCTTGACCCAGTGGAGGAGATGGGAGAGAGAAGGATGGTGGCTAAACTGTCATCTCTGCTGGAGTCCGAGTTCCACCCTATGCAGGACATACTGAATGCACTGAGGAGCTCATTTAGCAGCAGACTACATCATCCTAGGTGCACAACCAAGAGGTTTCGCAGGCCCTTCCTACCTACGGCTGTCAGACTGTACAACCTAAGCAGGGCTGCTCGCAGAGATAGCAAAAAGACGTGACAACCTAATAGTATTGAATGCAAAAGACGCAATAGACTTACACAATGGTCCCCTCCGGTATACAACTAGGAAAATACCAGTCGCTATGGAGGGTGAGAATATGTATGGGTACATAATCATACCATGTAGGATAACTAAGTAGACGGTTGCACTGTTTCATTCCATCTAGCTACAATGCTCCGCACTGTGTGTGTTTATATATTTATATATTTATTCCATCTAGCAACAATGCTCCACGCTGTGTTTATAAATTTACATATTTATTCCATCTAGCTACAATGCTCCGCACTGTGTTTATATATATATTTATATATTTATTCCATCTAGCAACAATGCTCCACACTGTGTGTGTTTATATATTTACATATTTATTCCATCTAGCTACAATGCTCCGCACTGTGTGTGTTTATATATCTACATATTATTCCATCTAGCTACAATGCTCCGCACTGTGTTTATATATCTACATATTTATTCCATCTATCTACAATGCGATGTACTGTGTGTTTATATACTCATATATTTATTCCATCTAGCTACAAAGCTCCGCACTGTGTCTATATATATATATATATATATATATATATATATATATATATATATATATACATACATATGTATACTCGCTGCTCTTGTTTTCTCTCTTGCCTTCTGATTGTTGCTCTGAGTGTTGCTATCCTGTGCTGCTGCAATCCTGGAATTTCCCCATTGTGGGACTAATAAAGGCTTATCTTATCTTATCTAGACAAACACAAATTTTGGACATGTATAATTGGTTTATTTTCGTTTTTGATACCCTAAATATTTTGTTTATGTACATTTCAAATGTTTATAAAGAGTAAACTGATGAAAATTCAGATCCGTTTTGTTTGTTTATATATATATATATATATATATATATATATATATATATACTCTGAAGCATTTATAACATATAATAATGACAAATACTTGGCAGATTTTGAAATTTACAGTTCTGAAAAAAGGAGCAAAATATTTCACAAAAAAACATTGTATAACATATTTATTGACAAAAAAAAAGGTTAAAAAAAATTGCTAGGCAAGCTATCATAATTGCAGGTGTTAGAGGGTTTTAATGAGAATCCACCTAAGGATTGTTGACTTCTTGTCCTGGCTTTGCCCAGTTCTGACCGGGTGAAGGTAGGTGTGATTGCTAGGTAGAAGGCTATTGCTAAACTGAAAAACAGGAGGGCCATCATCCTGGCAAAACAAATAGAAATGAGGGATTTTAATGTCAGCCTTCCTGATGGTTTTGTCTTTACACACCTGAGTGGCAGATGAAAGTTATTCACAAAGGTGGAACAATTTCTTTTAGAGATTGATCTCTAAACCTGAGGTATTTTATCACCTTTAGTGGAGATTTTGATGCTGTTAGCTTCAGCTACTGATATTGGATGTTTTGTGTGTACTGTCTGAGAATAGTACGTTGATAGAAATTGATTAGAATTTTACAGAGGTCTTTAAGATTAGCTTTTTAGGAGATAATTTGGTTTCAGTTTGACTCTTCTTCTGGAAGTCTTGATGACGTTAACTGATCGGTTTGGAGAAAAGCGACCGAGTGTATCTGAGGCTAATAATTAACTAACAGTTATTTATCGGACACAGGCCTGATTTTAATCTTATTTATGGATTTACTGTGATGGTGTTGTTCCCGACAAGTTGAACCTCCAGTTGCTCCTAGTGGGCCAGGCCAGTGCCTTGCATGGCAGCTCTGCCGGCATCAGTCGCGTTGCGTCGAAGCGTTATCCTGCTCACTTTTGTTTGTTTTTATTTACTTTGTTTTTAATTTTTTTTCTCTTTTTACTAATATTAGCCTTTTTCCTAGCGTTAGCTTAGTGTTGGTCTAGCAGAAAGCCCGATTGGCACACAGGTGAATCAGACCCCGGGCAGGACTGCTTTCACCAGGCTAGGCTAACCTGTTTTTAGCTGTTTTTTCTTTGTTTTTAGCTGTTTTTTGCTAGCTAGCTATCCACTTCTCGTTGAACGTCATGACTCCATCCCTGATGTGTGTCAGCTGTTTGTCCCTCCTTAAGAAGGTTTCTGAGTTGGAAGTGAGACTCTCCAACCTCTATAAGATTGGGGAGGCTGAACACCACCTAGACACCATAATTCTTGGGAAAACATCAGCCCCGGCAACCGACTGTCAGCTAGCAGAGACGGCTACTTACCTGGGTGAATTCAGCACATCGCCATCCATTTCCACCCCTGCTCCAGTCTCTTCAGCTGCCCAGGACCCCGGCAATAAACCCTGGACCTTAGTTTAACCAACTAGCAAGCATCGGCGGTTGACTAGACCCGGTCGTGCTTACTCTCTCCCGTTGCTATTGGAAAACAGATTCGACATCCTTTCCCTGGAAGATTTTCCCCATGTGGAAATCAATTATCCTCCCATGCCCCTCCTCCTCCTCCTCCTCCTTCAGCAGCGGCCCAAACCAGCAAGCCCCAGATTAAAACCATTTTAGGTGTGCCAAACTATACACCAGCTCCAAAAAGAAGAGAACGCATCACCCCATCATCACAAGAACAACATCGGCAAAATTATCCCCCATTTCAGAAACCACTGGCAAGGCTCCCCCAGATGACGTTGGTAATTGGTGACTCGATTATGAGGAATGTCAGAAGCAGGTACTGTGTCACTAAATTTTTTCCTGGGGCTCAAGTGTCAGACATCGAGGCTCTTATCCCTGACCTGTTAAATGAATACCCCCATGCTAAAACTGTCATTGTACATGTTGGACGCAACAACATCCCAGATGAAGCGTTGGAAATTTTAAAGAGTGACTTCAAGAGCCTTCTGTTCACTCTTATGAACTGTGGCAGACATGTATTTATTTCTGGGCCACTGGCCCCTCTTAGATGAGGTTGCAGTTATTTTAGCAGAACTCTCAGTCTTAATACCTGGTTGTGTTCTACATGTCCTACTTTTAACATTGGTTTTGTAGACAGTTTCAACCTGTTTTGGAACCGCCCATCATTTATGAGGCCAGATGGCATCCATCCAAATAGACTTGGTGCACGTGTTTTAAGGGACAATCTGTTTTATTCCATTCAGCGTTGTTTAGTACAGTGACTGAATTTTGGTGCGTTAACTCACCCCGAAGTTCCTGGGTCTGCCAACCAGCTCTTCTCTGTTTCCACTTCTCATATTAATCCTATTAATCCAAATAATCCTTACTGTTTAGATCAATCTTCAATTTATAACCCCACTGAGATTGTGTCTGTCTCCCGTTACCCAAAATATCATAACTCAAGACAAATACAACATAACTTGATAAATTCACACCTTTCTGCAGCTCCTCCTCATCCGCCACCCCTCAATTTAACCCCTGTCTTCCCCCTCAGAGAACCTTTGTCTACTCCCCCTACAGTTAATAAAAATATAATGTATAAACTTCCTAAAGTGATTAAACAAAAAGTTGGTAAAACTCAAATTAAACATCACGTCTCTAAATTTAATGATTCAGCCTCTCTCCTTCCTCCTCATAATTTAAAAATTAAATGCGGTTTGTTAAATATTAGGTCTCTAACTCCCAAGTCTCTACTAGTTCATGATCTATTAATTGATCATCAGATTGATTTAATATCCCTTACAGAGACTTGGTTAGGGCAAGATGATTATGTTGGTTTAAATGAATCAACTCCCTCTGGTTATCTAAACTATCATAATCCTAGAAGTTCTGGTCGTGGAGGTGGAGTAGCGGCAATTTACCATTCTAAATTACTAGTTAATGTAAAGCAAAAAACATGTTTCAATTCCTTTAAGGGCCTGATCCTCAGTATTGGGCATGTTAGCAATCTTAGCTTAAACCCTATCTTCTTTGCCATAGTCTACCGTCCTCCCTCTGCCTACTCAGAGTTTTTATAATAATAATAATAATAAGTTTATTTATAGAGCACTTTTCACAGACAGAGTCACAAAGTGCTTAACATGGTAAAAAACAAAATAAAAACACAGGCATATAAAACAGTAAAAAAAAAAAAAAAGAAAAAAAAAGAAAAAGTAGACAGTAAAAGCACATAAAAATACAATCAACACATAGTTAATTAAAAAGCCAGGCTAAAAAGGTGGGTCTTTAGTTGCTTCTTAAAACCACCAATGGAAGGTGCAGATCTAAGTTCAAAAGGTAAGGAGTTCCACAGTCTGGTAGCAACAGCAGCAAAGGCTCTATCGCCTTTGGTTCTGAGTCTAGTGCTAGGGACTACCAATAGATTCTGATGAGAAGACCTGAGAGACCTGCTGGGCTGGTGTAGAAAGAGCAGGTCACTAATATAAAAAGGTGCCTCTTCATGAATAGCTTTGTAAGTAAGAACAAGAACTTTAAAATGAATTCTATAATTTACAGGAAGCCAATGCAAGGGGGCCAAAACAGGAGTGATATGACAGTATCTACTGGACCTAGTTAGTAATCTTGCAACAGCGTTCTGGACTAACTGTAGGCGGTGTAAAGAGGATTTGCTAAAACATGTGAAAAGAGCATTACAGTAGTCCAAATGTGAAGAAACAAAGGCATGAATAATGATTTCTAACTGACTGTAGGAAACCAGTGACCTAATTTTGGATATATTCCTAAGGTGGAAAAAACAACTCCGGGTCAGAGATTTGACATGCTGATCAAAACTCATCGATTGATCGAAAATGACACCAAGATTTTTTAGATTAGACTGTACATTAGAGCTTAATGAACCAATGCTATTAACCATCTTAGGAATTAGATTATCAGGTGCTACAATAAGGACTTCAGTTTTATCAGCATTAAGTTGTAAAAAGTTACTAGACATCCAGTCCTTAATTGCAGACAGACAATCATGAAAAATTTTTAAATTGTCAACATGGTCAGGTTTAAAAGAGAAAAGTAGCTGTAAATCATCAGCGTAGTTGTTTTTTCTTGCCTTCTGATTGTTGCTCTGAGTGTTGCTATCCCTGTGCTGTTGCAATCCTGGAATTTCCTCATTGTGGGACTAATAAAGGCTTATCTTATCTTATCTTATCTTATAAGACACACCTTTAAATTTGCTGATGATAGAATCAAGTGGCAGCATATATAGGGCAAATAAAAGTGGACCCAGAATAGAACCCTGAGGCACCCCACAGGTTAAAGGAGCAGAGTCAGATGAATAAGAGCCAACAGCCACAGAAAAACTCCTACCAGAAAGGTAGGAGAAAAACCAATCCAGAGCTTTTCCAGAAATACCTACCCAATCTCAAAGCCTTTATAACAAAATACAATGATCAATAGTATCAAATGCTGCAATAAGATCTAATAACACTAAAACAGAGCATTTGCCAGAGTCTGATGACAGTAAAATATCATTTGACACCCTGAGAAGAGCAGTCTCTGTCGAGTGTTTCTGACGAAAACCTGACTGAAATTTGTCGAAAATATTGTGTTCAATCAGAAAGTCAGTGAGCTGCTTGGCAACAACTTTTTCTAAAAGCTTAGAAATAAAAGGAAGCTTAGAAATTGGCCTGAAGTTTTTAAAAACAGATGGATCAAGGTTAGTTTTTTTTAAAAGTGGCTGCACAACTGCATGTTTAAAATACAAGGGTACACAACCAGATTCAAGTGAACTATAAATGATATTAACCAAAGATGTACCCACTGAGTCAATTACCTCTTTTAACATTGAGGAAGGCAAAATATCTAAAGCGCAGGAGGAGGATTTCATGGAACTCACCAACACTAACAAATCCTCAAAAGAAATTGGGGTAAAATCACTTAAAAAGGCCTGTCTGTTAGGACAATCAAGGATTAGGGGAAAGGAATGAGTAAAACCAGCCCTAACAGCAGTGACCTTGTCAACAAAAAATTTTGCCAAATTTTTAGCTGATTTAGTGCTGAAATCAGATACAGTAATTATAGTAGGGGATTTTAATATATATGTTGATGTAGATAGTGACTGTCTTAATAAGGCATTCAATTCAATATTAGACTAAATGGGGTTTTCTCAGAAAGTAGACAATTCTACTCATTATCTCCACCATACATTGGACCTTGTTCTGACTTACTGTATGGTGTAGAAATAGAAAATCTGGTAGTGTCTCCTCATAATCCTGTACTGTCAGACCATTGTCTGTTAACCTTTGATTTCACTATTTCTGATTATTTGACTCCTAAAGAAAAATATTACTACAACAGATGTCTTTCAGATGATGTTGTTTCCAAATTTATGCAGATTGTTTCCTCTATACCATGTGTCAACACAATGGAAATAAAAGATGGAGAGCTTGCTCCTTCCGTAATTGATAGCATGGTAGATAGTGTTACAGCCTCTCTGCATCAAACTCTAGACTTGGTGGCCCCTTTAAAAAAGAAAAAGTCTAATTAGAGATTTTTAACCCCTTGGTTTAACACAGAAACTTCTAGCTTAAAACAGAAGACTCATCAATTAGAAAGAAAATGGCATTCCACTAATTTAGATGAATTCTATTTAGCGTGGAGAAATCATCTCCTAATTTATAAAAAAAATCTCTTGGAAAAGCTAGAACAAGTTACTACTCTGCATTAATAGAAGAGAATAAGAATAATGCCAGGTTTCTTTTCAACACTGTAGCCAGGCTAACCAAGAGTCAGGACTCTGTCAATCCTCGCATCCCCTTAAAGCTTACTACTCAAGACTTTTTGAACTTTTTCAATCATAAAATTTTATCTATTAGAGATAAAATCAATCAGATTATTCCCACCGTAAACTTAAGTACAGCAACTACTACAACTCCTTCAACTGATATCTGTTTGGATACGTTTACTCCAATTGACCTTTTAGAGTTAGATAAAATAATCTCATCTAAGCCTTCAACTTGTCTTTTAGATCCTATTCCTACCATCTTATTTAAAAAAGTCTTCCCATTTATTGGTCGCCGTATTCTTCAAATAATCAATTCTTCTTTAACCTTAGGTCACGTACCGCAGGCTTTTAAAATTGCTGTAATTAAACCCTTACTTAAAAAGCCAACGCTGGATCCAGGAGGTTTAGCTAACTATCAACCAATCTCTAATCTGCCTTTCATTTCAAAAATCTTAGAAAGAGTTGTTGCTATGCAATTATTTGACCACTTACAGGGAAATGGTTTATTTGAAGAGTTTTAATCTGGGTTCAGAATTCATCATAGTACTGAAACAGCCTTAGTGAAGGTCACGAATGACCTCCTGATCGCATCTGATAATGGACTCGTTTCTGTACTTGTCCTTTTAGATCTTAGTGCAGCCTTTGATACTATCGATCATGATATTCTACTTGATAGATTAGAGCACTTTGTTGGACTAAATGGTACTTCACTGCAGTGGTTTAGATCTTACTTGTCTGATAGACTTCAGTTTGTTCATATCAATAATGAGTTTTCTTCCAACTCTAAGCTCAGCCATGGAGTTCCACAAGGATCTGTGTTAGGCCCTACTCAGTTTTAGTTTATATATGCTTCCGTTAGTTAACATCATTAGAAAGCACTGTATACATAAGAAACCTTACCGTGAACCAACAAATCCAATATTCATTCAATTACATACTCTTAAATTTAGAGATCTGGTAGATTATAATGTCATTCAAATCATGTACAAAGCAAATAATGAATGAATGAATGAATCTTTATTTCAGATAGATTAAAAGTACAGATTAAAAAGAAACAGAATAATATAACAAAGGGGGAAAGAAAATCCAACAAGGTCAAATTAGACAATAACTCCTCTGATTATACAGTTCAACATAAGTTATCCAAAATGGGTGATGGCTGAAGCCGCAGCTTATATTGCCCACCCATATTCCATCCAAGAATTCAAAAGAAAAACAAAACAAGAGCGATTACAATTCAGAACATAGCTAAGACAAAATGTGACAAAAAAATCTAAGCAACAACACAACGCAGACTGGATATGACAATCCTTATGCAATTTTACATGTCATCTTGTGTATATGTTTGGAGTATTTCTTCCTTTAGTTTTTGTTTAAATTGTCCAAGCGTTGTACATGATTTTAATTCAGGTCCATAATCGTTCCATAATCTGACTCCTTGCACTGAAACACAGTGTTGCTTGGTGGTAGTTCTCACTGAAGGTTTTTGAAATATACATGTTCCTCTGAAATGATATTGTTTCTCCCTTATTTGGAACAGCTTTTGGATATTTGCGGGCAGTGTTCACTTTAAACATTATTACTGCAGTTTTAAAGTCAACCAGATCTTTCAACTTGAGAGCTTTTAATTTAAGAAAAAGTGGGTTTGTTGGTTCCCTGTAAGCAGCTTTTTTTTATTATTACCTCCGCCAGGCCGAAAAGGCCAGGAGGAGGTTATGTTTTTGCCGGGGTTTGTCTGTGTGTTTGTCTGTCTGTCTGTCTGTCTGTCTGTCTGTCTGTCTGTCTGTCTGTCTGTCTGTCTGTCTGTCTGTCTGTCTGTTGGTTAGCAAGATAACTCAAAAAGTCTTGGACGGATTTCCATGAAACTTTCAGGCGTTGTTGGAAATGGTACAAGGAAGAACTGATTAAATTTTGGGGGTGATCCGGTTCACCGTCTGGATACAGGAATTTTTTAAAGCATTTTTCAACACTGTGACATAGGGCCATTTTCAACATGTGTGCAGGCGCAATGGAGGGCGCTGGTCGTCGTGTCTGCAACACAAACTCTGCATTCTTCAACGTTTTAGGCACAAAAGCACGCGGAAAACACTGCTGGCCTGGGCCCGCCAGCGTGCCTGTGTTTGCGTGCAACTGCAAAACCTCACACGGGCAGCTGTCCGCCGACGGATTCTTTGGCAGAAATTCCCCGGCCAGCCATAGGAGCTGCGCATTTGGCAGAAATTCACCGGCCAGCCATAGGCGCTGCGCAAAAACGAGCTCTCTGCCGGCGAAGCTTCTAAATTCTCGTTTGCCGCGGAGCGCAACCCCAAAATAATATAATATAAAACCCACGGCAACCTGTCTACCCAATTTGCATCCGTCAGTGGAGGAGATGGACACAACAGCAACACTTCAGTTTATTACCTCCGCCAAGGAGGCAATGCTTTTACTACTGAACCACTAATCCTATCACTATCAGATTGATTGTCATTGATTAATTGTGTGTTTATTGCACTGTCCCTGTCAAATAAACAAATAATCATTGTGAATCCAATTGCTAGTCATATGTTTACATGCTCAAGGAATCTGAAAACGTACACACAAACACTGTATGGGGGGAATTGTGGCGCTTGGCAGAGGTCTGTGCTCTCCGAGTGCTTTTCTAGTTCTAATAGCTCTCTTCTGAAGCATAAAGACTGGATATATGTTTGTTTTATATGTATTTCCCCATACTTCAGTACAATATGTCATGTATGGGAGTATTAATGAATGATACAAGGTATATCAGGGGTCACCAACGCGGTGCCCGCGGGCACCATGTCGCCCGCAGGGACCACATGTGTCGCCTGCAGGCCTGTTCTAAAAATAGCACAACTCGCAAGTGAGCTGCAGATGTAATTTTTTCTGCCGCTATTTTTTATTTTATATTTTTTATATTTTTTAAAATCACACTTGCATTTATATAGATTTTAAAATGACAATGTCTTAAAAATAAAAAAAATGAAAATATGTTTATTATACGTAAAGTTAAGGTGAACTCTGACCTAGTTCAAAGGTCAGTACACTCGCGCCCTCAGTGCATCGCGGATTTTTCAGAAATATTCATCAAAAATTCAAAATTGAGAAAAAATGGGCGGGCGCTAGCAGAAGGCAGGGAGACTACATTAGAACATCAGGTATCAACACGGAGAGCCACACAACTCAAAAATCCACCTCTCTGACCACCGCTCCACTCCTCTCCGCCCACCTCTTCACTGCTCAGGAATCTCGCAAGCTGATTGGCCGAGACGTTTTGAATGAATGAATGAATGAATTTATTTATTTCGGATAATACAGTACAGGTTAAAAGAAACTGTATAATATAACAACAAGGTCAAATTACACAAAGACTCCTTCTACTAAACAATTCCACGTGAGTTATCCGAAATGGGTGATGGCTGAAGCCGCAGCTTATATTGCCCACCCATATTCCATCCAAGAATTCAAAAGAAAAAAGAGTAAACAAGACAAGAGTGATTACAATTTAGAACAAAGCTAAGACAAAGTGTGACTGAGAGAAAAAAAAGAAAACTAAGCTAAGCTAGGTTAAGCGGTTACTATTCAAGACAAATCTAAGACAGAATGTCACAGAGAGAAAAAAAAAAAAAAAACTAAGCTACAACACAACACAGGCTGGATATGTCAATCCTTATGTGAGTTTACATGTCGTCTTGTAAATATGTTTGGAGTATTTCTTCCTTTAGTTTTTGTTTAAATTGTCCAAGCGTTGTACATGATTTTAATTCAGGTCCATAATCGTTCCATAATCTGACTCCTTGCACTGAAATACAGTGTTGCTTGGTGGTTGTTCTCACTGTAGGCTTTTGAAATATACATGTTCCTCTGAAGTGATATCGTTTCTCCCTTGTTTGGAACAACTTTTGGATATTTGTGGGCAGTGATAAATTCTTCACTTTGAACATTATTATTGCGGTTTTAAAGTCAACCAGATCTTTCAACTTGAGAGTTTTTTGTTTAAGAAAAAGTGAGTTTGTTGGTTCCCTGTAAGCTGCTTTGTTTATTATTCTAATAGCTCTCTTTTGAAGCATAAAGAGTGGATATATGTTTGTTTTGTATGTATTTCCCCATACTTCATTACAATATGTCATGTATGGGAGTATTAATGAATGATACAAGGTGTATAGTGTGGGTTGATTCAGCAAATATTTCACTCTGTGTAATATTGCAATTGATTTGGAAACTTTACCTTTAATATAATTAATATGTGACTTCCAACACAGTTTGTTATCATTTATTACTCCAAGGAATTTAGTTTCAGATACGCTTTCAATCTCTACACCATTTACACTGAGTTTGGGTACTGGGTTGTTGTGATGGTTGTTAAAGACTATAAATTTTGTCTTACTTAAATTGAGCGTTAATTTGTTTGAATCAAACCACAGTTTAAGCTTTCCTAATTCCTTCCCAAGTGTATCCAGAAGTTGTTCCAAATTGTTTCCACTGCATAGCAGATTAGTGTCATCGGCAAACAATATTAAGTCCATTTTTTCTGAAACTTTACATATATCGTTTATATACATATTGAATAATAATGGTCCCAAAACTGAACCCTGTGGGACTCCACAGGTGACCTTCAGCAACTCTGAGTTTTTGTTGCTAACACATACATACTGATATCTATTCTTTAAGTAACTACTTAACCAGGACAGTGCTACCCCTCTAATACCAGAATTTTGTAGTTTCTTTAATAATAAATTATGATCTACTGTATCAAATGCTTTTTTAAGATCTAGGAATACTCCAACTGAATACTCTTTATTTTCAATGGCTGTTGATATTTTTTCTGTAAATTCCATTAGGGCATATGCAGTTGTCCTCTTGTGTCTGAACCCATATTGCTGCTCACATAGTAAATCATTCTTCAGTATGAAGTTGTCAATTCTCTCATAGAATATTTTTTCAAGTATCTTGGAAAATTGCGGTAATAGTGAAATTGGTCTATAGTTTGAGAGTTCCCCTCTGTCGCCCGTCTTGTATATCGGAATTACTTTAGCTATTTTCATTGCATTGGGAAATATACCTGATTGGAGAGACAGGTTGCAGATATACGTCAGTGGTTTTACTATGCATTCGATAACAGTTTTGACTAGTAGCATGTCAATACCATCACAGTCAGTAGATGTTTTACTTTTGAACAATTTAACAATTTCAATGACCTCTCTTTCGTCTGTGTTCTTTATGAAGATGGAGTCTTTTACAGCAGTGTTATTGCATATTGTATCACCTGTTGGCACCGTAGTGGGTATTTCTCGGGCCAGTTTAGGTCCAATGTTAACAAAAAAATTATTAAATTCATCTGCAGGTGAAGCAATATTCACACTCTGAGTCGTTTTATTATTTTTTGGAATATTAGTTGGGTAGCTTGTATTTCTGCTTTTATTTCCAAGGATACTGTTGAGTATTGTCCATGTATTTTTAATATTGTCTCTGTTTTTCTCCAGTTCTTTACTGTAATAGTCACTTTTACTACATCTTATTATATATGTTAACTTATTTTTGTATGTTTTATACCGCTGCTCTGCTTCTTTTGTTCTTTTCTTTAGGAAAGCTTTATATAATAAATTTTTCTTTTTACACGCCTTTTGTAGTCCTTTGGTTAACCATGGCTTATTAGCAAATTTGTGTTTAAGCTTTTTTATTACTAATGGGCAGTTTTTTTCATAAAGAGTGGTTACAATGTTTATAAATGTGTCATAGGCTTCATTTACATCTGATACATAGACTTCTGTCCAGTCTTGCTTCAGCAAGTCCTCTTTAAGAGAACTGATTGCATTTGGTGATTTGTGTCTGAACGATTTTGAAGTTTTTTCTGCGTTGGGCCCCGTGTGGCCATGGATAAGTGCAAAGGTTGGCAAGTGGTCACTTATATCATTTATCAATAATCCACTTTCTATTTTCTTATCGAAAACATTGATAAACAGGTTGTCAATAAGTGTAGCAGAGTGAACTGTGATTCTACTGGGATGTGTTATTGTGGGATATAGACTCATGCTGTACATAGAGTTCATGAACTCTGTAACTACATTTTGTTGATGAGGATTCAATAAGTCAATATTGAAATCTCCACAAATTGCTACCATTTTCTTACTAGTAATATTATTGTACAGCTCGACTAATTTATCTCTGAATGTCTCAATGCAAGTTCCCGGCGTTCTATATATGCAGCTTATGATTAGATTTTTTGTTTTGTCTAGGTCAATCTCAACAGTAACACATTCCAAAATCCCTGGTAGTGCTAAGGACATTTCATTTACAAGCTTACACCTGTACAGGTCATCAATATACAGTGCAACACCACCACCCTTTTTTTGAGTTCTGTTAATATAAAACATCTGATATCCTTCTATTGCCATCAGGGGAGCCTGCTCTTCGTTAAGCCAAGTTTCAGAGACTGCAATAGCTGTGAATTTTCTGTCTAGCTGTTTTAAATAGTCCTGAATCTGTGGAAAGTTTTTGTTAAGACTTCTGCTATTGAAGTGTATTATTGACAGTTTACCATCTAATTGCATTTGACTTTTGAATTGTTTTTCAGTGTAATATTCACAGTGGTTATGAATATTATTGAAAAAGTGGTTATCAGGATCAATATCATTCTCCATCTCTTGTGGTTTATGTTCAGCATAATGGTATGTTTTCAGAGTTTGAGTTTCCTCATTCTGTGTCAAATGACTTCCTCCAACTGGGGATAATTGATGTCTACTTGAGTCGGTCATAAGTTTTTGTTTGTTTTGGTTATTTTTATTAAAGTACTTTGGCATGGTGTATCAAAAGAACTATTCTTATCATGTGTATGAATATGGATTATCATTGGCTCATAATTTTCTAATCAGTGTTCATCTGTATTTATCTAAGTCAGTAGCGTCTCTGATCATTATACTCTTTGCTTGCTCAGGTGATCCATTTAGTTTAATCCAAATTCTACAATTTCTTGTCCAGGTTGCTTGTATCCTATTTTGTTTTTTTAGCATCCGTGCCTGTCGTGCTAATTCAGCGGGGTTTTTTTGTCAGGTGTTCATTTATGTAAACTTGAGTTTCCTTTAGCTTTTTGGCCTGCCTCAGTATGTCATTCTTTACCCTTCTGTTCACAAAGCGCATCACAATTGATTTCTTTGTTTTGTTATCTTTCTTCGGTAGAGCATAGCAGGCTGAGATTGCATTGGCTTCTACCTTAATGTCTTTATCATTAAGGAACTGAAGCACTTGATTTTCTAAGGACAAAGATTCTCTCATGGGTGCATCTTCACCACTCAGTCCTACTGTGGCATGGGCGTATGACTGATATCTGATGTCTAGTCCACTTATAACTAGGTCATCAATACGAGAACCTTGTTCAAGATCCTCGACGCGTTGCTCCAAAAGACGCCCGTGTTGCTCCAGGTCCATAATTTTTTTGTCTTTTTCTTGAATTATTAAATTTAGGGCTTGTACCTGTTCTATTAGGCCTATTATTTTGTCCTGTTGGCTAGTCAATTTGGCCAATTCTTCTGACATAAAGCTCAGAGCTTTATGTCAGAAGAGTGAAAAGTGAGCTTTTACCTCGCAAGCTGATTGGCCGAGACGTTTTACCCAGCTTCTCTCCCTGCAGAGCGCCCAAACCCACCGAAGGAAGACCGCATTCGTTGTTCTTTATCGCTAGTCTCGCCGCGTGGAACTTTTCGCTGTTCTCTTTTTTTTTTTTTTTTTTTGTTACTTATTTGTACCCGTAGGTAGACTTGGTTTGCAGTCTGGTGACAAGCCACCGGCTGCTGGTCGCTGCGTGCGCGAGCGCCCTAAACCTACATGTTTTTGGTATGCGGGAGGAAACCGGAGAAATCCCGGAGTAAACCCACGCAACACGGGGAGAACATGCAAACTCCACACAGCTCACTGTTGGTCGGGGGCTGGAATCGAACCCACGATCTCATGATCCCCGCGATCCCCCGGCCAAGGGTAAAACTGTGCTGCCACAGTGCTAAACCACTGCACCACCGTGCAGCCCACAAAAAGCCCTCTTGTCCCTTTTTGTGTGAAATAGTCTTCCCGTCGAGCCACTACGCCGCCTCCTGCAGCTGCCCTCGACAATCCTGCGCCTCTAGCACCTGACGATGAGGCATCACCTGAGGAGCAGTAAAGCTCTCATTAACCTGTGCAGTAAATCATCTTAATCTTGAGTTACGTATCTTGTTATAAAAATAAAAGAGTTCTAAAAACATATTTTTAGTGGCCTCAGTTTGTGAGAACCCGGGACTGTGTTTCCGACACGATCATCAGTAGCACGGGGGCCCCCCAGGGAACGGTGCTGGCTCCCTTCCTGTTCACTCTTTATACTGCGGACTTCTCACACAACACAACACATTGCCATTTACAGAAGTTCTCTGATGACTCTGCGATCGTTGGTCTCATCTCCAGTGGAGATGAAGCTGAGTACAGAGGGCTTATCCAGGACTTTGTGGACTGGTGCCATCGGAACTGCCTCCAGATCAACGCGAGGAAAACTAAGGAGCTGGTGGTGGACTGCCGCAGGCATGGGCAGCCCCTCACAGCACCAGTAAATATACAGGGAACAGACATCGAGATGGTGACATCCTATAAGTACCTGGGTATTCATCTGAACAATAAACTAGACTGGTCACACAATACTGACGCACTCTACAAGAAGGGACAGCGCAGGCTGTTCCTGCTGAGGAGACTCAGGTCTTTTGGTGTACAAGGGGCGCTGCTGAAGTCATTCTATGACACGGTGGTGGCATCAGCCATCACTTTTGGAGTGGTCTGCTGGGGCAGTGGCATTACTGCAGCCGATAGGAAGAGACTGAACAAACTGATTAAGAAAGCTAGCTCTGTCCTGGGGCAGCGCCTTGATCCGATGGAGGAGATAGGAGAGAGAAGGACGGTGGCTAAACTGTCATCTCTGCTGGAGTCCGAGTTCCACCCTATGCAGGACATACTGGATGCACTGAGGAGCTCATTTAGCAGCAGACTACATCATCCCAGGTGCACAACCGAGAGGTTTCGTAGGTCCTTCCTACCAACGGCTGTCAGACTGTACAACCTAAGCAGGGCTGCTCGCAGAGATAGCAAAAAGACGTAACAAACTAATAGTTTTTTTGAATGCAAAAGATGCAATAGACTTACACAATGGTCCCCTCCGGCATACAACTAGGAACATACCGGTCGCTATGGAGGGTGAGAATATGTATGGGCACATAATCATACCATGTAGGATAACTAAATAGACGGTTATGCTGTTTCATCCCACCTAGCAACAATGCTCTGCACTGTGTGTGTTTATATATTTACATATTTATTCCATCTAGCTACAATGCTCAGCACTGGGTGTGTTTATATTTATATATCTATATATTTATTCCATCTAGCTACAATGCTCCGCACTGTGTTTTTATATATCTACATATTATTCCATCTAGCTACATTGCGCCGCACTGTGTGTGTTTATATACTTGCATATTTATTCCACCTAGCTGCAATGCTCCGTACTGTGGGTGTTTATATATTTACATATTTATTCCATCTAGCTACAATGCTCTGCACTGTGTGTTCATATATTCATATATTTATTCCATCCAGCTACAATGCTCTGCACTGTGTGTCTGTGTGTGTGTGTGTATATATATATTTTATAGTAATATGTACATATGTATATTAGCTGCTCTTGCTTGCTTGTTTTTTGTTTTGTTTTTTTCTTGCCTTCTGATTGTTGCTCTGAGTGTTGCTATCCCTGTGCTGTTGCAATCCTGGAATTTCCCCGTTGTGGGACTAATAAAGGCTTATCTTATCTTATCTTATCTTATCTTATCTTATCTTATATTTATGTACACTTTATTTACATCTACGTATGTATGTACACTTACACACACACACACACACGTATCATATGAGAGAGAGTGAGAGAATGAACGTATGTGTTATTTATGGGTGACGTCATTAGGGGTGACGCTACTTCGCGGTTTTTCACTTTTCGCGGTCGGTTCTGGAACCCATTAACCGCGATAAGTGAGGGATCACTGTATTGTGCACATGACAAATCTTTGCGCTTGTGGAGCGTAAGCTTAGCTAGCGGGCAGTTAAGATGGTGGGCGCAGTGCGGTTTCCAAGCCCAAAAACATGGCAAAAAAAAGTGAGCGGGAGGAAGAGTTCTTTTTTACTACCGTGAAAGGAAGCTGCGTGTATTTCATTTGCGGGGCGATGGCGAAGCGCCACTTCACTATCCACTCTTTTTTTTTTGGGGACTTATCTTGTACCCGTAGGTAGATTTGTTCTGCAGTCCGGTAACAAGCCACCAGCCGCTGCGTGCGCAAGCGCCCCTTAACTCCCTAACCTGCATGTTTTTGCATGAAAAACGAGAACATGCACCACCAGAACATACAAACTCCACACAGATCACTGTTGGCCGGGGGCAGGGATCGAACCCACGATCCCCGCGATCCCCCGGCCGAGGGTAAACTGCTGCCGCGGTGCTAACCACTGCGCCACCGTGCATATAAGCACTCTCAGTGCTTGTTTAGTTTCTTCTCATGAAAGGACAGTGCTGGTTGCTCAAGCATGATTCTTGGCAAGAACTGTATGGATATAATTCCAGTGAAGAAGAACACACAAAAGTGTGTTTATTAAATGTAACAGATTTTGAGCAGAATTGCAGCAGATTTGTTCAGTTAAAAATGTGATAAGATTTACTTAATATGAAAGTTGATTTTTCTTAAATGTTGCATAACTTTTTCAAACATGGTTCAACATAGTTCATGAATTAAAAGGGTTTAGTTTTTTATGGTTAAAAGGGACTGGTGAAAACTGAACATTTTTTTATGAAATGTAGAAGGGATCATCTGAACAATTGCTGAGATTAATAAAAATAAAGTGTTGAATATTGATCTTGTCTGTTACCCACTCTAAGTTATTGATAATTATTTATTTATGTATATATATATACACACACACATACACACACACACACACACACACACAATTTGTTATTTTAGAGGAGTGTGTCAAGCTGGTGCCCTTCACATGACTCGATACCCATGAAGTAGCTCTTGGTTTCAAAAAGGTTGGTGACCCCTGAGGTATATAGTGTGGGTTGATTCAGCAAATATTTCACTCTGTGTAGTATTGCAATTGATAATAGGTAATAACCAATTACCTGTAAATATTCAGAGACTGTTTAAAAAAAGGGAAAGCAAATATGAGCTAAGAGGTAACTCTGGTTTTAATAAGCCAAAAGTTAGAACAAATACAAAGTATCATTGCATGTCTGTCACTGGAGTTAAACTGTGGAACTGTTGCTCTGAAAATATTAAAACATGTTCAACTCTGAAGCAATTCAAAAAATTGTACAAAGATGAGAAAATCTCCCAGTATCTCACTGTAAATGCTGGGAGATAAATTTGTAATAACTTAAGATTAGATTAGATTAGATTAGATTCAACTTTATTGTCATTACACATGTATGAATGCAAGGTAACGAAACACAGTTTAGCATCCAATCAGAAGTGCAAAGGACAGCAGTGCAGTATATACGGTAATTAACAGTATGTGCAATTTAAGCAAATATATGCAAATATATGCAGCAGTGCAGAAAGTTAAAAGTACTGTTATGTGCAAATAATGTGCAATAAGTTAGATGTAGTTATGTAGTTATGCAGTTATGTACAGGTGAGGATGGTAAAAGATGATTGTAAGAGAGTCAGCGGGGAACTAAGTTCAATAACGTGACAGCTGTTGGAAAGAAACTGTTCCTAAACCTGCTGGTTCTAGTCCGAAGGCTTCTGAAACGTCTTCTGGAGGGGAGAAGCTGGAACAGTCCATGAGCAGGATGGTTGGAGTCCCTAAGAATGCTGCGTGCCCGGCGCAGGCATCTTTTCCTGTAGACGTCCTCTATAGCTGGAAGTGGAGTCCCTGTGATGCGTTGGGCGGTTTTCACCACCCGCTGCAGCGCCTTGCGGTCAGCTACAGAGCAGCTCCCATACCAGAGTGTGATACAGTTGGTCAGGATGCTCTCTATCACGCAGCGGTAGAAGTTGCCCAGGATGTCAGTTGACAGATGGTTCTTCTTCAATGTCCTCAAGAAGAAGAGGCGCTGATGGGCCTTCTTGATCAGGCTGGTGGTGTTAACTGACCAGGACAGGTCCTCCGAGATGTGGGTCCCCAGGAATTTGAAGCTGGGGACACGTTCAACAGCTATGCCATTGATATGGATGGGGTCATGTGTCTCTTCCCTCTCCTTCCTGTAGTCCACTATGAGCTCCTTGGTTTTGCTGGTGTTAAGGAGCAGGTTATTGTCAGCGCACCAAGTAGCCAAGTGCTCAACCTCTGCCCTGTAATCTGACTCGTCGTTGTCCCTGATGAGTCCAATCACCGTGGTGTCATCTGCGAACTTTATGATGGAATTGGATCCATACATAGGCCTGCAGTCATGGGTGTAGAGGGAGTAGAGGAATGGGCTGAGCACACAGCCCTGTGGTACACCAGTGTTGAGTGTGATGACGGAAGAACGGTTGGGGCCTGACCTAATATGCTGGGGTCTGTTGGTCAGAAAATCCATGATCCAGTTGCAGGTGGAGGTACTGATTCCCAGGTCCCCAAGTTTGGTGAGCAACTTGGAGGGGATAACTGTGTTGAATGCTGAGCTGAAGTCAATAAACAGCATTCTTGCGTAGGTGTTCTTGTCATCCAGGTGTGAGAGTACATAGTGCAACGCTGTAGAAACCGCATCCTCTGTACTCCTGTTGCTCCGGTAGGCGAACTGATGAGGGTCCAGTGTAGGGGGCAGGCCTTTTTTGAGCTGTGCCAAGACCAGTCGCTCAAAGCACTTCATGACTATGGGCGTCAGTGCCACAGGGCGATAGTCATTTAGGCACGATGGTGTTGAATGTTTCGGCACTGGTACTATTGAAATGGTCTTGAAGTACGCTGGTACCACGGCCTGGGCCAGGGACAGATTGAAGATGTCTGTGAAGACCCCTGCCAGCTGCTCAGCGCATGCCCTCAGCACACGCCCAGGAATGTCATCAGGGCCAGCAGCCTTACGTACGTTGACATGACTCAGTGCATTACGGACGTCGGTGTGGGTGAGTGTGAGGTGGTGGAGGTCATCAGAGGGTGGGAAATTGATGTTCTTTTCATTGTTGTCCTTGTCAAAACGAGCATAGAAGTTATTTAGCTCATTGAGAAAGGGCACAGTCATGGCTATAGGTATGGAGTTGCTGGGCTTATAATCAGAGATAGCTTGAATGCCCTGCCACATACGTCGGGGGTCAGAGTCCCCAAAATGTTCCTCCACCTTCAGCTTGTAGCTGTGCTTGGCCTTCTTGATGCCCCTCTTCAGATCTGCCTTGGATGAACTGTAGGCCTGTGCATCACCAGATCTAAAGGCATTGTTATGTGCTTTTAGCAGAAGTCTCACTTCTCTGTTCATCCACGGCTTCTGATTTGGGTACGTGGTGATCTGTCGTTCCGTGGTGACACTGTCAGTAGTGGTGTTGATATGGTCCAGGACTGAGTGGGTGTAAGAGTTGATGTTTATGTGGGAGCCACAGGTAGCCTGAGAGGTGAACTTAAAGCTTTATTTTTGTTTTTTGTTTTTTTTGGGGGGGGGGTTGGTTTGGGGTTTTTTTTGTCTGCTTGTTCTATTTGATTTTCTTTGTTGATTTTGGGTAAGACTTAAATTTTTATGTTATTGATTTTAAAATTGTAACGATTTTACGAGATTTCATTGTACCCTGCACAGATTCAAGACACCCTGTGCCAGATGCAGCAAAGCAGCCCCAGAACGTAACAGAACCTCCTCTATGTTTCACAGTAGGGACAGTGTTCTTTTCTTGGTATGCTTCATTTTTGCGTCTGTGAACATAGAGCTGATGTGCCTTGCCAAAAAGTTCCAGTTTTGTCTAGTCTGTCCAGAGGACATTCTCCCAGAGGCTTTGTGGCTTGTCAACATGCAGTTTGGCAAATTCCAGTCTGGCTTTCTTATGATTTGTTTTCAACAGTGGTGTCCTCCTTGGTCATCTCCCATGAAGTCCACTTTGGCTCAAACAACGACTAATGGTGCGATCTGACACTGATGTACCTTGGCCTTGGAGTTCACCATGAATGTGTTTAGAGGTTGTTCTGGGCTCTTTTGTTACCATTCGTATTATCCGTCTCCTCCTGCGGCCACGTCCAGCGAGGTTGGCTACAGTCCCGTGGAGCAAACCTCCACATAATATTGTTGCACATTTGCACATATTGTTATATTGCACATATTGTTATATTGCACATATTGGTGCTCATATTATTTCTGAATAATATGTGCAACTGTAGTCACAGGAACATCAAGCTGCTTGGAGATGGTCTTATAGCCTTTACCTTTAACATGCTTGTCTATAATTTTCTTTCTAATCTCCTGAGACAACTTTCTCCTTTGCTTCCTCTGGTCCATGTTTAGTGTGGTATACACCATGTCAACAAACAGCACAGTGACTACTTGTCACCCTTTAAATAGGCCAACTGACTGATTACAAGTTTGTAGACACCTGTGATGTTAATCAGATTACACATCTTGGTTGAACATGTCCCTATGGTCACATTATTTTCAATCTTTTCTTGGGGTACCATCATTTTTGTCCATGCTTGTTTCATGAGTTTGTTTTTTAAAATAATTCTGTTGAACCACAGTTCAAAAGCATTGTCTGATTTTCATTGGTAAATTTTCATAGAATTTATATTTATTACCACTTTTGTCAGATTCAAGTTATTTCTGTGACCATTATGGGTTTTTCTTTCATTAACAGAGGGATACCAACAATTTTGTCCGCGTCTGTATGTATAATAAACGGCTCCTTTATTGTGAAGTGCAGTGTGGTGACGTGAACTTCCCGGCATGTCACCGCACTGTCCTATGTAAGGCAGGGGTGCCATCTTACGGCCTCTTTACGCCAGATGCCCAAGCCAGGTGCCTGCCATGTAACTGCTGTACATAGTTCAATAAAGCTGTGTTCACCAACCATCATCTTGCCTCATCCTTCACCCAGGTATTTTCCCTACATAACATTTGGCGATCGAGAACTAACTCATGGAGGCATGCATTACTCCACTTCGTCCCTTCCTCAAGCTCCCAGACAAACCACCAGTGGCCGCATTGGTTGGAGGCCTAGCAGACATATATTATGGCGCTGTACCTCAGGAAGCTCGATAAGGTGAGGGCGTGGCGCTTCTCGTCCATAATCTGGGTATTGAGGGCCGGAGGGTCCTACAGATGCTCGGCACGGCGGATTCATATGAGGAAGTTGTAGAGCTGCTAGCTAAACATTTCTCCACCCGAGACAACATGATTGTTCAGTGAATTCGTTTTTGCTGGAGACACCAGTGTGTAGGTGAGCCTATCTGCCAGTATGTCATTGACTTGAAGCAGCTAGCCAGCAAGTGTCATTTTGGACTGCTTGAAGATGAGATGGCACGTGACCAACTAGCAGAGCCTACGTGCAATGCTGAGCTGCGTGCTAGGTTATTAGTGGTGCCTAATGACTTGATGTTAGCTGAAGCACTTGAGCTAGCTCTCCGGTGGGAAGCCGTTGATAAGCTAGCTGTGGAGCTAAATTGGCGCCAGTCACAGAAGCTGCCGGAGCCGCCCACCTCAGCTAATGTTGCGGACCCTGATAGCGAGGATAGCGAGGACAAAGACTACTGGGAAATTAATGCTGCCAGCCAAAGGTCTGCCCCAGGAAACTCCCATTGCAGGGGTTGTGGGTCCGCGACGCACTGCCATACAGCAAAAAAATGCCCGGCAAGAGAAAAACATTGTAGTAGATGTGGACGCTTGAATCACTACGCCAGGGTGTGCCATTTGTGTTACCCAGGGAACCCCAAGGGAGAAATCACCCCGTTCGCCCCCAGCGGACACTGGGAGCGAACGGTACGAAGTGCTAATGGACACCCTCACTTTCAAGTCGACCAGTTTTTGCTCAGGGTCAGTACCCATGCCGTTGAGCGACACCATGCTAACCCCAGATGCCTCTGGTACTTGGCCACAGTTGGGTGGGGGGTCTGCAGCTACGATGGTGTACACTACAATGTTTATAGAAGAGGACGGGGCCAGACCGATGAGCATGGAGTTACTGCATGCTCAGCAGCAGCACATCGGGCCGAGTAAAACTCCACTTAGGGTTATGGACTTGGTTCGGGTTTGGGGTGATGAACGTCCACGGCAAATATGGGCCAAGCGATAGCCAGCCAAACATCAAGGGTGTCTGCGCATAGTGGCAAAACTGGGCACAGCATAATTCTGGTTGTCTGACGGCTCATCAAGGCATGCCAATCAGCTTTGGCGTGTCTGGGAAGAGGCTCCGGGTGACGAGGAGGCTGGACAGGAGTCGGTACTGGTGGTGAAGGAGGTGGGCTCCAACATCCACAAGATCAGCCAACGTCCCAGAGGTTTGCTGCTTCCAGGGGAGAGCTTGCTGAGGGGCTGCCCTGGGCACCCCCATGCCGGTTCTACCTCTACTACCCAAAAGACTGTGTTGTAAATAATGTGTTGTTTATAGTTCTGATGTTTTGCATGTATGTTATGGTATGGGGTTATTTTATGTGTTTATCTTTTAGTTTAGGAGCATGGCGAGTGATTTTAGTTTAATAAAGGACTTTTTCTTTAGGTATGGGTGGCAGAATAATCCACCCCACCGTGTGGGCTGTGCGGTAGTCCACCCGTCAGCCCTATTTTATGTTGTTTTGAATCAGTGTGTTAGGCCAGTTTAGTACAGTATTTTTCGTTATTTTAGTGCATGATTCAGGTTCCAAATGGGGGGGGGGGGGGGTTCAATTGTATGTGTGATTTTGGACTTTTCGAAGGGGGGAGGAAATATTATGTATAATAAACGGTACCTTTATTGTGAAGTGCAGTGGGGTGATGTGCACTTCCCACCACATCACCGCACTGCGCTATATGAGGCAGGGGTGCCATCTTGTGGCCTCTTTATGCTGGATGCCCATGCCAGGTGCCTGCCATGTAACTGCTGTACATATTTCAATAAAGTTGTGTCCGCCAACCATCATCTTGCCTCATCCTTCACTCAGGTATTTTCCATACTAACTACTAACTAACTAACCTGCACTTATATAGCGCTTTTCTAGTCACAAAGACCACTCTAAGCGCTTTGAGAGCACGAGTCCCACCCCCATAATGTGCTCATTCTACCAGGGCACCATTGAGGGCATCCCCAGCAGCTGCATCATGGTGGGGAACGTAAGTTCAACCACCTCCTGCCAGAAGACTCTACAACGCACAGTGGTATCGAAGTGTTATTGTTCAAACAGCTCCACGGAGGATGCTATAGTCACCACCCTGCACTCTGTCATCACCCACCTGGATCAGAAAGACACCTACGCCAGACTCCTGTACACTGATTTCAGTTCAGCATTCAACACCATTATTCCGCAGAAACTGATGGAGAAATTATTCCTTCTCGGTCTGAACACGCCACATGTCTCTGGATCCTGGACTTCCTGACCGAGAGACCTCAGTCTGTCCGTGTTGGAAACATCTCCAACTCTATCACGCTGAGCACCAGATCCCCTCAAGGCTGTGTACTCAGTCCACTGTTGTTTACACTTCTAACACATGACTGTGTATCCAGACATGAGGGGAACCAGATAATTAAGTTTGCAGACGACACCACAGTGGTGGGACTTATTCAGAGGGATGAGGAATCAATGTACAGGGAAGAAGTGAGAGACCTGGAGGGCTGGTGCAGGGAGAACAATCTGGTGCTCAACGTGGACAAAATGAAGGAGATGATTATAGACTTCCGGCGGTCAAGGTCTGAACACGTCCCTCTCAGCATCGGCGGCCGTTTGCTGGAGAGAGTGGAGAACATCAAGTTCCTCGGAGTGCAGATCTCGCAGGACCTGACCTGGAGCAAAAATTCCTTGGGGATCAGGAAGCGGGCCCAGCAGAGACTGCACTTCTTGAGGAAACTCAAACAGGCCTCTCTCCCCATCTGCATCCTCAGGACCTTCTACAGAGGTGTGGTGGAGAGTGTTCTGATGTACTGCATTGCAACATGATACTCCAGCTGCAGTATGTCAGACAAAAAACCCCTGCAGAGGATAGTTAAGGGAGCTGAGAGGGTAATTGGAGTTTCCCTCCCCTCTGTCCAAGAACTTTATCAGAACTGTTGTAGGAGCAGGGCACTGAGCATTGTCAAGGACCACTCTCACCCTCTGCATAAACACTTTGAACTGCTGCCATCTGGCAAACGATTCCGGAGCATCACAGGCAGAACCACCAGACTGATTAACAGCTTCCTTACACAAGCTGTTATGATACTGAACAGTTGATCCAGAATCTTTCATACATACTACTGCACCTTATGGACATTATGTATATTTTTTGTATGTTATAGTTCTGGTTAGTTTTCAAGTATGTCTCAGGGATGTGTGA
Source organism: Pholidichthys leucotaenia (assembly GCA_020510985.1). NCBI lineage: Eukaryota > Metazoa > Chordata > Actinopteri > Cichliformes > Pholidichthyidae > Pholidichthys > Pholidichthys leucotaenia. The sequence goes on from CM035836.1 coordinate 302,827,470, forward strand.
ATGGCTGTGTTGGGGTGGGGGGTGAGGGTGTGTGTGAGTGTGTCTTAAATTATGTTATTTTTACTTGTATGGATGCCTAGAGAAACGCAATTTCATCTTGCCTGCACTACAGTTGTATGTACAGCAACATGACAATAAAGGTTGATTTGATTTTATTTTATTTGAAAGTGTCACGCCGCGCCGCTCATCAGCGGCGCCACCTGCTCGCACACCTGCTCGTCATCAGCGGCGAGGGATATAAGCCGCCTCGCCCTGAGCTTCGGCCTGAAGCCGTCAGACTTCGCCACTCATCATCGTGAGTCAAACCTTTCCTTCAGCACGACGCTTTTGGTAAGAAGCCCTTACCTCCTTTCTTTCCAGTCTGCTCCCCTGTGCACAGGTGGATTCCTCGGTGGCGGACAACGCCTCTCCCTCGCCATTCCTCGCTGCTGCACCGAGCCCTGCAGGTGGCTGTCTTCCGGGTCCCGTCCTTGTGGTGCCAGTCATCTGTCCCTTACAAGTAAGCTCCTCTCTCGCTCATTCTCCTCCTGTGTTGGTGTGTGCCCGTCACCCTGTGTCCTTGTGCTCTTTCCCATAGGGTTGCCGGCTGTACGGTCTCCTGCCTCTGTGCCCGAAGCAGACGCCGCCGCCAATACATTTACATCCCGCAGACACACATCCATTCACCCCTGTTGCTAATAAACTATTTGAACTTCTCTGAGCCTGTGTGTGTGCGTCTTCTGAGCCGTGCGTTATGTCAGTACGGCTTCAGCAGAGCGGCTCGGCAGACGGCGGGCTCGCACACCGGCTTACCAACCTCGAGGCTCGGGTGGATCAGATAGCCTATCAGCAACAGGTGATCCTAAATCAATTAATCATCATAAATAACCGATTGGACCGCCTGGACCCCCAGCAGCCGTTCCCCCCGGCTCATCAGGGTGGCGCGGCTCCTGCCGCTCCAGTGGCCGTCCAGCAGGCTCCGGTAGCACCGGTGTGGCTCACACCCATTCCGACCCCCGCCCGCTTTAGCGGAAAGCTCGGCGGAGCGCGGGGGTTCATCATGCAGTGTGAGTCCGTATTCCACCGCGTGCCCGGAGACTTTCCCTCGGATCATAGTCGGATTGGTTATATCGGGAATCTCCTGGAGGGGCGAGCGTTGACTTGGACCTACGCCGTTATGGCGAGGCCCAGTTACGCCACCCTCACTTATGACCAGTTCGTGAGGTGCTTCCTGGAGGTCTTTGACCACTCACGAACCGAGACGGTCCAGGTCGACCGGCTTCTCGCTCTCCAGCAGGGAAGCCGGTCGGCCGCGGACTATGCGGTCGACTTCCGGGTGGCAGCGGAGGAAGTAGGCTGGGAGGAACGCTCCCTCTGCGGTCTTTTCCTCCGCAGCCTCAATGACGATCTGAGGGATGAACTGGCTGGGCGGGACCTCCCTGAGACACTAGCGGAGCTGTCTTCCCTTGCCATCAGCTTGGATAACAGGCTACGCGAGCGCTCCTCGGGGCGGAAGTCGTCATCTTCTCGCCCTCGTGGAGTCTCGTCGCGCCAGCCCCAAGCTCGCCCCCTGGTGACGCCGCCACCATCGCACCCCAAGGAGTCGGAGCCGATGGTGATGGGTTGGACAAAGCTCTCCCCGGCGGAGAGACAACGCCGCCGTGCATTGAATCTCTGCATGTATTGCGGAGATAATCAACACACGGTAGAGCTTTGTCCACAGAAGCCAAACGGGGGGGTCCGCGAGTCACTGTAGGGGGCCTCACGGGCGTCAATCGGTTAAGTCCCCTCACTCAATTAAAGCTGCCCATCCGTTTCTGCCACAACCCCATTGGGTACCTCACCCACGCACTGGTGGACTCGGGCGCAGAGGACAGCTTCATTTCACAAAGCCTGGCAACCCGATTGGGCATCCGCTGCCAGGCGCTCAAAGACCCCATCTCCCTGGTCAACCTCTCCCGTGCTTCCCTTGGGAGAGTCACGCACCAGACCATCCCGGTCCCGGTGATCATCTCTGGTAACCACCGGGAGGAGATAACTTTTCTCATCCTGCCCAACTCTGTGTCGCCCGTCATCCTGGGGTATCCCTGGCTACGCCTCCACAACCCTGTCCTGGATTGGAAGTCAGCTGGGGTATCGGCATGGAGCACGTTCTGTATGGGCACCTGCCTTCAGTCCGCTGCCTGCTCTCCGTCCGCTTCTTTCCCCGCTACGGACGCTGCACCCCCGGACCTGTCCCTGGTGCCTCTGGAATTTCACGACCTGGGTATGGTGTTTAGCAAGACCAAAGCTATGTCTCTCCCTCCTCATCGGCCCTATGACTGCGCCATCAACCTCCGCCAGGGGGCACCCTTACCTTCTGGTCGGCTCTACAGTCTGTCGGCGCCGGAGAAGGAGACGATGAACGCCTACCTTAAGGAATCGCTGAGCGCGGGGATAATCCGCCCATCGTCATCACCTGTGGGGGCAGGGTTCTTCTTCGTTGGAAAGAAGGACGGATCCCTCCGCCCTTGCATAGACTACCGGGCTCTAAATGACATCACGGAGAAGGATCGTTACACCCTGCCCCTCATGGACACTGCTTTCCACTCCCTCCAGGGGGCGACCTGGTTCACCAAGCTGGACCTTCGCAGCGCATACCACCTCGTCCGGATCCGGGAGGGAGATGAGTGGAAGACAGCCTTCCGTACCCCGAACGGCCACTTTGAATACCTGGTAATGCCGTTCGGGTTGACCAACGCTCCTGCCGTCTTTCAGCGCCTCATCAATGACGTCCTCCGGGACTTCATCGGCCTCTTTGTGTTCGTCTACCTGGACGATATACTCATCTTCTCCAAGTCCAGGGACGAGCACCAGGTCCATGTGAGGCGGGTCCTCCAAAGACTGCTGGAGAACCACAAAACTGCATTTTGTGTTTACTTGTGTTATCTTTGTCTAATATTTAAATTTGTTTGATGATCTGAAACATTCATATTCATTCATATGCTAAGTAAGACTACATCCTTCCTGGGATTCATCATCTCACACGACCAGGTGCGTCCAGACCCAGAGAAGGTGAAGGCGGTGGTAGAATGGCCTACACCTGCATCGAGGAAGCAGGTGCAACAGTTCGTTGGTTTCGCGAACTTCTACCGCCGCTTTGTCCCTAACTTCAGCTCCATCGTCGGACCACTGACCCGCTTCACGTCCCCTAAGGTCCCGTTCCGGTGGACCGAAGAGGCCGCAGCTGCTTTTCAGGCGCTGAAGGCGGAGTTCTCCTCCTCCCGGGTCCTTCGCCAGGTCGACCCCGTGCTGCAGTGCATCGTGGAGGTGGACACCTCGGACACGGGAGTGGGGGCGGTGCTATCTCAGCGGTCGCCTGACGACGGCGCCAAATGGCCCTGCGCCTTCTTCTCCCGGCGCTTGTCCCCGGCGGAGAGAAACTACGACGTGGGGGACAGAGAGCTCCTGGCCATCAAGCTCGCGCTGCAAGAATGGCGCCACTGGCTAGAGGGGGCGGACCTGCCGTTCGTGGTCCTGACGGACCACAAGAACTTGGAATACCTACGATCTGCCAAGCGCCTGAACACCCGCCAGGTGCGCTGGTCCTTGTTCTTCGCCAGGTTCCAGTTTTCCATCACCTTCAGGCCTGGCTCCAAGAACGGCCTGCCCGACGCCCTCTCTAGGCAGTTCGCCCCCGAGGAGTCGGAGGACACGCTCCACACCATCCTGCCCAGGTCGTGCGTCATGGGAGCCATCTCCTGGGACATTGAGGGCAAGATCCGGAAGGCGCAGGAAGTGGAACCTGACCCTGGCGGCGGACCGGAGGGGAGGCTGTTCGTGCCATCTGCGGTTCGCGGAGAGGTCATCCACTGGCTACACACCTCCAAGCTCACCTGTCACCCTGGCTCCTCCCGGATGATAAACCTCCTCCAGCGGTCTTTTTGGTGGCCGGGCCTGCGGAGGGATGCGGCCCGCTACGCCGGGGCTTGTCCAATTTGTGCCACCAAAAAGTCAGGAAACGCCCCTCCAGCGGGTCTGCTCCAGCCCCTGCCCGTCCCTGGCAGGCCCTGGTCGCACATCGCTTTGGATTTCGTCACCGGACTCCCAGTCTCTAATTCCTACGACACCATCCTGACCATCGTGGACCGCTTCTCCAAGGCTATGCACTTCATTCCCCTACGAGGTCTTCCAACTACCCTGGAGACGGCGGACCTCCTCATCCAACACGTGGTCAGGCTGCACGGGATTCCAGTGGACGTGGTCTCGGACCGGGGGCCCCAATTTTCCTCTGAGGTTTGGAAATCGTTTTGTAACGCCATCGGAGCCAAGGTGAGCTTCTCCTCCGGCCATCACCCCCAATCCAACGAGCAGTGTGAGCGGACCAACCAGGAGCTGGAGGCTGTGCTCCGCTGTGTGACTGCATCCAAACCCACGTCCTGGAGTAACCATCTTGCCTGGGTTGAATACGCCCACAACACCGCTCGCTCTTCTGCTACAGGGATGTCCCTCTTCAAGGCGTCCCTGGGTTACGACCCCCCGCTGTTCCCGGCGCAGGAGAGTGAGGTAACTGTCCCCTCAGTTAGGGCGCATCTCAGGCAGTTCCGCTCCATCTGGGCATCTGCGCGAAGTGCGCTTTTACGCACGGCGGAGCGCAACAGAACTGTGGCGGACCGGCACAGAAGACCTGCCCCGGCGTACAGAGTTGGGCAACAAGTCTACGTGTCAACCCAGGACGTAACATTGAAAGGCGAGAGGAGGAAGCTGGCACAGCGCTTTATGGGACCCTACCCCATCACCCGGATCATCAACCCGGTAGCTGTGCGTGTGGCTATTCCCCCCTCCCTCCGCATCCATCCCACCTTCCACGTGTCCAAGGTGAAGCTGGCAGTCTCCGACCCCCTTTGCCCTCCTCCTGCTGCGCAACCCGCGCCCCGGATGATTGATGGCCATCCGGCCTGGTCCGTCGCCTCCATCCTGGACTCCCGGCGCCGGGGTCGTGGGTTGCAGTACTTGGTGGACTGGGAGGGCTATGGGCCCAAGCATCGACAGTGGGTACCCTCGTCGTTCGTGTTGGACCCATCGCTCATCGCTGACTTCCACCGAGCGCACCCAGAGAAGCCATCGCCAGGAGGCGCTGCTAGAGGGGGGAGTACTGTCACGCCGCGCCGCTCATCAGCGGCGCCACCTGCTCGCACACCTGCTCGTCATCAGCGGCGAGGGATATAAGCCGCCTCGCCCTGAGCTTCGGCCTGAAGCCGTCAGACTTCGCCACTCATCATCATGAGTCAAACCTTTCCTTCAGCACGACGCTTTTGGTAAGAAGCCCTTACCTCCTTTCTTTCCAGTCTGCTCCCCTGTGCACAGGTGGATTCCTCGGTGGCGGACAACGCCTCTCCCTCGCCATTCCTCGCTGCTGCACCGAGCCCTGCAGGTGGCTGTCTTCCGGGTCCCGTCCTTGTGGTGCCAGTCATCTGTCCCTTACAAGTAAGCTCCTCTCTCGCTCATTCTCCTCCTGTGTTGGTGTGTGCCCGTCACCCTGTGTCCTTGTGCTCTTTCCCATAGGGTTGCCGGCTGTACGGTCTCCTGCCTCTGTGCCCGAAGCAGACGCCGCCGCCAATACATTTACATCCCGCAGACACACATCCATTCACCCCTGTTGCTAATAAACTATTTGAACTTCTCTGAGCCTGTGTGTGTGCGTCTTCTGAGCCGTGCGTTATGTCAGAAAGCAGCCAGCAAGATCATCGGTGCCCATCTGCCCTCCCTCTAAGACATCTACCACACCCACCTCACCTGCAGAGCCATCAACATCACAGGTGAAATCACAGTGGAAGCACCGTGGATCTGAGCACGGTGGAATCCCCCGTGCTCAGATCATAACATGTTGCTTTTCAATTAGGGTTAGTTGGCAGTAAAAAAAATTAATAATGTTCACTTCCAATCAATTACAGTGCACATCTTTGTTATCTCCCCCCCCCCCCCGTAAAAATGCAAGGATGTATTTCAACCAAACTACGCTTACCCTTTGTTTTTGTCTGTGACGCTGAAGTCTATTCTCCACCATGGCCTAGTCAAATAAAGCAGTCGTCTGAAGAATTCTCTATCTTGTTTCTACTCTTGCCATTTCAGCCATATCGATGCACTCCGTTGTAATCTTCTGTTGTTTGCCATCACTACCATATAGAAATTATGGCAAAGAGAAAAAACGATAGCCTGAAATATCTCCATTCCCTTCATGATGATATTTGCTTTGATAGGGTGGAAGTGACATCCACCTGGCCAAAGGTTGAGGCAGCTCCATAATTATTTTAGAAAGATTATTTTTAGGTGACATCTCATATGCTGCTACTTTGAAAACTCGAATTGGGGTGGTAGTCTACTCATAACAGCAATGTAAGTCATCTCTGTCCCTAGCAATGAGGTTATTTTACTTTACTTTTGTTTTATGTATAATCATTATTACTGTAATATGAGATTTACCCAGTGTGGGGCTAATAAATTCTTATCTTATCTGGGTGTGTCTTGGGATAAACAGAACCAACAAGACACTGGTTTGAGCGCCAGTGCACCAACAGCTGACTCTCTTCTGACTATGTGTGGACAGAATGGCAAATGTTTTTCACAGATAAGGAGACACTCTGAATACTCAGTTGGACTGACAATGCAATGTTGTGGCAAAATGTGTTTCTCTTGTCAGGTGACAAGAACAACAGGATAGTGACTGCTCCCTCAGCACCCTTCACTGTGTCCTCCTTCTGAAACACAAATTAACAAGTGAAAGCAGCCCCAGTAACGAGAATGCCAGAGCACATTAAGGCTGCTGCCCACAGCAGGTAAACAGCATCAAAGGCTAAAGTCTGCTTTAGTGGAGACTGTTCAGAATGGGAAGCGCAAGAGCAATACAAGAAGGAAAAAGGTGGTGTGGGAGGGGAATGGTGTAAACACCAGTGATGAAATAAAATACTCAAAGGAGTGGAGACAGAATTATTTTGCTCAGAAACAAGGTTAACTATGCATTAACTAAGGTTGTGATTAGGCTTTTTTATATCTTGAAAGATAACAGTAGTGCCTTGGGTCATCCTGGTCAGTCTAGGACAGGGGTGGGCAATTATTTTTTCTATCGGGCAACATGAGAAACAAAAAATATTGTGGAGGGCCAGACCAAAAGGCTGAACTCAATTCTGCATAATATTAACTGTATGTCTTTATAAAAAGCAGCACAAAGCATTGTTTTGACAAGCTGGTCAGACTGGTAAGAGTATATGTTATGATTACTCAATGAAAAAGTGAAGTTGCCTTACAAAATATGTCATTTATTCAATTAATTTTCACAAAACAATGGTAAACAAAATGTGAACATTTTTACCATTGTGACTCATTATATTAGTGATCATTTTCTGTTGCATTTACCCCAAAACACATTTTGAGTTTCATATACTGTTGGAAAGAGGTTCTTAGCTTTCTAAAGACATCACAATATTGTCTTTGTACTCCAAATATTAAGCAAGATACATCATATTATAGTAATGATTGTCACTGAACTGTGATTTTGAGGAAAAAAAGGCCTCCAAAGAAAGTGTCCCAGTTCACTGCTAGTTGGTGCATTTACATGCCTACATTTGTAGTCTAACCACCTCACTTGGTGTTTTTCAGTTCTTTTTTCTTGTTCAGTGAGAGAAATCTAATCTCTGCTGGGCTTTAACGAGTGCATCAAAGTCAGATTGAATGTCTGAGGTGGAGATGTGAAGCACAGCTGACAGATGATCATCAGTGAGAGAGGATCTATACCTGGATTTGGTAAACTTCATCACTGAGAATGTTTGTTCACAAATGTAGGTAGAGCCAAAGAGAACCAACATCTTCTGAGCATGTCTCCTCATGTTTGGAAAGTTCTCTTCCTTGAGAGAAGAGTAAAAATCCAGCAGTGATCCTGACAAAGTGCTCTGCCAGTATCGCATCAGATTGCAGGTCAGTTAGTTCCAGCTGAACACCACTGGGTGCATTATTCACACTGCAGGTAAAGGGAGAGGAAATCATGTGCATTTCATCCTCGATTGTTCTGAGAGCTTCAAATTGCCTTGAAAACTCACCATGCAGTGCTACTAACATGGATGAGTACCTGCGGAGGTGATCAGCTGATGGTGTGACTTCTTTCAGGGTTTGCATGTGAGTGAAAGCGTTGCTCTCCAGTTGGCTTGAAAGAAACTGCAACTTTCTCATGAAAGCCTTCACCAGGCTGTGCATTTCAAAAACAAAAAGGCATTTGCCTTGCAGTTTGGTGTTTAGTTTATTCATCAGTGCAGTCACATCAATAGCAAATGCAAAATCTGCCATCCAGTCCTCATCTGAGAGCTCTGGGATGTCTTTGCCTTTCTTCTCACAAAACTCTCGAATCTCTACTTTCAGGTCCCAAACTCTTTTTAGCATTTTGCCCCGGCTGAGCCATCTGACAGCTGTGTGGTATCCGATGTCACTATGTTCAGTCTCATGCTCCTCCAAAAGTGCAACAAACTGTCTGTGATTCAATGCTCATGTCCTGATGAAGTTAACTATTTTAGTTACAACATCAATAACATGGTTAATTTTTAGCACTGACTTGCACAACACATGCTAATGTATAATACTAGGCAAAAATACCAATTTCTGATCTGCGTCGATTTCAGTCACTTTATCTTGCATACATTTCAAAAGTCCGACATTTTTCCTCGTCAGATTTGGACAACCGTCTGTTGTGACACCTACCAGTCTGTCCCATATCAGCCCCAGCGTGTCCATGCATGCATTTACCTCTGTGAACAGATCGCTCCCTGCCATCATCCCTTTCAATGACCGCATTGCTGCCAGCTCCTCTGTAATTTTGAAGTCCGTTATCCCACGGACAAATATGAGTAACTGGGCTGTGTCATGAATATCAAAACTCTTGTCCATAGCCAAGTAAATAAATACTTAGCAGTCTACAGTATGTTTTGTTGAAAACTCTGCATTCGGCATCTACCTTTCTTTTTTTAGCGTGCGTGGGCATTTTTGAGGGCTAAAGTCATCTGCTTGTGACAAGGTAGATTCACTCATGCACAGTACTGATTTATGTATTGCATCATTATGCACGTGAATAAAAAAAACAACTTCAAAATAAAAGCAGCGCAGCTTTAGTCCATGCATTAGGTAAAATTAGAAAATGTGTTGTTTTTTTTAAACTTACAATTAACCTCACGTAGGCCGGTCGGAGTCAACCAAAGGGCTGTATGTGGCCCAGGGGCTGTACAATACCCATGTCTGGTCTAGGAGCATCTGGGATGACTCAGCAATCTGAACCCAACTGCTGCCTTCTGCATTGTGCTCTCATCTCATGGTGAGGCTCAAATGACCAAAGTGCATTGCTGGGTGATAGTGTATGATGTCGTTTTGTGCATAAATCCAGTGCGTTTCTAAGGTGTTACTCGTAATACCACCTCCTGACCACAGGGTGTGTATTGAGCAGGAGGTGTTAATGTGCATGACAGTAATGGGATCTATGCATGTCAGCTCGTGACATATTTTCCGGTGTTGAGTCAGGTAGCTCCACAACTTCCGCCGAGCATCGAGCGCTATGCCAACTACAAAATACTAATCACATTTTATGTTTAAAAATGGATAAACTGCATAAATTTTCAGCACTAGTCCAGCCGATTTTTTTTTTTTTTGTATATCTTTCTGTATATCTTCCTAATTATTTATCAATTACAACGTTACATCATGACCACAAAACAAGTTAAAGTTTCTTTTCAAAAGTGGGAGGACAGCACTTCAGGGCACCACTGCTGTGTACCATAGTGTACAGCTTCTGCAAAGTTCAGCTCAGTTCTGAGTTTCCATACTTTTCCTAAAGACCAAGAGCTGCAAAGGATGTGGGTGGTTAAAATCCGCTGGGACAACTTTACAGTTACAGACCACACGAGAGTCTGCAGCCGACATTTTCAAACTACAAACTTGATTGAGCCACCAACGCCAGCTGGACACAGATGACTGAAAAAGGGAGCAGTCCCAGTTCTCTTTTAATGGAATAACTATGCCTGTCCCAAGACCAGGAGTTTGGCAAAGGACAGAACAACAGAACGCGGACGTAATGCAAAGTGAAGACCCCCCAATGGACGTAACATTACCTTATGCAGACCACGAGTACTGTTCTGCTGCTGAACTTGCTGCTCTTGATCTCGCCCTGGACAACACCAAGGAGCTCCACGCTGAAATACAGAGCTTACGTGAACAACTGGAGGAAATGGCCATCAGTAACGAGTTTGGGCTGGAGCGGTTTGCTGCTTCAGATGATGACATAAGGTTTTATACAAGGTAAGCTAAAATGTCAGCAGCATTTGTTAGGTTTATATAAAAGTATTCATTCTGTAAATACTAGCGTTGGCTAAGCAATTTTGTGTATGCTCTTTCTGATTTTGTACCCTATCTCGTTTTAATATTACAAAATTACAACTACGACGCTCTCCATATGCTGAACTGGTGGTCATGAGGTTCTGTTAATATACATAATCAGAAAGGTTATTGCACCATGATTGGGTTGTGCATTAGAGGAGTTCAGAAAAACATCTGGCAGGTGAGCCTTCACCTTCTCCTCAGACAGCCAAATGCCCACAGCTCCAAGTATAGTGGAAAGAAAGCTCATGTGTTGATGATGTGGCTCACAGGAAAAACTCATCAATGGGCTGAAGAGACTGTAAAAGGAAGAAAATACAGTGCATTGCATATATTTTTTAATTAATCAGTACACTACCATAACTGATATAATTATGTAAATATGTCAACCATATTATCACTATTTTATTGCTGCTGTTTACATTCAACCTAACCAAATTTCATAAAATGACCTACAGAATTATTTCTTTAGTGTATACATTCATATGTCTACATCACTGTGCTTTTACTTTGTTTTGCTTTATATTTTATCCTATTATACTCTATTTGTATATATGTTGTACAACCTAGCATGTAGCATGGCATACGTATTATTATAATAATAATAATAATAATAACCTTGATAGTTTGATCATGTCTGCATTTACATACATCCCACAGGTTTGTGAGTCATGCCCACCTTATGGCCTTTTGGAGGCAGATAGAGCTTGTGACAAGAGCTCGGACTACAGCTTGCTCTAAAGACATCCCTCACACTGCTGGTGCAATGGTAAATTTATTCTCCTGGCCTTATTGAGTGATAAATGTAATTGCTCTTATTTTCAACTTAATTTATGTAAATGATAATTAGTTATGTAAGTTATGGTCTGTCCATGTAATGAGTGATAAAAATATATAAAATGCACTGTATCTTCTTCCTTTTACAGTCACTTCAGCCAATTGATGAGTTTTTCCTTTTTGTGATGTACCTATCCTCGGGTCTGATGCAGAGATCTGGCCCACAGATTCAAAATCCTCCAGTCAACTGTGAGCCGCATCATCAACACTAACTAACTTTCTTTCCACTGTACTTGGAGCTGTGGGAATTTGACTGTGCGAGTGTAACGGATGCCAACTAGCACTGTTCGGCGTAGAACGTTAGTAAACCTCCCTCCCGAAAAGCCTCATACAGTATCGGTAGCGCTGAGCTATCGGTCGGACCTTTAGCTCAGCGCGATCGTGCTGTGTCTCCCATGCTCGAACTGTGTAGCTGACTGGTAGGTCGCGGGTTCGTGTCCCGAGTGGGCGAACTGCGCAGGATGATCTCAGTCACAATGGTGCCGTGACCCGGATGGGAGTGAAGTTTAAGGGGGAGAGTGTAACGGATGCCAACTAGCACTGTTCGGCGTAGAACGTTAGTAAACCTCCCTCCCGAAAAGCCTCATACAGTATCGGTAGCGCTGAGCTATCGGTCGGACCTTTAGCTCAGCGCGATCGTGCTGTGTCTCCCATGCTCGAACTGTGTAGTTGACTGGTAGGTCGCGGGTTCGTGTTCCGAGTGGGCGAACTGCGCAGGATGATCTCAGTCACACGAGGAGCAAGTGAAGGCCCACCTTCAGGTCAATGGTACATTGTCTGACCTAAAGTGCTCTTCTACTGGCTCTCCTCAGGGGTGTGTGTTGTCACCACTACTCTTCATTCTGTACACAAACATGTGTCGGAGCAGACATGACAAAAGACACATTATAAAGTATGCTGATGACTCAGTTATTGTCAGTCTCCTCCAGGATGGTGAGAGTGGCCACGGCCCAGTAGTTGATGATTTTGTTCACTGGTGTGAGGATTCCTACCTGCAGCTGAATACGACAAAAACTAAAGACATGATTATTGACTTTAGGAGGAAAGATCCCAGGCACAAAGTCACCGTACTAAAAGGCCAGACCACCGAATGTGTACAATCCTACAAATATCTTGGGATGATTATTGATAGTAATTTAAACTTTGAAGAGAACTGTGAAAGGGTGTGCAAAAAGGGTCAGCAACATTTGCATTGCTTGAGAAAACTTGCACACTTCCAAGTTGACCGAACCATAATGACAATGTTTTATCGGGCTTTTATTGAATCTGTTTTGTCCTTTTCTTTAGTGTCATGGTTTGGTCAGATAAAATTGAAACAGAGGAAATCCTTGGATCAGGTAGTTAGATGGTCCCGTCGTTTGCTTGGTGAGCCACAGCTGAGCCTGACATCCCTGTACACCAGACAAGTACAGAGGATGGCTACCTCCATTTTAAATGATGACTCCCACCCTTTGCACTGCCACTTTCAGCTTCTTCCCTCAAGACGGAGGTTTGCTGTCCCAAAAAGTAGAACCCAGCGCTGCAAAAACAGCTTTGTCCCTGCTGCTGTCAAAGAGTTGAACAAGCTGTAACAATATATTGCACATAATTTAGGTACCTATTTATTAACTCCATTTTATACTTACTTATTTTTGTAGGATGTCACTTGAGTTCTAAATATTTTATTGGGTTTTAGACCTTTGAGTTTTTAACCTCTCTGACTAGTTTTTAACTTTTGATATGACCCTTCTCTCTTACCTCTGGTTTTTCTCCCATCTCTTTGTCTTTTCATACCCTGATTGATGGAGCCTTGAGTATTCTTATCATGTTTATAGTAAGCTTCATATGTGCCTGTGTTTGTGTCTATGCTGAATGTAACTTGTGGCTTGTAAATATGGATGTCACCAGACTGCAAAACAAATCTACCTACGGGTACAAATAAAGTAACCTGAACCTGAACCTGAACCACCTGCCAGATGTTTTTCTGAACTACTCTGATACACAAGTGGTCTTAGACTGCACAGAGCTGCACTGCCAAACACCAAACTCTCTTCTCCTGCAGAGTGAGGTATTCTCCACCTACAAATCCCACTGCACCTTCAAAGGCCTGATTGGCATGGCCCCTCATGGTGCAGTAACTTTTGTTTCATCTCTTTATGAAGGCTCCATCAGTGATAAAGAGATCCTGAAGCAGTCTGGCATTGTGTCTCTCCTCAAACCAACAGCAGCCATCATGGTGGACAAGGGTTTCCTTGTGGAGGACTGTGTCCCCTGCAAGGTCCACATACCTGCCTTTCTCTCCAAGAGAGCGCAACTGACTGGGCCGGAGGTCAGGCAGACACAATCTATTGAAAGACTGAGGATGCATGTTCAGCGGATCATTCGAAGGGTGAAGGAGCACAAAATATTCAGCACAGTAATCCCTCTTTCACTCACAGGCAGCATCAATCAACTGTATGCAGTGGCCTGTCTCTTGGTTAACTACCAAAAATGTGTTTCTGATTCTGTTTCTGTTTAAGAGTTCTGTGTTCTTTTGGTTTCTGGCATAGTTAGACTTTTGCTATAAAAAAAATTAGTGCATTTTTCATGTTTCCTCTAATTTGATCACACTTGACAGATGTTTGTACTTGTACTCATGTTTACATCATTTTCTGAAAGCTCAGTTCACCAGTCATAGACACAACTGGTGAACTTGGATCTTTCAGAAAATTACCACTACAGACTTTACTGTGAATCCGACAAGAGGGTGAATGTCAGTAATTTTCTCAATAGTTGTTTGGGCAATAAAATGTGGAAAAATGTTGAATAATGCAGTGTTTCTGAAAGCAAACATTACATCCTCAAATGTCTTGTTTGGTTCACAACACCAACATATTCAGTTTACCGTCATTAAGGAGCAAAGAAACTAGAAATATTTACAGTTAACAAGCTGAAATCAAACTATTCACAGATTCCTAGTAAACAAGCTGAAACCAGAAAATGTTTACATTTAAGAAACTGAATTCAGAGAATTGTTTTGTTTTGGGGGTTTTTTATTAAACTACTCAAAATGTATTGGATCTCCTCAGTTACTGGTGCATATAGAGGTATTTTGGCAGATATGTACAAAAGAAAAAGAAATTGCATCTCTCTCAGGATGTTTAACACAGTTGTGTCTCTGTAAATGTGCTGCACAAACATGTCATCATGGGCACATATAACAAAATCACACCATTCCATACCAGTGATCAAGCAACTGCCCCTGCATTTGCCAATAGTAAGAATGGCTTTCCTTCAGTTTGTGCGTGTCATACTCAGCTCTGAGGTACTTGCAGTCAATGCAGCTTCATGCATTTGGGCATTTCATTTCAACTAACCCGAATGATGGTCTCTCAAGTGGGTCATACACCAGCTCACTGGGGGATGCACCCAGCCAAGGTGCATCAGGATGAATCCCTAGTCCACATTTTCTCAAGTTCAGAATTTTCAGAGTTGCATAATCTCTTAAGGCTTCTGTCTCCAGGTCCAATCCTCTCTTCATGAGTGCTGTTTGACGTGATGATCTTTGCCAGGTTTTCTGCTGCACTTGGCCCTCGAATGTGGCTTCTTCCTCGAATGTGTGCTTCTTCAATCTTGTGTGACTGTAGAAAAGTCACAGACAGCGATTTCAGATGCAGCTGCTCCTGATTTGTTGGCACATATGTACAGTCTGTTGGCTTTAACTGGTAGTCTTCTTGAGGCACTTTTGGAAATGGTGTGCATCCGCATGTACGATAACACCATCAGATGCAGGAGGTGGATGCTGATATGAGAGGATGCTGCCAGCCTGTACTTTACCAAAGATGGAGTCCACAAGCGGTTTGTTAGGTGAGATATCCATCATGCAGATTAGTGGAAGATAGTCTGGGTTGAAGTCAGCTTAGGTAGTGTTTGGGTAAAGGGTTGTTGGGTCTGGCAGCTCACCACTGTAGCCTTTATATAGCACAGATCTAGAATAACATCAGAGAATCAATAATCATTTTTGGAACACGGTGTAGTGTGCTTGTTTACACTG
The DNA here is from genome assembly GCA_020510985.1 of Pholidichthys leucotaenia. Taxonomy (NCBI): domain Eukaryota; kingdom Metazoa; phylum Chordata; class Actinopteri; order Cichliformes; family Pholidichthyidae; genus Pholidichthys; species Pholidichthys leucotaenia. Next base: position 302,842,684 of record CM035836.1, read on the forward strand.
ACTTTGAATACCTAATTCCACTTGATGAAGCAGCACCCAGTTTGGGCTTCAAAATCACCATGGCCTCCACAGGTCCCGGTTTCACTGCCTATTTACAGTGATTGATGGTATTAATAAACAGACTGTAGTAATCAAACATTATGCCAGATATTTAAATGATACAAACCATTGTTCGAGGTTTATGCCACTTCTGTTCCGTCTTGGTGCATGAAAGGACAGGTGGGATAACCGACATGCCACATTCTGAGTAATGGGCTGTCTGATAAAGCAAAGCTACCAAATGGTTGCAGACCACACCCCCAGCCACACAAGAGCAGAAGCTGTTAACCAGTACAACTGGATCCAAATCACGTAAAGTCATCTGAGATAAAGAAAAACAAAAGCTGTGAATGAACCTAAAAAAAACTGTCATTAAGAAATCTGCTACTGAGCACTAAAGCTTGAAAAGGGAAAGGCGAAAGGACAGTTTTGAGGTGGAACATAAGTTTAAAAGATAACTGAGTGAGCAAAATGTCACCATCTTCTGTATTTGCAAATCATCAAATTGAGGATAAAACAGAATTACATAAGTCTTTTCCAGATTCCACAATTAAATTACTATACCTAAATTAACCACTTTTTTAGTTTTACAGACCAAGTACAAACTATCTCAGCTTCTTTACTCAGCTATCCTGTAACTGCATGACCACCATTTCAGCTGGATTTTGTTTTTTCTTAAGTCCATCATGAATATCACTCCATTACTTTTTTGGTCAGGTCAGGCATTGGCTTGCTTGCTACCGGATAACCATGAAAACCGGTACTACCTGTCTCATGGGTTGGGCCGTCGGCGACTCAACCAGCATCCCTGCCCTTCCGAGGGCGTAGAGGGTGAAACAGGGCATCCTGGCAGAACTAAAAACAATATCTGCCATTGGTCTGTGATGGACCACTCCCAGATACACGGGGTGAGACTGGACATCCTGGGAGATAAACACATCTATCGCAAGGTCTGTGGTGTACTGTGCCAGTTGGTGCATTGTGACATGCACTACACAAAGAGCAGAGATAAACAAACCTATCATCTGGTCAGTCACTGCAACAGATACTGGAGTCAGTTTGTCTTGGCTTGTCCTTGCCACTGATAATACCTTTATCTGCCAAGAATGTGCTGCTAGTCCAGCAAAAGCTAGCGGTACTCAAATACTTTGCAAGCAGTTTCATGAAATGGTCAATCAGAAAGCAACTCATACCGGCTCGGACATCGCCCAGGCTTACAAGGTCCACGCTGATCTGTTCACTCTCCGACAGGCAGCGAAAAGTAAGCTAGGAGCAGGAAGACAAAAGAAGAGGAAAACAGCAGCCTTGTGTGTAGCAGAATGGAATGTACGCACTCTGTTGGACAGAACAACATCACAGTGCCCAGAAAGACAGACGGCGCTTGTGGCCCTGGAAATGAACAGGTACAATGTAGACATAGCTGCACTTAGTGAAACAAGATTGACTGGATATGACAGCTTGGAAGACCATGGGTACATCTTCTTTTGGAGTGGGAGATCAACTCAAGAAAGGAGGGAAGCAGGAGTGGGCTTTGCAGTTAGAAAGGAGATAGCAGCAATGCTTGATGAGGAACTGGTGCCAATCAATGACAGGATAATGACTGAGACTCCCACTACAGCAGAAGATGTATGCCAAACTCATCAGTGTCTATGCCCCAACAATGACCAACGCAGAGGAGGTGAAGGAAGAGTTCTACAGTGATTTACGTGAGACTATCAGGGGTGTACCAAATGATGACAGGCTGATACTCGTTGGAGATTTTAATGCCAGAGTTGGTTCGGACACTGAGAAATGGAAAGGAGTGCTAGGCAGTCATGGAGTAGACAAGTGCAATGCTAATGGAGAACTTCTATTTGCACTATGTTCAGAGTTCAACCTTGTGATAACCAACACTCTATTTAAGCACAAGGACACACACAAGAAGACATGGATGCACCCAAAATCCAAGCACTGGCACTTGTTAGACTACGACTACATCATAGTCAGGCAGAGAGACATAAGGGATATATTGGACACCAGAACAATGAGAGGTGTGGACTGTGGTACTGATCATGTTATGCTGAGATCTAGATTAAGGATTTGGAGACGAAAACAGCACTGCAGGACGGGTGCAAAGCCACCACGGAAGCTAAACACTAGTGCACTGAAAGGCCAAAAGAAGCAGGAAGAACTTACACAGGAAATGGATGAAAACTTGAAAGACTGGGACAGCAACAACTCGGAGAATGACATAGAAGAGAAATGGGCAACACTGAAGGATATGGTGTATCAGACTGCGAGTGATGTATTAGGCCACCCTGAGAGGAAACATCAAGATTGGTTTGATGAGCATGATGAACACCTGAAGAAACTACTAGAAGTGAGGAATACAGCTAGGCAGGAAAACCTATAGTGTAACACAAGGTCGAAGAAGAAGAAATACTCAAAGGCTCAGAGTGAGCTGCAGAAGCACACCAGAGAGATGAAGTCCAACTGGTGGGATGAAAAAGCGGAGGAATTTCAAACTGCAGCAGACAGGAAGGACATGAAAACATTCTTCACAGGTTTGAGAGAAATCTATGGCCCTAAACCAAGAGGATTGATCCAACTAAAGGCTATGGATGGTGAAACGGTTTTGCAGGAGAAAGACAAGATCCTGGACAGATTTGCAGACCACTTTGACCAACTACTAAACAACACTGGAGATCTCACTGAAGAGGCTAAAGAAGCTCTAGTGCAGTGACCAGTTGTATCAAGTCTGGATGAACCACCAAATTTTGATGAACTAATGGTAGCTATCAGGACAACACAGGATGGTAGAGCACCAGGAAGGGATGGAATTCCAGCAGAAGTGTGGAAATTTGGTGGGGTTCAGCTGACCAACTGCCTGCACAAGCTCATCCAAGAGATATGGGATGCCCAGAAAGTACCTCAAGACTGGAAGGATGCAAGTATTGTGCCTTTGTTCAAGAAAGGTGACAGGAAAGACTGTGGAAATTACCGAGGTATATCACTGCTAGCCACTGTTGGTAAGATTCTCTCATGTGTACTACTGAACAGACTCAATGAACACATTTCACAGAATGTACTACCGGAAGCCCAGTGTGGCTTTAGATGTGGGAGAAGCACAATGGACATGATTTTCTGCTTGAGATAGGTTCAAGAAACGTGTATCGATTTATTCATTACTGCAGGGCTGGACTTTTTATTTCTTGTTGAGACTTGGCAGAAAAGTGAGGAATTTACCTCTTTAATTGAACTTTGTCCACCGGATTGTACCTTCTCCTGTGCTCCGAGATTGACAGGCCGCGGTGGTGGTCTGGCCATCGTGAACCGGCACCGCTTTGTTACACGGACGGTGAGCCATGGAACTTTTTCATCATTTAATCTGATGATTTTAAAAATTGGCTCCTCAAACCCATTTTATTGTGTTTTAATTTACCGCCCTCCAGGAGTTTATGCCTCATTTTTATCTGAGTTTAGCAATTTTTTAACTTGTATTATCAAATTTGAGCGGATTTTATTACTTGGAGATTTTAATTTGCATATTAACGATCCCAGTGACAGTTTTGCAGTGAATTTCTTGGGTATTATTGAATCATTTAATTTTGTTTTGTGTCTATCTGGCCCTATGCATATAAAAGGAAATACACTTGATCTTGTTTTTACACTTGGTCTTAATGTGAATAATGTTCAGACTAAGGAGCTTCTTGTGTCAGGCCATTTTTGTGTTCTTTTTAATTTATCATTTAAATCAGTCTGTTACACTGGCAAGTGGGTAAAATGCTCTCGTGTCATTGACCAGTTTTCAGCTGTGAAATTTTCTGCTGCCTTTGACAGCAGTGTAGTTTTATCCTCTGATGACGACACTGAGAGCTTGGTCTGCTCTTTTAACTCACACTGTTCAAGCATCTTAGATGTAGTTGCTCCCTTTAAAACCAGGACTGTCCGTGCTGTTAATTCATCCCTCTGGTTAAATGATGATCACGGTTCTGGTGGTTGTGGGATGCGGGTCGGCCACCCGAGGAACTGCTTCGTGCGTTCGGCGTCTTGGGTTGGCCACCCAATAAACTGTGTTTGCTACGGGGTGACCTGGTTCGGCCACCAGAGGACTTGTTTCTGGGGGCCTGGGACTGGGGTAGGCCACCTGATCATGTACTGTGTTTGTGGGACTATCTGTGGGCCCATACGGTGCCTAGTCATGTCAAGTACGTTTAGCAATTTTTTTTTGTTTGTTTCACGTAGTCATAGTTAAGTCAAGTCAGAGCAATTTTAGATTGCTCCATGGTTTTTTGGGTTTTTTTTTTTTTTTTGAAAGCCACGGTTTAGTTATAGCCAAGTTGTGTCAAAGCAATTTTAGATTGCTCCATGTGTGTTGGCATGTATTTCTTGTTTTGTTTGTGCTTAGGTTGCCTCATGTGTTTTTTTTTTAAAGTCACGGTCTAGTCGTAGTCACGTTTTTTTTTTAGTCATGTCTTGTCTTTTTTTTTCTGGTTTCGTCATGGTTCTGGGGGAAATTGATCTATTCTTTTTCCTTTTGGTTTAGGGTCTTGCTCATGGGTTGGTTCTCTCCCTCCACATCTGTTCCCCAACCTCCCACCCTGGGGGGGGGGGGAGGGCAGGGTGGTTCCTTGGGGCGTTCGGAGTCCGTCCGTGGAGGGAGGGTACTGTTATGACCCGAGCGCCGGTTCTGATCGCGCTCGGGCTAAGTTATGTTTCGCTGCCGGCCTTGACAGCTGCGGGCTGTATTCTGGCCTCACCGGGCTCTTATTGTGAAAGTGCTCGGTGGGGCTTCCGCCTTTCAATGGTCGGTCAGCTGTTTGTAATTATCGTCGTTAGTGCTTCGCCTTCTTAAGCCTGGCACTGGCGGCGGTAAGACGCAGCAGTGTCAGTCGTTCTTCGTCTGAGCTACGGATGCTTTGGACTGTTACCTACTTCGTCTGCCTGTGGTTGACGGTCGCTTCCCCAGGACCAGTAAGTGAGCTCTTAGCCTTACCCCTCCCGGTGTGAGTAGACCTCTGTGTGTCTCTGCCTCAGCAGCCTGTGTAGTTATTACTCCAACACCCTTGCCTGTGTATGACCGTCTCCTCCTATGGACCTGTATGAGAGCTGTTTAGCCTTACGCCTCCGGATGTGTGTAGACTTATGTGTCATTGCCCCTGCATCTTGTGTTGTTACTTTTCACCGTAATAAAACTCACTGAAAACTCACTGGTGACCGTGTGGCGTCTTATGGTGGCTCGCAAGAGCCACCACATGACACTCTATTGTTTTAGACGTAAATGTCGGAGGGTGGAAAGACTGTGGAAGTCCACTAAACTTGAGGTGCATCGATTGTACCTTAAGGGAAAATTAATTACACAGTTAATTGAATTTAACAATATGATTAAAATGGCAATAACTTCTTATTTTTCCAACATCATCTCCTCCAATAGTAACAATCCAAAGATCCAAAGATCCTCTTCAGCACAATAGACAGTATAGTTAATCCTGTCAGTTCTGCTCCCCCTGATTATTCAGTTAATGACTGTAACAAGTTTCTTTCCTTTTTTGTTGACAAGGTCACTGCTGTTAGGGCTGGTTTTACTCATTCCTTTCCCCTAATCCTTGATTGTCCTAACAGACAGGCCTTTTTAAGTGATTTTACCCCAATTTCTTTTGAGGATTTGTTAGTGTTGGTGAGTTCCATGAAATCCTCCTCCTGCGTTTTAGATATTTTGCCTTCCTCAATGTTAAAAGAAGTAATTGGCTCAGTGGGTACATCTTTGGTTAATATCATTAATAGTTCACTTGAAACTGGTTGTGTACCCTCGTATTTTAAACATCCAAAATTAGGTCATTGGTTTCCTACAGTCAGTTAGAAATCATTATTCATGCCTTTTTTTCTTCATGTTTGGACTACTGTAATGCTCTTTTCACATGTCTTAGCAAATCCTCTTTACACCGCCTACAGTTAGTCCAGAATGCTGCTGCAAGATTACTAACTAGGTCCAGTAGATTCTGTCATATCACTCCTGTTTTGGCCTCCTTGCATTGGCTTCCTGTAAATTATAGAATTGATTTTAAAGTTCTTGTTCTTACTTACAAAGCTATTCATGAAGAGGCGCCTTTTTATATTAGTGACCTGCTCTTTCTACACCAGCCCAGCAAGTCTCTCAGGTCTTCTCATCAGAATCTATTGGTAGTCCCTGTAGCCCATGTATTTTTGCCTACATATGCTTAAGCATAAATGTATTTTTGCCCACATATGCTTAAGCATAAAGGAGATTGCATGTGTGGATTGACCTCACGTCCTGAATGGAACAATATGTCTGGACCACCTGCGGTTAACAACAAGAAGACGGAGGTACGAGGATAAGAGACTGGAAGGACTTCCCGACCTCCTGGGGGACAGGTGGAGGACTGAGAGACCGGAGGGGGAGTTAATGTTAATAGGGGGTTTTGGCAGGGATATATGATTCTCCCTTTGTGTGAGATGTATAAATGTGAAGGTCTGATGCAGCTCATCCTCTTTCGTTCTTGAGAGATGGCTGGGGATGAAGTGCTTGAATAAAACCTGAATTAAAAGCCAATTCAGCTTCGTTATTTCACACTCCCCACATTGGTGACCAGTGACATGTGAGAATGCCTGGAAATGCTCTCCATGATCAGGACTCATTGGAGTCTGCCCTAGCAAGCGCCATCGCCGTCAAACTGCCGGAATTCTGGCAGGACAACCCAGACTCGACAACCGCACAGCTCGATGCGTGCGGAGCTTGGTACAGCAGCCACCCGCCGAAGACAAATACGGCAGATTGAAAGCTGCCTTCACCAAGTGTTTCACGCCCTCAGCCGAAGAGAGGGCTAGAAGGCTCCTGGCTATGCTCAACCAAGGAGATCACAGGCCAGTCGCCCTGATGGAAGACATGCTGCAGCTGAGGGGGTCAGACGACGACAATTTCCTCTTTAAGTACATCTTCCTGACTAACCTCCCGACGCATATGAGAGGAACGCTGTCCAGCATGCGTTGTGACACCCAGCAGGATTTCCGTGACCTGGCCCAAGAGGCGCAGAGGCTCCTCAGCTCCTGCGGCGAGCAGGCGACCGCGGCGGCGACCCGAGGCAGCGATGAGCTGGAGACAGCCGAGCCGAACCTACCAACCATGGCAGCGGCGCGGCCCCGACGCGGCAGAGGTGATGGCCCAGCGGCAGAGGCGCGGCCCCGACGCAGCGGAGGAGAGGATCTCTGCTTTTATCATCGGCGGTTCGCAGAGAGGGCGCACAGGTGTGTGCCACCGTGCAACTTCAAGAAGTCGGGAAACGGCAGGACCGAGAATCGTTAGCAGCTTCGGCTCTCGGCGAAAGAAATAAGCTGCTATACATCACAGATACGAGCTCCGGGCGCCAGTTCCTTATAGACACCGGAGCCCAAGTGAGTTTCATCACCCAACCTATGCTGATCGGGTGGCTGGCCCCCGTGGAAACGGGGCAACGGCGGCGAACGGCTCGAGCATCAACACCTACGGGGAAAGGACTTTGTCTCTGTCCTTACATGGCCGCTCTTATGAATGGACTTTTGTCATACCGGCGGTGAGTTTCAACATGTTAGGTGCTGATTTTCTGTGCTCACATGGTTTGTTAGTTGATCTTGCCAATAGGTGGCTGGTAAATGCACTCTCTTTTTACTCTATTCCCTGTGCAGCTCGAGTGTCCCCGCCGCCGGTGCAGACCAACGTCGCCACAGCAGGTGGTATGTTTAACACAATACTCACCCAGTTTCCAGCACTCACGGTTCCCACATTCTCGGCAACAGTTGCGAAACATGGGGTGGAACATTTTATCACTACAACTGGCCCCCCCGTCTTCGCGAAAGCTCGGCGCCTGGATGCTGCTAAACTCTCCATGGCGCGCGAGGAGTTCGCCAGCCTAGAGAGGCTGGGCATTATTCGCCATTCGAAAAGCCCATGGGCTTCGCCGCTGCATATGGTCCCGAAAGCCAACGGTTCATGGAGACCTTGCGGCGAGGCTAAACAGGCTCGCAGGCTAAACACCGCCACGGCACACGATCGCTACCCCATCCCACACATCCAGGATTTTTCGGTGCATTTAGCGGGGGCGTGCATTTTTTCTAAAATAGACCTGGTTCGCGGCTACCATCAGGTTCCGGTCCGGCCGGAGGACATTCCTAAAACGGCGGTTATAACCCCTTTTGGACTTTTTGAGTTTTTGCGCATGCCGTTTGGCTTGAAAGGCGCCGCACAAACATTCCAACGCATGATGGATGCCGTGTTACGTGATCTTCCATTCATGTTCGTTTACCTCGACGACATTTTGGTCGCCAGTACCTGAGAGGAAGAACTCGAAAAACACCTCACTGCGGTTTTTCGGAGGTTGGAAGAGCACGGCTTAATAATTAATCCAGCCAAGTGCCAGTTTGGCGTGGCGCAGATTGATTTTTTGGGCCACCGCGTGTCCCCAGAAGGGGCAGTTCCGCTGCCGGATAAGGTGCGCGCAGTAGCAGATTTTCCCCGACCACAAATGGTCAAATCATTGCAGAAATTTTTAGGAATGGTGAATTTTTATAACCGTTTCCTACCCCACGCAGCACAGCTCATGCAGCCATTATACGCCGCGCTCAGAAAGCAAAATCCCTCCAATACAATCGAGTGGTCCCCGGAGCTGGAGTGCGCGTTCACGGAGGTAAAAAAAAGCCTTGGCTGAAGCCGCGCTTCTAGCTCATCTGGACCCATCAGCCCGCATCGCGCTAACTACCGACGCATCAGATTTGGCCATAGGGGCAGTTATAGAGCAGCACGTTGCCGGTGTTTGGCAGCCGCTAGCTTTCTTCAGCAAATCCTTGAGCGAAGCTGAGCGGAAATACAGCACGTTTGACAGGGAACTGTTAGCGCTCCATTTGGCCATCCGCCATTTCTAGTTCTGGCTGGAAGGTCGGTGTTTCACCGCTTTTGTTGACCATAAGCCACTCACTTTCGCGATGTCCAAAATTTCAGATCCGTGGTCGGGCCGGCAGCAGAGGCAGCTGGCCGCAATTTCGGAATTTACCACTGATATTCAGCACGTAGCGGGTAAACTCAACATAGTAGCAGACTGCCTCTCTCGCGCGGCCACAGCACCGGCGCGCGCAGAGGCAGATTATACTGCAGCAGCCGCAAAGCAAAATAGCGGTGCGGAAGCGCACGCAGCCCCAGTTCACGTGGGGATAGATTACACAGCCATGGCAGCGGAGCAGGGCAGAGATGCGGACGTGCGCACGCTCCAGTCTGGACCAACAGGGTTAAGGCTGGAGAGCAGGTGTTTGCAAACCGGTATGCCCCCCCTAATCTGTGATGTGTCAACCGGGCGGCCACGCCCGGTAGTCCCGGCCACGTGGTGCCGCCGCGTTTTTGACTCGGTTCACTCCCTGGCACACCCAGGTGTGCGCGCTTCTGTGAAAATGGTAGCGGAGAAGTTTGTTTGGCCGAGCCTGCGCAAGCACGTGAAAGATGGGGGCGAGGACCTGCATGGCTTGTCAGCGGGCCAAAATTCATAAGCACACAAGAGCCCCTTTAGAACCATTCCACATTCCGGCCAAAAGATTCGATCACGTGCACGTCGACCTTGTGGGCCCCCTACCGTCGTCGCAGGGGTTCACACATCTTTTGACAATGGTGGACCGAACCACACGCTGGCCAGAAGTGGTCCCACTGACATCGACCACGGCCGCAGAAGTGGTTCGCGTTTTTTTGACAGCCTGGGTAGCGCGTTTCGGGGTCCCATCGGATATTACGTCCGACAGAGGGCCTCAATTCGTCTCTGAGCTGTGGTCAGCGATGGCCAGCAGCTTAGGAGCGAAAATTCACTGCACTACCACTTATCACCCTCAGGCTAACGGTTTTTGCAAGCGTTTTCATAGGTCTTTGAAGGCAGCCCTCAGAGCGTCGCTTACAGATGCAGATTGGGTAAACAAACTACCATGGGTTTTATTAGGGTTGCGTTCTGCGCCTAAGGAGGATTTAAATGCCTTCCCAGCGGAGTTAGTTTTTGCTCAACCTCTCAGGCTGCCCGGTGAGTTTCTACCAGAGCATCCGGAACCGAGATGCCTCCCGGCTCTTGGACCACCGATCGGCACGGGAGCGGACATGCTCCCGGGCCCCATTCATCACACTTTTCTGCGCGTTTTTGTTCCCAAAGCTTTAAAAAATGCTGAGTTCATTTTTGTCAGGCACGAGGCTCTAAGACCAACCCTCCGACCGCCATATAATGGGCCATATAGGGTGCTGGAGACAGGTGATAAGCATTTGGTGCTAGATTTGGGAGACAGAAAGGAAACAGTCAGTATTGACAGACTAAAGCCTGCTTTTGTGATGAACGATGAGTCTGTACGGGTAGCGAGGGCACCTCGACGCGGCAGACCCCCCAGGGAACGCGTCCCGGAGCCCCCGTAGGGATCAAATAGCCACTCTCTTCCTCAGTCAGCAGATTCTTTGCAGGACGTCGCTGCAGGGACGCCGAGACCTGCTTACAGCAGATTTGGAAGACGGTTGAAGCCCAGACGGCGTACGGACTGACTGTTTGGTTTTTGATGTTTGATGTTTGATGTGATCATGTGGTATAGACTATGCTATTGAGGTTATCACTGATTTTTGATGTGGTCATGTGGTATAGACTGTGCTGTTGATATTAACATGTTCTCTTAATTTTAATATATTGTCCATTCTTCGACGTTTGGGGGGGGTTATGTAGCCCATGCATTTTTGCCTACATATGCTTAAGCATAAATGTATTTTTGCCCACATCAGAATCAGAATCAGAATCAGAATCAGATTTATTGCCAAGCACATTTACAAGTAAGATAAGATAAGATAAGCCTTTATTAGTCCCACAACGGGGAAATTCCAGGATTGCAACAGCACAGGGATAGCAGCACTCAGAGCAACAATCAGAAGGCAAGAAAAAACAAGCAAGCAAGAGCAGCTAATATACATATGTACATATGTAAGTAAACAAGTAAACATATGAGGAATTTGACTTGACATTGGGCGCGCACGGAAGGCGCATCCCAATGACGTGGCAGCCATGACGAGGCGCCTGTCATACGGGGGGAGGGGGAAAGAGGGGGAAAGGAGGGGTAGGGTAGGGAAAAAGCACAATAGGCAGAGAGAAAAAAGCATTGTTGATCAAAATAAAGTTCATTTTATGACCAAAATTTTGATAACAAGAAAAAAACTCTCAAATGCACAATTAGCAGACAATAGATCACACAATGACAAAGCAGTACAGAGAGAGTGTGAGTGTGTGTATGTCAATGTACAGTATGTTGTTCATGTAATGTTGTATGCAGTGTGTGGTGTGGGTGTGACAATTGCTAGTGAACAGCAGAGGGCGCCTCCTGGCAGTGGATGGATGTTGATCATGTGATCTGTAGCAGTCTAGAGTCTCTCTCTCTTGCTTGCAGAAGACACATGGAACAGTGTCCTTGAAGAATCCAATCTGCTGAAACAACAACAATTGATTGTCGATGTTTGGGTTAAGCAGAGCCGCTCCTTCCACTTATCTTATCGAGGAGGAATGTAAACAGGGCACCAAAGACAAGGTCAAATCTGCACAGTACACTCAGAGAATAGAATAGAATTTTCCTCCCCGTGTGATTCTGTGCTTCATAATTTCCATGTACAGGCTTAAACTTTATTCATTCTCTGGAGAGCACGAAGCGACTTCAGAATCCAGATGTTTCCCCTCTAAACACAGATGAGCATGTCCGGTAGAGTCCATCTCTCTACAGTGCACGCAGATGGTAAATTCCATGTTGGTCATTAGCCACTATCAGTGCGCTCCCTATCTGGTCGAATTGTTGAAGAAGCAGCTACGCCGGGTCCACATTTTGATTAGCTCTTCCAGTTAAATTTTCGATACACCAGGAAAACTCCAGAGCCAATCAGCAGAAAATCCTGTTATCGTAAAGTCAAAACAGAGTTCAGTCGAATTACGCAGGTTCCAATTCTTGGGATCCCCCCTGGCCCAGTTCTTGTTGAAAAATGGTGACAATAGTACATTTAAGCCGCTTCCAAATCCATAATTTCCGTTTAGATTAAGATTCAGCAGAAGAAGAGCGACTAAACACAGACACAAACGCAACATTGCAAGCTGGAATCAGAGGGGAGGAGGATTAGGACGGAGAAGGGAAGAAAGTGACTGCTCTCTCTGAAGGGCAGGAAGAGCTTCAGAGATTGCAGGAAGAGCCACTAGTCTCATGTGAAGCAGGAAGAGCTTCACATGCAATCTCCTTTATGCTTAAGCATAAAGGAGATTGCATGTGTGGATTGACCTCACATCCTGAATGGAACAATATGTCTGGACCACCTGCGGTTAACAACAAGAGGACGGAGGTACGGGGAAAAGAGACTGGAAGGACTTCCCGACCTCCTGGGGGACAGGTGGAGGACTGAGAGACCGGAGGGGGAGTTAATGTCAATAGGGGGTTTTGACAGGGATATGTGATTCTCCCTTTGTGTGAGATGTATAAATGTGAAGGTCTGATGCAGCTCATCCTCTTTCGTTCTTGAAAGATGGCTGGGGATGAAGAGCTTGAATAAAACCTGAATTAAAAGCCAATTCAGCTTCGTTATTTCACACTCCCCACAGTCCCTAGCACTAGGCTCAGAACCAAAGGCGACAGAGCCTTTGCTGCTGTTGCTCCCAGACTGTGGAACTCTTTACCTTTTGAACTTAGATCTGCACCTTCCATTGGTGTTTTTAAGAAGCAACTAAAGACCCACCTTTTTAGCCTGGCTTTTTCATTAACTATATGTTGATTGTATTTTTATGTGCTTTTACTGTCTACTTTGTTTTTTTTTTTACTGTTTTATGTGCCTGTGTTTTTATTTTGTTTTTTACCATGTTAAGCACTTTGTGACTCTGTCTGTGAAAAGTGCTCTATAAATAAACTTATTATTATTATTAACATGCCGCTTTATGTAGTCTTCATAGACTTCAGTTAAGCCTTCGATACTGTTTCGCGACAAGGACTTTGGCAGGTACTCAAGAAATATGGCTGTACGGAGAAGTTTGTCAGCCTGATCGAGGCACTCCATACAGGTATACAAGCAAACGTGGCAATGAGTGGTTCAGTATCTAAAGACTTTTCAGTAAGCAACGGGGTGAAACAAGGGTGTGTACTGGCACCTACACTCTTCTCGCTATATCTGGCAGCCATGCTTGAGGTGGCCTTCAAAGACACTTCAGAAAGACACTTCAGAAGGAGTATACATTCAAACAAGGAAAGAAGCAGACTTGTTCAATGTGGCACAGTTTAAAGCCAAGAGTAAGACATCGATAAAGGTAGTAAGAGAAATGCTCTTTGTCGACGACAGTGCTCTAGTTGTACACAGTGTGGAAGATATGCAATCTTTAGTGGAGAAATTTGCAAGAGCAGCTAGCCAATTCAGCCTCAAAATCAACATCAAGAAGACAGAGTGCCTTTATCAACCACCAAAGTTCCAATTATCAGCATCACTACCAGAAGAGATCAGCATTGGTACAGAGCCACTAGTCAAGTGCAAGACTTTCAAGTATCTAGGGAGTACTGTTTCAGAGAATGCTAGGCTAGAGGATGAACTATCTCTCAGAATGGGAAGAGCAAGCGCTGTGTTTGGAAACTTGAGGGAGAGACTGTGGAACAATCGACGTGTGTCTATCCGTGTGAAATGCAAAGTGTACAGAGCGACAGTACTGGCTACTCTATTGTACTGTGCTGAAACTTGGACTGTCTACAGAATGCAGGTAAAGAAACTCCACGCGTACATGATGCGACACCTTCGAGCCATAATGAACATCTCATGGAAAGACAAGATAACCAACATAGAAGTGTTGAAATGAGCTGGTCTACCATCAATGGAGGACATGCTAATACAGATGAACCTGAGATGGCTCAGACATGTTGAGAGGATGGACCACCAGTGTCTCCCTCAGCAGTTACTGTACTCACAGTTATGCGAGGGCAAACGCAATCAGGGTAGACCAAGGCTCAGATTTAAAAACACTGTAAAAAGAAACCTGAAGAAGTTGGATATAGACAGGAGTTCCTGGCAGTGGAAGGCTAAGGACAGAGCTGTGTGGAGGAATCTGATCAGACCTAAATGAAACAGTCATTGTCGCCAAAGACAGACTGCTATGATGATGATGATGACTTTTTTCTTCTCTGTATATTGTCATCTCTACTAGTAAAGATCACCTCTTTGACTGTATAACTGGCCGACCTGAAACATGGTAGAGCAGTAAAAATCCAGAACATGAACACAACAGAACATTGAATGTGACACTTTTCATTAAACCTACTCTCAGCTGGTGTGGTGTCTCTGCTTTCTTCATAGAGCGATAGCAGTTAGCTCTAATAGAGATCTCATTTGTAGCCCTGTTTTTACCTAACACTGGAAGAGAAAAATACAAACATGGACATTAAAGGGGGACAGTACTATTAAAATGACTAAGGTGTTAGTATTCACGTATGAGAAGCTTCAACTTAGAAAGCTGCTGAGAACAGCCTGGCATTAGCCCAAGTAGCAACGGTTAGCTAGTATTCCCTACTTACCTTCATAATTGCAGAGATAGGAGGACACATAAAACTTGAAAGCTTTCTCAAGTTTGCTCTGCGGTGTTGTACTGCACCTCCAGACTAATCGCCACATGTCATTAACGGTAAATTTCGATAATTCCAACAAGCAACGAGTGAAAAGGAGAGATTCTGCCATTCTGCCAATTGTGGACCGGATGTGAACGGGTGGCCTCATGTCAAACGCAGAAGCGATGTGTGCATAGAGCCCATTGAGGCAATAGGGAAGTGAGGTATGTTGTTGTACTGTACAGCAGAAATAAATGCAGCATCATGGCAGCTCCTATAACCAGTGTGTGATTAACTTTGTACTGAACCCATCCACAAAATATTACTTATGCAGGACTGACATTTTCCAGATGCCAGGGCTCCACCTTTAGTCACACTGACAGAATCTATAGGAATGTAAGGCATTCTGTTTGGAACTGGGTTGGCTGCAGGAGTTGTAAGAAAGGAGTCAGCATGGATAGCCTACTGCCTACAGGTGTGCACTCTAGATTTCTTGTCTGGATTTACCCCCATAGATGTTTCTATTGAAGTTTTGCAGTTGTCACCATATAGTGTGTCATGAGCAGGGTGTGGATTCATTGGAGTGAAAGCAGCAGGAAGACACAAAGAGCTATACTGAAGAAAACATATATTTACCTCCGCCAGGCCGAAAGGCCAGGAGGAGGTAATGTTTTTGCCGGGGTTTGTCTGTGTGTTTGTCTGTGTGTTTGTCTGTGTGTTTGTCTGTTTGTCTGTCTGTCTGTCTGTTTGTCTGTTGGTTAGCAAGATAACTCAAAAACTTTTGGACGGATTTCAATGAAACTTTCAGGCGTTGTTGGAAATGGTACAAGGAAGAACTGATTAAATTTTGGGGATGATCCGCATCACCGTCTGCATACAGGAATTTTTTAAAGCATTTTTCCACACTGTGACATACGGCCATTTTCAACATGTGCGCAGGCGCAATGGAGGGCGCTGGGCGTCGTGTCTGACCAACACAAACTCCGCCTTCTTCAACGTTTTAGCCACAAAAGCATGCGGAAAACACTGGTGGCCTGGGCCCCCCAGCGTGCCTGTGCCAGCCATAGGCGCTGCGCACATTGCGCTGGTCGTCGTGTCTGACCAACACAAACTCCGTGTTCTTCAACGTTTTAGGCACAAAAGCACACGGAAAACACTGCTGGCCTGGGCCCGCCACCGTGCCTGTTTTTGCGCCACGCTGGAAAACCTGACACGGCCACCTGTCCGCCGCCCGATTATTTGCCACAAATTCCCCGCCCAGCTATAGGCGCTGCGTAAAAACGACCTCTCTGCCGGGGAAGACTCTAAATTCTGTTTTGCCGCGGAGCGCAACCCCAATATAATATAAAACCCACGGCAACCTGTCTAACCAATCTGCATCCGTCAGTGGAGGAGATGGACACACCAACACTTCAGTTTATTACCTCCGCCAAGGAGGCAATGCTTTTACAACCGTAAAACGGGGCTATAAGGGACGGCGGGGTAATATGGGACACTTTTCTAAATGTTCTGCTGCACATTCACCAGCCATAATGCTCTGCACTGTGTGTCTATATATATATACATTTATAGTAATATGGACATATGTTTACTAGATGTTGTTTTTTTCTTGCCTTCTGATTGTTGCTCTGAGTGTTGCTATCCCTATGCTGTTGCAATCCTGGAATTTCCCCATTGTGGGACTAATAAAGGCTTATCTTATCTTATCTTATCTTATCTTAATTCTGCTTTTTTAATTTTGCTTCCGCCTACATTTGATGAAGGATTCATGGTTATTTGACAATAATAACACAACTCAGCGTCCTGCTCAAAATAAAAAAAGCAGAATTACATTTAAAACATTTCCCAGAAAAGTGTCCCTTATTAACCCGCCGTCCCTTATAGCCCCGTTTTACACTACTGAACCACTAATCCTATCACTATCACATTGATTGTCATTCAATAATTGTCTGTTTATTGCACTGTCCATGTCAAATAAACGAATAATCATTGTGAATCCAATTGCTAGTCATATCTTTTCATGCTCAGGGAATCTGAAAACGTACACACAAACACTGTATGGGGGGAACTGTGCCGCTTGGCGGAGGTCTGCGCTCTCCGAGTGCTTTTCTAGTTCAGTAATGTTTCTGGGAGAATAAGGCTTAATTGGAAGCTAGCACTGGATTATTTATGACTATAGACCTCAACTGTGGGGTTCCATTAAAAAGTGAACGGGACCAAACAGGGCCAAACGGCACTGAACAGGAGCTCCCCCCACCCCCCACTTCCAGAAAACATGCAAATAATAAATTAAATAATTTTTTATGGGATGCCAAAAGCCCACCAAATGCCCCAAAAATCAATTAAATCATTTTTATTTTAATATTTAATGACAAATGGCCATTCTTGTAGTAACTAGCATTACACAAAATGCCCAAATAGTGCAATAAATAATATCTAATGGGACCAAGTGTCAAGGCGTGGGTTGAGTTCACGTTCTCATCCTGTGTTATAAATTATATTTCCTTGCTACAGGACATGAGTCTCAACTCACGTCCTTGCCTTTAGTTCTCCTTTAGTTATTTCTTTTGCCTTATTTAAGGGACGCCGCCCTTTAGTTCGGGGCGACAAACTACAGGGCGGCGTCCCTGTAGTTCAGCTGAGTCTTGTAAGTTTTGCCATTGCCTTGTTTCCCAGTTGAGGATTATTTTGAGTTTCTTGACTAAATCTCGTAAACCAGAGCCTTGTGTTTGGGTCTGAATTCCACCCCAGAGGAGCTCACCTGACAGTAGAACATCGCCAGCGAAAAACCCAGCAGACTTTTGTTTGCTCAGCTATGGCCAGGTGTGTGCTACTAACCCAGGGGGAGTTTCATGCCATGAACTGGATGAAAAGGGTAATCATCGCAGCCTGTCGCTCCTCCGATCCAGTAAAGGATGGTCTGTGGATGGCAGCTGCCCTGGAGCTGGAGCACATCCCGTGTCTGAGGGTGTTCCCGTGGGTACAGGAGCTCCCCATCTGCGGGGCCCCGTGGTAAGCCTCACCACCCAGGACCGCAGTGGAAAAGCATGAAGCATGTCAGCACCGTTCCTCCTGAGTCTCCACCCCACCCCTGGCTTAAACCGCCATAGCTCTTCATCTCCGCAGTCAACCAGAAGGAGTCGCCCGGCACTTCAATGGCAGCAGAACAGGATCAAGGGAAAGTACCTTTTCATTTTTTAACACCATTTAATGAAGGGTCTTGTCCCTTTCCCGGGGAGGGGGCTCAGCCAACCACCACCACTGAGCACTGTCTCCCAGTCTCTGCTGCCACACCCCCCCTCACCTGCACCTTCCTTCTCCCGAGTTTACCGTCTGACGAGACTGGGTTAGAGAAGAATCCCCGGACGTTTGGGCTCGAGAGGCTCCAGCCTGCATTGTCAGGGCCCTCAGCTTGTTGACCTGCTGGTTTCGCCATTGATCAGCTTGCGTCGTGTGGGTTCACCGCTGATCAGCCTTCATTGTCAGGGTTTGTCGCTGATTGGCTTACATCTTCAGCTTCTGTGATCAGCACACTCCGGCCATCAGTATCTGAGATCGACGCGTTTCAACAGTCTGCTCCTGAGACCAACGCTCCCAAGTCATCTACAGTCGAGGCTGATGTGCCTCCATCCTTAGTTCCTGAGGCCGTCGAGCTCCTGTCAGCAGTCACCGAGGTCATGGCTTGCATATCATCGTTGGACTAGGAGCTGGGGTCTCTCCAACTACTGAGGGCGGAACTTAAGACTCTCCTGCTGCAGTTTGCTGAGCTTAAGTACCTTTTCAGTTATGTTCAAATATCATTTTTGAAAAGACTTGTCTTGCTCCTAACCGGTGTTGTTTGGCTGCAGCCATCCTTCTCCCCACTTGCACTGGGCAGGCTTATAATTTCATATGGATGAGAACTGTACTGTAACGGTTACTACGGCAACCAGGTGAAGATAGACATTTTCAGCAGCACTGTCTGCATTCTGCAGGTAAACTTTCTCCCTTCGCAAGCAAACTGTCAAAATAAAAGCTCTAATCCGGTCTCATTAACCTTCAAAATAAGAATGAGTGGATTGTTAAATGAATAACAGATTGAACATAGACATAAAAAATAAAAGTAAGTGCCAAATTATACTTCTGCCACTTGTTGTCCTATTATATATGTTTTCTACCAGACCATCATTGCCAGCACCATCTTCTTTGCTGCTGTTTGCTGGGGTTGCAGTATCAGAGTCAATGACACCAACAGACTTGGCAAGATTATCAAGAAGACTGGCTCTGTGATTGGTCCCAGGCTGGAGACCTTTGAGTCTGTGGTGGAGAGGAGGGCACTGAACAAACTGCAATCATCATAGACTATCCTGTCTGTCCACACACTGGACAGACAGCGGAGCACTTTCTCCAGCAGACTGCTACAGCTTCGCTGCCGAACGGCCAGGTACAGGAAATCTTTTCTGCCACATGCCATTTCACTGTGCAACATCTCGTTCTAATGTGGAATTTTGGTCACAACAATGCTGCCACACTGCACCTTACAGTTTAACTGGAACCTTGCATTTCACCCTGTGCCTCATAACCCTCCTTTGTACAGTCAGTACTATCCATAGAGTCATAAGGATCATCATCTATTTAGTGGCCTATGTAGTACATAAAGTTATCTAAGCATTTTTTTACTTCCCTGGGTAGCTCCCTTTTCTATTATGCTGTGTGTTTCTGTTGGTTTTGGGTCATCTACTGTCATGCTGCTGTTGCACTGTAATTCTTCTTCTTCTTTCAGATTGGATTGGCAGTTGGCAACCAGCTTACAGGTGCATTACCACCACTGACTTGATTATCATCACTCTATATCATTGTATAAGGAGTTCTGAACAAATCCTTATGTGTGGAAAAAATTATCCATCCTTGGACTGTGTCCTCGGAGGCGTCGACCAGCTCTTGTTTCCCAGTTTGGGATTAAAGAAAACCTGTACTGGTCATTATAACAACATCAGTCCTGCTTTAGGTATTACTTATAAACCAAAAATGTGTTTATTCAGTAAAAATAACCCCCTAGAGTCAGTATACTGAATAAATTTATCCCATGAAAACCGCTCGGTCAAAATCAATGGGGAGCAGCCATCGCCAGCCGGAAGTGACGTACAATTGTTTCCGGCTTTACTGTGGACGAGTAACGTGTTTACCACGGATGAGTAAACGCATTCAGCAGATGCTCAGTGCGTGGAGATCCGAGTTGAAAACGGCGCAAAATCTGCATGGATATACACTACCGTTCAAAAGTTTGGGGTCACTTAGAAATTTCCTTATTTTCGAAAGAAAAGCACTTTTTTTCAATGAAGATAACTTTAAACTAATCAGAAATACACTCTATACATTGCTAATGTGGTAAATGACTATTCTAGCTGCAAATGTCTGGTTTTTGGTGCAATATCTACATAGGTGTATAGAGGCCCATTTCCAGCAACTATCACTCCGGTGTTCTAATGGTACAATGTGTTTGCTCATTGCGTCAGAAGGCTAATGGATGATTAGAAAACCCTTGTGCAATCATGTTAGGTCTGCAATGCTGTAATTGCTGCAAATGGAGGATTCTTTGACGAAAGCAAAGTTTTAAGGAAAACATTATTATTTCAAATACAAATCATTATTTCTAACCTTGTCAATGTCTTGACTATATTTTCTATTCATTTTACAACTCATGGTGGTAAATAAGTGTGACTTTTCATGGAAAACACAAAATAATTGTCTGGGTGACCCCAAACTTTTGAACGGTAGTGTATACTGCACAAACCATCCTTGGAAATGGCCTTTATTGACAGCATGATCCGCAGTTGTCTCTGGGGACCAGCAGCTGAAGGGGACCTGAAGAACAGGCAAGTTCCCAGTCAAGTAACTTCAGAACACATTGAATAAATCTTGAAAAAATAGAATTTTATTTCATTAAGTTGTATGCAGGTAGATTTGCTTGTACATGGTTGTAAAAAATTACATAAAATTCTAATGTTGAACCTTTGTTGACTGCTATACTGCAGACCAGTCAATCGCACAAAGCAACGACTGTGCGTCACTACCAGTGCTGAAACTGGCTATGGAGGAGGTAAGATGTCGCTGACCATGTCTGACTGAGAGAACAGCTACTTGAAACTCACACGTATTTGAGAAGGAATCCTGACCAAAAATACTGGAGAGAACCACTAGAATCATATTTGATCTTTTGAAATAGCTTTTGATTAAAATTCACTACAGGTACCCTTTAATAAAGTACATCTATCTAGCTACAGTGCTGTGAAAAAGTATTTGCCCCCTTCCTGATTTCTTATATTTTTGCATATTTGTTACACCTAAATGTTTCAGATCATCGAACAAATTTTAATATCAGACAAAGATAACCTGAGTAAATACAAAACGCAGTTTTTAGATGGTGATTTCATTTATTAAGGGAAAAAAGCTATTCAAACCTTCCTGGCCCTATGTGAAAAAGTAATTGCCCCCTAACTGCCCCTAAACCTAACTGGTTGTGCCAACAACTGGCAATGAGTCTTTTACATCTCTTTTAAGGAACTTTGACCCACTCTTCTGTGCAAAATTGTTTAAATTCAGTCACATTGGAGGGCTTCATGAACTGATGGCCAGACATTCTCCAGGATTTTTTGGTAGAGAGCAGAATTGATGGTTCTGTCAATTAGGGCAAGTTGTCCAGGTCTTGAAGCAGCAAAGCAGCCCTAGACCATGACACTACCACCACCATGTTTGACTGTTGATACAATTGTCATGATTCAAGGCAAGAGAGGCTCAAACGCAGAGCTGTCAGAATGAACACTCAGACTCGGATGTAAAAATTCACCAGTTTATTGTAAAAATAAAACTAACACACAACTCTAAATAAAAGTGCACAAGTGAGGAAAATCGCAACACAAAATCCACACACTTAAACAGATGCAAAAACTGGTGCCCGCTGAAGCGCACATAGCCTACAGGAGAAGAGCAGAAAGAGGTAATTGGGGACAGATTCTCCCAAAGAGAAAAATAATATTAGGAAAGCACGCTTACTCAATGAGCATAGGAGCCTGGCAGGGAATGCCTGCGTGAACCAGGGGAACAGGGGGAAGACGGTGATGTGGGTGGACGTTCGGTGTCTTCTTGGTCAGGCGAGCATGATCAGCCCTGGAATAGACACCGCAAAGGTGGCAGCAAACCCGAAGAGACAGGAGGACAGAGGGAGTGAAAAACACAGGCCAAACCGAGAGAAAAATGAGATAAAGGCTTAGACGTTTCAGGTGGCAAACCTAACGATCCAGTGATGAGTTCTCCACACGCTGGCTCTTAAATATGCTGGGTAACTAGGACGCAGCAAGTGTGTAATCACGCAGGTGTAGTTAATACTCCGGAGCCGAGAAGATAGGAACAGAAGGGGAGGGGGAACATGCTCACCTGATCACCACAGTGCCCTCCCTCAAGGGGCGCCTCTTGGCATCCCACTGGGCTTGAGCGGATGGGCTCGATGGAATGCCCGCACTATCCACTTGTCCAGGACGTAGGATCCCGGAATCCAGGACCTCTCCTTTGGACCGTATCCATTCCAGTCGACCAGGTACTGGCACCCACGACCCCGCCAACAGATGTCCAGGATCTTCTCCACTGTGTATGTGGTCTGGCCATCGATGACCCGAGGGGGGAGGTGGGGGATCCGGAGGAGGGAAGAGAGGGCTGGCAGAGAGAGGTTTGATGCGGACATGGAACGTCAGACGGATTTGCATCGAAGGTGGCAGGTCCAACCGAACAATGACATCACTGATGATCCGCCTGATGGTGAATGGGCCCAGATAGCGGGGGGAGAGCTTCCGAGACTCCGTCTTGAGCGGGATCTGTTCAGCGGACAGCCAGACCTTCTGTCCCACCGTGTACTTCGGCGCCAGCATGTGTCTGCAGTTAGCATACAGTTGATTGCACTCCGCAGAGCAGAGGAGGGCAGCTGTTGTGGCCCTGCACAGACGGCGGCACCGCCGCACATGGGCCTCCACGGATGGGACAGGGAGGCCCCTCTCCGCCATGGGCAGCAGAGGTGGTGTGTAGCTCATCGAGGCCTCGTATGGTGTGAGCCCAGTAGAGTAGGAGACAGCTGAGTTGTGAGAATATTCCACCCAGGTCAGGTGGGAGCTCCAGGTGGATGGGTTGTGGGATGCTATGCACCTTAGGGTGGCCTCCAAGGACTGATTGGCATGCTTGGCCTGACTGTTGCTTTGCAGGTGGCATCCGGACGTCAGGTTGGCTGTAGCACCCAAAAAGCAGCAGAACACCTTTCGCACCTGGGATGTGAACTGTGGACCCCGGTCCGAGACAATGTCCATGGGTATCCCATGCAGCCAAATAACGTGCTGCATCACCAAATCCGCCGTCTACATGGCAGATGGTAATTTGCAGAGAGGGACCAGGTGGATGGCCTTGGAGAACCAGTCAACGATGGTGAGGATCACAGTGTTGTCTTGGGATGGAGGGATGCCCATCACAAAGTCCAATGCAATGTGTAACCACGGATGACTCAGCACTGGGAGGGGATGGAGGAGGCCAGTTGGAGGGGATAAGTCCGACTTATTAGCGGCGCAGGTGTGACAGGCCTTGACGAACTCCTACACATCCATCCTGAGTGTGGGCCACCAAAACACTCTCCTGAGCAGCTCGATTGTGTGGGAGATGCCAGGATGACAGGCGAAGAAGCTAGTATGCCCTTGATCACCTCACCGCATAACGTTGAGGGGACATACAGCCGGTCAGGCGGACCTCCCTCCAGTATGGGTTCTGATGATTGAGCCTGCCGAACCCTCTGCTCAATTTCCCACGAGAGTGTGCCAAGAAAGCAGGAGGAGGGGAGAATAGTCTCCAGGGGAGACACAGCAGCTGCGGAGGAAGAGGTGGAAGAGGAGGAGTCAGGAGAAAACTGGCATGAGAGAGTGTCAGCCTTGGCATTGTGGGACCCTGGTTGGTACAAGATGGACAGATTGAACCTATTAAAGAACAGGGCCCACTGAGCCTGCCGTGAATTCAACCGTCTGGCCGATCAAAGATATTTTAATTCATTTTTTAATGATCAATCCAGACAATGACAAGTTGGCTAGCTCCCTCCAGCCAGTGACTCCACTCCTCCAACACCAGCTTAATGGCCAACAGTTCACAGTCCGCAACATCGTAATTCCTCTTGGCTGGCGTTAGCCACTGGGAGAAATACGCGCACGGATGGCTCTTCTGATCGGAGGCGGAACTCTGGGAGAAGACAGCGCCCACCCCCAAATTGGAAGCATCCACCTCGACCACGAACTGTGCCGAAGAAGCCACCTGTGCCAGGACGCGCGCATTGGTGAACAGGCCTCTCAGAGTCACAAAAGCTTGTTCAGCAGCCTCGGACCACTTGAACGGGCTTTTGGTCGACGTCAACTGCGTAAGCAGTTGCACCACTTTACTATAATCACGGATAAATCGGCGGTAGAAGTTGGCAAAGCCCAGGAAGCATTGGAGGTCCTTCTTGGACTGGGGGGTAGGCCAGTCTACTACTGCCTTGATTTTTGCCGGATTGGCCTTTACCGTGCTCTCAGCAATGATGAACCCCAGGAACAAAGTTGAGCGAGTGGAAAATTCGCACTTCACCGCTTTCACAAAAAGGTTATTCTTCAGCAGCCACTGCAGGACGGACCAAATGTGGACTACATGCTCCTCCAGCATGTGGGAAAAAATCAAAATATCGTCCAGATACACAAAAATAAACTGGGCCACCATGTCCCGTAAGACGTCATTAATTAACCGTTGGAAAACAGCGAGGCATTGGTCAGCCCGAATGGCATGACCAAATACTCGAAATGGCCCATTGGTGTTTTAAATGCCTTCTTCCACTCATCTCCCTCACGAATGCGGACCAAGTGATATGCATTACCGAGGTCGAGCTTGGTGAAGTAACATGCCCGTTGGTGGAGCTCAAATGCTGAGTTAATGAGGGTCAGCGGATATTTTTCCTTATGAGTAACTGCATTAAGCTCACAGTAATCAATGCACAGCTGCAGTGTCCCGTCCTTTTTCCCTAGAAAAAGCACCCAGCGCAGAGGGGGGTGGACGACAGACGGATAATGCCGGTGCTGAGGGAGTCTTTAATGTAGCTCTTCATCGCCTCTCTCTCCGGCCTAGATAAACTGTAGAGCCAGCTGGATGGCAGCCACGCACCCAGAAAGAGGTTAATAGCACAGTTGTAGGCCCAATGAGGTGGTAACAATAGGGCCCTGGACTTGCTAAAGACCTCCCCTAAGTCATGATAGACCTCGGGCAAGGAGCTGAGATCCACCAGCTCAACCGGAGAGAAGGAGATGCGGAGAAAGAGCGAGCATGCGGCCGATCGGTGACACGATGAGAGGCAACAAGGGCTCCAGGACGAAATGGAGCCCTGACTCCAGTTTATAATTGGGTTGTGAGAGCAAAGCCACGGATACCCCAGAATCATGGTGGTGGTTGATTGAGTCAGAACATAAAACTGAATAGTCTCGCGGTGATTACTGAACAGAATGACCAAAATGGGTGCTGTTTGGTAATCGCCGTGATGTTGCTGCCTGAGACCGCCGAGACACTTAGGGGTGTCGGGACATTCCTGGTGGGTATCTGGAATTTCCGGACCACGGCCTGTTGAATAAAATTTTGCTCCGCTCCAGAATCAACCAGGGTGGAGGTTTTGAACTTGGCCCCCGGTAATTGGATGAGGGCCCCGAGTTCAAAACGGTTTAGCAGATTTTGCATGGACCCTCACACCAGACTCCCCATGGTTACTGACGGGCTGGATCTTTTGGTCTCACGGGGTATTTCGAAACTGCGTGGCCTGTGACCCCGCAATACATACACACCCCTACCCTCTCTTGACACTGGCGCACCTGCAAAGACAGATGGAACCTACCGAGGGCCATCGGCTCGGAGGGCACCGGCAGAGCTGCACCAAAGGGAGGGGGAGCTGGCCTTGGCGCAAACAGGAAAGCAGCAGCTTTCTGCTGCCTTGCATGCTCCCTAAAGTGGTTATCCAGGGCCACGGCCTGCGCGTTAAGCTCATCCAAAGAGGAGGGGGACACATGGATAGCCAGCTCGTTGCGGAGATGTGAATTCAGACCCCAGAGAAACGCGCTGCTAAGAGCAACGTCATTCCATCCAGAGTCCGCTGCAATGACCCGGAATTCAATAGAGAAATTGGCTACTGACGGGTCCCCCTGCCAAAGTCCCATCAGCTGGCTATGTTCCCCTCACTCTCCAAATGGTCAAAAGCCTTGGAGAACTCCCTCACAAATCGCTCAAACGAATAAAGGGGCCTATTCAAGCTGCTCAAGACGGACTGTGCCCACTTGAGCACCCGGTCCCACGGCAACAGGGTCATGAAGTGAATCTTAGCTGAATCCTCCCTATATCCCCCCTCCACCTGCTGGAAATATAACCAGCAGTAAAGCAGGAACCCTTTGCACCCCCCCCCCATAGGGGGTAGGCGTAGGGATGGAAATGTTCCTGCTGCTGGCAGTAGCTGGAAGCCGACACAAGTGCTCAGATACGGTTGGCAGTTGCTAGGTGATAGTTTGTAACTGCTCAGAAAGTAACACAACCTGGTGCTCCGTGGCATCAAAGCACGAGAGCGCTGACTGTTCACCCGGCTGTGCGCTCCCTGAGCCTCAATCCTAGTTAGATCGTTCTGTCATAATTCAGGGCAATAGGCTCAAATGCAAAGCTGCCAGAATGAACACTCAGACTCGGATGTAAAAATTCACCAGTTTATTGTAAAAATAAAACTAACACACAACTCTAAATAAAAGTGCAGAACTGCGGAAAATCGCAACACAAAACCACACACTTAAATAGACACAAAACCCGGTGCCCACTGGAGCGCACATAGCCTACGAGAGAAGAGCAGAAAGAGGTAATTAGGGACAGATTTTCCCAAAGAGGAGAATAATATTAGGAAAGCACTCTTACTCAATGAGCAGAGGAGCTTGGCAGGGAACTCTTGTGTGGACCAGGGGAACAGGAGGAAGACGGTGACCTGGGTGGACATCTGGCATCATGTGAGCGTGATCAGCCCCGGAGTACACACCGCAAAGGTGGCAGTAAACCTGAAGAGACAGGAGGACAGAGGAAGTGAAAAGCACAGGTCAAACTGAGAGAAAAACGAGATAAAGGCTTAGACGTTTCAGGTGGCAAACCTAACGATCCAGTGATGAGTTCTCCACACGCTGGCTCTTAAATATGCTGGGTAATTAGGATGTAGCAAGTGTGTAATCACGCAGGTGTAGTTGATACTCCGGAGCCGAGAAGACAGGAACAGAAGGGGAGGAGGAGCACGCTCTACTGATCATTACAACGATGTTCTTTTTATTGAAATTCTGTATTAGTTTTATGCCAGATAAAACAGGACACATGTCTTCCAAAAAGTTCAACCTTTGTCTTATCAGTCCCCAGAATATTTTCCCAAAAATCTTAAGGGTCATCTAGATGTTTTTTGGCAAATGTGAGACAAGTCTTTCTGTTCTTTTTGTCCGCCAGCGGTTTTTCTCTTGGAACTCTCACATGGATGCCATTTTTCCCCAGTCTCTTTCTTATTGTTCCATCATGGACCAGTGTCCAAACGGAGGCAAGTTCTTAGACGTTCTGGGTTTTTGTTTCTCATCTGTTATTGAATTTCTTTAGACCACAGTGGGATGTGATGCTTTTTGAGATCTTTTAGCTTACTTCAGATTGTCAGCGTCACGGTCCATGTGCTGACTCTGTCTGCACTTGGGTTGTGCAGTAGTTCCCGTTCTCTCTTCTGGCGCACCTCTTGGCCTCCAGGCCTTTATTATGACAGTGTCTCGGCAGCGCTTCCGGCTGTCGGAAGCAAAGCTCCGCGGGACGGCTGGATTCCAATCAGCTGATGACTTTTGACAACTTTTGAGATTTTGACTTAATTTATACAATTTTTAATGGCCAATGCCTATAAATGCCGCCATGTAAAAATGAGCTCAATCCGAGCAGGTCCCTAGGACTAGTTCATTCAAATGCGAGGTGTGACTTTTTTCCGAATTGGAGGTTGGGCGACTTTGAGGCAAGATGGCGGCCTTCCTGTTGATGGTGGGTATGGGCCACAATTATGTTTTTAGCATGTCTTGAGGTGATGCACACCTCACCCAAATTTTACGTCTGTGCTGCAAAGTTTATGGTCTCCAGTCTCCATAGACCTTGTCCGTTTGGCCCCACCCACAAAAATTAGGGGTGGGGGGGCACATATGTTTTCCAGTTTATCAAATTTTTCACCGGGTCTGAGGGGTCTGCCAAAAAAAAATTGCATTTTGGTTAACGTTCAGAGGGTGAAAAATTCATTTGTTTAGGCGGAAGAATTTCTTCGAGCTGAGCAATTACAATAGGGCTTTCGCCGACTGACATTGTCAGTGGCTCAGGCCCTAATAAATAAATGGAGCAGATACAATAGGGCTTTCGCCGACTGACATTGTCAGTGGCTCAGGCCCTAATAAATAAATTAAATCTGCAAGCAGGTGTAAGCAGGCCTTCGCCCCCCCACGCACCTGCGCAACTCAGCACCCACCCTATCTTGCTGGCTCAGAAAATTTACCATTGTCGCTGCAAGGGCTGCGTGAATAATAAAGTAAACCATTTGGCAAAAACTTCCTGTGAGCAATAAGTGGTGCTATAACTTTTGTCAAATATTCTTATGTAGGTGCGTGCAGAGTGGGACTAATGTCCATCATGGCAATTACAGTGAAAATCTGACACAGTTTGTCCAATTTACAACTGTCCAACATATTGCGATAAGGCTAACTTGGACATGTGGCCATTGTAACACTTAACATTTTAAGGAGATTTTGTGAACCTATACAGAACTACAGAAGAGAGCCATCTTGACTTACGTTCCACATTTGGTTACCCTTGGACTTCCCCAAGCCTCCAACGTATAAAACGTCTTGAATGGCAAGGAATGGGTTTCCATGGGAACTGTGTTTATCGCAGGACAAAAGTGACTTCCACTGAGGGTAGTCCAATGCACTCTGAGAAACCACTGAAAATGTCATGTCATTGTGACTACTGGTCTTTGCAAAAAATTTGATACAATTTTGTGCAGTACCTCATGTCAGCAGTAGGTGGTGGTGTGACAGTTTTTTGAATATTGATATGCAGACATGTTCATTTCCCGTTGTCGCTGCAAGGGCAGCGTGAATAATAAAGTAAACCATTTGGCAAGAACTTCCTTTAAGCAGTAAGTGGCGCTATAACTTTTGTCAAATATTCTTATGTAGGTGCGTGCAGAGTGGGACTAATGTCCATCATGGCAATTACGGTGAAAATCCGACACAGTTTGTCCAATTTACAACTGTCCAACGTATTGCGATAAGGTCAACTTGGACATGTGGCCATTGTAACACTTAACATTTTAAGTAGATGTTGCAGACCAATACAGAACTACAGAAGAGAGTCACCTTGACTTATGTTCCACATTTGGTGACCCTTGGGCTTCCCGAAGCCTCCAATGTATAAAACGTCTTGAATGGAAAGGAATGGGATTCCATGGCAGCTGTGCTTTTCACAGGACTAAAGTGACTTCCACTGAGGGTAGTCTAATGCGCTCTGAGGAACCAGTGAAAATGTCATGTCATTATGACTACTGGTCTTTGCTCAAAATTTGATACAATTTTGTGCAATACCTCATGTCAGCAGCGGTGGTGTGACAGTTTTGTGAATATTAATATACAGATGGGTTCAGAGTGGGATCAGTATGATTTGTGCAAAGTTTGGTCCAAATCAGACGAGGATTGTCTGAGCTGTAACTGTCATGTTTTGCATTGCGAGAAATGGTCGCCATCGAAACAGTTCTGTACTATGTACATGTACTGTCAATGAGCACTAGTCATTCCTTCATATAATTTTTTTTTCTGCTGGTGAGAAAAAAGAAAGAAAACAGTTTTCAGAAATTCTTCCTTTAATCAATGGGGTGCTAAAACGTTTGTTTATTGTTTTTATGTAGACACATTCGGTGCGAGACTAATATCGATCATCAAAAATTTGGTGGAATTCATACAAAGTTTGTCCAATTTACAAGTGTCCATTGTCGAAAGGCAAGGAGTGGGTTTCCATGGCAACTGTGCATATCGCAGGACAAAAGTGATTTCCACTGAGGGTAGTCCAATGCACTCTGAGAAACCACTGAAAATGTCATGTCATTGTGACTACTGGTCATTGCGCAAAATCTGAAACTTTTGTGCAGTACCTCATGTCAGCAGTAGGTGCTGGTGTGACAGTTTTGTGAATATTGATATACAGATGTGTTCAGAATGGGATCAGTATGATTTGTGCAAAGTGTGGTCCAAATCAGATGAGTCTATAAAGCTCAAGCTATAAAGGTCAAGATTTGCAATGCGAGGAAGCCCTTAAAGCATGCTGGTCGCCATGGAAGCAGTTCTGTACTATGTACATGTACTGTCAATGAGCCCTAGTCATTCCTTCATGTCATTTTTTCTGCTGGTGAGAGAAAAAGAAAGAAAACAGTTTGCAACAATTCTTCCTTTAATCAATAGGGGCACTAAAACTTTGGTTTATTATTTTTATATTGACACATTCAGGGCAGGATGAATATTGATCGTAGAAAATTTGGTGCAAATCGTCCAAAGTTTGTCCAATTTATAAGGGTCCGATGTTGTAACCACTAGGCGGCACTCTAACTTTTGTTATTTTTATATAGGAGCGTTCAGGGTGGGACTATTATCCATTATTGCAAATTTGGTGACAATCAGGCAAAGTTTGTCCAAGATACAACTTTCCGATGTTTCATGGTGAGGAGTCAACCTTCGCCATGTCGCCATGGCAACACTTCCCTGTCAGTTATGTGTTGTCCACCCATATAGAACTATATATGACAGTCACCTCAACCATCCATCCATCCATCCATCTTCTACCGCTTAATCCTTTCGGGTCGCGGAGGGGGCTGGAGCCTATCCCAGCATCTTTGGGCGAGAGGCAGGGTACACCCTGGACAGATCGCCAGTCCATCGCAGGGCCAATACAGAGAGACAGACAACCATTCACTCTCACATCCATACCTAAGGACAATTTAGAATCCCCAGTTTTGATGCCAATTAACCTAACTTGCATGTTTTTGGCATGTGGGAGGAAACCGGAGTGCCCGGAGTAAACCCACGCAGACACGGGGAGAACATGCAAACTCCACACAGAAGGGTCACCGATGGTCTGGGGGTGGGATCGAACCCACGATGGTCAAGGGTGGAATCGATCCCATGACCTTCTTGCTGTGCTGCCACTGTGCTAACCACTGCGCCACCGTGCTGCCCTGTCACCTCAACCATTGTTCGAAATTTTATGACTCCAGGTCGTTCCTAATCCTACAACCAAGTTCAAGGATTGAATGGCAAGGAGGGCGTGTCCATGGTAGCACGTGTGACGTCATGCTAAAGTTGATGTGCAGTTATGATCATCACTTTGGTCTGATGAATCTCAGAAAATTTCACGTCATTCTGGCCAGTGGCACGTGAGTAATAAATAAAACCGTTTTCAGCAATTCTTTCATTAACCAATAGGTGGCACTATATCTTTTGTCAGGTATTTTGATGTAGTCGCATTCCGGGTGGGAATATTTTCCAACATGGAAACTTTGGTGCACATCAGACAAGTTTTGCCCAAGTTACAGCTGCTTGATTTTGTAAGGGGAGGAGTCAAACTTCGCCATGGCGCCAGGGCAACACTTCCCTGTCAGATATGTGTTGTCCACCCATATAGGACTATATAAGACAGTCATCTCAACCTATGTTCCAAATTTCATGACTCTGGGACCTTTCCACCCCTCCCCATAAGCTCAGGGATTGAATGGTGAGGAGAGTGTGTCCATGGTAACACGTATGACATTGCTGTTTTGCCCGAGTTACAGCTGCTTGATTTTCTAAGGAGACCCACCCACAAAAATTAGGGGTAGGGGGGCACATGTGTTTTCCAGTTTATCGAATTTTTCGCTGGGTCTGAGGGGTCTGGCAAAAAAAATTGTATTTTGGTTAACATTCAGAGGGTGAAAAATTCATTCATTTAGGCGGAAGAATTTCTTCAAGCTGAGCAATTACAATAGGGCTTTCGCCGAAGAAGAAACGAACCAATTACAATAGTGCTTTCGCCGACTGACGTTGTCAGTGGCTCAGACCCTAATAAAGAAACATAGCGGATACAATAGGGCTGTCACCCATTGATGTCAGTGGTTCGGGCTCTAAATAGGAATGACCCTCCGGTCATCCCTGACACCATTTCATTGACTATTGTGGCCGCCAGACCTACCAACCTATGCTAGTTAGTTAGCACCAGTGTTGGGAGTAACACGCTACAAAGTAACATGTTACTGTAACACCACTACTTTTGCAGTAACGTGTTGTGTAACGAAATTACTGTTTAAAAATTCAGTATTGCATTACAGTTACTGAAATTTGATCAGATGTGTTACTCACATTACTCATTTTATTAATATGGATAGATATTTTAGCGCAAATAAACTGACCCTACCATAGCTGGCACAGCTGTCAGTCTCCACAGGTCGGTTTCCTGTCCTGCCCCAGTTCACACGCAATCTGGTGGTGGCTTCTCATATTGAGCCCTGCTTACCTGTTGTCCCAGCAGTAAGTAGCCCCTAACAGCTCCTACCTCTGTGGTTAAACATGAGTATTTTTAGAGCAAGAAGCTTGCATTTAATGTCCACATTAAATGCATTAATTTTCTTACGCACAGAGAAAAAGTGACTGATTTCATCTTCTTGTAAGCGGTGAACTTTCATTTATCTGTGCTTTCTGTTTTATTTTATCTCATTCATTTACATGCTGTTGTGATATGCAACTACTTCATGGAAGTAAGTCCTCTAAATATCCATTTTTAATGGGCTGGTCCAGGGGTGTCAAACATATGGCTCATGGGCTTAAAAATGGTCCACCAGGGGGTCCAAAGTTTTCTCTGTGAATTCACAGCTGACTTTCTACTGATTACAATAGTTTATGTAAATCTGAGACATTTTTTTCTCTGTAAGATGAGACTTTTTTCTCATCAGTTTTCTTTTTCTTCTTTTTCTAATGAGAACAAGGGGCCCTTGATCTTGTTATGTGTGCAAAATGATTTAAATATGCAACGTGAAAGTTACTTTTCCAAGTAACTAGTTACTTTAATAATGTAGTAACTCAAAAGTAGCTCAGTTACTTTTGAAAAGAAGTAACTAACTAGTTATTATTTTTTAGTAACTTGCCCAACACTGGTTAGCACCACTAGCAGGGGTAATATGAATCAAGTGGACCATTTAGTAAATGTTAGATTGTGCACCTTGCCATTGGAACAGAAATTAGAGATTAAAGGTTTGGGACAACACCAGCCAGAGGATTTAAATGTCATTCAGTCAGGAAAAGACAAACTGCTTTTTCAACCAGAGTGGTTCAAAAGAAAAACAACTTACTAAACATCGAAGTACAGTAAGTAGTTGTGGGCAAAGATTTGAGATTTTGCTTGCTTGGAAGAGTGAGACTGATACCGCTCACAAACACACAACTGATCTTTACAATCAGAAGAGAACAGGTATGTTCTTGGTGGAATAATAGCAAGCCTAAGACTTTGTGTGAAATTGTGCTATGGGACCATAATGAATCATCAGCTTCACTGAATCTAGGGATCTTTTAAGAGCATTTTTGCAACAATGTGCGTGGGTGATTCTGGGCTCAGACAGCATTACAACACACAGCCTTACTCTAAAGACACCTTAGTTTACTGATGGATTGGTGGACTTTGACAAAAAAGTGATAACTTTGCCTAGATGAAAGATCGCCATACAGCCGTTCTTTTCAAGTGAACATCACTGGTGGTGAGTCCATTTTCCATTATTTGTAAGAATGTCTTGACTGTAGGTTAAGAATCTTGGGTTGCCCTGTTCTGAAAAATTACATTGGATGTGTTATAAAAGAGCATTAATTGGTTGTTTGGCTTTGTAATTTATTTATTACTATTTAACAGGGCAAGAACAGTTCAGTAAAAGTCATTCTCTCTGCTTCTGCTTAGCTCATTACATCAATGCATGCTTATGATTTGAGAATTGTGCATTTGCATTTACATTCACTGAGGAAGTACAGTAGTTAGTGTTTATTGTGCACCAGACTTTCTATGCCAGAGATGCCACTGTTCATATTAGCTTTGTTTAATTTAATACCTTAAAGTGACACTTCGCCAAAAATCTATTTTTCTGTTAACATGTCTGTAACATGTTTTTTGTGACTTACCAAACATATTGAGAGCAAAATCAGTCCCAAATCCCAGCTCTGTGTTTTTCTGCTGTGAATGTCCAGTTAAGTCCCCCCCCCCCTTTAACACAAAAATGCGAGTTTGGCCAGAGCATTTCTAGCTACGTAAGCATTCCTGCTTAGCCTGATTGGCCACCCGTAGTTTTCCAGTGCTGGGGCTACCGTATTCCAGACCCCCATAGCACACGTGAGGCACAGTCAGCTCGGATACCGGAGTCCACTTGCTGCCGCACCCCCACATGCCCATGGAGGAATGGAAGGCACATGGTCGGAAGGCCAAAAGAGAGAGAGACGGCGGGGGGGAAGGGGGGGGGAGGTGAAGGCTCCAAGACTGCCACCCGTCCATTTTGCATTCATTTCACTCAGTTTGGAGAAGGGGTTTTCTTGGGGGGGGACACAAAACGCCCTGGGTGCTCCATTCCATCCTCTCCAGGGAGGACGGAGGAGGAGGAGACATTAAAACCCCTGCTCCCTCCAGAGGAGAGGGGTGAGTTGGGGGCACGTAGCACAATAGCCGGGGCGAGGCCACAAGCGTTGTGCTGTGGTCGTGGTTCCATGGCAGCAAGTGGGTGCATCAGACCACCGGCCCCAAGCAAGCTGCCCGGTGGGCACCCGTCAGCTCCCAGGTGGGACTGCTGAGAGCTTGGCGGTGGGTACATGTATGGCTGAATCACTCTGTTTTGACTAGCCATTGTTGTTTAGTGAGGCAATCTTTGGTGTTCTCAGGTCAGAGGAGAGGGGAGGGCTGGCCTTGCAGCATCTGCTACTGGTGGGCGGGGGTATGGGTGGAGCTAATTCGAATATTCATAGATCCATTAAGTAGGTGGAAGATGTAAAAGCTCTTTCCAAGTAAT
Source organism: Pholidichthys leucotaenia (assembly GCA_020510985.1). Classification (NCBI taxonomy): domain Eukaryota; kingdom Metazoa; phylum Chordata; class Actinopteri; order Cichliformes; family Pholidichthyidae; genus Pholidichthys; species Pholidichthys leucotaenia. The sequence continues at coordinate 302,877,446 of CM035836.1, forward strand.
TCTAAGGCAATGAAAGTTTTTTTGTGGATAAAAATCATAATTACTATTTTGGGCAACACACATTTGTTTTTGAGGTGGTTTTAGAGTCGCTGGAGTGCATCTTTAAAGTATAAAGTCACCTCAAGTCTGTCTTAGAACAACTGTGCAGTTGCACTGAATGTCTGGTAAACAGTTGGAGCTCATGAGGGACAGTGAGAGACAGGACAAAGTGTTTTGGTGAATGAAACAGTATGTTAGTTGTCATGTATTGCTCTTTCTGAGCTGAGAAAATGACCCAAGCGCTGAACTGTTGATTAGTGTGGTTTAATAAATCAAAAAGCGACACAAAAAGTACAAAGAAGGTGCCCAAAAACAAAGAAGTCAATGAAAGGGAGGATTACTTACAAAGTTAAGCACCAGAGCTCGACTTTGCTCTGGTGGAGACGAGGAATGACAACTCAAAGTGGCAACAAAACAGAAATGAAAGTAGAGTCCTTAAATAATGCTCAAATCCCCATTACAAAATGATAATCAGGTGTGAGTGCCTGAATGGGCAGGAGGAGACAATGATAAGTAATCCGGATCAGCTGGCTGGTAAGCGGGAGACAAATCAAAAACTGACAACTGACAGGATACGCCCACACGAGGCTACACGCCTCCTGACAGCTGTCAACAGGAAAGGGGACAAAATAGAGATATAAAGGAATAAAATATCATATCCCAGTACAATTATAAATAAGTACAGAAAAAATAAAAATATAACACTAACAAACAGAAAAATGGCAGGCAGAACATAAATACATGAACCTAAAGGCACAAAATACAACAGATGAGTGATAAACAGGAAGAAATCAAATCAAAATCAAATCAAATCAAACTTTATTGTCATATTGCTGTACATACAACTGTAGTGCAGGCAAGATGAAATTGCGTTTCTCTCGGCATCCATATAAATAGAAGCAGCATGATTTAAGACACACTCACACATAGCTTCACCCCCCCCACCCCCCCATCCATTCACACATCCCTGAGACATACTTGGGGGGAAAAAAAAAAACTAACTATAATATACAAATAATATACAAAATGTCCGTAGGTGCAGTAGTGTGTATGAGAGATTCCGGGTCAACTGTTCAGCATCCTGACAGCTTGTGGAAGGAAGCTGTTGATCAGTCTGGTGGTTCTGCCTCTGATGCTCCGGAATCGTTTACCAGATGGAAGAAGTTCAAAGTGTTTATGCAGAGGGTGAGAACGGTCCTTGACAATGTTCAGTGCCCTGCTCCTACAACGATTCTGAAAAAGTTCTTGGACAGAGGGGAGGGAGACTCCAATTACCCTCTCAGCCCCCTTGACTATCCTCTGCAGGGCTTTTTTGTCTGACATACTGCAGCTGGAGTACCATGTAGCAATGCAGTACGTCAGAACACTCTCCACCACACCTCTGTAGAAGGTCCTGAGGATGCAGATGGGGAGAGAGGCCTGTTTGAGTTTCCTCAAAAAGTGCAGTCTCTGCTGAGCCCGCTTCCTGATCTCCAAGGAATTCTTGCTCCAGGTCAGGTCCTGCGAGATCTGCACTCCGAGGAACTTGATGTTCTCCACTCTCTCCACTAAACGGCCGCCGATGCTGAGGGGGACGTGCTCAGGCTGTGACCGCCGGAAGTCGATAATCATCTCCTTCGTTTTGTCCACGTTGAGCACCAGATTGTTCTCCCTGCACCAGCCCTCCAGGTCTCTCACTTCTTCCCTGTACATTGATTCCTCATCCCTCTGAATAAGTCCCACCACCGTGGTGTCGTCTGCAAACTTAATAATCTGGTTCCCCTCGTGTCTGGATACACAGTCATGTGTTAGAATTGTAAACAACAGTGGACTGAGTACACAGCCTTGAGGGGATCCGGTGCTCAGCGTGACAGAGTTGGAGATGGTGTTTCCAACCCGAACAGACTGAGGTCTCTCAGTCAGGAAATCCAGGATCCAGAGGCATGTGGCGGTGTTCAGACCGAGAAGGAGTAATTTCTCCATCAGCCTCTGGGAAATAATGGTGTTGAATGCTGAACTGAAATCAATGTACAGGAGTCTGGCATAGGTGTCTTTCTGGTCCAGGTGGGTGATGACAGAGTGTAGGGTGGTGACTATAGCATCCTCCGGAAAGCCATGAAACCGAGTCTGGAGGAAATCTCCAGCCCTCGTTCATGACAGTTAGTGAGCAGTGAGAGAAATGGAGTGTTCTTGTGTGTGAGAACACAGGGTTGAACAGATGTAATCAGCTTGTGTGAATGCAGAGACATTAACTCCATGTGGGAGAAAGCTGGGGAAGTGACTGTATCTCTGTCATAAAGACAATTAGGAGATGACTCAACAGATAAAGAAGCACCAAAGCACAGGATGTGGACCAACATGACGGGATTCACCAACAAAGTCACAGTAATATCGACTGTAATGCTTAATGTCAGTTATCTGGACTGTTACACTGAATTTATGTGAAACTCATTTAATTCATTAAACTATATTACATCTTACCATGCATTACCAAAATGTTTGCCCTTCTTGGCTGAATATACTACTTGTTGTGAATCTTTCTATGGATAGGACATTTGAATTTAGATGACAGCATATAAAAACTTTATTAAAAGATTCAGTGAGTCTGACAAATTACAATTTTAAACAAAGCAATATGCAGGACACACTCCTTAAATATGCCCAAAATTAGGTTATAACCTCTAATCCATCAAAGTCACTCTAACTAAATGTCTCTGCTAATGCTAAGGCAGTTCATTAAGCTAATGAGGATGCAGCAGCACACCCACTAAGCTAGAGTTACCAGACAACATACCCATGTGGACATGGATAAATTCAGGGATTTGTGCTTTTCCTTCAGAAAGGACCTATTAGCATTTTCCAGTGTTTGGTGCACATGTTAATAAAGTAAGTTTTACTTTACATCACTTCTGAATTATGACTTATAGTGAACTGGTACAATGGAAACAGACAGCTGAATTAAATAATGTTCATTCTCCAGGATTAAGATGTATGGTGCAATGCAGAAAGTCTTGCAGCAAACCCCTCACTCTTACATTTTCTAGAAAAATGGAAAATGGGTGCAGTGATTTATTGAAACATGCACACAAACATAAATGGAAATACGATATACAAGGCAAAAACAGGGTTTTTTTATACAATTTATACAAGATCACTTGTTGGCAGTGATTGCTACAAAAGGTGGTGCCACAAAATATATTTAAGGAGTGCATCTCTTTTGTCCATGCCATTTTAATTTATTTAATTATATAAAATTTTCAACTGAATCAAAAGTCAAAAGCAATGTCTGATTTGTGTTAAATATTCATTCATTCATCTTCTCCTGCTTAATCCTTTTCGGGTCGCTGGGGGGCTGGAGCCTATCCCAGCATCTTTGGGCGAGAGGCAGGGTACACCCTGGACAGATCGCCAGTCCATCGCAGGGCCAACACAGAGAGACAGACAACCATTCACTCTCACAGTCATACCTAAGGACAATTTAGAATCCCCAGTTTGATGCCAATTAACCCAACTTGCATGTTTTTGGCATGTGGGAGGAAACCGGAGAAATCCCGGAGTAAACCCACGCAGACACGGGGAGAACATGCAAACTCCACACAGATCACTGTTGGTCGGGGGCTGGGATCAAACCCAGGATCCCCCGGCCAAGGGTGAGTTGCTGTGCTGCCGCAGTGCTAACCACTCCTCCACCGCGCCGCCAAATATGATGTAACAAAAAAACAAGCTATGCCATACAGCTTTAATCAGTTTCAGGTTATTTCAGAGATAGTAAAAACAAATTTGAACAAATGCGTTCTGCCCCATTTGGTGAAAGCAGTAATGACTATGCTCTAGTCAAGGGCGGACTGGGGAAACAAAAAAAGCCTTTTCTCCAGTAATAATTTTATGCACTTCATTTTTAACAAGGACAGAGAAGTGCAACGTACGGAAGAAATTATCTTTTGTTATTATATAACAAAAGCCTTAAAGGAGAGAAGAATTTAAGGTTTAAAACCTTAATAATTTTGTGCAGATTTTGTGCTCGCAAATTCAGTTCTTCATAGTACCAAAATAGTGTTTTACAATGCACATGATCAACTAATTAATACTGGAATGCACAAATCACAAAATCATTTAGTAATCTAATAATTTATTCAGTACACTTGATGTATTCAGGTTTGCTACTTATACAGAAAATGCATGCCCTTCAAATAATGGCACACTGAAAGTGTACCTAAAAGTATATAAGATACTTTTATAAGCAGGGCTTGACATTAACACCCACCAATGGCGGGTGGATTTCAACAGTGGCCAGTAAGACAGTGACTCCCACTACCCACTTTGGCAGACTGTAGTTTTCTCAAAATCTCTCAAAATAATAAACCTATCACAATGTGAGACCACGAAACTACAACACCCAAAAGTACCACAGAGTGTGATCATTGGTCCACTGTCACCGTGGATGGAGTCGGGCTCCGCTCCCAGCCCGGTAAAGGAGAAGCCACAGAGGGTCTCCTCAACAGGTCGGTCTCCTGTCCTACTCCAGTTCACACTGCAGTTCGGTGGGAAGAAATGCCGTGGTGGGTGGCAACTTCTCCTACCGAGCCCAGAGCAGAGCCAGACTCCGTCCAGTCTGAAGAAATGGAAATGAATAGACAGCAGACAGCAGAGCACACCTGTCCCCGTTCTCAGCGATCAGGTCACTGGGATAATTGCTCCGATCCCCTGTAGTCCCAGCATAGCTAATAACAATAAATCCCTATGCTCCCCTCCACATCAGCTCCTACCTCTGTGGTTAATTAAGCAATATGACACAAGAGGGAGTACGCAGAGGGCATTAGGCATATCACACCCATAGTTACTATAATCATTGATACCATACGACCTGGAGTGTAATATTGCTTTTATACAACAGTTCCACAAGCACATTTTATTAAATGACAGCAATACTGAACAAAATATTATGATTTGTTTGTTTAACCAGTTATTTTGCGCAGCTGAGAAAAAAAATAGTCCCTTCTAAATGTAGCCAGTAACTGTTGCTAAACATTGCAATCAGCATGAAGACGTCTGTCATCATTTCACACACATTTAAACAAATTAAATATTGTCAAGTGCAAAAGTCAGTGTTTATTAAACATACCAGTCACATGTTGAGTCATTACCACAGAAGGACTGAGATCAAATAGTGGTCAATGCCGGTGGCTAGTTAGCATGCTAGCAATTGGGTTTTGCCACACTTTGCTCATTTTTTCTTGGCATTTTCAGATGAAATAAAGTGTCATGGCTATAAATTGACAGCTTACGTGCACGATGCAACAGCACAGGAAGGAACCATACAAGGGGGCATGTTTGACAATTTATTAAATAGCAAAGATCGCACAGCTAGAGAAACAGCCACTCGCCAGAGAAATCCACCTGAGGTGAGAAGACGAGAGCTGTCAGAGGAGGAACGGAGTAAGGGGAAATGGGCAAGCCAAACTGCCACTTACTTGGGGTTCCGAGGAAGGACCGGCAGGACTCCAGCAGGGAATAGACGAACCAGTAGGGTGAGGAAATGAGCTGATGGTGCCTGACTGGGTGGAGGTTGGAAGCCGAGGGATAAATGGAGATGTGGCAGAAGAGCGCACGCAGTCCTGGAAACACACCCGCACGATGGCAGCAACCTAGGAAAGGGAAGAAAGCGAGATTAGACGACATGTCTAAACTAGCAGAGTACAATACTTGCTTGTCTTGATCGGGCAGTATAACCAGACGAGCCAGCGTAGAATGCATTGAGAGGGCCTCCTTAAGTACGCTGGCTGATGAGCGGGTGCAGGTGCGTCTTCTGCCTCAGGTGGCGTGATGAATTCACAAAGGTGAGACAGGACGGGAGGGGCGTGCTCTTGCTGCCCATGGCATAAAGAGTCCATCACCACAAAGGTATTGTGGTTTGCTAATCGAGACAATAAATCCAACTCTAGCACTGCCTTTTTTTTAAACAGCCGTGAAATAGCTTAATGATGTTTATACAAGGGCAGACTTTGTAAACTCAAAAGTTTTTTTTCAAAAGGGTAGAACTTGCAGGTGGATGTATATTTCTTTTCAAACAGCTTCTCACTGTGGAAATTAAGGTATCCAACACAGTATTGCAATTCTCAAGTCTGCAGAGTTGATAGCAAATTACTGTTAAGTACTAACTGGTTAACTAACTGGTTACTGGTTAACTAACTTGTTACTAGGACACCTTTGAAGTGGACTGATGTATATCCAGTGAAATGCTGGACTGCAATTATCGTGGAATATAGTAACTCCTGGAATCTCTATTGTCCAATCAAATTGCTTGGTCAGAACTAACTGTTGTATAAGCATGATTACTTTTAGTGCAAGAAGCTTTGTTTATTGTCCACAGTTGAGCAAATTTAAGTTTTCTTATGGCATATAGAAAACGTGACTGCACTTTGATGGGTCTGTAAAGAACAAATGAAGCTTCTTCCGAGATGAACTTTCATTATCTGTGATTTCTATTTTATTTTATCTCATTCTTTCACATGCAGTTATGATATTCAGCTATTTCATGGAAGTAAATCCTCTATAAACATGTATTTTAATGGGCTGGTCTAGGAGTGTCAGTGCCTGTGGGCCAAAACCGACCCTCTGTCATGATTGGAATTAATTAACAGCTCACGTGCAGGGAATAGCAACAAAGGAACACACAGTGACACAGAGAGCAAATCTGAATCTGAATTAATTTTATTAATGCAAAAGAACGCCTCTGCGAAGGAAAAGCGCTACTCGCCAGGTGAAAACACAGCCTGAAAAAGAGACGAGAACAGAGGATTAGGAGGAAGACTTAACAATGGGATAATGAGACTACACTCACGTTGGAGAGAAAAGAGAACCCGGCAGAAGAACCCAGCACTTAGGCCGAACCTGTGGCAAAGCAGGACGGCAGGACTAGAGCTGGGTGAGGAGTCTGACCGGGTGAAGACGGTCGTTGAAGTGATGGTAGAGGTGAGGTAGGTGAGCGCGCAACAACCCCGAGAGACACACCACAGAGGAGGTAGCAACCTGTAAGAGAGAAGCAGAAAATTACAAGTTTTTTTCCAGTAGGGAGAAGAAACAAAACTTACTACTGCAGTAGGTAGTTTACCCAATGATCCAGCACCCAAGTATTGAAGAGAAGGTCTATTTAAGCGCTGGTGAGTCAAAGGAGCAGGTGAGGCCAATCACGCAGGTGAAGATGATTGCCCTCGGAGTAGGTGAACATTCAGCCGGACGGGCGGGGGGAAGAGCACGCTCACCAGAACATGACAGTGCCCCCCCCCCTCAAGGAACGCCTCCTGGCGGTCCACTGCACTTGGTGGGATGTGCCTTGTGAAAGGCCCGGACCATCCCCTTATCATGGAAGTAGGAACCAGGGATCGACGACCTATCTTCTGGTCCGTAGCCCTTCCAGTGGACGAGATGTTGGAGCCCCCGGCCCCGATGGCAAACGTCCAAAATCCTCTGGACAGTGTAGGTGGTCTGGCTGTTGATGATCCGGGGGGGGAGGAGGCGGCTTCGGGGGAGGGCAGAGAGGGCTGACGGAGAGGGGTTTGATCTTAGAAACGCGGAAGGTGGGGTGTATCTGCATCGCCAGCAGGAGCTTGAGGCGGACCGTGACGTCGTTAATTATTTGGGTGATGGGAAATGGACCCAGAAAGCATGGAGAAAGTTTCCTGGAGTCCGTCTTCAATGGAACCTCATCTGCCGATAACCACACCTGCTGCCCAATGGAGTACCTTGGAGCCGGAGCCCGCCTGCGATCAGTGTACTGGCGATTATGTTCGGCTGATCGGGCAAGGGCAGCACAAGTGGCCTTCCAAATCCAATGACAGCAGCATGCATGGGCCCCCACCGATGGTACTGCTATGTCCCTCTCTGCCATTGGTAATAAAGGAGGGTACCCCATGGAAGCCTCAAATGGGGTCAACCTGGCGGCTGTTGAGACTGCTGAGTTGTGGGAGTACTCCACCCAGGCTAGGTGGGTATGAACTAAGGTTGAAGGCTGCCACGCACCTGAGGGTAGCCTCCAGGGATTGGTTGGCACGGTCAGCCTGCCCATTACTTTGAGGATGATAACCAGATGTAAGGCTGACGGTGGCTCCCAAGGAACGGCAGAAGGCTTTCCAAATTTGGGAGGTAAACTGCGGGCCCCGGTCAGACACAATGTCCTTAGGAATACCATGTAAGCAGATGATGTGGTTGGTGAGCAGTTTCAAGGACAGAGGGTAACTTGGGGAGGGGCACCAGGTGGATCACTCTGGAGAAGCAATCCACACAGGTGAGGATGACAGTATTACCCTGGGATGGAGGAAGTCTGGTTACAAAGTCCAGGGCGATGTGTAACCAGGGTCGTTGAGGCATTGGGAGTGGGTGGAGAAGGCCAGAAGGGGGTGAAGAGTCCTTTTTGTTGCGACAGCACATTTGGCAAGCGTTGACATACTCCCGGACGTCAGACCGCAGAGTGGGCCACCAGAACACCTGACAGATAAGGTTGATAGTCCGAGTTATGCCAGGATGGCAGGCAAAAAAGCTGGTGTGGCCCCACTTGATGACGTCGCTGTGAAGAGCATCCGGGACAAACAGTCGATCATCAGGACCCCCTTCTGGTATGGGCTCTGTGGATAGAGCCTGCCGAACCCTCTTCTCAATGTCTCACGTGAGCGGTCTCAGAAAACAAGAGGGTGGGACAATGGATTGGAGAAGGGAGGGGGGGAGGGGGGCCGGGACAAAACTGGGGGGAGAGAACGTCTGGTTTAACATTGCGAGAGCCAAGCCAATAGGTAGTAGTAGAATTAAATCTAACAAAAAGAAGGGTCTATCGGGCCTGCCTGGCATTCAGCCTGCGGACTGACCAAAGGTATTCTAAATTTTTATGGTCGGTCAACACAATTATAGGCTGGGATCCTCCTTCCAACCAGCGTCTCCACTCCTTCAGGGCCAACTTAATGGCCAGCAGCTCCCAATCTCTTACGTTGTAATTCCTCTCGAAAGGCGTGAGCCGCCGGGAGAAATATGCGCATGGATGGAGCTTCTGATCTGAGGCTGCACGCTGCGACAAAACAGCACCCACCTCCGAATCGGAAGCATCCACCTCTAAAATAAACTGGAGCTGAGGGTTGACCTGGGCCAAGATTGGTGCACTGGAGGCCTGTTTGGCTGCCTCAGACCACTTAAAGGGCACCTTTACCGAGGTCATCTGGGTGAGAGGCTATGCTACCCCACTACAGTTTCTAATGAAACAGCGATAAAAATTCGCAAACCCCAAGAAGCGTTGAAATTCCATGCGGGAGTGGGGTGTAGGCCAATCTAGCACAGCCTCCACCTTGGCTGGATTGGCCCCCAGCTCCCCTCAGCCACGATAAAGCCCAGAAAAGGAGTGGAGTGAGTAGAAAACTTGCACTTCTCTGCTTTAACATAAGGTCGGTTCTCCAGGAGCCATTGCAAAACGGCCCTGACATGGACTGTGTGTTCATCAGAATCAGAATCAGAATCAGAATGAGATTTATTGCCATTGTTCATGTAGTACACAAACTAGGAATTTGTCTCGGTGCAATGCTGCAACATTAAACATAGAGTAACACTAAAGATTAAAAAAAAAAACTATGCATGCAATAAAAGGTAGAATAAGAATAAGTAATGCTAATCTATGCAATTTTTAAATATATTAACAAGCAGCAGATATTGTGGAGTTCCACATAGTGCAGTCGGCAATGCAAAAAGAAAACAAGTGATAATTGTCATGAGTCCGGTTGAGCTGCTGTGCATAGTGCACGAGAGTCTAATAAGTCACTTAGTGTTCAGCAGTCTGATGGCAGAGGGGAAGAAGCTGTTCCTGTAGGGGGAGGTTTTAGACTGAATGGACCGAAGTCTCCTGCCTGAGGGGAGGGGGGCAAACAGTGCGTGTCCAGGGTGTGAAGGGTCGGCTATGATCCGACCTGCACGCCTCCGGGTCCTGGAGATGTACAGGTCCTGGAGGGATGGGAGCTTGCAGCTGATCACCTTCTCAGCAGCGCGCACAACGCGCTGCAGTCTTAGTCTGTCCCTGGAGGTGGCTCCTGCATACCACACGGTGATGGAGGTGGTGAGGATGGACTCGATGATGGCCGTGTAGAACTGCACCAACATCTTGGTGGGCAGCTTGAGCTTCCTCAGCTGCCGCAGAAAGAACATCCTCTGCTGGGCCTTTTTGATGAGGGAGCTGATGGTCGGCTCCCACCTGAGGTCCCGGGTGATGGTGGTGCCCAGGAAGCGGAAGGAATCCGCAGTGGTGATGGGAGAGTCTGTGAGGGTAAAGGGGGGCAGTGGGGCTGTGACTTTTCTGAAGTCCACGATCATCTCCACTGTCTTCAGAGCGTTCAGCTGCAGGTTGTTGTGGCTGCACCAGGACGCCAGCAGGGCCACCTCTCTCCTGTAGACGGATTCATCGCCATTGGAGATGAGCCCGATGAGGGTGGTGTCATCCGCAAACTTGATCAGCTTGACAGACTGGTGGCTGGAGGTGCAGGAGTTGGTGTACAGGGAGAAGAGCAGGGGGGAAAGTACACAGCCCTGGGGTGATCCGGTGCTGATGCTTACAGAGTCCGAGACAGTCTTTCCCAGCCGCACATGTTGCCTCCGGTCCGTCAAGAAGTCGGTGATCCACCTGCAGAGGGAGTCAGACACGTTGAGCAGGGACAGCTTGTCCTGGAGCAGAGCGGGGCGGATTGTGTTGAATGCAGAGCTGAAGTCCACAAACAGGATCCTGACGTAGGTTCCCGGGGAGTCCAGGTGCTGCAGGATGGAGTGGAGGGCCAGGTTGACTGCGTCGTCCACAGACCTGTTGGCTCTGTAGGCGAACTGCAGCGGGTCCAGGAGGGGAGTGGTGATGGTCTTGAGGTGGGGCAGGACCAGGCGCTCAAAGGACTTCATGACTACAGAGGTGAGCGCTACAGGTCTGTAGTCGTTAAGTCCAGTGATCCGTGGCTTCTTGGGGACAGGAACAATGGTAAAGGTTTTGAGGCAGGTCGGCACGTGGCATGACTTCAGGGAGGTGTTAAAAATGTCTGTGAAGACAGGAGTCAGCTCCTCCGCACAGTGTCTCAGGGTGGAGGGAGACACGCCGTCCGGACCGGGGGCCTTGCGCGGGTTCAGTCTGGAGAACTGTCTGTGCACGTCCTGCTCACTGATGGCAAGGGCAGGGGGGGAGGAGGGGGGGGCTGCCTTTGATGAAGTGGGGACCATGAAGGCAGTGACGCTGGGGGGAGGGGGGGAGCTGGGCACAGCTGACGAGGTGTCAAAACGGGCATAGTGTTGGGACAGTCTTTGACAAAGGGCTTTGTCATCCTGTCCCTTAGAAGCCTGAGGCCGATAGTTGGTGATTTGCCTCAGTCCTCTCCACACAGAAGCAGAGTCGTTAGCAGTGAACTGCTGCTGGAGTCTCTCAGCATACACAGATTTAGCTCTCCTCAGCTCTCTCCTAAACCGGTATTTGGCCTCCTTGTAGCAGTCCCTGTCTCCACTTTTCAACGCTGCTTCCATCTCCTTCCTGATCTGTCTGAGCTTAGCTGTGAACCAGGGCTTGTCGTTGGAGTAACTCACCCTGGTGCGCAATGGAAGAATGCTCTCCTCACAAAAGTGGATATATGAGGTCACAGTGTCCGTGTACTCATCCAGATCATGCGTGGCTCCTTTAAACATGTCCCAGTCAGTTGTTTTCCAAGCATGTGCGCAGCTCCTCCACAGCTTCACTGGTCCATTTCCTCATAGAGCTCACAACAGGTTTAGTGAGCTTCAGTCTCTGTCTGTATGTGGGAATCAGGTGGACCATCACGTGATCAGATAGTCCGAGCGCAGCGCGGGGAACAGCGCAATACGCGTCCTTAACTGTAGTGTAACAGTGATCCAGCGTGTTCTCTCCTCTGGTGGGGCATTTAATAAACTGTTTATTAAATCTAAATTCATCTGACGTGTGTGAAAAAATCAAAATGTCGTCGAGATATACGAAAACAAACTGATTGACCATATCACGGAGGACATCATTAATCGTATGTTGGAAGACGGCAGGGGCATTAGTGAGCCCAAATGGTATCACCAGGTATTCAAACTGCCCCAGGTGTGTTTTCAAAGCTGTCTTCCACTCGTCCCCTTCACGAATGTGAACCAGATGATAAGCGTTTCGCAAGTCCAATTTAGTAAATACCCATGCGCGCTGAAGGATGTCAAACGCAGAATTTATCAGAGGCAGAGGATATTTGTCCTTAACTGTTGTGGCATTAAGTTCACGATAATCAATGCACGGGCGAAGGGAACCATCCTTCTTCCCGACAAAAAAGAACCCTGCCCCAAGCAGGGGCGATGAAGGCCGAATAAGGCCGGTGTTCAAAGAATCTTTAATCTAGCTCTCCATTGCCTCCCTCTCCGGCCCAGAAATACTATAGAGCCGGCTGGAAGGCAGCCGAGCACCCGGGAGAAGGTCAATAGCACAATCATAAGAGCAATGGGGAGGTAAAGATAGTGCTCTTGATTTGCTAAAGACCTCCCCGAGGCTGAGGTCTGGCAGCTGTGCCGGAGGGGAAGAGCTGGACATCATGGGTGAACACTCGGCCAAACTGAGACAGGATGCCAAACAGTACAGGCTCCAGAAAGAGATGGAATTATTAGCCCAGTTAACAATAGGGTTATGCTTCCAGAGCCACGGATAACTGAGAACCACCGGGTGACCAGATTTAGGGAGAATATAGAACAAAATGGCCTCCCGGTGGTTGCCAGAAAGAAGGACGGACACCCGTTGGGTTTTCTCGGAGATGGTGTCAACCATTTCATCCGATAAAGTAGTGACTTTTAGGGACAAGGGCAATTTCAGTGTGGGGATGCCTACATCCCGCACCAGATGCGTTGAGATGAAATTCTCCTCTACCCCTGAGCCAATCAAAGCATTAGCTGTTCTCTTGACCCCCAGCAACTGAATGAGGGCTGAAATAGAGAAGTTACTGGGGGAACTGTTGGATTTCCCACCCATCAGATCCCCCACGGCTACTGATGGGCCGCATCTTTTGGGCTTCAGCTGACAACCCTGCAGAGTGTGCTTGAGAGAGCCACAATACATGCAGGCGCCAATTCTCCTTCGTCTCTGTCACTCTTCCAGAGTCAAATAGACCCAGCCGAACTCCATTGGCTCAGAGGGAGAATTGGCTTCAGCTGTGTCAGGAGCCGATGGGGATGTGCGCGCACCAGGCAGGAGAAGGCTTTGCACTGCCTTGCGCGCTCGCGGTATCGGTTGTCAAGACTGACAGCTTGGTCAATTAAACCGTCCAAGGAGGAGGGAGCCGCATGAACCACTAGGTCATCACGGAGGTGTTCATTTAAACCCTGGAAGAAGACGCTTTGTAACCAAGCGTCACTCCATCCAGAGCCCACCGTGATGACCCAAAACTCAACAGAGTAGTCAGCAGCCGACTGGCTACCCTGATGGAGTGACATTAAGCAGCTCATGATGTTACCCTCGCTTTCTGAACAGTCAAATGCAAGGGTGAATTTGGCCACAAATCTCTCAAAAGAATAGGTGGGGCCCTCCAAACTGTTGAGAACGGCTTGGGCCTAGCTGAGGGCCCTGTCTCGCAGGAGGAAGGTCAAAAAAGGAATTTTAGCTGTATCTTCTGGATACTGTCCCCCAACCTGGCCCAAATATAGCCGAACCTGGCAAAAAAAAAAACCTGCATTTCCCCACCTCCCCCGCGTACAGGGCAGGTGAGGGAACGGAGGTAGTTCAGCGCATGATGGAAGAAACCGGGGCAACAGGAGGAGGGAGAGGAGCCGGCTGAGACAAGTGGCCAAAATGTTCAGCGACCGTGCCCAGCTGCTGTGTAATAATTTGTAGCTGTTGGGTAAGCACAGCCACCTGTCTCACTGTGGCATCTAAACGATCTAAAGCGGAGTGTTCCACTGAAGGAACTCCCGCTGAGCTGGCACTGTGGCTGACTCGTTCTGTCATGATTGGAATTAATTGACAGCTCACGTGCAGGGAATAGCAACAGAGGAACACACAGTGACACAGAGAGCAAAACTGAATTAATTTTATTAATGCAAAAGAACACCTCCACGAAGGAAAAACACCACTCACCAGGTGAAAACACAGCCTGAAAAAGAGACGAGAACAGAGGATTAGGAGGAAGACTAAACAATGGGATAATGAGTCTACACTCACATGGGAGAGAAAAGAGAACCCGGCAGAAGAACCCAGCACTTATGCCGAACCTGTGACGAAGCAGGACGGCAGGAGTAGAGCTGGGTGAGGAGTCTGACCGGGTGAAGACAGTCGCTGAAGTGATGGTAGAGGTGAGGCAGGTGAGTGTGCAACAACCCCGAGAGACACACCACAGAGGAGGTAGCAACCTGTAAGAAAGAAGCAGAAAATTACAAGGTTTTCCCAGTAGGGAGAAGAAACAAAACTTACTGCTGAAGCAGGTAATTTACCCAACAAGCCAGCACCCAAGTATTGAAGAGAAGATCTATTTAAGTGCTGGTGAGTCAAAGGAGCAGGTACGTCCAATCACGCAGGTAAAGATGACTGCCCTCGGAGTAGGTGAAAGTTGAGCCGGACAGGCGGGGGGAAGAGCGCGCTCACCAGAACATGACACCCACAAGGGGGTCCAATTTTTTCTCTGTATTTACAGCTTTCTTCCTAGTAAATTTCTGACTTTTTCTACTGATTAAAATTGTTCACGTAAATTTGAGACATTTTTCTCCTTAAGATGAGACTTTTTTCTCATCTAGACCATGGACCAGAGAGGGTCACCCCCCATCTACAAAACTCTGTTTTTCTTAAGTGTATACATATACTGAACATAAATGTTAACATTGAAAATTTTGGGGTGCAATACCTATCTTGACTCACTTGAATATGGATACCCAGTTTTTCACACAAACTACGTCAAAACTGACTTTCAGAAAGAAACACAAGTACCTGTTCAAGAACTCAGGTCATATTATTATATGACAATATTATTATATTTTTATAACATGTTGACATAACAATAATATGTTGTCATAACTGTGCCGAACCATGAACCAGTTTGGTGCTAAATGGAATGTAACATCTATCTGAAATAATTTGAAGAAACTTTTACGTACATACATAGCATATACATATACATTATCAATGAAATGAAAACTTGGAACATATAAGTATCTATGAGTACTTGTGATCTCAGTTACAGGTCTTCTTGAAGGATCTTCGGTGTATCATTAACCAGTATACAAAAGTGTTGGATTTAATCCATTTATTTAAAGTTATATATTGTCTAAGCTTCCAGAACCATTTCTGTCAGATGAGAAATGCTGGATAATGGGTACTTTTAGTGCAAGAGAAATGTAGTCTGTTGTTCTGTGCTTGACTGACATCATTAACATTAATCTAACTTCATTCTACTCATCTTGAGTACGGTTGACTGGAGTGGAGGCCTAATGGTAGGTAGAGTAGTGGTTTAGACTAGAGCATCTGCTCCACAGCCGGGAGGTTGTGAGTTCAAGCTCCAGATGGGTCATACCAAAGATCATAAAAAAGGTTCTTTCCATTAGAAAGTGGGAAATACCTTCTAGCTTGGTGCTCAGCATAACAGAAAGGAGGAAGGAAACTTGTTTATCCAGCGACAGAGGGAAGCACAAGCCTAGTGCCATTCCCAAGCCCTGGTAAATGAGGAGGGTTATTTCAAGAAGAATATTTAGTGTAAAATCCTTACCAAATCAAAAGTACAGACTATGATCCGCTGTTGAGACCCCTGATAAGGGAGCAAGCTGAAAGAAGAAGAATGACGTTAGATCAATGTAAATTATGTCAATCAAGCACAGAACAAGGACCATATTGATTTTACACTAAAACTACCCATTATCCAGCATTTCTAATCCGACAGAAATGGTTCTTGTATTATACGCAATGGCGTTTTAGGCCATGTTATGTTATGCTGTTATGTTATGTTATGTAAAGTTAAAGTGACATGAATAGAACTAGTAAAAGCAAGTATTACTGTATGAAACAGGTAGGCCAATTAGGCTTTACAGCCCCAAACATAGGCTGTGTTTGAAAGTGGAATACAAAGAGGCGTAGCCTATACATATGTAGGCTATCACACGTGTTAGACTTTGACAAATATGAAAAGGACTGAACACCACTGAGATTTATTTGACTGTGTGAATATTAATGTCATCACCCGCAGCTCACGGGCCTCCACGTCAGCTGCGCGCACACCTGCGCCTCGTTAACTCTGCTATTTATTCCATCCTGCCCTGAGCTGCGGCCTGGAGCCGCCTGTCTCCCTGCGTTTCTCCACAGCTACTTCCCTGTCGTTCGGGCCAGCTGTTTTCCTCATCGGACACGTAAGCTGTCATTTTGCCTTACCTTCTCCATCCAGTCTTCCCCTGTGCACAGGTGGATCCCCTTGGCGGCGGACTCACTCTCCCTCGTCACGCTGCTCCTCCACTTGCCGCACCTTCACGGACGCACTGCAGAACGCTGTCTCCCAGGCTTGGGACTTGCCACGCCAGCCACCGCGTTGCTACAAGTAAGCACAACAACATCGTCACTTTCCCGTGTGGTTGCCCAGCTAATCCCTGTTCTCCTCTCTCATAGAGTTGCCTGGCTGAACGGCGAACTGCTCTGTCCTGACCTCATCCTCCACCCACACCACATTGACATCTTGCATACACGTTGTTGAATAAAGCTTTCAGATCTGTCCGAGCCTGCGTGCGTGTTTCCTGGGCCTAATAATATGTCAGTACGGCTCCAGCAAAGCGGCCCAGCAGATAGCGGGCTCGCGCGCCATTTTACCACCCTCGAGGCTCGGGTGGATTTGATTGTTCATCAGCAGCAAGTCATCCTCAATCAATTAACTTCAATTACCAATCGGTTGGACCGCTTGGACCCCCGCGGCCTTTCCTTTCGGGTCCTCTTGGCGGCGCGGCTATGGGTGCTTCCACAGCCGGCCAGCCTAGCTCGGGAGCTCCAGCTCGTCTCACACCCATTCCAACTCCTGCTCGCTTCAGTGGGAAACTCGGTGGAGCAAAGGGGTTTATACTTCAGTGTGAGTCGATGTTTCTGCGGGTTCCCAGGGACTTCCCTTCAGACCATAGCCGAATCGGGTACATGGCTAACCTTCTCGAGGGGCGAGCGTTAGCTTGGGCTTACGCTGTAATGACGAAGCCAAGTTACGCAAACCTCTCGTATGACCGATTCGTGCGAGACTTTTTAGAGGTCTTTGATCATTCCCGACTCGATAGCGTCCTCGCGGACCGGCTTCTTGGTCTCCAACAAGGAGTCCGGTCCGCGGTGGAGTACGCGGTTGATTTCCGGGTGGCTGCGGAGGAGGTGGGCTGGGGAGAGGCTTCTCTCTGCAGCATTTTCCTCCGTAGCCTTAATTCTGGTCTGAGGGATGAATTACCTGGTCGGGATCTCCCAGAGCGACTCTCCGAGCTGATCTCGCTCACGATTAGCCTGGACAACAGGCTGCGTGAGCGGGCCACGGAGCGGAAGTCTGCCAGCCGCTCGCGCGGAGCTTCCCTCCGTTCAGCTCAGTCGCGCCCTCTGGCGTTACCGGCCCCGGAGTCCGCTGACGAACCAGAGGACATGGCTATCGGGCGCACTAGGCTCCCTCTAGCGGAGAGACAACGCCGGCGGGAACGGGGTCTCTCCATGTACTGCGGAGATGACCGGCATCCCGTGGAGCTGTGTCCGATGAAGCCAAAAGGGGAGGTCCGCGAGTCACAATAGGGGGCCTCGCAGACTCCAACCGATCTAATCCCCTATCTTCTTGTACATTGCCCATACGTTTCTGCCACAACTCCACTGGACATTCCACTCACGCACTGGTGGATTCTGGGGCAGAGCAGAACTTTATTTCTAAGAGCCTGGCAACCCGTTTGGGCATACCCAGCCAACAGCTGCCCAATCCCCTGAACTTGGTAACGCTCTCCCGTTCTCCTCTGGGTACAGTTACTCATCGCTCCAAGCCAGTTCCCATCATCGTCTCTGGCAACCACCAGGAGGATCTGACCTTCTACATCCTGCCCTCCTTGTCGGACCGAGTCATTCTGGGTTACCCCTGGCTGCGGTTGCATAACCCTGTCCTGGATTGGAGAACCGGCAGCGTCCTGTCCTGGAGCACCTTCTGCCTGGGTACCTGTCTTCAGTTGGCAGCCTGCGCTCCATCTGCCCCTCTGTCGGCCCCTGTCTCTGAGCCCCCGGACCTGACCCTGGTGCCGCTGGAGTTCCACGACTTGGGGGCAGCTTTCAGTAAGTCCAAAGCCTTGTCCCTTCCACCGTATCGACCCTATGACTGTGCTATCAACATCCGCCCGGGGGCGCCCCTGCCATCTGGCCGCCTCTACAGTCTCTCTGCACCGGAACGTGAGGCGATGGACACATATATAAAGGAATCACTCAGCGCTGGGATCATCCGCCCCTCCTCGTCCCCGCTTGGCACGGGCTTCTTCTTCATGGGCAAGAAGGATGGGTCCCTATGCCCCTGTATTGACTTCAGAGCCCTGAATGACATCACGATAAAGGACCGCTACACCCTGCCGCTCATGGACACCACTTTCCACTCCCTCCAGGGGGCGACCTGGTTCACCAAGCTCGACCTCCGCAGCGCTTACCATCTCGTTAGAATCCGGGAGGGAGACGAGTGGAAGATGGCCTTTAGGACACCCAGCGGCCACTTTGAGTATCTCGTGATGCCGTTCGGGCTCACCAACGCACCTGCTGTCTTCCAGCGCCTAATAAATGACGTTCTGTGGGATTTCCTGGGAGTTTTTGTCTTCGTCTATCTTGACGATATACTCATCTTCTCCAGGTCACGTGAGGAGCACCAGGCCCACGTGAGGCGGGTCCTGCAACGTCTGCTGGAGAATTGCCTGTTCATTAAGGCAGAGAAATGCGAGTTCTACGCCCAAACCACCTCCTTCCTGGGGTTCGTGATCTCCCACAACCAGATCCTCCCCGACCCCGCTAAGGTCAAAGCGGTGGTCGAGTGGCCCATGCCGACCTCAAGGAAGCAGGTGCAACAATTCATCGGATTCGCCAATTTCTATTGGCGCTTTGTCCCCAACTACAGCGCCATCGTCTCCCCCCTGACCCACCTCACATCATCGAAGGTGCCTTTTCGGTGGTCTGAGGAGGCTGCTACCGCCTTCAAGACTCTCCAGGAGGAGTTCTCGTCCTCCCGGGTCTTGACCCAGGTTGATCCCGCTCTTCAGTGTCTGGTGGAGGTCGGCACGTCCGACACAGGGGTGGGAGCGGTGTTGTCCCAGCGGTCACCGGTGGATGGTGTTAAACGGCCCTGCGCCTTCTTTTCCAGGAAACTATCGGCGGCAGAGCGGAATTACGATGTCGGCGACAGGGAGCTCCTCGCCGTCAAGCTCGCGCTACAGGAGTGGCATCACTGGTTAGAGGGGGCAGCCCTGCCTTTTGTGGTCTGGACGGACCATAAGAACCTTGAGTACCTGAGGTCAGCGAAGCGCCTGAATGCCCACCAGGCGCGCTGGTCTCTGTTCTTCACTCGTTTTAATTTTACCATCACGTACCATCCAGGCTCGAAGAATGGGTTGCCCGACGCCCTTTCCAGACAGTTTGCCCCGGGGGGTCCAGAAGAGCCTGAGCATACCATCCTGCCCGAGTCGTGCGTCGTGGGGGCGATTTCATGGGACATCAAGGACAAGATCGGGAGGGCTCAGGAGGCGGAGCCGGATCCCGGTGGGGGGCCCGAGAGGAGACTGTATGTTCCTTCGGCGGTTCTGGGTGAAGTCATCCATTGGGCCCACACCTCCAAACTCGCCTGTCACCCCGGCATCACCCACTTGGTGAGTTTTCTGCAACGCTCGTTTTGGTGGCCAGGCCTTCAGAAGGACGTTACCAACTATGTCCGGGCCTGTCCCCAGTGCGCCACTGGTAAGTCTCCGAACTCTCCACCTGCGGGTCTACTCCAGCCCCTGCCGGTTCCGGGGAGGCCCTGGTCACACATTGCACTTGACTTCGTCACCGGACTCCCGGTCTCCAACACCTATGACACGGTCCTGACCATCGTGGACAGGTTCTCCAAGGCCGCCCATTTTGTGCCTCTTCAGGGTCTTCCTTCAGCACGTGAGACGGCCGATCTCCTGGTCCAGCATGTCGTCAGGCTGCATGGGAATCCGCAGGACATGGTCTCGGACCGTGGTCCACAGTTTGTCTCCCAGGTTTGGAGGAGCTTCTGCAGCGCCTTGGGGGCTACAGTCAGTCTCTCTTCTGGTTATCATCCCCAGTCCAACAGGCAGTGTGAGCGCACGAACCAGGAGTTAGAGGCCGCTCTGCGCTGCGTGACATCATCCAACCCTTCGTCTTGGAGCTCCTACCTGACCTGGGTGGAGTACGCCCATAACTCGGCCCGGTCCACTGCAACTGGGTTGTCTCTCTTTCAAGCGTCCTTGGGGTATGACCCCCCTGTTTTCCCGGAGCAGGAGGTTGAACTGGCTGTTCCTTCTATTCAGGCGCACATCAGGCACTGCCGGAGTGTGTGAAAAAAGACCAGAGATGCGCTGTTACGCACAGCAGCGCGCAACAGCTCCATCGCCAACCGCCACAGAAGGCCGGCCCCTGTCTACCGGGTGGGTCAGCAGGTGTGGCTCTCCTCTCAGGACATCTGCCTCAAGGGTGAGAAGAAGAAGCTGGCACCAAGATTTCTCGGCCCCTTCACCATATCCAGGATTATTAACCCGGTGGCTGTGCGTTTGGCCCTCCCCCCCTCCCTTCGTGTGTGTCCCACCTTCCACGTCTCCAAAATTAAACCTGTGCTTTCCAATTCACTCTGCCCTCCTCCTAGGTCTCCTCCTGCGCCCAGGATGGTCGACGGCGACCCGGCATGGGGTGTTAATGCCATCTTGGACTCCCGGCGTAGGGGTCGGGGGCTGCAATACCTGGTGGATTGGGAAGGTTATGGTCCGGAGTGGAGATCCTGGGTGCGCTCTTCGTGGGTGTTGGATCCTGACCTCATCGCGGAGTTCCACCGGACACACCCAGGTAAACCAGCGCCAGGAGGCGCTGGTAGGGGGGGGAAATACTGTCATCACCCGCAGCTCACGGGCCTCCACCTCAGCTGCGCACACACCTACGCCTCGTTAACTCTGCTATTTATTCCATCCTGCCCTGAGCTGCGGCCTGGAGCCTCCTGTCTCCCTGCGTTTCTCCACAGCTACTCCCCCTGTCGTTCGGGTCAGCTGTTTTCCTCATCGGACACGTAAGCTGTCATTTTGCCTTACCTTCTCCATCCAGTCTTCCCCTGTGCACAGGTGGATCCCCTTGGCGGTGGACTCACTCATCACGCTGCTCCTCCACTTGCCGCACCTTCACGGACGCACTGCAGAATGCTGACTCCCAGGCTTGGGACTTGCCACGCCAGCCACCGCGTCGCTACAAGTAAGCACAATAACATCGTCACTTTCCCATGTGGTTGCCCAGCTAATCCCTGCTCTCCTCTCTCATAGGGTTGCCTGGCTGAATGGCAAACTGCTCTGTCCTGACCTCATCCTCCACCCACACCACATTCACATCTTGCTTACACGCATCCACACACACACATCATTGTTGAATAAAGCTTTCAAATCTGTCCGAGCCTGCATGCGTGTTTCCTGGGCCGAATAAAATGTCAATTAATTACAGAATTATTGAAAATGAATGGGATATCCAATATTAGCAACTGTTTAAGAAATGCCTGTTTATTTGTTTGTCAGGTCACTTATTTGTGTGATCTTTTATGACATATTCATAAGTGCTGTATCTTGCACTTTGGGGAATGGGAGTTGTTCAGTCACCATTATAATCCTTTTAGTTTATATGTGTAGTTTATAGTGTTTTGTCAATACACTCATGCAGTACTATAACAGGACATGTTTACAAATATTTGAGACCCATTGTAGTGCATCCTTTTACATTTTAGCAATATTATAAGTACAGAACACTCAACTTTATTATAAACAGCAGAATGACCCATTTGACTGCAAGTGTTGCATCAGTGTTGTCCATTTGTCTGTAAATATTTTTTAAAAAAAAGTGATTTATTTCATTATTTAGACATTTTTGTGTCCTGTTTGGTCACGGTCGTCATTTAGTCAAACCGTGCATATACAGTAGGTCCGCATATGATATGTAATTGATCTGGCCATTCTGTCCACATTCATGGTGGTATTATTATTATTATTATTATTATTATTATTATTATTATTATTATTATTAAGTTTTTAATTTTTAGATACTTGCACGGGAGGGAGGACTCACGGTTCTGCAAAGGACAGTGGTACCATATGGGTGAAGCAGCAGTCGAGACTCCCATCTACCACTAACTGGGCAAGTGGGGCGTGCCTCCCCGCCAAGGATTGTGGTCTGCCTGGTCAGACACCGGTGTTGGAGAAGCAGCAGCTAAACTGGCGGATCGCAGTTTTTCACAGGGAGCCAAGCCAAGCCTGCCTGGTTAACGGCAGTCTTGGCTGCTGCCAACATCATGCCACCGCTGTCTGTTGTGGCACCACAGGTCCCCGTGGGCACCCCCCCTCCCCCCAGCACACCCGCACGCCTTGTGTTCTCCACATATGCCAAATTATCCTTCAGATCTACACAATCACTGCAACTTTGTAGTGTATTTTTTTAAGAATTAAATCTTCAGTATTATCTTTTTCTAGTCAAATTTGTCACTTTTCACTTCCTTGTTTTGTTCACGGAGCGCTGTGGTTACTGATGCCATGATGCCATGTATTATCCAGTCAGTACGGAGTCAGTCCGAAACCCCACCCACACTTCTAGAAGCCAGAGTATGAGGAGAGAGCAATGACTAAACTTTTATTGATAAAAATGGCATATTTTGACTGAACAACTCCATACTTGAGGATGCACATCTTCCTAACCTCAGCAAGCAACTTCTAAAATCTGAGGTCAGTGTGACAAACAGTTTGAGTGATATGTAAAGCACTTTGGTCATCAAGAGATGAGAATAAAAGCACTATATAAGTGAATGCCATTTACCATTTACCATATGTGAGGAACAGACACAGAGACAGACAGACAGACAGACACACATACACACACGCACACAGATATGTTGTATTTATAGATGGATAACATTGGAATATTATTAAAACATTATAATGTAGTAAATACTACAAAATAAATTAAAATGCCAGCATTAAATCCTTTATTTGGTACCATGGACAGCGGTTTGGCTTGGTGTGCCACAATGCTTACATGTCAGTTGCAGCACTGGTAGTGAAAGTCTATGATTTCATTGTTGTCACTATGTCTCCCTTTTACTGTTTTATTGTGATTTTATTGTCTTATAGTTGTTTTAATCAGTTCCTTTCTTACATATTTTTTCAATATTTAAACCTTCTCTTAGCTTTTTGTTTGTCTGTGTTTCTATTTGACTATGGTTCTGTAAAGCACTTTGGGTTGCACATGTGCTTGAAAGGTGCTATATAAATAAAATGAACTGACCTATAAACCATTTAATAACTGAGGAGTGATGTGGCGTGAGTGGGGACAGAAGCCTCTGTCATCAGCAAATCACACCCCAACTTCCTCCTTCACCGTTCTCTGTCCCACCTGGAGAAGCCCGGGAATATGGTGAGGATCATGTTCTTTGACTTCTCCAGTGCTTTCAACACCATCCAACCGATGATCCTGAAGGACAAGCTGCTGCGCGCAGGGGTGGACCAGCACCTGTCATCATGGATCCTGGACTACCTCACGAACCGGCCTCAGTTTGTGAGAACCCGGGACTGTGTGTCTGACACGATCATCAGTAGCACGGGGGCCCCCCAGGGAACGGTGCTGGCTCCCTTCCTGTTCACCCTTTATACTGCGGACTTCTCACACAACACAACACACTGCCATCTACAGAAGTTCTCTGATGACTCTGCAATCGTTGGCCTCATCTCCAGTGGAGATGAAGCTGAGTACAGAGGGCTTATCCAGGACTTTGTAGACTGGTGCCATCGGAACTGCCTCCAGATCAACGCAAGGAAAACTAAGGAGCTGGTGGTGGACTGCCGCAGGCATGGGCAGCCCCTCACAGCACCAGTAAATATACAGGGAACAGACATCGAGATGGTGACATCCTATAAGTACCTGGGTGTTCATCTGAACAATAAACTAGACTGGTCACACAATACTGACGCACTCTACAAGAAGGGACAGCGCAGGCTGTTCCTGCTGAGGAGACTCAGGTCTTTTGGTGTACAAGGGGCGCTGCTGAAGACATTCTATGACACGGTGGTGGCATCAGCCATCACTTTTGGAGTGGTCTGCTGGGGCAGTGGCATTACTGCAGCCGATAGGAAGAGACTGAACAAACTGATTAAGAAAGCTAGCTCTGTCCTGGGGCAGCGCCTTGATCCGGTGGAGGAGATAGGAGAGAGAAGGACGGTGGCTAAACTGTCATCTCTGCTGGAGTCCGAGTTCCACCCTATGCAGGACGTACTGAATGCACTGAGGAGCTCATTTAGCAGCAGACTACATCATCCCAGGTGCACAACTGAGAGGTTTCGTAGGTCCTTCCTACCAACGGCTGTCAGACTGTACAACCTAAGCAGGGCTGCTCGCAGAGATAGCAAAAAGACGTAACAAACTAATAGTTTTTAAATGCAAAAGATGCAATAGACTTACACAATGGTCCCCTCCGGCATACAACTAGGAAAATACCGGTCGCTATGGAGGGTGAGAATATGTATGGGCACATAATCATACCATGTAGGATAACTAAGTAGAGGGTTATGCTGTTTTATCCCATCTAGCAACAATGCTCTGCACTGTGTGTGTTTATATATTTACATATTTATTCCATCTAGCTACAATGCTCAGCACTGGGTGTGTTCATATTTATATATCTATATATTTATTCCATCTAGCTACAATGCTCCGCACTGTGTTTTTATATATCTATATATTTATTCCATCTAGCTACAATGCTCCGCACTGTGTGTGTTTATATACTTACATATTTATTCCACCTAGCTGCAATGCTCCATACTGTGGGTGTTTATATATTTACATATTTATTCCATCTAGCTACAATGCTCTGCACTGTGTGTTTATATATTCATATATTTATTCCATCCAGCTACAATGCTCTGCACTGTGTGTCTGTGTGTGTGTATATATATATTTTATAGTAATATGTACATATGTATATTAGCTGCTCTTGCTTGCTTGTTTTTTTTTTTCTTGCCTTCTGATTGTTGCTCTGAGTGTTGCTATCCCTGTGCTGTTGCAATCCTGGAATTTCCCCGTTGTGGGACTAATAAAGGCTTATCTTATCTTATCTTATCTTAAGTAGGCCTAAACACACAGTAGTCACTATAGTAGTAGTTACTGTTAGCTTGATGACCAGACACCGTTGCTTTTTCTGTGAATTCTATTTACACTAGTGCATTGCCCGTAGAACGCAAGTATTCCTGTCTGAAACAGGTATCCCAATTAGGCTTTACAGGCCCAGATGTAGGCTCTGTTTGAAAGTGGAATACAAAGATGTGTAGCCAATACAGTATCTCATAAAAGTGAGTACACCCCTCACATTTTTATAAATATTTCATTATCTTTTCATGAGACACCACTGAAGATATGACACTTTGATACAATGTAAAGTAGTCAGTGTACAGCTTGTATAACAGTGTAAATTTGCTGTCCCCTCAAAATAACCCAACACACAACCATTAATGTCTAAACCGCTGGCAACAAAAGTGAGTACACCCCTAAGTGAAAATGTCCAAATTGTGCCCAAAGCATCAATATTTTGTGTGGCCACCATTATTTTCCAGCACTGCCTTAACTCTCTTGGGCATGGAGTTCACTAGAGCTTCACAGGTTGCCACTGGAATCCTCTTCCACTCCTCCATGATGACATCACGGAGCTGGTGGATGTTAAGGTGCGTTCACACCAAACGTGAACAGGCAAATTTTTCGCGTGGCACGATTACATTATAAATCAAAGTAAACGTGCCAACAGACATGAATAGTGAGATGCAGACGGGCAAAGCTGTCTTTAAAACTTGTGCAGCTGTGTTCAACCTGCTGTGGAAATTCCCCAAATAACGTCATGCTTAGGTTTACATTATCCGACCAGGGGTGTCACAGTTTGAAACTGGAAATTACTGTGAACCTGAAATTTTAAAAAATAAGACTCCCGGGCCACAACAACACAAACACTCAGAGGCAGAAGATCCGTTAAATGCTTTACTTCACAAACCTGGAATAATATATAAAATACACCAGTTCACAATAAAAACACATCAGTTAAAAAGGTGCACAGCCTAAAAAGATAATCACACTAAATCCTAAAAAGTACCCAGGAAATTGTTCAGGGGAAAATAAATATTAATCCAGCTGATCTAAAATAGGAATTACCTCTTATACTAAACAGGCAGAAAGAGAAGCTTTGACGTGTTTGACAGTGGGGCGGGTGCATGTCCGCTATCTGTCGGAGCACGATCGAACACTGTAGTCCTCATCGGTCCCAACATGACGTGCTGTTCATCAGGGCTCACCCGTAGCCCTTGGTACGTATCCCTGGTGGGAAATTCTGACACCAGGGGAAAAGAAGCAGGCAGGAGGAGAGGAGAGGGGCAGGTTCCTGCAGTTCCATCATCTGGGATTACCTGTAGCACACAGCAGCACAAACTCAGCCCCCACAAATACACCAGGTGGCTGATAATCATTCACATGCACACAGACAAATAAGCATATTCCTTCCACTTATCTGTGTACGAGCCTTCTCTCTACACAGCTGCGTCTCCTCCGGCTGGACCCTCTGGCGTGCTCGCGGCCTCTTCGGTCCCAAGCCGCTGCTGCCAATCCTAGCACCTGCTGCGTTCATACAATGCCAATCACGTGAGCCTCCCCTTTACATCCTCTCCTTTCACCTTGCCTGCTCCATCAATCAGTAAGTCCAACTTTGTCCGATCTTCACTTTCTCCTGTGTGTCCCTCATTTCCTTCTTTCCTTCCGTTTTTCCTTTTTCTGTTCCTTCCCTCATTTCCTCTACTGTCCCTCCTTGACCCCCGAGTGCTCTACCCGAGTGTACCCCCTTCTTCTTCCTCCTCCTTTCCTTCCTCTTCTCTCAGACCTTCCCTCTGTCCATCTTTCTGTCCTGTCTCCCATCACAGTTCTGCACCATCCTTTAATAGGTCTCACCGGGGAAGAGTTTGCAGCTGGAGCTCACTGATTGGCTCCTGCCCGATTGCATCAGTCAGCTCAGGTGTAAGCAATAATCAACCCAAAACACACAAAAGTAATCTCAAGTTTCAAAGCATACAAAAAAACTAAAAATTCAACATGCAATACATTAAAAAATAATAAAATTCACACTAAACAGCCCTAGAGCTGCAATAAATTAAAGAAAATAAAATACACACTCAACCCTGAAGTTGCTTCTCTCTAACAGGAGCTCACCTGAAAATGTCATCTCAAGCCTCCAAAACTTCACAGATAATGGGTGTTTACATTGCTAGCTTGCTAGGATGTCCGTGAAATCCCGATTCAGCTGAACAGTTCCCGGTCCTCCTGTCTCCTGGTGAGTGTTTCATTTTCTAACTAGTTTACTCTGCAATGGTGATAATTTTACTCCGGTGACAGCAGCTTGAATGGACGCGAATGCGTAACTACGCAAATTCATGAGTACTCGCGTCTTCCCATTCACTTTGTATGGATTCGCGACCCCCATTCGCGTTTGGTGTGAACACACCTTTAGAGACCTTGCGTTCCTCTACATTCCGGTTGAGGATGCCCCACAGATGCTCAATAGGGTTTGGGTCTATGGTTGGCCAGTCCATCACCTGTACCCTAAGTTTCTTTAGCAAGGCAGTGGTCATCTTGGAGGTGTGTTTGGGGTCATTATCATGTTGGAATACTGCCCTGCGGCCCAGTTTCTGAAGGGATGGGATCATGCTCTGCTTCAATATGTCACAGTACATGTTGGCATTCATGGTTCCCTCAATGAACTGTAGCTCCCCAGTGCCGGCAGCACTTATGCAGCCCCAAACCATGGCACTCCCACTACCATGCTTGACAGTAGGCAAGACACACTTGTCGTTGTACTCCTCACCTGGTTGAAACCACACACGCTTGACACCATCTGAACCAAATAAGTTTATGTTGGTCTCATCAGACCACAGGACATGGTTCCAGTAATCCATGTCCTTAGTATGCTTGTCTTCAGCAAACTGTTTGTGGGCTTTCTTGTGCATCATCTTTAAAAGGGACTTCCTTCTGGGATGACAGCCATGCAGACCAATTTGATGCAGTGTGTGGCGTATGGTCTGAGCACTGACAGGCTGACCCCCCACCCCTTCAACCTCTGCAGCAATGCTGGCAGCACTCATACGTCTATTTTCAAAACACAACCTCTGTATACGATGCTGAGCATGTGCGCTCAGCTTCTTTGGTCGACCATGGCGAGGCCTGGTCTGAGTGGAACCTGTCCTGTTAAACCGCTGTATGGCCTTGGCCACCATGCTGTAGCTCAGTTTCTGGGTGTTGGCAATCTTCTTATAGCCTAGGCCATCTTTATGTAGAGCAACAATTCTTTTTTCAGATCCTCAGAGAGTTCTTTGCCATGAGGTGACATGCTGAACTTCCAGTGACCAGTATGAGAGAGTGTGAGAGCGATAACACCAAATTTAACACACCTACTCCCCATTCACACTTGAGACCTTGTAACACTGACAAGTCACATGACACCGGGAAGGGAAAATGGCTAATTGGGCACAATTTGGACATTTTCACTAGGGGTGTACTCACTTTTGTTGCCAGTGGTTTAGACATTAATGGTTGTGTGTTGAGTTATTTTGAGGGGACAGAAAATTTACACTGCTATACAAGCTGTACACTGACTACTTTACATTATATCAAAGTGTCATATCTTCAGTGTTGTCCCATGAAAAGATATAATAAAATATTTATAAAAATGTGAGGGGTGTACTCACTTTTGTGAAATACAATAGTGTTTGGACCGACTTTTACAGACGTTTTGAAAAATCAGAGAAATTAGTCCAAACATCAGTGAAATTATGTTTGTGAGCAGGTTTTTTTTTTTTTAATCCAACGCACACCAACTTTGACGAACTTTTATAAACTTTTGTGAACTTTTGCTAGCATTTGCCAGCGTTGCATTCAGCGTTGACAAACTTTTGCCAACTTAGGCTAGCGTATGTGTAACTGTTGCCAACTTAGGTTAACTTAAGCAAACAAATACTCAGCGCAAGTCAGCTGACATCAGCATCCGGCATTTGTGGAGGCTTCCTCCAATTCTGGACCTGCTTTTTTGGGGTGGATTCACATTACAACATTTGGACCAACTTTTACTGACGTTTTGGCAAACGTCTGGCTCTGCTCGCAAAAGTTGATATAAGTTAATTATAGTTGGTGTTTGTTGGCAAATGCTGACGAAAGTTGTGTTCTTTGAAAATTTTCAGTTTTCAGCCAGCTGAAAATTTGCCAACGTTTGGAAATACATGGTGAAAGTTGTGCTCAGTTTGAAAAAGTTCCTGAGCCCTGGGCTAATTTATGCAGAGTCTGCCTAAGTCGGCCTAAGTTAAGCTCCACTGGCAAACGTTGACTGAAATGGCGGTGGAAGCAAATGTTTTTAGACCGAAATCCACTTCAGACATGCACAGACAAAAGAGAAATGGAGAAAAGGGGGAATTTTAAAAAAGAATATATATATATATATATATATATATATAAGATAAGATAAGATAAGATAAGATAAGCCTTTATTAGTCCCACAACGGGGAAATTCCAGGATTGCAACAGCACAGGGATAGCAACACTCAGAGCAACAATCAGAAGGCAAGAAAAAAAACAAGCAAGCAAGAACAGCTAATATACATATGTACATATTACTATAAAATATATATATACACACACACACACAGACACACAGTGCAGAGCATTGTAGCTGGATGGAATAAATATATGAATATATGAACACACAGTGCAGAGCATTGTAGCTAGATGGAATAAATATGTAAATATATAAACACCCACAGTACGGAGCATTGCAGCTAGGTGGAATAAATATGCAAGTATATAAACACACACAGTGCGGAGCAATGTAGCTAGATGGAATAATATGTAGATATATAAAAACACAGTGCGGAGCATTGTAGCTAGATGGAATAAATATATAGATATATAAATATAAACACACCCAGTGCAGATATAGGTACAGATACAGGTATATATATATATATATATATACACACACTACTCACAAAAACTTAGGGATATTTGGCTTTTGGCTGAAATTTATGGAAAATGTAAAAAGTTCACACTACAGTGATATAATATCATGAAAGTAGGGCATTTACATAGAAGCATTAGGATGCCCTGTAATTTCCCCATTGTGGGACTAATAAAGGAATCTCAAATCTAAAGCATGTAATGGCAATTTCCTCAAACAATTTATTGAAACAAAAGCAAAAAACAGTGGTGGGTATACCACAACAAAAAATGTCAATGTCTCAATTACTTGTCATGTGTCCCTGAACATCATTCACAGCTGGACAATGACATCTCATGCTGTTCACAAGTCAACTTATTGTCTGCTGAGGCATGGCATTCCACTCTTCTTGAAGGGTGGCCCTCAGGTCATTGAGGTTGTGGGGTGCAGGGTTACGAGCCTCTACATGGCAACTCAGCTGATCCCATAGGTTTTCAACAGGATTCAGGTCTGGAGAAAGTGCAGGCCACTCCATTTGAGGTACTCCAGCCTCCAGCAGCCATTCCCAAATGGTGTGACCTCAATGAGCTGGAGCATTGTCGGCCATGAAGATGAAATTAGAGCTGTGTTGTTCATGCAGGGGCACAATGACTGGATTAATGATGTTATTCAGGCAGTATCAGCTTGTCCCTGTACCACTCATAAGGTGTAGGGCAGTTGTGTATTGACTAGACACATCTGCCCAGACTGTAACATGGTGACAACAGTGGCTGATCCATAGCGCTCTCCTTGACATCTCCAACATCGTTGGCGGCCATCATTTCTGCTCAGTGTGAATCGACTTTCCTCAGGGAACAGCACTGAAGCCCACTGGTCCCTTGTCCAGTGTAAATACTCCCTGGCCATGCAAACGATGATGCCTGTGCCTGGTGGTGTGGTCAGGTGCCCTTGCAGGTCATCTAGCATGAAGACCACATTGATGTAAATGTTTCGAATGGTCTGATGTGACACTTGGGTGCCTCTCACCTCCCTTAAATGTGCCTGAAGTTGAGTAGCATTCATCATCCGATTCCACAGGGCACTGTTCACAATGGTCATTAGTGTGGGATGTGGCCAAAGGACGTCCACTTCTATGCCTTTCTGTGACTCTTCCATTCTCTCTGTATCTCTGTTGCAACCTGCTGATGACACTGTGACACTCTAAGCTCAGTGCTGACTTTCCTCTTAGAACATCCTGTTTGAAGCCTTGCAATGGTGAGGTACTTGTCATGCGCACCCCTCTGGGGCAGAGTGCAAACCCACACGCTTAACCACAGTGAGGCAATTTATTAGTGAACAAACATGACAGTCCAAAAATAAACTGTGCAGTCTATGCAAAAGGCCAACAAGGTAAACTTACATAAAGTTGAATCACAGGACAAGGAGATGGACTGTAGAGAACAAGTCCAATCTGAACATTGGCAAGGCTGTGACAAAACTGAGGTGAACAGAACAGACGGGGTTTAAATACATAATCGTGATGGGACGCAGGTGCGCAAGTCGAGCTAGGAGTGTAGATTACTAACTGCCCTCAGCTGCTGGAAGAGAGACACAAAAGTTGGCGAGCTGAGGGCAGAGAGGGAGAGAGAGGGAAAAGGGCAAGAGGCAGGAAAGGAACATAATTACTCACAGCTGACAACCACACAGAGACTGTGAGGGAAGAGAGCAGAAGAAGAGAAGGTCTGGTGAGAAAGGGGAAGACTCTGCCACACCCCAAACAAATATACAAACACTAACAACAAACAATCAAACTGGGAAATAAAGTGAGGATCTGAACTCAGAGAAAACCTGAGTTCAGATACATGACAGAGCCCCCCCCCCCCCAGGTAGCATCAAAAAGGAACCCCCCACCCCCAAAAGAAGGAGTACAGCAAAAAACATCCTGGGCGAGAGCTGGGGGGAAGATGGCTAGGAGGGAATAACAACCAACTCAGAACTCACACCTGCACCCCGTGAGCCCCCTAAGCCCCCACAGTCCTGGAGCTCCAGGGCTCGGGTGGCCAGCCAAAGTCCCAGGCCAAGAAAATGGCCCACTGAATAGAATCAGGTGGCCTGCCAGAGAAAATGGGCCACCCGACCCAGAAACCCAGTCTTTCATGCAGCTGGCCAGCGTTATTGAGCCACCAGGACCGGAGGGGTGAGCGAGGAGGCGGATTACCCACTGGGAGGCTTAAAGGTGGGTGGCCGGACTGGAGGAGGGAAACCCCAATGGCATCCGGTGGTGGGGGTGAGTGGACCATGACAGCACCTGGCCGAGGAGGAAAGGCACCCCGAAGGCCTCTGGAAGGGGAGAGGAGGCCTCGGCATCCTCAAGCTGGCTGGCGGCACCCTCGGTGGTCCCAGCTTGGGACACGACAGCACCCTCAGTGGTCCCAGCTTGGGACATGGCTGCACCTGCGGTGGGTCCCGGCTTGGCCACGGCTGCACCCGCGGTGGGACCCAGCTGGGCCACAGCTGCACCCACGGTGGGACCTGGTTGGGCCATGGCTGCACCCATGGTGGGCCCCGGCTGGGCCACGGCTGCACCCACGGTGGGCCACGGCTGGGCCACGGCTGCACCCACGGTGGGCCCTGGCTGGGCCAATGCAGTCTTAACGGTGGGCCAGCCGACCTGCATGAGCACCCAAGCCAGGAGGCAGTCAATCACAGGCACCCTGGGCTAGAACGGTGCACCCATGACGACCTCCACAGGGGGGACAGCAGGACCTAAGGTAACCTCCAGCCACAAGCCTGGATCTTCGGACACATCCGGCAGTGTTAGGTTCTCTCCAGCGACCCTGGGAAAGGACTCAGACAAAGGACAAAGAGAGGAGGGGTCAGGGTCGGCGGCAGCAGTGGAGCCCAGTGAGGCAAGCTCAGGAGCAGTGGGTGGCTGCACCTGGCTCTCCTCACCAACAGCCAGGCAAGAATGCTCTAGTATAGAGAGAAGAAAGACAAAAGACAGCACTCACCTGAGCTCAAGCTCCACCGCCGTCCAGGACTCCGACAATCCGGGCGATGTATTCTCGGGCTCGGCCCCCTAGAGTTTCAGCTCAGGCGCTGAAACTCTAGGCACTCTAGAAACTCTAGGGTGACACTGCTGTGGCACCCTCCACAGCAGGCGTGATGGTCAATGCAGTCTCCGGACTCCCAGGAGAAGGGGACCATGCTGGTGACCTCCCCGGCATGGTAGCTGGGATATGCCTCTCCTCTGGCATAGGAACAGGAGTCTCCAGCACCACGGCCTCCTCCATCATCCGGCGGTCAGGATTCGGGACCAGCAGGCACTCAAGGGGAATAGGAGGAGACACGGAGAGAGCTGGTAGGTGGTGAATGACTGCAGCAGGTGAAGATTGTCTCTGGGGACTGCATACCCAGAGACTCTCTACCAGGGATCAGGCAAGATTTATTATCAAAATTGGAAGTAAAGAGGGAGGAAACTTGCCTGTTCTCCTGGTAACTGGTGTTCCCTGCTGCAACTGGCGAAATGTTGTCCTGTTCCGTGGCTAGGACGATTCTGGGCCCCCCTGAGGATCGTGGAGGAGCCGCCCCTCTGGCCACGGGAACGGGAGTTGCCGGTGAAGAAATCAAATGCTCCTTGACAGTTGGAGGATGCACTGAGGAAGAAGGCCTCGCAGCGGAAGCGGAGAGTGATTTGGCAGGAGGAACTGCCTGCGAGGAAAAAGAAGAGTGAGGGTCCGCTGCGGGAATAGCTCGGGCTCGGTGTACGAGGAGTGGCTGCCAAAGGAGCTGGATTATTCATCCGGGGATCCAGGACACGACAACGTTGTCTTTTGGGTGCTGGAACTGGCTGGATAGGAGCGGGAACGGGCACGGGGTTCTGGTGAGCAACAGAAATGGTGGAGCCCTCCCTTCGGTGCGAGCCCAACTTTCTTCTGGGACTTCCTCCCCCGTTTTCACTCCATAGCGCCAGCCGGGTTATCCTCTCAGCTCCCTCGGGGTGCTCCGACAACTGAGGGCACCGCCGAACCTCTGCCTTCCCCAGGCCCACATACCAGAGAATGTCTTCCAGGGTGGAATACGTGCTAGCCATGAAAATTAGCCCGTTGATGTCCACAAGGGCTTGGCAGTACTCCCACTCCAGGCTCATCGGGTAGCTTAGACCCATCGCCATCTCCAAAAAATAGGTAAGTGGAAAAGATGACACACAAAAGGGTGAAAAAATGTCTCACTGCAGAAGCTAAGTTTCACAGGTCACAGCCTACTGTCATGCACACACCTCTGGGGCAGAGAACAAACTCACACGCTTAACCACAGTGAGGCAATTTATTGGTGAACAAACATGACAGTCCAAAAATAAACTGTGCAGTCTATGCAAAAGGCCAACAAGGTAAACTTACATAAAGTTGAATCACAGGACGGGGAGACAGACCATAGAGAACAAGTCCAATCTGAACATTGGCGAGGCTGTGACAAAACTGAGGTGAACAGACAGGGTTTAAATACATAATTGTGATGGGATGCAGGTGCGCAAGTTGAGCTGGGTGTGCAGATTATTAACTGCCCTCAGCTACTGGAAGAGAGACACAAAAGTTGGCGAGCTGAGGGCAGAGAGGGAGAGAGAGGGAAAAGGGCAAGAGGCAGGAAAGGAACATAATTACTCACAGCTGATAACCACACACAGACTGTGAGGGAAGACAGCAGGAGAAGGGAAGATCTGGTGAGAAAGGGGAAGACTCTGTCACACCCCAAACAAATATACAAACACTAACAACAAACAATCAAACTGGGAAATAAAGTGAGGATCTGAACTCAGAGAAAACCTGAGTTCAGATACATGACAGTACTGTTGATCAATTGTTAGGTGTTGTCTTGGTCTCATGATAACAGCATGATGAAGAGGACTGCTTAAATACCAATTCTAACTGAACCAGAAAATTTATTGGTCGATTCATGGATTAAGCAGCTGTTGTGAATTTTGCCGTTAAGCACCTTGTTAGAGAACAGTGAGTTATGCAAAAAGTACTGAAACACTGAATAGTTGGACATGTGCATTCAAAAGGTTAGAGAAGGTCAAATTAAGTTTACCTGTAAAGGTTATAGTGCATTTTAGGTGCATCCTGAAATTTCACCCGGAAGTCAATTATCCCTAACTTTTTGTAAGTATATATATGTGTGTGTGTGTGTGTGTGTATATATATATATATATATATATATATATATAACCTCCCAAAAATGTGACAATGTGACATCCCAGTAGAAAAAAAAAAATCTCATGGAGAAATTTACTGTTCTTAATTTTCTGCTTCATGTGTAATCATTCTCCATGATTTATTGGTTCGGCTTCGATTGTGGGGAATCAAACAGCGCTGATGTGGTGTCAAAAAGTAAATTGCATTTAATGGGATTTTATGTTATTTTAATGGAGAGAGGTGTAACAGTCAAAATGTAATAACCCATCATTTTATTTATATGATGATACACTAAATATTTTTTTTATTCCATCCACGTTCACGTTTTTATTGCAGATTTATTGTTGGAGTCTATAGATGGCTGTTATTGTATTATTTTTTTAGAGGAATGAATGAATAGGGGAAAAGGTCATGCAGAAGTAACTACATAGGAATATAAAACAAAAATAAATATTGAAATGTATGCCTAAAGGAGATGTGTTCACACCAAAAGCAGGTCCAGAATGGCAGGAAGCCTCCACAAACGTTGATCTTTATATGAGCATCGCCTGACACTGATGTCAGCTTACCTGCTGTTATGAACCTTATTTAATTGAGATTACCGGGGAGATAAAAGGACGTAACACAACCACTGGCTGCAGCACACCAAAGGAGAATCAACTCACAAAAGAACACTATGGGACTGCTGGTCATCAAAATAATAAGTGCAAATTTATTTACAAGTGGAACTCAAAACTAACAGAGGAAGAACTCAAAATAAAAAGGAAGCAACAACAGCTTCAGGGTTCTTCCAGGCCAAAATAACAAACAAAACCCCCACTCTTACTACAAAGGAAAAGAAAACTGCCCTAATGAAATAAAATACAGAAACTTGTCTACCTGGCTCACCACAAAACAGGAGAAAACATGAATCAAAAAGAAATGGCAGAGAACGCCTACAGTCGCTCCTTTAACACTAAACACTTCAAAGTGCATAGGCATATAACAAGCCGGCAAAATACTGCAGCCTAATGCACTGTTCAATAAACATCAATAACAGTCCACACACTGTAAAACCCAGTGGCTAAATGGTACAGAACGGTGGATGCAGGATCTTTAAAGTGGTAATGACACATTTTTGACTTCCTCTAATTTTTCAACACATAATACAATATGACGAAATAGGTTGGTCTGTGCAGTTCTAAGTCAAACAAGCTTGTTTTCACGCGAATATCCAATGTTTTCATGAGCGCCACGTCACCAATAACGTCAGTGGCTGGAAAACCCCGCTGCCATGTAATCACGTCATCGACAGAGCACAGCGCTTGGCTGCCCATTGTACACACAGGATGGAAGCGGTTGAAAACATCGACGATGGTTCCAGCACATGTAGTCTGGAATTAGTTTGTGTTGTCCAATCTTCTGACGATTATACTGTAGTTCCGAAGAATTGGATGACAATGAAGAATCTGGGGGCATCAGACTGTATAGGTTTAAGCTGTGCCAAGCGGACATTGTGCCAAGTGAGTCACACTCAAAGAGTGACGGTGGAGAGGCACACATGCCCACTGCAGCAGCAGCGACAAACACACGGCAGGGGAACACCAAATGTTATTCTTTTGTTACAGATATTGCAACAAATTATTTGTTCATAAATATAATTTATTTAAACCCGATTTTTCAATAAAATCATAGCAGTGTATTCTCTGTGGCTCAGGCATCGGGTTTATTATGGATAATATTTTGAGTTCTTGTTGTTTTTGTTTTGTACATGTGTTTTATATGCGTTTTGAGCCACTTTCAGGTGGGCACTATCCAAGATTCGCCGGTCCGAACACACACGCCCTCTCTCTTTGACACTCACCTGTTCATGTTTTGTGTGCATCACCTATTGTGTTGTCAGCCAGCCAATATTGCCAACACTATCATGACGTGTTAGCCACTCCACACAGCCGTGGTTCTGTTGCACCCCTTGAAGCGATGTCGGCCCTGGGGCGCAACCGTGGTTAACACGTCTCCTCTCCATGTTTGCTGGGTGATGTCAGCCCCAAACGCCAACTGTAACTGTATTCTGTTTATTTTTGTAAGTCTTAACCTTTTTGGTAACTGTTGTCATCATTTTTATGTTCATTTTTATGTTCAATACATGTGCTGTAGTGAATTCTGCGCATAAATCCATTCATCATGACCCTCCGTGCGCTCTTACGCATCGCTTCAAGGACGCACGAGAACCACAGCGAACAGCACAAATGACTGGCAAACGGCCAAGAAGTACACGCACTGCTGGTGATGGTGTGATGAGAAGCACCTGGGCGAGGACTGGGAAACATGATCAGCGGGAGGGGAATCAGCTGGTGATAATGAGAGAGGGGACGTGCCCTGACCGGCGTTTGATCAGAGAAAGTAGGTCAAAGCTGCACGTAAATCCATTAATCCTTCCCCTCCTCGTGTGCTCCTCCTGCATAAAAGCGCACGAGGAGGCAGTTGAAGCTGAAGCGTGTAATGTGTTCTTTCACAGCCTGCTGTTTATCAAAGCCTGCAACACAACGCGAAGGCATAACCATAAAATTAAAACAAGAAACCAGAGAAACTGTGAGCTACAAAGCTGCTGTCATTCTAGTTAACAACACCGGAGTCCGTTCTGTCGATTACGTCATTAGGATGTCGCCCTTAATTCGGTGGGCGGAACCACAGTCCAGTCAGCGGCTGCGGTTTTTTGATAACTAGTTTATGCAGGCGCTGTTGTAAATATTATATTGCTCATAGACAATGACCTTTGGGTTTACACAACATACTAAAAAATGTCAAAAACGTGTAATCAGCACTTTAAATAGGCTGCTCGGTAATGGTTGATGCAGAGCAGCTGCAGGAGCCCAGGTGTGTAGTTCAATGTCCACTCAGGAGTGTAGGAGAAACCGGCTTACCAGGGTTGATGCCAAACAGCCGTGGAAGCCCAAGTCTGTGGTTCAGGGTCCCCTCGGGAATGTAGGAGAAACCTGTAGAGGTGAGAGAAGGGGGGCAAAAAAAGGAAAAAGAGTGCCTCTCTTCCCAGAATAGCGAATCACCATTAAGGCACGTCACACCTGCGCTGAGTATTCGTTTGCTTAAGTTAACCTAAGTTACAAACAGCTACACATACTGTACACTAGCCTAAGATGTCAAAAGTTTGCCAACACTGAATGCAACGCTGGCAAATGCAAGCAAAAGTTTGTAGAAGTTCATAAAAGTTGGTATGTGCTGGATTAAAAAAAAAAACCTGCTCACGAATGTAATTTCACCGACATTTGGACAAATTTCTCTGATTTTTCAAAACGTTTGTAAAAGTCGGCCCAAACGCTATAGTGTGAATCCAGTTTTAACTTAGGCCAACTTAGGTAAACTCTGCATAACTTAGCCCAGCGTTCAGGAACTTTTACAAATTGAGCACAACTTTCACTAACGTGTATTTCCATTCATTCATTCATCTTCTTCCGCTTAATCCTGTTCGGGTCGTGGTGGGGGCTGGAGCCTATCCCAGCATCTTTGGGCGAGAGGCAGGGTACACCCTGGACAGATCGCCAGTCTATCGCAGGGCCAACACAGAGAGACAGACAACCATTCACTCTCACAGTCATACCTAAGGACAATTTAGAATCCCCAGTTTGATGCCAGTTAACCTAACTTGCATGTTTTTGGCGTGTGGGAGGAAACCGGAGAAGTCCCGGAGTAAACCCACGCAGACATGGGGAGAACATGCAAACTCCACACAGATCACTGTTGGTCGGGGGCTGGGATTGAACCCAGGATCCCCCGGCCAAGGGTGAGTTGCTGTGCTGCCGCAGTGCTAACCATCCCGTCACCGCGCCGCCCCGTGTATTTCCAAACATCAGCAAATTTTCAGCAGGCTGAAAATTTTCAAAGAACACAACTTATGCCACCGTTTGCCAACACCAGCAATCATTAACTTTTGCCAGTAGAGCCAAACGTTATAGAGCCAAAATATTAGTGAAAGTCAGTCCAAACATTGTAGTGTGAATCCACCTTTAGATTTATTTGATTGTATGAATATTAATTACAGAATACCTAATTATTGAAAATGAATGGGACATCCAGTGTTAGTGACTGTTCCATATTCCTTGTTTTTTTGTTTGTCAGATCACTTATTTGTGTGATCTTTAATCACTTACAGTGGTGTGAAAAAGTGTTTGCCCCCTCCTGATTTCTCATTTTTTTGTATGTTTGTCACACTTAAATGTTTCAGATCATCAAACAAATTTAAATATTAGACAAAAATAACACAAGTAAACACAAAATGCAGTTTTTAAATGAAGGTGTTTATTATTACGGGGGGAAAAAATCCAAACCTACATGGCCCTGTGTGAAAAAGTGATTGCCCCCTCTGTTAAAACATAATTCAACTGTGGTTTATCACATCTTTGGAAAGCTAAGTTCAATTTCTCTAGCCACACCCAGGCCTGATTACTGCCACACCTGTTCTCAATCAAGAAATCACTTAAATAGGACCTGCCTGACAAAGTGAAGTAGACCAAAAGATCCTCAACAGCTAGACAATATGCTGTGATCCAAAGAAATTCAGGAACAAATGAAAAACAAAGTAATTGAGATCTGTCAGTCTGGAAAAGGCAATAAAGCCATTTCTAAAGCTTTGGGACTGCAGCAAACCACAGTGGGAGCCATTATCCACAAATGGCGAAAACATGGAACAGTGGTGAACCTTCCCAGGAGCGGCCGGCTGACCAAAATTACCCCAAGAGCGCAGCGATGACTTATCCAAGAGGTCACAAAAGACACCACAGCAACATCCAAAGAACTGCAGGCCTCACTTGCCTCAGTTAATGTCAGTGTTCATGACTACACCATAAGAAAGAGACTGGGAAAAAATGGCCTACATGGCAGAGTTCCAAGACGAAAACCACTGCTGAGCAAAAAGAACATAAAGGCTCGTCTCAGTTTTGCCAGAAAACATCTTGATGATCTCCATGTCTTTTGGGAAAATACTCTGTGGACTGACAAGACAAAAGTTGAACTTTTTGGAAGGTATGTGTCCCATTACATCCGGCATAAAAGTAACACACCATTTCAGAAAAGGAACATCATACCAAGAGTAAAATATGGTGGTGGTAGTGTGGTCTGGGGCTGTTTTGCTGCATCAGGACCTGGAAGACTTGCTGTGGTAAATGGAACCATGAATTCTGCTGTCTACCAAAAAATCCTGAAGGATAATGTCCAGCCATCTGTTCGTGACCTCAAGCTGAAGCGTACTTGGGTTCTGCAGCAGGACAATGATCCAAAACACACCAGCAAGTCCACCTCTGAATGGCTTAAGAAAATCAAAATGAAGACTTTGGAGTGCCCTCCATGGCACATGATTGGACACCCCTGTTTTAGACCTACGCAATCACAGCATCTTTATGGTATAATTTTTTAAGCATTAAATCTTCAGTATTATCTTTTTCTTGTCAGATTTGTCGCTTTTCACTTCCTTGTTCTGTTCAGTGAGCGCTGTGGTGATTGACTGGTCGTGATGCCGCGTATTAGCCAATCATCACGGAGTCAATCCGAAATCCCGCCCACACTTCCTGAAGCCAGGGCATGAGACAGAGCGGTGGCTAAACTTTTATTGATAAAATTTACATATTTTGACTGAGCAACTCCATACTCGGGGATGCACACCCTCCTAACCTTAGCAAAACACTTATAAGGCAGCGTGTCCACCAAACATGTTTTTTGTCGCCCGAACCATCCTGAGCAGTTTTTTTTCATCGTTTCATCTGATTGCTGGGGTCTTTCTGCAACTGTGGGGGTCCTCCCTACAGTTGATAGTGCTATGAGATGACTGTTGTTGTGAAATGGCGCTATATAAATAAAGTTGAATTGAATTGAATTGAATTGAATTGTGCACAGTGCTCTGAGAAAAAAAGTCTGTGCCCTGTATCCCAGCAACAGCTTGTCACTCTCAGCTCAGCACTTCCGCTTTTCCTATTGTCAGACTTTCTACTGATTTTTTAATAGAAGTCTCTAAATAACAATGGACAGGAAATGTTTTCTAGCAGCACTGGATGTAAAATATGATGACACGGAAAGCAGGAGTCTGAGTACAGACTAGTACCGGCGTCCTATGTCCTGCCCATGCAGCACTTCTGATTGGCTGCTTGGTCTGACATTGACAAGCTCAACTGCAGTCTCTGAAAAATTGAACTTTTTTCAGCTCTGAGCGCCCTGAGCGCCGCAACAAAAAACGGCCACCGCTGAGAGTGTTTCTGCGCCGAGGGTGCTCAGCGCTGTAAACACTGGACTACATAGAGAATGAATGGAAAATAGCTGTCCAGAGCGGAAAAAATGCATTTGGTGGACACGCAGCCTAAAATCTGAGGTCAGTCTGACAAACGGTTTGAGATATGTAAGGAACAAACACACACACACATACAGATGGAGATTCCTTGCATTTACAGGTAGATGAGTGGTCAGTATCAGTGCCATTTTTTGGCCATACAAATGCTATAGGTGCCCTCAACCACTAGGGGCCCCAAGCTACAAGTTTAACCTAATTAGTTCATTTTTTGGTAGTACTAATTTTACTTGAGTATAGTTTGTGGCTACTCTGCCCACCTCTGCTTAAATTCATACCAGCTTTACTCACATATTATATTTGGTTAAGTAATAAATTCTGTAATGTACTTTTTACACCTTCGCAAACCAAGGAGTTTTACTTCCTTTCAAACCACAAGATCAGAATTACTCTTCTTGCGGATTTGCTTTTATTATTAATAATAAAATAGATGTTGTTTATTGCAATTTATATATATATATATATATTTTTTTTTTTTTTTTTTGAGGTAAGAGTAGAGAGAATTTTTATGTTATGGTTCACAGTAAAATACTTTGATTCCTAAATTTCATCTAAGCATTTTTGAGGAAAATGCTACATCTGTTGTACTATGGTTATAGAAGAGCCTTTTTTTTTTTTTTACTTTTTTTTAATCATTCTTTCTGTAGGGTTAAATTGCTTGGGTCAACTTGTGATCTTTAAGTTGAACTTAAGTGTCACAAACCCAGCCCGTTTTCTTCTGTTACATTAACTGTACCACACTTTCGGGAACATGTTCTTGCCCTATGCCCTTTTATTTCACACTTTTAAAACCTCGGCTTTGTTTCATGTGAGTTTTCATCATATCATCTGTAGCTTCTGCTAATTTATTTTTTCAGCCTCTTCATAAATTTGCATTCTCTACTTAGTCTGTGAATGTAACATCACCTTCATTTGTGTTACGTGGACAGCCACTGGTTTTAAAGAGCTGATGACATGATTTTGACTGCATCTAATTTTGCAACACATAATTTCAATATGATGAAATAGGTTGGTCTGTGCAGTTCTAAGTCAAACAGGCTTGTTTTCACCCAAATATCTGACGTTTCCAAGAGCGCCACATCACCAGAATCAAAATCAGAATCAGAATGAGATTTATTGCCATTGTTCATGTAGTACACAAACTAGGAATTTGTCTCGGTGCAATGCTGCAACATTAAACATGGAGTAGCACTAAAGATAAAAATAAAAAACTATGCATGCAATAAAAGGTAGAATATGAATAAGTAATACTAATCTATGCAATTTTTAAATATATTAACAAGCAGCAGATACTGTGGAAAACCCCCCGGCCATGTTGTGACGTCATCGGAAGAACACAGCGCTTGGCTGCCCATTGTACACACAGGATGGAAGTGGTAGAAAACATCGACGATGGTTCCAGCACATGTAGTCTGGAATTGGTTTGTGTTGTCCAATCTTCAGACGATTATAGTTCAGAAGAACTGGATGACAATGAAAAATCTGGGGGCATCAGACCTTATACATTTGAGCCGTAACAAGCGGACATCATGCCTAGTGAGTCAGACTCAGAGAGTGACGGTGATGAGGCAAACATGCCCGCCGCAGCAGCGGCAAACACAAGGCAGGCGATCACCGAGTGGTATGCTTTTGTTACAGATATTGCAACAAATTATTTGTTCATAATATAATTTATTTAAACCCGATTTTTCAATAAAATCACAGCAGTGTATTTATAATAAAATTGAAACATCTACCTGATACTGTCACCCCCCCCCCCAAAAAAATAAACAAATCAAAAGATATTATTTTTTATTTTTGCAGGTGTCAGTGTGGTCTGTGTGTGAGCATGACAACAGAGGAGGAGAGTATTTGCTGTCAGGAGCAGGACAAGGTGAAGCAGAAAATTCCAGACGGTACTATAAATTGTATCACTGGTCATCACAACTTCCCCGCGGTGTGTCTGAACGAAGATGTGTTGGAAGTAGCCTACTTCACCTATAAACATTATGTGAATGTGGACTATGGAAACAACTGGAAGCGATATACAGCTTACAGACAGTTCATCCAATGGTGCTACCACTACCTTGGTAAGAAAGTCCGCGTGCCAATACCTGCCTGTGTCGTTCACAAGATCAGAGAGACCTTTCCAATACAAGAGGGACAATATGTTGGTTTTACTTATGCTGTCTACCT
The DNA here is from genome assembly GCA_020510985.1 of Pholidichthys leucotaenia. NCBI lineage: Eukaryota > Metazoa > Chordata > Actinopteri > Cichliformes > Pholidichthyidae > Pholidichthys > Pholidichthys leucotaenia. The sequence goes on from CM035836.1 coordinate 302,921,350, forward strand.
TTATGTTTTCATGGTATTGTTTTTCATTCAATAAATGTTTATCTGACCACAACTGTTGTCAATTTTTACAAAAAAATAAAATTACTAAATATTTATAGTGTGATACTTGAAAATCTCATAACTGTTGTCATCATTGGGACGTTGCATGCAATCCTGTATCAATCCTGGGTATTTGAACAAGTGAGATTTTTTTTTCTTATTTTGCAAATATAGTATAATTATTTTTTTTTTTTAGTAAATTAGAGCATACTCGTGGCCATAACTTATCATTTTAAAGTTCAGTTATCTGTAAAACCCCTTTAGAAATTAAAATTATTCTCTGTGTTACTGATGGCAATATCCTTAAAAATAATGTATTCCCTATTATTTATGTCTCATAAAAAATGCTATTTTGTTTGTTATCATTGTTTATTAACTGCTTTTGTCTTGTATCAACTGGCATGTGATTTTCAACAACAATAATGAAAGAAATAGAAGCAACTGATAGTCCTCATTTTTTCTAGAGTTTAGTCACAAGAAAAACAATACTCATAACTGGTATAGCACACTTACTATAACTATCAAAAATATCAAATTATTATAACAGGAAAAAGTCCAAATTAGTGGCAATGAATACAATATAGTCAGTTGATGTCACGAACCAAGCCCGTGTTATCCTGTAGGCTCGGTTCTGACCGTTCTCTGTGGCTCAGGCATCGGGTTTATTATGTATTATCTTTTGAGTTCTTGATGTTTTAATGTCTGTGTTCCTTTTCTTTTCCATGCCTGTAGCCGCCGCTCTGGCTGGCGGTTGTTGGGCAGCCGTTTTGACCCACTTTCAGGTGGGCGCTGTCCAAGGTTCGTCGGTCCAACCATGCCCCCTCTCTTTTTGACAGTCAGCTGTTCGTGTTTTGTGTGCATCATCTGCCGTGTTGTCAGCCAGCCAATATTGCCAACACTATCACGACGTGTTAGCCACTCCACACAGCCGTGGTTCTGATGCGCCCCTTGAAGCGATGCCGGCCCTGGGGCGCAGCCGTGGTTAACACATCTCCTCTCCATGCGTTCGCTGGGTGATGTCGGCCCCGAATGCCAACTGTAAGTGTTTCTGTTTATTTTTGTAAGTCTTCACCTTTTTGGGAACTATTGTCATCAGTCTTATGTTCAATACATGTGCTGTGGTGAATCTGCACCTAAATCCATTCATCCTTCCCCTCCTCCGTGCGCTGTGTAAAAGCGCACGAGGAGCGCACAAGGAGGCTTATGACAGTTGGAGCTGAAGCGTGTGATGTGGTCTTTCATGGCCTGCTGTTTATCTAAGCCCGAGACACAACGCAAAGGCATAGTCGTAAAACTAAATCAAGAAACCAGAGAAACTGTCTGCTACAAAGCTGCTGGCAATCCAGTCAACATCCATCTGTCAACATCCATCCGTCCATTCTCTTGCTGACATCATTTCAGCCTCCTTCTTTATTCGGTGGGCAGCACCACAGTCCAGTCAGCGGCTGCAGATTTTTGATGATAACTATGTTATGCAGGCGCACTTGTAACTATTATAGTGATCATCGACAATGACTTTTGGGTTTATACAACATGCTAAAAAATGTCAAAATCGTGTCATGAGCACTTTAAGGAGTCTGGTAGTCAGCCTAGTATCATTGTTTCACTAACATCTCTTAAGGCTGCGATGATGTTTTGTGCTTGGATTAAGTGGTCTGTAACACTCTCATTGTTCAACACGCATAGCTTGGTCAGTGTCATATGTAGACTATCTATTTGTGGTTTACTTTTTCCAGAATAATATTTTCAGTATTTTCAGAGCTTTTCTGCCATCATCCGTGGCTTCATGTCTTATTAACTCAGCACAGTGTTATGTCTGTAATCAATGAGACGGGAGTCGTTTTGTACCAAACATCCAACTCCTCTTTATTGAGAACACACACAACTATATACGCTAGCCACAGCCCGGCTGACATCACTCCGCAGGGCAGCTATGGCAACCCCCTAGGGCCAAACTCATATACAACACATTGCAATCAGCATTTTTCCCGTCTCTATTCAGCAAGCTGCTCTTCTCCATTGGGTCCCTGTGAAATAGTCTCTTTTAGCTTCAGAGTGTGTAAGTAGCCTAGAAATCTTGTTTATAGGTCATACTGTAGAGGGAAAAAAGGATGAGAAGGCAATGCACGAGCTGGGACAACACAAAATCTTTATTCTTCTTCTAACACCATATCAGCATACAGCATAAAGCCTTCCGCACCACAGCGCAGAGGCTGGAGCCCCCAAGTCTCTGTCCATTCCTCTTTTTATACCTTTATTACTATGTATAAAGAACGAAGGTTCTGCCCATAACACCTTGTTGTATGAACAAAGAGAATGTGTGGCACATTATCATGACATAACCTGAAACACACGTCACAGAGCATGCCTTGTTACAATACATTCACTCCCTGCGTCTTCAGGTGCCAGCTTGGCGCGGCAGGGGGCGAAAGGCACATCTTTGTCTGGTTGGCTCCAGGTTAATCTTCCTCTCCCCAGGGGGTGTATAGAACTAACTGTCCCGTTTGACATCTTCCGGTGCTGCTTCCTCCTTCAGTCTATTATTCTCCTCTCCACCCTGCTTTCTGGGTGTGAGGAAAACCACCAAACATTGTGTCCCCACAATACTTAACTTCAGATGCACTGAATGAAAGCTGCTGCATTGGAACGGTCACTGCTCTGCTCACCATCAAGCTAACGTGCTGTAGCTTCTGTCTTGTTAGATACTAACCTATTAGCTGCTTGAAGTCCTGCATGTAATTCTTTCATGCCCAAACTTCTTCAGGAGAGCTATATGCCCAACATTTCCTGGGCTCTGTAACCTGTTAAAAGCTGAGAAGTTTCACTTTCTTCTTTCTTGCGTGAAGAGAATAAGCTAAGTCCCTCCTTATTTAGCTATCAGATATACTGTATTTATTGAACCACAATATGGAGCAGATTACAGATACATCTCCTGTTGCAGCTCATCACTGCAGCTCATCTCTGCTCAAAGTAAACACAGACCCTGGTGCTCCTCACTTGGCAGCCTCAGATGGGGAGATCAGAAAACAGTACTGTTGATGGGAATTCCAGATCTTTTTGACATAATTTCTGGACCCAGGGGACAGAAGACATACTCGAGAGAATACAATTATCCTTTTATTAGAAACCCGTGTCTTGTGTGTGAGTGTGTGTATGTACAATGTGGTGCATGAAGTGCAGAACTCGTGCAGGAGCTGAGCGAGACGCCGTTCGGCCTGGCAACCCTATGGAGACAAAGCAGAGACGTTAGCGCTGCACCAGCGCTGAGAGAATAATTCAGACAGTCGCTTACTTTCACAGGTGGTGATGCTGGGCTCCGGTTTGCCCTGTGGGCAACGGCCAGTGACAGAGCGTCTAGCACTGCGCCGGGAAGAGGGGGAGTTTCCCTGTTGCTGTTGTGGAGCTGAGCCGCCGCCGGGGAGAGAGAATCCGCTGCCAGGGAGGTCCACCTGTGCACAGGGGAAAGGAACTTGACAAGGTAAGTGGAGGTTAAGCTTACGTGCTGTGACGTGTTGCTCGTGGTCAGGAGTAGAGCCAAGACGTGGCTGGAGACGAGAGACGTGTCCTCGTGAGTTTGACAGCCGGCTCCGTGCTGAGTCGCTGGCAGGCCTGGCTCTTAAAGCCCGCTGATGATTGTCAACAGGTGTGCACAGAGCTGAGAATGATGATGGCCCTGCGGGCGCCATGACAGTACTCCCCCCTCTAGAGGTGCCTCCTGGCACCTGCCCTATCTTACCCGGGTGCGTCCAGTGAAAGTCACGGATGAGTTGTTTATCGAGGACAAGAGACGGACGTACCCAGCACCTATGCTCAGAGCCAAATCCCTCCCAGTCCACCAGGTATTGTAAGCCGCGACCCCGCCGGCGGACATCCAGGATGGCAGTGACTCCCCACGCCGGATGGCCATCGACCATCATCGGGGGAGGTGGAGCCACGGGGGGCGGGCAGAGGGGGCTGGAACAGACGGGTTTCACCTGTGAAACAAGGAAGGTGGGACAGATGCAGGGGGGGAGGGGAGAGCTAGGCGAACAGCCACAGGGTTAATCACACGTACAATAGGGTAAGGCCCAATAAAACGCTTGGTCAGCTTGCGTTTCTCTGCTTTCAAATTGATGTTACGCGTTGACAGCCATACCTGCTGACCCACCTTGTACTCGGGAGCTGGTCTCCTGCGGCGATTGGCCATCCTGATGTTACGCTCGGTGGTTTGAAGGAGAACTCTGCGGGTGGTAGTCCAGAGCCGGCGGCAGCGCCTGACATGTGCATGGACAGAAGGCACCGCCACCTCCTTCTCCTCCTCCGGAAACAGTGGGGGGTCATACCCTAAAGATAACCCTGAAGGGAGACATCCCAATCCCTGAAGAAACCGTGGAGTTGTGGGCGTACTCAAGCCATGGCAGGTGGCTACTCCAAGAAGAAGGGCTGGAGGCAATGACGCAGAGTAGGGCGGCCTCCAGTTCCTGATTCGCTCGTTTGCACTGCCCATTGCTTTGAGGGTGGTAACCAGATGACAGGCTTACTGTAGACCCCAGCGCGTGAAAGAATGCCCTCCAAACCTGGGAAACAAACTGGGGCCCACGATCTGAGACGACATCCGTGGGGATCCCATGAAGACGAATGATGTGTTGAACCAACAGGTCCGCTGTCTCCCGTGCCATCGGCAGCCCCCGGAGGGGAACGAAGTGAGCCGCCTTGGGGAAGCAATCAACAATGGTCAGGACCGTCATAAAATGATTGGATGGTGGGAGGCCCGTCACGAAATCCAGGGCGATGTGTGACCAGGGACGACTAGGAACTGGCAGGGGATGAAGCAGTCCGGCCGGGGGGGAGAAGGATGACTTCCCAGTGGCGCACTGAGCGCAGGCCCGGATGTAGGCATTGACGTCCTTCCGCAGCCCCGGCCACCAGAACGACCTCTGGAGAAGCTCAATTGGGCGAGACACCCCAGGGTGGCACGCCAACTTTGAGGCGTGAGCCCACTGAATGACCTCACCCTGGACCGGCGTAGGGACAAACAACCGTTCCGAGGGGCCACCTCCCGGGTCGGGCTCAGTCTCCTGCGCCTTCACAACCTTTTCCCTGATGTCCTATAAGAGGGCGCCCACAACGCAGGATGGAGGAAGGATCGTTTGTTCCTGGTCCTCGGATACCTCCGCCGAGAACTGCCTGGAGAGGGTGTCTGGCTTAGCGTTCTTGTCCCCGGGGCGGTAGGTGATCGTGAAGTCTAACTGACCGAAGAACAGGGACCAGCGGGCCTGACGGGAGTTCAACCGCTTAGCTGTCCTCAGATATTCCAAGTTCTTATGGTCAGTCCAAACTACAAAAGGCTGGGCAGCTCCCTCCAACCAGTGGCGCCACTCCTCCAATGCGAGCTTAACCGCCAACAGCTCCCTATCGCCGATACTGTAATTCCTTTCTGCTGGAGATAGGCGGTGCGAGAAGAAGGCACAGGGGTGGATCACCCCGTCTATCGGAGAGCGCTGGGAGAGTACTGCCCCCACCCCGGAGTCCGAAGCATCCACCTCGACCAGGCACTGGAGAGCCGGGTCCACCTGCGTAAGGACGTGGGACGATGAGAACTCCCTCTTGAGTGCGCCGAACGCCGCTGCAGCCTCCCCCGTCCAGAGGAAGGGAACCTTTGGGGACGTGAGACAGGTCAGCGGGCGGGCCACCATGCTATACTTGGGCACAAAGCGGCGGTAAAAATTGGCAAACCCCAGGAACTGCTGGAGTTGCTTCCTGGACGAGGGGAGGGGCCAGTCCACCAAATGCCTTGACCTTGGCTGGGTCAGGGAGAACCTGGTTGTGGGAAATCACAAAGCCGAGAAAAGACATCTTGTTAGCACGAAACTTGCATTCCTCGGCCTTCACGAACAGTTGGTTCTCCAGGAGTCATTGGAGGACCCGTCTCACGTGCACCCGGTGCTCCTCAAGCGATCGGGAGAAGATGAGGATGTCGTCCAGGTAGACAAAGACAAAGGTGCCCAGGAAATCCCAGAGAACGTCATTGATCAGGCGCTGGAAGACAGCCGGAGCGTTAGTCAGCCCAAACAGCATCACCAGGTATTCGAAGTGGCTGCTTGGGGTCTGGAAGCCAGTCTTCCACTCATCTCCCTCCTTGATCCACACGAGATGGTACGCATTGCGGAGGTTGAGTTTGGTGAACCAAGAGGCCCCCTGGAGGGAATCAAATGCCATGTCCATGAGGGGCAGGGTGTACTTATCCTTCAACGTGATATCATTGAGCCCCCTGAAGTTGATGCATGGCCGCAGGGAGCCGTCCTTCTTTCCAACGAAGAAGAATCCTGCCCCGCCGAAGAGGACGGGCGGATGATCCCTGAGCTGAGCAACTCCTTTATATACGTATCCAGTGCCTCCTGTTCCGGAGCAGACAGGCTGTACAGACAGCTCGACGGCAGCGGGGCACCAGCCCAGAGATTTATAGCGCAATCATAGGGGTGGTGGGGAGGAAGGGACAGCGCCTGCGACTTACTGAAGACTGCCCCCAGATCGTGATATTCAGCTGGCACCTTAGACGGGTCTGGAGGAGGGGACATGCATAGAGCCACAGATACCGACAGGGCACATGCCGCGGACTGCAGGCACACGCTGAGGCAGAACAAACTCCAGGATGAGATGCTTCCTGTCTGCCAGTCGAAGGATGGATTATGCAGCCGCAGCCAGGGGTAGCCCAGGATGACTGGGGACGTGGAGGAGGGCAGCACCAGAAAGCGTAGATCCTCTCGGTGGTTCCCAGAAACGATCACCGACACTGGAGCGGTCTGCTAAGAAACAGTTGTTAACGGGGCATTGGATAGGGCTATCAGCTTGAGCGACGGCTGGAGAGTGTGATAAGTGCGCCCTAACCAGGTTGCCAGGTCTCCTGATCTAAAACTCTGCTCAGCCCCAGAGTCAATCAGTGCATGGGTGGAGTATTCAGAGTGTTTATGAATGAATCAGATGGGCACGAGGCAGCTGGTGAGGGGTTTTGACTGGGACGCGTCCATGAGTCCCCCTACTGTGACCCATGGACCTCCTCTTTTAACCGACTCGTACAATTCTCCAATTCGTGTGTACTGCTACCACAATACAAACACAGCCCTAATTCCCTACGGCGCTGTTTCTCAGCAGGCGGAATCTTGGAGCGCCCGATTACCATATCCTCCTGCCCCGGAAGTCTTTCCGGAGAGGGCAGAGCCAACTGGGGTGACTGTGAGGAACGAAAAAACTGGGCACTAGAGCAGCTGGAAGCTCTTCGCTCGGCTGCTCGTTCCCTCAGCCTGTTATCCAAGCTAATGGTAAGAGAGATTAGCTCATTAAGTTGTTCTGGCTTATCCAACCTAGCTAGTTAGTCTCTTAGATTGGGGCTTAGGCTACGGATAAAAATGCTACACAGCGAGGCATCCTCCCACCCGATCTCAGCGGCTACCACCCAGAAATCGACCACGTAGTCCGCAGCGGACCTACTGCCCTGTCGAAAGTTTAACAACCGGGTGGTGAGCACGGTGTCCCGGTCGGAGTGGTCAAACACCTCCAGAAAATCGGCCACAAATCGCTGGTATGTTAAATTCGCATTACTGGGCTTAGCCATAACGGCATAGGCCCAGGCTAGCACCCTACCTTCTAGCAGGTTAGCAATGTAGCCTATCTTGCCATGATCCGTAGGAAAGTCCCCTGGTACTCGCTGGAAAACCCTCTCACATTGCAGGATAAACCCCCGGGCTTCCCCGAGCTTCCCGCTGAAGCGTATGGGTGTGGGCACCGGTGTGAGGCGGGTCGAAGGGACCTGACTAGCCTGGCTAGGCGGGGAGCTAGCGGGGCCCGGTGGGACCCCAGAAGCCGGCAGGAACGTCCCCTATCTATCCAGATGATCCAACCGGCTGTTAATTTGGGTTAACTGGGTAAGAATAACGTTCTGCTGGTAAACTAATTGTTCAACTTGAGCGTCTAAGGTGTTTAAACGGCGTGCTAGCACGCCATCCGCTGGGTCGCTCAGACGGAGCCATACTGACATAATTTCTGGACCCAGGGGACAGAAGACAGACTTGAGAGAATACAATTATCCTTTTATTAGAAACCCGTGTCTTGTGTGTGATTGCGTGTATGTACAATGTGATGCGTGAAGTGCAGGAGCTGAGCGAGACGCCGTTCGGCCTGGCAACCCTATGGAGACAAAGCAGAGACGTTAACACTGCACCAGCACTGAGAGAATAATTCAGACAGTCGCTTACTTTCACAGGTGGTGATGCTGGGATCCGGTTTGCCCTATGGGCGACGGCCAAGGAGAGAGCATCTAGTACTGCGCCGGGAAGAGGGGGAGTTTCCCTGTTGCTGGGGAGAGAGAATCCGCTGCCAGGGAGGTCCACCTGTGCACAGGGGAAAGGAACTTGACAAGGTAAGTGGAGGTTAAGCTTATGTGCTGCGACGTGTTGCTCATGGTCAGGAGTAGAGCCAAGACGTGGCTGGAGACGAGAGACGTGTCCTCGTGAGTTTGACAGCCGGCTCCGTGCTGAGTCGCTGGCAGGCCTGGCTCTTAAAGCCCGCTGACGATCGGCAACAGGTGTGCACGCAGCTGAGACTGATGATGGCCCTGCGGGCACCATGACATTTTTAAGAAAACCAGTTCTTATGGCTCAGCTCACTAAAAAAGTGCCGGCTCTTTCGGGTCCCAGGTGGCTCCTCATAATTTTTTGTTGCTTAAATTAATTCATTACCAAAAATAATGTAAAATTATGTGTAAAATAAATTACTAATGCACAAAGCATTTAACTTTTCTGAGCTGAATGAAACATTTCAACAGTCTGATTTTAAAAGGTGTGTGTGTGTGTGTGTGTGTGTGTGTGTGTGTGTGTGTGTGTGTGTGTGTGTAATTGAGTCTGAGAAATAAAACCTCCTTGGTCTAACTATTCATGTGTGTTTTTTTACTCTTTCTTGGCTGAGCACCATCCTATCCTGACATTTTGACAACAGCTAACTGGCCTACTCAGACAGCATTTGAGGACCACAGTTTGTGGGTTGAGCGGTCAGATGGGTGGCTATTGTGTGTGATCTGTTGGATGTGTGTGTAGGTTGTGTTTAAAAGGGGATATGACAACTTTGAGTTATGGGAGTTTCTCTGGAGAAACATGTTGGCATGCATGAGGGAATGTTGTCGTTTTGAACTTTTGGTCTAATGCAGCATGTTTTCAAACTGGAACTGAATTGGCTGTTCTGATGGCAAACACATTGTCAATTTGAGCCTCTGCTCCTAGAATGGTCTCTGTGTGGCCCTGATGAACAGTTTCATTAATACCACGTAGACCTTTTTGTACGGTCATATCTACACTCAAATGTGTTCCGATTTCTGTGTACTTTGGATAATGAGGGCCAGTGTGTTTTCTAGCTAATATATCACAGTTGTATATTAATCACAGACATACAGTGGGAAAATAAGTATTGAACACGTCAACATTTTTCTCATTAAACATAGTTCTGATGGAGCAATTGACCAGAGATTTTCACCAGACATCAGTAATAATCCAAGTGATCCATACATACAAAGAAATCAAGGCTACCATGTTCACAAAGCAAGTTATATTTAATAAAGTGGAATGACACAGGGAATAAGTATTGAACATGGAGAAAAAGAGGCGTAAAAAGGCATAGAAAACCAAGAAACCAGCGGAAATCTATCAAAATTTAGGAAGCCACCACAACCCCCATCAGTGCAAATTAATTCTAGCTGGTAAAGTCTTGACTAATAGCCTTTAAAAAGGTCTGTGAATATCAGATTGTCACACCACAAAGAACTCATGATGGGTAAAAGTAAAGAGCTCTCTCTAGACTTTTGCAACCTTATCATTACAAAACATAATGATAGCATTGGTTACAGGCACATTTCTAAACTACTGAATGTTCCAGTAAGCACTGTTGGAACTATCATTCAGAAGTGGAAAGAACATCATTTTACCATAAACTGGCCATGACCAGGAGCTCTTCGCAAGATTTCTGACACAGGAGTCAAAAGAATTATCTGGAGTTATCCAAGAACCAAAGATTACTCATGGAGAACTCCAGAAAGACATGGACTCTATGCCCGCTCACCTTGCAAGACTCCATTGCTGAAGAAAAAGCATGCTGAAGTTTGTTTAAAAGTTTGCTGCACAACATTTGGGCAAGCCAGTAAAAATACTGGGAGAATATAGTCTGGTCAGATGAGACCAAAATTGAACTTTTTGGATGCCACAACACGCAACATGTTTGGAGGACAAATGGCACTGCACATCCCATCATGGTGTGGGGGTGTTTTTCAGCACATGGTACAAGCAGACTTCATATAACTGAAGGAAAGATGAATGGACAAATGTACAGAGACATCCTTGACAAGAGCTGAAGATGAAAAAACGAGGGCAGACATTTCAGCAAGACAATGACCCGGGCCGCAGCATTATGAAGATTGGTTCTGGTCCGGGGGACCCAGCATCTCCAGGGCGTCTTCACCACAGGCCTACCACAGGGTCCCTCCAGCAGAACCACCTTCTCCATGGAACACTGTCAGAAAGACTGTTTAGTTAGGAGCCCGGCTGAACAAGTGGCAGAATAACCCACTCAGCCGCATCGGGTCCAGCAGCGGTCCACCCACTGGCCTTAGTTCAGGTGTTCAATGTCTATGCTAAATTGGGGAGGGTTATAATTTGCAAAGTGTTCTGTGTTTTTTCCAAGGGGAGGGTGAATGTTGTAAAGGGAATTTAAAACAGGAACGGCATGATGATGTAGCCAGTTGTGTCGTCATCACACCGACCTTTATTAGAGGGAGTCAGCCATCTTATGGCCTCTTGGGTGACTCTCCCTCGATAGCCACAGTTGGAGCTGAATGCTCATACGTATACAGTGTTCTTGACGTTTATTGTAATAAAGTTTGAGTTCCAGCACAGCCCTCTCGTCCGTCATCATTCTCAGGTTTGTGGACATAACAAGTTTGTGTGGAAGAATGGGCTAAAATCACTCCTGAGCAATGCCTGCTCCTAGTTTCTACATACAGGAGGTGTCTGGAAGCTGTTTTTACCAACAAAGGTTTTTCTACTAAATATTAAATGAATTTCACCAAGCATGTTCAATACTTATTCCCTGTCATTCCACTTTACTAAATATAACTTGTTTTGTAAACAAAGTTGCCTTGATTTCTTTGTATGTATGGATTACTTGGGTTGTTACTGATATCTGGTGAAAATCTCAGGTCAGTGGCTCCATCAGAAATATGTTTAATGGGAAAAATGTTGACATGTTCAATACTTATTTTCCCTGCTGCATGTTAAAAAAAAAACAGGCAAACTTTAGTTTCTTGGATTTCAGTATGTTCAGACCACTGTTAATGGTTGATAGAAGCACTTAGAGTGATTCTGATTGTTTTGCCAAAAAAAATAGGGTGCTTTCTTTTGAATGACACCAACCTCATGACCATACTGAAAAGGGTTGAAGAAATGCATTTGATTTACTTTGGAGATGTTATTATTAGGTGTTTTTCAAGAAATTTGCTGGAACACTTAAAGACAACATCTGTGTTTTGGTCAAGAAAAGGAAATCACATATATAAGGAATATTCCAAGAAAAAGAACTATTTGAATAAACAGGTAGTCTGCCATTGGTCACTGCAGAAATCCATACACTGTTGGTCTGTAAAATATCAGAAGGCTGGATTGTGTTCATTTTGGTAGTTTTGTATGTTATCTGTGTCCTCTCAGGCCTGACAGCAGCAAACAGGTAGCACTTACGGAGCTCTGACTATAGCAATACCAGACTAATGTTGTCAGGATGCTGTTGCCATGGTAAACCTTGTGTGTTTAAAAGTGCTGCAGTCCATCATTAGTGAGGAAGAGGCGTTGCCATGGAGACCAGGTACTGTGGTGGAAAAACAAGGTTAGACAGAGTTATGGGTTTGCCAGGATGACAGGCTTTCATTAGAACTCAAACATCAACCTTCAGGTACCATGTTTAGTGACAAACTGCAGGAAGGCAATACTCTTTACTATTGTGCAAAAAATATGATGACAATAAAACTATAATGTACCACAAATCGAGTATGTAAAGAAATCAAAATATGCTCTAACTTTAGCCACTTTCTCCCCACCAGCATCAGCATTTTATTATCAACAGTTCTTTCAAGTCCTGAAGAGGTTCTGACATATTTTCAGCATTTTTTTTCATTCTGTGCTCCCTTTTATCCTTACCATCTGAGTGCAATCTTTCTGCTCCAACACTAAGCTTAAAACAAATCCTGAAGGTTGGTTTACTTGTCCTAATTTTTAAAAAAAAGTTTATGCTCCTATAAAGCAGCCCTCTTTCTGGCCCCCTCTGCAGTCATTTCTTTGCAGCATTTGATTCACAAAATCTCCTGTTAGGAAGCATCTGTTATCTAAACTGTGGGAAGCTTTCATCTCAACTTAAATCTGAGTTGATGTTGTATATTTCTGAGACTGGCAGCTGAAGCAGTTTACAATAGTTTTTGTTGACGACCTTTGAAAAAAAAAAAATCCTTTGAAGAGCTCTCCAAAAGTATTTATTCTTTGATGGTGGGCGGAAGTAAGATGACAGTCCCCCCTTCATCCATTATTGTGCGCTGCATTTTGCCAAACTAAAAGCTAAAAATACTCCTTGAATACATTTTTCCAAAAATGGTTTCTGCCCTCATAGATAGTTATTTTAATGCTGATACGTGTTCACATATTTGTTTGTTTGTTTTTTTTAAATCAGTTTTATTACATCCGCCAAGGAGGTTATGTTTTTACCAGCGTTTGTCTGTTAGCAACATTACTCAAAAGGTTATGAACAGAGTTTGATGAAATTTTCAGGAAGGGTGTGTAATGGCACAGGAAACTGATAACTAGATGTTGGTGATGATCTGAGAGTGCATACCTCCACCAAGGGCTTTGTTTGCATTTGTGCAGCAGGATTACACAAAAACTATTAGATGGACTTGGATGAAATTTTCACCAGAGGTGGTTCTTGGGCTAGAGACGAACCCATTACATTTTGGTGATGATCTGAGAGCAAGATGGCACCCATGGTTGGCGAACGTCTTTGCTCGTTCCGCTCCCGAATGCCGACTTTTCTCCTTTTTTGCATAGTTGCTGTTCTTTCTACAGTGCATGGAGGTCATGCACTGCTAGCATGCAACCGACAAACACTACTGGATATCACCAAGTCAAGCAGCCACACAGAGTTTACTGGCTTTATACCACCCAACCTGCAATGCCTTGTCCACCCCCGCAGTGACCATCAGTACCCCCAGGAAGGCCCCGAAGCACCAAGCCCACATGAGCATGCTGACCCCAAGAGAGCGCGTAGGAGGTGGGGCCGAAGGCACTGAAGGCAAGGCAAGAGAGGAGGGCTACATGCTAGGCTAAAGGCTCATTCCAGCCGGTCACCACTACCCAGTCTCTTAATGGCAAACGTTCGGTCTTTGGAAAATAAGCTAGACGAACTAAGAGCAAGGACTGAAGACCAGCGGGAGACAAGAGAGTGCTGTGCCCTAACTTTCTGCGAGACCTGGCTTTCAGATAGAGTCTCGGAGAGTGCTATTCAGATACCGACACACTCAACACACCGGGCAGACAGAACAGGAGATGCTGGTAAGACGAGGGGAGGGTAGGTGTGTGTGTATTTATAAACCACTCATGGTGTGGAGATGTACAAACCGTCTACAAGCACTGCTCGCCCGATGTGGAGTTTTTACTGCTGAAATGCCTTCCCTATTATTTACCGAGGGAATTTACCACCGTGTTTTTGGCCGCTGTATACATTTGTCCACAGAGCAACTACACAGTAGTGCTAAACAAACTCCATGGCGTCATCAGCGCAGTAGAGACGAAACATCCTGATGTGGTTTTTATTGTTGCTGGTGACTTTAACCAGTGCAATTTACGAACTGTACTCCCCAAATATTACCAGCCTGTAGACATTCCCACCTGCGATAAAGGTACATTGATCATGTTTATTCCAACATAAGTGGCACCTACAGAGCAGCACCCCGCCCCCACTTCTTTCAGTCAGATCACATTTCACTGTTTATGTACCCAGCCTACAAACAAAGGTTGAAACAAACAAACCCTGTTATGAAGAAAATTATGCGCTAGACTCTAGAGACTGAGAGCACCCTACAAGACTGTTTTGCCTGCAGAGAATGGGATGTGTTTAAAGCTGCAGCCAGGATTATGCTGAATACGTGACCGGATACAGCACGTGTTGATACCATCGTACCCACCATACAGGTCAGGAAGTTCCCCAACCAGAAGCTCTGGATCAACAGTCAGGTACATCAGATGCTGTGTGCTCACTCTCATGCATTTAATTCATGCTGTGAGGTCAACTACAAAGCTGCAAAGTATGGACTGAGGAAGGCTATAACAACAGCCAAGAGGCAGTGCAGAGAAAAGTTGGACAGCCTCTACTCCACTCCTGACCTGGGGCACATGTGGCAAGGCCTGCAATACATCACAGACTACAAGAGGACCAACAGTAGCACCACTAGCTCTACAGACAGCCTGCCGGATGAGCTCAACATCTTTTACACTCACTTCAAGACCACCAACCACAGCACAGAGAAGAGAAAGACACTCACGTACCCCCTTCCCCTCCACTAAGAGTCTAACCAGGCCAGGTAAAGAAAGCACTGAGGAATATCAACCCCTGCAAGGAAGCAGGACCAGACAACATACCTGGGCGGGCCCTAAGAGCATGTGCTGCCAAGCTGACTGACGTTCTCACATCCATCTTCAACCTCTTCCTCAACCAGAACATAGTCCCCTCCTGCTTCAAAACCACAACCATCATCCCCCTCCCCAAAAGGAGCCCGCCAACCTGTCTGAATGATTACAGACTGGTAGCACTCACTCCAATCATCATGAAGTGCTTCAAGAGAGTGGTGCTGCCCCTTATTCAGGACAGTATATCGGGCACCCTGGACCCCCTGCAGTACGCCTACTGGTCCAACAGATCCGCCTCAGATGCCATCGCTGCAGCACTCCATTATTCTCTCTCCCACCTGAAAGATAAAGACTCCTACATTAGGATGCTCTTTGTCGACTACAGCTCTGCCTTCATCCCCCACAAACTCACCGACAAACTGTCTTCACTTGGTCTGCACCCCACCCTCTGCAGCTGGCTACTGGACTTTCTAATTGGCAGGCCCCAGTCTGTCAGGATGGGTCACAGGATCTCAGCCAGCATCATCACAAACACAGGTGTCCCACAGGGTTGTGTTCCCATCCCCATCCTCTACAGCCTCTTCACCCATGACTGTATTGCCTCCCACAAGGACAATATCATTCTAAAGTTTGCGGATGATACAGCAGTGATAGGACGCATCACTGGTGATGACGAAGCATCCTACAGGAGGGAGGTGGCCAACCTGGTGTCATGGTGTGAGGACAACAACCTTACCCTCAACACGGACAACACAAAGGAGATGATAGTGGACATGAGGAAAGGGAGGAGGAGACCCCATCGGTCGCTGTTCATCCGGAAGCTTGAGGTGAAGAGGGTGAGCAACTTTAAATACCTGGGCATCCACATCAGCGAGGACCTTAAGTGGACACACAATACCACAGAGCTGGTTAAGAGAGCTCAACAGCAGCTGTACTTTCTGAGGAGGCTGAAGAAGTTTGGCATGTCTTCCAGGATGCTCAACAATTTCTACAGCTGCATCATCGACAGCATCCTTACCAACTGCATCACTGCGTGGTACGGCAGCACCACTGCCCTGGAGCACAAATGCCTGCAGAGAGTGGTGAAGACAGCGGAGAAGATCATCAGGACTCCACTCCCCTCTCTGCAGAGCATCTACCACCACAGAGTCCAAAGGAGAGCTGACGCCATCCTCCGGGACCCCGCCCACCCCCAGCACAGTCTGTTCACACTTCTACCCTCCGGCCGGAGGTACAGAAGTGTGAAATGCAGGACAACCAGACTGAAGAGCTCCTTCTTTCCCACTGCCATCAGACTCTTGAACAGATAACAACTCCCAAAACTCCGTAACACAGCTTTGCATATAGTAACTCACACACCGGCTGCTAAATTTGCACACTGCTCACCTGTACAGTAGATATAATCTCACCCGTCTGATGTCCATATCATCTCTGCTGCTACTTATCATGTATAGTCTACTGGTACTACCGTTACAGAAATTAGCACCGGGTGCTAATTTGTAATTTGTAATTATACACTGCTCGTTGCACAATGCTCATTTACACACTGTACATAGGTTCATGCCATCTCAGGTTGACATCATCTCTGATATCAATATACCACTATCACTTTAGTCATTCACACTGACTTTAGTCAGCTCACAAATGAGCTTCCTAAATACTAAATACAGACAGCATATTAAATGTCCCACCAGGGACACAAATACACTTGACTACTGTTACACAGTTTTAAGAAATGCCTATCATGCCGTCCCCCGTGCAGCTCTGGGTTTTTCTGACCACTGCCTGCTCCATCTTATTCCAACATACAGACAGAAACTAAAAACTTCCAAGCCTGTTGTAAGGACTGTGAAGAAATGGACTGAGGAATCAAAGCTGAAGTTACAAGCCTGCTTTGACTGCACAGATTGGAGTGTTTTTGAAGCTGCAGCCATTAACTTAAATGAACTCACTGACACTGTGACATCATACACCTGTTTCTGCGAGGACATGTGTGTGCAGACCAAGACCTTCTGCATATACAACAACAATAAACCCTGGTTCATTCCTAAACTGAAGCAGCTACGTCAGACCAAGGAGGAGGCCTACAGGACTGGTGACTGGACTCTGTACAAGCGGGCCAGAAACATGCTGACGAAGGAGACCAGGCTTGCTAAGAGGAGCTACAGTGTGAAGTTACAAAAAAACTTCTCAGCTAACAACTCTGCTTCTGTCTGGAGAGGCCTACGGAATATCACCAACTACAGGAGACCATCCCCCCACCCTGCGGAAAACCTCCAGCTGGCTAATGACCTAAACAGCTTTTACTGCAGGTTTGAAAAGAACCTACAGTTCTCACCTCCCACCCACACAAAAGGATTATCTGCAGCCCCAGGAACTCCATCCCTCCTCCACTCTGACCTCCCACCAGCACTAATGATCTGTGAAGAGGAGGTGCGCCGGGTCTTTCAGAGACAAAAGATCAAGAAGGCTGCAAGACCCGATGGTGTGTCTCCGTCCTGCCTGAGAGTCTGCTCCAACGAGTTGGCCCCCATCTTCACCCGGATCTTTAACAGATCACTGGAGCTGCGTGAAGTGCCTTCCTGCTTCAAACGCTCCATCATCATTCCAGTTCCCAAGAAACCCTCTATTACAGGATTAAACGACTACAGACCTGTTGCCCTGACCTCTGTGGTCATGAAATCCTTGGAGAGATTGGTGCTGAACCACCTGAAGGTCATCACAGGCCCCCTGATGGACCCACTGCAGTTTGCCTACCGGTCAAACAGGTCAGTGGATGATGCAGTGAATATGGGACTACATTACATCCTGCAACACCTCGACTCCCCAGGGACGTACGCCAGGATCCTGTTTGTCGACTTCAGCTCAGCGTTCAACACCATCATCCCAGGCATTCTTCATCAGAAACTCCTCCAGCTCAAGGTGCCCCCCTCCACCTGCCAGTGGATCTCCAGCTTTCTGACTGACAGGTGGCAACAGGTGAAGCTAGGGAGATTTACATCCAGCTCCCGAAAAATTAGTACTGGCGCCCCCCAAGGATGTGTCCTTTCCCCACTGCTCTTCTCCCTCTACTCCAACGACTGCACCTCAGAGGACCCTTCGGTGAAGCTCCTGAAGTTTGCGGACGACACCACAGTCATCGGTTTGATCCGGGATGATGATGAGTCTGCATACAGGCGGGAGGTGGAGCAGCTGATCCTCTGGTGCAGCCAGAACCATCTTGAACTTAACCCAGCCAAAACGGTGGAGATGACTGTGGATTTCAGGCGACACCCCCCTTCATTCCCCCCACTCACCATCCTCAACAGCACAGTGTCCACTGTGGACTCCTTCAAGTTTCTGGGTACCACAATCTCCCGGAACCTGAAGTGGTCCTCCCATATTGACACTGTCCGGAAAAAGGCCCAGCAGAGGTTGTTTTTTCTGCGTCAGCTCAAGAAGTTTGATTTGCCTCAGGAGCTGCTGGTTGTCTTCTACACCGCCATCATCCAATCTGTCCTCTGCTTTTCCATCACTGTCTGGTTTGGATCTGCCACTAAACAGGACAAGACCAGACTGCAGCGGATCATTAAGTCTGTGGAGAGGATCATTGGTACCGACCTACCCCCCATTGAGAACTTATATCGGTCCATAACCAGGAAACGGGCGGGAAACATCTGTGCTGACCCATCACACCCCGGCCACAAACTGTTTGAACTTCTATCTTCTGGTCGTCGTTACAGATCACTGAAGGTCAAAACCACCCGTCACAGGAACAGTTTCTTTCCTCAAGCCATCACTCTGATGAACTCCTAACATTCACCTAGTCCTACCTGTTGCTGTACTCATGACTTTTCATCCATTATTACATTGCACATAACTCTCACACTGCTTTTTACTTCATTCACATTATATCACTGAATCTGAGTCCACATTGAAATACTGTGTGATTGTATATTTTTTCATATATTTCTGCAAAGTGTGGTTAGTCCGAGTAAATGACTGCATATATTCCTGTATATATTTGCATCCTTTTATAGAAACGTGGACAGACTGTAATTTACTGTACATACTCTGGTTGTCATTGAATCCTTATTTAAATCCTTCACCTGAACAACGAGAGCAAGTTTTTTAGCCAAAGTCAAATTCCTTGTATGTGTTGTGCATACTTGGCCAATAAAGCTGATTCTGATTCTGATTCTGATTCTGATTCAGTGAATTTTCAATTTCATTCCTCTTGTCTGACTGCTTTAACTGCTTCAACTGCCCAAACTGCCTAGTGTGTGTTATTTGTACTCATTAGTTTTAGTCTTTAGTATCAAGGTGTGCTTAAGGAGTCCTAACTGCCTAACTGTGTGTTGGTGTGTGTGTTATTAGCATCCATTAGTACTAGGAATGAGTTACTGTGTTAGTGTGTCATGACCTATTAGAAGTGTTGTTTCTGTACCTTTTACCTTGGCATTCGTTTGGAGACCAAAGTAAGAATTTCATTGCTCAGGAAATGTAGCATTTCTTAACTATGCACATGATAATAAAGCCTTTGAATCTTGAGAATGCATACCTTAGCCAAGGCCCTTATCTTCTTATAGTAGGTTAGCAACAAAACTCCAAAACTAATGGACAGACTTTGATGCAATTTTCACCAGGAGTGGTACTAGGCCTACACACAAACCCATTACGTTTTGGACGTGTTCCATGAGGGACGGAAGGAGCCTTGGCGGAGGTATACGCTCTCCGAGTGCTTTTCTAGTTTTAATTACTTATTTGTTGCTATAGAAATGGGGTATGGTCACAGCTGAGCATGCTGTAATTGGCTGCATTTGCACAAACTGCCGCCTATAGGTTGCTATATAGACTGTAATGAGTGGCTGTATGGGTGTGAACTCGACACCATGGCTCCACTTCAAGGTCACTACTCTGGCTGCAAAGGATGTCAACTGTGCAAGATTGCAGTCCCCTAAATCCAGGAAGTAGAGCTTTGCTTTTATACAGTGGGAGTAAGTGACACGGCATGTCATAAATAGTTATAGTATACAGGCTGTGTACCGGAGTGGTGGCCTAGTTGGTAGAGCATTCACCCCACAACCGGAAGGCCAGGGTTCAAATCCTGGCTGGGTCATACCAAAGACCATATAAAAATGGTACTTTCCACCTTCGAGCTTGGTGCTCAGCATAATAGAACGGGGAAAGGAAAGTTACGCACAGAGCTACCAGAGGACTGACCCTCCACTGTAGCTTTCACTACTTACAGTAGCTGTATGGCCTAGGGTCAGAAAAACAGAGATAGGCTCCACCCCTGTACACCATCTGGTGCCCCACATGCTGTGGAAGGGAATTAACTAACTACAGTATAGACTATGTGGCCACCACTTTGGCTCCCCAGCAGCCACCCCTGGTCACTGCCACTGAACAATCTAACATAATTTTACAGTAGTGAAAAAATTAAGACACCCCATTAAATATTCAGTTCTTTATTAATAAATGTTCACATATCTATGTCTGGGCAGTACGGTGGAGCAGTGGTTAGCACTGTGGCAGCACAGCAAGAAGGTCACGGGATCGATTTCACCCCTGACCATCGTGGATTCGATCCCACCCCCAGACCATCGGTGACCCTTCTGTGTGGAGTTTGCATGTTCTCCGTGTGTCTGCGTGGGTTTATTCTGGGTACTCCGGATTCCTCCCATAGGCCAAAGACATGCAGGTTAGGTTAACTGGCATCAACTGGGGATTGTAAATTGTCCTTAGGTATGACTGTGAGAGTGAATGGTTGTCTGTCTCTCTGTGTTGGCCCTGCAATGGACTGGCGATCTGTCCAGGGTGGACCCTGCCTCTCACCCAATGATGCTGGGATAGGCTCCAGCGCCCCTGCGACCCGAAAAGGATTAAGCGGTAGAAGATGGATGGATGGATGGATGGATATCTATGTCTAACCTTGTTTTTGTTTTTATTTGTATTTTTTAATATTTATTTTAGCCATTTTAAGTGGGAATGAATGTGGGGGTGTCCTAAAAACGATCAGAATCAGAATCAGAATCAGAATCAGGTTTATTGCCATTGTTCATGTAGTACACAAACTAGGAATTTGTCTCGGTACAATGCTGCAACATTAAACATGATAAGATAAGAGAAATAAACTATACATGTAATAAAGTGTAGGATAAGATTAAGTGATACTGGTCAACAGTTAAAATATATATTAGCCAGCAGCAGATACTGTGGAGAACTATATAGTGCAGTCGGTAATGCAGGAAGAAAACAGTGATGATTGACATGAGTCTGGTTGAGCTGCTGTACATGGTGCACGAGAGTCAATAAGTCACTTAGTGTTCAGCAGTCTAATGGCAGAGGGGAAGAAGCTATTCATGTGACGGGAGGTTTTAGTCTGGATGGACCGAAGTCTTCTACCAGAGGGGAGGGGGGCAAACAGTACGTGACCAGGGTGTGAGGGATCGGCTATGATCCGGCCAGCACGCCT
Source organism: Pholidichthys leucotaenia (assembly GCA_020510985.1). Lineage (NCBI taxonomy): Eukaryota > Metazoa > Chordata > Actinopteri > Cichliformes > Pholidichthyidae > Pholidichthys > Pholidichthys leucotaenia. The sequence continues at coordinate 302,942,527 of CM035836.1, forward strand.
CCGGGTCCTGGAGATGTACAGATCCTGGAGAGATGGGAGCTTGCAGCCGATCACCTTCTCAGCAGTGCGCACGACGCGCTGCAGCCTTAGTCTGTCCCTGGCAGTGGCTCCTGCGTACCACACGGTTATGGAGGTGGTGAGGATGGACTCGATGATGGCTGTGTAGAACTGCACTAACATCTTGGTGGGTAGCTTGAGCTTCCTCAGCTGCCGCAGGAAGAACATCCTCTGCTGGGCTTTTTTGATGAGTGAGCTGATGGTCAGCTCCCATTTGAGGTCCCTAGATGGGGGTGTCCTAATTTATTCCTCACTATTTGTTTAGAATTACATTTTACAGAAAATTTGAAACAAGTCTCTAATTCATTTTTAATTGGTTAGTTGTATTACGTACATGAATCTCCAAGTATTTTTTCACATTGATATTAAATATCCATATGTCCAAATACGTTAAAAAAAACAGGCTTATACAGGGTGTCCTAATTTTTTCACGACTGTATAACTTGTTTTTCTATGTCATATTTTACATGTAGTAGATGTTTAAGAATAATTGATGTGTGCTGTATATTATTAACAAATATTAACAAAATACAGCAAAGCAGGACAGATCACACTGTCCAGGTGCATTCAGACCAAATGCAAACGGGTGCGCAGCGTGATTACATTTTAAATTGATTTTGATGTATCACCCCAAGATTTTCAGTGGCCCCCATGTGGCGACCCCTATGAAAAGTTTCTGGAGGCACCAATGCCATCACGATCTTGATTTTATAAAATTAGATTTAATAATATTAGGATAAGAAGGCTGAACAGGAGCAGATAAGAGATCATCATTGGATCTTTGTTATTATCTGGCCCATCTGAGCAGAACTTGACTCTCTCTGTGGTTATCAATATTAGCTTCCATTACTGGAACCTAGAAGTAGTTATAGATGATAACAAAAAGTGTTAATTTTACAAGTGAAACTGATGATTTAAAACATAAAATAAAGAGGGATATTTTTTACTAAGATTGTGTGTCATGTTAAAGATGAGGGTTTTTATTTTACTTCTATGGGCTCAGGTTGCTTCCTGCAACAAATCTTGTCCTCTAGATAGAATTGCAGCTGATACTTTCTGGTTGGCTTCACTTCCTAGACCCTGAGGCAATGTCCATCTCTTACGTAGTTTACAGTAAGAGACAGAAATTAAAATTAAAAATTAAGACTTCCGGTTATGGCTGCCACGTAGGACGGACGTGTCTCGCTCTGCTCTGCTCCTGGAGAAAAAAATCGGCAAATAACTCTCTCATTTGGGACAGAACGTATCCCAGCATTTGGGCGAGGATATGTCGGCGAAGCCTAAGGCTGGAAAACCAGGAAAAGGAAAAAGCGAGCCGCCGAAACAGTCCAAATTAACGGACTTTCAGGTCTGTGACGCAGCAAACAAAACTCCATATATGGCGGAGGAGGCTGGCAACGCTGCGATTTCTGCGGGGAATGGCGCAGATGCGCTGATGGCTGCCATGAGTTCAATGAGAGCGGACTTTTCCTCTAGATTTGATGGGATTATGACAGCGTTGGAAGGAATAAGAAAGGAATTGGGTGACTGTGTAGAACGAACGGCGCAGATGGAGCTCCGTCTCGCTAGTGCTGAAGATGACGTCACCCGTCTTCAATTAAAGGTGCGCACTTTGGAAAAAAAAAATAAATCTCTGGAAGATAATATTTTGGATTTGGAATCTCGGTCGAGACAGAATAATTTGAGGCTGGTGGGTCTTCCAGAGGAATCAGAAGGTCGGGACGTATGTTCCTTTCTGGAAAAGTGGATTCCGGAGGTGCTGGGCAGCGAGGAGTTGCAATCAGCAGTGGTTCTGGAAAAAGCACATCGTATTGGCCCACGGAGAGATAAGGGACCGCCGAGGACCTTAATTATGAAGTTTCTTAGCAACAGAGACAGGATGAAGATCTTCAACGCTGCACGTGCTAAAGGAGAGATTAAACACCAGGACCAGCAGGTGCGGTTCTACCCAGATTTGGCCACAGGAATCCAGCAATTGAGGAAGCAGTTTGATCCCGTACGTAAGGAGCTGCGCAACCTTGGGATTCGTCATGGTGTAATCTATCCTGCGAGACTGTTGACCACGTATGAGGGCAGAACCCACATCTTCAAGACCCCAGAGGAGGCGCAGGAGTTCATCAAGAAGATCAAAGAAGAAGAAGAGACTGGTGGGAGCTAAGCATGAACAAAATATAAGGTAGAATAATTAAGCATTTGCACAGGCATCTGACTGACTTGAAGTAAATAGTAAGTTTACAAAATATAGATTGTATTATATATTAAAAAAATAAAACAAAAACAAAACAAACAAAAAAAAAACTATGATGTACAAAGTTGTTAAAAATTTTGGAGTTAAGTTGGAAAACTACAGAGGAGAGTTAACGTTACGTCATTAAAAGCAGTAGAGTTAGGGTGATTGGGAGGATGAAGAAGGAGTGGCTTAGGCTGTTCCCCGTGGATGTGGAACGGTCGATGGCTATATCGGGAGACAGAATTTTTCTTTTGATTTTGGGGGGTTTGCCACAAGTGTGGGAAGGGGAAATTTGTTTGTGTGTAGTTTGTAGGATGAATGTTCAACCACTCATGTTTTTGCTTCTCTGTATGAGCATGTTTACACTGCAAGGTAATCCCAAACTCTCTATTGATCATGGACCAAAGTGTTAATCTTAATTTAACTTCATGGAATTGCAGAGGTCTACAAAATTTAAAAAAACTTAAACAAGTTATGAATAAAATAAAGGACAGGGGTTCAAGAATTGTGTTTTTACAAGAAACTCATCTGATAGAGGAGGATGTTAAAAGAATTAGGAGTAGATGGCAGGGAAGTGTATTCACCTCTTCATTTTCATCCCGAGCCAGGGGAGTTATGACTCTCATACATAAATCAGTTCCTTTTCAAGTGAAAAATGTAATTGGAGACAAATTTGGAAGATATGTAATCATTCAAGGTTCTTTGCTATTAGAAAATATAAATCTTGTGAACTTATATGGTCCCAATATAGATGATCAGAAGTTCTTTGCTAATTTATTTCTCATCTTATCATCACTTACAGGGCAACATATAATAGCAGGGGATTTTAATTGTACATTGAATCCAGGTGTGGATAGATCAACAGGACTGGATTGTACGCACATTGGATGTAGGATGACTATTAATCATTTTATGAAAGAATTGAGATTGTTAGATATATGGAGAGAAATGAAACCACAAGTTAAAGCCTATTCTTGTTATTCCAGTACCTACAAGACATTCTCACGTATTGATTATTTTTTGATTTCCACAGAATTAAGGTCCAAGATTCAAAACTGCTTTTATGATAACATCGTGATCTCTGATCATGCACCCTGTTGTCTAATATATGTAGATAAAAAATTGACAAAGGAATCAGGTAGATGGCAATTTCAGCATAAATGGCTTCAGGATGAGGAATTTGTCAAGTATATAGAAAAACAGATAGACGAGTTCTTTGACATCAATACTACACAAACATCAGCATGTGTAAAGTGGGAGGCTTTCAAAGCTTTTATTAGGGGACATATTATTAGTTATACAGGATCAAAATCTAAGAAGACTCGAGAGGAGAGAGCTAAATTGGAACATAAAATAAAAAATCTTCAGGAAAAAGTGTATGCAGGAAGTGACCCAAGGTTGGAGAATGAATTACTGATTTTGAGAGCTGAATACGACAAAAAATCAGCGAATAGAGCTGCCTCGAGTCTTCTAAGATTGAAACAATCTTTTTATGAACAAGGTGAAAAATCAGGAAAATTATTAGCATGGCAGATTAAACAATTGGAAATTAAAACACCAATTACCAGTATTATAAGTAAGGGACAGGTAGTTATAGATCCTTTAGAAATTAATAGAGCCTTTAGAGATTACTATGAAAAATTATATGATACCAAAAATGAACCTGATTTAACAAAACTAAATGGGTTTTTGAACGAACTATCTATACCGTGTATTCCAAATGAAAACAGGGAGATATTGGAGTCTAAAATTAGTCAAGAAGAAGTTGGGCTAGCCATTGATAATATGAAATCAGGAAAAAGTGCAGGACCAGATGGTCTTCCAGTTGACCTTTATAAAAAATTTAAGAATAAATTAATAAAACCTTTTTTGGAAATGGTTTTAGAAGCATTTCAAAATAATAATTTACCATCATACATAAATAATGCCTTAATTATACTGCTGCCAAAACCAGGTAAGCCCTCTAATAAATGTGAAAATATGAGACCAATAAGCCTATTAAACGCCGACCTTAAGATAATCTGTAAAATTTTAGCAAGACGAATACAAGAAATTTTACCAAATATTATTAATCGAGATCAGAATGGCTTTATAAAGGGTAGACAAGGCTTCCATAATGTAAGAAGACTATTTAATATTATTTATTTTAATAAAGAAGCACCGGATACAGCTCTCCTATCATTGGACGCCGAAAAGGCCTTTGATAGAGTTGAATGGCCCTTTCTTTTTGAAGTCCTACAAAGGTTTGGACTTGGAAATAATTTCATAAAATGGGTTCAAATAATATACAATAATGCTACAGCAGAAATCCTAACAAATAACAATATTTCAAAACCAATAAAAATCAATAGAGGATGTCGACAAGGCTGTCCACTTTCACCTTTACTGTTTACTATGGCAATTGAACCTTTAGCGATAGCGATACGTTTACATTCACAAATATATGGAATTAAAGTTGGACCAACAGAACATAAAATCTCCCTGTACGCCGATGATATAATTTTGTTTATGTCGAATCTAAAAAAATCAATTCCAACCTTGTTGAATTTAATAAAGAATTTTGGGGAAATATCAGGATATAAAATAAATAAAACTAAATCTTCAATATTAATGCTAAATGAGACCCAGAGAAATTACCCAGCCCCTGAGGTAAATCAATTCAATGTTGTAAATCAGTTTAAATATTTAGGAATCCAAATTATGCCTAAGCTAGAATCAGTCGCCAGTGTCAACTATGAAGCCTTAATGTCAGATATCAGTGAGTTAACTCAGAGATGGATGTCACTACCAATGTTGATGATCGGGAGAATCAATATACTTAAAAGTAATATTTTACCTAAAATACTTTATTTATTTCAATACATTCCCTTATCACCACCTTTAGATCTATTCTCAAGAATAAAAAAAAAGTTAGTGGAATTTATATGGAACAACAGGAGGGCTAGATTACGTTTGTCTTTATTATATTTACCATTTGATCGTGGAGGTCTGAAATGTCCAAATTTTATGTTGTATTATTGGTCGGCACAACTGAGGTCTATGACATATTATTTTTCATCAAATGATCTCCCTCACTGGACTGAAATGGAATCATACAATTTACCTTTACCTCTTCCCATATTCATATACTCAGATTCGGCAAAAAAATTACAAAAACAAGTTAAAAATCCATTTGTAAAGCATATGATCAAAATATGGTGTGAAGCTAAAAACTATTTAAAAGAACCACAGTTATTGTCACAATTTAGTCCAATATGGGGTAATCAGTATTTTAAACCAGGGAGAGCGGACGCTGTATTTAAAGTATGGAATTTAAAAGGGATACAAAAGATTCAGGATTTATATTTGCCATGTGCAGACAACATAATGTCTTTTGAAGAGCTGAGGATCAAATTTAATCTCAATAGAACACATTTTTTTAAATATCTTCAACTTAGAAACTTTATTCGATCAAATCAAAATAAAGCTCTCACTCGACCTATTTATTCATCCTTGGAAAAAATGATGATGAAAGATAGTAAAAGAAAGGGTATTATTTCAGAGTTTTATAACGCATTGACACTATCTTCAAGTGAAAATGCACTGAAAAGATTAAACTACTGGAAAGAAGATCTGCAAATTGAAATTTCAGAGGAACAATGGGAATTGGCTTGTACAGAAGCTCAAACCAAATCAATAAATGCATGCCTTAAATTGATACATTTCAAATGGTTAATGCGGATGTATGTTACACCAGAGGAGTTAAATAGATATAGCAAAAATATACCAGATACATGCACAAAATGCATGGAAAGTAAAGGAACCCTATTTCATTGTTTATGGGAATGTAGATTAATAAGAATGTTTTGGGAAGAGGTGAGGGTAACAATTGAAAAAATAATCTCAAAACAAATCATATTGAATCCTAAACTGTTTTTGTTGGGTCTGTACCCAGAAAAGCATAATTTTAATAAAAGTGAAAGAACATTCATAGACCTCAGTTTGCTTAATGCCAAAAAATGTATTGCACTACTGTGGAAAAAGACTCATAGACCAGATGTGACTCAGTGGTTAAGACAGATGTTAACAAACCTTCCATTAGAAAGAATAACATATATACTGAAATCAAAGGAAATTGTGTTTGAGAATATATGGAGACCTTTTATTGATTATGTAAAAAATTTAAACATAACTCTTGAAGAAGAAGGTGAATGATGTGTGTGGACCTTGTAAATTCCAAACTGGTGAACATAATATGTATACTTATGTATTGGATTGTCTAGACTAAACAGAGGAGCATTGTTGAAGACTTGATTTTGTTGGTGGTTGTTGGTGTTTTTAGTGCATTTTTTTTTTTTTGTAGTACTTTAGTGTTAGTGTTTGATTGTTTGTATCATGTTTGTTAAAAAAAAAAAAGGTTCAATAAAGATATTGTGGAAAAAAAAAATTAAAAATTAAAGAAGAAATTAAAAATACATTACAGTTGATTCAATTCAACTTTATTTATATACTGTAGTGCCATTTCATGACAACACTCATCTCATAGCATTTTCAAACTGTAGGGGAAAACCCCACAACTGCAGAAAGACTCCAGCAATCAGGCGATCCCCTGTGAGCAAGCACTTGACGACAGTGGAGAGGAAAAACTCCCTTTTAGCAGGAAGAAACTATTGTGCCAGATTTACTTTGCCAAAAGGAGATTTATACAGTACATATGTACAGTATAAAGGAGCTTGATACAGTACTGTATATTATTTATAGAGTCCTCTTCCAACAACTTTTAATACTTTTAAATTGTTTTACCCATGAAGGACCCAACAGAGGGGGAATGGGGAAAGGAGGAGTGGGGAGAGGGAAAGAAAAGAGAGAGGAACAAACAGAGAAAACAAAAAGACTAACACAACTGAAACAAAAGAAAGACAAACTGTTTCTTCTACTTAAAAGGTCTCATCACAAGTCTGGTATCATCACCTGTTAAAGGACACAGAGACGCGCGCGTGTGTGTGTGTGTGTGTGAGAGAGAGAGAGAGAGAGAGAGAGAGAGAGAGAGAGAGAGAGAGAGAGAGTGCAAAGTAAGTACAGCCGCCCCGGGGAAAACCAACCTGTTAAAACAATAGCTGCAGCATTTTGAATCAGATGAAGATTTTTAGAGATTTTTTTTAGGACAACCTGATAATAAAGAGTTACAAAAATCTAATCTAGAACTAACGAAAGCATGGATTGGTTTCTCAGCATCACTCTGAGACAAGATGTTCCTAATCTTGGCAAAATTACGCAAATGATAAAAAGCAGTCTTAGAAACAAGTTTAATATTGTGGTGGACACCTGACACAGCGGGTGGACATTCTCTCACACCCAGAACAGGAAGAGGGGCTGAACAATGGACTGAAGGGGGTAGCCCCCCAGCGGGACAACAGGACCAGACTATGAGGCGCCTCCGCCCCCTGCTGCTCCACGCTGTAGCATGTAGCACAGGGAGGCGAATGTATGTGAATGTAACATGTGTTATGATAATCGTGCCACACATTGCCTTTGTTCAGACACATGCATTATGCGCCAGCCCCAGTCTCTATGCGAGGTAATAAAGTTATATAAGGAGAATGCAGAGAGACTGAGGAGGCTTCTTCTATGCTCTTCTACAGACCCACGGCTCCAGCGCCTATGCTGGGGTCCATAGGCTGTACATATATTAGAGGTTCAATAAAGAATCTGTGTCAACCTACGCTCGTTCCTCACCTCCATATCCTTCCCTTTTACCCTTTACATTGGTGACCTGACATGAGATGGACTGTCTTTCCCTTTCGCCATGCTGTGGACTCCTTTTTCTCCACATTGGTGACCTGACATGTAATGGACAGTCTATTCCCTTTCACCGCGCTGTGGACTCTTTAGTACCAGGGATCGCCTGCATCCTTCTCATCCACACTGGAGTGCATGTGCCTTTTCCTCTCTCCACGATGGCGACCTCAAGGGCCAGAGAGAGAGTGCGGCGAGGGGGCCGAGACGCACCAGGATCAGCGGGACGAGCACCACACAGAAACAACCTGAAAAGGGGAAGATCGGCGCTGTCTACGCAATTGAATCAAGCTCCCCATCCCTGACTTCACCTCCCGACAGCGGAGTTTCAGCACACCAAAGCTCCGTGTGCACACCGCAGGATTACAAGGACAGCGCAACTTAGAGCTATGTGGTCACTGCGCCAGAGCATGCGCCACTCACCAGGGACAAACCGGCTCCAAAGACTTATACATCGTCCTCAGCCGCTGCACATTCCTGTCGAACACGGCCAATCGCCATCCCCAGATCCTTTAGGCTTTGCGCATCGCACCTAAAGCAGCCGTGCAGCCTCGCCCACAGGACATGTATTTGTTTCTCAGCCGCTGCACATCCATGGGGAATTAAGCTGCTTGCTTTCTCCAGAAACTTTAGGACTGCCCCTGCACCTAAGCAAGATTGCAAAGTCCCTGACACAGCTTAAGTTTTCTTCAGCCGCTACGCATCCTCGGGGGACTGAGCCGATCACCTTCCCCAATCCTTTCACGACGGAGCTCCACATGGAGAAGAGTCGTCAGAGACTTAATTTTTTTCAAAGCCACTGCAACACCAGAAGGTTCACCGGAAAAGTTTCTCACCCGAAGCTGATCTGCACGCAATTTTCGCACGGCCCAGACGCTTTTAACGTCCCAGGCCAGCACTCCATGGTTTCCCCCCACCTCCTTCTCATCCTCCACATCGTTGTGCCCGCACCTCTGTCCCAAAGACCTGCCGATCGCCGGCTTTCTTCCGCCAGCACGATGCGCACTGGACCCCGTGTACCACGCACCATGGCCGTCAATATGTTGGAACTTGGAGCGGAGCAGAAAGTGATTTTCCCCCCTCCCCCTTTCCCCCCCACAGACTGACATGCCCTCCAACATACTTCACCAACAGGACAGTTCGACTGGAGCGGCAACCCCTGCTGCAGACACCATGGGTGCTGTCTTGAGTCCAAAGGACCGGGGGGTTACAGCCCCTTTTGGGGGTTCGGAGGGGGGGGGGCTGTGTGGTGGACACCTGACACAGCGGGTGGACATTCCCTCACACCCAGAACAGGAAGAGGGGCTGAACAATGGACTGAAGGGGGTAGCCCCCCAGCGGGATAATTGGACCAGACTACGAGGCACCTTCGCCCCCTGCTGCTCCATGCTGTAGCATGTAGCACAGGGAAGCGAATGTATGTGAATGTAACATGTGTTATGATAATCGTGCCACACATTGCCTTTGTTCAGACCCATGCATTATGCACCAGCCCCAGTCTCTGTGCGAGGAAAGAAAAGTTATATAAGGAGAATGCAGAGAGACTGAGGAGGCTTCTTCTATGCTCTTCTACAGACCCATGGCCCCAGTGCCTACGCTGGGGTCCATAGGCTGTACATATGTTAGAGGGTCAATAAAGAATCTGTGTCGACCTACGCTCGTGCCTCGCTTCCACATCCTTCCCTTTTACCCTCTACAATATGTGAATTAAAGAACACATCTTGATAAAAAATAACTCCAAGGTTCCTCACAGAACTGCTAGGAAATAGAGTAACCCCATCCAAACTAAGAGTTAGTTAGGTCCATATATACAGTGGTGTGAAAAAGTGTTTGCCCCCTTCCTGATTTCTCATTTTTTTGTACACTTAAATGTTTCAGCTCATCGATTCTGCCTTTTCTTTCTATTTGAGAATGTTGGATGATTGTGTTCTGCAATAAAGCCGAACCTGAGGAATAAACTCAAGTCTCGTCATTGAACACAACTTCCACAGAGGGATATTTTTTACTAAGATTGTGTGTCATGTTAAAGATGAGGGTTTTTATTTTACTTCTATGGGCTCAGGTTGCTTTCTGCAACAAATCTTGCCCTCTAGATAGAATTGCAGATCATACTTTCTGGTTGGCTTCACTTCCTAGACCCTGAGGCAATGTCCATCTCTTACGTAGTTTACAGTAAGAGGCAGAAATTAAAATTAAAAATTAAAGAAGAAATTAAAAATACATTACAGTTGATTCAATTCAACTTTATTTATATAGTGCCATTTCATGACAACACTCATCTCATAGCATTTTCAAACTGTAGGGGAAAACCCCACAACTGCAGAAAGACTCCAGCAATCAGCAATCAATCAATCCAGCTTCCTGATTTCTCATTTTTTTGTACACTTAAATGTTTCAGATCATCGAACAAATTTAAATATTAGACAAAGATAATACAAGTAAACACAAAATGCAGTTTTTAAATGGTGTTTATTATTAAGGGGAAAAAATCCAAACCTACATTGCACTGTGTGAAGAAGTGATTGCCCCCTAAACCTAATAACTGGTTGGGCCACCCTTAGGAGCAACAACTGCAATCAAGTGTTTGCGATAACTGGCAGTGAGTCTTTTACAGCACTGTAGAGGAATTTTGGCCCACTCGTCTTTGCAGAATTGTAATTCAGCCACATTGGAGAGTTTTCGAGCATGAACCACATTTTTAAGGTCATGCAACAGCATCTCAATCGGATTCAGGTCAGGACTTTGACTAGACCACTCCAAAGTCTTCATTTTGTTTTTCTTAAGCCATTCAGAGGTGGACTTGCTGGTGTGTTTTGGATCATTGTCCTGTGGCAGATCCAAAGTACGCTTCAGCTTGAGGTCACGAACAGATGGCCAGACATTATCCTTCAGGATTTTTTGGTAGACAGCAGAATTCATGGTTCCATTTACCACAGCAAGTCTTCCAGGTCCTGATGCAGCAAAACAGCCACAGACCATCACACTACCACCACCATATTTTACTCTTGGTATGATGTTCCTTTTCTGAAATGCTGTGTTACTTTTACGCCGGATGTAATGGGACACTCACCTTCCAAAAAGGTCAACTTTTGTCTCGTCAGTCCACAGAGTATTTTCCCAAAAGTCTTGGGGATCATCAAGATGTTTTCTGGCAAAACTGAGATGAGCCTTTATGTTCTTTTTGCTCAGCAGTGGTTTTCGTCTTGGAACTCTGCCATGCAGGCCATTTTTGCCCAGTCTCTTTCTTATGGTGTGAGTCATGAATACTGACCTTAACTGAGGCAAATGAGGCCTGCAGTTCTTTGGATGCTGTTGTGGGGTCTTTTGTGACCTCTTGGATGAGTCGTCACTGCGCTCTTGGGGTAATATTGGTCGGCCGGCCACTCCTGGGAAGGTTCACCATTGTTCTATGTTTTTGCCATTTGTGGATCATGGCTCTCACCGTGGTTCACTGGAGCCACAAATGTTTAGAAATGGCTTTATAATCTTTTCCAGACTGAGAGATCTCAATTACTGTGTTTCTCATTTGCTCCTGAATTTCTTTGGATCGCAGCATGATGTCTAGCTTTTGAGGATCTTTTGGTCTACTTCACTTTGTCAGGCAGGTCCTATTTAAGTCAGGCCTGGGTGTGGCTAGAGAAATTGAACTCCTTCCCAAAAATGTGATAAACCACAGTTAATTTATATTTTAACTGGGGGGGGGGGGGGGGTCACTTTTTCACACAGGGCCATGTAGTTTTGGATTTTTTTTACCCTTAATAATAAACACCTTCATTTAAAAACTGCATTTTGTGTTTACTTGTGTTATCTTTGTCTAATATTTAAATTTATTTGATGATCTGAAACATTTAAGTGTGACAAACATACCAAAAAATGAGAAATCAGGAAGGGGCAAAACTGACAAGTTTTGTTATTTTAGCTGCTTACCAAAACATATTCAAGATACAGTTATATAATCAATATGGGCTTAAAGTGCAGACTTTCAGCTTTAATATGAGGGTATTTACATCCAAATTGAAGTCACAGTTTAGGAATTACAACCATTTTTATACAAAAACTCCTCATGTCAGGGGTTGAAAAGTAATTGGACTACTGACTCGAAAGCTATTTCATGGGCTATTTTCTCATTAATCCATCATCAGTCAAGAAGGTAAAAGGTCTAGAGTTGATTCCAGATGTGGCATTTGCATGTGGAAACTGTTGCTGTGAACCCACAACATGGAGTCAAAGGAGCTCTCAATGGAAGTGAAACAGACCGTCCTTAGGCTGAAGAAAAGAAGAAATCCATCAGAGAGATTGTGGAAACAATAGGAGTGGCCAAATCAACAAAGAGTGCACTGTGAGCTCAGGAATGCAAAAAGACCTGGACGTCCATGGGAGACGACAGTGATGGATGATTACAGGATCCCTCCCATGGTGAAGAAAAACCCCTTCACAACATCCACCTAAGTGAAGAACACTCTCCAGAAAGGTGTATCAGTATCTAAATCGACCATAAAGAGAAGACTTCATGAGAGCAAATACAGACAGTTCACCACAGGGTGCAAACCATTAATCAGACTCAAAAATAGAAATGCCAGATTAGACCATCCATCCATCTGTCTTTTACCAGTTTTCCGGAGGTCCGGGTCGCGGAGGTAACAGCTCAAGCAGAGAAGCCCAGACTTCCCTCTCCCCAACCACCTGCTGCAGCTCTTCAGAGAGGACACCAAGATGTTCCCAGGCCAGCTGGGAGACATAGTCCCTCCAGCGTGTCCTGGGTCTGCCCATGAGGTCTCCTCCCAGTGGGACATGCCCAAAACACCTCAAGTGGAAGGCATCCAGGAGGCATCCTGATCAGATGCCCAAACCACCTTAATTGGCTCTTTTCGATGTGGAGGAGCAGCAGTTCTACTATGAGCCTCTCCCGGATGACTAAGCTCCTCACCCTGTCTCTAAGGGTGAGTCCAGCAATCCTTCAAAGAAAGATCATTTCCGCCACTTGTATCCGTGAGCTCATTCTTTTGGTCATTACCCAAAGCTCATGACCATAGGTGAGGGTAGGGGGTAGGGTAGGGTAGGGTAGGGTAGGTGAGGTACTGTAGGTTGTCAGGTAAATCGACAACTTTGCTTTAGAGCTAAGCTCCCTCTTCACCACAACAGACCAGTACAACATCTGCACCACTGCAGATGCTGCTCCGATCCGTCTGTCAATCTCTCACTCCATTCTTCCCCCACTCGTGAATGAGACCCCGAGATACTTAAACTCCTCCACCTGGGGCAGGAGCTGGTCCCCAACCCGGAGAGGACAATCCACACTTTTCCGGCTGAGGACCATGGACTCAGACTTGGAAGTGCTGATTTTCATCCTAGCCGCTTCACACTCAGTAATAAACCATCCCAGCAAGACCTGTAGGTCATTGCTCGATGAAGCCAACAATACATCATCTGCAAACAGCAGAGATGAGATCCTGTGGTCACTGAACATGACACCTTCTGTTCGTTGGCTACACCTAGAAATCCTGACCATAAAAATTATGAACAGGATCAGTGATAAAGGGCAGCCCTGGCAGAGTCCAACTCTCACTGGAAACGAGTTTGACTGGGTGTTGGCAATACAAGCCAAACTCTTGCAATGGTCGTATAGGGACCGGATAGCTTATAACAACAAGCCCGATACCCCATACTCCCGCAGCACCCCCCACAAGAGACCACGAGGGACACGGTCAAATGCTTTTTCCAAGTCCACAAAACACATCCGAACCCTCGAGGATTCTCAAGAGGATAAAGAGTGGGGCCGATGTGCCATGGCCAGGCCGAAAACCACACTGCTCCTCCTGAATCTGAGGTTTGACCAGCGGTCGGACTCTCCTCTCTAGTAGCCTGGCATAGACCTTCCCAGGGAGGCTGAGAATTGTAATCCCTCTAAAGTTAGAACACACCCTCCGGTCCCCCTTTTTAAAGGGCCTATATCATGCAAAATCAACTTTTTTGAGCTTTTAAGCATGTTATAATGTTAATTCCTCATCAAAAACACAGCCAAAGTGGTATTTTGCTCCATCCATGCGTCTTTGAGTATTCCTCCTCAACCCTGCTCTCTGAGCTGCTGCTCCACCCTGTCCCTGATAATGACTGGGTCCCCACGTTCATACATATGAACATGGGTGAGCCGCCCACTCCAGGAAGTGCCTGTGCTGCCAGCACCGCCCCCAGGCTAACGCACACACCCACTTTCTCCGCGCAGCTAATGGAGCGGTGATCGGCAAAACTCTTTCACTTTAGCATTGATGCTGTGAAGAAGTAGTTCCTCTCGCATCTAATCTGCTCAGTGACAACAACTGTTTGCTTTTTTATGTAAGACAATGTCTTCTAAGTTTTCGTGGGCGGAACCCAGCGACACGCTGCAGCAGCCGGCTCAGGGGTTACGTCATGAAACGGGCGGCAGCCACAAGAAGGTGAGGTATAGCCTCAGAGATCGAGGCATCTCACTTCCGGGTTGGAAAAGTAGCTCGCGAAAATAACTCATATTTCATAAGAAATTCATTCTCCAGTGTACCAAAGGTAATATACTATCACATACATGCATATAGTTTACTCTGAAAGGCTTAAAATAGCATGATATAGGCCCTTTAAAAAGAGGAACCACCACCTCAGTTTGCCATGCCAAAGGTACTGTCCCCGACCTCCACGCAGTGTTGCAGAGGCGTGTCAACCATGACAGCACTACAACATCCAGGGTCTTGAGGTACTCATGGCGAATCTCGTTCACCCCTGGGGCCAGGCCACCGAAGAGTTTTTTTTAACAACTTTGGCGACCTCAGCCCCTGTGATGGGCAAGTCATCCCCCTTCTCTTCAAGGTCTGCTTCCTCTGTGGAAGGCATGTCAGTGGGACTGACGAGATCCTCGAAGTATTCCTTCCACCACTCAACAATGTCCCCAGTCAAAGTCAGCAGCACACCATACACAGTGTGGACAGGCAGCTGCTCCCCCCTCCTCAGCCACCGGACAGTTTGCTAGAATATCTTAGAGGCTGACTGAAAGTCTTGTTCCATGGCCTCACCAAACTCCTCCCACCCCCGAGTTTTTGCTTCAGCAACCACCTGAGCTGCACTATGCTTGGCCTGTCGGTACACCTCAGCTGCTTTGAGTGTCCCACAAGCCAACCAAGCTTGATAGGACTCCTTCTTCAGCTTGATGGGCGCCACACCAATGGTGTCCACCACTTGGTTCGGGGGTTGCCATCACAAGATACACCAACAACCTTGCAGCCACAGCTCTGGGTAGCTGCTTCAACAGTGGAGGTGGCGAACATGGCCCATTCAGACTCCATGTCTCCAGACTCCCTTGGAAGTGGCATCCACCCCTGCCACTGGATCCAACTCAGCACCAGGTGGTGATCAGTTGACAGCTCTGCACCTCTCTTTACCTGAGTGTCCAAGACATGGTCACAGGTCTGATGACACAACAAAATCGATCATTGACGTGCGACCTAGGGTGTCCTGGTGCCAGGTGTACATATGGACACCCTTATGCTTGAACATGGTGTTCGCTATGGACAAACTGTGGTTGGCACAGAAGTCCAATAACTGGACACCACTCGGGTTCCAATCGGGCAGACCGTTCCTCCCAGTCACATCCCTCCAGGTTTCACTGTCATTGCCCACATGTGCATTGAAGTCCCCAAATAGGACAATGGAATCTCCAAGAGGAGCACTCTCCAGCACCCCAGTCAAAGACTCCAAAAAGGGTGGGTACTCTGAACCATCATTTGGTGCACAGGCACAAATGATGGTCAGGACCCGTTTCCCAACACCAAAGGCATTGGGAAACTACCCTTTCGTCCACCGGGGAGAACTTCAATATTGAGACAGCAAGGTGGGGGGATACAAGAATACCCACCCCTGCTCGTCGCCTCTCACCTGGGGCAACACCAGAGTAGGCCAAGCTCCAGCCCCTCTCCAGCAAACTGGTTCCAGAACTGGAGCTGTGCATTGAGGTGAGTCCAACTATATCTAGCCAGTATCTCTCAACCTCATGCACCATCTCAGGCTCCTTCCCCATCGAGAGGTGACGTTCCATGTCTCAAAAGCCAGTTTAGAAAGCCAGGGATCAGACCGACAAGGTCTCTGCCTTCGACCGTCACCTGAATTGCATTGCACCAGACTCCCATGGTTCCTCCTGCCAGTGGTGAACCCACTGGAGGGCGGGCCCATGTAACTCCTTTGGGCTGAGCCCAGCTGGGTCCCGTGGGCAGAAACCCAGCCACCAGATACTAGCCATCGAGCCCCCCTCCCAGGCCTAGCTCCAGGGCGGGGCCTCGGTAACACCATATCAGGTGGGGTACACTGAATCCTTGATTGTTTATTCATCATGGGAGTCTATTGGATCGCTCTTAGTCTGGCCCTTCACTCTGGATCAGTTTGTCTTGGGAGACCCTACCAGAGGCAAATTGGCCCGGACAACATAGTAGCTCCTGGGATCACCCCACCACTATAAGGTGGCAATCCATTGGGGGGGGGGGGGGGCAGAGTAGACTTTGCCAAAAAAAAAAAACTTCTTAAAAAGCCAACCCAGTTCTTGAACAGCATTGTTTGGACAGATGAAACCAAGATTAACCTGTACCAGAATGATGGGAAGAAGAAAGTCTGGAGAAGAATGACTCATGAGCCAGAACACACCCCATCTGTAAAACATGGTGGAGGCAGTGTGGTGCATGAGCATGCATGGCTTCCAATTTCACTGGGTCACTAGAGTTTATTGATGATGTGACTGAAGACAGAAGCAGCTGGATGAATTCTGAAGTGTATAGAGATATACTGTCTGCTCAGATTAAGCCAAATGCAGCAAAGTTGATTGGATGCCACTTCACAGTGCAGATAAACAGATAAACAATGAGTCAAAACATACTGCAAAAGCAACCCAGGAGTTTTTTTTAAGGCAAATGAGTGCAATATTTTGCAATGGCCGAGTCAATCACCAGATCTCAGCCTGATTTAACATGCATTTCAGTTGCTTAAGACAAAACTGAAGGCAGAAGGACCCATAGACAAGAAACAACTGAAGTCAGCTGCAGTAAAGGCCTGTCAAAGCATCGCAAAGGAGGAAACCCAGCATTTGGTGATGTTCTTGGGTTCTAGACTTCAGGCAGTCATTGGCTGCAAAGGATCCTCAACAAAGTGCTGAAAATGAACATTTTATTTATGGTAATGCTAATTTGTTCAATTATTTTGAGCCCCTGAAATGAGTTTTGTATAAAAATGGTTGTAATTCCTAAACTGTAACTTCAGTTTGGATGTGAATACCCTCAAATTACAGCTGAGAAGCTGCACTTTAAGCCCACACTGGTTATATAACTGTATCTTAAATATGTTTTGGTAAACAGCTAAAATAACCAAAATTGTGTCAGTGTCCAAATAAAGTTGAAACCAAAATAACCAACTTGCTAATTAGGCGGCAGTGGCTCAGGAGGTAGAGCAGGTCATCCAATAACCAGAGGGCTGGCAGTTGGCAGTTCGAATCCTGCTCTCCCCAGCCATCCTGCCGTTGTGTTCCTGGGCAAAACATTTTACCCACCTTGCCTCCAGTGTCCATGACACTGGGTATGAATGTGTGTAAGTGGTCAGAGAGGCTGTTGGCACAGATTGGCAGCCACGTTTCTGTCAGTCTGCCCCAGGGCAGCTGTGGCTACAGAAGTAGCTTACCACTACCTCTGTCTGTGGAGTGAATGAATAATGTATCCATTGTAAAGGGTCTTTGAGTGTCCATGAAAAGTGCCATATAAATCTGATTTATTATTATTAAATAATTTTTATATTTGCTAAATCCTTTTTAAAAAATTTTTATTACTTTTTTCAACGTCCAAAGTTTACATTTCCTTAGTATTTCGTAGCATTGCCTTTAAACTGTGTGACTTGGGTCAAACGTTTTGGGTATTCTTCCACAAGCTTCTCACAATAGTTTCCTGGAATGTTGGCCCATTTCTCCTGACAGAACTGCTGTAACTCAGTCAGGTTTGTAGGCTGTCTTGGTCACACATGTGCTTTCAGCTCTGCCCACAAATTTTCTATGGGATCGAGATCAGGGCTTTGTGTTGGCCATTCCAAAACCACTTTGTAACCAACTAATGTAGGTGGTATGCTTAGTGTCATTGTCCATTTGGAAGACACATTTGCGCCCAAACCTTAACTTCCTGGCTGATGTCTTCAGATGTTTCTTTAATATTTCCATATAATGTCCTTTTCCTCATACCATTTATTTTGTGAAGTGTACCAGTCCCTCCTGCAGCAAAACACCTCCACATTTGAGATCTTTATTTGTAACATGAAAAAAGATGATACAAAATAAGATTTAAAAAACAAACAGAAAAAACAAAGATAAATAACACTGGTCAACACCAAATTTATTGTCTGTTTTTTTAGCTGATTTAGGACAATTTTGATGTGCTGAATCCAAAACCCACATTGGCTTTGCTCAATCAGGTCAACGTTTTGAATTATGACCACATGTTTTATACGTTTTTGTTTACATGTACGGGTATTTTCGCTTTATATGATGCAAAATTCTTTTTTTATGTCTTGAAATTCTCTAAATTTTGAACAATGATGATGTAACATTCAATTTACATGTACTTGCCTTTATATAAAGGTAAGTACATGCACAGTACTAAGTAAGTACAGGTTTTTACTTAGCACCTGATCGAGAGAAACGGATATTTTCGGATTCAGCGGTGCAAAATTGTCTTAAATCAGTTGAACAAACACAACTTACAAAAAAAATTATTTTTGTAACCCTGTCTAATTAAATAAATGTATCAAAGAGACACCTGTATCCACCATCAGTTTAGCATGCTTGAAAAGGACTAGGCAGAAGTAAAAACTTAAAGTTTTTACTTTACATGATGCTGCCACCCCCATACTTCACAGTTGGGATGGTATTCTCAGGCTTGCAAGCTTCCCCCTCTACACCTTCACACCAAGATAAAGGTCTCTGGCTGTTTCTTGCTCAGAGTTGCTGTAAGAGTGCTCCTTAATTACTTTTAAACTAGGATGTTCGAGCATTTATGCCGAATACCCCGGTGTAGTTTTGTTTTTTTTGTTTCACGTAGGGACTAGGTAGCTGGGTAGCACTCACTAGGGTAAAGATAGTTTTTTGTTTTTTACCTTGGGTCACCCCAGTCAAGCTCACTCATTTGCAAATAAATCCCTGTTAAATAAAGCACACTATACCTTGAATTGGCCTCTGGTTTTGGTTCTTGGGACTGGAATGGCATTTACATCACAAAACCCAGTAACTATACCTGCTTCTTACTAAGATTAACTTAAGAGAATGTGGATTTATTTGTGAAGTCACCATTTTGATATTTTAACACCACGTCACCCATATGGACTCTTTTTATGAGATGAAAACAACACTATTTTTCAGTTAATGGGACCTTTAATAATGCATACATTATCTGTGGCAGTATTTTGATTGCTCTGCTCTTTTGTATTTGCTTAGGTATTTTTTGGCACTCTCTCTCCTTTCACAGGACTCCTTGCAAATGTTTTCCTGCAAGAAACTGAATCCTGGCTGCTATTTTTTGGAATGGTTTCTATACAAGCCTTAAAAAAAAAAAAAAAAGACATGCTGACCCAATGCTGCAACATGATGAGGAGCGAGGCAGAGGTTAGAAACTCTGCCACTTGCTGTTAAGATGAGCTGCAGCAGATGCTGTACATGCTGAACACTGTTAAGGGAGATTAAACAGCAGTATACCTGTGGCTGTAAACTGGTGATCCAGGATGGTGCACACGCTGTGGCCACATACGTGTGTACAGCCAAACACATGGCACATGTCATTCCCATTTTTCATCGCAGTACAAAAAATAAAAAACTGACTGGAAACATTTCAAAAACCACAAGGATTCACAAAACACGATTTATTTGATAAAAGCACAACTTATCAGGGTAAAATACATAATTTAAAAAAAAAAATGAGGACCTTTGCAAAAAACAATTTTTATTAAACATTAATGTCCGTATCCAATCACATTTCACATGAATAATTCAAAACAATGCTGACAGATTATATATAAAATCCATATTCCCTTTATAAATGGAAAGAAGGAAAATGAAGCAAGTTTCTGTGATACATTCATGACTTGATTCCTCAACTTGTTTCTCAGTCAAATGAAATAATAATAATAAAAAAAGATTTCAGCCTTTGGCACCGAGAGCCACTTCTGTCATGCATATAAAGTATATGTATATATTGCTCCACACTGTCTATAAACCACATAAAAAGACTAGCCTATCATTAAAGACAGTTGTTATGCATTTGTGAAACACAGACAGATAACTAACTAACTAACTAACCTGCACTTATATAGCGCTTTTAACAGAATGGAAAAGATTTGGACAAAGGAAATCGTGTGACACGTGCAGTACGCAGGGGTGTGTTCAGCCAGCCTGTGCTAGCAAAAACAGACTGGATGTTCAACACACACAGGCAGGCTTCTCATACATCCATTAACTAACTTTATTCAAGAGTCAAGTTCTTTGACTTCTCAAGGGCATTTAACACCATACAGCCATCACTAATTAGGATCAAGTTGGGGGAGAGTTAGTAGACGTCACCTGGGGCCCTGGATCTCTGACTGCCTTGCCAACAACCACCGTATGAGTCACAGTTTTCATCACAGGGGTCCACCTGTTTACCCTTTACACTTGGCTGTCACCTAACGGTAAATACAGATGTTTCATTTAGGACTTTGAATGCTGGAGCTTGCAGAACTCCCTCCATCTCAACCTCAGTAAGATCAAGGAGATGGTGGTGTACCACCACAGTAGGGCTGTGCGATACAATGATATATATCAGGTGATATGATAAAATACATCTACGGTTTCATATAAAACGGTATCGTCTATATCAGGATTTAAAAGACACATACCCCGTTTCTACTTGTCACCGCCCTGCCTCTCCCCCGCAGTGCGCCAGGTGTGTGGGTTCCGCTGGTTAGCATAGCAGCTAACTGCAAACTAATGTTTTGGTCGAGTAGCCACTACTTCTGTTTGCCAGGGATGTGGCACCGTTTCCCACCGTGCTGCATCAGAGAGGAGAGTTCCCTAACCTCGTTTTAATTGGAGGTAAGTAACATTAACACCAACTCTCTCTAATAATAAAACAGCAAATGCTAAACGATGATGCTAACTTGTCTCTAACGGGAAACATTATAGTGTATCAGACCATCGTTTCTGTGGTTTAAATTACTGCTTTTTCTTAATTTTGTCTGAAAAAAAAATTACTAAAGCTGCAAAAGTTCATGACAGCAGCCACATGCACACTAAATAAATAATAAATTAATTAAAACCTGTACATAGGTAAAGCACAATCTCGTTCTGCTGTACATGATTGGTTGTACGGTTGAATGACAATATGGGTGATTTAATTTAATTTAATTTTAATTTAATTTAATTTAAAAAGTGTTGGCGGAACAAACTGGCTCTTAATTGAACTTGATTTCTAAATATTTTTAATAATTAGTCAAGTAGCAACAATGAATAAAGTTGAAGTCATCTCAAATGCACATTAAAAACAATTTTATAACACTGCAAAATTAAGAGGGAAAAAGGTGCATAAAATTAATGACAGATTAATTTGCACAATTGATTTTTTTCAGTGTGCAATTTAAAATGTAAAAAAGAGATGGTCCTTTTTATTGGTTATTATATGTAAACTAGAGAATTTACAGAAAATGTTTATTGTGCTATATATCGTGATCATCAAATAAGATTTCTTATATCGTGATATGAAATTTTGGTCATATCACACAGCCCTGCGCCACAGGAAAAAAAAATAAGGCTACACTGCTGAGTATCCGAGTTGAAGACATAAATACCTTGATGTTCACCACAATATTGAACTGAACTGGTCACTGAACACAACACACTGTATAAGAAAAGCCAAAGTCGACTCACATGCTGAACAGATTGAGGTCTTTTGGAATGTGAGACTATTTGTGACCTTTAATGACACGGCAGTATCATCAGCCATCTTCTCTGCTGTAGTGCAACTTTTGTCTGTCACAGAGACAGACAAAAGTTGACTCAACAAGCTAGTGAGGATTGCTAGTTTTGTGGTGGGGGTTCCCTCTCAACTCCAAAAAGGGGGTGTTGGGGTGGAGGCCTTTGGTTAAGCTGTTCTCCATCATGAACCCCTCTGCAACACCATTAGTCCTTGAGCAGCTCTTTCAGCAAGCACCTAAATCAAAAGTGCACCAAGGAAGGTCCTTCATCCTGTCTGCTGTGAGACCTTAGAACCACCACCTCACCACAAAATGACTACACCCTCGGACTCTATATGCATGTTCTTCTGTTTGCAGGATGCAGACTCAATGAACAAATCTCTGTTACAGGTATGTGTGCAGCAAGTAGTCTTCATATCTTGCTTCCAAACAGTCAGAGTTTGCTGTAATTTTGAGTTATTGAGCAGTAGTTCATTGGGCTTCTGGCAGTCTTTCGAAGTCTTTCTTTGTACATTTTCTCTCATTTTTAGTCTAGTCCTTGTACCTAAACACTTTGGAGGAAACTGTACAAGTGGAGGACAAAAGAAGAACCACCAGGCCTAAGAAACCATCTACAGCAGATGAAAACAATCTGAAATTCATTTACTTTTAGAAACAGGAAATAATCCAGCAACGACCTGACACAAGGCCTAAGAGGTGCACCTGGCCCTTCAGTTGACCATCTACCACTAACTGAAGTCTCATCAGCATGAGCTCAGTGGAAGGGTGGCTGCCAAGAAGTCATTCTATAGGAAGGGAAATGGGGAGAAAAGGCCGAGGTAAGGCAGTTCACAGAACAACTGGACTGAAAGTCAGCAAAAACAGGTCTTATGGAGTGATGAAACTAAATTTAAAATGTAGGATCATTTTGACAGAAAATGAAACAAAAGGCAGCCAACCTCCAAAGAGCTTCAAGAAGCCTGGAGACTCAAGCAATGACAAGAAAGCTTACCAAAGAGAGCTCAGTCTGTGATGGAAAATAAAGATGGTCACGATCAAATATTGACTTTATGGCATGTTAGAACTGTACAATCTCTGTTTTTGGTTTGTGTACTGCATTTCCACTGATGTTTGCACATTTCAATAAATCACTGCACCTGTTCTTCATTTTTCTAAAAAAATATTTTAAAAAGGGGCAATTAAAAAGGGACAATTAAAAGGGACAATTAAAACTTTGGCACAGTTCTGTATGTGTATAAGGATGCATGCATTTATGTGTACTATACATACCTACAGTTGAAACCACAAGTTTATATACACTGTTTAAAAAGACTCAGCCTTTTTTCTCACTGTGTGACATTAAATCAGACTAAACTTTTCCTGTTTTAGGTCAATTAAGATGACCAAAATTATTTCTATTTGCTAAATGCTAGAATAACGAGAGAGAATTTATTAGAGTTTTTTTTTTTTCTTTCTTCACAGTCAGAAGTTTACATACATTAAGATTACTATGCCTTTAAACAATTTAGGTAAGCCCAAATGATGATGTCATGGTTTTGGAAGCATCTGATAGGTTAATTGACAACATCTGAATTAATTGGAGGCACACCAATAGTAAACAAATAAGTGAACTATTGAAAATAGACACCTGGTTTCAGTGTAACAAACTTTCTCTTAGTATCAGTAAAACTAATTATATTCCGTTCCAATAAAAAGCCAGACACCAAGGAACTTTGCCCCAAAATTAACGGACAGAATATTACAAGAGTTAGCTCTATAAAATTCTTGGGGGGTCCTCACTGACGAATTTCTCAATTTAAAATGTCACATCGACAATCTAACCAAGAAATAGAATAAGCTTTATTGTCATTGTCACATAAACAATGAAATTTAAATATGCTGCTTTGTTTTTTAAAGTCAGACATTTTCTACCACTTTCAGCACTTCTCACTCTATATAAAACTTTATTTGTGCCCGACTTACATTACTGCAATATCATATGGTGTAACACATTTCCAACTCACCTAAAACAGCTAGAAATTGTCCAAAAGAAAAAGTCATACGTGCCTTACCATGGCCTGAATATAATTATCCTACTAGTCATCTTTTCCATCGTTATAATCTTCTAAGACTTGCTCAGCATAATTACTTCCAGAATGCCTGTATAATGTATCAGGTTGTCCACAAACTCAACTATAAATTAAGTGAACTCATTCCAACCTTCCTTCCCATGCACACCTATACCACTAGAAATAAAAACCAAATTACTGGGAAAAAACAAAGACTAAAATCCACCAGGTTTAGTATTGTGTGCAGAGGACCGCAGATTTGGAATGAGCTTGGTGAGAATCTAAAAATGTCACCTTCCATCTCCATCTTCAAGAAAAAACTAAAAATGCAACTCCTATCATTATATAATTAATCTGCTATTTGTTACACAAACTTGCTTACTGATGAGCTGTTACTCCATTGTAATTTTGTTTTACATGTTGATTCACTCCAATAGTATTTAATAACTTGACTATATATCTTGAACTTGCCTACTAATTCAATGTAAACAAATGCTGGGATTATGTGCTATATGGCTGTCATATGTTTGTTTGTTCCTGTACACAAAGACATCAGACTGATTTCCGTCATCATTTTATAGTAGAATTGGGCTCCCTACTAAAAGCTTTAAATAGCTTATTTAGGATGATCTGTTCACACTCCAAAACAATGTAAAAAAAAAAAGCCTATTGTATACTGCTAATCATGCTGTTGATAATTCATATTGTAATTCATTCATGCTGCTGATAATGTGTGATGTGTGTGAATAAACTGAAACACCTGTGGATGTATTTTAAGGCACACCTCAAACACACTGCTTCCTTGTGTGACATCATGAGAAAATCAAAAGAAATCTGCCAAAACATCAGGAAGAGAATTGTGGACCTCCACAAGTCTGGTTCATCCTTGGGTATAATTTCCAGATGCCCGAAGGTTTCATGTTCATCTGTTCAAGCAATTATGCACAAGTATAAACACCATGGGAAAGTCCAGCCATCATACCACTCGGCAAGGAGACGGGTTCTGTGACCCAGAAATGAATGTGTTTTGGTGCAAAATGTGAGTATCAACCCCAGAACAAAAGCAAAAGACCTTGTGAAGATGCTGGCTTAAGCTGGTAAAATAGTGTCATTATGCACAGTGAAACGGGTCCTGTACCGACATGGGCTGAAAGGCCACTCAGTGAGGAAGAAGTCATTACTCCAAAAGCAAAATACAAACGCCAGACTACGGTTTGCAAATGTACCTTAATTTTTGGAGACCTGTCCTGTGGTTTGATGAAACTAAAATTAAACTGTTTGGCCATAAAAGGGGAAAATGGGGGAAGCTTGCAACCTGAATACACAATCCCAAATGTAAAGTACAGGGGTGGCAGCATCATGTTGTGGGGGTGTTTTGCTGCAGGAGGAACTGGTGCACTTCACAGAATAGATGGTATCATGAGGAAAGAGCATTATGTGGAAATATTGAAGCAACATCTCAGGACATCAGCCAAGAAGTTAAAGATCAGGTGCACATGGGTCTTCCAAATGGACAATGACACCAAGCATACCACCAAATTAATTACAAAAAGGCTTAAGGACAACAAAGTCAATGTTTTGGAGTGGCCATCACAAAGCCCTGACCTCAATCCCATAGAAAATTTGTGGGCAGAGCTGAAAACACATGTGCGAGCAAGACAGTCTACAAATCTGACTCAGCTCCACCAGTTCTGTCAGGAGGAATGGGACAAAATTCCAGCAAACTACTGTGAGAAGTTTGTGGAAGAACACCCAAAATGTTGGGCCCAAGTCATACAGTTTAAAGACAACACTACTAAATACTAAGGAAATGTATGTAAATGTCTGACTTTGAAGAAAGTAATACGAAATTCTCTTAAAAAAAATTTTTGCAAACAGAAATAATTTTGGTAATCCTAACTAACCTAAAACAGGAAAAGTTTAGTCTGATTTAATGTCAGACAGTGAGAAAAAAAGGTTATGTGTCTTTTTACACAATGTATATAAACTTCTGTTTTCAACTGTATGTGCTTATAGATGCATGACTGTGTATGCATGTGCTATTCTTTTTTCTTATTTTTTGAATAATTCTATTTTTATACATTTCTTACAACCTGCTCCTTTTCCGCTTTCTTTATGTACATCCATCTGCTGCTGGAGCACCTGATTCACCCACTCTCACCTCCCCTCTTGAGGATCAATAGTGTTATCTTAAAATCAATAAACCATTATTTGGCATCCATTTGATCCATTTGGCCAAAATTGACAGCATGCAACAAAAAATAAAACACCTGTTTTCCTACTATGACAACCCCCTCTTACATTAATGCTGTCAAGCAAAAATGACCTGGCGTCATGGATCATGTCTATGCTGAAGTCTACTTGTCACAGTATGTGTGTGAGAAGGTCACACAGGTCCATCTGTTTTTTACTCACTTTTTGGCATTTGAGTAAAATGCCAATGGCATTTTTAGTCCAGGGAAAAAAAATCATATAGTCCCAAAAATCACACTGCCAGAGCTGCCCAGTGTTTCTTTACACAGGAACTGGGATGTGGTAAAAAAAAAAAAAAAAAAAAAAACTGCTTAAAAAAAAGTAACTCTTGTGGCTAGTCCATGTGCTGCTACTTAACTCACCTGCTGTCCACATGCCAATCCTAGGAGCTAGTTAATAGGTCCTGTGACCAAAAAGCTGGTGTTTGAGGCTGATGGGGTGGGGGGGGGTAACTGCAGAACAGTCACTATATGGGTGTGATCTGGATGTAGGGTCATTTGTTTCCACCATATACACAGCTAAAGCTAGCTTATCACACTTCCTTATATAGTAGCACCAATGTTATATGTTTAGCACAAATATCAGTGGAATGGATAATTCAATTGTTTTGGTGTTCCGTACTTCCAATCTGGGTTTCAGTGAATGAAATTTGATAAAGTCTTTTTTACTGATGACCCACGATGACTTCTTCAAGTTTGTCTACTCCATGTGAACCGGTAAGTAACTGCTATCCTTACATGTTCTGCCCTACTCTAGAAATTAATTAATTTAAAGCTAATTAAGTTCCAACACAGGATTTTTTTGACTCCGAGCTGAAAACTGGCTCATACTCACCCTGCTGGTGTAAACTTTATCAGCCTAGCAAACATCATAAATGAATTCATAGCTCTGCAATATCGGAAATTGTCATATTCTCCATGACAGCAAAAGAGATGATTCCTTACATCAATTATATTTTTAGGTATTTCTGGAATATTTGAAACTAGAAAATACTGCCTATTCTACCTTTAAAGAAAGCAACTTTACAAACTGCAGTCGCCAGGCTAACTCTGTAGCGGGGTAGCAGCCACAGCAGCACTGACAGTGTTGGCTTGGACATTCACGGGGATTCTCCAGCGGTCGTTAAAATGGGTGGGGCTGTAATTTTCACCATATGTCCTCTTTAAATTTTAAAATAACTTAATTATCATCCTATAGCAATTTGTAATGCAATTAGTCTGACAGGAAAATGACACCACAGCATCTTCTCTGAGCTATGTTCAGCCTACAGAGTTCCAGACCCCTGACAGTTTATTTGACCAATCACACGTCTTGTCAGCCAGAGGCTTTGCTGCTACGGTTATATAACAGCTGACATGCGTGATACTCATGCATGATAGGGAAGGGAGAGCTGCTTTTTTCCCCAAACTTGAGGCTGAGGTTTTTCTGGTTTATAAGTTTTCTGCCTACTGCAGCTTTAACCTTATCTTTTAAAGGGCATGCTTTATGTAGTAAATGACAAAACTGGGTCAGAACAAAACCATGACCCAGAAAAATCAAGGTATGAAGCAAACTGAATCATTGCACACTGTTCTTTTATACAACATTTTCATACAAGACAAAGAGGAAGGTGCCTTGTAAAGCTTTGAATGTCCTGTAAAAATGTGTAAAGGAGATTAGTCACCCATCACTTCCAAAACTAAAAGGCCGTCACAGTAGCACAGCATAGAATTGGAAGGGTAATGATTATCACGTCAGGATGGAGAGAAGGGTTCCCCACATTACTTTACTTTTAGCACTGATTGTAAACATTAAGAGATTTTGGTTTTCCCACAGTAAATGCCCAGTATCACACTGGCACTGATATCTTAAACCAGTAAGGATGTCCAGCCTGGTGGTTTGGAGGAGAGCTAGTGGCCCAGACAACAAGGACAGTAAAGCAAAGAGTAAAGGACAGATCACAAACTAAATGTACTGTTGATTTGGATCATTACTACATCAGCATAGTATATGTGTATGTGTGTGTGTATATATATATATAGCTTAATATTTTTCCCATGACATTTATGAAGGGTCTCATTGATTTGTGGGCTTTAAAAAGCTCCTGACTTAACTCAGCTGTCATTTTAATAGTTTTTCTGTGTTTTAAGAGGAAAACCAGCGGTATAAATGTTTATTTTTCTTCTGATAAACGCAGGCATGGAAACTCTCAAAATAAGATGCATTGTTGCATAAATGAAGCAGCTCCTGTGAACAGAGTGAACTCCTAGCAGAGGTATGAACGTGGATCCAGCCGTCTGTTCAGTCTGATGCGGTTCTGATGCAGCTCTTCAAGAAGAGCGAATCTCTCCCTTTTCCATCCAGCACGAACAGTACCTGACTACAAAACGTTTCAGGAAATGGCAGCGGCGGGACTTGTGTCCGTCCACAGATGGCTCGCTCACATCAACTGTTCATGCCATGGTGTACCCGTAGCTCCCACAGTGCAGAGCAACCAGCAGCCGGTCCCTCAGAACCTCCTTGCTCGGATATTCTGGGAGTTTCAGCATGTTGATACTGCAGAGAAGGAAAACACAGATGAACATGGTGGAACACTGCTGGCATTTAATTGGTTGTTCGTATTGTTGCAGTTGTTCTTTTGAAAAAACCCTGTTTTGAGACGTTGCTGGGTCAGCTCCAGAGCCACATATAGATAAGTAATATATGGACAGTGGCTCCCTGGGCCTCTGACAAAAAGAAAAGGTTCCAATGTGAAGAAGAAAAAAGCAAAAAATTTATGAGGGAAGTTGCATGTTTAGGAGAATAAAAAAGTGTTCTATTGCCAAGCTTGACAGGTCAGTTTATTTTTATAACTCAGCTGTTTTCCCTTCATTTTACAGCTCAAATATGCTATGTGGCTCAATGTAAATTTCTCTGGTTGACCATATCTTCAGTGGTGGAGAAGCACGTTTCAGCCCAATGAAACCAGCGTGAAGAGTGCCCAGATCTCCTGACCTTCAACCCTGACCGTGACCTTAAGCACAACCTGGACGCAGATCCACCTGAGGATCATTGCGAGTGAGTTTGCTGAAAATCAGGTCAGTTGCCTCGGAGGAGGGCTGATGCCTGTGAAATGCGGACGAATGACAGAGGCAAGCTACAGCATTAGCTCCTGTCAGCTTCTGAGCTAAAAACTGCTCAGAATGGCCATTTCCAAAGCAGAAGCTGCTGACCCCTGCTGTCGGTGTATGGGGGCAGCATTATCCAATGCTATCAATAGGCCTCCTCACAATGCAGTGTGACATGCTCTTTCACCATTAAATCACATTGTCCATTTTAACATACCAGTGTGTAGTATTGGCACTTAAATTTTTGGATATGCAGTTCATGTTTTGTGTTACGATCTTTTCTTTAAAAAAAATATTGTTTAAAAAGCATGGTTAGCCGGTCAGGTGACCTAGCCGTTAGTCACTAAGGTTGTGGATGTCAGTCACATATTTAGCAACTCTTCCAAGCAATGAGGACCAAGCCTCATCCCACTGCCTGATTTGTGTGACTTGATTTCATGTTTCCTCTTGATATTCAGCAGTGTGCTCTGATCTTTAATCTCCTCCTCATTCTGAACTGTTCAAATGGTGAAAAAAAAACCATTGTTGTCACCAATGGAGTAGCTGATCAGTACTTTTGTGTTGCTGAAGTAACCGTGTCTTCCATCATCTGAATGAGTTTACAAAAAAAGAAAAAAACTACTGCTGCCAAAGAAATCTTCACAGTGTTTTGGAAAAAAAAAAAAAGATCCTTTAGCGTGTGGAAGAGGTCAGAGACGACAACATACTGCTGGAGCTCAAGAGGAAACTGAAAATAAAGTCACAGATCAGGTGATTTCACCTATAACAGTCTAAACACGGGCTGCAACCACACATCGATGCAATCGATTATGTTGATTATGTAAATACGTTGACTTATGTATAATACATCACTGTGTTACAGTTTTGGTTACCTTAGTAACCACCTTAGTAACCATAACAGTGTCTCTGAGTCTCCCGGCGTGCAGAAATAGGCAAACAATCAACTTGCAGCGTGAGTAACCGTCAGCGTTGTTGTTTGGTCTTAGTGCCTTCGAGTCGTCGTTTTATTATTTGCCGCCTTTAAAACGAGGTTAACGCTAACTCAACTAAGACTCCCTTGTATCTGGTCGTTTGCTAATTGCCAACACCACTGGCCGCTTTCCATCACGCTTACATACAAGTTCCTTTATTTCAGTATTTACTCCTTTTCACATTTGCTGCCACAAATCTGCCCTGGAAGAGGCGGCGACCAGCGGAAACACACACACACACACACACACACACACACATTAAGGGTTTCACTGCTGACTAACTCACTGTGGTTTTGTTGGACTGATTTTTTAAAAAAATATGATATTGAAAGGGACAGTTTACTACTTTGGGAGGTTTGAACATTAGGAATTGTATGGGGGGGGGGGGGGGCTGAAAAATTCATAGTGATCAAATGTGGTTTATTCTTCAGCTGCAGGGATCCAAGCACTGCAACACCGATGGAAGAAGTGTGTGGACCAAAGGGGAGACTGTGTTGAAAAATAAACCGCTTTTGGTCAAATTTGACCACTATGAATTTTTCAGCCCCCCCCCCCCCCCCGTATTAAATATTCTTAAATAAAATAAGTGGTCACAGGCAACATAACAGTAAATCTATGGATACCCTAAAATCCATTTTTTTTTGCATTCTTGGAAGTTTATTTTTTTATGTTTGGATTTGAAGTGTCTATTTCTTATAAGGAATGCCTGAGTTTGACCAAAGAATTAAATCAACTAAAGACAAAATAGTCAAACTAATAAAAAAAAACCCAATCATTAGATAATAGTTGTTAGTTGCAACCCGAGCCTAAACACAATAACACATCCTTTTCATCGTCCCATTGCGTTACAGATTAAGCTCGTCAGGCCACCTTCTGTGTCAGAGGTTTTAGGAGGCACCCTAGCAAGTACTGGGTGTAAAAAATGCTTAATAGAGATTAGTGAAAATCAAAGTAGCAAGTTTGATGCTACATGTAACAGATGATTCAAGACACTGATTACAAAAAACAACTAAAATACAAACACACAAAAAACAAACTGACAATACTACTTACAATCTATAATGATGTGTGAAAATGGATAAATTGAACGATAAGAAAGCACTGTGTTGTAAGTGCAAGTAATGGCTTTGGCGTTAACAGAAGTGAACCGGCCAACAGTGTGGAAGTACACGATCTACACCTCTTGCACACTGTAGCATGTAAGAAGCGTAACCTGTAACGTTTAGAAGAATTCTCAGATGATGTAGATTGACTAGTACCGGGCCTATTTGTGTATCCATTTCCTTTAAGTTGGGCAGAATGTGCGAGAACCCCCCCCCCCCCCCGCCCTGCCCAAACTTTAACAGAATCCACCTTTGATGTTGGACTGCTGCTGAGTCATCGACAGCTCAGTAGGAAACGGGTCTGCAGGACCATTTGATCCTGCTGTGAGCAAGCCTCATATTCAGGCAAAACTACCAGAAAAAAGGAGATTTTAAGAATAAAGATGACAAAAAAATAACTGTGACTATAGAAATGGAGAGTTAGAATTCTAATTAAATATTAGAACAACTGAATCTTTTTGTCCAGGTCAAACATCATCTAAACATGTAAAGATGTGGCTCTGGAAGCCACAGCAAAAAAAAAAAAAAAAAAAAATATGGAAAAATAGTATCTTCTTTGGTTTAGGATGTGAAATTAGTTCCACTGAAAGTCAATGTCTATTACACTTCACAACAGAAAAACATTTAAGAAGAATTTTAGGACTAATACCTACAAATTATTTCTATTAAATACTAATAAAAAGTAAGCAGCTGAGCAGAGCCTCTTCAGTTTGTGAACAAAAATGGTGCCTTTCATTCTGAAACATCAATTTCCAATAGAACGAGTCAAAAAGTGGGGACAGAGAAGCACGGTGATTACCAGGTGCTAGATGTAGGCAGGAGGTTGGCGGTGTATGGAACTGCAGCTACGGTGAACTTCTGTAAACCGCTGCCACCCATAAGGTAGGCAAAGCCACCATGAGGTACCCTGGAGCTGAAAAACAATCAGGTTTGAGTCACCGGAATAATTAGCCACACACATTCATATATTAAACTATAGAAGAAATTAAGCAGACAAACCTTCCAGTGACAAACTGAAGCAGTAGAACCCTTTCCTCCTGAGTCAGGCTCTTCACCACCTCCCAGAACCACTACGACAAATGCACAGTGTCAACATAACCTACCGTGTCAACATAGCCATTCCTGCTTGGCTTGAGTGAGTGAGTGTTGGACTCTGGTGCAGGAGATCGTGAGCTTGGTCCCCTGCCAGTGGCCACTCTTCCACTGTATGTTCTGGATCCATGATCTCGTGAAAATTTGTTCATGTACAATGCATATTAATTTTCATGTACAGTAGAATTATCTAGGAAATTATCCATTATGTTCTTAACAACTTAAAGCATTTTTACACAGCAGACAGTTCAGACTGACCACTTTGATTGGTCAATTGGAGTTCTAGGCATTACGATATCCCCTTATAACCACATTTGGATGCTTCTCCAGATATGCATGGTGTTTTGATGATCTTTAAATACAGATACTGTCTGTGGCTTCTTCTAACAAAGTACGTATTGTATTGTAATGTATTCTGTGCCTTAATTTCAACAGTGAGGAACTGGCTGAAATGATTCAAGATTAAAACCTCACAGTGGACAGCTTCTGAACCTTTACATCATCCATCATGCCTGTAGGAAGACGGCGAAGAGAATAGAAACAAAAGCAGAGATACTGAAGGAGTGATAGCTAGCGAGCGAGACAACCAGCTCGTCTGAAGGGGCAGGATGGATGGACTCTGGAAAAGTATGTACAGCAAGGAAGTATTGAGCACGTCAACATTTTTCTCATTACCTCTGCCAGGAGGTTATGTTTTTGCCGGGGTTTGTCTGTCTGTTTGTCTGTCTGTTGGTTAACAAGATAACTCAAAAAGTTTTGGACAGATTTCAATGAAACTTTCAGGTGTTGTTGGAAATGGTGCAAGGAAGAACTGATTAAATTTTGGGGATGATCCGGATCACCGTCCAGAAGAAAACCGCCATTACGGAAAATGCCATTTTCGTGAATAACCACTGAACCACTAATCCTATCATTGTCAATCCAATTGCTAGTCATATGTTTTCGTGGTCAAGGAATCTGAAAACGTACACACAAACACTGTATGGGGGGAACTGTGGCCGCCATTACGGAAAATGTCATTTTCGTGAATAACTACTCAACCACTAATCCTATCATTGTCAATCCAATTGCTAGTCATATGTTTTCATGGCCAAGGAATCTGAAAACGTACACACAAACACTGTATGGGGGGAACTGTGGCCGCCATTACGGAAAATGCCACTTTCGTGAATAACTACTCAACCACTAATCCTATCATTGTCAATCCAATTGCTAGTCATATGTTTTCGTGGTCAAGGAATCTGAAAACGTACACACAAACACTGTATGGGTGGAACTGTGGCCGCCATTACGGAAAATGTCATTTTCGTGAATAACTACTCAACCACTAATCCTATCATTGTCAATCCAATTGCTAGTCATATGTTTTCATGGTCAAGGAATCTGAAAACGTACACACAAACACTGTATGGGGGGAACTGTAGCGCTTGGCGGAGGTCTGCGCTCTCCAAGTGCTTTTCTAGTTAAACATATTTCTGATGGAGCCATTGACCTGAGATTTTCACCAGATATCGGTAACAACACAAGTAATCCATACATACAAAACTGTGTTCACAAAACAATTTATATTTAATAAAGTGGAATGGCATGGGGAATAAGTATTGAACACATGAAGAAAAAGAGGTGCAAAAAGGCAGAGAAAGTCAGGAAATCAGCTGAAATCCATCAGAATTTAGGAAGCCATCCCATCCCCCATCAGTGCAAATTAATTTCAGCTGGTTACATCCTGACTGATAGCCTTTGAAAAGGTCTGTGAATATTAGATTGTCACACCACAAAGAACTCATAATGGGTAGAAGCAAAGAGCTTTCTCTAGATCTTCGCACCCTTAAAAATACAATGATTGACAAGATAATTTAATTGAGGGAATTGATATACATGGGGACATTCAGAAGATATCACTTTTTGCAGACGATGTCCTAATTTATTTAGGCCAACCAAATAAATCTCTACCTAGATTGATGGAGATATTAGAGCAGTTTGGATCACTTTCAGGTTACAAATTAAATATTGAAAAAACACAAATTATGACCTTAAATTACCAACCCTCAATGGAGTTAAAAAGTAAATACAATTTTAAATGGGACAAAGACTCCATGAAATATCTTGGTGTGATACTAAGTAGAGACACTGGAAAGTTGTTTGAAAAGAATTATGGCCCATTAAATTCCAAAATAAAATCGGATTTAAGAAAATGGAGTCTAATACCAACTTTAGGACTAATTAATAGAATAGAATCAATAAAAATAAACATTTTACCCCGATTACTTTACCTTTTCCAAACTCTCCCAATTGAAGTGTCAAAACAACAATTTGTAGAATGGGACAAGTTGATTTATCGCTATATATGGCTTGGGAAAAAACCTCGAATAAGATACAGTACATTACAATTGCCAAAGGACAGAGGTGGCTTACCTTTGCCATGTATGAGGGACTACTACAACTCTGCCCAATTAAGACCATTGGTTTGCTTATGTGATCCAATGTTCAAATCTAGGTGGAAAGATATAGAGGAAAAAGCCACTAAGGGCCCCCCTATACAAGCAATGATAGCAGACAGGAAATTGCAATCACATTTGAAAGACCCGGATAATCCCTGGCTAAAATTCACTTTTAAGATTTGGAATGACGTAAGTAGAGAGAACAAACTAACCAAGACTGAAATGATGTTAAGATGGTGCGCTTACGACACAGAATTTCTACCAAACCGTAATGACACAAGATTTCAAAAATGGACGTCAATGGGGTTCACTTCATACTTCACATTTAACCACAAGGGGGAGCTAGCAGACTTCCAAACCCTTAAATCAAAAAATGGGTTAAATAACCAAGACTTTTTTAGGTACCTACAGTTGAGACATAGATATAATGAAATTATAAGGACCAAAACTGATAAAAAGGATAAGAAAATTCTAAGTATATTCCAAATGGCCTTTAGCACTATTACAGTTCAGAAAATTATAGCAAGATTTTCAGAAGAATCAGAATCAGAATAAAGTTTATTGCCAAGCACATTTACAAGTAATAAACAAGTAAACATACGAGGAATTTGACTTGACATTGGGTACGCCTGATAGGCGCTTCCCAATGACGCGGCGAGCCATGGAGGCGCCTGTCAGCAGGAGGAGAATAGAAGGCAAGGGGAGGGGGAGACACAATAGGAGAGAGAAAAAAGCATTGTTGATCAAAATAAAGCTCATTTTTACGACCAATATTGTGATTACAAGAAAAAAATGCACAATTAGCAGACAATAGAATTCACACAATGACAACCAGCGCAGAGAGAGAACAGTGAATGAATGTGTCTTCGTCAGTATAAGTGGGTCAGTTGTGTGTTTGTTGGGTGCAAGGGTGGCAGTTATCAGTTAGGTGAACAGCAATAGTCTCTCTTTCAGCAGATGTTATGACTAGTGTCTGAAGGCAGAGGCACATGTCCTTGAGCACGGCAGATGGAATACTCTGAGTCAGACATAGCTGTCCTTGAGAGTCCAGATACTGTACACCAATGTTTATGAAAGGGAAACAATTATACTGTTATTCATCGGGAGGACTGAATGCTGAGGGCGCCGAAAACAGGTCGAATAGCACTGACTTCAGAGAAAAAACTTTCTATTCTCTTACGGATTCAGTGCACCAATTCCATCGTTGCCAGGCTTTGAAATCATATCCTGGAGAGCTCTAAGCGCCACCGTGTTGTTATCAATCTTCCTGTACAGTTCTCCATTAGCCGCAATTAGAGTCCTCGCCAGCTGATCGAATTGATGAGAGAGCTTCGCTGGGTCAGCTTTTTGATAAGCTCTGTCCATCTTCTTTAATTTGCGATACACCAGGACTATCCCAAAGCCGATCAGTAGAAGTCCTGAGACCGTAGCTCCAAATAGATATATATCTTCTATATCTTCAATTGAAAGGTCGCTCAGACACATAAGTTTCCAATTGTATGTGTCCTTGATGTAACCTGCGGCAGCCGTGCCCGCAGGACAAATGGGCTCCCCCGGACCCGATTTCCTTGTTGAAAAGACAGTGTCGATTGCATTCAAAGCCCAGCTTATAAAATCTATAATTTCGTTTGATGAATCAACAGTAGGCAGACACAGACAAGAGCAAGCTGGGATCTAGTCAGTTAGGGAGGGAGAGACAACGGAGCGGAGCACAGAAAAATGCGACTGCTCTCTCTGGAGGGATTTCAAGCAAACAAATCCACCAATACTCTATATATTAAGAAGAAATGGGAAAATGAAACAGGATCAGCAGTAGATGATAGTGACTGGGAATCAGTATGTACAGTGCAATGGAAAACTACTTATTCAACTATCTGGAGGGAATTTGGATGGAAAAATTTAATTTGTTTCTTTATTACCCCAGTCCAAACAAAACACCAAAATTTAGGTACTGGTTGTTGGAGACTATGTGGAAATGAAGAAGCTAATCATTATCATGTACTCTGGGCCTGCCCAAAAGTTACCCCATTTTGGAAAGACACACATAAGTGCCTGGAAAAGGTTTTCTCTACCCATGTCCCCTTTGACTTCCTGTACATGTTCTTAGGTTTGGAAATTCCTAACATAGCCTCATTTGCAGATAAATACTTAATGAGAATTGTACTATTGTCAGCAAAGAAAGTCTTAACGAGAAAATGGCTCCAAACAGACATACCAAAAATTCAGGATTTACATGATACGGTATACCAGATATTTATGATGGAAAGGATTACCATGTCTCTAAGGCTACAAAGAGATAAATTTGATAAATACTGGCTTAAATGGACCCAATATACAGGAAATCAAAGGAGAGACTTTGTTTAAGTAAACTATCCCATTGAAGGGAAGAAAATAGCAAAACTGAAAAATTTAATACCACTTGTCCACTGTTCAGTTTATTTGTCTACATGTTATTTTTTATACTGCAAAAAAAAAAAAAAAACTTACGGGAAGATTAATCGAGGACATTTTCTTATGTATTACTTCTTATTAACCTT
The DNA here is from genome assembly GCA_020510985.1 of Pholidichthys leucotaenia. Lineage (NCBI taxonomy): Eukaryota > Metazoa > Chordata > Actinopteri > Cichliformes > Pholidichthyidae > Pholidichthys > Pholidichthys leucotaenia. Next base: position 302,980,103 of record CM035836.1, read on the forward strand.
TCTTTTAATTCTATTTGAATGATGGCAAATTCTAAGCTTTTACTAATGTTTATTCCCTAGTAATAAAGTACTGCTCTCAATGTAAACAATCTGACCAAAATCACCAATAAAAATATAATTGAAAAAAAAATATATATATATATAATGATTAGATTAGATTAGATTCAACTTTATTGTCAATACACATGTATGAATACAAGGTAACGAAACACAGTTTAGCATCCAATCAGAAGTGCAAAGGACAGCAATGCAGTATATACAGTAATTGACAGTATGTGCAATTTAAGCAAATATATGGAGATGGGTCAGTGTAGAAAGTTAAGAGTACCGTTATGTGCAAATAATGTACAATAAGTTAGGTGGGCAGTTATGTACAGGTGAGGATGGTAAGAGATGGGAATAAGTTAGCATAAATTACAGAAGAGCATAGTACAGGTGAAGTGAGGTAAGTAGCAGACAATCTAACTATACAGAGTGATGGCATTGGTTACAGGAGCATTTCTAAACTGCTGAATATTCCAGTGAGCACGGTTGGGGCCATCATTCAGAAGTGGAAAGAACATCATTTTACCATAAACCGGTCACGACCAGGAGCTCTTCGCAAGATTTCTGACAGAGGAATCAAAAGAATTATCAGAAGAGTTATCCAAGAACCAAAGACCACTTGTGGAGAGCTCCAGAAAGACCTGGAGTTAGCAGGTGCTGCTGTTTCAAAGAAAACAATAAGTAAAGCACTCAACCAACATGGGCTCTATGCCCGCTCACCTCGCAAAACTCCACTGCTGAAGAAAAAGCATGTTGAAGCTCCTTTGAAGTTTGTTGCGCAACATTTGGGAAAGCCAGTAAAACACTGGGAGAATACAGACTGTTCAGATGAGACCAAAATTGAACTTTTTGGATGCCACAACACAGCATGTTTGGAGGAGAAATGGCACTGCACATCCCATCATGGTGTGGGGGTGTTTTCAGCACATGGTACAGGCAGACTTCATATAATGGAAGGAAAGATGAATGAACAAATGTACAGAGACATCCTTGATAAGAAGTTGTTGCCATCTGCCAAGATGCTGAAGATGAAACGAGGGTGGACATTTCAGTAAGATAATGATCCCAAACACACAGCCAAGGAAGTGCTCAACTGGCTTCAGAGAAGGAAAATAAAGCTGCTAGAATGGCCCAATCAGTCACCTGACCTGAATCCAATTGAAAATCTATGGAACGAACTGAAGATCAGAGTTCATAGAAGACACCCATGGAACATTCAAGATTTGAAGACCGTGAGGAAGAATGGGCTAAAATCACTCTTGAGCAATGCCTGCGCCTAGTTTCTCCATACAGGAGGCGTCTAGAAGCTGTTATTACCAACAAAGGCTTTTCTACTAAATATTAAATCAATTTCACCAAGTGTGTTCAATACTTATTCCCTGTGCCATTCCACTATATTAAATATAACTGTGGCGGGTTGACTCAACCCCCCCACAACACACAGGACAGTCAGCTCTTTTCTCTTGGTTTTCCCCGCTGCACTACTGAGATGTACTGTAATGTGCCATTCATGTGTTGTGATGCAATGTGCCCTGCATGTATTCTGATGCAATGTGCCCTGCATGTATCGTGATGTAATGGCCATTCATGTATAGTGTTCATGCGTCTTGTCCTTACTGTGCTTCTGCTGAGCATCTTACATATGTAGATGTGCTTTGATGTAAATCCCCACAAACAGACTGGTCAAACACAGCGCTCGGCTAGAGCAAATAACAGAACAGGAAATGTGTATTAATGTCTACAGGCAGACTCGTTTCGTCTGGCTCACTTCTGTAATGTTAATGTTGCCTTTCATGCAAATGTCTTATGCCTGTCCTGTTATCTCTTTGATCAGACCAACTGCTGTGAATGCTTTGATGTATTGTTGTAGTTGGGTGTATATATACTGCATTGTAACCATGCTCTCACACTCTCTCATTCTCTCACTTCAACTGCTGCTGCAGACACGCACTCTGTGTCTTCTTCTCTGAGAGCCAGAGGATCCCGCTCCAGCCTGCACACACTTGGGCTGGAGAGGGGATCCGGTGACGGCGGTGTGATATAATAAACTTCCTTAAAACCTCAGCATCGCTGCCTTATTTTATCATCCGCCGCAATAACTTCTTTTGTGAACACAGTTGCTTTGATGTCTTTGTATGTATGGATTAGTTGGGTTGTAACTGATATCTGGTGAAAATTTCAGGTCAATGGCTCCATCAGAAATATGTTTAATGAGAAAAATGTTGATGTGTTCAATACTTATTTTCCCCGCTGTACATGACTGGTGGATGAGCACAAATTTTACTGAACATGTATGTAAAATGACAAAGTTATATTCTATATCATGGTCAATATTTGAGTTATGGTGTGATAAGACCAAATGAAAACCAAATTTTTTTGTACAGTGCGATAACCTACAAAGTCAATGGAAAGAAGGAAGTGCACACAAATTCAATCCAGGTGATGCAAATACAAATGGATCCATACCTGTGTGAGTTGAATTTTGTTCCATTCAGGCAAAAACTTTATTTGATGCTTGGTCACGACAGCCAGTCAACATCAAGATTCTGCCATCACTGGGAGTGAGCATCAATAACGGAAGATAAACTGAAAATGAGGCTGCCAGTGACCAGAGACAGATGGACAGGTGTTCTGCAGCTAAGACGGTGTGTCTGTAGTTTGAATACACTGTGAAATCCTGCCATTGAGCTGTTAACATGGGCTAACCGCTCATCAAACAGGACACCGGTCAGCCTCACTTTGCTCTGAAAACAGTCGTCACCAAGATGCCGTTTCAGGAGGAGGCAATGAAATTCTTCAACCTGTGTGCACAGCTGGGTAATGTTGTGAACCCAAACATGGCAGTATTAATGGGGTTTGAAGTTATGAAGGTAACCCTGCCACTCCACACAGCAAATTTTTGCTTCGTGCTCTGAATTCTGGCAGCTGTATTTGTGAGCAAAGAGACAGAACTTTTTGCTTTGCTTTTGGTCTGAACACATCGCTAATTAGCACCTAGCTAACTAGCAGTGTGAAAACTACTTGTTTTTAGGCAGTGATATTAGTCTTGGTGGAACAATGTAATATTAAACAGAGAGTTCATACGCTCTTGTCACTTCTCATATAAATTGCGTGCAACTCTGTTGTATAAAAGTAATGCTACACTGGAGATCATGAGGCATCATGAAAATACTGCAGCTGTGATTCAGCCCGATGTGAACAATCGAATCGCTGCAGTGGTATGTTCACCAATACTTGCACTCCCTCTTGTGTAACAGTGCTTAAACTAGGAAAGTACTCAGAGCACATACCTCCACCAAGGTTTCTTTCCTCCATCCCTTTGCGTATCCATCTATCTGTACCTCCCTGCGCACTGCAAGATAGGGCCTTGGTGGAGGTATCCGTTTATGGAGCATCACCAAAATCAAATGGGTTTGTTTGTAACCCAAGGGCTTCCTCTGGTGAAAACTTCATCAAAATCCATCCAGTAGTTTTTGTGTAATTCTGCTAAACTACTGCTAGAAGACTGAGCCTTGGTGGAGGTATGCACTCATGGTTCACCTTTAAAGTGTAATAGGTTCATGTGTAGCCCAAGAGCCACCTCTGGTGAAAATTTCATCAAACTCTGTCCAGTAGTTTTTGAGTAACCTTGCTAACACATTGTGAGAAGATGGAGCCTTGGCAGAGGTATGCGGTCTCTGATCATTACTAAAATCTAATGTGTTCCTCTGTAGCTCAAGGGCCGCCTTTGGTGAAAATTTCACCCAAATCCATCCAGTAATTTTTGTGTAATCCTGCCAACAGTCAGACAAACAAATAGACCAAGGCAGAGGTAATAAATTCACCATTAATAAAAAAAAAAAAAAAGATTCTCTTCAACATCAACATAATACACACAGTACACTTCAGAGTAACTAGAATCAGAAGTGATTCTCACCTTATCATCAGTTTATGTGTGAGGATGAAGAGAAGGGCCTACCTGGATGACTGGCTCCTGAGTGTCATAACCACTGGTATATTCTGTGTTCCTGCACCAATCCTCCACATCGATCTCCGGCATCCCTGACAGCAGCAGCTCCTACACACAGCATGAAGAAAAAACTACCCACTGAGACACAAACATTCAAAACAAGACAGAGGAGTACTAATGGCTCCTGCACTTTCAGGGTAAATAAGACCATAGTCTGCCTGAGACATACAGTGCAGTGTGAATGTTAAACTAAGGAATTTAATTCTATACCTATGATTCTCAGGAATTCACAGATCAAACTTTTTCTCTTTATGCAGTACTATTTTCTGCCTTCAGAGAACCTGTTGAAATTTGGTACTTCTCTCATTTTTAATGTGTAGGAGTTGTCCTTAAATCACCACAGTTTATTTTTATGTTTCCATCCAGCCAGCCAGCCAGCCAGCCATCCATCCATCCATCCATCTTCTACCGCTTTTCCAGGGGACCGGGTCGTGGAGGCAGCAGCTCAAGCAGAGAAGCCCAAACTCCCCTTTTCCTGGACACCTGTTCCAGCTCTTCAGAGAGGATACCAACACGTTCCCAGGCCAGCTGGGAGACGTAGTCTTTCCAGTGTGTCCTGGGTCTGCCCCGGGGTCTCCTCCGAGTTGGATGTGCCCAAAACACCTCAAGTGGGAGGCGTCCCGGAGGCATCTTGATCAGATGCCCAAACCACCTTAACTGGCTCCTTTCAATGTGGAGGAGCAGCGGTTCTACTCTGAGTCTCTCCCGGATGACTGAGCTCCTCACCCTATCTCTGAGGGTGAGTCCAGCAATCCTACAAAGAAAGTTCATTTCAGCTGCTTGTATCCGCAGTCTCGTTCTTTTGGTCATAACCCAAAGCTCATGATCATAGGTGAGGGTAGGAATGTAGATTGACCAGTAAATTGACAGCTTTGCTTTAGAGCTCAGTTCCCTCTTCACCACAATGGACTGGTACAACGTCTGCATCATTGCAGATGCTGCTCCGATCCGTCTGTCAATCTCTTGCTCCATTCTCCCCTCACTCGTGAATAAGACCCCAAGATACTTAAACTCCTCCACTTGGGGCAGGAGCCTGCCCCCAACCCGGAGAGGACAATCCACCTTTTTCCGGCTGAGGACCATGGACTCGGACTTGGAGGTGCTGATTCTCATCCCAGCCACTTCACACTCAGCGACAAACCGTCCCAGCAAGAGCTGTAGGTCATTGCTGGATGAAGCCAACAGGACAACATCATCTGCAAACAACAGAGATGAGATCCTGTGGTCACCAAGCATGACACCCTCCATTCCCTGGCTGCGCCTAGGAATCCTGTTCATAAAAATTATGAACAGGATCGTGACAAAGGGCAGCCCTGGTGGAGTCCAACTCTCACTGGGAATAAGTCCGACCGAGTGTTGGCAATACGAACCAAACTCTAACAACTGAGAATTTGATTATCCTTCTGATAAACAAAAGGACCAAGGTGGATTCACATCACCTAATATAAGATATTCTAGTTATTATGGGTTACGTTGAACAATTACAACCATTTAAATATCAGAAATTGGACTTTCCAGCAACAAAATTCATGATGTGAATCTTCTGGTCAAAATGGGCAATGCATGCTAGATGAATTGCTAATCTAAACTGGCATTTAAATTGCCTTAATTATGCTGGACCTGACAGAGGGGAATGGGGGAGGGAATTGAAGGGATATGAAGTGGTCAGAAAGATAACAATAAACTTGATGTACCTTCATCACAGGGTTTGGTGCGAAAGCAATGTTATCGATCAATATGGATTCATACTAGATTGTAATTGTACTAGACCAGCTTGTTCATTAATTCACAGTCAGTATATCTCATGCCATTCTGGCTTTTTTTGTTACATTTTGGCCATAATCACTGGATACTCTGGTTTTAACACCAGCTGGTCTAAGCAGCCAAAGTTGAGATTTCTGACCAACTTTGAGCTTGACCTGGAGAGTACAAACAGAGTGGAATCTGCTAGCCTTCAGCTTAAGTGTGACTCAACATCCATTTTTGTAAATTTTCAATATATCCTATCCATCTGCTCTAGACACCTGATTTTCCAGCCAGATTACCTACAAACCCTTGATCATATATGTCATTCATAGATGTTATTTTAAGCTACTTTACTAAGATTCAAGATTCAAAGGCTTTATTATCATGTGCACAGTTAAGAAACGCTACATTTCTTGAGCAATGAAATTCTTAATTTGCTCTCCGAATGAATGCCAAGGTAATAGGTACAGAAACAACAATTCTAATAAGGTAATGACACTAACACAGTAACTCAATCCTATTACTAATGGATGCTAATAACACACACACCAATATACAGTTAAGTAATTAGGACTCCTTAAGCACACCTTGATACTAAATACTAAAACTAATGAGAACTCATAAATCGTAAATGGCATTCACTTATATAGGGCTTTTATTCTCATCTCTTGATGACTAAAGCGCTTTACAGATCCTGCTACCCACCCATTCACACACACATTCACACACTGATAATGTGTGTGAATAACACACACTAGGCAGTTTGGACAGTTAAAACAGTCAGACAAGAGGAAAGAAATTGAAAATTCACTGGATGACTAAGGTGATAGTGGAGGAGACAGCTTGCTGGGAGGCAGGAGGACCTGGAGCTCTTAAGCTGCTCCTAGGACACAGTCCAAGGACGGATAATTTTTTCACACATAAGGAGCTGTTCAGAAGTCCTTATAAGAACTCCTTATACAAAGATATAGAGTGATGATAATCAAGTCAGTGGCAGTAATGCACCTGTAGGCTGGTTGTCAACTGCCAATCAAATCAAAATTCACTGGATGACTAAAGTGATAGTGGTATATTGATATCAGAGGTGATGTGAACCTGAGATGGCATAAACCTATGTACAGTGTGCAAATGAGCATTGTGCAATGAGCAGTGTATAATTACAAATTAGCACCCAGTGCTAATTATAGTTTCTCGTACTGCGGACTGAACACCTCCTCGATTAGCAGTGGTCAGCTGCTACATCAGAGATAGCCATTCAGTCACTTGGGGTGTTTCTGTGCTTATTGAGGGTGTCATCTTGCTTAAAAGCAATATGGCGCCCGTCGAGGCAGATGTCTTTGCTCGTTCCATTCACGAATGCCAACTTTTTCTCCTTTTTTGCATGTTTGCTGCTCTTTCTACAGTGCATGAAGGTCATGCGCTGTTAACATATGACCAACAGACACTACTGGACATCGCCAAGACGAGCAGTCATACGGAATTTACTGGCTTCATGCCACCCGATCTACAATGCATTGTGTGTGTGTCCACACAGCGATCAGCACCACCCCCAGGAAGGCCCTGAAGCACCAAGCCTGCACAAGCATGCTGACCCCAAGATAGCACGTCAGAGGCGGCGCCGGAGACAAGGTAAAAATGCAGGGCGACATGTTAGGATAAGGGCTCGCGCCTGCCGACCACCGCTGCCCAGCCTCTTGCTGGCTAACGTACGGTCTTCGGAAAACAAACTAGACGAACTAAGAGTAAGGATTGAAGACCAGCGGGAGATAAGAGAGTGCTGCGCCCTAATTTTCTGTGACACCTGGCTCTCGGACAGAGTCCCGGAGTGCACCATTCAACTACAGACACACTCAACACATTGAGCAGACAGAACCGGAGCCTCGGGAAAGAAGAGAGGAGAGGGGTGTGTGTTTATAAACAACTGGTGGTGTGGAGATGTACAGATTGTTTACAAGCACTGTTCACCTGATGTGGAATTTTTACTGCTGAAATGCTGTCCCTATTATCTACCGAGGGAATTTACCACGGTGTTTTTGGCCGCTGTCTACTTTCGCCCGCAAAGCAACTACACAGTAGCGCTAAGCAAACTCCGTGACATCATCAGCGCAGTAGAGACGACCCATCCCGATGCTGTTTTTAATTGTTGCTGGTGACTTTAACCAGTGCAATTTACGAACTGTCCTCCCCAAATATTACCAGCATGTTGCTCAGTGGCGCAGTGGTTAGCACTGTGGCAGCACAGTTTACCCTCGGCCAGGGGATCGTGGGGATCGTGAGATCGTGGGTTCGATCCCTGCCCCCGGCCAATAGTGATCTGTGTGGAGTTTGCATGTTCTCCCCGTGTTGCGTGGGTTTACTCCGGGATTTCTCCGGTTTCCTCCCGCATGCCAAAAACATGCAGGTTAGGGATAAGGGGTGCTTGCGCACGCAGCGACCGGCAGCTGGTGGCTTGTCACCAGACTGCAAAACAAATCTACCTATGGGTACAAAATAAGTAATAAAAAAAAAAATGTGGACATTCCCACCCGCGATAAAAACACATGTTTTGACATGACCATGTTTACTCCAACATACGCGGCGCTTACAGAGCAGCACCCCGCCCCCACTTCAGACAGTCGGATCACATCTCCCTGTTTATGCACCCAACCTACAGACAAAAGTTGAAACAAATAAACCCTGTTATAAAGCAAATTAAACGCTGGACTCCAGAGGCTGAGAACACCCTGCAAGACTGTTTTGCCTGTACAGACTGGGATGTGTTTAAAGCTGCAGCCACCAGAGAGGACTCTTCTGTAAACATACAGGAATATGCTGAGTGTGTGGCTGGGTACATCAGCACGTGTGCTGACACCATCGTACCCACCATACAAATCAGGACGTTCCCCAACCAGAAGCCCTGGATCAACAGTCAGGTACATTAGATCAGTGGTCCCCAACCCCCGGGCCGCGGACCGGTACCGGTCTGTGGGTCATTTGGTACCAGGCCGCACAGAAAAAAAAATAACTTACATTACGTCCGTTTTATTTATTATCTGAGTCTGAATGATGTTTTATTTTGAAAAATTACCGGATTCTCTTCGTTACATCTGCCTATGGCTCACTCTTAATGCACATCAAGACGCTTGTCTCGGTGACGTGATGTGAAACTCACTAAGTGGGAGCCACTTAGTGAATGAAAAACCCACGTGCAGGAGTGGTTTCGTGCGTTTTATTGAACAAAACCCCAAAACGTGTTAATGGGAATGAATGAAGTGTGGATGTGTATGTGTGTGAAACACCCGAGCTGCCGAGTGCCTGAGCTGTCAGGGAGCGAAGGACCAAAAAGGCTCCCTGACGCACCTGATGGAAGATAAATAAATATGTGCATTTTTTTCCAATATTTTTTTAACCAAATAACCAAATTAGGAGGTATTTACTTGTATTATTAGTATATTTTGGTTATCCTGAGGGAGATCGCTGGCCTGAGTGTTTGAATTACGAGAGCCGCTACAGAGATTTCTCTCAGAAAAAAAGTTACCGCTAGCAGCACATTTCAGTGACAAGGAATGGGTCGCAAAACTCACTTACTTGTGCGACATATTCAGCCTACTCAATGAACTCAATCTGTCACTTCAGGGGAAAATGACAACTGCCTTCAAGTTGGCAGATGAAGTAGCTGCATTTAAAGCCAAATTGGATTTGTGGGGACGACGCGTGAACTGAGGTATACTTGATATGTTTCAAACATTAGCAGGGATTTTGGAAGAGACTGAGCCCGAGCCTTCATTCTCTTAGCTGTTGCACGATCACCTGTCTTTGCTTTTAAAAGAGTTCGAGCGCTACTTCCCAACAACAAAAAATACTCGAACTGCCAAAGAATGGATCCGCGATCCATTTCTCAACAAACCAGGTGACTCAAACATGACTGTGCAAGAAGCAGATCAACTGCTGGAGATCGCAAATGACAGCAGCCTTAAAAGTATGTGCGAGACAACAGCTCTGCTGGTGTTCTGGATTAAAGTCATGGCTGAATACCCTGAGATCACCACAACAGCGCTGAAAACCCTGTTGCCATTTCCGACATCCTATCTGTGTGAAGCGGGGTTTTCTGCAGTGACAGCAACCAAAACAAAATTACAAAGTAGACTGGACACAAGCAACACTCTTCGGGTGTCATTGTCTCCCATTACCCCAAGATGGGACCGTCTCGTTGCAGAGAAACAAGCTCAGAGCTCCCACTGATTCAGCGTTGTGGTGAGTTGTATTTTTCATGCACGTTATATTTGTGTTTGTGGTGTATCTTCTTCTTCTTCTCTCGGTTACTGGCAGATAGCAAACAACTGAAAGGTGCATACCGCCACCTACTGTACAAGAGTGTGTAACATTATGTCATCTGAGCCCGACCCCTAAATTCTATGACTTAATCCTGTGTTATTTAAAAAAGAGAAAAGAGCCCTCCTCGTGATTCTTATTGCCTCTCCATCTCCATCTGTTCCCAGAATCCCAGTTAAATCCCATTCCCTACCGGTCTCTCGAACTTCATTTTCCATTATCTATCTTTCATTTCCATTTTTGTGACAGTGTAATAAGATGTGCTCGACATTTTCTTTTACGCCATATTCTCTACATTTGTCACTTTCGCTTTTCCCCATGGTGAATAAAGTGCCATTTAAACCTGTGTGATCCAGTCTGAGTCTTGCAATAATGATGTCTTCCCTCCTTTTGGTTGGTACGAAATTATTTACTGCAATAGATTTTTGTATTTTGTAATATGATCTACCTTTATGATCTTCATCCCATCTTTTTTGCCATAGTTCAGTTCCTTTTTTCTTGATTGCTGCTTTCCCTTCACCTTTTCCAAGAGACAATGGTATAGTTATCTCTTTACCAAGAGCACTTTTTGCTAATTTGTCATTTCCTTTCAACCCTTCATGTGCAGGAACCCAACAACACTGAACTTCTCCACCTTGAAGGCATGTTTAAATGTTACCATAGCGACCAGAGAGCATTGTGGTCATCTCTGATATCAATATACACTGTCCACTATCATCATCCAGTGAACTTTCAATTTCATTCTTGTTGTTTCCTCTAGTTTGACTGCTTTAGCCGTCCAAATTGCCTAATGTGTGTTATTAGCATTCATTGGTATTAGTACTTAGTATCAAGGTGTGCTCAGGTGTCTTCATTGCCTAACTGTGTGTATAGTGTGTGTTATTAGTATCCATTAGTATTAGGTGTGTTATTACCTTATTAGTATGTTGTGTACCTATTACCTTGGCATTCGTTCGGAGAACAGAGTAAGAATTTCATTGCTCAGGAAATGTTGCATTTCTTAACTGTGCACATGATAATAAAGCCTCTGAATCTTGAATCTCTTGAATCTTATTACACACTAAGGACTGGTCATATGCTATCAATCACTCAAACCACAGACCCCCATCTCTGATAAAACTTTATTTGGGCTTTAAAACTCTAACATTCAGCTAATACTTGTTAGCACGTTACTTAGTCCGACGACATAAGTTAAAACCTTACATTAGCCTCAAACATGGCACACCCTCAAAACATAAATGATGAACGAGAAAGGGTGGGGTGAGCTGGGGCTCATTAGCCCCTCATTAAAAAAATTCTGTAGCATATCATTAAAATGATATGCTACAGAAAAAAAGCCGTTTTGGGAACAGCTCCTTCCCTATGTGTACAATGTGACTGCATTATTTAAACTTTTAGTTGTTCTGACCAAAGTATGTCACAGATATTTCAGTGACGACTCTAGGACTCGTGTCAACATGTGGAAAAAGTGCATAAAAGGGGCTCTTTAACCACTTCCTCCTGTTTTGTCAGAAGGCGGTTGGAGCCTATCCTGATTTCTTCAGGTACTATCTGGTGAGATCACCAGTCCATCAAAGGGTCAACACAGAGAAACCATTCACCCTCATGTTTACAATCAAGGGCAACTGAAAATCCCCAGTTAAACCCAATTAGAGATTTTATTTTTATACCAAATCACATTGCCCTATCATCACTAAAATTATGATCATAAAAGTAAAAAATGGCTTTTGTGAGGCGAAAACACACATGACTGATAACTGCCCTGAGAAGGCTGTGACAGTGGACACGTCCAACAAATTTATGGAAGAATAACATCATGCTTCACTACTGATCCATGCATGATATGAAGTGTGCTAACACACACAAAAAACACTCCTCTAATGGAGTTGGAGAAGAGGAAGGGGCTTCAAGGTGACCCACCCCACCCCCAACCCCAGACAGACATAGCTAATCAATCATATATCAGATCTGAGGGAGTGTCAGGTGGCAAAGAACGCAAAGGATACCAACAGATGAGAAGAGGACAGTGAAAAAAAGTAGAGGAAGACAAGGAATTCAGAGGAGGGCGACTAACCAATTCATATTCATCAAAGAGCTGAATGAGCGAGGGGGGGATGAAGGTGTGGAATCCTTGAAGAAAGGCGTTTATCTGTGGCTGGATGGCTCGCGTCATCCTCAGCTCCGTCACCAGCTGGACATATTCAGCCTGAGAGGAGACACACACACACACACAGATCAAAGCCCTGAAGAAACGCTGACGGACAGAAGAAGCACTTTAAACAGAGTTGTTCTTTCTGCTCCGAGGAGTCTGGATTCAGCTTTATGCAACAGTGCCATCTGCGGGAGGGCTGCAGCATTACACTCTCTAATGAGGACACCTTGGGCTAAAAGCTGGAGGAGAGATCAATCGCTCACAGGAGACCAACTGTATGAGAGGGACAATCATTAACACAGTCTTCAACTGCACTGCTGCAGCATGACACCACAAAAATACTATAAGCTATAAATAAAGATCTCATCAGATTTTTAATTAGATCACTTCGAGGAATTGCTTTTGGAAAAGAAATCAGAAAAAATAAATAGTGTAGTTACTCATTTTTATTGTCCAAGTCTGAAGTGTGTGATTTGGCTTAAATGAATGTGACAATAGTATTAAGTATGAAAAACCACAAAAATATGATCATTAGTATCCAATTATTAAATGCAAAAGTGAATTAAACTGATTCATTTAACATTGTGGGACAACCTGGCTTTGTAGCAGAGAATACAAACAAAATGTAGTTCACTCATGCCATCATTTATTATTTGAACATAACATTATTATATGGCCTCAGTACTCATCACAGGGCTTTTTGTCTCCATCCATCACCCCATCAGTTTAGCCACTCACTTCCCCACCGTCTCAGAAGCACTGTCAGCTCCCTCTAAACTAAATAAAAATAACCTACATAAGCATTTTAAAGTGAATAAACAAAATGTTGATCATATCCAATTCATGCTTGCGGGTTTTAAATGTATTAACTTACTCTCAATTCCTCCTTTTAGTTTAAAAATTAAATGTGGTTTGTTAGAATATTAGATCTAGCTCCCAAGTCTCTGTTAGATCACGACTTATCATTCCAGCCAATACAAAATGTCCCATGGGCAGGACACCAGAATGTTAAGAGGATTTATAGGGGTGATTGGCTGCACTTTCTCCACATTTTAATAGCTCACACAGCTCTTAATGAAACGTTTGTGACACATTTTGGACAAATTTTCTTTAATCATTTAATTATAGAAGCATAATTTGAGAATCATTTTTTGCAGCCTTTCTCAGAAGGGCTGGTTTCAGTGCATGTCTCTTTAAGTCTATAAGAGTCATTCAACATCAAAGATTCAAAGACTTTATTGTCATGGGCACAGTTAAGAATTGCTACATTTCCTGAGCAATGAAATTCTTACTTTGCTCTCCGAATGAATGCCAAATTAATAGGTACAGAAACAACAATTCTAATAAGGTAATGACACACTAACACAGTAACTCAATCCTAATACTAATGGATGCTAATAACACACACACCAACACACAGTTAGGCAGTTAGGACTCCTTAAGCACACCTTGATACTAAATACTAAAGCTAATGAGTACTAATAACACAAACTAGGCAGTCTGGGCAGTTAAAACAGTTGAAGTCAGACAAGAGGAATGAAACTGAAAATTCACTGGATGACTAAAGTGATAGTGGTATGTTGATATCACAGATTACGTGAACCCGAGATGGCATGAATCTATGTACAGTGTGCAAATGAGCATCGTGCAACCTGATGTAAACCTGAGATGGCACAGACCTGTGTACAGTGTGTAAATGAGCATTGTGCAACAAGCAATGTATAATTACAAATTAGCACCCGGTGCTAATTTCTGTACCGGTAGTACCAGCAGACTGTGCATGATAATTAGCAGCAGAGATGATACGGACATCAGACGGGTGAGATTATATCTACTGTACAGGTGAGCAGTGTGCAAAGTTAGCAGCCGGTGTGTGAGTTCCTATATGCAAAGCTGTGTTACGGAGTTTTGGGAGTTGTTATTTGTTCAGGAGTCTGACGGCAGTGAGAAAAAAGGAGTTTTTCAGTCTGGTGGTCCTGCATTTCACACTTCTGTACCTCTGGCCGGAGGGCAGACGTGTGAACAGTCTGTGCTGGGGGTTGGTGAGGTCCCGGAGGATGGCGTCAGCTCTTCTTTGGACTCTGCGGTGGTAGATGCTCTGCAGAGAGGGGAGTGGAGTCCTGATTATCTTCGCCGCTGTCTTCACCACTCTTTGCAGGCGTTTGTGGTCCAAGGCAGTGGTGCTGCTGTACCACGCAGTGATGCAGTTGGTCAGGATGCTCTCGATGATGCAGCTGTAGAAATTGTTGAGGATCCTGGAGGACATGCTGAACTTCTTCAGCCTCCTCAGAAAGTACAGTCACTGTTGAGCTCTCTTAACCAGCTCTGTGGTGTTGTGTGTCCACTTAAGGTCCTCACTTATGTGGATGCCTAGGTATTTAAAGCTGCTCACCCTCTCCACCTCAAGCTTCCGGATGAACAGCGGCCGATGGGGTCTCCTCCTCCCCTTCCTCATGTTCACTATCATCTCCTTTGTATTATCCGTGTTGAGAGTGAGGTTGTTGTCCTCACACCATGACACCAGGTTGGCCACCTCTCTCCTGTAGGATGCTCCATCATCACCAGTGATGCGTCCTATCACTGCTGTATCATCCACAAACTTTAGGATGATATTGTCCTTGTGGGAGGCAACACAGTTATGGATGAAGAGGCTGTAGAGGATGGGGCTGAGAACACAACCCTGTGGGACACCTATGTTTGTGATGATGCAGGCTGAGGTCCTGTTACCCATCCTGGCAGATTGGGGCCTGCCAGTTAGAAAGTCCAGTAGCCAGTCGCAGAGGGTGGGATACAGGCCAAGTAAAGACAGTTTGTCGGTGAGTTTGTGGGGGATGACCGTGTTGAAGGCGGAGCTGTAGTCGACAAAGAGCATCCTAATGTAGTCTAATGAGTCTTTATCTTCCAGGTGGGAGAGAGAATAATGGGAGTGCTGCGGCGATGGCATCTGAGGTGGACCTGTTGGGCCGGTAAGCGAGAGAAAAGTTGGCATTCGGGAGCAAAACAAGCAAAGACGTTTGCCAATGGTGGGCACAATCTTGCCAATATCGCCCTCCTTCTTACGTCACTATTGCTAATCTTAGCTCCTATGTTGTATCTAGCCTGAGCCAACTAATGCAAATTTCTCTCAAAGAATGAAAGACATGATGGACAGGGGTGTGTGGTTTCAGTGACTGATAGAACATGACTAGTCCCTACAGTCCAATAAGCACAGAAACATTCATGAATGAGTGGCTAAACTGCTAGCTTCAGCTAGTCTCCTTTGGGCCCTGTTATAAAATACTACAAGAAACTAACCTACAATAATTTCTAAGAACAACATACTGTATATGGTCAAGTGTTGTAGATGAACAAGGATTCAAATGGGGTGAATAGAATTTATAGGAAATAGCGATCAAAACCGGCCAGATGAACAGTTGTACTAATGCCAGACGGCCTGACTGTCACCTCCTCCCTGCCAATGGTGACTGACTAATGGTAACAGATCAATCTAACATCACGATGAAAACATAACAAAATAAGCCAGAATAACACAAGATATATTATCAACTGTAGATTGGTGAGTCAGTTGGAAACAGGGACATTTATTAGAATGATTGAACTCTAAAAATAACAAGATTTAAACCACACTTGGTAAACAAACTTCTTCTCATACAGTTAGCTACATGACAGACAGCTAGGCTGGCCAGTAATAGAATATTGTGTGGGTATCAAGATGGCGCTGGACTGGGTTTACCATTTTATGATGTCCCGTGGCAAATCCGAGAGTCAAATCGGCTAATCGGACACCAACGAAGGCTGTATAGGCTGTATGTGGGTTTTTTGAGAATAATGAGCATTTTGATATTTTTTCAATCATCCCGTGAACAATACACACGTCAGAAGGTTAAAACCTAAAAAAAACACAATGGTTTAAATGAATCAACTACCTCTGGTTATGTAAATTTTCCAAATCTAGACATGGGGGCTGAGGCTACTTAGAGTAGGTGACTTTAATGTCTGTGTACAGTGGGGCAAAAAAGTATTTAGTCAGCCACCAATTGTGCAAGTTCTCCCACTTAAAAGATGAGAGAGGTCTCCAATTTTCATCATAGGTATACCTCAACTATGAGAGACAAAATGAGAAAAAAAAATCCAGAAAATCACATTGAAGGATTTTTAATGAATTAATTGGTAAATTCCTCGGTAAAATAAGTATTTGGTCACCTACAAACAAGCAAGATTTCTGGCTCTCACAGACCTGTAACTTCTTCTTTAAGAGGCTCCTCTGTCCTCCACTCGTTACCTGTATTAATGGCACCTGTTTGAACTTGTTATCAGTATAAAAGACACCTGTCCATAACCTCAAACAGTCAGACTCCAAACTCCACTATGGCCAAGACCAAAGAGCTGTCAAAGGACACCAGAGACAAAATTGTAGACCTGCACCAGGCGGGGAAGACTGAATCTGCAATAGGTAAGCAGCTTGGTGTGAAGAAATCAACTGTGGGAGCAATTATTAGAAAATGGAAGACATACAAGACCACTGATAATCTCCCTCGATCTGGGGTTCCATGCAAGATCTCACCCCGTGGGGTCAAAATGATCACGAGAACGGTGAGCAAAAATCCCAGAACCACACGGGGGGACCTAGTGAATGACCTGCAGAGAGCTGGGACCAAAGTAACAAAGGCTACATCAGTAACACACTATGCCGCCAGGGACTCAAATCCTGCAGTGGCAGATGTGTCCCCCTGCTTAACCTCTTGCGCTTTGTTGTACCGCGGACGGGCAAGTCTCTGCATCCTAGAGTGCACGAGGGCACACAAGGGCGCACGAGAGCGCCCTCGTGTGCTCTCGGACGCATGATGGAGATCCTGATGGAGATTGTGATGTAGGTGGTGTATGGCGTCCAAGCGGGCACTGAAAATAAAAGCTGCAGACACAGCCGCGAACAGATTAGTTCATCTGATTGACCTCTCATTCGACTAATAAGAGCCTTGAATTGGGTTTCTGAAACCTTGAAGAACCAATGAATGAAAACCTAGCCAGAAGGACCCGCCTCCCAACGCTGTGAATGCAGTGAGCCAATTGAAGCAGAGAAGTTCGCGAGCTGTTTTTTTTAAGGCTGGGTGAAGACTGGCTGCTGCAGCGGATCAAAAAAGGACTCGCAGGAAGAGCCCCACAGACCCAGCAGCATGGAGACCATCCACAAATGCAACCTGTGAGACAGGGAGTGCCATTCGCGGATCGGCATGTTCGGCCACAGGCGGTGCTTATTTTGTGTTGGTTCCAGCAGAGTAGACGTTATGATTTCTTCCATGGTCATAGACCGACGGAGGCTGAGTGACACACACGCCTTCGCCAGTCTTTTTTTAATTACTACTGTTATTTGTTTTGAAAAATCATTCGCCAAAAACCGCAATCACGGAAGCACAAAACCGCAATAATGGAATTATGTTTTGATCGGGTCGCGAGACCAGAACCACGAGCGGACCAGCGTCACGTTCGTCTGACAGTGAGGAAGAGAAGTTCGCCAGGACTCTGCTGCTGTGAAGAGGTAAGGTGTTATAAGCTAAATTATTATTTATCCCTGAAAATTGTAATCCAAAATGACTTTTGACCGATCGGTAAATTACAGCTGTGTGGCGCACGAAGTACGAAGTGCGTGCGCCGCGATAAACGGTTAATTCGTCATGTCCGGACCGTGAACGCCACCCCCCCCCCACTCCTCTTCTGTAGCGGGGGGGGGGGGGAGCCACGGTGACTGCGCAGCGGTCGCCACATAGCCATATGAGTCTATTCCGTCATGTAGCCATGGCCGATGGCCGTCCTCTGTAGCGGGGGGGGGGGGGGGACCCCCCCACACACACACACAGACAGCCCTGAGTGTGACCTTTCATTAGAGCCCAAAATGAAGCTTCTACATTGAATCATTCAAAAGTTCCAGACGTTTTTCCAAACTGTGCCATTTGGCACAATTTGGCACAGTTCCAAAACGCCTGGGAAGTACCTGAGTATAAAGCTGTGTAATATATTCATTTTTTGTGGTATTGTTACAAAATTTGGACCTCAGCTGGATAACACTTGGTTCTACATTTCTGTTGCATTTTCCAGCCCGGATCTGAAGCTGTGTGTTATTTGCAAGCATTTGTATCCAAAAAAACACCCAGGCCAAATTTATTTTCTTCAAGTTCACTATGTTTAGATGACTGTAACTCAGTGGCCGGAGCACTTAGAGAGATTATGACTGTTTTGCCAAAAAATTCAAAGTGTTTTCTTTTAAATGAGACCAACCCCATGAAGATGCTGCAAAGGGTTGAAGAACAGCTTTCGATTTACTTTGGGTACATTATTTTTTGGCGTTTTTAGGAAAATTGACCGGAGTGCAAGGGGTTAAGCCAGTACATGTCCAGGCCCATCTGAAGTTTGCTGGAGAGCATTTGGATGATCCAGAAGAGGATTGGGAGAATGTCATATGGTCAGATGAAACCAAAATAGAACTTTTTGGTAAAAACTCAACTTGTCGTGTTTGGAGGAGAAAGAACACCATACCTACTGTGAAGCATGGGGGTGGAAACATCATACTTTGGGGCTGTTTTTCTGCAAAGGGACCACGACAACTGATCCGTGTAAAGGAAAGAATGAATGGGGCCATGTATCGTGAGATTTTGAGTGAAAACCTCCTTCCATCAGCAAGGGCATTGAAGATGAAACGTGGCTGGATCTTTCAGCATGACAATGATCCCAGACACACCGCCCGGGCAACAAAGGAGTGGCTTCGTAAGAAGCATTTCAAGGTCCTGGAGTGGCCTAGCCAGTCTCCAGATCTCAACCCCATAGAAAATCTTTGGAGGGAGTTGAAAGTCCGTGTTGCCCAGCGACAGCCCCAAAACATCACTGCTCTAGAGGAGATCTGCATGGAGGAATGGGCCAAAATACCAGCAATAGTGTGTGAAAACCTTGCGAAGACTTACAGAAAACGTTTGACCTCTGTCATTGCCAGCGAAGGGTATATAACAAAGTATTGAGATAAACTTTTGTTATTGACCAAATACTTATTTTACCGAGGAATTTATCAATTAATTCATTAAAAATCATTCAATGTGATTTTCTGGATTTTTTTTTTTCTCATTTTGTCTCTCATAGTTGAGGTATACCTATGATGAAAATTGGAGACCTCTCTCATCTTTTAAGTGGGAGAACTTGCTCAATTGGTGGCTGACTAAATACTTTTTTGCCCCACTGTATATGGAGACAGTGAAAGCTTTACATGTCATTTGGCTCCCATCTTTGAGTTAATGGGTTTTTCCCAGAAAGTAGGCAGTCCTTAGACTTATTCATTTTATTAGATGCTGAAAAGGAGATGAAATAATGTAGCTGGAGAGCACCACTGCCAGGCATGGATTAAAAAAAAAAAAAAAATGAATTCCAAAATCAACAGATTTTGTGCAAATATACCTTGAAAAAATAACCATTTTACATACATATTAGCAAATTAAAAAACATATTTGCTAAAGCAGCATGTATATGAACTGCTGCCTTCATGCAAGGGGTGTGGAAGGGCTGTACAATTTGAGATTTGTGATGCAGTTTTGAATATTTATTTTCTAATGCATGTATATTTTTTATTTTTTTTTCCCATCTTTACTTGATTCTTTTTTCTAAAGCCCATCCAGGGACAAGAGTTGCAAATTAGCGAATAGCTATACACTCTATGTGCAACACATCAGATTGATTGTCTTTGATTAATTGTCTATGTTTATTGCACTGTCCCTGTCAAATAAACTAATCTACTACTATTTTGAATTGTTTATCAACTTCAATATAAGATTGCATAAAATATGCCAAAACACAAGTTTGCATGATGCTGTTTACATCAAAATCATAGCCTTTTGTGCAGTTATATTATTGCAGAGACTGACATTATGATTGTGTTCACATTAATGATGTAGTCCCAGTCAAAGACAAAATACACTACTAAAAAAAGTTAGGGATATTCAACTTTCGGGTGAAATTTCAGGATGTACTTAAAATGCACTATAACCTTTACAGGTGAATTTAATTTGATCTTCTCTAACCTTTTGAATGCACACATTCAGCTGTTCAATATTTCAGTAGTTTGTGCATAACTTGTTGTTCTCCAACAAGGTACTTAACAGCAAAATACACAACAGGTGTTTGATCCATGAATTGACCAATAAATCTTCTGGTTCAATTAGAATTGGTATTTACACAGTCCTCTTTGTCATGCTGTTCACATTTTGACATCATGAGACCAAGACGACACCTGACAATTGATCAACAGTACCTTGCCATTGCGAGGCTTCAAACAGGATGTTCTCAGAGGGAAGTGGCCACTGGGCTTAGAGTGTCACAGTGACACTGTCACAGTGTCAGCAGACTGCAACAAAGATACAGAGAGACTGGAAGAGTCACACAAAGGCACAGAAGTGAACGTCCTTTGGCCACATCCCACGCTGATGACAGCATCATTGTGAACAGTGCCCTGCAGAACCAGATGATGAATGCCACTCAACTCCAGGCACATTCAAGGGAGGTGAAAAGCACCCAAGTGTCACATCAGACCATTTGAAACCGTTGACATCAGCATGGTCTGCATGCTAGATGACCTGCAAAGGTACCTGACCACACCAGCTGGCACAGGCATCATCATTTGCATGGGCCAGGGGCATTCACACTGGACAAGGGACCAGTAGGGCTCAGTGCTGCTCTCTGATGAAAGTCGATTCACAATGAGCAGAAATGATGGCTGCCAACGATGCTGGAGATGTCAAGGAGAACGCTATGCATCAGCCACTGTTGTCACCATGTTACAGTCTTGGCAGGTGTGTCTAGTCCATACAGAAGTGTCCTACACCTTGTGAATGGTACAGTAACAAGCCGATACTACCTGAATAACATCATTAATCCAGTCATTGTGCCCCCGCATGAACAACACAGGCCTAATTTCATCTTCATAGACAACAAAGCTCCAGGTCATCAAGGTCACATCATTAGGGAATGGCTGCTGGAGGTTGGGGTACCTCAAATGGAGTGGCCTGCGCTTTCTCCAGACCTGAATTCCATAGAAAACCTATGGGATTAGCTGAGCTGCCGTGTAGAGGCTCGTAACCCTGCACCCCACAACCTCAATGACCTGAGGGCCGCCCTTCAAGAAGAGTGGAATGCTATGCCTCAGCAGACAATAAGTCGACTTGTGAACAGCATGAAACGTCGTTGTCAAGCTGTAATTGATGCTCAGGGGCACATGACAAGTTAATGAGACACTGACATTTTTTGTTGTGGTATACCCACCACTGTTGTTGACTTTTGTTTCAACAAATTGTTTGAGATGAGGAAATCACCATTGCATGCTTCTACATAAGAATCAGAATCAGAATCAGAATCAGAATCAGGTTTATTGCCATTGTTCATGTAGTACACAAACTAGGAATTTGTCTCGGTGCAATGCTGCAACATTAAACATGATAAAATAAAAGAAA
Source organism: Pholidichthys leucotaenia (assembly GCA_020510985.1). Classification (NCBI taxonomy): domain Eukaryota; kingdom Metazoa; phylum Chordata; class Actinopteri; order Cichliformes; family Pholidichthyidae; genus Pholidichthys; species Pholidichthys leucotaenia. Next base: position 303,001,848 of record CM035836.1, read on the forward strand.
TAAACTATACATGCAATAAAGTGTAGAATAAGAGTAAGTGATACTGGTCAGCAGTTAAAATATATTAGCGAGCAGCAGATACTGTGGAGAACTGTATAGTGCAGTCGGTAATGCAGGAAGAAAACAGTGATGATTGACAAATATTGATAAATGCCCTACTTTCATGATATAATATCACTGTAGTGTAAACTTTTTACATTTTTCATAAATTTCACCCGAAAGCCAAATATCCAAACGTTTTGTGAGTAGTGTAAATCAAATCATTTTGCTTTTGGGTTCTTAGAGGCAAACTGAAGTGAATCAAATTGTGACATCACTGAACATTCATGGTTCTGTCAATGAGTGTGTGTACCTTAGGCACAGACCATTCACTGTTGAGCTGCACAAACTGCAAGTCTGTACTCAGTAAGTTCATTACTTAGAAAAACATGAGGGAGAATATACTGAGGCTGCACTTTCTGAGTGTTTGCTAGTTCCTATAACGTGGCTGGGTTTTTTTTGTTTGTTTTTCATCATTGTTTTAAGAAATGTTTTTGTGGCTCCATGCACAATTTTTTGGTTGACATTTGCTCAAAACACAGTAGCTCTTTCCATAATAAAGGCTGCTGTCCCAAGTTCTCCTAGAAACTGAAATAAGCAGACTTGTAAAGTAGCAGCTGCCAACATTTTTGCATTTTTCTGTTCTTGTTTAATTAACAAACCTTCTAAAAACAGTCATGCAATAATATTGAAAAATATACAAGAACAGCAACACACACTATGTAACGTACTTTACCTAATTTATGCTGACACTGACCCAGGATTTCCACTGACTCTGGATGCGGTTTGTTGTGGATGCAGTGCAGACAGAGCCTTGCGGCCATCCCCCACCAGCTCCGTTTGTGTTTTGAAGCGGCATGGATAGAGAACAGGTTTCGAATTACAAGATCACGTGAGAATTATATAAACTAACGCAAGAACCTGAGAAAGACCCAAGAAGGACCGATTGTGATCACGTGACAACAACAATGAAGCGTGATGTACCAGCTCTCCACCTGGATTTTTGTGTTCTAATAATATGCAAGTAGCCCATCAATGTTAATTCTGTGAAGTGTTTGTTATGTCAAAGTTTTTATCTTCTCTGACACAGCGGTGGAGGAGAAGACCTCAGAAAATAGCTGACGATCCTCAAATAGTTTTTAATGAACAAACGGTTATTAAATGCAGTAGATATCGGGCCATTTCCTTGTGGGCTGGATCCGATAGCCGTCAAAAATAGACTTGTTCTGTATTTTTAGCAATCTGAATCCAGTTCTGCAATGATCTGGACCAGGTGGGGAGTACAGCATTAACTAGAATGGTAACTACAGTGGGGCTAAAAAGTATTTAGTCAGCCACCAATTGTGCAAGTTCTCCCACTTAAAAGATGAGAGAGGTCTCCAATTTTCATCATAGCTATACCTCAACTATGAGAGACAAAATGAGAAAAAAATCCAGAAAATCACATTGATTTTTAAAGAATTTATTTGCAAATTATGGTGGAAAATAAGTATTTGGTCAATAACAAAAGTTAATCTCAATACTTTGTTATATACCCTTTGTTGGCAATGACAGAGGTCAAATGTTTTCTGTAAGTCTTCACAAGGTTTTCACACACTGTTGCTGGTATTTTGGCCCATTCCTCCATGCAGATCTCCTCTAGAGCAGTGATGTTTTGGGGATATCGCTGGGCAACACGGACTTTCAACTCCCTCCAAAGATTTTCTATGGGATTGAGATCTGGAGACTGGCTAGGCCACTCCAGGACCTTGAAATGCTTCTTACGAAGCCACTCCTTCATTGCCCGGGCGGTGTGTTTGGGATCATTGTCATGCTGAAAGACCCAGCCACGTTTCATCTTCAATGCCCTTGCTGACGGAAGGAGGCTTTCACTCAAAATCTCACGATATATGGCCCCATTCATTCTTTCCTTTACATGGATCAGTTGCCGTGGTCCCTTTGCAGAAAAACAGCCCCAAAGCATGATGTTTCCACCCCCATGCTTCACAGTAGGTATGGTGTTCTTTCTCCTCCAAACACGACAAGTTGAGTTTTTACCAAAAAGTTCTATTTTGGTTTCATCTGACCATATGACATTCTCCCAATCCTCTTCTGGATCATCCAAATGCTCTCTAGCAAACTTCAGATGGGCCTGGACATGTACTGGCTTAAGCAGGGGGACACGTCTGGCACTGCAGGATTTGAGTCCCTGGCGGCATAGTGTGTTACTGATGGTAGCCTTTGTTACTTTGGTCCCAGCTCTCTGCAGGTCATTCACTAGGTTCCCCCGTGTGGTTCTGGGATTTTTGCTCCCCGTTCTCGTGATCATTTTGATCTAACAGGGTGAGATCTTGCGTGGAGCCCCAGATTGAGGGAGATTATCAGTGGTCTTGTATGTCTTCCATTTTCTAATAATTGCTCCCACAGTTGGTTTCTTCACACCAAGCTGCTTACCTATTGCAGATTCAGTCTTCCCAGCCTGGTGCAGGTCTACAATTTTGTTTCTGGTGTCCTTTGACAGCTCTTTGGTCTTGGCCATAGTGGAGTTTGGAGTCTGACTGTTTGAGGTTGTGGACAGGTGTCTTTTATACTGATAATGAGTTCAAACAGGTGCCATTAATACAGGTAACGAGTGGAGGACAGAGGAGCCTCTTAAAGAAGAAGTTACAGGTCTGTGAGAGCCAGAAATCTTGCTTGTTTGTAGGTGACCAAATACTTATTTTACCAAGGAATTTACCAATTAATTCATTAAAAATCCTTCAATGTGATTTTCTGGATTTTTTTTTCTCATTTTGTCTCATAGTTGAGGTATACCTATGATGAAAATTGGAGACCTCTCTCATCTTTTAAGCGGGAGAACTTGCACAATTGGTGGCTGACTAAATACTTTTTTGCCCCACTGTGTATATATATACTGTATATATATATATATATCGATAAAGACAGCAGAATAATCCGTCTAGCCGTGTGGGGGTGGGACAGTAGTCCACCTGTCCCCTTCAAGTTTTAGTTGTTTTGTGTGCATGAATAGGCCTGCTCTATCTGTTTATTATTAGAGTGTGACTCTGGAACTAAATTTGGGAGGGCCTAATTAGTGTGGATGTGTTTTGGACTTTTTTAAACGGAGGGGGGGGGGGGGCGTTATGTATTAAAAGACGTATTATTGTGTGATGTGGGTGGTGGCTCCACCTTTCCGGTTCCGCCACCACCCTGAATATAAAGGGCTGATGCGGAAGAGGCACGGTCTCTTCTGACCTTCGCCTCTGCCTGTATAGGAGCACCTTGTGTATCTGTGAGTCACATAATAAAGTCAAGTTCTATTGCACCTCCGGCCTCGTTATTGGAACACTGGTTACAGACATAACAATCTAACCTTGTTGTCCTGAGTGACCAGAATGCTGGAACCTCCAGGTTTCAGTGGCACCTCCTCCATGGCCCCAAACACATCCGTTTCTACAGAGAAGGTGAGCTCCAGGCCCAGATCACTGATATCATTGTCCAGGATCCACTGGAGGTTCTTGGCGTACTCGGGATCAATGGATGACACATCCTGGTAGTTCACTGGGATACCTGACAACCACACAACCACACATCCATGTTGGCACATGTACAATAGAAAAAGAGATAAGACTGCCTACAATGAATTCCCTATAGATTACAGCAACCAGACCTTCAATGACAGTAGCTCATTCTGATCTAATGAACGTAACCCAAAAGTCCACCGAAAATGTTCAACTCCCTCTCTATATATATAGGTACACTCATTGGCCACTTTACTGGGTTGGATTCCTATTGCTTTTAGAACTGCCTTCATGGCATAGACTTGGCACAGTACTGAAACATTCCTCAGAGATATTGGTCCATGTTGATATGCGAGTATCACACAGTTATGGCCAGTAACATAACTATTTCACGGAAGAAGTCATTATCTGCTATACTGCCTTACAAATAACTGTTAACTTGCTGTACAGTTGTACAGTAGTGGACCCTTTTTTGCTCAGAAATATGGTCTAAATTGTTTAAAGTGAGCAAACATAAATAACCCACAGTCACAACAAAGAGGAGTTGTTATTTAAACCAACTAATATGAACACATTTGTTGGTAACCTTCCGTTAAAGAAAATCCCACAATGGTCAATGAAAAAACTTGAAACTGACAAAAGTAATAATAAATTAAAACAATTATGAAAATCAACTAATGACAATCAGACACCGCTTTTGAATTTTGGCTCAACAGAATCATTTTGAAAAACAAATGCGACAGGCCTGGACAAAAATGATGATACCCTTAACTTAATATTTTGTTGCACAACCTTTTGATGCAATCACTGCAATCAAGCAATTTCTGTCCCTCTCAATGAGACTTCTGTAGCTCATTTTGTCCACGTCTGTATCTCACTGGGCTGCACCAGCTCGCGACTAGATGGAGATATTAAAAAAAAAAAAAAAAAACTTGCAACAGCTATGCACATTTGTGACAATCTTCACTTGGAATCACACTGAATTGGCAACACATTTGTGAACATGACCCGTCTTGCAAAGATAATGTATCAGCGTACTAATTTCATATGAAGGGAAAAAAAAATCCATAAATCGAGGTGGGGGGAGATTTTCTGCCTATACACTCAGGAAGAAAACTGCTTGCGTTCAGATTTGATTTCTTACCAGAAAAATTTCAAACAAGCTGCACCTCTACCAAGTGTGCCCCCCCCCCCCGACTCTGAGCATCTATTTTCTGCTCAATTTTTATGTAGTCCACCACTAGGATGCACAGTTTCCACTCACCAGCTGGCGAGGGGCTGTGGATTGTCTTCATGGTTTTGCTGAATCAACTCCACCACAGACACAGGCTTAATGCTGTTGTGCCTTGTCGAAGACTAAAAAACTAAACTAAGAAGGGTTCAAAATGGGTTTGAGACACCCACGACAACTCTATTTTGAGAGAAAATTTTGTTGCACAAATTTGTTGAACATGTTCAAAATTCCAGTAGTACGAGAGCAAGACAATGCGACTCATCAGAGGAAATTGCAAACGTTTGGAGAGGCTTTGGCGATTCCCTTGCAAATGTCGTTCTCAAAACTAGTAGCGAGCCGTTCTGGCCCAGTGAGATACTACCCTTAGGTGACCACATTAGGACCGTCAATTAAACTGTTTTCAAATGCAAACCACGATCAGTCATTCATATCTGCACACATGCCTGTGTTCTTTACCCAGTATATGCTTGTAGAAGGAGCGGGTGAAGTAGATGTTCACCAACTGTCGGTGATACAGAGCCAGACCCAGAATCTGACCGGCAAACCGGAAGTAGTTTAGATGGTCTGGGTTCACTGAGGAGTTGCTGTTGGGCTGAAATGTTGTACCTGTGGACCATAAACACCTCCATTTTACACACCAGTCTTCCGGTTGTCATTCTTCAGCTGGGACAGTAAACAGGTGATTATTTACCATCAGCTGACTGAGTGAACAGAGCATAGTCTGGGTTGATGATCTCATTGGACAGGATGTCAAACCATTCTCGAACCACACCTTGGCCCTGATACATACAACAAACCCCAATTCAGCACACAAAGTGCAACACGTTAACAGCTTTGATGGTTAAAACTCAGAGCTCACCATGCCCTCCTCTCCGTGGAAGCGAACAGCAATGCCCTGCTTGAGTTTCTCATTGGTGGACTTGGAAACCATCTCACAGCTACTCCTGAATATGGAATCTATTGACAGAAAACTAGAATTAGCTTTAGTAGTAGTTTTATTTGACAAAACGTATGGTTCTATGGGCATAGCATGATCAATAAGAAGCTGTGAGAAGCACCAAGTCAGGTCAGAAGCTAGCCATTAACTGGCTACATCAGCACCCTTAAAACTTCACATTTCATTATATCAACACAGTTTTGCACTTCTTTATTGCGCATCCAACACTCAGAGCCCCCCCACTCACTGAAAGTTTCTGTAGACAAACTAGATTTAAAGGTTTACATTTTCAGACGTTATACTGGTCCAATAAGCAATGGATGTAAAGCAAATGCCCATTTACCCTTCACAATTACTATAAATAATACTAGTTCAAATATTAACATTTATTAGTAATAATTGCTAAATTTTGGTTTAACTGCTGCCCTGCAGCTGGTGCCAATAATGAGATATTATCTTCTCCATTTTATTTAGCTTCTGAACATCACACGAAATAGTCAGGGGCATATACTGAACCACATTTTCCACAGTTTTTTAAAACTCAGAAAGAGGTACCAATGGTACCTCTCAGCCTTTTTTCTTTGCTGTGGAGATGTAGTTTATATGGCATTCTGACCTCGATGATTGACCTTGCAATCCCAAAAGCATACTGATGGTTCAGGGTCACAGGGTGAACCTCTGTACCAAGTTTGGTGACCCTCGCCAAGTGTTGATTTTTGACTTTTTGACCCCAAACCCATAGTCAGAGTTCAGTGTGTAAGCCCGCTAAGATTTGTCTCAGATACGATATTGATTTGAAAAGATTACAATATTTTCTCTATAGTCATCGTCTTCACAAGATTTAGGGAAAATTTGAACTTGTCCAAATTTGAACCAGTCCAAGATTTTTCCTAGGTACACCCATGGTATCAATGTGAAAAAGGCCATGTCATTTCTTTCTCGAGTTATTGCGCTCATAAATGTGGGTGTTGACGACAACACCCTTCAGCCGTTAGAGGCTGAGGGGGAATAAAAACACCTTCAACACACCAGGCTGTCAGCACTGAAAAAGTTCCAACTTATAGAACAATAGGCCTATATTTGGATAAAAACCTGTGCATTATTAAAGGTCCCATTAACCGCAAAATTGTGTTTTCGTGGGTTTTAACCTTCTAAAATGCAATGGGCCACATTTATGCTGTCAAAATAAATAACTCACTTCACAAAAAAATATGCCTTTTATTTTCAAATCCAGGTCACATCCAGCGCATTTCCAGATCAACCACCGCTGTAAATTTAGTGAATGTAACGCTAACGCCAACAACATAATGGTTTACTTAGCTACAGACTCTTAAAGAATGGAGCGGATTACACTTCCTGGGTTTTATTACATCACAAACCACTAAACTCCACCTTCAGTTCTCCAAGTCTGCAAAACAAATGCACTCTGACTACTTCATCACTTTGACTGGCCCACTCAAAAAACTTCTACCCAATCAGATTTGGAGCTCATCAATCTTAATAAGCGGGATAAAAACAGACGCCTTAAGACAGAACTTTACAGACCACTTTTTCTGAGCTGTAATACAACACAGAAATGGTTTTGGTCTTTAAAACTTATGGAACTTATGCTCAACCTTTGACAACTAAAATAGCAATGGGGATATGATCTTTATAAACAGACACAAGAATGTAATAATGTGAGCCTAAAACAACATTAAATGATCACAAAAGCTGCAAATTAAATTGATGAGGGGGGAAAAAAGCACAGAATTTCAAGAAAAAGTCTCAAATCTAAAATAAGTCATACATTAATGACAAAATTTGAAAACAGTATGAAACAAATTGTGAATTTATTTGATATAAAATCTGAAATTTATAAGAAAAAAAAATCTAATTTACGTTAAATTAGTCACAAACCAATGATAAAAGGCACAAATCTATGCAAATTGTACATTACAGGAGTGGCAAACTTTCCAGAACAAAGATTAAATTTACTGGGGAAAAGGCAAGGTTCCAAGCTGAAAATTTATGGCAGAATAGTTGTTAATTTATTGGAGACAATGCAGATTTTAAGGAGGACAAGAGCACTCTGAGGCGAGTGCAGTATAACCTGCTTCTGTTTTCTCTGAAGATCCCAACGTTACTCAGGGAGAGCACTTTCAGTTTTTCCATATAATTATTGGAGCAGAACCAAATTATGAGAAACCCATCATCCATGAACGTACCGAGGGCTTTACCCGCACCTCGGACACAGCCCAAGGACGGATCATTTTTTTCACACATAGGGAGTTGTTCAGAACTCCTTATACAAAGATAGAGAGTGATGATAATCAAGTCAGTGGCGGTAATGCACCTGTAAGCTGGTTGCCAACCGCCAATCAAATCTAAAATAAGAAGAACAACAACAACAGTAGTATACAACCCAGAGGTGCAGGTCAGGACCCCCAGGTGAACCAGTGTAACAAGTCTGGTGACCCTAGCTATCTATAGTAACAGGGCGCAGGGAATGCACACCTTGACACGCGACCTTTTGCCCCCCAACTCCTGTAAATATAATCTGATCAAGAGTCGTGACATAATCCCCCTTTGGTCTTGGACCAGTGATGGATAAAAAACCTACTGCTAATGTTGACAGGCCAGCTGGTCCTCATACAGTGCCAGTGAAAAGTATTCACCCCGCAGATGTTTCCTCTTTTAATAACTCAAACTGTGGTAAATTATTTAAACAAAAATTTACAAAAACATGTCAAAGTGAAAACTGATTTCTATAAATTATTGTAAGTTTAACAATATATAATGTAAAAACAAGTGACTGTATAAACACACACACACACATACACACAACTACTGTATGTCACAATTAGAGAAATGGAGATTACCTCCATTAAATGTGTCCCACGTGTATGCTTCCATAACCGACTGTCTTGGCTATTTTCAGTTAAACCTGTGGCTGAACACGGTAACTCTGAGTGTCCGTATCTGCCAGTATGCTCACAGTGTGGCGGCTGCTGACAGTGTGTACCTCTGTGGATGAGCAGGATGTCGTTTTCATTGACCGGACGGTGAACCATGTCCGAGTCTGGCTGACCGGCTAGTAGATGCTCGTAAAACCACTCGGATCGGTCTTTGAAAGGCTGAGGAAGGAAAAACATGGCTTCATCTCACATTGCGCACAGGACTTTTGCAAGCGTATCATCACTTTAGCTGCACTTTCAGCTTTTAGGCTGTGGAGTTTTCAGTCTGACTTGACGACTAGGAAAGCCTTTAGAGCTGAAACACTCATCTGTAATACAGAGATGAGACCGAGGTCTATTTGCATAATGTATGCCTTTGTTCTTTAAGCGCTGGAGGTAGACAGAAAGATGAGCATGGAAGAGAGAGAAAGGGTTTTTTCCCTTGGGGCTGTGAGAGAGTAATCACAAGATGGAATCAAATTCACCGGGTTAAAGTCTGTAATTAAAACAGGGGCCTTCTCCCAGGTGAGCCATAATCCATGGGTAACGAGGCTCAAATGCTGCGGCTCAAATATGAATACTGAAGAGTGAATGAATAGTACAGAACTCAGAAAAGCACTTAAACTTTATGAAGCTGTATAAGTGGAACTTAAAGGCAAGTGCTATCACCATGGAAGCACTGCAATGAAATGATCCTGATGAGAAGACGGGGGACTTTCAAAGTCACTTCACCTAGTCTCACAGGACAAACACACACACACGGGCCAAAATAAAGTAGAATAAAACATCAGTACATTTGGAGCTACAGTCAGGTTTGCATATAACAGAGCAATAAAGTGGAGCGATGGCAGAATTTTAGTTCTTTATTCATATTTAACTCAGCCTGAGAACTAATGGATGATGGGCGATTTTAGAGAGAGTATATGTGAGAATCTTTACCACTGACTGCAGTGGGAATGAAGTCTTATACAGTATATACACTCACCGGCCACTTTAATAGGTACACCTGTGCTTGATAATGCAAATATCTAATCAGCAACATGCAGATATTGCGTATATGAGCCAGTGAAGTTCAAA